>CM059457.1:297354-1497354 GCA_030408155.1 Lophura swinhoii
GGGTGAAAAGATCCTATTTCAAGGGGGAACCCTGGTATTTCTTGGAGAAGATGTGATATATTTGGGAGAAATGTGGCCTTTCTGGAAGAAACTTTCCTCCTTTGGGGATAAAGCAGGTATTTGTGGGAGAAAAGGTCCTATTTGAAGGGGGAAACCTGGTATTTCTTGGAGAAGATGTGCTATATTTGGGAGAAACGTGGCATTTCTGGCAGAAACTGTCCTCTTTTGGGGATCAAACACGTATTTGTGGGTGAAAAGGTCCTATTTGAAGGGGGAAACCTGGTATTTCTTGGAGAAGATGTGATATATTTGGGAGAAATGTGGCCTTTCTGGAAGAAACTGTCCTATTTTGGGGATAAAAGAGGTAGTTGTGGGAGAAAAGGTCCTATTTGTAGGGGGAAAGCTGGTATTTCTTGGAGAAGATGTGATATATTTGGGAGAAATGTGGCATTTCTGGAAGAAAATGTCCAATCTGGGGGGAGAAGGCTGGTAGTTGTGGATGAAAAGGTCCTCTTTCAAGGGGGAAACCTGGTATTTCTTGGAGAAGATGTGATATATTTGGGAGAAATGTGGCATGTCTGGCAGAAACTTTCCTCTTTTGGGTATAAAAGAGGTATTTGTGGGTGTAAAGGTCCTATTTCGAGGGGGAAACATGGTATTTCTTGGAGAAGATGTGATATATTTGGGAGAAATGTGGCATTTCTGGCAGAAACTGTCCTCTTTTGGGGATAAAAGAGGTATTTGTGGGAGAAAAGTTCCTATTTGAAGTGGGAAACGTGGTATTTCTTGGAGGAGATGTGATATATTTGGGAGAAATGTGGCATTTCTGGAAGAAACTGTCCTATTTTGGGGATAAAAGAGGTATTTGTGGGTGAAAAGGTCCTATTTGAAGGGGGAAACGTGGTATTTCTTGGAGAAGATGTGATATATTTGGGAGAAATGTGGCATTTCTGGCAAAAACTGTCCTCTTTTGGGGATAAAAGAGGTATTTGTGGGTGAAAAGGTCCTATTTGAAGGGGGAACCCTGGTATTTCTTGGAGAAGATGTGATATATTTGGGAGAAATGTGGCATGTCAGGAAGAAACTGTCCTCTTTCGGGGCTAAAAGAGGTATTTGTTGGAGAAAAGGTCCTATTTCAGGAGTAATCCTGGTATTTCTTGGAGAAGATGTGATCTATTTGGGAGAAATGTGGCATTTCTGGAAGAAACTGTCCTATTTTGGGGATAAAAGAGGTATTACAGAGTGAAAAGGTCCTATTTGAAGGGGGAAAGCTGGTATTTCTTGGAGAAGATGTGATCTATTTGGGAGAAATCTGGCCATTCTGGAAGAAAATGTCCTCTTTTGGAGATAAAAGAGGTATTTGTGGGAGAAAAGGTCCTATTTGAAGGGGGAAACCTGGTACTTCTTGGAGAAGATGTGATATATTTGGGAGAATTGTGGCATGTCTGGAAGAAACTGTCCTCTTTTGGGGATAAAAGAGGTGTTTGTGGGTGAAAAGTTCCTATTTGAAGGGGGAACCCTGGAATTTCTTGGAGAAGATGTGATATATTTGGGAGAAATGTGGCCTTTCTGGCAGAAACTGTCCTCTTTTGGGGATAAAACAGGTATTTTTGGGCGATAAGGTCCTATTTGAAGGGGGAAACCTGGTATGTCTTGGAGAAGATGTGATATATTTGGGAGAAATGTGGCCTTTCTGGAAGAAACTGTCCTCTTTTGGGGATAAAAGAGGTATTTGTGGGTGAAAAGGTCCTATTTGAAGGGGGAAACCTGGTATTTCTTAGAGAAGATGTGATCTATTTGGGAGAAATGTGGCATTTCTGGAAGAAAATGTCCAATTTGGGGGGAGAAGGCTGGTAGTTGTGGATGAAAGGTCCTCTTTCAAGGGGGAAACCTGGTATTTCTTGGAGATGATGTTCTATATTTGGGAGAAATGTGGCCTTTCTGGCAGAAACTGTCCTCTTTTGGGGATAAAAGAGGTATTTGTGGGTGAAAAGGTCCTATTTCGAGGGGGAAACCTGGTATTTCTTGGAGAAGATGTGATATATTTGGGAGAAATGTGGCATGTCTGGAAGAAACTGTCCTATTTTGGCGATAAAACAGGTATTTGTGGGAGAAAAGGTCCTATGTGAAGGGGGAAACCTGGTATTTCTTGGAGAAGATGTGATATATTTGGGAGAAATGTGGCATGTCTGGAAGCAACTGTCCTCTTTTGGGGATAAAAGAGGTATTTGTGGGTGAAAAGGTCCAATTTCAAGGGGGAAAGCTGGTATTTCTTGGAGGAGATGTGATCTATTTGGGAGAAATGTGGCATTTCTGGAAGAAACTGTCCTCTTTTGGGGCTAAAAGAGGTATATGTGGGTGAAAAGGTCCTATTTGAAGGGGGAAACGTGGTATTTCTTGGAGAAGATGTGATATATTTGGGAGAAATGTGGCATGTCTGGAAGAAACTGTCCTATTTTGGGGATAAAAGAGGTATTTGTGGGTGAAAAGGTCCTATTTGAAGGGGGAAACGTGGTATTTCTTGGAGAAGATGTGATATATTTGGGAGAAATGTGGCATGTCTGGAAGAAACTGTCCTCTTTTGGGGATAAAAGAGGTATTTGTGGGTGAAAAGGTCCAATTTCAAGGGGGAAAGCTGGTATTTCTTGGAGGAGATGTGATATATTTGGGAGAAATGTGGCATGTCTGGAAGAAACTGTCCTATTTTGGGGATAAAAGAGGAATTTGTGGGTGAAAAGGTCCTATATGAAGGGGGAAACCTGTTATTTCTTGGAGAAGATGTGATATATTTGGGAGAAATGTGGCATTTCTGGAAGAATATGTCCAATTTGGGGGGAGAAGGCTGGTAGTTGTGGGTGAAAAGGTCCTATTTGAAGGGGGAAAGCTGGTATTTCTTGGAGAAGATGTGATATATTTGGGAGAAATGTGGCCTTTCTGGCAGAAACTGTCCTCTTTTGGGGATAAAAGAGGTATTTGTGGGTGTAAAGGTCCTATTTCAAGGGGGAAACATGGTATTTCTTGGAGAAGATGTGATATGTTTCGGAGAAATGTGGCATGTGTGGAAGAAACTGTCCTATTTTGGGGATAAAAGAGGTATTTGTGGGAGAAAAGTTCCTATTTGAAGGGGGAAACGTGGTATTTCTTGGAGAAGATGTGATCTATTTGGGAGAAATGTGGCCTTTCTGGAAGAAACTGTCCTATTTTGGGGATAAAAGAGGTATTTGTGGGTGAAAAGGTCCTATTTGAAGGGGGAAAACTGGTAGTTCTTACAGGAGATGTGATCTATTTGGGAGAAATGTGGCATGTCAGGAAGAAACTGTCCTATTTTGGGGATAAAAGAGGTATTTGTGGGAGAAAAGGTCCTATTTCATGAGTAATCCTGGTATTTCTTGGAGAAGATGTGATCTATTTGGGAGAAATGTGGCATGTCAGGAAGAAACTGTCCTATTTTGGGGATAAAAGAGGTATTACAGAGTGAAAAGGTCCTATTTGAAGGGGGAAAGCTGGTATTTCTTGGAGAAGATGTGATCTATTTGGGAGAAATGTGGCATGTCTGGAAGAAACTGTCCTATTTTGGGGATAAAAGAGGTATTTGTGGGAGAAAAGTTCCTATTTGAAGGGGGAACCCTGGTATTTCTTGGAGAAGATGTGATCTATTTGGGAGAAATGTGGCATTTCTGGAAGAAACAGTCCCCTTTTGGGGATAAAAGAGGTATTTGTGGGTGAAAAGATCCTATTTGAAGGGGGAAACCTGGTATTTCTTGGAGAAGATGTGATATATTTGGGAGAAATGTGGCCTTTCTGGAAGAAACTTTCCTCCTTTGGGGATAAAGCAGGTATTTGTGGGAGAAAAGGTCCTATTTGAAGGGGGAAAGCTGGTAGTTCTTGCAGGAGATGTGCTATATTTGGGAGAAATGTGGCATTTCTGGCAAAAACTGTCCTCTTTTGGGGATCAAACACTTATTTTTGGGTGAAAAGGTCCTATTTCCAGGGGATAACCTGGTATTTTTTGGAGAAGATGAGATATGTTTCGTAGAAATGTGGCATGTCTGGAAGAAACTGTTCTATTTTGGGGGTAAAACAGGTATTTGTGGGAGAAAAGGTTCTATTTGAAGGGGGAAAGCTGGTATTTCTTGGAGAAGATGTGATATATTTGGGAGAAATCTGGCATTTCTGGAAGAAACTGTCCAATTTGAAGGATAAAACAGGTATTTGAGGGTGAAAAGGTCCTATTTCGAGGGGGACACATGGTATTTCTTGGAGAAGACGTGATATATTTGGGAGAAATGTGGCATGTCTGGAAGAAACTGTTCTATTTTGGGGATAAAACAGGTATTTTTGAGCGATAAGATCCTATTTGAAGGGGGAAACCTGGTATTTCTTGGAGAAGATGTGATCTATTTGGGAGAAATGTGGCCTTTCTGGATGAAACTGTCCTCTTTTGGGGATAAAAGAGGTATTTGTGGGTGAAAAGGTCCTATTTCGAGGGGGAAACCTGGTATTTCTTGGAGAAGATGTGATCTATTTGGGAGAAATGTGGCATGTCTGGAAGAAACTGTCCTATTTTGGGGATAAAACAGGTATTTGTGGGAGAAAAGGTCCTATTTGAAGGGGGAACCCTGGTATTTCTTGGAGAAGATGTGATCTATTTGGGAGAAATGTGGCATTTCTGGAAGAAACTGTCCTCTTTTGGGGATAAAAGAGGTATTTGTTGATGAATAGGTCCAATTTCAAGGGGGAAACGTGGTATTTCTTGGAGAAGATGTGATATATTTGGGAGAAATGTTGCATTTCTGGAAGAAACTGTCCAGTTTTGGGGATAAAAGAGGTATTTGTGGGTGAAAAGATCCTATTTGAAGGGGGAAACCTGGTATTTCTTGGAGAAGATGTGATCTATTTGGGAGAAATGTGGCATGTCAGGAAGAAACTGTCCTATTTTGGGGATAAAAGAGGTATTTGTGGGTGAAAAGGTCCTATTTGAAGGGGAAAACCTGGTATTTCTTGGAGGAGATGTGATCTATTTGGGAGAAATGTGGCATTTCTGGCAGAAACTGTCCTCTTTTGGGGATAAAACAGGTATTTGTGGGTGAAAGGTCCTATTTCAGGAGTAATCCTGGTATTTCTTGGAGAAGATGTGATCTATTTGGGAGAAATGTGGCATGTCTGGAAGAAACTGTCCTCTTTTGGGGATAAAAGAGGTATTTGTGGGAGATAAGTTCCTATTTAAGGGGGAACCCTGGTATTTCTTGGAGAAGATGTGATATATTTGGGAGAAATGTGGCATTTCTGGAAGAAACTGTCCTATTTTGGGGATAAAAGAGGTATTTGTGGGCGATAAGGTCCTATTTCCAGGGGGAAACATGGTATTTCTTGGAGAAGATGTGATCTATTTGGGAGAAATGTGGCATGTCTGGAAGAAACTGTCCTATTTTGGGGATAAAAGAGGTATTTGTGGGTGAAAAGGTCCAATTTCAAGGGGGAAACCTGGTACTTCTAGGAGAAGATGTGATATATTTGGGAGAAATCTGGCATTTCTGGAAGAAACTGTCCTATTTTGGGGATAAAGGAGGTAGTTGTGGGAGAAAAGGTCCTCTTTCAAGGGGGAAACCTGGTAGTTATTCCAGGAGATGTGATATATTTGGGAGAAATCTGGCATTTCTGGAAAAAACTGTCCTATTTTGGGGATAAAACAGGTATTTGTGGGTGAAAAGGTCCTATTTCGAGGGGGAAACCTGGTATTTCTTGGAGAAGACGTGATATATTTCGAAGAAATGTGGCATTTCTTCAAGAAACTGTCCTCTTTTGGGGATAAAAGAGGTAGTTGTGGGAGAAAAGGTCCTATTTGAAGGGGGAAAGCTGGTATTTCTTGGAGAAGATGTGATATATTTGGGAGAAATGTGGCATTTCTGGAAGAAAATGTCCAATTTGGGGGGAGAAGGCTGGTAGTTGTGGATGAAAAGGTCCTCTTTCAAAGGGGAAACCTGGTATTTCTTGGAGAAGATGTGATATATTTGGGAGAAATGTAGCCTTTCTGGAAGCAACTGTCCTCTTTTGGGGATCAAAGAGGTATTTGTGGGTGAAAAGGTCCAATTTCAAGGGGGAAACCTGGTATTTCTTGGAGAAGGTGTGATATATTTGGGAGAAATGTGGCATGTCTGGAAGAAACTGTCCAGTTTTGGGGATAAAACAGGTATTTGTGGGAGAAAAGGTCCTATGTGAAGGGGGAAACCTGGTATTTCTTGGAGAAGATGTGATCTATTTGGGAGAAATGTGGCATTTCTGGATGAAACTGTCCTATTTTGGGGATAAAAGAGGTATTTGTGGGTGAAAAGGTCCTATTTGAAGGGGAAAACCTGGTATTTCTTGGAGGAGATGTGATATATTTGGGAGAAATGTGGCATTTCTGGCAGAAACTGTCCTCTTTTGGGGATAAAACAGGTATTTGTGGGCGAAAGGTCCTATTTCAGGAGTAATCCTTGTATTTCTTGGAGAAGATGTGATATATTTGGGAGAAATGTGGCCTTTCCGGAAGAAACTGTCCTCTTTTGGGGATAAAAGAGGTATTTGTGGGTGACAAGGTCCTATTTGAAGGGGGAAAGCTGGTATTTCTTGGAGAAGATGTGATATATTTGGGAGAAATGTGGCATTTCTGGCAGAAACTGTCCTCTTTTGGGGATAAAAGAGGTATTTGTGGGCGATAAGGTCCTATTTCCAGGGGGAACCCTGGTATTTCTTGGAGAAGATGTGATCTATTTGGGAGAAATGTGGCATTTCTGGAAGAAACTGTCCTCTTTTGGGGATAAAAGAGGTAGTTGTGGGAGAAAAGGTCCTATTTGAAGGGGGAACCCTGGTATTTCTTGGAGAAGATGTGATCTATTTGGGAGAAATGTGGCATTTCTGGAAGAAAATGTCCAATTTGGGGGGAGAAGGCTGGTAGTTGTGGATGAAAATGTCGTCTTTCAAGGGGGAAACCTGGTATTTCTTGGAGAAGATGTGATATATTTGGGAGAAATGTGGCCTTTCTGGAAGAAACTGTCCTATTTTGGGGATCAAAGAGGTATTTGTGGGTGAAAAGGTCCTATTTACAGGGGAAAACCTGGAATTTCTTGGCAAAGATGTGATCTATTTTGGAGAAATCTGGCATGTCTGGAAGAAAATGTCCTATTTTGGGGATAAAACAGGTATTTTTGAGCGATAAGATCCTATTTGAAGGGGGAAACCTGGTATTTCTTGGAGAAGATGTGATCTATTTGGGAGAAATGTGGCCTTTCTGGATGAAACTGTCCTCTTTTGGGGATAAAAGAGGTATTTGTGGGTGAAAAGGTCCTATTTCGAGGGGGAAACCTGGTATTTCTTGGAGAAGATGTGATCTATTTGGGAGAAATGTGGCATGTCTGGAAGAAACTGTCCTATTTTGGGGATAAAACAGGTATTTGTGGGAGAAAAGGTCCTATTTGAAGGGGGAACCCTGGTATTTCTTGGAGAAGATGTGATATATTTGGGAGAAATGTGGCCTTTCTGGAAGAAACTGTCCTCTTTTGGGGATAAAAGAGGTATTTGTTGATGAATAGGTCCAATTTCAAGGGGGAAACGTGGTATTTCTTGGAGAAGATGTGATATATTTGGGAGAAATGTTGCATTTCTGGAAGAAACTGTCCAGTTTTGGGGATAAAAGAGGTATTTGTGGGTGAAAAGATCCTATTTGAAGGGGGAAACCTGGTATTTCTTGGAGAAGATGTGATCTATTTGGGAGAAATGTGGCATGTCAGGAAGAAACTGTCCTATTTTGGGGATAAAAGAGGTATTTGTGGGTGAAAAGGTCCTATTTGAAGGGGAAAACCTGGTATTTCTTGGAGGAGATGTGATCTATTTGGGAGAAATGTGGCATTTCTGGCAGAAACTGTCCTCTTTTGGGGATAAAACAGGTATTTGTGGGTGAAAGGTCCTATTTCAGGAGTAATCCTGGTATTTCTTGGAGAAGATGTGATCTATTTGGGAGAAATGTGGCATGTCTGGAAGAAACTGTCCTCTTTTGGGGATAAAAGAGGTATTTGTGGGAGATAAGTTCCTATTTAAGGGGGAACCCTGGTATTTCTTGGAGAAGATGTGATATATTTGGGAGAAATGTGGCATTTCTGGAAGAAACTGTCCTATTTTGGGGATAAAAGAGGTATTTGTGGGCGATAAGGTCCTATTTCCAGGGGGAAACATGGTATTTCTTGGAGAAGATGTGATCTATTTGGGAGAAATGTGGCATGTCTGGAAGAAACTGTCCTATTTTGGGGATAAAAGAGGTATTTGTGGGTGAAAAGGTCCAATTTCAAGGGGGAAACCTGGTACTTCTAGGAGAAGATGTGATATATTTGGGAGAAATCTGGCATTTCTGGAAGAAACTGTCCTATTTTGGGGATAAAGGAGGTAGTTGTGGGAGAAAAGGTCCTCTTTCAAGGGGGAAACCTGGTAGTTATTCCAGGAGATGTGATATATTTGGGAGAAATCTGGCATTTCTGGAAAAAACTGTCCTATTTTGGGGATAAAACAGGTATTTGTGGGTGAAAAGGTCCTATTTCGAGGGGGAAACCTGGTATTTCTTGGAGAAGACGTGAT
Organism: Lophura swinhoii; assembly: GCA_030408155.1. Taxonomy (NCBI): domain Eukaryota; kingdom Metazoa; phylum Chordata; class Aves; order Galliformes; family Phasianidae; genus Lophura; species Lophura swinhoii. Next base: position 305,962 of record CM059457.1, read on the forward strand.
ATATTTCGAAGAAATGTGGCATTTCTTCAAGAAACTGTCCTCTTTTGGGGATAAAAGAGGTAGTTGTGGGAGAAAAGGTCCTATTTGAAGGGGGAAAGCTGGTATTTCTTGGAGAAGATGTGATATATTTGGGAGAAATGTGGCATTTCTGGAAGAAAATGTCCAATTTGGGGGGAGAAGGCTGGTAGTTGTGGATGAAAAGGTCCTCTTTCAAAGGGGAAACCTGGTATTTCTTGGAGAAGATGTGATATATTTGGGAGAAATGTAGCCTTTCTGGAAGCAACTGTCCTCTTTTGGGGATCAAAGAGGTATTTGTGGGTGAAAAGGTCCAATTTCAAGGGGGAAACCTGGTATTTCTTGGAGAAGGTGTGATATATTTGGGAGAAATGTGGCATGTCTGGAAGAAACTGTCCAGTTTTGGGGATAAAACAGGTATTTGTGGGAGAAAAGGTCCTATGTGAAGGGGGAAACCTGGTATTTCTTGGAGAAGATGTGATCTATTTGGGAGAAATGTGGCATTTCTGGATGAAACTGTCCTATTTTGGGGATAAAAGAGGTATTTGTGGGTGAAAAGGTCCTATTTGAAGGGGAAAACCTGGTATTTCTTGGAGGAGATGTGATATATTTGGGAGAAATGTGGCATTTCTGGCAGAAACTGTCCTCTTTTGGGGATAAAACAGGTATTTGTGGGCGAAAGGTCCTATTTCAGGAGTAATCCTTGTATTTCTTGGAGAAGATGTGATATATTTGGGAGAAATGTGGCCTTTCCGGAAGAAACTGTCCTCTTTTGGGGATAAAAGAGGTATTTGTGGGTGACAAGGTCCTATTTGAAGGGGGAAAGCTGGTATTTCTTGGAGAAGATGAGATATATTTGGGAGAAATGTGGCATTTCTGGCAGAAACTGTCCTCTTTTGGGGATAAAAGAGGTATTTGTGGGCGATAAGGCCCTATTTCCAGGGGGAACCCTGGTATTTCTTGGAGAAGATGTGATCTATTTGGGAGAAATGTGGCATTTCTGGAAGAAACTGTCCTCTTTTGGGGATAAAAGAGGTAGTTGTGGGAGAAAAGGTCCTATTTGAAGGGGGAACCCTGGTATTTCTTGGAGAAGATGTGATCTATTTGGGAGAAATGTGGCATTTCTGGAAGAAAATGTCCAATTTGGGGGGAGAAGGCTGGTAGTTGTGGATGAAAATGTCGTCTTTCAAGGGGGAAACCTGGTATTTCTTGGAGAAGATGTGATATATTTGGGAGAAATGTGGCCTTTCTGGAAGAAACTGTCCTATTTTGGGGATCAAAGAGGTATTTGTGGGTGAAAAGGTCCTATTTACAGGGGAAAACCTGGAATTTCTTGGCAAAGATGTGATCTATTTTGGAGAAATCTGGCATGTCTGGAAGAAAATGTCCTATTTTGGGGATAAAACAGGTATTTTTGAGCGATAAGATCCTATTTGAAGGGGGAAACCTGGTATTTCTTGGAGAAGATGTGATATATTTGGGAGAAATGTGGCCTTTCTGGAAGAAACTGTCCTCTTTTGGGGATAAAAGAGGTATTTGTGGGTGAAAAGGTCCTCTTTCAAGGGGGAAACCTGGTATTTCTTGGAGAAGATGTGATCTATTTGGGAGAAATGTGGCATTTCTGGAAGAAAATGTCCAATTTGGGGGGTGAAGGCTGTTAGTTGTGGATGAAAAGGTCCTCTTTCAGGGGGGAAACCTGGTATTTCTTGGAGAAGATGTGATATATTTGGGAGAAATGTGGCCTTTCTGGAAGAAACTGTCCTCTTTTGGGGATAAAAGAGGTATTTGTGGGTGAAAAGGTCCTATTTCGAGGGGGAAACCTGGTATTTCTTGGAGAAGATGTGATATATTTGGGAGAAATGTGGCATGTCTGGAAGAAACTGTCCTATTTTGGGGATAAAACAGGTATTTGTGGGAGAAAAGGTCCTATTTGAAGGGGGAACCCTGGTATTTCTTGGAGAAGATGTGATATATTTGGGAGAAATGTGGCCTTTCTGGAAGAAACTGTCCTCTTTTGGGGATAAAAGAGGTATTTGTTGATGAATAGGTCCAATTTCAAGGGGGAAACGTGGTATTTCTTGGAGAAGATGTGATATATTTGGGAGAAATGTTGCATTTCTGGAAGAAACTGTCCAGTTTTGGGGATAAAAGAGGTATTTGTGGGTGAAAAGATCCTATTTGAAGGGGGAAACCTGGTATTTCTTGGAGAAGATGTGATCTATTTGGGAGAAATGTGGCATGTCAGGAAGAAACTGTCCTATTTTGGGGATAAAAGAGGTATTTGTGGGTGAAAAGGTCCTATTTGAAGGGGAAAACCTGGTATTTCTTGGAGGAGATGTGATCTATTTGGGAGAAATGTGGCATTTCTGGCAGAAACTGTCCTCTTTTGGGGATAAAACAGGTATTTGTGGGTGAAAGGTCCTATTTCAGGAGTAATCCTGGTATTTCTTGGAGAAGATGTGATCTATTTGGGAGAAATGTGGCATGTCTGGAAGAAACTGTCCTCTTTTGGGGATAAAAGAGGTATTTGTGGGAGATAAGTTCCTATTTAAGGGGGAACCCTGGTATTTCTTGGAGAAGATGTGATATATTTGGGAGAAATGTGGCATTTCTGGAAGAAACTGTCCTATTTTGGGGATAAAAGAGGTATTTGTGGGCGATAAGGTCCTATTTCCAGGGGGAAACATGGTATTTCTTGGAGAAGATGTGATCTATTTGGGAGAAATGTGGCATGTCTGGAAGAAACTGTCCTATTTTGGGGATAAAAGAGGTATTTGTGGGTGAAAAGGTCCAATTTCAAGGGGGAAACCTGGTACTTCTAGGAGAAGATGTGATATATTTGGGAGAAATCTGGCATTTCTGGAAGAAACTGTCCTATTTTGGGGATAAAGGAGGTAGTTGTGGGAGAAAAGGTCCTCTTTCAAGGGGGAAACCTGGTAGTTATTCCAGGAGATGTGATATATTTGGGAGAAATCTGGCATTTCTGGAAAAAACTGTCCTATTTTGGGGATAAAACAGGTATTTGTGGGTGAAAAGGTCCTATTTCGAGGGGGAAACCTGGTATTTCTTGGAGAAGACGTGATATATTTCGAAGAAATGTGGCATTTCTTCAAGAAACTGTCCTCTTTTGGGGATAAAAGAGGTAGTTGTGGGAGAAAAGGTCCTATTTGAAGGGGGAAAGCTGGTATTTCTTGGAGAAGATGTGATATATTTGGGAGAAATGTGGCATTTCTGGAAGAAAATGTCCAATTTGGGGGGAGAAGGCTGGTAGTTGTGGATGAAAAGGTCCTCTTTCAAAGGGGAAACCTGGTATTTCTTGGAGAAGATGTGATATATTTGGGAGAAATGTAGCCTTTCTGGAAGCAACTGTCCTCTTTTGGGGATCAAAGAGGTATTTGTGGGTGAAAAGGTCCAATTTCAAGGGGGAAACCTGGTATTTCTTGGAGAAGGTGTGATATATTTGGGAGAAATGTGGCATGTCTGGAAGAAACTGTCCAGTTTTGGGGATAAAACAGGTATTTGTGGGAGAAAAGGTCCTATGTGAAGGGGGAAACCTGGTATTTCTTGGAGAAGATGTGATCTATTTGGGAGAAATGTGGCATTTCTGGATGAAACTGTCCTATTTTGGGGATAAAAGAGGTATTTGTGGGTGAAAAGGTCCTATTTGAAGGGGAAAACCTGGTATTTCTTGGAGGAGATGTGATATATTTGGGAGAAATGTGGCATTTCTGGCAGAAACTGTCCTCTTTTGGGGATAAAACAGGTATTTGTGGGCGAAAGGTCCTATTTCAGGAGTAATCCTTGTATTTCTTGGAGAAGATGTGATATATTTGGGAGAAATGTGGCCTTTCCGGAAGAAACTGTCCTCTTTTGGGGATAAAAGAGGTATTTGTGGGTGACAAGGTCCTATTTGAAGGGGGAAAGCTGGTATTTCTTGGAGAAGATGTGATATATTTGGGAGAAATGTGGCATTTCTGGCAGAAACTGTCCTCTTTTGGGGATAAAAGAGGTATTTGTGGGCGATAAGGCCCTATTTCCAGGGGGAACCCTGGTATTTCTTGGAGAAGATGTGATCTATTTGGGAGAAATGTGGCATTTCTGGAAGAAACTGTCCTCTTTTGGGGATAAAAGAGGTAGTTGTGGGAGAAAAGGTCCTATTTGAAGGGGGAACCCTGGTATTTCTTGGAGAAGATGTGATCTATTTGGGAGAAATGTGGCATTTCTGGAAGAAAATGTCCAATTTGGGGGGAGAAGGCTGGTAGTTGTGGATGAAAATGTCGTCTTTCAAGGGGGAAACCTGGTATTTCTTGGAGAAGATGTGATATATTTGGGAGAAATGTGGCCTTTCTGGAAGAAACTGTCCTATTTTGGGGATCAAAGAGGTATTTGTGGGTGAAAAGGTCCTATTTACAGGGGAAAACCTGGAATTTCTTGGCAAAGATGTGATCTATTTTGGAGAAATCTGGCATGTCTGGAAGAAAATGTCCTATTTTGGGGATAAAACAGGTATTTTTGAGCGATAAGATCCTATTTGAAGGGGGAAACCTGGTATTTCTTGGAGAAGATGTGATATATTTGGGAGAAATGTGGCCTTTCTGGAAGAAACTGTCCTCTTTTGGGGATAAAAGAGGTATTTGTGGGTGAAAAGGTCCTCTTTCAAGGGGGAAACCTGGTATTTCTTGGAGAAGATGTGATCTATTTGGGAGAAATGTGGCATTTCTGGAAGAAAATGTCCAATTTGGGGGGTGAAGGCTGTTAGTTGTGGATGAAAAGGTCCTCTTTCAGGGGGGAAACCTGGTATTTCTTGGAGAAGATGTGATATATTTGGGAGAAATGTGGCCTTTCTGGAAGAAACTGTCCTCTTTTGGGGATAAAAGAGGTATTTGTGGGTGAAAAGGTCCTATTTCGAGGGGGAAACCTGGTATTTCTTGGAGAAGATGTGATATATTTGGGAGAAATGTGGCATGTCTGGAAGAAACTGTCCTATTTTGGGGATAAAACAGGTATTTGTGGGAGAAAAGGTCCTATTTGAAGGGGGAACCCTGGTATTTCTTGGAGAAGATGTGATCTATTTGGGAGAAATGTGGCCTTTCTGGAAGCAACTGTCCTCTTTTGGGGATAAAAGAGGTATTTGTGGGTGAAAAGGTCCAATTTCAAGGGGGAAAGCTGGTATTTCTTGGAGAAGATGTGATATATTTGGGAGAAATGTTGCATTTCTGGAAGAAACTGTCCAGTTTTGGGGATAAAAGAGGTATTTGTGGGAGAAAAGATCCTATTTGAAGGGGGAAACCTGGTATTTCTTGGAGAAGATGTGATCTATTTGGGAGAAATGTGGCCTTTCTGGCAGAAACTGTCCTCTTTTGGGGATAAAAGAGGTATTTGTGGGAGATAAGTTCCTATTTAAGGGGAAAAGCTGGTATTTCTTGGAGAAGATGTGATATATTTGGGAGAAATGTGGCATTTCTGGAAGAAACTGTCCTATTTTGGGGATAAAAGAGGTATTTGTGGGCGATAAGGTCCTATTTCCAGGGGGAAACATGGTATTTCTTGGAGAAGATGTGATCTATTTGGGAGAAATGTGGCATGTCTGGAAGAAACTGTCCTATTTTGGGGATAAAAGAGGTATTTGTGGGTGAAAAGGTCCAATTTCAAGGGGGAAACCTGGTACTTCTAGGAGAAGATGTGATATATTTGGGAGAAATCTGGCATTTCTGGAAGCAACTGTCCTCTTTCGGGGATAAAACAGGTATTTGTGGGAGAAAAGGTCCTCTTTCAAGGGGGAAACCTGGTAGTTATTCCAGGAGATGTGATATATTTGGGAGAAATCTGGCATTTCTGGAAGAAACTGTCCTCTTTTGGGGATAAAACAGGTATTTGTGGGTGAAAAGGTCCTATTTCGAGGGGGAAACATGGTATTTCTTGGAGAAGACGTGATATATTTGGGAGAAATGTGGCATTTCTTCAAGAAACTGTCCTCTTTTGGGGATAAAAGAGGTAGTTGTGGGAGAAAAGGTCCTATTTGAAGGGGGAAAGCTGGTATTTCTTGGAGAAGATGTGATATATTTGGGAGAAATGTGGCATTTCTGGAAGAAAATGTCCAATTTGGGGGGAGAAGGCTGGTAGTTGTGGATGAAAAGGTCCTCTTTCAAAGGGGAAACCTGGTATTTCTTGGAGAAGATGTGATATATTTGGGAGAAATGTAGCCTTTCTGGAAGCAACTGTCCTCTTTTGGGGATCAAAGAGGTATTTGTGGGTGAAAAGGTCCAATTTCAAGGGGGAAACCTGGTATTTCTTGGAGAAGATGTGATATATTTGGGAGAAATGTGGCATTTCTGGAAGAAGCTGTCCAGTTTTGGGGATAAAACAGGTATTTGTGGGAGAAAAGGTCCTATGTGAAGGGGGAAACCTGGTATTTCTTGGAGAAGATGTGATCTATTTGGGAGAAATGTGGCATTTCTGGAAGAAACTGTCCTATTTTGGGGATAAAAGAGGTATTTGTGGGTGAAAAGGTCCTATTTGAAGGGGAAAACCTGGTATTTCTTGGAGGAGATGTGATATATTTGGGAGAAATGTGGCATTTCTGGCAGAAACTGTCCTCTTTTGGGGATCAAACAGGTATTTGTGGGTGAAAAGGTCCTATTTCAGGAGGAATCCTGGTATTTCTTGGAGAAGATGTGATATATTTGGGAGAAATGTGGCCTTTCCGGAAGAAACTGTCCTCTTTTGGGGATAAAAGAGGTATTTGTGGGTGACAAGGTCCTATTTCCAGGGGGAAAGCTGGTATTTCTTGGAGAAGATGTGATATATTTGGGAGAAATGTGGCATTTCTGGCAGAAACTGTCCTCTTTTGGGGATAAAAGAGGTATTTGTGGGCGATAAGGTCCTATTTCCAGGGGGAACCCTGGTATTTCTTGGAGAAGATGTGATATATTTGGTAGAAATGTGGCCTTTCTGGAAGAAACTGTCCTCTTTTGGGGATAAAAGAGGTAGTTGTGGGAGAAAAGTTCCTATTTGAAGGGGGAACCCTGGTATTTCTTGGAGAAGATGTGATCTATTTGGGAGATATGTGGCATTTCTGGAAGAAAATGTCCAATTTGGGGGGAGAAGGCTGGTAGTTGTGGATGAAAATGTCCTCTTTCAAGGGGGAACCCTGGTATTTCTTGGAGAAGATGTGATATATTTGGGAGAAATGTGGCCTTTCTGGAAGAAACTGTCCTCTTTTGGGGATAAAAGAGGTATTTGTGGGTGAAAAGGTCCTATTTACAGGGGAAAAACTGGAATTTCTTGGCAAAGATGTGATCTATTTTGGAGAAATCTGGCATGTCTGGAAGAAAATGTCCTATTTTGGGGATAAAACAGGTATTTTTGAGCGATAAGATCCTATTTGAAGGGGGAAACCTGGTATTTCTTGGAGAAGATGTGATATATTTGGGAGAAATGTGGCCTTTCTGGAAGAAACTGTCCTCTTTTGGGGATAAAAGAGGTATTTGTGGGTGAAAAGGTCCTCTTTCAAGGGGGAAACCTGGTATTTCTTGGAGAAGATGTGATCTATTTGGGAGAAATGTGGCATTTCTGGAAGAAAATGTCCAATTTGGGGGGTGAAGGCTGTTAGTTGTGGATGAAAAGGTCCTCTTTCAGGGGGGAAACCTGGTATTTCTTGGAGAAGATGTGATATATTTGGGAGAAATGTGGCCTTTCTGGCAGAAACTGTCCTCTTTTGGGGATAAAAGAGGTATTTGTGGGTGAAAAGGTCCTATTTCAAGGGGGAAACCTGGTATTTCTTGGAGAAGATGTGATATATTTGGGAGAAATTTGGCATGTCTGGAAGAAACTGTCCTATTTTGGGGATAAAACAGGTATTTGTGGGAGAAAAGTTCCTATTTGAAGGGGGAACCCTGGTATTTCTTGGAGGAGATGTGATATATTTGGGAGAAATGTGGCCTTTCTGGAAGCAACTGTCCTCTTTTGGGGATAAAAGAGGTATTTGTGGGTGAATAGGTCCAATTTCAAGGGGGAAAGCTGGTATTTCTTGGAGAAGATGTGATATATTTGGGAGAAATGTTGCATTTCTGGAAGAAACTGTCCAGTTTTGGGGATAAAAGAGGTATTTGTGGGAGAAAAGATCCTATTTGAAGGGGGAAACCTGGTATTTCTTAGAGAAGATGTGATATATTTGGGAGAAATGTGGCCTTTCTGGCAGAAACTGTCCTCTTTTGGGGATAAAAGAGGTATTTGTTGGTGAAAAGGTCCTATTTGAAGGGGGAAACCTGGTATTTCTTGGAGAAGATGTGATCTATTTGGGAGAAATGTGGCATTTCTGGAAGAAAATGTCCAATTTGGGGAGTGAAGGGTGGTAGTTGTGGATGAAAAGGTCCTATTTGAAGGGGGAAACCTGGTATTTCTTGGAGAAGATGTGATATATTTGGGAGAAATGTGGCCTTTCTGGATGAAACTGTCCTATTTTGGGGATAAAAGAGGTATTTGTGGGTGAAAAGGTCCAATTTCAAGGGGGAAACCTGGTACTTCTAGGAGAAGATGTGATATATTTGGGAGAAATGTGGCATTTCTGGAAGCAACTGTCCTCTTTCGGGGATAAAACAGGTATTTGTGGGAGAAAAGGTCCTCTTTCAAGGGGGAAACCTGGTAGTTATTCCAGGAGATGTGATATATTTGGGAGAAATGTGGCATTTCTGGCAAAAACTGTCCTCTTTTGGGGATAAAAGAGGTATTTCTGGGTGAAAAGGTCCTATTTCGAGGGGGAAACCTGGTATTTCTTGGAGAAGATGTGATTTACTTGGGAGAAATGTGGCCTTTCTGGAAGAAACTGTCCTCTTTTGGGGATAAAACAGGTATTTGTGGGTGAAAAGGTCCTATTTGAAGGGGGAACCCTGGTATTTCTTGGAGATGATGTGATATATTTGGGAGAAATCTGGCCTTTCTGGCAGAAACTGTCCTCTTTTGGGGATAAAAGAGGTATTTGTGGGTGAAAAGGTCGTATTTGAAGGGGGAAAACTGGTAGTTCTTACAGGAGATGTGATATATTTGGGAGAAATGAGGCATTTCTGGAAGAAACTGTCCTCTTTTGGGGATAAAAGAGGTATTTGTGGGTGAAAAGGTCCTATTTGAAGGGGGAAACCTGGTACTTCTTGGAGAAGATATGATATGTTTGGGAGAAATGTGGCATTTCTGGAAGAAACTGTCCTCTTTTGGGGCTAAAAGAGGTATTCGTGGGTGACAAGGTCCTATTTGAAGGGGGAAAGCTGGTATTTCTTTGAGAAGATGTGATCTATTTGGGAGAAATGTGGCCTTTCTGGAAGAAACTGTCCTCTTTTGGGGATATAAGAGGTATTTGTGGGTGCAAAGGTCCTATTTGAAGGGGGAAACCTGGTATTTCTTGGAGAAGATGTGATCTATTTGGGAGAAATGTGGCCTTTCTGGAAGCAACTGTCCTCTTTTGGGGATAAAAGAGGTATTTGTGGCTGAAAAGGTCCTATTTCGAGGCGGAAACCTGGCATTTCTTGGAGAAGATGTGATCTATTTGGGAGAAATGTGGCATTTCTGGAAGAAACTGTCCTCTTTTGGGGATAACAGAGGTATTTGTGGGTGAAAAGGTCCTATTTGAAGGGGGAAAGCTGGTATTTCTTGGAGGAGATGTGATATATTTGGGAGAAATGTGGCATGTCTGGAAGAAACTGTCCTCTTTTGGGGATCAAACAGGTATTTGTGGGTGAAAAGGTCCTATGTCAAGGGGGAACCCTGGTATTTCTTGGAGAAGAAGTGATCTATTTGGGAGAAATGTGGCATGTCAGGAAGAAAATGTCCTATTTGGGGGATAAAACAGGTATTTGTGGGTGAAAAGGTCCTATTTCCAGGGAAAACGTGGTATTTCTTGGAGAAGATGTGATATATTTGGGAGAAATCTGGCATGTCTGGAAGAAAATGTCCTCTTTTGGAGATAAAAGAGGTATTTGTGGGAGAAAAGTTCCTATTTGAAGGGGGAAAGCTGGTATTTCTTGGAGAAGATGTGATATATTTGGGGGAAATCTGGCATTTCTGGAAGAAAATGTCGCAATTTGGGGATAAAAGAGGTATTTGTGGGAGAAAAGTTCCTATTTGAAGGGGGAACCCTGGTATTTCTTGGAGAAGATGTGATATATTTGGGAGAAATGTGGCATGTCTGGCAGAAACTGTCCTCTTTTGGGGATAAAACAGATATTTGTGGGCGATAAGGTCCTAGTTCCAGGTGGAAACCTGGTATTTCTTGGAGAAGATGTGATATATTTGGGAGAAATGTGGCATGTCTGGAAGAAACTGTCCTATTTTGGGGATAAAAGAGGTATTTGTGGGTGAAAAGGTCCTATTTGAAGGGGGAAACCTGGAACTTCTTGGAGAAGATGTTATCTATTTGGGAGAAATGTGGCATTTCTGGAAGAAAATGTCCAATTTGGGGGGAGAAGGCTGGTAGTTGTGGATGAAAAGGTCCTCTTTCAAGGGGGAACCCTGGTATTTCTTGGAGAAGATGTGATATATTTGGGAGAAATCTGGCCTTTCTGGAAGAAACTGTCCTATGTTGGGGATAAAAGAGGTATTTGTGGGTGAAAAGGTCCTATTTGAAGGGGGAACCCTGGTATTTCTTGGAGAAGATGTGAAATATTTGGGAGAAATCTGGCCTTTCTGGCAGAAACTGTCCTCTTTTGGGGATAAAAGAGGTATTTGTGAGAGAAAAGGTCCTATTTGATGGGGGAACCCTGGTATTTCTTGGAGAAGATGTGATATATTTGGAGAAATGTGGCCTTTCTGGCAGAAACTGTCCTATTTTGGGGATAAAAGAGGTATTTGTGGGCGATAAGGTCCTATTTGAAGGGGGAACCCTGGTATTTCTTGGAGAAGATGTGATATGTTTGGGAGAAATGTGGCCTTTCTGGAAGAAACTGTCCTCTTTTGGGGATCAAAGAGGTATTTGTGGGAGAAAAGGTCCTATTTGAAGGGGGAAACCTGGTATTTCTTGGAGAAGATGTGATCTATTTGGGAGAAATGTGGCATTTCTGGAAGAAACTGACCTATTTTGGGGCTGAAAGAGGTATTTGTGGGTGAAAAGGTCCTATTTGAAGGGGGAACCCTGGTATTTCTTGGAGAAGATGTGATCTATTTGGGAGAAATGTGGCATTTCTGGAAGCAACTGTCCTCTTTTGGGGATAAAAGAGGTATTTGTGTGTGAAAAGGTCCTATTTCGAGGCGGAAACCTGGCATTTCTTGGAGAAGATGTTCTATATTTGGGAGAAATGTGGCCTTTCTGGAAGAAACTGTCCTATTTTGGGGATCAAACAGGTATTTGTGGGTGAAAAGGCCTTATTTGAAGGGGGAACCCTGGTATTTCTTGGAGAAGATGTGATCTATTTGGGAGAAATGTGGCATGTCAGGAAGAAACTGTCCTCTTTTGGGGATAAGACAGGTATTTGTGGGTGAAAAGTTCTTATTATAAGTGGGAACCCTGGTATTTCTTGGAGAAGATGTGATATGTTTGGGAGAAATGTGGCCTTTCTGGAAGAAACTGTCTTCTTTTGGGGATAAAACAGGAATTTGTGGGAGAAAGGGTCCTATTTGAAGGGGGAAACCTCGTATTTCTTGGAGAAGATGTGATATATTTGGGTGAAATGTGGCCTTTCTGGAAGAAACTGTCCTCTTTTGGGGATAAAACAGGTACTTGTGGGAGAAAAGGTCCTATTTCCAGGGGAAACCTGGTATTTCTTGGAGAAGATGTGATATATTTAGGAGAAATGGGGCCTTTCTGGAAGAAACTGTCCTCTTTTGGGGATAAAAGAGGTATTTGTGGGTGAAAAGGTCCTATTTCGAGGCGGAAACCTGTCAATTCTTGGAGAAGATGTGATCTATTTGGGAGAAATGTGGCATTTCTGGAAGAAACTGTCCTCTTTTGGGGATAAAAGAGGTATTTGTGGGTGAAAAGGTCCTATTTGAAGGGGAAAACCTGGTATTTCTTGGAGAAGATGTGATCTATTTGGGAGAAATGCGGCATGTCTGGAAGTAACTGTCCTATTTTGGGGATAAAAGAGGTATCTGTGGGAGAAAAGTTCCTATTTGAAGGGGGAACCCTGGTATTTCTTGGCGAAGATGAGATATATTTGGGAGTAATCTGGCATTTCTGGAAGAAACTGTCCTATTTTGGGTAGAAGGCTGGTATTTGTCGGAGAAATGGTCCTATTTCCAGGGGGAATCCTGGTATTTCTTGGAGAAGATGTGATCTATTTGGGAGAAATGTGGCATGTCTGGCAGAAACTGTCCTCTTTTGGAGATAAAAGAGGAATCTGTGGGTGAAAAGGTCCAATTTGAAGGGGGAAACCTGGTATTTCTTGGAGAAGATGTGATATATTTGGGAGAAATGTGGTATGTCAGGAAGCAACTGTCCTCTTTTGGGGATAAAAGAGGTATTTGTGGGTGAAAAGGTCCTATTTTCAGGGGAAAGCTGGTATTTCTTGGAGAAGATGTGATATATTTGGGAGAAATGTGACATTTCTGGAAGAAACTGTCTTATTTTGGGGATAAAAGAGGTATTTGTGGGTGAAAAGGTACTATTTCAAGGGGGAAAGCTGGTATTTCTTGGAGAAGATGTGATATGTTTCGGAGAAATGTGGCATTTCTGGAAGAAACTGTTCTATTTTGGGGGTAAAACAGGTATTTGTGGGTGAAAAGGTCCTATTTGAAGGGGGAAACCTGGTATTTCTTGGAGAAGATGTGATATATTTGGGAGAAATGTGGCATTTCTGGAAGAAACTGTCCTCTTTTGGGGATAAAAGAGGTATTTGTGGGTGAAAATGTCCTATTTGAAGGGGGAACCCTGGTATATCTTGGAGAAGATGTGATATATATGGGAGAAATGTGGCATGTCTGGAAGAAACTGTCCTCTTTTGGGGATAAAAGAGGTATTAGTGGTTGAAAAGGTCCTATTTGAAGGGGGAAACCTGGTATTTCTTGGAGAAGATGTGATATATTTGGGAGAAATGTGGCATTTCTGGAGGAAACTGTCCTCTTTTGGGGATAAAAGAGGTATTTGTGGGTGAAAAGGTCCTATTTACAGGGGAAAACCTGGAATTTCTTGGCAAAGATGTGATCTATTTTGGAGAAATCTGGCATGTCTGGAAGAAAATGTCCTATTTTGGGGATAAAAGAGGTATTTGTGGGTGAAAAGGTCCTATTTGAAGGGGGAAACCTGGTATTTCTTGGAGAAGATGTGATATATTTGGGAGAAATGTGGCATGTCAGGAAGAAACTGTCCTCTTTTGGGGATAAAAGAGGTATTTGTGGGTGAAAAGGTCCTATTTGAAGGGGGAAACCTGGTATTTCTTGGAGAAGATGTGATCTATTTGGGAGAAATGTGGCATTTCTGGAAGAAACTGTCCAATTTTGGGGATGTAACAGGTATTTGTGGGTGAAAAGGTCCCATTTGAAGGGGGAAACCTGTTATTTCTTGTCCCCAAAAGAGGACAGTTTCTTCCAGAAATGCCACATTTCTCCCAAATATATCACATCTCCTCCAAGAAATACCATCTTTCCCCCTTCAAATAGGACCTTTTCACCCACAAATACCTCTTTTATCCCCAAAACTGGACATTTTCTTCCAGAAATGCCATATTTCTCCCAAATAAATCACATCTTCTCCAAGAAATAACACGTTTCCCCCTTGAAAGAGGACCTTTTCACCCACAAATACCTCTTTTATCCCCAAAAGAGGACAGTTTCTTCCTGACATGCCACATTTCTCCCAAATAGATCACATCTTCTCAAAGAAATACCAGGTTTCCCCTTTCAAATAGGACCTTTTCACCCACAAATACCTCTTTTATCCCCAAAGGAGGACAGTTTCTTCCAGAAATGCCACATTTCTCCCAAATATATCACATCTTCTCCAAGACATACCAGGGTTCCCCCTTCAAATAGGACCTTTTCACCCACAAATACCTCTTTTATCCCCAAAATAGGACAGTTTCTGCCAGAAATGCCACATTTCTCCCAAATATATCACATCTTCTCCAAGAAATACCACGGTTCCCCCTTCAAATAGGACATTTTCACCCACAAATACCTCTTTTATCCCCAAAAGAGGACAGTTTCTTCCTGACATGCCACATTTCTCCCAAATAGATCACATCTTCTCCAAGAAATACCAGGTTTCCCCTGGAAATAGGACCTTTTCTCCCACAAGTACCTCTTTTATCCCCAAAGGAGGACAGTTTCTTACAGAAATGCCACATTTCTCCCAAATAGATCATATCTCCAAGAAATACCAGCTTTCCCCCTTCAAATAGGACCTTTTCGCCCACAAATACCTCTTTTATCCCCAAAAGAGGACAGTTTCTGCCAGAAAGGCCACATTTCTCCCAAATAGATCACATCTTCTCCAAGAAATACCAGGTTTCCCCTGGAAATAGGACCTTTTCTCCCACAAGTACCTCTTTTATCCCCAAAGGAGGACAGTTTCTTACAGAAATGCCACATTTCTCCCAAATAGATCATATCTTCTCCAAGAAATACCAGGTTTCCATCTTCAAATAGGACCTTTTCACCCACAAATACCTCTTTTATCCCCAAAAGAGGACAGTTTCTTCCAGAAATGCCACATTTCTCCCAAATAGATCACATCTTCTCCAAGAAATACCTGCTTTCCCCCTTCAAATAGGACCTTTTCACCCACAAATACCTCTTTTATCCCCAAAAGAGGACAGTTTCTGCCAGACATGCCACATTTCTCCCAAATATATCACATCTTCTCCAAGAAATACCAGGGTTCCCCCTGGAAATAGGACCTTTTCACCCACAAATACCTCTTTTATCCCCAAAAGAGGACAGTTTCTTCCAGAAATGCCACATTTCTCCCAAATAGATCACATCTTCTCCAAGAAATACAAGGATTCCTCCTGAAATAGGACCTTTCACCCACAAATACCTGTTTTAACACCAAAATAGGACAGTTTCTTCCAGAAAGGCCACATTTCTCCCAAATAAATCACATCTTCTCCAAGAAATACAAGGTATCCCCCTTCAAATAGGACCTTTTCACCCACAAATACCTGTTTTACCCCCAAAATAGGACAGTTTCTTCCAGAAATGCCAGATTTCTCCGTAACATATCACATCTTCTCCAAGAAATACCAGCTTTCCCCCTTCAAATAGGACCTTTTCACCCACAAATACCTCTTGTATCCCCAAAAGAGGACAGTTTCTTCCAGAAAGGCCACATTTCTCCCAAATATATCACATCTCCAAGAAATACCAGCTTTCCCCCTTCAAATAGGACCTTTTCACCCACATATACCTCTTTTATCCCCAAAAGAGGACAGTTTCTTCCAGACATGCCAGATTTCTCCCCAATATATCACATCTTCTCCAAGAAATAACAGGTTTCCCCCTTCAAATAGGACCTTTTCAACCACTAATACCTCTTTTATCCCCAAAAGAGGACAGTTTCTTCCAGAAAGGCCACATTTCTCCCAAATATA
Organism: Lophura swinhoii; assembly: GCA_030408155.1. Lineage (NCBI taxonomy): Eukaryota > Metazoa > Chordata > Aves > Galliformes > Phasianidae > Lophura > Lophura swinhoii. The sequence continues at coordinate 321,489 of CM059457.1, forward strand.
TCACATCTTCTCCAAGAAATACCAGGTTCCCCCTTGTAATAGGACCGTTTCACCCACAAATACCTCTTTTATCCCCAAAAGAGGACAGTTTCTGCCAGAAATGCCACATTTCTCCCAAATAGATCACATCTTCTCCAAGAAATACCAGGTTTCCCATTGGAAATAGCACATTTTCTCCCACAAATACCTGTTTTATCCCCAAAAGAGGACAGTTTCTTCCAGACATGCCACATTTCTCCCAAATATATCACATCTTCTCCAAGAAATACCAGCTTTCCCCCTTCAAATAGGACCTTTTCACCCACTAATACCAGTTTTACCCCAAAAATGGAACAGTTTCTTCCAGACATGCCACATTTCTCCCAAACATATCACATCTTCTCCAAGAAATACCAGGTTTTTCCCTGGAAATAGGGCCTTTTAAGCCACAAATACCTGTTTGATCCCCAAAGGAGGACCGTTTCTTCCAGAAATGCCAGATTTCTCCGAAACATATCACATCTTCTCCAAGAAATACCAGGGTTCCCCCTTCAAATACGACCTTTTCTCCCACAAATACCTCTTTTATCCCCAAAAGAGGACAGTTTCTTCCAGAAATGCCAGATTTCTCCCAAATATAGAACATCTACTGCAAGAACTACCAGCCTTCCCCCTTCAAATAGGACCTTTTCACCCACAAATACCTCTTTTATCCCCAAAGGAGGACAGTTTCTTCCAGAAAGGCCACATTTCTCCCAAATATATCACATCTCCAAGAAATACCAGCTTTCCCCCTTCAAATAGGACCTTTTCGCCCACAAATACCTCTTTTATCCCCAAAAGAGGACAGTTTCTGCCAGAAAGGCCACATTTCTCCCAAATATATCACATCTTCTCCAAGAAATACCAGGTTTCCCCTGGAAATAGGACCTTTTCTCCCACAAGTACCTGTTTTATCCCCAAAGGAGGACAGTTTCTTCCAGACATGCCACATTTCTCCCAAATATATCACATCTTCTCCAAGAAATACCACGTATCCCCCTTCAAATAGGAACTTCTCACCCACAAATACCTCTTTTATCCCCAAAATAGGACAGTTTCTTCCAGAAATGCCACATTTCTCCCAAATAGATCACATCTTCTCCAAGAAATACCAGGTTTCCCCCTTCAAATAGGACCTTTTCACCCACAAATACCTCTTTTATCCCCAAAAGAGGACAGTTTCTTCCTGACATGCCACATTTCTCCCAAATAGATCACATCTTCTCCAAGAAATACCAGGTTTTCCCCTTCAAATAGGACCTTTTCACCCACAAATTCCTCTTTTATCCCCAAAGGAGGACAGTTTCTTCCAGAAAGGCCACATTTCTCCCAAATATATCACATCTTCTCCAAGAAATACCAGGTTTCCCCCTTCAAATAGGACCTTTTCACCCACAAATACCTCTTTTATCCCCAAAAGAGGACAGTTTCTTCCTGACATGCCAGATTTCTCCCAAATATATCACATCTTCTCCAAGAAATACCAGGTTTCCCATTGGAAATAGCACATTATCTCCCACAAATACCTGTTTTATCCCCAAAAGAGGACAGTTTCTTCCAGACATGCCAGATTTCTCCCAAATAGATCACATCTTCTCCAAGAAATACCAGGTTTCCCCCTTCAAATAGGACCTTCTCACCCACAAATACCTGTTTTATACCCAAAATAGGACAGTTTCTACCAGACATGCCACATTTCTCCCAAATAGATCAGATCTCCTGCAAGAAATACCAGGATTCCCCCTTGAAATAGAACCTTTTCTCCCACAAATACCAGCCTTCTCCCCCCACATTGTACATTTTCTTCCAGAAAGGCCACATTTCCCCCAAATTTATCACATCGTCTCCAAGAAATACCAGGTTTCCCCCTAGAAATAGGACCTTTTCTCCCACAAATACCTCTTTTATCCCCAAAATAGGACAGTTTCTTCCAGAAATGCCACATTTCTCCCAAATATATCACATTTTCTCCAAGAAATACCAGCTTTCCCCCTACAAATAGGACCTTTTCATCCACAAATACCTGTTTTATCCCAAAAATAGTACACTTTCTTCCAGAAATGCCACATTTCTCCCAAATAGATCACATCTTCTCCAAGAAATACCAGCTTTCCCCCTTCAAATAGGACCTTTTCACCCACAAATACCTGTTTTACCCCCAAAATAGAACAGTTTCTTCCAGAAATGCCACATTTCTCCGAAACATATCACATCTTCTCCAAGAAATTCCAGGTTTTACCCTGGAAATAGGACCTTTTCACCCACAAATACCTGTTTGATCCCCAAAGGAGGACAGTTTCTTCCAGAAAGGCTATTTCTCCCAAATATAGAACATCTCCTGCAAGAACTACCAGCCTTCCCCATTCAAAGATGACATTTGCACCCACAAATACCTGTTTGATCCCCAAAAGAGGACAGTTTCGTCCAGAAATGCCACATTTCTCCCAAATATATCACATCTTCTCCAAGAAATACCAGGGTTCCCCCTTCAAATAGGACCTTTTCACCCACAAATACCTGTTTTATCCCCAAAAGAGGACAGTTTCTTCCAGAAAGGCCACATTTCTCCTAAATATATCACATCTCCAAGAAATACCAGCTTTCCCCCTTCAAATAGGACCTTCTCACCCACAAATACCTGTTTGATCCCCAAAAGAGGACAGTTTCTTCCAGAAATGCCACATTTCTCCCAAATATATCACATCTTCTCCAAGAAATACCAGGGTTCCCCCTTCAAATAGGACCTTTTCACCAACAAATACCTGTTTTATACCCAAAAGAGGACAGTTTCTTCCAGAAAGGCCAGATTTCTCCCAAATAGATCACATCTTCTCCAAGAAATACCAGCTTTCCCCCTTCAAATAGGACCTTTTCACCCACAAATACCTCTTTTATCCCCAAAAGAGGAGAGTTTCTTCCAGAAATGCCAAATTTCTCCCAAATATATCACATCTTCTCCAAGAAATACCAGGGTTCCCCCTTCAAATAGGACCTTTTCTAACACAAATACCTCTTTTATCCCCAAAATAGGACAGTTTCTTCCAGAAATGCCACATTTCTCCCAAATAGATCACATCTTCTCCAAGAAATACCAGGTTTCCCATTGGAAATAGCACATTTTCTCCCACAAATACCTGTTTTATCCCCAAAAGAGGACAGTTTCTTCCAGACATGCCACATTTCTCCCAAATAGATCACATATTCTCCAAGAAATACCAGCTTTCCCCCTTCAAATAGGACCTTCTCACCCACAAATACCTGTTTTATACCCAAAAGAGGACAGTTTCTTCCAGAAAGGCCACATTTCTCCCAAATAGATCACATCTCCTGCAAGAAATACCAGCTTTCCCCCTTGAAATAGAACCTTTTCTCCCACAAATACCAGCCTTCTCCCACCACATTGAACATTTTCTTCCAGAAAGGCCACATTTCTCCCAAATCGATCAGATCTTCTCCAAGAAATACCAGGTTTCCCCCTTCAAATAGGACCTTTTCACCCACAAATACCTCTTTTATCCCCAAAATAGGACAGTTTCTTCCTGACATGCCACATTTCCCCCAAATATATCACATCTTCTCCAAGAAATACCGGGTATCCCCCTTCAAATACGACCTTTTCACCCACAAATACCTCTTTTATCCCCAAAAGAGGACAGTTGCTTCCAGAAATGCCACATTTCTCCCAAATAGATCACATCTTCTCCAAGAAATACCAGGTTTCCCCCTTCAAATAGGACCTTTTCACCCACAAATACCTGTTTGATCCCCAAAATAGGACAGTTTCTTCCTGAAATGCCACATTTCTCCCAAATAGATCACATCTTCTCCAAGAAATACCAGGGTTCCCCCTTCAAATAGGACCTTTTCACCCACAAATACCTCTTTTATCCCCAAAAGAGGACAGTTTCTTCAAAATGCCACATTTCTCCCAAATAGATCACATCTTCTCCAAGAAATACCAGGGTTCCCCCTTCATATAGGACCTTATCACCCACAAATACCACTTTTATCCCCAAAATAGGTCAGTTTCTGCCAGAAAGGCCACATTTCTCCCAAACATATCACATCTTCTCCAAGAAATACCAGGTTTCCCCCTTCAAATAGGACCTTTTCACCCACAAATACCTCTTTTATCCCCAAAATAGGACATTTTCTTCCAGAAATTCCGGATTTCTCCCAAGTATAGAACATCTTCTCCAAGAAATACCAGCTTTCCCCTTTGAAATAGGACCTTTTCACCCACAAATGCCTCTTTTATCCCCGAAAGAGGACAGTTTCCTCCAGAAATGCCACATTTCTCCCAAATAGATCACATCTTCTCCAAGAAATACCAGGTTTCCCCCTTCAAATAGGACCTTTTCACCCACAAATACCTCTTTTATCCCCAAAAGAGGACAGTTTCTTCCAGACATCCCACATTTCTCCCAAATAGATCACATCTTCTCCAAGAAATACCAGGATTCCCCCTTCAAATAGGACCTTTTCACCCACAAATACCTCTTTTATCCCCAAAAGAGGACAGTTTCTTCCAGACATCCCACATTTCTCCCAAATAGATCACATCTCATCCAAGAAATACCAGGATTCCCCCTTCAAATAGGACCTTTTCACCCACAAATACCTCTTTTTTCCCCAAAATAGAACAGTTTCTTCTAGAAAGGCCACATTTCTCCCAAATAGATCACATCTTCTCCACGAAATACGAGGATTCCCCCTGGAATTAGGACCTTTTCACCCACAAATACCTCTTTTATCCCCAAAATAGGACATTTTCTTCCAGAAATGCCAGATTTCTCCCAAATGGATCACATCTTCTCCAAGAAATACCTGGTTTCCCCCTCCACATAGGACCTTTTCACCCACAAATACCTCTTTTATCCCTCAGATTGGAAATTTTCTTCCAGAAATGCCAGATTTCTCCCAAAGAGATCACATCTTCTCCAAGAAATACCAGGTTTCCCCCTTCAAATAGGAACTTTTCACACACAAATACCTCTTTTTTCCCCAAAATAGGACAGTTTCTTCCAGAAATGCCACATTTCTCCCAAATATATCACATCTTCTCCAAGAAATACCACCTTTCATCCTTCAAATAGGACCTTGTCACCCACAAACACCTCTTTTATCCCCAAAGGAGGACAGTTTCTTCCAGAAATGCCACATTTCTCCCAAATAGATCACATCCTCTCCAAGAAATACCAGGTTTCCCCCTTGAAATCGGACCTTTTCACCCACAAATACCAACCTTCTCCCCCCAAATTGGACATTTTCTTCCAGAAATGCCACATTTCTCCCAAATATATCACATCTTCTCCAAGAAATACCTGCTTTCTCCCTTGAAACAGGAACTTTTCACCCACAAATACCTCTTTTATCCCCAAAATAGGACAGTTTCTGCCAGAAATGCCACATTTCTCCCAAATATATCACATCTCCTCCAAGAAATACCAGGTTTCCTCCTGAAATAGGACCTTTTCACACACAAATACCTGTTTGATCCCCAAAATAGGACAGTTTCTGACAGAAATGGCACATTTCTCCCGAATATATCACATCTTCTAAAAGAAATACCAGGGTTCCCCCTTCAAATAGGACCTTATCACACACAAATACCTGTTTGATCCCCAAAATAGGACAGTTTCTTCCAGAAATGCCACATTTCTCCCAAATAGATCACATCTTCTCCAAGAAATACCAGGTATCCCCCTTCAAATAGGACCATCTCACCCACAAATACCTCTTTTATCCCCAAAAGAGGACATTTTCTTCCAGAAATGCCAAATTTCTCCCAAACAGATCACATCTCCTCCAAGAAATACCAGGTTTCCCCCTTCAAATAGGACCTTTTCACCCACAAATACCTCTTTTATCCCCACAATAGGACAGTTTCTTCCTGAAATGCCACATTTCTCCAAAATAGATCACATCTTCTCCAAGAAATACCAGCTTTCCCCCTTGAAATAGGACCTTTTCACCCACAAATACCTCTTTTATCCCCAAAAGAGGACATTTTCTTCCAGAAATGACAGATTTCTCCCAAATAGATCACATCTTCTCCAAGAAATACCAGCTTTCCCCCTTCTAATAGGACATTTTCAACCACAAATACCTGCTTTATCCCCAAAATAGGACATTTTCTTCCTGAAATGCCAGATTTCTCCCAAGTATAGAACATCTTCTCCAAGAAATACCAGCTTTCCCCTTTGAAATAGGACCTTTTCACCCACAAATGCCTCTTTTATCCCCAAAAGAGGACAGTTTCCTCCAGAAATGCCACATTTCTCCCAAATATATCACATCTTCTCCAAGAAATACCAGGTTTCCCCCTTCAAATAGGACCTTTTCACCCACAAATACCTCTTTTATCCCCAAAAGAGGACAGATTCTTCCAGAAATGCCACATTTCTCCCAAATACATCACATCTTCTCCAAGAAATACCAGGATTCCCCCTTCAAATAGGACCTTTTCACCCACAAATACCTCTTTTATCCACAAAATAGGACAGTTTCTTCCAGACATCCCACATTTCTCCCAAATAGATCACATCTCATCCAAGAAATACCAGGATTCTCCCTTCAAATAGGACCTTTTCACCCACAAATACCTCTTTTATCCCCAAAATAGGACAGTTTCTTCCAGAAAGGCCACATTTCTCCCAAATAGATCACATCTTCTCCACGAAATACGAGGATTCCCCCTGGAATTAGGACCTTTTCACCCACAAATACCTCTTTTATCCCCAAAAGAGGACAGTTTCTTCCAGACATGCCACATTTCTCCCAAATAGATCACATCTTCTCCAAGAAATACCAGGTTTCCCCCTTCAAATAGGACCTTTTCACCCACAAATACCTCTTTTATCCCTCAGATTGGAAATTTTCTTCCAGAAATGCCACATTTCTCCCAAATAGATCACATCTTCTCCAAGAAATACCAGGTTTCCCCCTTCAAATAGGAACTTTTCACACACAAATACCTCTTTTTTCCCCAAAATAGGACAGTTTCTTCCAGAAATGCCACATTTCTCCCAAATATATCACATCTTCTCCAAGAAATACCACGTTTCATCCTTCAAATAGGACCTTGTCACCCACAAACACCTCTTTTATCCCCAAAGGAGGACAGTTTCTTCCAGAAATGCCACATTTCTCCCAAATAGATCACATCTTCTCCAAGAAATACCAGGTTTCCCCCTTGAAATCGGACCTTTTCTCCCACAAATACCAGCCTTCTCCCCCCAAATTGGACATTTTCTTCCAGAAATGCCAGATTTCTCCCAAATATATCGCATCTTCTCCAAGAAATACCTGCTTTCTCCCTTGAAACAGGAACTTTTCACCCACAAATACCTCTTTTATCCCCAAAATAGGACAGTTTCTGCCAGAAATGCCACATTTCTCCCAAATATATCACATCTCCTCCAAGAAATACCAGGTTTCCTCCTGAAATAGGACCTTTTCACACACAAATACCTGTTTGATCCCCAAAATAGGACAGTTTCTTCCAGAAATGCCACATTTCTCCCAAATATATCACATCTTCTCCAAGAAATACCAGGGTTCCCCCTTCAAATAGGACGTTTTCACCCACAAATACCTGTTTTATCCCTCAAATTGTAAATTTTCTTCCAGAAATGCCACATTTCTCCCAAATAGATCACATCTTCTCCAAGAAATACCAGCTTTCCCCCTTGAAATAGGACCTTTTCACCCACAAATACCTCTTTTATCCCCAAAAGAGGACATTTTCTTCCAGAAATGACAGATTTCTCCCAAATAGATCACATCTTCTCCAAGAAATACCAGCTTTCCCCCTTCAAATAGGACCTTTTCACCCACAAATACCTGCTTTATCCCCAAAATAGGACATTTTCTTCCAGAAATGCCAGATTTCTCCCAAGTATAGAACATCTTCTCCAAGAAATACCAGCTTTCCCCTTTGAAATAGGACCTTTTCTCCCACAAATGCCTGTTTTATCCCCAAAAGAGGACAGTTTCCTCCAGAAATGCCACATTTCTCCCAAATATATCACATCTTCTCCAAGAAATACCAGCTTTCCCCCTTCAAATAGGACCTTTTCACCCACAAATACCTCTTTTATCCCCAAAAGAGGACAGATTCTTCCAGAAGTGCCACATTTCTCCCAAATATATCACATCTTCTCCAAGAAATACCAGGATTCCCCCTTCAAATAGGACCTTTTCACCCACAAATACCTCTTTTATCCCCAAAAGAGGACAGTTTCTTCCAGACATCCCACATTTCTCCCAAATAGATCACATCTCATCCAAGAAATACCAGGATTCTCCCTTCAAGTAGGACCTTTTCACCCACAAATACCTCTTTTATCCCCAAAATAGGACAGTTTCTTCTAGAAAGGCCACATTTCTCCCAAATAGATCACATCTTCTCCACGAAATACGAGGATTCCCCCTGGAATTAGGACCTTTTCACCCACAAATACCTGTTTGATCCCCAAAAGAGGACAGTTTCTTCCAGAAATGCCAGATTTCTCCCAAATAGATCACATCTTCTCCAAGAAATACCAGGTTTCCCCCTTCAAATAGGACCTTTTCACCCACAAATACCTCTTTTATCCCTCAGATAGGAAATTTTCTTCCAGAAATGCCACATTTCTCCAAAATAGATCACATCTTCTCCAAGAAATACCAGGTTTCCCCCTTCAAATAGGAACTTTTCACACACAAATACCTCTTTTTTCCCCAAAATAGGACAGTTTCTTCCAGAAATGCCACATTTCTCCCAAATATATCAAATCTTCTCCAAGAAATACCACGTTTCATCCTTCAAATAGGACCTTGTCACCCACAAACACCTCTTTTATCCCAAAAGGAGGACAGTTTCTTCCAGAAATGCCACATTTCTCCCAAATAGATCACATCTTCTCCAAGAAATACCAGGTTTCCCCCTTGAAATCGGACCTTTTCTCCCACAAATACCAGCCTTCTCCCCCCAAATTGGACATTATCTTCCAGAAATGCCAGATTTCTCCCAAATATATCGCATCTTCTCCAAGAAATACCTGCTTTCTCCCTTGAAACAGGAACTTTTCACCCACAAATACCTCTTTTATCCCCAAAATAGGACAGTTTCTGCCAGAAATGCCACATTTCTCCCAAATATATCACATCTCCTCCAAGAAATACCAGGTTTCCTCCTGAAATAGGACCTTTTCACACACAAATACCTCTTTTATCCCCAAAATAGGACAGTTTCTTCCAGAAATGCCACATTTCTCCCAAATATATCACATCTTCTCCAAGAAATACCAGGATTCCCCCTTCAAATAGGACCTTTTCACCCACAAATACCTGTTAGATGCCCAAAAGAGGACAGTTTCTTCCAGAAATGGCACATTTCTCCCAAATAGATCACATCTTCTCCAAGAAATACCAGCTTTCCCCCTGGAAATAGGACCTTATCGCCCACAAATCCCTCTTTTATCCCCAAAATAGGACAGTTTCTTCCAGAAATGCCACAATTCTCCCAAATATATCACATCTTCTCCAAGAAATACCACGTTTCCCCCTTCAAATAGGACCTTGTCACCCACAGATACCTGTTTTATCCCCAAAATAGGAGTGTTTCTTCCAGAAATGCCACATTTCTCCCAAATATATCACATCTTCTCCAAGAAATACCAGGGTTCCCCCTTCAAATAGGACCTTTTCTCCCACATATACCTGTTTTATCCCCAAAAGAGGACAGTTTGTTCCAGAAATGCCACATTTCTCCCAAATAGATCACATCTTCTCCAAGAAATACCAGGTTTCCCCCTTCAAATAGGACCTTTTCACCCACAAATACCTCTTTTATCCCTCAGATTGGACAGTTTGTTCCTGACATGCCACATTTCTCCCAAATATATAACATCTTCACCAAGAAATAGCAGGTTTCCCCCTTCAAATAGGACTTTTTCACCCACAAATACCTGTTTTATCCCCAAAAGAGGACAGTTTCTTCCAGACATGCCACATTTCTCCCAAATATGTAACATCTTCTCCACGAAATACCAGGTTTCCCCCTGGAAATACGACCTTTTCACCCACAAATACCTCTTTTATCCCCAAAAGAGGACATTTTCTTCCAGAACTGCCACATTTCTCCCAAATAGATCACATCTTCTCCAAGAAATACCAGGTTTCCCCCTTCAAATAGGACCTTTTCACCCACAAATACCTCTTTTATCCCCAAAAGAGGACAGTATCTTCTAGAAAGGCCACATTTCTCCCAAATATATCACATCTTCTCCAAGAAATACCAGGATTCCTCCTTCAAATAGGACCTTTTCACCCACAAAGACCTCTTTTATCCCCAAAATAGGACAGTTTCTGCAAGAAAGGCCACATTTCTCACAAATAGATCACATCTTCTCCAAGAAATACCAGGTTTCCCCCTTCAAATAGGACCATTTCACCCACAAATACCTCATTTATCCCCCAAATAGGACAGTTTCTTCCAGAAATGCCACATTTCTCCCAAATATATCACTTCTTCTCCAAGAAATTCCAGATTTCCCCCTTCAAAAAGGACCTTTTCACCCACATGTACCTGTTTCATCCCCTAAATTGGACAGTTTCTTCCAGAAATGCCACATTTCTCCCAAATATGTAACAGCTTCTCCAAGAAATACCAGGTTTCCCCCTTCAAATAGGACCTTTTCACCCACAAATACCAGCCTTCTCCCCCCAAATTGGACATTTTCTTCCAGAAATGCCTGATTTCTCCCAAATATATCACATCTACTCCAAGAAATACCAGATTTCCCCCTGAAAATACGACCTTTTCACCCACAACTACCTACTTTATCCCCAAAATAGGAAAGTTTCTACCAGAAATGCCACATTTCTCCCAAATATATCACATCTTCTAAAAGAAATACCAGCTTTCCCCCTTCAAATAGGACCTTTTCACCCACAAATACCTGTTTGATCCCCAAAATAGGACAGTTTCTTCCAGACATGCCACATTTCTCCAAAATATATCACATCTTCTCCAAGAAATACCTGGGTATCCCCTTCAAATAGGACCTTTTCACCCACAAATACCTCTTTTATCCCCCTTCAAATAGGACATTTTCTTCCAGACATGCCAGATTTCTCCCAAATATATCACTTCCTCTCCAAGAAATTCCAGGATTCCTCCTTCAAATAGGAACTTTTCTCCCACAAATACCAGCCTTCTCCCCCGAAAATAGGACATTTTCTTCCAGAAAGGCCAGATTTCTCCCAAATAGATCACATCTTCTCCAAGAAATACCAGCTTTTACCCTGGAAATAGGACGTTTCACTCACAAATACCTCTTTTATCCCCAAAATAGGACAGTTTCTTCCAGAAATGCCACATTTCTCCCCTATATAGCACATCTTCTCCACGAAATACCAGGATTCCTCCTGAAATACGACATTTTCTCCCACAAATACAAGCCTTCTTCCCCCAGATTGGACATTATCTTCCAGAAATGCCACATTTCTCCCAAATAGATCACATCTTCTCCAAGAAATACCAGGTTTCCCCCTTCAAATAGGACCTTTTCACCCACTAATACCTCTTTTATCCCCAAAATAGGACATTTTCTTTTAGAAATGCCAGATTTCTACCAAATATATCACATCTTCTCCAAGAAATTCCAGGATTCCCCCTTCAAATAGGACCTTTTCACCCACAAATACCAGCCTTCTTCCCCCAGATTGGACATTTTCTTCCAGACATGCCAGATTTCGCCCAAATATATCACATCTTCTCCAAGAAATACCAGGTTTCCCCCTACAAATAGGACCTTTTCACCCACAAATACCTCTTTTGTCTCCAAAATAGGACAGTTTCTTCCAGAAATGCCCGATTTCTCCCAAATAGATCACATCTTCTTCAAGAAATACCAGGATTCCTCCTCGAATTGGACCTTTTCTAACACAAATACCAGCCTTCTCGTCTGAAAATAGGACATTTTCTTCCTGACATGCCAGCTTTCTCCCAAATATATCACATCTTCTCCAAGAAATACCAGCTTTCCCCCTTGAAATAGGACCTTTTCACCCACAAATATCTGTTTTATCCCCGAAATAGGACATTTTCTTCCAGACATGCCTCAATTCTCCCAAATATATCACATCTTCTCCAAGAAATACCAGCTTTCCGCCTTGAAATAGGACCTTTTCACCCACAAATACCTTTTTATCCCAACAACTGGACAATTTCTTCCAGAAATGCCAGATTTCTCCCAAATATATCACAGCTTCTCCAAGAAATACCAGCTTCCCCCTTCAAATAGGACCTTTTCACCCACTAATACCTCTTTTATCCCCAAAATAGGACATTTTCTTCCAGACATGCCTCAATTCTCCCAAATATATCACATCTTCTCCAAGAAATACCAGCTTTCCGCCTTGAAATAGGACCTTTTCACCCACAAATACCTTTTTATCCCAACAACTGGACAATTTCTTCCAGAAATGCCACATTTCTCCCAAATATATCACATCTCCTCCAAGAAATACCAGGTTTCCCTCTTCAAATAGGACCTTTTCACCCACAAATACCTCTTTTATCCCCAAAAGAGGACAGTTTCTTCCAGAAATGCCACATTTCTCCCAAACATATCACATCTTCTCCAAGAAATACCAGGGTTCCCCCTTCAAATAGGACCTTTTCACCCACAAATACCTGTTTGATCCCCAAAAGAGGACATTTTCTTCCAGAAATGCCACATTTCTCTGAAAAATATCACATCTTCTCCATGAAATACCAGGATTCCTCCTGAAATAGGACCTTTTATAACACAAATACCAGCCTTCTCCCCCCAAAATAGGACATTTTCTTCCAGAAATGCCAGATTTCTCCCAAATATATCACATCTTCTCCAAGAAATACCAGGGTTCCCCCTTCAAATAGGACCTTTTCACACACAAATACCTCTTTTATCCCCAAAAGAGGACAGTTTCTTCCAGAAATGCCACATTTCTCCCAAATAGATCACATCTTCTCCAAGAAATACCTGCTTTCCCCCTTCAAATAGGACCTTTTCACCCACAAATACCTCTTTTATTCCCAAAATAGGACAGTTTCTTCCAGAAATGCCACATTTCTCCCAAACATATCACATCTCCAAGAAATTCCAGGATTCCTCCTGTAATAGGACCTTTTCTCCCACAAATACCAGCATTCTCCCCCGAAAATAGGACATTTTCTTCCAGAAAGGCCAGATATCTCCCAAATATATCACATCTTCTCCAAGAAATACCAGGTTTCCCCCTCGAAATAGAACCTTTTCACCCACAAATACCTCTTTTATCTCCGAAATAGGACTGTTTCTTCCAGACATGCCACATTTCTCCCAAATATATCACATCTTCTCCAAGAAATACCACGTTTCCCCCATCAAATAGGACCTTGTCACCCACAAATACCTGTTTTATCCCCAAAAGAGGACATTTTTTTCCAGAAATGCCACATTTCTCCCAAATAAATCACATCTTCTCCTAGAAATAACAGCTTATCCCCTTCAAATAGGACCTTTTCACCCACAAATACCTCTTTTATCCCCAAAATAGGACAGTTTCTTCCAGAAATGCCACATTTCTCCCAAATAGATCACATCTTCTCCTAGAAATACCAGGTTTCCCCCTCGAAATAGAACCTTTTCACCCACAAATACCTCTTTTATCTCTGAAATAGGACAGTTTCTTCCAGAAATGCCACATTTCTCCCAAATATATCACATCTTCTCCAAGAAATACCAGGATTCCTCCGGAAATAGGACATTTCTAACACATATGCCAGCCTTTTCCCCCGATAATAGGACATTTTCCACCAGAAATGCCAGATTTCTCCCAAATATATCACAATTTCTCCAAGAAATAACAGGGTTCCCCCTGGAAATAGGACCTTTTCTCCCACAAATACCTGTTTTATCCCCAAAATAGGACAGTTTCTGCCAGAAATGCCACATTTCTCCCAAATATATCACATCTTCTCCAAGAAATAACAGGGATCCCCCTTCAAATAGGACCTTTTCACCCACAAATACCTCTTTTATCCCCAAATTAGGACAGTTTCTTCCTGAAAAGCCACATTTCTCCCAAACATATCACATCTTCTCCAAGAAATACCAGGTTTCCCCCTTCAAATAGGACCTTTTCACCCACAAATACCTCTTTTATCCCCAAAATAGGACAGTTTCTTCCAGAAATGCCACATTTCTCCCAAACATATCACATCTTCTCCAAGAAATACCAGGGTTCCCCCTTCAAATAGGACCTTTTCACCCACAAATACCTGCTTGATCCCCAAAAGAGGACATTTTCTTCCAGAAATGCCACATTTCTCCCAAACATATCACATCTTCTCCAAGAAATACCAGCTTTCCCCCTCGAAATCGGACCTTTTCACCCACAAATACCTCTTTTATCCCCAAAATAGGACAGTTTCTTCCAGAAATGCCAGATTTCTCCCAAATATATCACATCTTCTCCAAGAAATACCAGGATTCCTCCTGAAATAGGACCTTTTCTAACACAAATACCAGCCTTTTCCCCTGATAATAGGACATTTTCCACTAGAAATGCCAGATTTCTCCCAAATATATCACATCTTCTCCAAGAAATAGCAGGGTTCCCCCTGGAAATAGGACCTTTTCACCCACAAATACCTGTTTTATCCCCAAAATAGGACAGTTTCGTCCAGAAATGCCACATTTCTCCCAAATAGATCACATCTTCTCCAAGAAATAACAGGTTTCCCCCTTGAAATAGGTCCTTTTCACCCACAAATACCTCTTTTATCCCCCAGATAGGACATTTTCGTCCAGAAATGCCACATTTCTCCCAAACATATCACATCTCTAAGAAATACCAGGATTCCTCCTGAAATAGGAACTTTTCACCCACAAATACCTCTTTTATCCCCAAAATAGGACAGTTTCTTCCAGAAATGCCACATTTCTCCCAAGTATAGAACATCTTCTCCAAGAAATACCAGCTTTCCCCCATCAAATAGGACCTTTTCACCCACAAATACCAGCCGTCTGCCCCCAGATTGGACATTTTCTTCCAGAAATGCCAGATTTCTCCCAAATATATCACATCTTCTCCAAGAAATACCAGGATTCCTCCGGAAATAGGACATTTCTAACACATATGCCAGCCTTTTCCCCAGATAATAGGACATTTTCCACCAGAAATGCCAGATTTCTCCCAAATATATCACAATTTCTCCAAGAAATAACAGGGTTCCCCCTGGAAATAGGACCTTTTCACCCACAAATACCTGTTTTATCCCCAAAATAGGACAGTTTCTGCCAGAAATGCCACATTTCTCCCAAATATATCACATCTTCTCCAAGAAATAACAGGGTTCCCCCTTCAAATAGGACCTTTTCACCCACAAATACCTCTTTTATCCCCAAAATAGGACAGTTTCTTCCAGAAATGCCACATTTCTCCCAAATATAGCACATCTTCTCCAAGAAATACCAGCTTTCCCCCTTCAAATAGGACCTTTTCACCCACAAAAAATTCTTTTATCCCCAAAAAAGGACAGTTTCTTCCAGAAATGCCAAATTTCTCCCAAACAGATCACCTCTCCTCCAAGAAATACCAGGTTTCCCCCTTCAAATATGACCTTTTCACCCACAAATACCTCTTTTATCACCAAAAGAGGACAGTTTCTTCCAGAAATGCCAGATTTCTCCCAAACATATCACATCTTCTCCAAGAAATACCAGGTTTTCCGCTGGAAATAGGACCTTTTCACCCACAAATACCTCTTTTATCCCTCAAATTGGACAGTTTCGGCCAGAAATGCCACATTTCTCCCAAACATATCACATCTTCTCCATGAAATACCAGGATTCCTCCTGATAGTACCTTTTCTCCCACAAATACCAGCCTTCTCCCGACAAATAGGACATTTTCTTCCAGAAATGCCAGATTTCTCCCAAATATATCACAGCTTCTCCAAGAAATAACAGGGTTCCCCCTGGAAATAGCACCTTTTCGCCCACAAATACCTCTTTTATCCCCAAAAGAGGACATTTTCTTCCAGAAATGCCACATTTCTCCCAAATATATCACATCTTCTCCACGAAATACCTGCTTTCCCCCTTCAAATAGGACCTTTTCACCCACAAGTACCTCTTTTATTCCCAAAAGAGGACATTTTTCTTCCAGAAATGACACATTTCTCCCAAACATATCACATCTCCAAGAAATACCAGGATTCCTCCTGAAATAGGAACTTTTCTCCCACAAATACCAGCCTTCTCCCCCGAGAATAGGACATTCTCTTCCAGAAAGGCCAGATTTCTCCCAAAGAGATCACATCTTCTCCAAGAAATACCAGCTTTCCCCCTTGAAATAGGACCTTTTCACCCACAAATACCTCTTTTATCCCCAAAAGAGGACAGTTTCTGCCAGAAATGCCACATTTCTCCCAAATATATCACATCTTCTCCAAGGAATACCAGCTTTCCCCCTTCAAATAGGACCTTTTCACCCACAAATACCTCTTTTATGCCCAAAAGAGGACAGTTTCTTCCTGAAAGGCCACATTTCTCCCAAATAGATCACATCTTCTCCAAGAAATACCTGGTTTCCCCCTTCAAATAGGACCTTTACACCCACAAATACCTGCTTTATCCCCAAAATAGGACAGTTTCCTCCAGAAATGCCACATTTCTCCCAAATATATCACATCTTCTCCAAGAAATACCAGGATTCCTCCTGAAATAGGACCTTTTCTAACACAAATACCAGACTTTACCCCTGATAATAGGACATTTTCCCCCAGAAATGCGAGATTTCTCCCAAATATATCACAGCTTCTTCAAGAAATAACAGGGTTCCCCCTGAAATAGGACCTTTTCACCCACAAATACCTCTTTTATCCCCAAAAGAGGACAGTTTCTTCCAGAAATGCCACATTTCTCCCAAATATATCACATCTCCAAGAAATACCAGGATTCCTCCTGTAATAGGACCTTTTCACCCACAAATACCTGTTTTATCCCCAAAATAGGACAGTTTCTTCCAGAAAGGCCAGATTTCTCCCAAATAGATTACATCTTCTCCAAGAAATACCAGCTTTCCCCCTGGAAATAGTCTCCTTTCACCCACAAATACCACTTTTATCACCAAAAGAGGACAGTTTCTGACAGAAAGGCCACATTTCTCCCAAATAGATCACATCTTCTCCAAGAAATACCAGATTTCCCCCTTCAAATAGGACTTTTTCACCCACAAATACCAGCCTTCTGCCCCCAGATTGGACATTTTCTTCCAGAAATGCCAGATTTCTTCCAAATAGATCACATCTTCTCCAAGAAATACCAGCTTTCCCCCATCAAATAGGACCTTTTCACCCACAAATACCTCTTTTATCCCCAAAATTGGATATTTTCCTACAGACATGCCACATTTCTCCCAAATAGATCACATCTTCTCCAAGAAATACCAGGGTTCCCCCTTCAAATAGGACCTTTTCACCCACAAATACCTGCTTTATCCCCCAAAGAGGACAGTTTCTTCCAGAAATGCCACATTTCTCCCAAGTAGATCACATCTTCTCCAAGAAATACCGGGTTTCCCCCTTCAAATAGGACCTTGTCACCAACAAACACCTCTTTTATCCCCAAAATAGAACAGTTTCTTCCAGAAAGGCTAGATTTCTCCTAAATATATCACATCTTCTCCAAGAAATACCAGGATTCCTCCTGAAATAGGACCTTTTCTAACACAAATACCAGCCTTTTCCCCTGATAATAGGACATTTTCCACCAGAAATGCCAGATTTCTCCCAAATATATCACATCTTCTCCAAGAAATAACTGGGTTCCCCCTGGAAATAGGACCTTTTCACCCACAAATACCTCTTTTATCCCCCAGATAGGACATTTTCGTCCAGAAATGCCACAATTCTCCCAAACATATCACATCTCCAAGAAATACCAGGATTCCTCCTGAAATAGGAACTTTTCACCCACAAATACCTCTTTTATCCCCAAAATAGGACAGTTTCTTCCAGAAATGCCACATTTCTCCAAAATATATCACAACCTCTCCAAGAAATACCAGGTTTCCCCCTTCAAATAGGACCTTTTCACCCACAAATACCTGCTTTATCCCCCAAAGAGGACAGTTTCTTCCAGAAATGCCACATTTCTCCCAAATATATCACATCTTCTCCAAGAAATACCAGGTTTCCCCCTTGAAATAGGACCTTTTCACCCACAAATACCTCTTTTATCCCCAAAATAGGACAGTTTCTTCCAGAAATGCCACATTTCTCCCAAATATATCACATCTTCTCCAAGAAATACCAGGTTTCCCCCTTCAAATAGGACCTTTTCACCCACAAATACCTGCTTGATCCCTAAAAGAGGACATTTTCTTCCAGAAATGCCACATTTCTCCCAAATATATCACATCTTCTCCAAGAAATAACAGGGTTCCCCCTTCAAATAGGACCTTTTCACCCACAAATACCTCTTTTATCCCCAAAAGAGGAGATTTTCTTCCTGAAAAGCCACATTTCTCCCAAACATATCTCATCTTCTCCAAGAAATACCAGGTTTCGCCCTTCATATAGGACCTTTTCACCCACAAATACCTCTTTTATCCCCAAAAGAGGACAGTTTCTTCCAGAAATGCCACATTTCTCCCAAACATATCACATCTTCTCCAAGAAATACCAGGGTTCCCCCTTCAAATAGGACCTTTTCACCCACAAATACCTGCTTGATCCCTAAAAGAGGACATTTTCTTCCAGAAATGCCACATTTCTCCCAAACATATCACATCTTCTCCTTGAAATACCAGGATTCCTCCTGAAATAGGACCTTTTATAACACAAATACCAGCCTTCTCCCCCCAAATAGGACATTTTCTTCCAGAAATGCCACATTTCTCCCAAATAGATCACATCTTCTCCAAGAAATACCAGGATTCCTCCTGAAATAGGACCTTTTCTAACACAAATACCTCTTTTATCCCCAAAATAGGACAGTTTCTTCCAGAAATGCCAGATTTCTCCCAAATAGATCACATCTTCTCCAAGAAATACCTGCCTTCCCCCTTCAAATAGGACCTTTTCACCTACAAGTACCTCTTTTATTCCCAAAATAGGACAGTTTCTTCCAGAAATGCCACATTTCTCCCAAACATATCACATCTCCAAGAAATTCCAGGATTCCTCCTGTAATAGGACCTTTTCTCCCACAAATACCAGCATTCTCCCCCGAAAATAGGACATTTTCTTCCAGAAAGGCCAGATATCTCCCAAATATATCACATCTTCTCCAAGAAATAACAGCTTTCCCCCTTGAAATAGGACCTTTTCACCCACAAATACCTCTTTTATCCCCAAAAGAGGACATTTTCTTCCAGAAAGGCCACATTTCTCCCAAATATATCACATCTTCTCCTAGAAATACCAGGTTTGCCCCTTGAAATAGGACATTTTTAACCGACAAATACCTATTTTCCCCAAAATAGGACAGTTTCTTACAGAAATGCCACATTTCTCCCAAATATATCACATCTTCTCCAAGAAATACCAGGATTCCCCCTTCAAATAGGACCTTGTCACCCACAAATACCTGTTTGATCCCCAAAAGAGGACAGTTTCTTCCAGAAAGGCCAGATTTCTCCCAAATATATCACATCTTCTCCAAGAAATACCAGGATTCCACCTGAAATAGGACCTTTTCTAACACAAATACCAGCCTTTTCCCCTGATAATAGGACATTTTCCCCCAGAAATGCCGGATTTCTCCCAAATATATCACATCTTCTCCAAGAAATAACAGGGTTCCCCCTGGAAATAGGACCTTTTCACCCACAAATACCTCTTTTATCCCCAAAATAGGACAGTTTCTTCCAGAAATGCCACATTTCTCCTAAATATAGCACATCTTCTCCAAGAAATACCAGCTTTCCCCCTTCAAATAGGACCTTTTCACCCACAAATACCTCTTATATCCCCAAAACAGGACAGTTTCTTCCAGAAATGCCACATTTCTCCCAAACATAACACATCTTCTCCAAGAAATGCCAGGTTTCCCCCTTCAAATAGGACCTTTTCACCCACAAATACCTCTTTTATCCCCAAAAGAGGACAGTTTCTTCCAGAAATGCCAGATTTCTCCCAAACATATCACATCTTCTCCTAGAAATACCAGGGTTCCCCCTTCAAATAGGACCTTTTCACCCACAAATACCTGTTTGATACCCAAAATAGGACATTTTCTTCCAGAAAGGCCACATTTCTCCCAAACATATCACATCTTCTCCATGAAATACCAGGATTCCTCCTGAAATAGGACCTTTTCTAACACAAATACCAGCCTTCTCCCGCCAAATAGGACATTTTCTTCCAAAAATGCCAGATTTCTCCCAAACATATCACAGCTTCTCCAAGAAATACCAGGGTTCCCCCTTCAAATAGGACCTTTTCACCCACAAATACCTGCTTGATCCCCAAAAGAGGACATTTTCTTCCAGAAATGCCACATTTCTCCCAAACATATCACATCTTCTCCAAGAAATACCAGCTTTCCCCCTCGAAATCGGACCTTTTCACCCACAAATACCTCTTTTATCCCCAAAAGAGGACAGTTTCTTCCAGAAATGCCAGATTTCTCCCAAATATATCACATCTTCTCCAAGAAATACCAGGATTCCTCCTGAAATAGGACCTTTTCTAACACAAATACCAGCCTTTTCCCCTGATAATAGGACATTTTCCACTAGAAATGCCAGATTTCTCCCAAATATATCACATCTTCTCCAAGAAATAGCAGGGTTCCCCCTGGAAATAGGACCTTTTCACCCACAAATACCTGTTTTATCCCCAAAATAGGACAGTTTCGTCCAGAAATGCCACATTTCTCCCAAATAGATCACATCTTCTCCAAGAAATAACAGGTTTCCCCCTTGAAATAGGTCCTTTTCACCCACAAATACCTCTTTTATCCCCCAGATAGGACATTTTCGTCCAGAAATGCCACATTTCTCCCAAACATATCACATCTCTAAGAAATACCAGGATTCCTCCTGAAATAGGAACTTTTCACCCACAAATACCTCTTTTATCCCCAAAATAGGACAGTTTCTTCCAGAAATGCCACATTTCTCCCAAGTATAGAACATCTTCTCCAAGAAATACCAGCTTTCCCCCATCAAATAGGACCTTTTCACCCACAAATACCAGCCGTCTGCCCCCAGATTGGACATTTTCTTCCAGAAATGCCAGATTTCTCCCAAATATATCACATCTTCTCCAAGAAATACCAGGATTCCTCCGGAAATAGGACATTTCTAACACATATGCCAGCCTTTTCCCCAGATAATAGGACATTTTCCACCAGAAATGCCAGATTTCTCCCAAATATATCACAATTTCTCCAAGAAATAACAGGGTTCCCCCTGGAAATAGGACCTTTTCACCCACAAATACCTGTTTTATCCCCAAAATAGGACAGTTTCTGCCAGAAATGCCACATTTCTCCCAAATATATCACATCTTCTCCAAGAAATAACAGGGTTCCCCCTTCAAATAGGACCTTTTCACCCACAAATACCTCTTTTATCCCCAAAATAGGACAGTTTCTTCCAGAAATGCCACATTTCTCCCAAATATAGCACATCTTCTCCAAGAAATACCAGCTGTCCCCCTTCAAATAGGACCTTTTCACCCACAAAAAATTCTTTTATCCCCAAAAAAGGACAGTTTCTTCCAGAAATGCCAAATTTCTCCCAAACAGATCACATCTCCTCCAAGAAATACCAGGTTTCCCCCTTCAAATATGACCTTTTCACCCACAAATACCTCTTTTATCACCAAAAGAGGACAGTTTCTTCCAGAAATGCCAGATTTCTCCCAAACATATCACATCTTCTCCAAGAAATACCAGGTTTTCCGCTGGAAATAGGACCTTTTCACCCACAAATACCTCTTTTATCCCTCAAATTGGACAGTTTCGGCCAGAAATGCCACATTTCTCCCAAACATATCACATCTTCTCCATGAAATACCAGGATTCCTCCTGATAGTACCTTTTCTCCCACAAATACCAGCCTTCTCCCGACAAATAGGACATTTTCTTCCAGAAATGCCAGATTTCTCCCAAATATATCACAGCTTCTCCAAGAAATAACAGGGTTCCCCCTGGAAATAGCACCTTTTCGCCCACAAATACCTCTTTTATCCCCAAAAGAGGACATTTTCTTCCAGAAATGCCACATTTCTCCCAAATATATCACATCTTCTCCACGAAATACCTGCTTTCCCCCTTCAAATAGGACCTTTTCACCCACAAGTACCTCTTTTATTCCCAAAAGAGGACATTTTTCTTCCAGAAATGACACATTTCTCCCAAACATATCACATCTCCAAGAAATACCAGGATTCCTCCTGAAATAGGAACTTTTCTCCCACAAATACCAGCCTTCTCCCCCGAGAATAGGACATTCTCTTCCAGAAAGGCCAGATTTCTCCCAAAGAGATCACATCTTCTCCAAGAAATACCAGCTTTCCCCCTTGAAATAGGACCTTTTCACCCACAAATACCTCTTTTATCCCCAAAAGAGGACAGTTTCTGCCAGAAATGCCACATTTCTCCCAAATATATCACATCTTCTCCAAGGAATACCAGCTTTCCCCCTTCAAATAGGACCTTTTCACCCACAAATACCTCTTTTATGCCCAAAAGAGGACAGTTTCTTCCTGAAAGGCCACATTTCTCCCAAATAGATCACATCTTCTCCAAGAAATACCTGGTTTCCCCCTTCAAATAGGACCTTTACACCCACAAATACCTGCTTTATCCCCAAAATAGGACAGTTTCCTCCAGAAATGCCACATTTCTCCCAAATATATCACATCTTCTCCAAGAAATACCAGGATTCCTCCTGAAATAGGACCTTTTCTAACACAAATACCAGACTTTACCCCTGATAATAGGACATTTTCCCCCAGAAATGCGAGATTTCTCCCAAATATATCACAGCTTCTTCAGGAAATAACAGGGTTCCCCCTGAAATAGGACCTTTTCACCCACAAATACCTCTTTTATCCCCAAAAGAGGACAGTTTCTTCCAGAAATGCCACATTTCTCCCAAATATATCACATCTCCAAGAAATACCAGGATTCCTCCTGTAATAGGACCTTTTCACCCACAAATACCTGTTTTATCCCCAAAATAGGACAGTTTCTTCCAGAAAGGCCAGATTTCTCCCAAATAGATTACATCTTCTCCAAGAAATACCAGCTTTCCCCCTGGAAATAGTCTCCTTTCACCCACAAATACCACTTTTATCACCAAAAGAGGACAGTTTCTGACAGAAAGGCCACATTTCTCCCAAATAGATCACATCTTCTCCAAGAAATACCAGATTTCCCCCTTCAAATAGGACTTTTTCACCCACAAATACCAGCCTTCTGCCCCCAGATTGGACATTTTCTTCCAGAAATGCCAGATTTCTTCCAAATAGATCACATCTTCTCCAAGAAATACCAGCTTTCCCCCATCAAATAGGACCTTTTCACCCACAAATACCTCTTTTATCCCCAAAATTGGATATTTTCCTACAGACATGCCACATTTCTCCCAAATAGATCACATCTTCTCCAAGAAATACCAGGGTTCCCCCTTCAAATAGGACCTTTTCACCCACAAATACCTGCTTTATCCCCCAAAGAGGACAGTTTCTTCCAGAAATGCCACATTTCTCCCAAGTAGATCACATCTTCTCCAAGAAATACCGGGTTTCCCCCTTCAAATAGGACCTTGTCACCAACAAACACCTCTTTTATCCCCAAAATAGAACAGTTTCTTCCAGAAAGGCTAGATTTCTCCTAAATATATCACATCTTCTCCAAGAAATACCAGGATTCCTCCTGAAATAGGACCTTTTCTAACACAAATACCAGCCTTTTCCCCTGATAATAGGACATTTTCCACCAGAAATGCCAGATTTCTCCCAAATATATCACATCTTCTCCAAGAAATAACTGGGTTCCCCCTGGAAATAGGACCTTTTCACCCACAAATACCTCTTTTATCCCCCAGATAGGACATTTTCGTCCAGAAATGCCACAATTCTCCCAAACATATCACATCTCCAAGAAATACCAGGATTCCTCCTGAAATAGGAACTTTTCACCCACAAATACCTCTTTTATCCCCAAAATAGGACAGTTTCTTCCAGAAATGCCACATTTCTCCAAAATATATCACAACCTCTCCAAGAAATACCAGGTTTCCCCCTTCAAATAGGACCTTTTCACCCACAAATACCTGCTTTATCCCCCAAAGAGGACAGTTTCTTCCAGAAATGCCACATTTCTCCCAAATATATCACATCTTCTCCAAGAAATACCAGGTTTCCCCCTTGAAATAGGACCTTTTCACCCACAAATACCTCTTTTATCCCCAAAATAGGACAGTTTCTTCCAGAAATGCCACATTTCTCCCAAATATATCACATCTTCTCCAAGAAATACCAGGTTTCCCCCTTCAAATAGGACCTTTTCACCCACAAATACCTGCTTGATCCCTAAAAGAGGACATTTTCTTCCAGAAATGCCACATTTCTCCCAAATATATCACATCTTCTCCAAGAAATAACAGGGTTCCCCCTTCAAATAGGACCTTTTCACCCACAAATACCTCTTTTATCCCCAAAAGAGGAGATTTTCTTCCTGAAAAGCCACATTTCTCCCAAACATATCTCATCTTCTCCAAGAAATACCAGGTTTCGCCCTTCAAATAGGACCTTTTCACCCACAAATACCTCTTTTATCCCCAAAAGAGGACAGTTTCTTCCAGAAATGCCACATTTCTCCCAAACATATCACATCTTCTCCAAGAAATACCAGGGTTCCCCCTTCAAATAGGACCTTTTCACCCACAAATACCTGCTTGATCCCTAAAAGAGGACATTTTCTTCCAGAAATGCCACATTTCTCCCAAACATATCACATCTTCTCCTTGAAATACCAGGATTCCTCCTGAAATAGGACCTTTTATAACACAAATACCAGCCTTCTCCCCCCAAATAGGACATTTTCTTCCAGAAATGCCACATTTCTCCCAAATAGATCACATCTTCTCCAAGAAATACCAGGATTCCTCCTGAAATAGGACCTTTTCTAACACAAATACCTCTTTTATCCCCAAAATAGGACAGTTTCTTCCAGAAATGCCAGATTTCTCCCAAATAGATCACATCTTCTCCAAGAAATACCTGCCTTCCCCCTTCAAATAGGACCTTTTCACCTACAAGTACCTCTTTTATTCCCAAAATAGGACAGTTTCTTCCAGAAATGCCACATTTCTCCCAAACATATCACATCTCCAAGAAATTCCAGGATTCGTCCTGTAATAGGACCTTTTCTCCCACAAATACCAGCATTCTCCCCCGAAAATAGGACATTTTCTTCCAGAAAGGCCAGATATCTCCCAAATATATCACATCTTCTCCAAGAAATACCAGCTTTCCCCCTTGAAATAGGACCTTTTCACCCACAAATACCTCTTTTATCCCCAAAAGAGGACATTTTCTTCCAGAAAGGCCACATTTCTCCCAAATATATCACATCTTCTCCCAGAAATACCAGGTTTGCCCCTTGAAATAGGACATTTTTAACCGACAAATACCTATTTTCCCCAAAATAGGACAGTTTCTTACAGAAATGCCACATTTCTCCCAAATATATCACATCTTCTCCAAGAAATACCAGGATTCCCCCTTCAAATAGGACCTTGTCACCCACAAATACCTGTTTGATCCCCAAAAGAGGACAGTTTCTTCCAGAAAGGCCAGATTTCTCCCAAATATATCACATCTTCTCCAAGAAATACCAGGATTCCACCTGAAATAGGACCTTTTCTAACACAAATACCAGCCTTTTCCCCTGATAATAGGACATTTTCCCCCAGAAATGCCGGATTTCTCCCAAATATATCACATCTTCTCCAAGAAATAACAGGGTTCCCCCTGGAAATAGGACCTTTTCACCCACAAATACCTCTTTTATCCCCAAAATAGGACAGTTTCTTCCAGAAATGCCACATTTCTCCCAAATATAGCACATCTTCTCCAAGAAATACCAGCTTTCCCCCTTCAAATAGGACCTTTTCACCCACAAATACCTCTTATATCCCCAAAACAGGACAGTTTCTTCCAGAAATGCCACATTTCTCCCAAACATAACACATCTTCTCCAAGAAATGCCAGGTTTCCCCCTTCAAATAGGACCTTTTCACCCACAAATACCTCTTTTATCCCCAAAAGAGGACAGTTTCTTCCAGAAATGCCAGATTTCTCCCAAACATATCACATCTTCTCCTAGAAATACCAGGGTTCCCCCTTCAAATAGGACCTTTTCACCCACAAATACCTGTTTGATACCCAAAATAGGACATTTTCTTCCAGAAAGGCCACATTTCTCCCAAACATATCACATCTTCTCCATGAAATACCAGGATTCCTCCTGAAATAGGACCTTTTCTAACACAAATACCAGCCTTCTCCCGCCAAATAGGACATTTTCTTCCAAAAATGCCAGATTTCTCCCAAATATATCACAGCTTCTCCAAGAAATAACAGGGTTCCCCCTGGAAATAGGACCTTTTCGCCCACAAATACATCTTTTATCCCCAAAATAGGACATTTTCTTCCAGAAATGCCACATTTCTCCCAAATAGATCACATCTTCTCCACGAAATACCTGCTTTCCCCCTTCAAATAGGACCTTTTCACCCACAAATACCTCTTTTATTCCCAAAAGAGGACATTTTCTTCCAGAAATGACACATTTCTCCCAAACATATCACATCTCCAAGAAATACCAGGATTCCTCCTGAAATAGGAACTTTTCTCCCACAAATACCAGCCTTCTCCCCGAAAATAGGACATTCTCTTCCAGAAAGGCCAGATATCTCCCGAATATATCACATCTTCTCCAAGAAATACCAGGTTTCCCCCTTGAAATAGGACCTTTTCACCCACAAATACCTCTTTTATCCCCAAAAGAGGACAGTTTCTTCCAGAAATGCCACATTTCTCCCAAATATATCACATCTTCTCCAAGAAATACCAGGTTTCCCCCTTCAAATAGGACCTTTTCACCCACAAATACCTCTTTTATGCCCAAAATAGGACAGTTTCTTCCAGAAATGCCACATTTCTCCCAAATAGATCACATCTTCTCCAAGAAATACCTGCTTTCCCCCTTCAAATAGGACCTTTACACCCACAAATACCTCCTTTATCCCCAAAATAGGACAGTTTCCTCCAGAAATGCCACATTTCTCCCAAATATATATCATCTTCTCCAAGAAATACCAGGATTCCTCCTGAAATAGGACCTTTTCTAACACAAATACCAGCATTTACCCCTGATAATAGGAAATTTTCTTGCAGAAATGCCAGATTTCTCCCAAATATATCACAGCTTCTTCAAGAAATATCAGGGTTCCCCCTGAAATAGGACCTTTTCACCCACAAATACCTCTTTTATCCCCAAAAGAGGACATTTTCTGCCAGAAATGCCACATTTCTCCCAAATATATCACATCTCCAAGAAATACCAGGATTCCTCCTGTAATAGGACCTTTTCTCCCACAAATACCAGCCTTCTCCGACGAAAATAGGACATTTTCTTGCAGAAATGCCAGATTTCTCCCAAATATATCACATCTTCTCCAAGAAATAACAGGATTCCCCCTTCAAATAGGACCTTTTCACCCACAAATACCTCTTTTATCCCCAAAATAGGACAGGTTCTTCCAGAAATGCCACATTTCTCCCAAATATATCACATCTCCTCCAAGATATACCAGGTTTCCTCCTGAAATAGGACCTTTTCACCCACAAATACCGCTTTGATCCCCAAAAGAGTACAGTTTCTTCCAGAAATGCCACATTTCTCCCAAATATATCACATCTTCTCCAAGAAATACCAGGATTCCCCCTGGAAATAGGACCTTTTCACCCACAAATACCTGTTTTATCACCAAAAGAGGACAGTTTCTTCCAGAAATGCCACATTTCTCCCAAATATATCACATCTTCTCCAAGAAATACCAGGTTTCCCCCTTCAAATAGGACTTTTTCACCCACAATTACCAGCCTTCTGCCCCCAGATTGGACATTTTCTTCCAGAAATGCCAGATTTCTCCCAAATAGATCACATCTTCTCCAAGAAATACCTGGTTTCCCCCTTCAAATAGGACCTTTTCACCCACAAATACCTCTTTTATCCCCAAAATTGGACATTTTCCTACAGACATGCCACATTTCTCCCAAATAGATCACATCTCCTCCAAGAAATACCAGGTTTCCCCCTTCAAATAGGACCTTTTCACCCACAAATACCTGCTTTATCCCCAAAAGAGGACAGTTTCTTTCAGAAACTCCACATTTCTCCCAAGTAGATCACATCTTCTCCAGGAAATACCAGATTTCCCCCTTGAAATAGGACCTTTTCACCCACAAATACCTGTTTTATCCCCAAAATACGACAGTTTCTTCCAGAAAGGCCAGATTTCTCCCAAATATATCACATCTTCTCCAAGAAATACCAGGGTTCCCCCTTCAAATAGGACCTTTTCACCCACAAATACCTCTTTCATCCCCAAAATAGGACATTTTCTGCCAGAAATGCCAGATTTCTCCCAAAGAGATCACATTTCTCCAAGAAATACCAGCTTTCCCCCTTCAATTAGGAACTTTTCACCCACAAATACCTGTTTTTTCCCCAGAATAGGACAGTTTCTTCCGGAAATGCCACATGTCTCCTAAATAGATCACATCTTCTCCAAGAAATACCACCTTTCCCCCTTCAAATAGGACCTTTTCACCCACAAATACCTCTTTTCTCCCCAAATACGACAGTTTCTTCCAGACATGCCACATTTCTCCCAAATATAGCACATCTTCTCAAAAATATACAAGGATACCCCCTCGAAATAGGACCTTTTCCCCCACAAATACCTGCCTGATTCCCAAAAAAAGACAGTTTCTTCCAGAAATGCCACATTTCTCCCAAATAAATCACATCTTCTCCTAGAAATACTAGCTTTCTTCCTTCAAATAGGACCGTTTCACCCACAAATACCTCTTTTATCCCCAAAATAGAACAGTTTCTTCCAGACATGCCACATTTCTCCCAAATATACCACATCTTCTCCAAGAAATACCAGGTTTTCCCCTTCAAATAGGACCTTTTCACCCACAAATAACTGTTTTATCCCCAAAAGAGGACAGTTTCTTCCAGAAATGCCACATTTCTCCCAAATATATCACATCTTCTCCAAGAAATACCAGGTTTCCCCCTTCAAATAGGACCTTTTCACCCACAAATACCTCTTTTATCCCCAAAAGAGGTCATTTTCTTCCTGACATGCCACATTTCTCCCAAATAGATCACATCTTCTCCAAGAAATACCAGGTTTCCCCCTGGAAATAGGACCTTTTCACCCACAAATACCTCTTTTGTCCCCAAAATAGGACATTTTCTTCCAGATATGCCAGATTTCTCCCAAATAGATCACATCTTCTCCAAGAAATACCAGCTTTCCCCCTTCAAATAGGACCTTTACACCCACAAATACCTGTTTGATCCCCAAAATAGCACAGTTTCTTCCAGACATGCCACATTTCTCCCAAATAGATCACATCTTCTCCAAGAAATACCAGCTTTCCCCCTTCAAATAGGACCTTTTCACCCACAAATACCTGCTTTATCCCCAAAAGAGGACAGTTTCTTCCAGAAAGGCCAGATTTCTCCCTAACATATCACATCTCCAAGAAATACCAGGATTCCTCACGAAATAGGACCTTTTCTCCAACAAATACCAGCATTCTCCCCCGAAAATAGGACATTTTCTTCCTGACATGCCTGATTTCTCCCAAATATATCACATCTTCTCCAAGAAATACCAGCTTTCCCCCTTCAAATAGGATCCTTTCACCCACAAATACCTCTTTTATCCCCAAAATAGGACAGTTTCATCCTGACATAACAGATTTCTCCCAAATATATCACATCTTCTCCAAGAAATACCAGCTTTCCCCCTTGAAATAGGACCTTTTCACCCACAAATACCTCTTTTATCCCCAAAATAGGACAGTTTCTTCCAGACATGCCACATTTCTCCCAAATATAGCACATCTTCTCAAAAATATACAAGGATACCCCCTCGAAATAGGACCTTTTCCCCCACAAATACCTGCTTGATTCCCAAAAAAAGACAGTTTCTTCCAGAAATGCCACATTTCTCCCAAATAAATCACATCTTCTCCAAGAAATACCAGCTTTCTTCCTTCAAATAGGACCTTTTCACCCACAAATACCTCTTTTATCCCCAAAAGAGGACATTTTCTTCCAGAAATGCCACATTTCTCCCAATTATACCACATCTTCTCCAAGAAATACCAGGTTTCCCCCTTCAAATAGGACCTTTTCAACCACAAATAACTGTTTTATCCCCCAAATAGGACAGTTTCTTCCAGAAACGCCACATTTCTCCCAAATATATCACATCTTCTCCAAGAAATACCAGCTTTCCCCCTTCAAATAGGACCTTTTCACCCACAAATACCTCTTTTATCCCCAAAAGAGGACATTTTCTTCCTGACATGCCACATTTCTCCCAAATAGATCACATCTTCTCCAAGAAATACCAGGTTTCCCCCTGGAAATAGGACCTTTTCACCCACAAATACCTCTTTTGTCCCCAAAATAGGACATTTTCTTCCAGAAATGCCACATTTCTCCCAAATAGATCACATCTTCTCCAAGAAATACCAGCTTTCCCCCTTCAAATAGGACCTTTACACCCACAAATACCTGTTTGATCCCCAAAATAGCACAGTTTCTTCCAGACATGCCACATTTCTCCCAAATATATCACATCTTCTCCAAGAAATACCAGGTTTCCCCCTTCAAATAGGACCTTTTCACCCACAAATACCTGCTTTATCCCCAAAAGAGGACAGTTTCTTCCAGAAAGGCCAGATTTCTCCCAAACATATCACATCTCCAAGAAATACCAGAATTCCTCACGAAATAGGACCTTTTCTCCAACAAATACCAGCCTTCTCCCCCGAAAATAGGACATTTTTTTCCAGAAAGGCCTGATTTCTCCCAAACATATCACATCTTCTCCAAGAAATACCAGCTTTCCCCCTTGAAATAGGATCCTTTCACCCACAAATACCTCTTTTATCCCCAAAATAGGACATTTTCATCCTGACATACCAGATTTCTCCCAAATAGATCACATCTTCTCCAAGAAATACCAGGTTTCCCCCTTCAAATAGGACCTTTTCTAACACAAACACCTGTTTTATCCCAAAATAGAACATTTTCTTCCAGAAATGCCACATTTCTTCCAAATAGATCACATCTTCTCCAAGAAACACCAGGGTTCCCCCTTCAAATAGGAGCTTTTCACCCACAAATACCAGCCTCCTGCCCCCAGATTGGACATTATCTTCCAGAAATGCCACATTTCTCCCAAATAGATCACATCTTCTCCAAGAAATACCAGGTTTCCCCCTTCAAATAGGACCTTTTCACCCACAAATACCTCTTTTATCCCCAAAATACGACAGTTTCTTCCAGAAATGCCACATTTCTCCCAAATATAGCACATCTTCTCCAAGAAATACCAGGTTTCCCCCTTCTAATAGGACCTTTTCACCCACAAATACCTGCTTTATCCCCAAAAGAGGACAGTTTCTTCCGGAAATGCCTCATTTCACCCAAATATATCACATCTTCTCCAAGAAATACCAGCTTTCCCCCTTCAAATAGGACCTTTTCACCCACAAATACCTCTTTAATCCCCAAAATAGGACACTTTCTTCCAGAAAGGCCATATATCTCCCAAATATATCACATCTTCTCCAAGAAATACCAGGTTTCCCCCTTCAAATAGGACCTTTTCACCTACAAATACCTCTTTTATCCCCCAGATAGGACATTTTCTTCTAGAAATGCCACATATCTCCCAAACATATCACATCTCCAAGAAATACCAGGATTCCTCCTGTAATAGGACCTTTTGTCCCACAAATACCAGCCTTCTCCCACGAAAATAGGACATTTTCTTGCAGAAATGCCACATTTCTCCCAAACATATCACATCTTCTCCAAGAAATACCAGGGTTCCCCCTTCAAATAGGACCTTTTCACCCACAAATACCTCTTTTATCCCCAAAATAGGACAGTTTCTTCCAGAAATGCCACATTTCTCCCAAATAGATCACATCTTCTCCAAGAAATACCAGCTTTCCCCCTTCAAATAGGACCTTTTCACCCACAAATACCAGCCTTCTGTCCCCAGATTGCACATTTTCTTCCAGAAATGCCACATTTCTCCCAAATATGTAACATCTTCTCCAAGAAATACCAGGTTTCCCCCTTCAAATAGGACCTTTTCACCCACAAATACCTCTTTTATCCCCAAAATTGGACATTTTCCTCCAGACATGCAACATTTCTCCCAAATAGATCACATCTTCTCCAAGAAATACCAGCTTTCCCCCTTCAAATAGGACCTTATCACCCACAAATACCTGCTTTATCCCCCAAAGAGGACAGTTTCTTCCAGAAATGCCACATTTCTCCCAAATATATCACATCTTCTCCAAGAAATACCACGTTTCCCCCTTCAAATAGGACCTTTTCACCCACAAATACCTCTTTTATCCCCAAAATTGGACAGTTTCTTCCAGAAATGCCACATTTCTCCCAAATATATCACATCTTCTCCAAGAAATACCAGTTTTCCCGCTTCTAATAGGACCTTTTCACCCACAAATACCTGCTTTATCCCCAAAAGAGGACATATTCTTCCAGAAAGGCCGGATTTCTCCCAAATAGATCACATCTTCTCCAAGAAATACCAGGATTCCTCCTGAAATAGGACCTTTTCTAACACAAATACTAGCCGTTCCCCAGATAATAGGACATTTTCCCCCAGAAATGCCAGATTTCTCCCAAATATGTAACATCTTCTCCAAGAAATAACAGGGTTCCCCCTGGAAATAGGACCTTTTCACCCACAAATACCTCTTTTATCCCCAAAATAGGACAGTTTCTTCCAGAAATGCCACATTTCTCCCAAATATATCACATCTTCTCCAAGAAATACCAGGTTTCCCTCTTCAAATAGGACCTTTTCACCCACAAATACCTCTTTTATCCCCAAAATAGGACAGTTTCTTCCAGAAATGCCACATTTCTCCCAAACATATCACATCTTCTCCAAGAAATGCCAGGTTTCCCCCTTCAAATACGACCTTTTCACCCACAAATACCTCTTTTATCCCCAAAATAGGACAGTTTCTTCCAGAAATGCCAGATTTCTCCCAAACATATCACATCTTCTCCAAGAAATACCAGGGTTCCCCCTTCAAATAGGACCTTTTCACCCACAAATACCTGTTTGATCCCCAAAATAGGACATTTTCTTCCAGAAAGGCCAGATTTCTCCCAAACATATCACATCTTCTCCATGAAATACCAGGATTCCTCCTGAAATAGGACCTTTTCTCCCACAAATACCAGCCTTCTCCCGCCAAATAGGACATTTTCTTCCAGAAATGCCACATTTCTCCCAAACATATCACAGCATCTCCAAGAAATAACAGGGATCCCCCATCAAAAAGGACCTTTTCACCCACAAATACATCTTTTATCCCCAAAATAGGGCATTTTCTTCCAGAAATGCCCGATATCTCCCAAATATATCACATCTTCTCCAAGAAATACCTGCTTTCCCCCTTCAAATAGGACCTTTTCACCCACAAGTAACTCTTTTATTCCCAAAAGAGGACATTTTCTTCCAGAAATGCCACATTTCTCCCAAACATATCACATCTCCATGAAATACCAGTATTCCTCCTGAAATAGGAACTTTTCACCCACAAATACCAGCCTTCTCCCCCGAAAATAGGACGTTTTCTTCCAGAAAGGCCAGATATCTCCCAAATATATCACATCTTCTCCAAGAAATACCAGCTTTCCCCCTTGAAATAGGACCTTTTCACCCACAAATACCTCTTTTATCCCCAAAATAGGTCAGTTTCTTCCAGAAATGCCACATTTCTACCAAATATAGCACATCTTCTCCGAGAAATACCAGCTTTCCCCCTTCAAATAGGACCTTTTCACCCACAAATACCTCTTTTATCCCCAAAAGAGGACAGTTTCTTCCAGACATGCCACATTTCTCCCAAACATATCATATCTTCTCCAAGAAATACCAGCTTTCTTCCTTCAAATAGGACCTTTTCACCCACAAATACCTTTTTTATCCCCAAAATAGAACAGTTTCTTCCAGACATGCCACATTTCTCCCAATTATACTACATCTTCTCCAAGAAATACCAGGTTTCCCCCTTCAAATAGGACCTTTTAACCCACAAATAACTGTTTTATCCCCAAAATAGGACAGTTTCTGCCAGAAATGCCACATTTCTCCCCAGTATATCACATGTTCTCCAAGAAATACCACGTTTCCCCCTTCAAATAGGACCTTTTCACACACAAATACCTCTTTTATCCCCAAAATAGCACAGTTTCTTCCAGAAATGTCAGATATCTCCCAAGTAGATCACATCTTCTCCAAGAAATACCAGGTTTCCCCCTTCAAATAGGACCTTTTCACCCACAAATACCTCTTTTATCCCCAAAACAGGACAGTTTCTTCCTGACATGCCACATTTCTCCCAAATAGATCACATCTTCTCCAAGAAATACCAGGTTTCCCCCTGGAAATAGGACCTTTTCACCCACAAATACCTCTTTTGTCCCCAAAATAGGACATTTTCTTCCAGAAATGCCACATTTCTCCCAAATAGATCACATCTTCTCCAAGAAATACCAGCTTTCCCCCTTCAAATAGGACCTTTTCACCCACAAATACCTGTTTGATCCCCAAAAGAGGACAGTTTCTTCCAGAAATGCCAGATTTCTCCCAGACATATCACATCTCCAAGAAATACCAGGATTCCTCACGAAATAGGACCTTTTCTCCCACAAATACCGGCCTTCTCCCCCGAAAATAGGACATTTTCTTCCTGACATGCCAGATTTCTCCCAAATATATCACATCTTCTCCAAGAAATACCAGCTTTCCCCCTTGAAATAGGATCCTTTCACCCACAAATACCTCTTTTATCCCCAAAAGAGGACATTTTCATCCTGACATACCAGATTTCTCCCAAATAGATCACATCTTCTCCAAGAAATACCAGCTTTCCCCCTTCAAATAGGAACTTTTCTCCCACAAATACCTGTTTTATCCCTCAAATAGAACATTTTCCTCCAGAAATGCCACATTTCTTCCAAATAGATCACATCTTCTCCAAGAAACACCAGGGTTCCCCCTTCAAATAGGACCTTTTCACCCACAAATACCAGCCTCCTGCCCCCAGATTGGACATTATCTTCCAGAAATGCCACATTTCTCCCAAATAGATCACATCTTCTCCAAGAAATACCAGCTTTCCTCCTTCAAATAGGACCTTTACACCCACAAGTACCTCTTTTATCCCCAAAAGAGGACACTTTCTTCCAGAAAGGCCACATATCTCCCAAATATATCACATCTTCTCCAAGAAATACCAGGTTTCCCCCTTCAAATAGGACCTTTTCACCCACAAATACCTCTTTTATCCCCAAAATAGGACAGTTTCTTCCAGATATGACACATTTCTCCCAAATAGATCACATCTTCTCCAAGAAATAACAGGGTTCCCCCTTCAAATAGGACCTTTTCACCCACAAATACCTCTTTTATCCCCAAAATAGGACAGTTTCTTCCAGAAATGCCACATTTCTCCCAAATAGATCACATCTTCTCCAAGAAATACCAGGATTCCCCCTAGAAATAGGACCTTTTCTCCCACAAATACCTGTTTTATCCCCAAAATAGGACAGTTTCTTCCAGAAATGCCACATTTCTCCCAAATAGATCACATCTTCTCCAAGAAATACCAGGTTTCCCCCTTCAAATAGGACCTTTTCACCCACAAATACCTGTTTTATCCCCAAAAGAGGACAGTTTCTTCCAGAAATGCCACATTTCTCCCAAATATATCACATCTTCTCCAAGAAATAACAGGTTTCCCCCTTCAAATAGGACCTTGTCACGCACAAATACCTCTTTTATCCCCAAAAGAGGACAGTTTCTTCCAGAAATGCCACATTTCTCCCAAATAGATCACATCTTCTCCAAGAAATACCAGGATTCCTCCTGAAATAGGAACTTTTCTCCCACAAATACCAGCCTTCTCCCCCGAAAATAGGACATTTTCTTCCTGACATGCCAGATATCTCCCAAATATATCACATCTTCTCCAAGAAATACCAGGGTTGCCCCTTCAAATAGGACCTTTTCACCAACAAATACCTCTTTTATCCCCAAAATAGGACAGTTTCTTCCAGAAATGCCACATTTCTCCCAAACATATCACATCTCCAAGAAATACCAGGATTCCTCCTGCAATAGGACCTTTTCTCCCACAAATACCAGCCTTCTCCCACGAAAATAGGACATTTTCTTGCAGAAATGCCAGATTTCTTCCAAATATATCACATCTTCCCCAAGAAATACCAGGTTTCCCCCTTCAAATAGGACCTTTTCACCCACAAATACCTCTTTTATCCCCAAAATAGGACAGTTTCTTCCAGAAATGCCACATTTCTCCCAAATAGATCACATCTTCTCCAAGAAATACCAGCTTTCCCCCTTGAAATAGGATCCTTTCACCCACAAATACCACTTTTATCCCCAAAAGAGGACATTTTCTGCCAGAAATGCCACATTTCTCCCAAATAGATCACATCTTCTCCACGATCTTCCTGGTTTCCCCCTTCAAATAGGACCTTTTCACCCACAAATACCTGTTTTATCCCCAAAATACGACAGTTTCTTCCAGAAATGCCACATTTCTCCCAAATAGATCACATCTTCTCCAAGAAATACCAGATTTCCCCCTTCAAATAGCACCTTTTCACCCACAAATACCAGCCTTCTGCCCCCAGATTGGACATTTTCTTCCAGAAATGCCGGATTTCTCCCAAATAGATCACATCTTCTCCAAGAAATACCAGGTTTCCCCCTTCAAATAGGACCTTTCCACCCACAAATACCTGCTTTATCCCCAAAAGAGGACAGTTTCTTCCAGAAATGCCACATTTCTCCCAAATATATCACATCTTCTAAAAGAAATACCAGGGTTCCCCCTTCAAATAGGACCTTTTCACCCACAAATACCTATTTTATCCCCAAAATACGACAGTTTCTTCCAGAAAGGCCAGATTTCTCCCAAATAGATCACATCTTCTCCAAGAAATACCACGGTTCCCCCTTGAAATCGGACCTTTTCACCCACAAATACCTCTTTTATCCCCAAAACAGGACAGTTTCTTCCAGACATGCTACATTTCTCCCAAATATATCACATCTTCGACAAGAAATACCAGGTTTCCCCCTTCAAATAGGACCTTTTCACCCACAAATACCTCTTTTATCCCCAAAATACGACATTTTCTGCCAGAAATGCCAGATTTCTCCCAAATAGATCACATCTTCACCAAGAATTACCAGGGTTTCCCCTTGAAATAGGACCTTTTCACCCACAAATACCTCTTTTATCCCCAAAATTGTACATTTTCTTCCAGAAATGCCACATTTCTCCCAAATATATCACATCTTCTCCAAGATATAACAGGGTTCCCCCTTCAAATAGGACCTTTTCACCCACAAAGACCTGTTTGATCCCCAAAAGAGGACAGTTTCTTCCAGAAATGCCACATTTCTCCCAAATGTATCACATCTTCTCCAAGAAATACCAAGTTTCCCCCTTCAAATAGGAACTTTTCACGCACAAATACCTTTTCTATCCCCAAAATAGGACAGTTTCTTCGAGAAAGGCCACATTTCTCCCAAACATATCACATCTTCTCCAAGAAATACCAGGGTTCCCCCTTTAAATAGGACCTTTTCACCCACAAATACCTCTTTTATCCCCAAAATTGGACAGTTTCTTCCAGAAAGGCCATATATCTCCCAAATATAGCACATCCTCTTCAAGAATTACCAGCTTTCCCCCTTCAATTAGGAACTTTTCACCCACAAATACCTGTTTTTTCCCCAAAATAGGACAGTTTCTGCCAGAAATGCAAGATTTCTCCCAAATAGATCACAGCTTCTCCAAGAAATACCAGGATTCCCCCTTCAAATAGGAACTTTTCACCCACAAATACATCTTTTATCCCCAGAATAGGACAGTTGCTTCCAGAAATGCCACATTTCTCCAAATATATCACATCTTCTCCAGGAAATACCAGGTTTCCCCCTTGAAATAGGACCTTTTCACCCACAAATACCTCTTTTATCCCCAGAATAGGACATTTTCTTCCAGAAATGCCACATTTCTCCCAAATATAGCACATCTTCTCAAAAAAATACCAGGATTCCCCCTTCAAATAGGACCTTTTCACCCACAAATACCTCTTTTATCCCCAAAAGAGGACAGTTTCTTCCAGAAATGCCACATTTCTCCCAAATAAATCACATCTTCTCCAAGAAATACCAGCTTTCTTCCTTCAAATAGGACCTTTTCACCCACAAATACCTCTTTTATCCCCAAAATAGAACAGTTTCTTCCAGACATGCCACATTTCTCCCAATTATACCACATCTTCTCCAAGAAATACCAGCTTTCCCCCTTCAAATAGGACCTTTTCACCCACAAATAACTGTTTTATCCCCAAAATAGGACAGTTTCTGCCAGAAATGCCACATTTCTCCCCAGTATATCACATCTTCTCCAAGAAATACCAGCTTTCCCCCTTCTAATAGGACCTTTTCACCCACAAATACCTCTTTTATCCCCAAAAGAGGACAGTTTCTTCCAGAAATGCCACATTTCTCCAAAATAGATCACATCTTCTCCAAGAAATACCAGCTTTCCCCCTTCAAATAGGACCTTTTCACCCACAAATACCTCTTTTATCCCCAGAAGAGGACAGTTTCTTCCAGAAATGCCACATTTCTCTGAAAAATATCACATCTTCTCCATGAAATACCAGGATTCCTCCTGAAATAGGACCTTTTATAACACAAATACCAGCCTTCTCCCCCCAAAATAGGACATTTTCTTCCAGAAATGCCAGATTTCTCCCAAATAGATCACATCTTCTCCAAGAAATACTAGCTTTCCCACTTCAAATAGGACCTTTACACCCACAAATACCTGTTTGATCCCCAAAATAGGACAGTTTTTTCCAGAAATGCCACATTTCTCCCAAATAAATCACATCTTCTCCAAGAAATACCAGCTTTCTTCCTTCAAATAGGACCTTTTCACCCACAAATACCTCTTTTATCCCCAAAATAGAACAGTTTCTTCCAGACATGCCACATTTCTCCCAATTATACCACATCTTCTCCAAGAAATACCAGCTTTCCCCCTTCAAATAGGACCTTTTCACCCACAAATAACTGTTTTATCCCCAAAATAGGACAGTTTCTGCCAGAAATGCCACATTTCTCCCCAGTATATCACATCTTCTCCAAGAAATACCACCTTTCCCCCTTCAAATAGGACCTTTTCACCCACAAATACCTCTTTTATCCCCAAAAGAGGACAGTTTCTTCCAGAAATGCCACATTTCTCCCAAACATATCACATTTTCTCCAAGAAATAACAGGGTTCCCCCTTCAAATAGGACCTTTTCACCCACAAATACCTGTTTGATCCCCAAAAGAGGACATTTTCTTCCAGAAATGCCACATTTCTCTGAAAAATATCACATCTTCTCCATGAAATACCAGGATTCCTCCTGAAATAGGACCTTTTATAACACAAATACCAGCCTTCTCCCCCCAAAATAGGACATTTTCTTCCAGAAATGCCAGATTTCTCCCAAATAGATCACATCTTCTCCAAGAAATACTAGCTTTCCCCCTTCAAATAGGACCTTTACACCCACAAATACCTGTTTGATCCCCAAAATAGGACAGTTTTTTCCAGAC
The DNA here is from genome assembly GCA_030408155.1 of Lophura swinhoii. Lineage (NCBI taxonomy): Eukaryota > Metazoa > Chordata > Aves > Galliformes > Phasianidae > Lophura > Lophura swinhoii. Next base: position 361,593 of record CM059457.1, read on the forward strand.
ATGCCACATTTCTCCCAAATATATCACATCTTCTCCAAGAAATACCTGCTTTCCCCCTTCTAATACGACCTTTTCACCCACAAATACCTGTTTGATCCCCAAAAGAGGACATTTTCTTCCAGAAATGCCAGATTTCTCCCAAACATATCACATCTTCTCCAAGAAATACCAGGTTTCCCCCTTCAAATAGGACCTTTTCACCCACAAATACCTCTTTTATTCCGAAAATAGGACACTTTCATCCAGAAATGCCAGATTTCTCCGAAATAGATCAAATCTTCTCCAAGATCTAGCAGGTTTCCCCCTTCAAATAGGACCATTTCACCCACAAATACCTCTTTTATCCCCAAAATAGGACAGTTTCTTCCAGAAATGCCACATTTCTCCCAAATATATCACATCTTCTCCAAGAAATACCAGGGTTCCCCCTTCAAATAGGACCTTTTCACCCACAAATACCTCTTTTATTCCTAAAAGAGGACAGTTTCTTCCAGAAATGCCACATTTCTCCCAAATAGATCACATCTTCTCCAAGAAATACCAGGTTTCCCCCTTCAAATAGGACCTTGTCAACGACAAATACCTGCTTTATCCCCAATGAGGACAGTTTCTTCCAGAAAGGCCAGATTTCTCCCAAATCTATCACATCTTCTCCAAGAAATACCAGGTTTCCCCCTCGAAATAGGACCTTTTCACCCACAAATACCTCTTTTATCCCCAAAATAGGACAGTTTCTTCCAGAAATGCCACATTTCTCCCAAACATATCACTTCTCCAAGAAATACCAGGATTCCTCCTGTAATAGGACATTTTCTCCCACAAATACCAGCCTTCTCCCACGAAAATAGGACATTTTCTTGCAGAAATGCCAGATTTCTCCCAAATATATCACATCTTCTCCAAGAAATACCAGGATTCACCCTTCAAATAGGACCTTTTCACCCACAAATACCTGTTTTATCCCCAAAAGAGGACAGTTTCTTCCAGAAATGCCAGATTTCTCGCAAATATATCACATCTTCTCCAAGAAATACCAGATTTCCCCCTTCAAATAGGACATTTTCACCCACAAATGCCAGCCTTCTGCCCCCAAATTAAAAATTTTCTTCCAGAAATGCCACATTTCTCCCAAATAGATCACATCTTCTCCAAGAAATACCAGGTTTCCCCCGGGAAATAGAACCTTTTCTCCCACAAATTCCTGTTTTATCCCCAAAATTGGACATTTTCCTCCAGACATGCCACATTTCTCCCAAATAGATCACATCTTCTCCAAGAAATACCAGGGTTCCCCCTTCAAATAGGACCTTTTCACCCACAAACACCTGCTTTATCCCCAAAATAGGACAGTTTCTTCCAGAAATGCCACATTTCTCCCAAATAGATCACATCTTCTCCAAGTAATACCAGGGTTCCCCCTTCAAATAGGACCTTTTCACCCACAAATACCTCTTTTATCCCCAAAAGAGGACAGTTTCTTCCAGAAAAGCCACATTGCTCCCAAATATAGCACATCTCCTCCAAGAAATACCACGTTTCCCCTTTCAAATAGGACATTTTCACACACAAATACCTCTTTTATCCCCAAAATAGGAGATTTTCTTCCAGAAATGCCACATTTCTCCCAAATATATCACATCTTCTCCAAGAAATACCAAGTTTCCCCCTTCAAATAGGACCTTTTCACCCACAAATACCTTTTTTATACCCAAGATAGGACATATTCTTCCAGAAATGCCACATTTCTCCCAAATAGATCACATCTTCTCCAAGAAATACCAGGGTTCCCCGTTTAAATAGGACCTTTTCACCCACAAATACCTGTTCTATCCCTTGAAATAGGACAGTTTCTTCCAGCAATATCAGATTTCTCCCCCCGAATTGGACATTTTCTTCCAGAAATGCCACATTTCTCCCAAACATATCACATCTTCGACAAGAAATACCAGGTTCCCCCTTGAAATAGGAACTTTTCACCCACAAATACCTCTTTTATCGCCAATATAGGACAGTTCCTTCCAGCAATGACACATTTCTCCCAAAGAGATCACATCTTCTCCAAGAAATACCAGGATAACCCCTTGAAATAGGACCCTTTCACCCACAAATACCTCTTTTATCCTCAAAACAGGACATTTTCTTCCAGAAATGCTACATTTCTCCCAAATATATCACATCTTCCCCAAGAAATACCACGGTTCCCCCTCAAAATAGGACCTTTTCACCCACAAATGCCTGATTTATCCCCAAAAATTGTGGGTGAAGGGGTGCTAGTTGATGTTGAAAACCTGGTATTTCTTGGTGAAGATGTGATCTCTTTGGGAGAAATGTGATGTTTCTGGCAGAAACTGTCCTCTTTTGGGTATTAAACAGGTATTTGTGGGTGAAAATGTCCTATTTGAAGGGGGAAATCCGGTATTTCTTGGAGAAGATGTGATATATTTGGGAGAAATGTGGCATGTCTGGAAGAAACCGTCCTATTTTGGGGTTAAAAGAGGTATTTGTGGTTGAAAAGGTCCTATTTCCAGGGGGAACCTGGTATTTCTTGGAGAAGATGTGATATATTTGGGAGAAATGTGGCATTTCTGGAAGAAACTGTCCACTTTTGGGGATAAAACAGGTATTTGTGGGTGAAAAGGTCCTATTTGAAGGGGTATCCTGGTATTTCTTGGAGAAGATGTGATCTATTTGGGAGAAATGTGGCATGTCTGGAAGAAACTGTCCTATTTTGGGGATCAAACAGGTATTTGTGGGTGAAAAGGTCCTATTTGAAGGGGGAATCCTGGTATTTCTTGGAGAAGATGTGATCTATTTGGGAGAAATGTGGCATTTCTGGAAGAAACTGTCCTATTTTGGGGATAAAAGAGGTATTTGTGGGTGAAAAGGTCCTATTTGAAGGGGGAAAGCTGGTATTTCTTGGAGAAGATGTGATCTATTTGGGAGAAATGTGGCATTTCTGGAAGAAACTGTCCTCTTTTGGGGATAAAAGAGGTATTTGTGGGTGAAAAGGTCCTATTTGAAGGGGGAACCCTGGTATTTCTTGGAGAAGATGTTACATATTTGGGAGAAATGTGGCATTTCTGGAAGAAACTGTCCTCTTTTGGGGATCAAACAGGTATATGTGGGAGAAAAGGTCCTATTTCAGGAGGAATCCTGAAATTCTTTGGAGAAGATGTGATATATTTGGGAGAAATCTGGCATGTCAGGAAGAGAATGTCCACTTTTCGGGATAAAACAGGTATTTGTGGGTGAAAAGTTTCTATTTCAGGAGGAATCCCGGTATTCCTTGGAGAAGATGTTCTATACTTGGTAGAAATCTGGAAATTCTGGAAGAAACGGTCCTCTTTTGGGGACAAAAGAGGTATTTGTGGGTGAAAAGGTCCTATTTCGAGGGGGAAACCTGGTATTACTTGGAGAAGATGTTCCATACTTGGGAGAAATGTGGCATGTCTGGAAGAAAATGTCCTCTTTTGGGGATAAAAGAGGTATTTGTGGGTGAAAAGGTCCTATTTGAAGGGGAAAGCTGGTATTTCTTGGAGAAGATGTGATATATTTGGGAGAAATGTTGCATTTCTGGAAGAAACTGTCCTATTTTGGGGATAAAAGAGGTATTTGTGGGTGAAAATGTCCTATTTGAAGGGGGAACCCAGATATTTCTTGGAGAAGATGTGATCTATTTGGGAGAAATGTGGCATTTCTGGAAGAAACTGTCCAATTTGGGGGGAGGAGGCTGGTATCTGTGGGTGAAAAGGTCCTATTTGAAGGGGGAACCCTGGTATTTCTTGGAGAAGATGTGATCTATTTGGGAGAAATGTGGCATTTCTGGAAGATACTGTCCTAATTTGGAAATAAAAGAGGTATTTGTGGGTGAAAAGGTCCTATTTGAAGGGGGAAACGTGGTATATCTTGGAGAAGATGTGATGTATTTGGGAGAAATGCGGCATTTCTGGCAGAAAATGTCCTATTTTTGGGATAAAAGAGGTATTTGTGGGTGAAAAGGTCCTATTTGAAGGGGAAAGCTGGTATTTCTTGGAGAAGATGTGATATATTTGGGAGAAATGTGGCATTTCTGGAAGAAACTGTCCTCTTTTGGGGATAAAAGAGGTATTTGTGGGTGAAAAGGTCCTGTTTCCAGGGGGAATCCTGGTATCTCTTGGAGAAGATGTGATATATTTGGGAGAAATGTGGCATGTGTGGAAGAAACTGTCCTATTTTGGGGATAAAAGAGGTATTTGTTGGTGAAAAGGTTCTATTTGAAGGGGGAAACGTGGTATTTCTTGGAGAAGATGTGATATATTTGGGAGAAATGTGGCATTTCTGGAAGAAACTGTCCTCTTTTGGGGATAAAAGAGGTATTTGTGGGTGAAAAGGTCCAATTTCGAGGGGGAATCCTGGTATTTCTTGGAGAAGATGTGATATATTTGGGAGAAATGTGGCATTTCTGGAAGAAACTGTCCTCTTTTGGGGATAAAAGAGGTATTTGTGGTTGAAAAGGTCCTATTTGAAGGGGGAACCCTGGTATTTCTTGGAGAAGATGTGATCTATTTGGGAGAAATGTGGCATGTCTGGAAGAAAATGTCCTCTTTTGGGGATAAAAGTGGTATTTGTGGGATAATAGTTCCTATTTGAAGGGGGAAACCTGGTATTTCTTTTAGAAGATGCGATATATTTTGGAGAAATCTGGCATTTCTGGAAGAAACTGTCCTATTTTGGGGATAAAAGAGGTATTTGTGGGTGAAAAGGTCCTATTTGAAGGGGGAAACGTGGTATTTCTTGGAGAAGATGTGATATATTTGGGAGAAATGTGGCATTTCTGGAAGAAAATGACCTATTTGTGGGATAAAAGAGGTATTTGTGGGTGAAAAGGTCCTATTTGAAGGGGGAAACCTGGTTTTTTCTTGGAGAAGATGTGATATATTTGGGAGAAATGTGGCATGTCTGGAAGAAACTGTCCTCTTTTGGGGATAAAAGAGGTATTTGTGGGAGAAAAGGTCCTATTTCAGGAGTAATCCAGGAATTCCTTGGAAAAGATGTGATATATTTGGGAGAAATCTGGCATGTCAGGAAGACAATGTCCTCTTTTGGGGATAAAAGAGGTATTTGTGGGAGAAAAGGTCCTATTTGAAGGGGGAAAGCTGGTATTTCTTGGAGAAGATGTGATCTATTTGGGAGAAATGTGGCATTTCTGGAAGAAACTGTCCTATTTTGGGGATCAAACAGGTATTTGTGGGTGAAAAGGTCCTATTAGAAGGGGGAAAGATGGTATTTCTTGGAGAAGATGTGATCTATTTGGGAGAAATCTGGCATGTCAGGAAGAAACTGTCGTATTTTGGGGATAAAAGAGGTATTTTTGGGTGAAAAGGTCCTATTTGAAGGGGGAAACCTGGTATTTCTTGGAGAAGATGTGATATATTTTGGAGAAATCTGGCATTTCTGGAAGAAACTGTCCTCTTTTGGGGATAAAAGAGGTATTTGTGGGTGAAAAGGTCCTATTTGAAGGGGGAAACCTGGTATTTCTTGGAGAAGATGTGGTATATTTGGGAGAAATGTGTCATTTCTGGAAGAAAATGTCCTATTTGTGGCATAAAAGAGGTATTTGTGGGTGAAAAGGTCCTATTTGAAGGGGGAAACGTGGTATTTCTTGACGAAGATGAGATATAATTGGGAGAAATGTGGCATTTCTGGCAGAAACTGTCCTATTTTGGGGATAAAACAGGTATTTGTGGGTGAAAAGGTCCTATTTGAAGGGGGAAACCTGGTATTTCTTGGAGAAGATGTGATATATTTGGGAGAAATGTGGCATTTCCGGAAGAAATTGTCCTATTTGGGGGATAAAAGAGGTATTTGTGGGTGAATAGGTCCTATTTCGAGGGGGAAAGCTGGTATTTCTTGGAGAAGATGTGATCTATTTGGGAGAAATGTGGCATTTCTGGAAGAAACTGTCCAATTTGAGAGATAAAAGAGGTATTTGTGGGTGAAAAGTTCCGGTTTCAAGGGGGAAAGCTGGTACTTCTTGGAGAAGATGTGATCTATTTGGGAGAAATCGGGCTTGTCTGGAAGAAACTGTCCTATTTTGGGGATCAAACAGGTATTTGTGGGTGAAAAGGTCCTATTTGAAGGGGGAATCCTGGTATTTCTTGGAGAAGATGTGATATATTTGGGAGAAATCTGGCCTATCTGGAAGAAAACGTCCTCTTTTGGGGATAAAAGAGGTATTTGTGGGTGAAAAGGTCGTATTTGAAGGGAGAAACCTGGTATTTCTTGGAGAAGATGTGATATATTTGGGAGAAATCTGGCATTTCTGGAAGAAACTGTCCTTTTTTGGGGATAAAAGAGGTATTTGTGGGAGAAAAGTTCCTATTTCAGGAGGAATCCTGGTATTTCTTGGAGAAGATGTGATCTATTTGGGAGAAATGTGGCCTTTCTGTCAGAAACTGTCCTATTTTGGGGATCAAAGAGGTATTTGTGGGTGAAAAGGTCCTATTTGAAGGGGGAAACCTGGTATTTCTTGGAGAAGATGTGATCTATTTGGGAGAAATGTGGCATGTCTGGAAGAATCTGTCCTCTTTTGGGGATAGAACAGGTATTTGTGGGTGAAAAGGTCATATTTGAAGGGGGAAACCAGGCATTTCTTGGAGAAGATGTGATATATTTGGGAGAAATGTGGCATTTCTGGACGAAAATGTCCTATCTGGGGGATAAAAGAGGTATTTGTGGGTGAAAAGGTCCTATTTGAAGGGGGAAACCAGGTATTTCGTGGAGAAGATGTGATCTATTTGGGAGAAATGTGGCATTTCTGGAAGAAACTGTCCTATTGTGGGGATAGAACAGGTATTTGTGGGTGAAAAGGTCCTATTTGAAGGGGGAACCCTGGTATTTCTTGGAGAAGATGTGATCTATTTTGGAGAAATCTGTCATTTCTGGAAGAAACTGTCCAATTTGGGGAGAGGAGGCTGGTATGTGTGGGAGAAAAGGTCCTATTTCAGGAGGAATCCTGGAATATTTGAAGAAGATGTGGTATATTTGGGAGAAATGTGGCATTTCTGGAAGAAACTGTCCTTTTTTGGGAATCAAGCAGGTATATCTCTGTGTAAAGTTCCTATTTGAAGGGGAATCCTGGTATTTCTTTTAGAAGATGTGATCTATTTGGGAGAAATATGGCATTTCTGGAAGAAACTGTCCTCTTCTGGGGATAAAAGAGGTATTTGTGGGTGAAAAGGTCCTATTTGAAGGGGGAAAGCTGGTATTTCTTGGAGAAGATGTGATCTATTTTGGAGAAATGTGGCATTTCTGGAAGAAACTGTCCTCTTTTGGGGATAAAAGAGGTATTTGTGGGTGAAAAGGTCCTATTAGAAGGGGGAAAGCTGGTATTTCTTGGAGAAGATGTGATCTATTTGGGAGAAATCGGGCATGTCTGGAAGAAACTGTCCTATTTTGGGGATAAAAGAGGTATTTGTGGGTGAAAAGGTCCTATTTGAAGGGGGAAACGTGGTATTTCTTGGAGAAGATGTGGTATACGTGGGAGAAATGTGGCATTTCTGGAAGAAACTGTCCTCTTCTGGGCATCTAACAGGTATTTGTGGGATAATAGTTCCTATTTGAAGGGGGAAAGCTGGTATTTCTTGGAGAAGATGTGATCTATTCGGGAGAAATCTGGCATTTCTGGAAGAAACTGTCCTCTTTTGGGGATAAAAGAGGTATTTGTGGGTGAAAAGGTCCTATTTGAAGGGGGAAACCTGGTATTTCTTGGAGAAGATGTGATATATTTGGGAGAAATGTGGCATTTCTGGAAGAAACTGTCCTATTTTGGGGATCAAACAGGTATTTGTGGGTGAAAAGGTCCTATTTGAAGGGGGAATCCTGGTATTTCTTGGAGAAGATGTGATCTATTTGGGAGAAATCGGGCATGTCTGGAAGAAACTGTCCTATTTTGGGGATCAAACAGGTATTTGTGGGTGAAAAGGTCCTATTTGAAGGGGGAATCCTGGTATTTCTTGGAGAAGATGTGATCTATTTGGGAGAAATGTGGCATTTCTGGAAGAAACTGTCCTATTTTGGGGATAAAAGAGGTATTTGTGGGTGAAAAGGTCCTATTTGAAGGGGGAAAGCTGGTATTTCTTGGAGTAGATGTGGTATATTTGGGAGAAATCTGGCATGTCTGGAAGAAACTGTCCTCTTTTGGGGATAAAACAGGTATTTGTGGGTGAAAAGGTCCTATTTGAAGGGGGAAACCAGGCATTTCTTGGAGAAGATGTGATATATTTGGGAGAAATGTGGCATTTCTGGACGAAAATGTCCTATTTGGGGGATAAAAGAGGTATTTGTGGGTGAAAAGGTCCTATTTGAAGGGGGAAACCTGGTATTTCGTGGAGAAGATGTGATCTATTTGGGAGAAATGTGGCATTTCTGGAAGAAACTGTCCTATTGTCGGGATAGAATAGGTATTTGTGGGTGAAAAGGTCCTATTTGAAGGGGGAACCCTGGTATTTCTTGGAGAAGATGTGATCTATTTTGGAGAAATCTGTCATTTCTGGAAGAAACTGTCCAATTTGGGGAGAGGAGGCTGGTATGTGTGGGAGAAAAGGTCCTATTTCAGGAGGAATCCTGGAATATTTGAAGAAGATGTGGTATATTTGGGAGAAATGTGGCATTTCTGGAAGAAACTGTCCTTTTTTGGGAATCAAGCAGGTATATCTCTGTGTAAAGTTCCTATTTGAAGGGGAATCCTGGTATTTCTTTTAGAAGATGTGATCTATTTGGGAGAAATATGGCATTTCTGGAAGAAACTGTCCTCTTTTGGGGATAAAAGAGGTATTTGTGGGTGAAAAGGTCCTATTTGAAGGGGGAAATCTGGTATTTCTTGGAGAAGATGTGATCTATTTTGGAGAAATGTGGCATTTCTGGAAGAAACTGTCCTCTTCTGGGGATAAAAGAGGTATTTGTGGGTGAAAAGGTCCTATTAGAAGGGGGAAAGCTGGTATTTCTTGGAGAAGATGTGATCTATTTGGGAGAAATCTGGCATGTCTGGAAGAAACTGTCCTATTTTGGGGATAAAAGAGGTATTTGTGGGTGAAAAGGTCCTATTTGAAGGTGGAAACGTGGTATTTCTTGGAGAAGATGTGGTATATTTGGGAGAAATGTGGCATTTCTGGAAGAAACTGTCCTCTTCTGGGCATCTAACAGGTATTTGTGGGATAATAGTTCCTATTTGAAGGGGGAAAGCTGGTATTTCTTGGAGAAGATGTGATCTATTCGGGAGAAATCTGGCATTTCTGGAAGAAACTGTCCTCTTTTGGGGATAAAAGAGGTATTTGTGGGTGAAAAGGTCCTATTTGAAGGGGGAAACCTGGTATTTCTTGGAGAAGATGTGATATATTTGGGAGAAATGTGGCATTTCTGGAAGAAACTGTCCTATTTTGGGGATCAAACAGGTATTTGTGGGTGAAAAGGTCCTATTTGAAGGGGGAATCCTGGTATTTCTTGGAGAAGATGTGATCTATTTGGGAGAAATCGGGCATGTCTGGAAGAAACTGTCCTATTTTGGGGATCAAACAGGTATTTGTGGGTGAAAAGGTCCTATTTGAAGGGGGAATCCTGGTATTTCTTGGAGAAGATGTGATCTATTTGGGAGAAATGTGGCATTTCTGGAAGAAACTGTCCAATTTGGGGGGAGAAGGCAGGTATTTGTGGGAGAAAAGTTCCTATTTCAGGAGGAATCCTGGTATTTCTTGGAGAAGATGTGATATATTTGGGAGAAATGTGGCCTTTCTGGAAGAAACTGTCCTATTTTGGGGATCAAAGAGGTATTTGTGGGTGAAAAGGTCCTATTTGAAGGGGGAAACCTGGTATTTCTTGGAGAAGATGTGATCTATTTGGGAGAAATGTGGCATGTCTGGAAGAATCTGTCCTCTTTTGGGGATAGAACAGGTATTTGTGGGTGAAAAGGTCCTATTTGAAGGGGGAAAGCTGGTATTTCTTGGAGAAGATGTGCTATATTTGGGAGAAATGTGGCATTTCTGGCAGAAACTGTCCTATTTTGGGGATAAAAGAGGTATTTTTGGGTGAAAAGGTCCAATTTCAAGGGGGAAACGTGGTATTTCTTGGAGAAGATGTGACATGTTTGGGAGAAATGTGGCATTTCTGGAAGAAACTGTCCTATTTTGGGGATAAAAGAGGTATTTGTGGGTGAAAAGGTCCTATTTGAAGGGGGAAACCTGGTATTTCTTGGAGAAGATGTGATATATTTGGGAGAAATGTGGCATTTCTGGAAGAAACTGACCTATTTTGGGGATAAAAGAGGTATTTGTGGGTGAAAAGGTCCTATTTCGAGGGGGAATCCTTGTATTTCTTGGAGAAGATGTGATATATTTGGGAGAAATGTGGCATATCTGGAAGAAAATGTCCAATTTGGGTGGAGAAGGCAGGTATTTGCGGGAGAAAAGTTCCTATTTCAGGAGGAATCCTGTTATTTCTTGGAGAAGATGTGATATATTTGGGAGAAATGTGGCATGTCTGGAAGAAAATGTCCTATTTTGGGGATAAAAGAGGTATTTGTGGGTGAAAAGGTCCTATTGGAAGGGGGAAACGTGGTATTTCTTGGAGTAGATGTGATATATTTGGGAGAAATCTGGCATGTCTGGAAGAAACTGTCCTCTTTTGGGGAGAAAAGAGGTATTTGTGGGTGAAAAGGTCCTATTTGAAGGGGGAAAGCTGGTATTTCTTGGAGAAGATGTGATATATTTGGGAGAAATGTGGCATTTCTGGAAGAAACTGTCCTATTTTGGGGATAGAACAGGTACTTGTGGGAGAAAAGGTCCTATTTCAGGGGGGAACCTGGTATTTCTTGGAGAAGATGTGATATATTTGGGAGAAGTGTGGCATTTCTGGAAGAAACTGTCCTATTTTGGGGATAAAAGAGGTATTTGTGGGTGAAAAGGTCCTATTTGAAGGGGGATAACTGGTATTTCTTGGAGATGTGGTATATTTGGGAGAAATGAGGCATTTCTGGAAGAAACTGTCCTCTTTTGGGGATAAAAGAGGTATTTGTGGGAGAAAAGGTCCTATTTCGAGGGGGAATCCTGGTATTTCTTGGAGAAGATGTGATATATTTGGGAGAAATGTGGCATTTCTGGAAGAAACTGTCCTCTTTTGGGGATAAAAAAGGTATTTGTGGGTGAAAGGGTCCTATTTGAAGGGGGAAAGCAGGTATATCTTGGAGAAGATGTGATCTATTTGGGAGAAATCTGTCATTTCTGGAAGAAACTGTCCAATTTTGTTGGAGGAGCCTGGTATTTGTGGGTGAAAAGGTCCTATTTCAGGAGGAATCCTGGAATTTCTTGGAGAAGATGTGCTATATTTGGGAGAAATGTGGCATTTCTGGAAGAAACTGTCTAATTTTAGGGATAAAAGAGGTATTTGTGGGTGAAAAGGTCCAATTTCGAGGGGGAAACGTGGTATTTCTTGGAGAAGATGTGATATATTTGGGAGAAATGTGGCATTTCTGGAAGAAACTGTCCTCTTTTGGGGAGAAAAGAGGTATTTGTGGGTGAAAAGGTCCTATTTCGAGGGGGAAACCTGGCATTTCTTGGAGAAGATGTGATATATTTGGGAGAAATGTGGCATTTCTGGAAGAAACCGACCTATTTTGGGGATAGAACAGGTATTTGTGGGTGAAAAGGTCCTCTTTGAAGGGGGAAACCTGTTATTTCTTGGAGAAGATGTGATCTATTTGGGAGAAATCTGTCATTTCTGGAAGAAACTGTCCAATTTGTGGGGAGGAGGCTGGTATTTGTGGGAGAAAAGCTCCTATTCGAAGGGGGAACCCTGGTATTTCTTGGAGAAGATGTGATCTATTTGGGAGAAATGTGGCATTTCTGGAAGAAACTGTCCTCTTTTGGGGATAAAAGAGGTATTTGTGGGTGAAATGTCCTATTTGAAGGGGTAATCCTGGTATTTGTGGGAGAAGATGTGCTATATTTGGGAGCAATGTGGCTTTTCTGGAAGAAACTGTCCTCTTTAGGGGATAAAACTGGTATTAGTGGGAGAAAAGGTCCTATTTCGAGGGGGAAAGCTGGTATTTCTTGGAGAAGATGTGATCTATTTGGGAGAAATGTGGCCTTTCTGGAAGAAACTGTCCTCTTTTGATGATAAAAGAGGTATTTGTGGGTGAAAAGGTCCAATTTCGAGGGGGAATCCTGGTATTTCTTGGAGAAGATGTGATCTATTTGGGAGAAATGTGGCATTTCTGGAAGAAACTGTCCTATTTTGGGGATAAAAGAGGTATTTGTGGGTGAAAAGGTCCTATTTGAAGGGGGAAAGCTGGTATTTCTTGGAGAAGATGTTCTATACTTGGGAGAAATGTGGCATTTCTGGAAGAAACTGTCTAATTTTAGGGATAAAAGAGGTATTAGTGGGTGAAAAGGTCCTATTTGAAGGGGGAAACCAGGCATTTCTTGGAGAAGATGTGATATATTTGGGAGAAATGTGGCATTTCTGGACGAAAATGTCCTATCTGGGGGATAAAAGAGGTATTTGTGGGTGAAATGGTCCTATTTGAAGGGGGAAACCTGGTATTTCGTGGAGAAGATGTGATCTATTTGGGAGAAATGTGGCATTTCTGGAAGAAACTGTCCTATTGTGGGGATAGAACAGGTATTTGTGGGTGAAAAGGTCCTATTTGAAGGGGGAACCCTGGTATTTCTTGGAGAAGATGTGATATATTTGGGAGAAATCTGTCATTTCTGGAAGAAACTGTCCAATTTGGGGAGAGGAGGCTGGTATGTGTGGGAGAAAAGGTCCTATTTCAGGAGGAATCCTGGAATATTTGAAGAAGATGTGGTATATTTGGGAGAAATGTGGCATTTCTGGAAGAAACTGTCCTTTTTTGGGAATCAAGCAGGTATATCTCTGTGTAAAGTTCCTATTTGAAGGGGAATCCTGGTATTTCTTTTAGAAGATGTGATCTATTTGGGAGAAATGTGGCATTTCTGGAAGAAACTGTCCTCTTCTGGGGATAAAAGAGGTATTTGTGGGTGAAAAGGTCCTATTTGAAGGGGGAAAGCTGGTATTTCTTGGAGAAGATGTGATCTATTTTGGAGAAATGTGGCATTTCTGGAAGAAACTGTCCTCTTTTGGGGATAAAAGAGGTATTTGTGGGTGAAAAGGTCCTATTAGAAGGGGGAAAGCTGGTATTTCTTGGAGAAGATGTGATGTATTTGGGAGAAATCGGGCATGTCTGGAAGAAACTGTCCTATTTTGGGGATAAAAGAGGTATTTGTGGGTGAAAAGGTCCTATTTGAAGGGGGAAACGTGGTATTTCTTGGAGAAGATGTGGTATATTTGGGAGAAATGTGGCATTTCTGGAAGAAACTGTCCTCTTCTGGGCATCTAACAGGTATTTGTGGGATAATAGTTCCTATTTGAAGGGGGAAAGCTGGTATTTCTTGGAGAAGATGTGATCTATTCGGGAGAAATCTGGCATTTCTGGAAGAAACTGTCCTCTTTTGGGGATAAAAGAGGTATTTGTGGGTGAAAAGGTCCTATTTGAAGGGGGAAAGCTGGTATTTCTTGGAGAAGATGTGATATATTTGGGAGAAATGTGGCATTTCTGGAAGAAACTGTCCTATTTTTGGGATCAAACAGGTATTTGTGGGTGAAAAGGTCCTATTTGAAGGGGGAATCCTGGTATTTCTTGGAGAAGATGTGATCTATTTGGGAGAAATCGGGCATGTCTGGAAGAAACTGTCCTATTTTGGGGATCAAACAGGTATTTGTGGGTGAAAAGGTCCTATTTGAAGGGGGAATCCTGGTATTTCTTGGAGAAGATGTGATCTATTTGGGAGAAATGTGGCATTTCTGGAAGAAACTGTCCAATTTGGGGGGAGAAGGCAGGTATTTGTGGGAGAAAAGTTCCTATTTCAGGAGGAATCCTGGTATTTCTTGGAGAAGATGTGATATATTTGGGAGAAATGTGGCATTTCTGTCAGAAACTGTCCTATTTTGGGGATCAAAGAGGTATTTGTGGGTGAAAAGGTCCTATTTGAAGGGGGAAACCTGGTATTTCTTGGAGAAAATGTGATCTATTTGGGAGAAATGTGGCATGTCTGGAAGAATCTGTCCTCTTTTGGGGATAGAACAGGTATTTGTGGGTGAAAAGGTCCTATTTGAAGGGGGAAAGCTGGTATTTCTTGGAGAAGATGTGCTATATTTGGGAGAAATGTGGCCTTTCTGGCAGAAACTGTCCTATTTTGGGGATAAAAGAGGTATTTTTGGGTGAAAAGGTCCAATTTCAAGGGGGAAACGTGGTATTTCTTGAAGAAGATGTGACATGTTTGGGAGAAATGTGGCATTTCTGGAAGAAACTGTCCTATTTTGGGGATAAAAGAGGTATTTGTGGGTGAAAAGGTCCTATTTGAAGGGGTAATCCTGGTATTTCTTGGAGAAGATGTGCTATATTTGGGAGCAATGTGGCTTTTCTGGAAGAAACTGTCCTCTTTAGGGGATAAAACTGGTATTAGTGGGAGAAAAGGTCCTATTTCGAGGGGGAAAGCTGGTATTTCTTGGAGAAGATGTGATATATTTGGGAGAAATGTGGCCTTTCTGGAAGAAACTGTCCTCTTTTGATGATAAAAGAGGTATTTGTGGGTGAAAAGGTCCAATTTCGAGGGGGAATCCTGGTATTTCTTTGAGAAGATGTGATCTATTTGGGAGAAATGTGGCATTTCTGGAAGAAACTGTCCTATTTTGGGGATAAAAGAGGTATTTGTGGGTGAAAAGGTCCTATTTGAAGGGGGAAAGCTGGTATTTCTTGGAGAAGATGTTCTATACTTGGGAGAAATGTGGCATTTCTGGAAGAAACTGTCTAATTTTAGGGATAAAAGAGGTATTTGTGGGTGAAAAGGTCATATTTGAAGGGGGAAACCAGGCATTTCTTGGAGAAGATGTGATATATTTGGGAGAAATGTGGCATTTCTGGACGAAAATGTCCTATCTGGGGGATAAAAGAGGTATTTGTGGGTGAAAAGGTCCTATTTGAAGGGGGAAACCTGGTATTTCGTGGAGAAGATGTGATCTATTTGGGAGAAATGTGGCATTTCTGGAAGAAACTGTCCTATTGTGGGGATAGAACAGGTATTTGTGGGTGAAAAGGTCCTATTTGAAGGGGGAACCCTGGTATTTCTTGGAGAAGATGTGATCTATTTTGGAGAAATCTGTCATTTCTGGAAGAAACTGTCCAATTTGGGGAGAGGAGGCTGGTATGTGTGGGAGAAAAGGTCCTATTTCAGGAGGAATCCTGGAATATTTGAAGAAGATGTGGTATATTTGGGAGAAATGTGGCATTTCTGGAAGAAACTGTCCTTTTTTGGGAATCAAGCAGGTATATCTCTGTGTAAAGTTCCTATTTGAAGGGGAATCCTGGTATTTCTTTTAGAAGATGTGATCTATTTGGGAGAAATGTGGCATTTCTGGAAGAAACTGTCCTCTTCTGGGGATAAAAGAGGTATTTGTGGGTGAAAAGGTCCTATTTGAAGGGGGAAACCTGGTATTTCTTGGAGAAGATGTGATCTATTTTGGAGAAATGTGGCATTTCTGGAAGAAACTGTCCTCTTTTGGGGATAAAAGAGGTATTTGTGGGTGAAAAGGTCCTATTAGAAGGGGGAAAGCTGGTATTTCTTGGAGAAGATGTGATCTATTTGGGAGAAATCGGGCATGTCTGGAAGAAACTGTCCTATTTTGGGGATAAAAGAGGTATTTGTGGGTGAAAAGGTCCTATTTGAAGGGGGAAACGTGGTATTTCTTGGAGAAGATGTGGTATATTTGGGAGAAATGTGGCATTTCTGGAAGAAACTGTCCTCTTCTGGGCATCTAACAGGTATTTGTGGGATAATAGTTCCTATTTGAAGGGGGAAAGCTGGTATTTCTTGGAGAAGATGTGATCTATTCGGGAGAAATCTGGCATTTCTGGAAGAAACTGTCCTCTTTTGGGGATAAAAGAGGTATTTGTGGGTGAAAAGGTCCTATTTGAAGGGGGAAAGCTGGTATTTCTTGGAGAAGATGTGATATATTTGGGAGAAATGTGGCATTTCTGGAAGAAACTGTCCTATTTTTGGGATCAAACAGGTATTTGTGGGTGAAAAGGTCCTATTTGAAGGGGGAATCCTGGTATTTCTTGGAGAAGATGTGATCTATTTGGGAGAAATCGGGCATGTCTGGAAGAAACTGTCCTATTTTGGGGATCAAACAGGTATTTGTGGGTGAAAAGGTCCTATTTGAAGGGGGAATCCTGGTATTTCTTGGAGAAGATGTGATCTATTTGGGAGAAATGTGGCATTTCTGGAAGAAACTGTCCAATTTGGGGGGAGAAGGCAGGTATTTGTGGGAGAAAAGTTCCTATTTCAGGAGGAATCCTGGTATTTCTTGGAGAAGATGTGATATATTTGGGAGAAATGTGGCCTTTCTGGAAGAAACTGTCCTATTTTGGGGATCAAAGAGGTATTTGTGGGTGAAAAGGTCCTATTTGAAGGGGGAAACCTGGTATTTCTTGGAGAAGATGTGATCTATTTGGGAGAAATGTGGCATGTCTGGAAGAATCTGTCCTCCTTTGGGGATAGAACAGGTATTTGTGGGTGAAAAGGTCCTATTTGAAGGGGGAAAGCTGGTATTTCTTGGAGAAGATGTGCTATATTTGGGAGAAATGTGGCATTTCTGGCAGAAACTGTCCTATTTTGGGGATAAAAGAGGTATTTTTGGGTGAAAAGGTCCAATTTCAAGGGGGAAACGTGGTATTTCTTGGAGAAGATGTGACATGTTTGGGAGAAATGTGGCATTTCTGGAAGAAACTGTCCTATTTTGGGGATAAAAGAGGTATTTGTGGGTGAAAAGGTCCTATTTGAAGGGGGAAACCTGGTATTTCTTGGAGAAGATTTGATATATTTGGGAGAAATGTGGCATTTCTGGAAGAAACTGTCCTCTTTTGGGGATAAAAGAGGTATTTGTGGGTGAAAAGGTCCTATTTGAAGGGGGAACCCTGGTATTTCTTGGAGAAGATGTGATATATTTGGGAGAAATGTGGCATATCTGGAAGAAAATGTCCAATTTTGGTGGAGAAGGCAGGTATTTGTGGGAGAAAAGTTCCTATTTCAGGAGGAATCCTGTTATTTCTTGGAGAAGATGTGATATATTTGGGAGAAATGTGGCATGTCTGGAAGAAAATGTCCTATTTTGGGGATAAAAGAGGTGTTTGTGGGTGAAAAGGTCCTATTGGAAGGGGGAAACGTGGTATTTCTTGGAGTAGATGTGGTATATTTGGGAGAAATCTGGCATGTCTGGAAGAAACTGTCCTCTTTTGGGGATAAAAGAGGTATTTGTGGGTGAAAAGGTCCTATTTGAAGGGGGAACCCTGGTATTTCTTGGAGAAGATGTGATCTATTTGGGAGAAATGTGGCATTTCTGGAAGAAACTGTCCTCTTTTGGGGATAAAAGAGGTATTTGTGGGTGAAAAGGTCCTATTTGAAGGGGGAACCCTGGTATTTCTTGGAGAAGATGTGATCTATTTGGGAGAAATGTGGCATTTCTGGAAGAAACTGTCCTCTTCTGGGGATAAAAGAGGTATTTGTGGGTGAAAAGGTCCTATTTGAAGGGGGAAAGCTGGTATTTCTTGGAGAAGATGTGATCTATTTTGGAGAAATGTGGCATTTCTGGAAGAAACTGTCCTCTTTTGGGGATAAAAGAGGTATTTGTGGGTGAAAAGGTCCTATTAGAAGGGGGAAAGCTGGTATTTCTTGGAGAAGATGTGATCTATTTGGGAGAAATCGGGCATGTCTGGAAGAAACTGTCGTATTTTGGGGATAAAAGAGGTATTTGTGGGTGAAAAGGTCCTATTTGAAGGTGGAAACGTGGTATTTCTTGGAGAAGATGTGGTATATTTGGGAGAAATGTGGCATTTCTGGAAGAAACTGTCCTCTTCTGGGCATCTAACAGGTATTTGTGGGATAATAGTTCCTATTTGAAGGGGGAAAGCTGGTATTTCTTGGAGAAGATGTGATCTATTCGGGAGAAATCTGGCATTTCTGGAAGAAACTGTCCTCTTTTGGGGATAAAAGAGGTATTTGTGGGTGAAAAGGTCCTATTTGAAGGGGGAAAGCTGGTATTTCTTGGAGAAGATGTGATATGTTTGGGAGAAATGTGGCATTTCTGGAAGAAACTGTCCTATTTTTGGGATCAAACAGGTATTTGTGGGAGAAAAGGTCCTATTTGAAGGGGGAATCCTGGTATTTCTTGGAGAAGATGTGATCTATTTGGGAGAAATCGGGCATGTGTGGAAGAAACTGTCCTATTTTGGGGATCAAACAGGTATTTGTGGGTGAAAAGGTCCTATTTGAAGGGGGAATCCTGGTATTTCTTGGAGAAGATGTGATCTATTTGGGAGAAATGTGGCATTTCTGGAAGAAACTGTCCAATTTGGGGGGAGAAGGCAGGTATTTGTGGGAGAAAAGTTCCTATTTCAGGAGGAATCCTGGTATTTCTTGGAGAAGATGTGATATATTTGGGAGAAATGTGGCCTTTCTGTCAGAAACTGTCCTATTTTGGGGATCAAAGAGGTATTTGTGGGTGAAAAGGTCCTATTTGAAGGGGGAAAGCTGGTATTTCTTGGAGAAGATGTGATCTATTTGGGAGAAATGTGGCATGTCTGGAAGAAACTGTCCTATTTTGGGGATAAAAGAGGTATTTTTGGGTGAAAAGGTCCAATTTCAAGGGGGAAACGTGGTATTTCTTGGAGAAGATGTGACATGTTTGGGAGAAATGTGGCATTTCTGGAAGAAACTGTCCTATTTTGGGGATAAAAGAGGTATTTGTGGGTGAAAAGGTCCAATTTCAAGGGGGAAACGTGGTATTTCTTGGAGAAGATGTGACATGTTTGGGAGAAATGTGGCATTTCTGGAAGAAACTGTCCTATTTTGGGGATAAAAGAGGTATTTGTGGGTGAAAAGGTCCTATTTGAAGGGGGAAACCTGGTATTTCTTGGAGAAGATGTGATATATTTGGGAGAAATGTGGCATTTCTGGAAGAAACTGTCCTCTTTTGGGGATAAAAGAGGTATTTGTGGGTGAAAAGGTCCTATTTCGAGGGGGAATCCTTGTATTTCTTGGAGAAGATGTGATATATTTGGGAGAAATGTGGCATGTCTGGAAGAAAATGTCCTATTTTGGGGATAAAAGAGGTGTTTGTGGGTGAAAAGGTCCTATTGGAAGGGGGAAACGTGGTATTTCTTGGAGTAGATGTGGTATATTTGGGAGAAATCTGGCATGTCTGGAAGAAACTGTCCTCTTTTGGGGATAAAAGAGGTATTTGTGGGTGAAAAGGTCCTATTTGAAGGGGGAAACCTGGTATTTCTTGGAGAAGATGTGATATATTTGGGAGAAATGTGGCATTTCTGGAAGAAACTGTCCTATTTTGGGGATAGAACAGGTACTTGTGGGAGAAAAGGTCCTATTTCAGGGGGGAACCTGGTATTTCTTGGAGAAGATGTGATATATTTGGGAGAAGTGTGGCATTTCTGGAAGAAACTGTCCTATTTTGGGGATAAAAGAGGTATTTGTGGGTGAAAAGGTCCTATTTGAAGGGGGATAACTGGTATTTCTTGGAGATGTGGTATATTTGGGAGAAATGAGGCATTTCTGGAAGAAACTGTCCTCTTTTGGGGATAAAAGAGGTATTTGTGGGTGAAAAGGTCCTATTTGAAGGGGGAAAGCAGGTATATCTTGGAGAAGATGTGATCTATTTGGGAGAAATCTGTCATTTCTGGAAGAAACTGTCCAATTTGGTTGGAGGAGCCTGGTATTTGTGGGTGAAAAGGTCCTATTTCAGGAGGAATCCTGGAATTTCTTGGAGAAGATGTGCTATATTTGGGAGAAATGTGGCATTTCTGGAAGAAACTGTCTAATTTTAGGGATAAAAGAGGTATTTGTGGGTGAAAAGGTCCAATTTCGAGGGGGAAACGTGGTATTTCTTGGAGAAGATGTGATATATTTGGGAGAAATGTGGCATTTCTGGAAGAAACTGTCCTCTTTTGGGGAGAAAAGAGGTATTTGTGGGTGAAAAGGTCCTATTTCGAGGGGGAAACCTGGCATTTCTTGGAGAAGATGTGATATATTTGGGAGAAATGTGGCATTTCTGGAAGAAACCGTCCTATTTTGGGGATAGAACAGGTATTTGTGGGTGAAAAGGTCCCCTTTGAAGGGGGAAACCTGGTATTTCTTGGAGAAGATGTGATCTATTTGGGAGAAATCTGTCATTTCTGGAAGAAACTGTCCAATTTGTGGGGAGGAGGCTGGTATTTGTGGGAGAAAAGCTCCTATTCGAAGGGGGAACCCTGGTATTTCTTGGAGAAGATGTGATCTATTTGGGGGAAATGTGGCATTTCTGGAAGAAACTGTCCTCTTTTGGGGATAAAAGAGGTATTTGTGGGTGAAAAGTTCCTATTTGAAGGGGTAATCCTGGTATTTGTGGGAGAAGATGTGCTATATTTGGGAGAAATGTGGCTTTTCTGGAAGAAACTGTCCTCTTTTGGGGATAAAAGAGGTATTTGTGGGTGAAAAGGTCCTATTTCGAGGGGGAAACCTGGTATTTCTTGGAGAAGATGTGATATATTTGGGAGAAATGTGGCATTTCTGGAAGAAACTGTCCTCTTTTGATGATAAAAGAGGTATTTGTGGGTGAAAACGTCCTATTTGAAGGGGGAAACCTGGTATTTCTTGGAGAAGATGTGGTATATTTGGGAGAAATGAGGCATTTCTGGAAGAAACTGTCCTCTTTAGGGGATAAAACTGGTATTTGTTGGTGAAAAGGTCCTATTTCGAGGGGGAAAGCTGGTACTTCTTGGAGAAGATGTGATCTATTTGGGAGAAATCGGGCTTGTCTGGAAGAAACTGTCCTATTTTGGGGATCAAACAGGTATTTGTGGGTGAAAAGGTCCTATTTGAAGGGGGAATCCTGGTATTTCTTGGAGAAGATGTGATATATTTGGGAGAAATCTGGCCTATCTGGAAGAAAACGTCCTCTTTTGGGGATAAAAGAGGTATTTGTGGGTGAAAAGGTCGTATTTGAAGGGAGAAACCTGGTATTTCTTGGAGAAGATGTGATATATTTGGGAGAAATGTGGCATTTCTGGAAGAAACTGTCCTTTTTTGGGGATAAAAGAGGTATTTGTGGGTGAAAAGGTCCAATTTCGAGGGGGAATCCTTGTATTTCTTGGAGAAGATGTGATCTATTTGGGAGAAATGTGACATTTCTGGAAGAAACTGTCCTATTTTGGGGATAAAAGAGGTATTTGTGGGTGAAAAGGTCCTATTTGAAGGGGGAAAGCTGGTATTTCTTGGAGAAGATGTTCTATACTTGGGAGAAATGTGGCATTTCTGGAAGAAACTGTCTAATTTTAGGGATAAAAGAGGTATTTGTGGGTGAAAAGGTCATATTTGAAGGGGGAAACCTGGCATTTCTTGGAGAAGATGTGATATATTTGGGAGAAATGTGGCATTTCTGGACGAAAATGTCCTATCTGGGGGATAAAAGAGGTATTTGTGGGTGAAAAGGTCCTATTTGAAGGGGGAAACCTGGTATTTCGTGGAGAAGATGTGATCTATTTGGGAGAAATGTGGCATTTCTGGAAGAAACTGTCCTATTGTGGGGATAGAACAGGTATTTGTGGGTGAAAAGGTCCTATTTGAAGGGGGAACCCTGGTATTTCTTGGAGAAGATGTGATCTATTTTGGAGAAATCTGTCATTTCTGGAAGAAACTGTCCAATTTGGGGGGAGGAGGCTGGTATGTGTGGGAGAAAAGGTCCTATTTCAGGAGGAATCGTGGAATATTTGGAGAAGATGTGGTATATTTGGGAGAAATGTGGCATTTCTGGAAGAAACTGTCCTTTTTTGGGAATCAAGCAGGTATATCTCTGTGTAAAGTTCCTATTTGAAGGGGAATCCTGGTATTTCTTTTAGAAGATGTGATCTATTTGGGAGAAATGTGGCATTTCTGGAAGAAACTGTCCTCTTCTGGGGATAAAAGAGGTATTTGTGGGTGAAAAGGTCCTATTTGAAGGGGGAAATCTGGTATTTCTTGGAGAAGATGTGATCTATTTGGGAGAAATGTGGCATTTCTGGAAGAAACTGTCCTCTTTTGGGGATCAAACAGGTATTTGTGGGTGAAAAGGTCCTATTAGAAGGGGGAAAGCTGGTATTTCTTGGAGAAGATGTGATCTATTTGGGAGAAATCGGGCATGTCTGGAAGAAACTGTCCTATTTGTGGGATAAAAGAGGTATTTGTGGGTGAAAAGGTCCTATTTGAAGGGGGAAACGTGGTATTTCTTGGAGAAGATGTGCTATATTTGGGAGAAATGTGGCATTTCTGGAAGAAACTGTCCTATTGTGGGGATAAAAGAGGTATTTGTGGGTGAAAAGGTCCTATTTGAAGGGGGAAAGCTGGTATTTCTTGGAGAAGATGTGATCTATTTGGGAGAAATGTGGCCTTTCTTGCAGAAACTGTCCTCTTTTGGGGATAAAAGAGGTATTTGTGGGTGAAAAGGTCCTATTTGAAGGGGGAAACGTGGTATTTCTTGGAGAAGATGTGATATATTTGGGAGAAATGTGGCATTTCTGGAAGAAACTGTCCTATTTTGGGGATAAAGGAGGTATTTGTGGGTGAAAAGGTCCTATTTGAAGGGGGAATCCTGGTATTTCTTGGAGAAGATGTGATATATTTGGGAGAAATCTGGCATGTCGGGAAGAAACTGTCCTATTTTGGGGATAAAGCAGGTATTTGTGGGTGAAAAGGTCCTATTTGAAGGGGGAAAGCTGGTATTTCTTGGAGAAGATGTGATCTATTTGGGAGAAATGTGGCATTTCTGGAAGAAACTGTCCAATTTGGGGGGAGAAGGCAGGTATTTGTGGGAGAAAAGTTCCTATTTCAGGAGGAATCCTGGTATTTCTTGGAGAAGATGTGATATATTTGGGAGAAATGTGGCCTTTCTGTCAGAAACTGTCCTATTTTGGGGATCAAAGAGGTATTTGTGGGTGAAAAGGTCCTATTTGAAGGGGGAAAGCTGGTATTTCTTGGAGAAGATGTGATCTATTTGGGAGAAATGTGGCATGTCTGGAAGAATCTGTCCTCTTTTGGGGATAGAACAGGTATTTGTGGGTGAAAAGGTCCTATTTGAAGGTGGAAAGCTGGTATTTCTTGGAGAAGATGTGCTATATTTGGGAGAAATGTGGCATTTCTGGCAGAAACTGTCCTATTTTGGGGATAAAAGAGGTATTTTTGGGTGAAAAGGTCCAATTTCGAGGGGGAAACGTGGTATTTCTTGGAGAAGATGTGACATGTTTGGGAGAAATGTGGCATTTCTGGAAGAAACTGTCCTATTTTGGGGATAAAAGAGGTATTTGTGGGTGAAAAGGTCCTATTTGAAGGGGGAAACCTGGTATTTCTTGGAGAAGATGTGATATATTTGGGAGAAATGTGGCATTTCTGGAAGAAACTGTCCTATTTTGGGGATAAAAGAGGTATTTGTGGGTGAAAAGGTCCTATTTCGAGGGGGAATCCTTGTATTTCTTGGAGAAGATGTGATATATTTGGGAGAAATGTGGCATTTCTGGAAGAAAATGTCCAATTTGGGTGGAGAAGGCAGGTATTTGCGGGAGAAAAGTTCCTATTTCAGGAGGAATCCTGTTATTTCTTGGAGAAGATGTGATATATTTGGGAGAAATGTGGCATGTCTGGAAGAAAATGTCCTATTTTGGGGATAAAACAGGTGTTTGTGGGTGAAAAGGTCCTATTGGAAGGGGGAAACGTGGTATTTCTTGGAGTAGATGTGGTATATTTGGGAGAAATCTGGCATGTCTGGAAGAAACTGTCCTCTTTTGGGGATAAAAGAGGTATTTGAGGGTGAAAAGGTCCTATTTGAAGGGGGAAACCTGGTATTTCTTGGAGAAGATGTGATATATTTGGGAGAAATCAGGCATTTCTGGAAGAAACTGTCCTATTTTGGGGATCAAACAGGTATTTGTGGGTGAAAAGGTCCTATTTCAAGGGGGAAAGCTGGTATTTCTTGGAGAAGATGTGATCTATTTGGGAGAAGTGTGGCATTTCTGGAAGAAACTGTCCTATTTTGGGGATAAAAGAGGTATTTGTGGGTGAAAAGGTCCTATTTGAAGGGGGATAACTGGTATTTCTTGGAGATGTGGTATATTTGGGAGAAATGAGGCATTTCTGGAAGAAACTGTCCTCTTTTGGGGATAAAAGAGGTATTTGTGGGAGAAAAGGTCCTATTTCGAGGGGGAATCCTGGTATTTCTTGGAGAAGATGTGGTATATTTGGGAGAAATGTGGCATTTCTGGAAGAAACTGTCCTCTTTTGGGGATAAAAAAGGTATTTGTGGGTAAAAAGGTCCTATTTGAAGGGGGAAAGCAGGTATATCTTGGAGAAGATGTGATATATTTGGGAGAAATCTGTCATTTCTGGAAGAAACTGTCCAATTTGGTTGGAGGAGCCTGGTATTTGTGGGTGAAAAGGTCCTATTTCAGGAGGAATCCTGGTATTTCTTGGAGAAGATGTGATCTATTTGGGAGAAATGTGGCCTTTCTGGAAGAAACTGTCCTCTTTTGGGGATAAAAGAGGTATTTGTGGGAGAAAAGGTCCTATTTGAAGGGGGAAACCTGGTATTTCTTGGAGAAGATGTGATCTATTTGGGAGAAATCTGTCATTTCTGGAAGAAACTGTCCAATTTGTGGGGAGGAGGCTGGTATTTGTGGGAGAAAAGCTCCTATTTGAAGGGGGAACCCTGGTATTTCTTGGAGAAGATGTGATCTATTTGGGAGAAATGTGGCATTTCTGGAAGAAACTGTCCTCTTTTGGGGATAAAAGAGGTATTTGTGGGTGAAAAGGTCCTATTTGAAGGGGTAATCCTGGTATTTGTGGGAGAAGATGTGCTATATTTGGGAGCAATGTGGCTTTTCTGGAAGAAACTGTCCTCTTTAGGGGATAAAACTGGTATTAGTGGGTGAAAAGGTCCAATTTCGAGGGGGAAAGCTGGTATTTCTTGGAGAAGATGTGATATATTTGGGAGAAATGTGGCCTTTCTGGAAGAAACTGTCCTCTTTTGATGATAAAAGAGGTATTTGTGGGTGAAAACGTCCTATTTGAAGGGGGAATCCTGGTATTTCTTTTAGAAGATGTGGTATATTTGGGAGAAATCTGGCATGTCTGGAAGAAACTGTCCTCTTTTGGGGATAAAAGAGGTATTTGTGGGTGAAAAGGTCCTATTTCGAGGGGGAGTCATGGTAATTCTTGGAGAAGATGTGATATATTTGGGAGAAATGTGGCATTTCTGGAAGAAACAGTCCTATTTTGGGGATAAAAGAGGTATTTGTGGGTGAAAAGGTCCTATTTGAAGGGGGAACCCTGGTATTTCTTGGAGAATATGTGATATGTTTGGGAGAAATGTGGCATTTCTGGATTTTACTGTCCTATTTTGGGGATAAAAGAGGTATTTGTGGGTGAAAAGGTCCTATTTGAAGGGGGAAACCTGGTATTTCTTGGAGAAGATGTGATCTATTTGGGAGAAATGTGGCATTTCTGGAAGAAACTGTCCTATTTTGGGGATCAAACAGGTATTTGTGGGTGAAAAGGTCCTATTTGAAGGGGGAACCTGGTATTTCTTGGAGAAGATGTGATATATTTGGGATAAATATGGCATGTCAGGAAGAAACTGTCCTCTTTTGGGGATAAAACAGGTATTTGTGGGTGAAAAGTTCCTATATCAAGGGGGAAACGTGGTATTTCTTGGAGAAGATGTGATATATTTGGGAGAAATGTGACATTTCTGGAGGAAAATGTCCTTTGTTGGGGGAGAAAAGAGGTATTTGTGGGTGAAAAGTTCCTATTTGAAGGGGGATAGCTGGTATTTCTTGGAGAAGATGTGATATATTTGGGAGAAATCTGGCATTTCTGGAAGGAAATGTCCAATTTGGGGGGAGAAGGCTTGTATTTGTGGGAGAAAAGGTCCTATTTGAAGGGGGAAAGCTGGTATTTCTTGGAGAAGATGTGCTATATTTGGGAGAAATGTGGCATTTCTGGAAGAAACTGTCCTATTTTGGGGATAAAAGAGGTGTTTGTGGGTGAAAAGGTCCTATTTGAAGGGGGAAACGTGGTACTTCTTGGAGAAGATGTGATCTATTTGGGAGAAATGTGGCCTTTCTGAAGAAACTGTCGTATTCTGGGGCTAAAACAGGTATTTGTGGGTGAAAAGGTCCTATTTGAAGTGGCAAAGCTGGTATTTCTTGGAGAAGATGTGGTATATTTGGGAGAAATGTGGCATTTCTGGAAGAAACTGTCCTCTTCTGGGGATCAAAGAGGTATTTGTGGGTGAAAAGGTCCTATTTGAAGGGGGAAACCTGGTATTTCTTGGAGAAGATGTGATATATTTGGGAGAAATGTGGCATTTCTGCAAGAAACTGTCGTATTTTGGGGATAAAAGTGGTATTTGTGGGTGAAATTGTCCTATTTGAAGGAGGAAACCTGGTATTTCTTGGAGAAGATGTGATCTATTTGGGAGAAATCTGGCATGTCAGGAAGAAACTGTCCTCTTTTGGGGATAAAAGAGGTATTTGTGGGAGAAAAGGTCCTATTTGAAGGGGGAAACCTGTTATTTCTTGGAGAAGATGTGATATATTTGGGAGAAATCTGGCATTTCTGGATGAGAAAGTTCCATTTGGGGGGAGAAGTCTGGTATTTGTGGATGAAAAGGTCCTATTTGAAGGGGGAACCTGGTATTTCTTGGAGAAGATGTGATATATTTGGGATAAATATGGCATGTCAGGAAGAAACTGTCCTCTTTTGGGGATAAAACAGGTATTTGTGGGTGAAAAGTTCCTATATCAAGGGGGAAAGCTGGTATTTCTTGGAGAAGATGTGATATATTTGGTAGAAATGTGACATTTCTGGTGGAAAATGTCCTTTGTTGGGGGAGAAAAGAGGTATTTGTGGGTGATAAGTTCCTATTTGAAGGGGGATAGCTGGTATTTCTTGGAGAAGATGTGATATATTTGGGAGAAATCTGGCATTTCTGGAAGGATATGTCCAATTTGGGGGGAGAAGGCTTGTATTTGTGGGAGAAAAGGTCCTATTTGAAGGGGGAATCATGGTATTTCTTGGAGAAGATGTGCTATATTTGGGAGAAATGTGGCATTTCTGGAAGAAACTGTCCTATTTTGGGGATAAAAGAGGTATTTGTGGGGTGAAAAGGTCCTATTTGAAGGGGGATAACTGGTATTTCTTGGAGATGTGGTATATTTGGGAGAAATGTGGCATGTCTGGAAGAAACTGTCCTCTTTTGGGGATAAAAGAGGTATTTGTGGGAGAAAAGGTCCTATTTCGAGGGGGAATCCTGGTATTTCTTGGAGAAGATGTGATATATTTGGGAGAAATGTGGCATTTCTGGAAGAAACTGTCCTCTTTTGGGGATAAAAGAGGTATTTGTGGGTGAAAACGTCGTATTTGAAGGGGGAAACCTGGTATTTCTTGGAGAAGATGTGATCTATTTGGGAGAAATGTGGCCTTTCTTGCAGAAACTGTCCTCTTTTGGGGATAAAAGAGGTATTTGTGGGTGAAAAGGTCCTATTTGAAGGGGGAAAGCTGGTATTTCTTGGAGAAGATGTGATCTATTTGGGAGAAATGTGGCATTTCTGGAAGAAACTGTTCTATTTCGGGGATAAAACAGGTATTTGTGGGTGAAAAGGTCCTATTTGAAGGGGGAAACGTGGTATTTCTTGGAGAAGATGTGATATATTTGGGAGAAATGTGGCCTTTCTGGAAGAAACTGTACTATTTTGGGGATAAAACAGGTATTTGTGGGTGAAAAGGTCCTATTTGAAGGGGGAAACCTGGTATTTCTTGGAGAAGATGTGATATATTTGGGAGAAATCTTTAATTTCTGGAAGAAAAATTCCAATTTGAGGGATAAAACAGGTAGTTGTGGGTGAATAGGTCCTATTTGAAGAGGGAAACTTGGTATTTCTTGACGAAGATGAGATATAATTGGGAGAAATGTGGCATTTCTGGAAGAAACTGTCCTATTTTGGGTATTAAACAGGTATTTGTGGGTGAAAAGGTTCTATTTCCAGGGGGAAACCTGGTATTTCTTGGAGAAGATGTGATCTATTTGGGAGAAATGTGGCATTTCTGGAAGAAACTGTCCTCTTTTGGGGATAAAAGAGGTATTTGTGGGTGAAAAGGTCCTATTTCAAGGGGGAACCTGGTATTTCTTGGAGAAGATGTGGTATAATTGGGAGAAATCTGGCATTTCTGGAAGAAACTGTCCTCTTTTGGGGATATAAGAGGTATTTGTGGGTGAAAAGGTCCTATTTCGAGGGGGAAACCTGGCATTTCTTGGAGAAGATGTGATGTATTTGGGAGAAATGTGGCATTTCTGGCAGAAACTGTCCTATTTTGGGGATAAAAGAGGTATTTGTGGGTGAATATGTCCTATTTGAAGGGGGAAAGCTGGTATTTCTTGGAGAAGATGTGATCTATTTGGGAGAAATGTGGCATTTCTGGAAGAAACTGTCCTATTTTGGGGATAAAGCAGGTATTTGTGGGAGAAAAGGTCCTATTTGAAGGGGGAAACCTGGTATTTCTTGGAGAAGATGTGATATATTTGGGAGAAATCTGGCCTTTCTGGAAGAAACTGTCCTATTTTGGGGATCAAACAGGTATATGTGGGTGAAAAGGTCCTATTTTAAGGGGGAAAGCTGGTATTTCTTGGAGAAGATGTGATATATTTGGGAGAAATGCGGCATTTCTGGAAGAAACTGTCCTCTTTTGGGGATAAAAGAGGTATTTGTGGGTGAAAAGGTCCTATTTGAAGGGGTGAAGCTGGTATTTCTTGGAGAAGATGTGATGTATTTGGGAGAAATGTGGCATTTCTGGAAGAAAAGTCCAATTTTAGGGGAGAGGGCTCGTATTTGTGGGAGAAAAGGTCCTATTTGAAGGGGGAATCCTGGTATTTCTTTTAGAAGATGTGGTATATTTGGGAGAAATGTGGCATGTCAGTAAGAAACTGTCCTCTTTTGGGAATAAAAGAGGTATTTGTGGGTGAAAAGGTCCTATTTGAAGGGGGAAACCTGGTATTTCTTCGAGAAGATGTGATATACTTGGGAGAAATGTGGCATTTCTGGCGGAAAATGTCCTATCTGGGGGGAAAAGGCTGGTATTTGTGGGTGAAAAGGTCCTATTTGAAGGGGGAAAGCTGGTATTTCTTGGAGAAGATGTGATCTATTTGGGAGAAATGCGGCATTTCTGGAAGAAAGTGTCCTCTCTTGGGGATAAAAGATGTATTTGTGGGTGAAAAGGTCCAATTTGAAGGGGGAATCCTGGTATTTCTCGGAGAAGATGTGATCTATTTTGGAGAAATGTGGCATTTCTGGAAGAAACTGTCCTATTTTGGGGATAAAACAGGTATTTGTGGGTGAAAAGGTCCTATTTGAAGGGGGAAAGCTGGTATTTCTTGGAGAAGATGTGATCTATTTGGGAGAAATGTGGCATTTCTGGAAGAAAAGTCCAATTTTAGGGGAGAGGGCTCGTATTTGTGGGAGAAAAGGTCCTATTTGAAGGGGGAATGCTGGTATTTCTTTTAGAAGATGTGGTATATTTGGGAGAAATGTGGCATGTCAGTAAGAAACTGTCCTCTTTTGGGAATAAAAGAGGTATTTGTGGATGAAAAGGTCCTATTTGAAGGGGGAAACCTGGTATTTCTTGGAGAAGATGTGATCTATTTGGGAGAAATGTGGCATGTCAGGAAGAAACTGTCCTCTTTTGGGGATAAAAGAGGTATTTGTGTGTGAAAAGGTCCTATTTGAAGTGGTAAAGCTGGTATTTCTTGGAGAAGATGTGATCTATTTGGGAGAAATGTGGCATTTCTGGCAGAAACTGTCCTCTTTTGGGGATAAAAGAGGTATTTGTGGGTGAAAAGGTCCTATTTGAAGGGGGAATCCTGGTATTTCTTTGAGAAGATGTGATCTATTTGGGAGAAAAGTGGTATTTCTGGAAGAAAATGTCCAATTTGGGGGGAGAAGGCAGGTATTTGTGGGGGAGAAGTTCCTCTTTCAAAGGGGGAAAGCTGGTATTTCTTGGAGAAGCTGTGTTATATTTGGGAGAAATGTGGCATGTCTGGAAGAAACTGTCCTATTTTGGGGATAAAAGAGGTATTTGAGGGTGAAAAGGTCCTTTTTCAAGGGGGAAAGCTGGTATTTCTTAGAGAAGATGTGATATATTTGGGAGAAATGTGGCATTTCTGGAGGAAAATGTTAATTTGGGGGGAGAAAAGAGGTATTTGTGGGTGAAAAGGTCCTATTTGAAGGGGGAAACCAGGTATTTCTTGGAGAAGATGTGATATATTTGGGAGAAATGTGGCCTTTCTGGAAGAAACTGTCCTCTTTTGGGGATAAAAGAGGTATTTGTGGGTGAAAAGGTCCTATTTGAAGTGGGAACCTGATATTTCTTGGAGAAGATGTGATATATTTGGGAGAAAAGTGGTATTTCTGGAAGAAAAAGTCCAATTTGGGTGGAGAATGCTGGTATTTGTGGGGGAATAGTTCCTCTTTCAAGGGGGAATCCTGGTATTTCTTCGAGAAGATGTGGTATATTTGGGAGAAATGTGGCATGTCTGGAAGAAACTGTCCTATTTTGGGGATAAAAGAGGTATTTGTGGGTGAAAAGGTCCTATTTCAAGGGGGAAACGTGGTATTTCTTGGAGAAGATGTGATATATTTGGGAGAAATGTGGCATTTCTGGAGGAAAATGTCCAATTTGGGGGGGAGAAAAAAGGTATTTGTGGGTGAAAAGGTCCTATTTGAAGGGGGAAAGCTGGTATTTCTTGGAGAAGATGTGATCTATTGGGGAGAAATGTGGCCTTTCTTGCAGAAACTGTCCTCTTTTGGGGATAAAAGAGGTATTTGTGGGTGAAAAGGTCCTATTTGAAGGGGGAATCTTGGTATTTCTTAGAGAAGATGTGATATATTTGGGAGAAATGTGGCATTTCTGGAAGAAACTGACCTATTTTGGGGATAAAAGAGGCATTTGTGGGTGAAAAGGTCCTATTTGAAGGGGGAAACCTGGTATTTCTTGTAGAAGATGTGATCTATTTGGGAGAAATGTGGCATTTCTGGAAGAAACTGTCCTCTTTTGGGGATAAAAGAGGTATTCGTGGGTGAAAAGGTCCTATTTGAAGGGGGAAACGTGGTATTTCTTGGAGAAGATGTGATCTATTTGGGAGAAATGTGGCCTTTCTGGAAGAAACTGTCCTATTCTGGGGATAAAAGAGGTATTTGTGGGTGAAAAGGTCCTATTTGAAGGGGGAAAGCTGGTATTTCTTGGAGAAGATGTGATCTATTTGGGAGAAATGTGGCATTTCTGGAAGAAACTGTCCTATTTTGGGAAAAAAAAGAGGTATTTGTGGGTGAAAAGGTCCTATTTGAAGGGGGAAAGCTGGTATTTCTTGGAGAAGATGTGATCTATTTGGGAGAAATGTGGCATGTCTGGAAGAAACTGTCCTCTTTTGGGGATAAAAGAGGTATTTGTGGGTGAAAAGGTCCTATTTGGAGGGGGAATCCTGGTATTTCTTGGAGAAGATGTGATGTATTTGGGAGAAATGTGGCATGTCAGGAAGAAACTGTCCTCTTTTGGGGATAAAAGAGGTATTTGTGGGTGAAAAGGTCCTATTTGAAGGGGGAAACGTGGTATTTCTTGGAGAAGATGTTCTATACTTGGGAGAAATCTGGAATTTCTAGAAGAAAATTTCCAATTTGAGGGATAAAAGAGGTATTTGTGGGTGAAAAGGTCCTATTTCGAGGGGGAACCCTGGTATTTCTTGGGGAAGATGTGATACATTTGGGAGAAATGTGGCATGTCTGGAAGAAACTGACCTATTTTGGGGATGAAGGAGGTATTTGTGGGTGAAAAGTTCCTATTTCCAGGGGGAACCCTGGTATTTCTTGGAGAAGATGTGATCTATTTGGGAGAAATGTGGCATTTCTGGAAGAAACTGTCCTATTTGGGGATAAAACAGGTATTTGTGGGAGAAAAGTTCCTATTTCAGGAGGAATCCTGTTATTTCTTGGAGAAGATGTGATATATTTGGGAGAAATGTGGCATTTCTGGAAGAAAAAGCCAATTTGCGGGGAGAAGGCTGGTATTTGTGGGAGAAATGTTCCTATTTCAACGGGGAATCCTGGTATTTCTTGGAGAAGATGTGGTATATTTGGGAGAAATCTGGAATTTCTGGAAGAAAATTTCCTATTTGAGGGATAAAAGAGATGTTTGTGGGAGAAACGGTCCTATTTGAAGGGGGAAAGCTGGTATTTCTTGGAGAAGATGTGATATATTTGGGAGAAATGTGGCATTTCTGGAAGAAAAAGTTCAATTTGGGGGGAGAAGGCAGGTATATGCGGGAGAAAAGTTCCTATTTCAGGAGGAATCCTGGTATTTCTAGGAGAAGATGTGATCTATTTGGGAGAAATGTGGCATTTCTGGAAGAAAATTTCCTATTTGAGGGATAAAAGAGGTATTTGTGGGAGAAACGGTCCTATTTGAAGGGGGAAAGCTGGTATTTCTCGGAGAAGATGTGATCTATTTGGGAGAAATGTGGCATTTCTGGAAGAAAAAGTTCAATTTGGGGGGAGAAGGCAGGTATATGCGGGAGAAAATTCCTATTTCAGGAGGAATCCTGGTATTTCTAGGAGAAGATGTGATATATTTGGGTGAAATCAGGCATTTCTGGAAGAAACTGTTCTATTTGAGGGATAAAAGAGGTATTTGTGGGTGAAAAGGTCCTATTTGAGGGGGGAAAGCTGGTATTTCTTGGAGAAGATGTGATATATTTAGGAGAAATAGGCCTTTCTTGCAGAAACTGTCCTCTTTTGGGGATAAAAGAGGTATTTGTGGGTGAAAAGGTCCTATTTCAAGGGGGAACCTGGTATTTCTTGGAGAAGATGTGATATATTTGGGAGAAATCTGGCATTTCTGGAAGCCTATGTCCTCTTTTGGGGATCAAACAGGTATTTGTGGGTGAAAAGGTCCTATTTGAAGGGGGAAACGTGGCATTTCTTGGAGAAGATGTGATCTATTTGGGAGAAATCGGGCATGTCTGGAAGAAACTGTCCTATTTTGGGGATGAAAGAGGTATTTGTGGGAGAAAAGGTCCTATTTCCAGGGGTAATCCTGGTATTTCTTGGAGAAGATGTGATATATTTGGGAGAAATGTGGCATGTCTGGAAGAAACTGTCCTATTTTGGGGATGAAGGAGGTATTTGTGGGTGAAAAGTTCCTATTTCCAGGGGTAAACCTGGTATTTCTTGGAGAAGATGTGATATATTTGGGAGAAATGTGGCATGTCAGGAAGAAACTGTCCTATTTTGGGAAAAAAATGAGGTATTTGTGGGTGAAAAGGTCCTATTTCGAGGGGGAATGCTGGTATTTCTTGGAGAAGATGTGATCTATTTGGGAGAAATGTGGCATTTCTGGAAGAAACTGTCCTCTTTTGGGGATAAAAGAGGTATTTGTGGGTGAAAAGGTCCGATTTGAAGGGGGAATCCTGGTATTTCTTGGAGAAGATGTGATCTATTTCGGAGAAATCTGGCATTTCTGGAGGAAAATGCCCTATCTGGGGGGAGATAAGAGGTATTTGTGGGAGAAACGGTCCTATTTGAAGGGGGAAAGCTGGTATTTCTTGGAGAAGATGTGATATATTTGGGGGAAATGTGGCCTTTCTGGAAGAAACTGTCCTCTTTTGGGGATAAAAGAGGTATTTGTGGGTGAAAAGGTCCTATTTGAAGGGGGAAACGTGGTATTTCTTGGAGAAGATGTTCTATACTTGGGAGAAATCTGGAATTTCTAGAAGAAAATTTCCAATTTGAGGGATAAAAGAGGTATTTGTGGGTTAAAAGGTCCTATTTCGAGGGGGAACCCTGGTATTTCTTGGGGAAGATGTGATACATTTGGGAGAAATGTGGCATGTCTGGAAGAAACTGTCCTATTTTGGGGATGAAGGAGGTATTTCTGGGTGAAAAGTTCCTATTTCCAGGGGGAACCCTGGTATTTCTTGGAGAAGATGTGATCTATTTGGGAGAAATGTGGCATTTCTGGAAGAAACTGTCCTATTTGGGGATAAAACAGGTATTTCTGGGAGAAAAGTTCCTACTTCAGGAGGAATCCTGTTATTTCTTGGAGAAGATGTGATATATTTGGGAGAAATGTGGCATTTCTGGAAGAAAAAGCCAATTTGCGGGGAGAAGGCTGGTATTTGTGGGAGAAATGTTCCTATTTCAACGGGGAATCCTGGTATTTCTTGGAGAAGATGTGGTATATTTTGGGAGAAATCTGGAATTTCTGGAAGAAAATTTCCTATTTGAGGGATAAAAGAGGTGTTTGTGGGAGAAACGGTCCTATTTGAAGGGGGAAAGCTGGTATTTCTTGGAGAAGATGTGATATATTTGGGAGAAATGTGGCATTTCTGGAAGAAAAAGTTCAATTTGGGGGGAGAAGGCAGGTATATGCGGGAGAAAAGTTCCTATTTCAGGAGGAATCCTGGTATTTCCACGAGAAGATGTGATATATTTGGGAGAAATGTGGCATTTCTGGAAGAAAATTTCCTATTTGAGGGATAAAAGAGGTATTTGTGGGAGAAACGGTCCTATTTGAAGGGGGAAAGCTGGTATTTCTTGGAGAAGATGTGATATATTTGGGAGAAATGTGGCATTTCTGGAAGAAAATGTCCAATTTGGGGGGAGAAGGCAGGTATATGCGGGAGAAAATTCCTATTTCAGGAGGAATCCTGGTATTTCTAGGAGAAGATGTGATATATTTGGGTGAAATCAGGCATTTCTGGAAGAAACTGTTCTATTTGAGGGATAAAAGAGGTATTTGTGGGTGAAAAGCTCCTATTTGAGGGGGGAAAGCTGGTATTTCTTGGAGAAGATGTGATATATTTAGGAGAAATAGGCCTTTCTTGCAGAAACTGTCCTCTTTTGGGGATAAAAGAGGTATTTGTGGGTGAAAAGGTCCTATTTGAAGGGGGAACCTGGTATTTCTTGGAGAAGATGTGATCTATTTGGGAGAAATCTGGCATTTCTGGAAGCCTATGTCCTCTTTTGGGGATAAAAGAGGTATTTGTGGCTGAAAAGGTCCTATTTGAAGGGGGAAACGTGGCATTTCTTGGAGAAGATGTGATATATTTGGGAGAAATGTGGCATGTCTGGAAGAAACTGTCCTATTTTGGGGATGAAAGAGGTATTTGTGGGAGAAAAGGTCCTATTTCCAGGGGTAATCCTGGTATTTCTTGGAGAAGATGTGGTGTATTTGGGAGAAATGTGGCATGTCAGGAAGAAACTGTCCTATTTTGGGGATGAAGGAGGTATTTGTGGGTGAAAAGTTCCTATTTCCAGGGGTAATCCTGGTATTTCTTGGAGAAGATGTGATATATTTGGGAGAAATGTGGCATGTCAGGAAGAAACTGTCCTATTTTGGGAAAAAAATGAGGTATTTGTGGGTGAAAAGGTCCTATTTGAAGGGGGAATGCTGGTATTTCTTGGAGAAGATGTGATCTATTTGGGAGAAATGTGGCATTTCTGGAAGAAACTGTCCTCTTTTGGGGATAAAAGAGGTATTTGTGGGTGAAAAGGTCCGATTTGAAGGGGGAATCCTGGTATTTCTTGGAGAAGATGTGATCTATTTCGGAGAAATCTGGCATTTCTGGAGGAAAATGCCCTATCTGGGGGGAGATAAGAGGTATTTGTGGGAGAAACGGTCCTATTTGAAGGGGGAAAGCTGGTATTTCTTGGAGAAGATGTGATATATTTGGGGGAAATGTGGCCTTTCTGGAAGAAACTGTCCTCTTTTGGGGATAAAAGAGGTATTTGTGGGTGAAAAGGTCCTATTTGAAGGGGGAAACGTGGTATTTCTTGGAGAAGATGTGATCTATTTGGGAGAAATGTGGCCTTTCTGGAAGAAACTGTCCTCTTTTGGGGATAAAAGAGGTATTTGTGGGTGAAAAGGTCCTATTTGAAGGGGGAAACCTGGTATTACTAGGAGAAGATGTGATCTATTTGGGAGAAATGTGGCATTTCTGGAAGAAGATGTCGTATTTACTGCGGATATGGCTGGTATTTGTGGGAGAAAAGGTCCTATTTCAGGAGGAATCCTGGTATTTCTTGGAGAAGATGTGGTATATTTGGGAGAAATGTGGCATGTCTGGAAGAAACTGTCCTCTTTTGGGGATATAAGAGGTATTTGTGGGTGAAAAGGTCCTATTTGAAGGGGGAAACGTGGTATTTCTTGGAGAAGATGTGATATATTTGGGAGAAATCTGGCATTTCTGGAAGAAATTGCTCTATTTCGGGGATAAAGGAGGTATTTGTGGGTGAAAAGGTTCTATTTGAAGGGGGAAACCAGGAATTTCTTGGAGAAGATGTGATCTATTCGGGAGAAATGTGGCATGTCTGGAAGAAACTGTCGTATTGTGGGGATAAAACAGGTATTTGTGGGTAAAAAGGTTCTATTTCAAGGGGGAAAGCTGGTATTTCTTGGAGAAGATGTGATCTATTTGGGAGAAATGTGGCCTTTCTGGAAGAAACTGTCCTATTTTGGGAAAAAAAGGTGGTATTTGTGGGTGAAAAGGTCCTATATGAAGGGGGAAAGCTGGTATTTCTTGGAGAAGATGTGATCTATTTGGGAGAAATGTGGCCTTTCTGGAAGAAACAGTCCTCTTTTGGGGATAAAAGAGGTATTTGTGGGTGAAAAGGTCCTATTTGAAGGGGGAAACCTGGTACTTCTTGGAGAAGATGTGATCTATTTGGGAGAAATCTGGCATTTCTGGAAGGAAAATGCCCTATCTGGGGGGAGATAGGAGGTATTTGTGGGTGAAAAGGTCCTATTTCAAGGGGGAAACCTGGTATTTCTAGGAGAAGATGTGATCTATTTGGGATAAATGTGGCCTTTCTGGCAGTGAATGTCCTCTTTTGGGGATAAAAGAGGTATTTGTGGGTGAAAAGGTCCTATTTCGAGGGGGACTCCTGGTATTTCTTGGAGAAGATGTGATATATTTGGGAGAAATGTGGCATTTCTGGAAGAAACTGACCTCTTTTGGGGATAAAACAGGTATTTGTGGTAGAAAAGGTCCTATTTGAAGGGGGAAAGCTGGTATTTCTTGGAGAAGATGTGATCTATTTGGGAGAAATCAGGCATTTCTGGAAGAAACTGTTCTATTTCGGGGATAAAACAGGTATTTGTGGGTGAAAAGGTCCTATTTGAAGGGCGAAAACTGGTATTTCTTGGAGAAGATGTGATATATTTGGGAGAAATGTGGCATTTCTGGAATAAACTGTCCTATTTTGGGGATAAAAGCGGTATTTGTGGGTGAAAAGGTCCTATTTGAAGGGGGAAACCTGGTATTTCTTGGAGAAGATGTGATATATTTGGGAGAAATGTGGCATGTCTGTAAGAAACTGTCCTCTTTTGGGGATAAAAGAGGTATTTGTGGGTGACAAGGTCCTATTTGAAGGGGGAAAGCTGGTATTTCTTGGAGAAGATGTGATATATTTGGGAGAAATGTGGCATTTCTGGAACAAACTGTCCTCTTTTGGGGATAAAAGAGGTATTTGTGGGTGAAAAGGTCCGATTTGAAGGGGGAATCCTGGTATTTCTTGGAGAAGATGTGATCTATTTGGGAGAAATGTGGCATTTCTGGAAGAAACTGACCTATTTTGGGGATAAAAGAGGCATTTGTGGGTGAAAAGGTCCTATTTGAAGGGGGAAACCTGGTTTTTCTTGGAGAAGATGTGATCTATTTGGGAGAAATGTGGCAGTTCTGGAAGAAACTGTCCTCTTTTGGGGATAAAAGAGGTATTTGTGGGTGAAAAGGTCCTATTTGAAGGGGGAAAGCTGGTATTTCTTGGAGAAGATGTGATCTATTTGGGAGAAATGTGGCCTTTCTGGAAGAAACTGTCCTATTCTGGGGATAAAAGAGGTATTTGTGGGTGAAAAGGTCCTATTTGAAGGGGGAAAGCTGGTATTTCTTGGAGAAGATGTGATCTATTTGGGAGAAATGTGGCATTTCTGGAAGAAACTGTCCTATTCTGGGAAAAAAAAAGAGGTATTTGTGGGTGAAAAGGTCCTATTTGAAGGGGGAAAGCTGGTATTTCTTGGAGAAGATGTGATCTATTTGGGAGAAATGTGGCATGTCTGGAAGAAACTGTCCTCTTTTGGGGATAAAAGAGGTATTTGTGGGTGAAAAGGTCCTATTTGGAGGGGGAATCCTGGTATTTCTTGGAGAAGATGTGATGTATTTGGGAGAAATGTGGCATGTCAGGAAGAAACTATCCTCTTTTGGGGATAAAAGAGGTATTTGTGGGTGAAAAGGTCCTATTTGAAGGGGGAAACCTGGTATTTCTTGGAGAAGATGTTCTATACTTGGGAGAAATCTGGAATTTCTAGAAGAAAATTTCCAATTTGAGGGATAAAAGAGGTATTTGTGGGTGAAAAGGTCCTATTTGAAGGGGGAACCCTGGTATTTCTTTGGGAAGATGTGATACATTTGGGAGAAATGTGGCATGTCTGGAAGAAACTGTCCTATTTTGGGGATGAAGGCTGGTATTTGTGGGTGAAAAGTTCCTATTTCCAGGGGGAACCCTGGTATTTCTTGGAGAAGATGTGATGTATTTGGGAGAAATGTGGCATTTCTGGAAGAAAAAGCCAATTTGCGGGGAGAAGGCTGGTATTTGTGGGAGAAATGTTCCTATTTCAACGGGGAATCCTGGTATTTCTTGGAGAAGATGTGGTATATTTGGGAGAAATCTGGAATTTCTGGTAGAAAATTTCCTATTTGAGGGATAAAAGAGGTGTTTGTGGGAGAAACGGTCCTATTTGAAGGGGGAAAGCTGGTATTTCTTGGAGAAGATGTGATATATTTGGGAGAAATGTGGCCTTTCTGGCAGTAAATGTCCTCTTTTGGGGATAAAAGAGGTATTTGTTGGTGAAAAGGTCCTATTTCGAGGGGGACTCCTGGTATTTCTTGGAGAAGATGTGATATATTTGGGAGAAATGTGGCATTTCTGGAAGAAACTGTCCTCTTTTCGGGATAAAACAGGTATTTGTGGTGGAAAAGGTCCTATTTGAAGGGGGAAAGCTGGTATTTCTTGTAGAAGATGTGATCTATTTGGGAGAAATCAGGCATTTCTGGAAGAAACTGTTCTATTTCGGGGATAAAACAGGTATTTGTGGGTGAAAAGTTCCTATTTGAAGGGCGAAAACTGGTATTTCTTGGAGAAGATGTGCTATATTTGGGAGAAATGTGGCATTTCCGGAATAAACTGTCCTCTTTTGGGGATAAAAGCGGTATTTGTGGGTGAAAAGGTCCTATTTGAAGGGCGAAAACTGGTATTTCTTGGAGAAGATGTGATATATTTGGGAGAAATGTGGCATGTCTGTAAGAAACTGTCCTCTTTTGGGGATAAAAGAGGTATTTGTGGGTGACAAGGTCCTATTTGAAGGGGGAAAGCTGGTATTTCTTGGAGAAGATGTGATCTATTTGGGAGAAATGTGGCCTTTCTGGAAGAAACTGTCCTCTTTTGGGGATAAAAGAGGTATTTGTGGGTGAAAAGGTCCGATTTGAAGGGGGAAAGGTGGTATTTCTTGGAGAAGATGTGATCTATTTGGGAGAAATGTGGCATTTCTGGAAGAAACTGTCCTCTTTTGGGGATAAAAGAGGTATTTGTGGGTGAAAAGGTCCTATTTGAAGGGGGAATCCTGGTATTTCTTGGAGAAGATGTGATCTATTTGGGAGAAATGTGGCCTTTCTTGCAGAAACTGTCCTCTTTTGGGGATAAAAGAGGTATTTGTGGGTGAAAAGGTCCTATTTGAAGGGGGAATCCTGGTATTTCTTAGAGAAGATGTGATCTATTTGGGAGAAATGTGGCATTTCTGGCAGAAACTGACCTATTTTGGGGATAAAAGAGGCATTTGTGGGTGAAAAGGTCCTATTTGAAGGGGGAAACCTGGTATTTCTTGGAGAAGATGTGATGTATTTGGGAGAAATGTGGCATTTCTGGAAGAAACTGTCCTCTTTTGGGGATAAAAGAGGAAATTGGTGGGTGAAAAGGTCCTATTTGAAGGGGGAAACGTGGTATTTCTTGGAGAAGATGTGATCTATTTGGGAGAAATGTGGCATTTCTGGAAGAAACTGTCCTATTCTGGGGATAAAAGAGGTATTTGTGGGTGAAAAGGTCCTATTTGAAGGGGGAAAGCTGGTATTTCTTGGAGAAGATGTGATCTATTTGGGAGAAATGTGGCATTTCTGGAAGAAACTGTCCTATTTTGGGAAAAAAAAGAGGTATTTGTGGGTGAAAAGGTCCTATTTGAAGGGGGAAAGCTGGTATTTCTTGGAGAAGATGTGATCTATTTGGGAGAAATGTGGCATGTCTGGAAGAAACTGTCCTCTTTTGGGGATAAAAGAGGTATTTGTGGGTGAAAAGGTCCTATTTGGAGGGGGAATCCTGGTATTTCTTGGAGAAGATGTGATGTATTTGGGAGAAATGGGGCATTTCTGGAAGAAACTGTCGTATTTTGGGGATAAAAGAGGTATTTGTGGGAGAAAAGGTCCTATTTGAAGGGGGAAACGTGGTATTTCTTGGAGAAGATGTTCTATACTTGGGAGAAATCTGGAATTTCTAGAAGAAAATTTCCAATTTGAGGGATAAAAGAGGTATTTGTGGGTGAAAAGGTCCTATTTCGAGGGGGAACTCTGGTATTTCTTGGGGAAGATGTGATACATTTGGGAGAAATGTGGCATGTCTGGAAGAAACTGTCCTATTTTGGGGATGAAGGAGGTATTAGTGGGTGAAAAGTTCCTATTTCCAGGGGGAACCCTGGTATTTCTTGGAGAAGATGTGATGTATTTGGGAGAAATGTGGCAATTCTGGAAGAAACTGTCCTATTTGGGGATAAAACAGGTATTTGTGGGAGAAAAGTTCCTACTTCAGGAGGAATCCTGTTATTTCTTGGAGAAGATGTGATATATTTGGGAGAAATGTGGCATTTCTGGAAGAAAAAGCCAATTTGCGGGGAGAAGGCTGGTATTTGTGGGAGAAATGTTCCTATTTCAAC
Source organism: Lophura swinhoii (assembly GCA_030408155.1). Classification (NCBI taxonomy): domain Eukaryota; kingdom Metazoa; phylum Chordata; class Aves; order Galliformes; family Phasianidae; genus Lophura; species Lophura swinhoii. The sequence continues at coordinate 402,791 of CM059457.1, forward strand.
GGGGAATCCTGGTATTTCTTGGAGAAGTTGTGGTATATTTGGGAGAAATCTGGAATTTCTGGAAGAAAATTTCCTATTTGAGGGATAAAAGAGGTGTTTGTGGGAGAAACGGTCCTATTTGAAGGGGGAAAGCTGGTATTTCTTGGAGAAGATGTGATATATTTGGGAGAAATGTGGCATTTCTGGAAGAAAAAGTTCAATTTGGGGGGAGAAGGCAGGTATATGCGGGAGAAAAGTTCCTATTTCAGGAGGAATCCTGGTATTTCTAGGAGAAGATGTGATCTATTTGGGAGAAATGTGGCATTTCTGGAAGAAAATTTCCTATTTGAGGGATAAAAGAGGTATTTGTGGGAGAAACGGTCCTATTTGAAGGGGGAAAGCTGGTATTTCTCGGAGAAGATGTGATCTATTTGGGAGAAATGTGGCATTTCTGGAAGAAAAAGTTCAATTTGGGGGGAGAAGGCAGGTATATGCGGGAGAAAATTCCTATTTCAGGAGGAATCCTGGTATTTCTAGGAGAAGATGTGATATATTTGGGTGAAATCAGGCATTTCTGGAAGAAACTGTTCTATTTGAGGGATAAAAGAGGTATTTGTGGGTGAAAAGGTCCTATTTGAGGGGGGAAAGCTGGTATTTCTTGGAGAAGATGTGATATATTTAGGAGAAATTGGACTTTCTTGCAGAAACTGTCCTCTTTTGGGGATAAAAGAGGTATTTGTGGGTGAAAAGGTCCTATTTCAAGGGGGAACCTGGTATTTCTTGGAGAAGATGTGATCTATTTGGGAGAAATCTGGCATTTCTGGAAGCCAATGTCCTCTTTTGGGGATAAAAGAGGTATTTGTGGCTGAAAAGGTCCTATTTGAAGGGGGAAACGTGGCATTTCTTGGAGAAGATGTGATATATTTGGGAGAAATGTGGCATGTCTGGAAGAAACTGTCCTATTTTGGGGATGAAAGAGGTATTTGTGGGTGAAAAGGTCCTATTTGAAGGGGTAATCCTGGTATTTCTTGGAGAAGATGTGATATATTTGGGAGAAATGTGGCATGTCTGGAAGAAACTGTCCTATTTTGGGGATGAAGGAGGTATTTGTGGGTGAAAAGTTCCTATTTCCAGGGGTAATCCTGGTATTTCTTGGAGAAGATGTGATATATTTGGGAGAAATGTGGCATGTCAGGAAGAAACTGTCCTATTTTGGGGATAAAACAGGTATTTTTGGTTAAAAATGTTCTATTTCAAGGGGGAAAGCTGGTATTTCTTGGAGAAGATGTGATATATTTGGGAGAAATGTGGCATGTCTGGAAGAAACTGTCCTATTTTGGGAAAAAAATGAGGTATTTTTGGGTGAAAAGGTCCTATTTCGAGGGGGAAAGCTGGTATTTCTTGGAGAAGATGTGATATATTTGGGAGAAATGTGGCATTTCTGGAAGAAACTGTCCTCTTTTGGGGATAAAAGAGGTATTTGTGGGTGAAAAGGTCCTATTTGAAGGGGGAAAGCTGGTATTTCTTGGAGAAGATGTGATCTATTTCGGAGAAATCTGGCATTTCTGGAGGAAAATGCCCTATCTGGGGGGAGATAAGAGGTATTTGTGGGTGAAAAGGTCCTATTTGAAGGGGGAAACGTGGTATTTCTTGGAGAAGATGTGATCTATTTGGGGGAAATGTGGCCTTTCTGGAAGAAACTGTCCTCTTTTGGGGATAAAAGAGGTATTTGTGGGTGAAAAGGTCCTATTTGAAGGGGGAAACGTGGTATTTCTTGGAGAAGATGTGATCTATTTGGGAGAAATGTGGCCTTTCTGGAAGAAACTGTCCTCTTTTGGGGATAAAAGAGGTATTTGTGGGTGAAAAGGTCCTATTTGAAGGGGGAAACCTGGTATTACTAGGAGAAGATGTGATGTATTTGGGAGAAATGTGGCATTTCTGGAAGAAAATGTCGTATTTACTGCGGATATGGCTGGTATTTGTGGGAGAAAAGGTCCTATTTCAGGAGGAATCCTGGTATTTCTTGGAGAAGATGTGGTATATTTGGGAGAAATGTGGCATGTCTGGAAGAAACTGTCCTCTTTTGGGGATATAAGAGGTATTTGTGGGTGAAAAGGTCCTATTTGAAGGGGGAAACGTGGTATTTCTTGGAGAAGATGTGATATATTTGGGAGAAATGTGGCATTTCTGGAGGAAAATGCCCTATCTGGGGGGATAAAAGAGGTATTTTTGGGTGAAAAGGTTCTATTTGAAGGGGGAAACCTGGTATTTCTTGGAGAAGATGTGATATATTTGGGAGAAATGTGGCATGTGTGGAAGAAACTGCTCTATTTCGGGGATAAAGGAGGTATTTGTGGGTGAAAAGGTTCTATTTGAAGGGGGAAACCAGGAATTTCTTGGAGAAGATGTGATCTATTTGGGAGAAATGTGGCATTTCTGGAAGTAAAAGTCCAATTTGGGGGGAGAAGGCAGGTATTTGTGGGAGAAAAGGTCCTATTTGAAGGGGGAATCCTGGTATTTCTTCGAGAAGATGTGATATATTTGGGAGAAATGTGGCATGTCTGGAAGAAACTGTCCTATTTTGGGGAGAAAAGAGGTACTTGTGGGTGAAAAGGTCCTATTTGAAGGGGGAAACGTGGTATTTCTTGGAGAAGATGTGATCTATTTGGGAGAAATGTGGCATGTCTGGAATAAACTGTCCTATTTTGGGGATGAAAGAGGTATTTGTGGGTGAAAAGGTATTATTTCCAGGGGTAATCCTGATATTTCTTGGAGAAGATGTGATCTATTTGGGAGAAATGAGGCATTTCTGGAAGAAACTGTCCTATTTTGGGGATAAAAGAGGTATTTGTGGGTGAAAAGGTCCTATTTGAAGGGGGAAACGTGGTATTTCTTGGAGAAGATGTGATATATTTGGGAGAAATGTGGCCTTTCTGGAAGAAACTGTCCTCTTTTGGGGATAAAAGAGGTATTTGTGGGTGAAAAGGTCCTATTTGAAGGGGGAAACCTGGTATTACTAGGAGAAGATGTGATCTATTTGGGAGAAATGTGGCATTTCTGGAAGAAAATGTCGTATTTACTGCGGATATGGCTGGTATTTGTGGGAGAAAAGGTCCTATTTCAGGAGGAATCCTGGTATTTCTTGGAGAAGATGTGGTATATTTGGGAGAAATGTGGCATGTCTGGAAGAAACTGTCCTCTTTTGGGGATATAAGAGGTATTTGTGGGTGAAAAGGTCCTATTTGAAGGGGGAAACGTGGTATTTCTTGGAGAAGATGTGATATATTTGGGAGAAATGTGGCATTTCTGGAGGAAAATGCCCTATCTGGGGGGATAAAAGAGGTATTTTTGGGTGAAAAGGTTCTATTTGAAGGGGGAAACCTGGTATTTCTTGGAGAAGATGTGATATATTTGGGAGAAATGTGGCATGTGTGGAAGAAACTGCTCTATTTCGGGGATAAAGGAGGTATTTGTGGGTGAAAAGGTTCTATTTGAAGGGGGAAACCAGGAATTTCTTGGAGAAGATGTGATCTATTTGGGAGAAATGTGGCATTTCTGGAAGTAAAAGTCCAATTTGGGGGGAGAAGGCAGGTATTTGTGGGAGAAAAGGTCCTATTTCAAGGGGGAATCCTGGTATTTCTTCGAGAAGATGTGATATATTTGGGACAAATCTGGCATGTCTGGAAGAAACTGTCCTATTTTGGGGAGAAAAGAGGTACTTGTGGGTGAAAAGGTCCTATTTGAAGGGGGAAACGTGGTATTTCTTGGAGAAGATGTGATCTATTTGGGAGAAATGTGGCATGTCTGGAATAAACTGTCCTATTTTGGGGATGAAAGAGGTATTTGTGGGTGAAAAGGTATTATTTCCAGGGGTAATCCTGATATTTCTTGGAGAAGATGTGATCTATTTGGGAGAAATGAGGCATTTCTGGAAGAAACTGTCCTATTTTGGGGATAAAAGAGGTATTTGTGGGTGAAAAGGTCCTATTTGAAGGGGGAAACCTGGTATTTCTTGGAGAAGATGTGATCTATTTGGGAGAAATGTGGCCTTTCTGGAAGAAACTGTCCTCTTTTGGGGATAAAAGAGGTATTTGTGGGTGATAAGGTCTTATTTGAAGGGGGAATCCTGGTATTTCTTGGAGAAGATGTGATATATTTGGGAGAAATGTGGCATTTCTGGAGGAAACTGTCCTCTTTTGGGGATAAAAGAGGTATTTGTGGGTGAAAAGGTCCTATTTCAAGGGGGAACCTGGTATTTCTTGGAGAAGATGTGATCTATTTGGGAGAAATCTGGCATTTCTGGAAGCCAATGTCCTCTTTTGGGGATAAAAGAGGTATTTGTGGCTGAAAAGTTCCTATTTGAAGGGGGAAACGTGGCATTTCTTGGAGAAGATGTGATATATTTGGGAGAAATGTGGCATGTCTGGAAGAAACTGTCCTATTTTGGGGATGAAAGAGGTATTTGTGGGTGAAAAGGTCCTATTTGAAGGGGGAATCCTGGTATTTCTTGGAGAAGATGTGATATATTTGGGAGAAATGTGGCATGTCTGGAAGAAACTGTCCTATTTTGGGGATGAAGGAGGTATTTGTGGGTGAAAAGTTCCTATTTCCAGGGGTAATCCTGGTATTTCTTGGAGAAGATGTGATATATTTGGGAGAAATGTGGCATGTCAGGAAGAAACTGTCCTATTTTGGCGATAAAACAGGTATTTTTGGTTAAAAATGTTCTATTTCAAGGGGGAAAGCTGGTATTTCTTGGAGAAGATGTGATATATTTGGGAGAAATGTGGCATGTCTGGAAGAAACTGTCCTATTTTGGGAAAAAAATGAGGTATTTGTGGGTGAAAAAGTCCTATTTCGAGGGGGAAAGCTGGTATTTCTTGGAGAAGATGTGATCTATTTGGGAGAAATGTGGCATTTCTGGAAGAAACTGTCCTCTTTTGGGGATAAAAGAGGTATTTGTGGGTGAAAAGGTCCTATTTGAAGGGGGAAAGCTGGTATTTCTTGGAGAAGATGTGATCTATTTCGGAGAAATCTGGCATTTCTGGAGGAAAATGCCCTATCTGGGGGGAGATAAGAGGTATTTGTGGGTGAAAAGGTCCTATTTGAAGGGGGAAACGTGGTATTTCTTGGAGAAGATGTGATCTATTTGGGGGAAATGTGGCCTTTCTGGAAGAAACTGTCCTCTTTTGGGGATAAAAGAGGTATTTGTGGGTGAAAAGGTCCTATTTGAAGGGGGAAACGTGGTATTTCTTGGAGAAGATGTGATCTATTTGGGAGAAATGTGGCCTTTCTGGAAGAAACTGTCCTCTTTTGGGGATAAAAGAGGTATTTGTGGGTGAAAAGGTCCTATTTGAAGGGGGAAACCTGGTATTACTAGGAGAAGATGTGATCTATTTGGGAGAAATGTGGCATTTCTGGAAGAAAATGTCGTATTTACTGCGGATATGGCTGGTATTTGTGGGAGAAAAGGTCCTATTTCAGGAGGAATCCTGGTATTTCTTGGAGAAGATGTGGTATATTTGGGAGAAATGTGGCATGTCTGGAAGAAACTGTCCTCTTTTGGGGATATAAGAGGTATTTGTGGGTGAAAAGGTCCTATTTGAAGGGGGAAACGTGGTATTTCTTGGAGAAGATGTGATATATTTGGGAGAAATGTGGCATTTCTGGAGGAAAATGCCCTATCTGGGGGGATAAAAGAGGTATTTTTGGGTGAAAAGGTTCTATTTGAAGGGGGAAACCTGGTATTTCTTGGAGAAGATGTGATATATTTGGGAGAAATGTGGCATGTGTGGAAGAAACTGCTCTATTTCGGGGATAAAGGAGGTATTTGTGGGTGAAAAGGTTCTATTTGAAGGGGGAAACCAGGAATTTCTTGGAGAAGATGTGATCTATTTGGGAGAAATGTGGCATTTCTGGAAGTAAAAGTCCAATTTGGGGGGAGAAGGCAGGTATTTGTGGGAGAAAAGGTCCTATTTCAAGGGGGAATCCTGGTATTTCTTCGAGAAGATGTGATATATTTGGGACAAATCTGGCATGTCTGGAAGAAACTGTCCTATTTTGGGGAGAAAAGAGGTACTTGTGGGTGAAAAGGTCCTATTTGAAGGGGGAAACGTGGTATTTCTTGGAGAAGATGTGATCTATTTGGGAGAAATGTGGCATGTCTGGAATAAACTGTCCTATTTTGGGGATGAAAGAGGTATTTGTGGGTGAAAAGGTATTATTTCCAGGGGTAATCCTGATATTTCTTGGAGAAGATGTGATCTATTTGGGAGAAATGAGGCATTTCTGGAAGAAACTGTCCTCTTTTGGGGATAAAAGAGGTATTTGTGGGTGAAAAGGTCCTATTTGAAGGGGGAAACCTGGTATTTCTTGGAGAAGATGTGATCTATTTGGGAGAAATGTGGCCTTTCTGGAAGAAACTGTCCTCTTTTGGGGATAAAAGAGGTATTTGTGGGTGAAAAGGTCTTATTTGAAGGGGGAATCCTGGTATTTCTTGGAGAAGATGTGATATATTTGGGAGAAATGTGGCATTTCTGGAGGAAACTGTCCTCTTTTGGGGATAAAACAGGTATTTGTGGGTGAAAAGTTCCTGTTTGAAGGGGGAAAGCTGGTATTTCTTGGAGAAGATGTGATATACTTGGGAGAAATGTGGCAAGTCTGGAAGAAACTGTCCTCTTTTGGGGATAAAAGAGGTATTTGTGGGTGAAAAGGTCCTATTTGAAGGGGGAAACCTGGTATTTCTTGGAGAAGATGTGATATCTTTGGGAGAAATCTGGAATTTCTGGAAGAAAATTTCCTATTTGAGGGATAAAAGAGGTATTTGTGGGTGAAAAGGTCCTATTTGAGGGCGGAAAGCTGGTATTTCTTGGAGAAGATGTGATATATTTGGGAGAAATGTGGCATTTCTGGAAGAAAAAGTTCAATTTGGGGGGAGAAGGCAGGTATTTGCGGGAGAAAAGTTCCTATTTCAGGAGGAATCCTGGTATTTCTTGGAGAAGATGTGATATATTTGGGAGAAATGTGGCATTTCTGGCAGAAACTGTCCTATTTTGGGGATAAAAGAGGTATTTGTGGGTGAAAAGGTCCTATTTGAAGGGGGAATCCTGGTATTTCTTGGAGAAGATGTGATATATTTGGGAGAAATGTGGCATGTCTGGAAGAAACTGTCCTCTTTTGGGGATATAAGAGGTATTTGTGGGTGAAAAGGTCCTATCAGAAGGGGGAAAGCTGGATGTTCTTGCAGGAGATGTGATATATTTGGGAGAAATGTGGCCTTTCTGGAAGAAAAAGTCCAATTTGGTTGGAGAAGCCTGGTATTTGTGGGACAAAAGGACCTATTTCAAAAGGAATCGTGGTATTTCTTGGAGAAGATGTGATCTATTTGGGAGAAATATGGCCTTTCTGGAAGAAACTGTCCTCTTTCGGGGATAAAAGAGGTATTTGTGGGTGAAAAGGTCCTATTTGAAGGGGGAAACGTGGTATTTCTTGGAGAAGATGTGGTATATTTGGGAGAAATGTGGCATTTCTGGAAGAAACTGTCCTCTTTTGGGGATGAAAGAGGTATTTGTGGGTGAAAAGGTATTATTTCCAGGGGTAATCCTGATATTTCTTGGAGAAGATGTGATCTATTGGGGAGAAATGTGGCCTTTCTGGAAGAAACTGTCCTCTTTTGGGGATAAAAGAGGTATTTGTGGGTGAAAAGGTCCTATTTGAAGGGGGAAACGTGGTATTTCTTGGAGAAGATGTGATCTATTTGGGAGAAATGTGGCCTTTCTGGAAGAAACTGTCCTCTTTTGGGGATAAAAGAGGTATTTGTGGGTGAAAAGGTCCTATTTGAAGGGGGAAACCTGGTATTACTAGGAGAAGATGTGATCTATTTGGGAGAAATGTGGCATTTCTGGAAGAAAATGTCGTATTTACTGCGGATATGGCTGGTATTTGTGGGAGAAAAGGTCCTATTTCAGGAGGAATCCTGGTATTTCTTGGAGAAGATGTGGTATATTTGGGAGAAATGTGGCATGTCTGGAAGAAACTGTCCTCTTTTGGGGATATAAGAGGTATTTGTGGGTGAAAAGGTCCTATTTGAAGGGGGAAACATGGTATTTCTTGGAGAAGATGTGATATATTTGGGAGAAATGTGGCATTTCTGGAGGAAAATGCCCTATCTGGGGGGATAAAAGAGGTATTTTTGGGTGAAAAGGTTCTATTTGAAGGGGGAAACCTGGTATTTCTTGGAGAAGATGTGATATATCTGGGAGAAATGTGGCATGTGTGGAAGAAACTGCTCTATTTCGGGGATAAAGGAGGTATTTGTGGGTGAAAAGGTTCTATTTGAAGGGGGAAACCAGGAATTTCTTGGAGAAGATGTGATCTATTTGGGAGAAATGTGGCATTTCTGGAAGTAAAAGTCCAATTTGGGGGGAGAAGGCAGGTATTTGTGGGAGAAAAGGTCCTATTTCAAGGGGGAATCCTGGTATTTCTTCGAGAAGATGTGATATATTTGGGACAAATCTGGCATGTCTGGAAGAAACTGTCCTATTTTGGGGAGAAAAGAGGTACTTGTGGGTGAAAAGGTCCTATTTGATGGGGGAAACGTGGTATTTCTTGGAGAAGATGTGATCTATTTGGGAGAAATGTGGCATGTCTGGAATAAACTGTCCTATTTTGGGGATGAAAGAGGTATTTGTGGGTGAAAAGGTATTATTTCCAGGGGTAATCCTGATATTTCTTGGAGAAGATGTGATCTATTTGGGAGAAATGAGGCATTTCTGGAAGAAACTGTCCTATTTTGGGGATAAAAGAGGTATTTGTGGGTGAAAAGGTCCTATTTGAAGGGGGAAACCTGGTATTTCTTGGAGAAGATGTGATCTATTTGGGAGAAATGTGGCATTTCTGGAAGAAACTGTCCTATTTTGGGGATAAAAGAGGTATTTGTGGGTGATAAGGTCTTATTTGAAGGGGGAATCCTGGTATTTCTTGGAGAAGATGTGATATATTTGGGAGAAATGTGGCATGTCTGGAAGAAACTGTCCTATTTTGGGGATGAAGGAGGTATTTGTGGGTGAAAAGTTCCTATTTCCAGGGGTAATCCTGGTATTTCTTGGAGAAGATGTGATATATTTGGGAGAAATGTGGCATGTCAGGAAGAAACTGTCCTATTTTGGGGATAAAAGAGGTATTTTTGGTTAAAAATGTTCTATTTCAAGGGGGAAAGCTGGTATTTCTTGGAGAAGATGTGATCTATTTGGGAGAAATGTGGCATGTCTGGAAGAAACTGTCCTCTTTTGGGATAAAAGAGGTATTTGTGGGTGAAAAGGTCCTATTTGAAGGGGGAAAGCTGGTATTTCTTGGAGAAGATGTGATCTATTTCGGAGAAATGTGGCATTTCTGGAGGAAAATGCCCTATCTGGGGGGAGATAAGAGGTATTTGTGGGTGAAAAGGTCCTATTTGAAGGGGGAAACGTGGTATTTCTTGGAGAAGATGTGATCTATTTGGGGGAAATGTGGCCTTTCTGGAAGAAACTGTCCTCTTTTGGGGATAAAAGAGGTATTTGTGGGTGAAAAGGTGCTATTTGAAGGGGGAAACGTGGTATTTCTTTTAGAAGATGTGATCTATTTGGGAGAAATGTGGCCTTTCTGGAAGAAACTGTCCTCTTTTGGGGATAAAAGAGGTATTTGTGGGTGAAAAGGTCCTATTTGAAGGGGGAAAGCTGGTATTTCTTGGAGAAGATGTGATCTATTTGGGAGAAATGTGGCATTTCTGGAAGAAAATGTCGTATTTACTGCGGATATGGCTGGTATTTGTGGGAGAAAAGGTCCTATTTCAGGAGGAATCCTGGTATTTCTTGGAGAAGATGTGGTATATTTGGGAGAAATGTGGCATGTCTGGAAGAAACTGTCCTCTTTTGGGGATATAAGAGGTATTTGTGGGTGAAAAGGTCCTATTTGAAGGGGGAAACGTGGTATTTCTTGGAGAAGATGTGATATATTTGGGAGAAATGTGGCATTTCTGGAGGAAAATGCCCTATCTGGGGGGATAAAAGAGGTATTTTTGGGTGAAAAGGTTCTATTTGAAGGGGGAAACCTGGTATTTCTTGGAGAAGATGTGATATATTTGGGAGAAATGTGGCATATGTGGAAGAAACTGCTCTATTTCGGGTATAAAGGAGGTATTTGTGGGTGAAAAGGTTCTATTTGAAGGGGGAAACCAGGAATTTCTTGGAGAAGATGTGATCTATTTGGGAGAAATGTGGCATTTCTGGAAGTAAAAGTCCAATTAGGGGGGAGAAGGCAGGTATTTGTGGGAGAAAAGGTCCTATTTCAAGGGGGAATCCTGGTATTTCTTCGAGAAGATGTGATATATTTGGGAGAAATCTGGCATGTCTGGAAGAAACTGTCCTATTTTGGGGAGAAAAGAGGTACTTGTGGGTGAAAAGATCCTATTTGAAGGGGGAAACGTGGTATTTCTTGGAGAAGATGAGATCTATTTGGGAGAAATGTGGCATGTCTGGAATAAACTGTCCTATTTTGGGGATGAAAGAGGTATTTGTGGGTGAAAAGGTATTATTTCCAGGGGTAATCCTGATATTTCTTGGAGAAGATGTGATCTATTTGGGAGAAATGAGGCATTTCTGGAAGAAACTGTCCTATTTTGGGGATAAAAGAGGTATTTGTGGGTGAAAAGGTCCTATTTGAAGGGGGAAACCTGGTATTTCTTGGAGAAGATGTGATCTATTTGGGAGAAATGTGGCATTTCTGGAAGAAACTGTCCTATTTTGGGGATAAAAGAGGTATTTGTGGGTGATAAGGTCTTATTTGAAGGGGGAATCCTGGTATTTCTTGGAGAAGATGTGATATATTTGGGAGAAATGTGGCATTTCTGGAGGAAACTGTCCTCTTTTGGGGATAAAACAGGTATTTGTGGGTGAAAAGTTCCTGTTTGAAGGGGGAAACCTGGTATTTCTTGGAGAAGATGTGATATACTTGGGAGAAATGTGGCAAGTCTGGAAGAAACTGTCCTCTTTTGGGGATAAAAGAGGTATTTGTGGGTGAAAAGGTCCTATTTGAAGGGGGAAACCTGGTATTTCTTGGAGAAGATGTGATATATTTGGGAGAAATCTGGAATTTCTGGAAGAAAATTTCCTATTTGAGGGATAAAAGAGGTATTTGTGGGTGAAAAGGTCCTATTTGAGGGCGGAAAGCTGGTATTTCTTGGAGAAGATGTGATATATTTGGGAGAAATGTGGCATTTCTGGAAGAAAAAGTTCAATTTGGGGGGAGAAGGCAGGTATTTGCGGGAGAAAAGTTCCTATTTCAGGAGGAATCCTGGTATTTCTTGGAGAAGATGTGATATATTTGGGAGAAATGTGGCATTTCTGGCAGAAACTGTCCTATTTTGGGGATAAAAGAGGTATTTGTGGGTGAAAAGGTCCTATTAGAAGGGGGAAAGCTGGTATTTCTTTGAGAAGATGTGATATATTTGGGAGAAATGTGGCATGTCTGGAAGAAACTGTCCTCTTTTGGGGATATAAGAGGTATTTGTGGGTGAAAAGGTCCTATCAGAAGGGGGAAAGCTGGATGTTCTTGCAGGAGATGTGATATATTTGGGAGAAATGTGGCATGTCTGGAAGAAAAAGTCCAATTTGGTTGGAGAAGGCAGGTATTTGTGGGACAAAAGGACCTATTTCAAGAGGAATCGTGGTATTTCTTGGAGAAGATGTGATCTATTTGGGAGAAAAATGACCTTTCTGGAAGAAACTGTCCTCTTTCGGGGATAAAAGAGGTATTTGTGGGTGAAAAGGTCCTATTTGAAGGGGGAAACGTGGTATTTCTTGGAGAAGATGTGATTTATTTGGGAGAAATGTGGCATTTCTGGAAGAAACTGTCCTATTCTGGGGATGAAAGAGGTATTTGTGGGTGAAAAGGTCCTATTTGAAGGGGGAAAGCTGGTATTTCTTGGAGAAGATGTGATATATTTGGGAGAAATGTGGCATTTCTGGAAGAAACTGTCGTATTTTGGGGATAAAAGAGGTATTTGTGGGTGAAAAGGTCCTATTTGAAGGGGGAAAGCTGGTATTTCTTGGAGAAGATGTGATATACTTGGGAGAAATTTGGCATGTCAGGAAGAAACAGTCCTATTTTGGGAAAAAAAGAGGTATTTGTGGGTGAAAAGGTCCTATTTCGAGGGGGAAAGCTGGTATTTCTTGGAGAAGATGTGATCTATTTGGGAGAAATGTGGCATTTCTGGAATAAACTGTCCTATTTTGGGGATAAAACAGGTATTTGTGGGTGAAAAGGTCCTATTTGAAGGGGGAAAGCTGGTATTTCTTGGAGAAGATGTGATATATTTGGGAGAAATGTGGCATGTCTGGAAGAAACTGTCCTATTCTGGGGATAAAAGAGGTATTTGTGGGTGAAAAGGTCCTATCTGAAGGGGGAAACCTCGTATTTCTTGGAGAAGATGTGATATATTTGGGAGAAATGTGGCCTTTCTGGAAGAAAAAGTCCTATTTTGGGGATAAAAGAGGTATTTGTGGGTGAAAAGGTTCTATTTCAAGGGGGAAAGCTGGTATTTCTTGGAGAAGATGTGATCTATTTGGGAGAAATGTGGCCTTTCTGGAAGAAACTGTCCTTTTTTGGGAAAAAAAAGAGGTATTTGTGGGTGAAAAGGTCCTATTTGAAGGGGGAATCCTTGTATTTCTTGGAGAAGATGTGATATATTTGGGAGAAATGTGGCATGTCAGGAAGAAACTGTCGTATTGTGGGGATAAAAGAGGTATATGTGGGTGAAAAGGTCCTATTTCCAGGGGGAAACGTGGTATTTCTTGGAGAAGATGTGATCTATTTGGGAGAAATGTGGCATGTCTGGAAGAAACTGTCCTCTTTTGGGGATAAAAGAGGTATTTGTGGGTGAAAAGGTCCTATTTGAAGGGGGAATCCTGGTATTTCTTGGAGAAGATGTGATCTATTTGGGGGAAACGTGCCATTTCTGGAAGAAACTGTCCTATTTTGGGAAAAAAAAAGGTATTTGTGGGTGAAAATGTCCTATTTGAAGGGGGAAAGCTGGTATATCTTGGAGAAGATGTGATATATTTGGGAGAAATGTGGCATTTCTGGAAGAAACTGTCCTCTTTAGGGGATAAAGGAGGTATTTGTGGGTGAAAAGGACCTATTTGAATAGGGAACCCTGGTATTTCTTGGAGAAGATGTGATCTATTTGGGAGAAATGTGGCATTTCTGGAAGAAACTGTCCTATTTTGGGGATGAAAGAGGTATTTGTGAGTGAAAAGTTCCTATTTCAGGAGGAATCCTGGTATTTCTTGGAGAAGATGTGATATATTTGGGAGAAATGTGGCCTTTCTGGAAGAAACTGTCCTATTTGGGGGATAAAAGAGGTATTTGTGGGAGAAAAGTTCCTATTTCAGGAGGAATCCTGGTATTTCTTGGAGAAGATGTGATATATTTGGGAGAAATGTGGCATGTCTGGAAGAAACTGTCCTCCTTTGGGGATAAAAGAGGTATTTGTGGGTGAAAAGGTCCTATTTGGAGGGGGAAAGCTGGTATTTCTTGGAGAAGATGTGATCTATTTGGGAGAAATGTGGCATTTCTGGAATAAACTGTCGTCTTTTGGGGATAAAAGAGGTATTTGTTGGTGAAAACGTCCTATTTGAAGGGGGAAACGTGGTATTTCTTGGAGAAGATGTGATCTATTTGGGAGAAATGTGGCATGTCTGGAAGAAACTGTCCTATTCTGGGGATAAAAGAGGTATTTGTGGGTGAAAAGGTTCTATTTGAAGGGGGAAAGCTGGTATTTCTTGGAGTAGATGTGATCTATTTGGGAGAAATGTGGCATGTCCAGAAGAAACTGTCCTACTCTGGGGATAAAAGAGGTATTTGTGGGTGAAAAGGTTCTATTTCAAGGGGGAAAGCTGGTATTTCTTGGAGAAGATGTGATCTATTTGGGAGAAATGTGGCATGTCTGGAAGAAACTGTCCTCTTTTGGGAAAAAAAGAGGTATTTGTGGGTGAAAAGGTCCTATTTCAAGGGGGAAAGCTGGTATTTCTTGGAGAAGATGTGGTATATTTGGGAGAATTGTGGCATTTCTGGAAGAAACTGTACTCTTTTGGGGATAAAAGAGGTATTTGTGGGTGAAAAGGTCCTATTTCGAGCGGGACTCCTGGTATTTCTTGGAGAAGATGTGATCTATTTGGGAGAAATGTGGCATTTCTGGAAGAAACTGTCCTCTTCTGGGGATCAAAGAGGTATTTGTGGGTGAAAAGGTCCTATTTGAAGGGGGAATCCTGGTATTTCTTGGAGAAGATGTGATCTATTTGGGAGAAATGTGGCATTTCTGGATGAAACTGTCCTATTTTGGGGATAAAACAGGTATTTGTGGGTGAAAAGGTCCTATTTGAAGGGGGAAACGTGGTATTTCTTGGAGAAGATGTGATATATTTTGGAGAAATCTGGCATTTCTGGAAGAAACTGTCCTCTTCTGGGGATCAAAGAGGTATTTGTGGGTGAAAAGGTCCTATTTGAAGGGGGAACCCTGGTATTTCTTGGAGAAGATGTGGTATATTTGGGAGAAATGTGGCATTTCTGGAAGAAACTGTCCTCTTTTGGGGATAAAAGAGGTATTTGTGGGTGAAAAGGTCCTATTTGAAGGGGGAAAGCTGGTTTTTCTTGGAGAAGATGTGATCTATTTGGGAGAAATGTGGCCTTTCTGGAAGAAACTGTCCTCTTTTGGGGATAAAAGATGTATTTGTGGGTGAAAAGGTCCTATTTGAAGGGGGAATCCTGGTATTTCTTGGAGAAGATGTGATCTATTTGGGAGAAATGTGGCCTTTCTTGCAGAAACTGTCCTCTTTTGGGGATAAAAGAGGTATTTGTGGGGGAAAAGGTCCTATTTCAAGGGGAACCTGGTATTTCTTGGAGAAGATGTGATCTATTTGGGAGAAATGTGGCATTTCTGGAAGACAATGTCCTCTTTTGGGGATAAAAGAGGAATTTGTGGGTGAAAAGGTCCTATTTGAAGGGGGAATCCTGGTATTTCTTGGAGAAGATGTGATCTATTTGGGAGAAATATGGCATGTCTGGAAGAAACTGTCCTCTTTTGGAGATAAAAGAGGTATTTGTGGGTGAAAATGCCTATTTGAAGGGGGAAAGCTGGTATTTCTTGGAGAAGATGTTCTATACTTGGGAGAAATCTGGAATTTCTAGAAGAAAATTTCCAATTTCAGGGATAAAAGAGGTATTTGTGGGTGAAAATGTCCTATTTGAAGGGAGAATCCTGGTATTTCTTGGAGAAGATGTGATATATTAGGGAGAAATGTGGCATGTCTGGAAGAAACTGTCCTCTTTTGGGGATGAAAGAGGTATTTGTGGGTGAAAAGGTCCTATTTGAAGGGGGAAAGCTGGTATTTCTTGGAGAAGATGTGACATATTTGGGAGAATTGTGGCATTTCTGGAAGAAACTGTCCTATTTGGGGGATAAAACAGGTATTTGTGGGAGATAAGTTCCTATTTCAGGAGGAATCCTGGTATTTCTTGGAGAAGATGTGATATATTTGGGAGAAATGTGGCATGTCAGGAAGAAAAAGTCCAATTTGCGGGGAGAAGGCTGGTATTTGTGGGAGAAAAGTTCCTATTTGAATGGGGAAACGTGGTATTTCTTGGAGAAGATGTGGTATATTTGGGAGAAATGTGGCATGTCAGGAAGAAACTGTCCTCTTTTGGGGATAAAAGAGGTATTTGTGGGTGAAAAGGTCCTATTTGAAGGGGGAAACGTGGTATTTCTTGGAGAAGATGTGATATATTTGGGAGAAATGGGGCATTTCTGGAGAAAAGTGCCCTATCTGGGGGGTGAAAAGAGGTATTTGTGGGTGAAAAGGTTCTATTTGAAGGGGGAAAGCTGGTATTTCTTGGAGAAGATGTGATATATTTGGGAGAAATGTGGCATTTCTGGCAGAAAATGTTGTCTTATGGGAATAAAAGAGGTATTTGTGGGTGAAAAGTTCCTATTTCAACGGGGAATCCAGGTATTTCTTGGAGAAGATGTGATCAATTTGGGAGAAATGTGGCATGTCTGGAAGAAACTGTCCTCTTTTGGGGATAAAGGAGGTAGTTGTGGGTGAAAAGTTCCTATTTCAAGGGGGAAAGCTGGTATTTCTTGGAGAAGATGTGATATATTTGGGAGAAATGTGGCATTTCTGGAAGAAAAAGTTCAATTTGGGGGGAGAAGGCAGGTATTTGCGGGAGAAAAGTTCCTATTTCAGGAGGAATCCTGGTATTTCTTGGAGAAGATGTGATATATTTGGGAGAAATGTGGCATGTCTGGAAGAAACTGTCCTATTTTGGGGATAAAAGAGGTATTTTTGGGTGAAAAGGTCCTATTTGAAGGGGGAAACCTGGTATTTCTTGGAGAAGATGTGATATATTTGGGAGAAATGTGGCATTTCTGGAAGAAACTGTCCTCTTTTGGGGATAAAAGAGGTATTTGTGGGTGAAAAGGTCCTATTTGAAGGGGGAAACGTGGTATTTCTTGGAAAAGATGTGATCTATTTGTGAGAAATGTGGCATTTCTGGAGGAAAATGCCCTATCTGGGGGGATAAAAGAGGTATTTTTGGGTGAAAAGTTCCTATTTGAAGGGGGAAACCTGGTATTTCTTGGAGAAGATGTGATTTATTTGGCAGAAATGTGGCATTTCTGGAAGAAAAAGTCCAATTTGGGGGAGAAGCCAGGTATTTCTGGGAGAAAAGTTCCTATTTCAGGAGGAATCCTGGTATTTCTTGGAGAAGATGTGATATATTTGGGACAAATCTGGCATGTCTGGAAGAAACTGTCCTCTTTTGGGGAAAAAGGAGGTATTTGTGGGTGAAAAGTTCCTATTTCCACGGGGGAACCCTGGTATTTCTTGGAGAAGATGTGATATATTTGGGAGAAATGTGGCATTTCTGGAAGAAACTGTCCTTTTTGGGGATAAAAGAGGTAGTTGTGGGTGAAAAGTTCCTATTTCAAGGGGGAAAGCTGGTATTTCTTGGAGAAGATGTGATATATTTGGGAGAAATGTGGCATTTCTGGAAGAAAAAGTTCAATTTGGGGGGAGAAGGCAGGTATTTGTGGGAGAAAAGTTCCTATTTCAGGAGGAATCCTGGTATTTCTTGGAGAAGATGTGATATATTTGGGAGAAATGTGGCATTTCTGGCAGAAAATGTTCTCTTTTGGCGATAAAAGAGGTATTTGTGGGTGAAAAGGTCCTATTTCGAGGGGGAATCCTGGTATTTCTTGGAGAAGATGTGATCTATTTGGGAGAAATGTGGCATGTCTGGAAGAAACTGTCCTCTTTTGGGGATAAAAGAGGTATTTGTGGGTGAAAAGGTCCTATTTCCAGGGGGAAACCTGGTATTTCATGGAGAAGATGTGGTATATTTGGGAGAAATGTGGCATTTCTGAAGAAACTGTCCTCTTCTGGGGATAAAAGAGGTATTTGTGGGTGAAAAGGTCCTATTTGAAGGGGGAAACCTGGTATTTCTTGGAGAAGATGTGATATATTTGGGAGAAATGTGGCATTTCTGGAAGAAACTGTCCTATTCTGGGGATAAAAGAGGTATTTGTGGGTGAAAAGGTCCTATTTGAAGGGGGAAAGCTGGTATTTCTTGGAGAAGATGTGATATATTTGGGAGAAATGTGGCCTTTCTGGAAGAAACTGTCCTATTTTGGGGATAAAAGAGGTATTTGTGGGTGAAAAGGTCCTATTTGAAGGTGGAAACCTGGTATTTCTTGGAGAAGATGTGATCTATTTGGGAGAAATGTGGCATTTCTGGAAGAAACTGTCCTATTTTGGGGATAAAAGAGGTATTTGTGGGTGAAAAGGTCCTATTTGAAGGGGGAAACCTGGTATTTCTTGGAGGAGATGTGATATATTTGGGAGAAATGTGGCATTTCTGGAAGAAACTGTCCTCTTTTGGGGTTAAAAGAGGTATTTGTGGGTGAAAAGGTCCTATTAGAAGGGGGGAACGTGGTATTTCTTGGAGAAGATGTGATTTATTTGGGAGAAATGTGGCATTTCTGGAAGAAACTGTCCTATTTTGGGGATAAAAGAGGTATTTGTGGGTGAAAAGTTCCTATTTGAAGGGGGAATCCTGGTATTTCTTGGAGAAGATGTGATATATTTGGGAGAAATCTGGCCTTTCTGGAAGAAACTGTCCTATTTTGGGAAAAAAAGAGGTATTTGTGGGTGAAAAGGTCCTATTTCGAGAGGGAAAGCTGGTATTTCTTGGAGAAGATGTGATATATTTGGGAGAAATGTGGCATTTCTGGAAGAAACTGTCCTATTTTGGGGATAAAGGAGGTATTTGTGGGTGAAAAGGTCCTATTTGAAGGGGGAAAGCTGGTATTTCTTGGAGAAGATGTGATCTATTTGGGAGAAATGTGGCCTTTCTGGAAGAAACTGTCCTATTCTGGGGATGAAAGAGGTATTTGTGGGTGAAAAGGTCCTATTTGAAGGGGGAAAGGTGGTATTTCTTGGAGAAGATGTGATATATTTGGGAGAAATGTGGCATGTCAGGAAGAAACTGTCGTATTGTGGGGATAAAACAGGTATTTGTGGGAGAAAAGTTCCTATTTCAGGAGGAATCCTGGTATTTCTTGGAGAAGATGTGATCTATTTGGGAGAAATGTGGCAGTTCTGGAAGAAAAATTCCAATTTGCGGGGAGAAGTCTGGTATTTGTGGGAGAAAAGTTCCAATTTCTACGGGGAATCCTGGAATTTCTTGGAGAAGATGTGGTATATTTGGGAGAAATCTGGTATGTCAGGAAGAAACTGTCCTCTTTTGGGGATAAAAGTGGTATTTGTGGGTGAAAAGGTCCTATTTCCAGGGGGAAACGTGGTATTTCTTGGAGAAGATGTGATCTATTTGGGAGAAATGTGGCATTTCAGGAGGAAAATGCCCTATCTGGGGGGAGAAAAGAGGTATTTGTGGGTGAAAAGGTCCTATTTGAAGGGGGAACCCTGGTATTTCTTGGAGAAGATGTGATCTATTTGGGAGAAATGTGGCATTTCTGGAAGAAACTGTCCTCTTTTGGGGATAAAAGAGGTATTTGTGGGTGAAAAGGTCCTATTTGAAGGGGGAAAGCTGGTATTTCTTGGAGAAGATGTGATATATTTGGGAGAAATGTGGCATTTCTGGAAGAAACTGTCCTATTCTGGGAATAAAAGAGGTATTTGTGGGTGAAAAGGTCTTACTTGAACTGGGAAACCTGGTATTTCTTGGAGAAGATGTGATATATTTGGGAGAAACGTGGCCTTTCTGGAAGAAACTGTCCTCTTTTGGGGATAAAAGATGTATTTGTGGGTGATAGTTCCTATTTCAATGGGAACCTGGTATTTCTTGGAGAAGATGTTATATATTTGGGAGAAATGTGGCATTTCTGGAAGACAATGTCCTCTTTTGGGGATAAAAGAGGTATTTGTGTGTGAAAAGGTCCTATTTCCATGGGGGAACTTGGTATTTCTTGGAGAAGATGTGATATATTTGGGAGAAATGTGGCATGTCTGGAAGAAACTGTCCTCTTTTGGGGATAAAAGAGGTATTTGTGGGTGAAAAGGTCCTATTTGAAGTGGGAAAGCTGGTATTTCTTGGAGAAGATGTTCCATTTGGGAGAAATCTGGAATTTCTAGAAGAAAATTTCCAATTTGAGGGATAAAACAGGTATTTGTGGTTGAAAATGTCCTATTTGAAGGGGGACTCCTGGTATTTCTTGGAGAAGATGTGATATATTTGGGAGAAATGTGGCATTTCTGGAAGAAAAAGTCCAATTTGCGGGGAGAAGGCTGGTATTTGTGGGAGAAAAGTTCCTATTTGAAGGGGGAAACCTGGTATTTCATGGAGAAGATGTGATCTATTTGGGAGAAATGTGGCATTTCTGGAAGAAACTGTCCTCTTTTGGGGATAAAAGAGGTATTTGTGGGAGAAAAGGTCCTATTTCATGAGTAATCCTGGTATTTCTTGGAGAAGATGTGATCTATTTGGGAGAAATGTGGCATTTCTGGAAGAAACTGTCCTATTTTGGGGATGAAAGAGGTATTTGTGGGTGAAAAGGTCCTATTTGAAGGGGGAAAGCTGGTATTTCTTGGAGAAAATGTGATCTATTTGGGAGAAATCTGGCATTTCTGGAAGACAATGTCCTCTTTTGGGGATAAAAGAGGTATTTGTGGGTGAAAATGTCCTATTTGAAGGTGGAAACCTGGTATTTCTTGGAGAAGATGTTCTATACTTGGGAGAAATCTGGAATTTCTATAAGAAATTTTCCAATTTGAGGGATAAAACAGGTATTTGTGGGTGAAAATGTCCTATCTGAAGGGGAAACCTGGTATTTCTTGGAGAAGATGTGATATATTTGGGAGAAATGTGGCATGTCTGGAAGAAACTGTACTATTCTGGGGATAAAAGAGGTATTTGTGGGTGAAAAGGTCCTATTTGAAGGGGGAAAGCTGGTATTTCTTGGAGAAGATGTGATATATTTGGGAGAAATGTGGCATTTCTGGAAGAAACTGTCCTCTTTTGGGGATAAAACAGGTATTTGTGGGTGAAAAGGTCTTATTTGAGGGGGAAAGCTGGTATTTCTTGGAGAAGATGTGATGTATTTGGGAGAAATGTGGCATGTCAGGAAGAAACTGTCCTATTTTGGGGATAAAATAGGTATTTGTGGGTGAAAAGGTCCTATTTCGAGGGGGAAAGCTGGTATTTCTTGGAGAAGATGTGATGTATTTGGGAGAAATTTGTCATTTCTGGCAGAAACTCTCCTATTTTGGTGACAAAAGAGGTATTTGTGGGTGAAAAGGTCCTATTTGAAGGGGGAAACGTGGTATATCTTGGAGAAGATGTGATATATTTGGGAGAAATGTGGCATGTCTGGAAGAAACTGTCCTCTCTTGGGGATAAAAGAGGTATTTGTGGGTGAAATGGTCCTATTCGAAGCGGGAAAGCTGGTATTTCTTGGAGAAGATGTGATATATTTGGGAGAAATTTGTCATTTCTGGCAGAAACTGTCCTCTTTTGGGGATAAAAGAGGTATTTGTGGGTGAAAATGTCCTATTTGAAGGGGGAAACCTGGTATTTCTTGGAGAAGATGTTCTATACTTGGGAGAAATCTGGAATTTCTAGAAGAAAATTTCCAATTTGAGGGATAAAACAGGTATTTTTGGGTGAAAATGTCCTATTTGAAGGGGGAATCCTGGTATTTCTTGGAGAAGATGTGATATATTTGTGAGAAATGTGGCATGTCTGGAAGAAACTGTCCTATTGTGGGGATAAAAGAGGTATTTGTGGGTGAAAAGGTCCTATTTGAAGGGGGAAACCTGGTATTTCTTGGAGAAGATGTGATCTATTTGGGAGAAATGTGGCATGTCTGGAAGAAACTGTCCTCTTTTGTGGATAAAAGAGGTATTTGTGGGTGAAAAGGTCTTATTTGAGGGGGAAAGCTGGTATTTCTTGGAGAAGATGTGATGTATTTGGGAGAAATGTGGCATTTCTGAAAGAAACTGTCCTATTCTGGGGATAAAACAGGTATTTGTGGGTGAAAAGGTCCTATTTGAAGGGGGAAACGTGGTATTTCTTGGAGAAGATGTGATATATTTGGGAGAAATGTGGCATGTCCGGAAGAAACTGTCCTACTCTGGGGATAAAAGAGGTATTTGTGGGTGAAAAGTTCCTATTTGAAGTGGGAAAGCTGGTATTTCTTGGAGAAGATGTGATATATTTGGGAGAAATGTGGCATGTCTGGAAGAAACTGTCCTCTTTTGGGGATAAAAGAGGTATTTGTGGGTGAAAAGGTCCTATTTGAAGGGGGGAACGTGGTATTTCTTGGAGAAGATGTGATCTATTTGGGAGAAATGTGGCATGTCTGGAAGAAACAGTCCTCTTTAGGGGATAAAAGAGGTATTTGTGGGTGAAAAGGTCCTATTTGAAGGGGGAATCCTGGTATTTCTTGGAGAAGATGTGATCTATTTGGGAGAAATGTGGCCTTTCTGGAAGAAACTGTCCTATTTTGGGGAAAAAAGAGGTATTTGTGGATGAAAAGGTCCTATTTCGAGGGGGAAAGCTGGTATTTCTTGGAGAAGATGTGATCTATTTGGGAGAAATCGGGCATGTCTGGAAGAAACTGTCCTATTTTGGGGATAAAGGAGGTATTTGTTGGTGAAAAGGTCCTATTTGAAGAGGGAAACGTGGTATTTCTTGGAGATGATGTGATCTATTTGGGAGAAATGTGGCCTTTCTGGAAGAAACTGTCCTATTCTGGGGATGAAAGAGGTATTTGTGGGTGAAAAGGTCCTATTTGAAGGGGGAAAGCTGGTATTTCTTGGAGAAGATGTGATCTATTTGGGAGAAATGTGGCATTTCTGGAAGAAAATGTCGTATTTGGGGGATAAAACAGGTATTTGTGGGAGAAAAGGTCCTATTTCAGGAGGAATCCTGGTATTTCTTGGAGAAGATGTGGTATATTTGGGAGAAATGTGGCATGTCTGGAAGAAAAATTCCAATTTGCGGGGAGAAGTCTGGTATTTGTGGGAGAAAAGTTCCTATTTCAAGCGGGAATCCTGGTATTTCTTGGAGAAGATGTGGTATATTTGGGAGAAATCTGGCATGTCAGGAAGAAACTGTCCTCTTTTGGGGATAAAATTGGTATTTGTGGGTGAAAAGGTCGTATTTCCAGGGGGAAACGTGGTATTTCTTGGAGAAGATGTGATCTATTTGGGAGAAATGTGGCATTTCAGGAGGAAAATGCCCTATCTGGGGGGAGAAAAGAGGTATTTGTGGGTGAAAGGTCCTATTTGAAGGGGGAAAGGTGGTATTTCTTGGAGAAGATGTGATCTATTTGGGAGAAATGTGGCATTTCTGGAAGAAACTGTCCTCTTTTGGGGATAAAAGAGGTATTTGTGGGTGAAAAGGTAATATTTCGAGCGGGACTCCTGGTATTTCTTGGAGAAGATGTGATCTATTTGGGAGAAATGTGGCCTTTCTGGAAGAAACTGTCCTATTTTGGGGATAAAAGAGGTATTTGTGGGTGAAAAGGTCCTATTTGAAGGGGGAAAGCTGGTATTTCTTGGAGAAGATGTGATCTATTTGGGAGAAATGTGGCATTTCTGGAAGAAACTGTCCTATTCTGGGAATAAAAGAGGTATTTGTGGGTGAAAAGGTCTTATTTGTACTGGGAAACCTGGTATTTCTTGGAGAAGATGTGATATATTTGGGAGAAATGTGGCCTTTCTGGAAGAAACTGTCCTCTTTTGGGGATAAAAGAGGTATTTGTGGGTGAAAAGGTCCTATTTCAAGGGGAACCTGGTATTTCTTGGAGAAGATTTGATATATTTGGGAGAAATGTGGCATTTCTGGAGGACAATGTCCTCTTTTGGGGATAAAAGAGGTATTTGTGGGTGAAAAGGTCCTATTTCCAGAGGGAAACTTGGTATGTCTTGGAGAAGATGTGATATATTTTGGAGAAATGTGGCATGTCTGGAAGAAACTGTCCTCTTTTGGGGATAAAAGAGGTATTTGTGGGTGAAAATGTCCTATTTGAAGGGGGAAAGCTGGTATTTCTTGGAGAAGATGTTCCATTTGGGAGAAATCTGGAATTTCTAGAAGAAAATTTCCAATTTGAGGGGTAAAACAGGTATTTGTGGGTGAAAATGTCCTATTTGAAGGGGGAATCCTGGTATTTCTTGGAGAAGATGTGATCTATTTGGGAGAAATGTGGCATTTCTGGAAGTAAAAGTCCAATTTGCGGGGAGAAGGCTGGTATTTGTGGGAGAAAAGTTCCTATTTGAAGGGGGAAACGTGGTATTTCTTGGAGAAGATGTGATCTATTTGGGAGAAATGTGGCATGTCTGGAAGAAACTGTCCTCTTTTGGGGATAAAAGAGGTATTTGTGGGTGAAAAGGTCCTATTTGAGGTTGGAAACCTGGTATTTCTTGGAGAAGATGTGATATATTTGGGAGAAATGTGGCATTTCTGGAAGAAACTGTCCTCTTTTGGGGATGAAAGAGGTATTTGTGGTTGAAAAGTTCCTATTTCCAGGGGGGAACCTGGTATTTCTTGGAGAAGATGTGATCTATTTGGGAGAAATGTGGCATTTCTGGAAGAAACTGACCTATTTTGGGGATAAATCAGGTATTTGTGGGAGATAAGTTCCTATTTCAGGAGGAATCCTGGTATTTCTTGGAGAAGATGTCATATATTTGGGAGAAATGTGGCATTTCTGGAAGAAAAAGTCCAATTTGCGGGGAGAAGGCTGGTATTTGTGGGAGAAAAGTTCCTATTTGAAGGGGGAAACGTGGTATTTCTTGGAGAAGATGTGGTATATTTGGGAGGAATCTGGCATGTCAGGAAGAAACTGTCCTCTTTTGGGGATAAAAGAGGTATTTGTGGGTGAAAAGGTCCTATTTGAAGGGGGAAACGTGGTATTTCTTGGAGAAGATGTGATATATTTGGGAGAAATGTGGCATTTCTGGAGGAAAATGCCCTATCTGGGGGGAGAAAACAGGTATTTGTGGGTGAAAAGGTCCTATTTGAAGGGGGAAAGCTGGTATTTCTTGGAGAAGATGTGATCTATTTGGGAGAAATGAGGCCTTTCTGGAAGAAACTGTCCTCTTTTGGGGATAAAAGAGGTATTTGTGGGTGAAAAGGTCCTATTTGAGGGGGAACCCTGGTATTTCTTGGAGAAGATGTGATATATTTGGGAGATATGTGGCATGTCTGGAAGAAACTGTCCTCTTTTGGGGATAAAAGAGGTATTTGTGGGTGAAAAGGTCCTATTTGAAGGGGGAAACGTGGTATTTCTTGGAGAAGATGTGATATATTTGGGAGAAATGTGGCATGTCTGGAAGAAACTGTCCTATTTGGGGGATAAAACAGGTATTTGTGGGTGAAAAGGTCCTATTTGAAGGGGGAACCCTGGTATTTCTTGAAGAAGATGTGATCTATTTGGGAGAAATGTGGCATTTCTGGAAGAAACTGTCGTCTTTTGGGGATAAAAGAGGTATTTGAGGGTGAAAAGGTCCTATTTCGAGTGGGACTCCTGGTATTTCTTGGAGAAGATGTGATCTATTTGGGAGAAATGTGGCATGTCAGGAAGAAACTGTCCTCTTTTGGGGATAAGAGAGGTATTTGTGGGTGAAAAGGTCCTATTTGAAGGGGGAAAGCTGGTATTTCTTGGAGAAGATGTTCTATACTTGGGAGAAATCAGGAATTTCTAGAAGAAAATTTCCAATTTGAGGGATAAAACAGGTATTTGTGGGTGAAAATGTCCTATTTGAAGGGGGAAACCTGGTATTTCTTGGAGAAGATGTGATATATTTGGGAGAAATGTGGCATTTCTGGAAGAAACTGTCCTATTTTGGGGATGAAAGAGGTATTTGTGGGTGAAAAGTTCCTATTTCCAGGGGGAAACCTGGTATTTCTTGGAGAAGATGTGATATATTTGGGAGAAATGTGGCATTTCTGGTAGAAACTGACCTATTTGGGGGATAAATCAGGTATTTGTGGGAGATAAGTTTCTATTTCAGGAGGAATCCTGGTATTTCTTGGAGAAGATGTGATGTATTTGGGAGAAATGTGGCATTTCTGGAAGAAAATGTCCAATTTGCGGGGAGAAGGCTGGTACTAGTGGGAGAAAAGTTCCTGTTTGAAGGGGGAAACCTGGTATTTCTTGGAGAAGATGTGGTATATTTTTTGAGAAATCTGGTATGTCTGGAAGAAACTGTCCTCTTTTGGGGATAAAAGAGGTATTTGTGGGTGAATAGGTCCTATTTGAAGGGGGTAACGTGGTATTTCTTGGAGAAGATGTGATCTATTTTGGAGAAATGTGGCATTTCAGGAGGAAAATGCCCTATCTGGGGGGAGAAAAGAGGTATATGTGGGTGAGAAGGTGCTATTTCCAGGGGGAAACCTGGTATTTCTTGGAGAACATGTGATCTATTTGGGAGAAATGTGGCATTTCTGGAAGAAACTGTCCTCTTTTGGGGATAAAAGAGGTATTTGTGGGTGAAAATGTCCTATTTCCAGGGGGAACCCTGGTATTTCTTGGAGAAGATGTGATCTATTTGGGAGATATGTGGCATGTCTGGACGAAACTGTTCTATTTCGGGGATAAAGGAGGTATTTGTGGGTGAAAAGGTGCTATTTCCAGGGGGAAAGCTGGTATTTCTTGGAGAAGATGTGATATATTTGGGAGAAATGTGGCATTTCTGGAAGAAAAAGTCCAATTTGGGGGGAGAAGGCAGGTATTTCTGGGAGAAAAGTTCCTATTTCAGGAGGAATCCTGGTATTTCTTGGAGAAGATGTGATATATTTGGGACAAATCTGGCATGTCTGGAAGAAACTGTCCTCTTTTGGGGATAAAAGAGGTATTTGTGGGTGAAAAGGTCCTATTTGAAGGGGGAAAACGTGGTATTTCTTGGAGAAGATGTGATATATTTGGGAGAAATGTGGCATGTCTGGAAGAAACTGTCCTATTTTGGGGAAAAAGGAGGTATTTGTGGGTGAAAAGTTCCTATTTGAAGGGGGAACCCTGGTATTTCTTGGAGAAGATGTGATCTATTTGGGAGAAATGTGGCATTTCTGGAAGAAACTGTCCTCTTTTGGGGATAAAAGCGGTATTTGTGGGTGAAAAGGTCCTTTTTTCGAGGGGGACTCCTGGTATTTCTTGGAGAAGATGTGATCTATTTGGGAGAAATGTGGCCTTTCTGGAAGAAACTGTCCTATTTTGGGGATAAAAGAGGTATTTGTGGGTGAAAACGTCCTATTTCGAGGGGGAAAGCTGGTATTTCTTGGAGAAGATGTGATCTATTTGGGAGAAATGTGGCATTGCTGGAAGAAACTGTCTTATTCTGGGAATAAAAGAGGTATTTGTGGGTGAAAAGGTCTTATTTGAAGGGGGAATCCTGGTATTTCTTGGAGAAGATGTGATCTCTTTGGGAGAAATGTGGCATTTCTGGAAGAAACTGTCCTATTTTGGGGATAAAAGAGGAAGTTGTGGGTGAAAAGGTCCTATTTGAAGGGGGAAAGCTGGTATTTCTTGGAGAAGATGTGATCTATTTGGGAGAAATGTGGCATGTCTGGAAGAAAAAGTTCAATTTGGGGGGAGAAGGCAGGTATTTGCGGGTGAATAGTTCCTATATCAGGAGGAATCCTGGTATTTCTTGGAGAAGATGTGATCTATTTGGGAGAAATGTGGCATGTCAGGAAGAAACAGTTCTATTTTGGGGATAAAACATGTATTTGTGGGTGAAAAAGTCCTATTTGAAGGGGGAAAGCTGGTATTTCTTGGAGAAGATGTGATCTATTTGGGAGAAATGTGGCATGTCTGGAAGAAACAGTCCTATTTTGGGGATAAAAGAGGTATTTGTGGGTGAAAAGGTCCTATTTGAAGGGGGAAAGCTGGTATTTCTTGGAGAAGATGTGATATATTTGGGAGAAATGTGGCCTTTCTGGAAGAAACTGTCCTATTCTGGGGATAAAACAGGTATTTGTGGGTGAAAAGGTCCTATTTGAAGGGGGAAAACTGTTATGTCTTGGAGAAGATGTGATATATTTGGGAGAAATTTGTCTTTTCTGGCAGAAACTGTCCTCCTTTGGTGATAAAAGAGGTATTTGAGGGTGAAAAGGTCCTATTTGAAGGGGGAAAGCTGGTATTTCTTGGAGAAGATGTGATATATTTGGGAGAAATGTGGCATTTCTGGAAGAAACTGTCCTCTTTTGGGGATAAAAGAGGTATTTGTGGGTGAAAAGGTTCTATTTGAAGGGGGAAAGCTTGTATTTCTTGGAGAAGATGTGATCTATTTGGGAGAAATGTGGCATTTCTGGAAGAAACTGTCCTATTTTGGGGATAAAAGAGGTATTTTTGGGTGAAAAGGTCCTATTTGAAGGGGGAAAGCTGGTATTTCTTGGAGAAGATGTGATCTATTTGGGAGAAATGTGGCCTTTCTGGAAGAAACTGTCCTATTCTGGGAATAAAAGAGGTATTTGTGGGTGAAAAGGTCTTATTTGAAGGGGGAAACCTGGTATTTCTTGGAGAAGATGTGATCTATTTGGGAGAAATGTGGCATTTCTGGAAGAAACTGTCCTCTTTTGGGGATAAAAGAGGTATTTGTGGGTGAAAAGGTCCTATTTGAAGGGGGAAACGTGGTATTTCTTGGAGAAGATGTGATCTATTTGGGAGAAATGTGGCATTTCTGGAAGAAAAAGTTCAATTTGGGAGGAGAAGGCAGGTATTTCTGGGAGAAAAGTTCCTATTTCAGGAGGAATCCTGGTATTTCTTGGAGAACATGTGATATATTTGGGAGAAATGTGGCATGTCAGGAAGAAACTGTCGTATTTGGGGGATAAAAGAGGTATTTGTGGGTGAAAAGGTCCTATTTGAAGGGGGAAACCTGGTATTTCTTGGAGAAGATGTGGTATATTTGGGAGAAATGTGGCCTTTCTGGAAGAAACTGTCCTCTTTTGGGGATAAAACAGATATTTGTGGGTGAAAAGGTCCTATTTGAAGGGGGAAACCTGGTATTTCTTGGAGAAGATGTGATATATTTGGGAGAAATGTGGCATGTCAGGAAGAAAATTTTCAATTTGAGGGATAAAACAGGTATTTGTGGGTGAGAAGGTCCTATTTGAAGGGGGAAACGTGGTATTTCTTGGAGAAGATGTGATATATTTGGGAGAAATGTGGCATTTCTGGAGGAAAATGCCCTATCTGGGGGGAGAAAACAGGTATTTGTGGGTGAAAAGGTCCTATTTGATGGGGGAAACGTGGTATTTCTTGGAGAAGATGTGATGTATTTGGGAGAAATGTGGCATTTCTGGCAGAAACAGTCCTCTATTGGGGATAAAAGAGGTATTTGTGGGTGAAAAGGTCCTATTTCGAGGGGGAAACCTGGTATTTCTTGGAGAAGATGTGATTTATTTGGGAGAAATGTGGCATTTCTGGAAGAAACTGTCCTCTTTTGGGGATAAAGGAGGTATTTGTGGGTGAAAAGGTCCTATTTGAAGGGGGAAACGTGGTATTTCTTGGAGAAGATGTGATATATTTGGGAGAAATGTGGCCTTTCTGGAAGAAACTGTCCTATTCTGGGGATAAAAGAGGTATTTGTGGGTGAAAAGGTCCTATTTGAAGGTGGAAACCTGGTATTTCTTGGAGAAGATGTGATCTATTTGGGAGAAATGTGGCATGTCTGGAAGAAACTGTCCTATTTTGGGGATAAAAGAGGTATTTGTGGGTGAAAAGGTCTTATTTGAGGGGGAAAGCTGGTATTTCTTGGAGAAGATGTGATGTATTTGGGAGAAATGTGGCCTTTCTGGAAGAAACTGTCCTCTTTTGGGGATCAAACAGGTATTTGTGGGTGAAAAGGTCCTATTTCGAGGGGGAAAGCTGGTATTTCTTGGAGAAGATGTGATCTATTTGGGAGAAATTTGTCATTTCTGGCAGAAACTGTCCTCTTTTGGTGATAAAAGAGGTATTTGTGGGTGAAAAGGTCCTATTTGAAGGGGGAAACCTGGTATTTCTTGGAGAAGATGTGATATGTTTGGGAGAAATGTGGCATTTCTGGAAGAAACTGTCCTCTTTTAGGGATAAAAGAGGTATTTGTGGGTGAAAAAGTCCCATTTGAAGGGGGAAACCTGGTATTTCTTGGAGAAGATGTGATTTATTTGGGAGAAATGTGGCATGTCTGGAAGAAACAGTCCTATTTTGGGGATAAAAGAGGTATTTGTGGGTGAAAAGTTCCTATTTCGAGGGGGAAAGCTGGTATTTCTTGGAGAAGATGTGATCTATTTGGGAGAAATGTGACATTTCTGGAAGAAACTGTCCTATTTTGGGGATAAAGGAGGTATTTGTGGGTGAAAAGGTCCTATTTGAAGGGGGAAACCTGGTATTTCTTGGAGAAGATGTGATATATTTGGGAGAAAAGTGGCATTTCTGGAAGAAACTGTCCTATTCTGGGGATGAAAGAGGTATTTGTGGGTGATAAGTTCCTATTTCCAGGGGGAAACCTGGTATTTCTTGGAGAAGATGTGATATATTTGGGAGAAATGTGGCATTTCTGGAAGAAACTGTCCTCTTTTGGGGATAAAGCAGGTATTTGTGGGAGAAAAGTTCCTATTTCAGGAGGAATCCTGGTATTTCTTGGAGAAGATGTGATCTATTTGGGAGAAATGTGGCATTTCTGGAAGAAAAAGTCCAATTTGCGGGGAGAAGTCTGGTATTTGTGGGAGAAAAGTTCTTATTTCAACGGGGAATCCTGGTATTTCTTGGAGAAGATGTGGTATATTTGGGATAAATCTGGTATGTCAGGAAGAAACTGTCCTATTTTGGGGATAAAAGAGGTATTTTTGGGTGAAAAGGTCCTATTTCCAGGGGGAAACGTGGTATTTCTTGGAGAAGATGTGATCTTTTTGGGAGAAATGTGGCATTTCTGGAGGAAAATGCCCTATCTGGGGGGAGAAAAGAGGTATTTGTGGGTGAAAAGGTCCTATTTGAAGGGGGAAACCTGGTATTTCTTGGAGAAGATGTGATATATTTGGGAGAAATGTGGCATTTCTGGCAGAAAATATCCTCTTTTGGGGATAAAAGAGGTATTTGTGGGTGACAAGGTCCTATCTCGTGGGGGAACCCTGGTATTTCATGGAGAAGATGTGATCTATTTGGGAGATATGTGCCATGTCTGGAAGAAAAAGTCCAATTTGGGGGGAGAAGGCAGGTATTTGTGGGAGAAAAGTTCCTATTTCAGGAGGAATCCTGGTATTTCTTGGAGAAGATGTGATCTATTTGGGAGAAATGTGGCATTTCTTGAAGAAACTGTCCTATTCTGGGGATAAAACAGGTATTTGTGGGTGAAAAGGTCCTTTTTTCGAGGGGGACTCCTGGTATTTCTTGGAGAAGATGTGATCTATTTGGGAGAAATGTGGCCTTTCTGGAAGAAACTGTCCTATTTTGGGGATAAAAGAGGTAATTGTGGGTGAAAAGGTCCTATTTGAAGGGGGAAAGCTGGTATTTCTTGGAGAAGATGTGATATATTTGGGAGAAATGTGGCCTTTCTGGAAGAAACTGTCCTCTTTTGGGGATAAAAGAGGTATTTGTGGGTGAAAAGGTCTTATTTGAAGGGGGAACCCTGGTATTTCTTGGAGAAGATGTGATCTATTTGGGAGAAATGTGGCATGTCTGGAAGAAACTGTCCTCTTTTAGGGATAAAAGAGGTATTTGTGGGTGAAAAGGACCTATTTCGAGGGGGAAAGCTGGTATTTCTTGGAGAAGATGTGAGATATATGGGAGAAATGTTGCATTTCTGGAAGAAAAAGGTCAATTTGGGGGGAGAAGGCAGGTATATGCGGGTGAAAAGGTCCTATTTGAAGGGGGAAACGTGGTATTTCTTGGAGAAGATGTGATATATTTGGGAGAAATGTGGCATTTCTGGAAGAAAATATTGTGTTATGGGGATAAAAGAGGTATTTGTGGGTGAAAAGTTCCTATTTCAACGGGGAATCCAGGTATTTCTTGGAGAAATGTGATATATTTGGGAGAAAAGTGGCATGTCTGGAAGAAAATGTCCTCTTTTGGGGATTAAAGAGGTATTTGTGGGTGAAAAGGTCCTATTTGAAGGGGGAAACGTGGTATTTCTTGGAGAAGATGTGGTATATTTGGGAGAAATGTGGCATTTCTGGAAGAAACTGTCCTATTCTGGGGATAAATCAGGTATTTGTGGGTGAAAAGGTCCTATTTGAAGGGGGAAAGCTGGTATTTCTTGGAGAAGATGTGATATATTTGGGAGAAATCTGGAATTTCTGGAAGAAACTGTCCTCTTTTGGGGATAAAACAGGTATTTGTGGGTGAAAAGGTCCTATTTGAAGGGGGAAAGCTGGTATTTCTTGGAGAAGACGTGATATATTTGGGAGAAATGTGGCATTTCAGGAAGAAACTGTCCTCTTTTGGGGATAAAACAGGTATTTGTGGGTGAAAAGGTCCTATTTGAAGGGGGAAACGTGGTATTTCTTGGAGAAGATGTGATCTATTTGGGAGAAATGTGGCATGTCTGGAAGAAACTGTCCTCTTTTGGGGATAAAAGAGGTATTTTTGGGTGAAAAGGTCCTATTTGAAGGGGGAAAGCTGGTATTTCTTGGAGAAGATGTGATATATTTGGGAGAAATGTGGCATTTCTGGAAGAAACTGTCCTCTTTTGGGGATAAAAGAGGTATTTGTGGGTGAAAAAGTCCTATTTGAAGGGGGAAAGCTGGTATTTCTTGGAGAAGATGTGATATATTTGGGAGAAATGTGGCATGTCTGGAAGAAACTGTCCTCTTTTGGGGATAAAAGAGGTATTTGTGGGTGAAAAGGTCCTATTTGAAGGGGGAAAGCTGGTATTTCTTGGAGAAGATGTGATCGATTTGGGAGAAATGTGGCATTTCTGGAAGAAAAAGTTCAATTTGGGGGGAGAAGGCAGGTATTTGCGGGAGAAAAGTTCCTATTTCAGGAGGAATCCTGGTATTTCTTGGAGAAGATGTGGTATATTTGGGAGAAATGTGGCATTTCTGGCAGAAAATGTTCTCTTTTGGGGATAAAAGAGGTATTTGTGGGTGAAAAGGTCCTATTAGAAGGGGGAAAGCTGGTATTTCTTGGAGAAGATGTGATCTATTTGGGAGAAATGTGGCATGTCTGGAAGAAAATGTCCTCTTTTGGGGATAAAAGAGGTATTTGTGGGTGAAAAGATCCTATTTGAAGGGGGAAAGCTGGTATTTCTTGGAGAAGATGTTCTATATTTGGGAGAAATGTGGCCTTTCTGGAAGAAACTGTCCTCTTTTGGGGATAAAACAGATATTTGTGGGTGAAAAGGTCCTATTTGAAGGGAAAAAGCTGGTATTTCTTGGAGAAGATGTTCTATACTTGGGAGAAATCTGGCATTTCTGGAAGAAAATTTCCAATTTGAGGGATAAAACAGGTATTTGTGGGTGAAAAGGTCCTATTTGAAGGGGGAAACGTGGTATTTCTTGGAGAAGATGTGATCTATTTGGGAGAAATGTGGCATGTCAGGAAGAAACAGTCCTATTTTGGGGATAAAACAGGTATTTGTGGGTGAAAAGGTCCTATTTGAAGGGGGAAAGGTGGTATTTCTTGGAGAAGATGTGATATATTTGGGAGAAATTTGGCCTTTCTGGAAGAAACTGTCCTATTCTAGGGATAAAACAGGTATTTGTGGGTGAAGAGGTCCTATTTGAAGGGGGAAAGCTGGTATTTCTTGGAGAAGATGTGATATATTTGGGAGAAATGTGGCATGTGTGGAAGAAACTGTCCTCTTTTGGGGATAAAAGAGGTATTTGTGGGTGAAAAGGTCCTATTTGAAGGGGGAAAGCTGGTATTTCTTGGAGAAGATGTGATCTATTTGGGAGAAATGTGGCATTTCTGGAAGAAAAAGTTCAATTTGGGGGGAGAAGGCAGGTATTTGCGGGAGAAAAGTTCCTATTTCAGGAGGAATCCTGGTATTTCTTGGAGAAGATGTGGTATATTTGGGAGAAATGTGGCATTTCTGGCAGAAAATGTTCTCTTTTGGGGATAAAAGAGGTATTTGTGGGTGAAAAGGTCCTATTAGAAGGGGGAAAGCTGGTATTTCTTGGAGAAGATGTGATCTATTTGGGAGAAATGTGGCATGTCTGGAAGAAAATGTCCTCTTTTGGGGATAAAAGAGGTATTTGTGGGTGAAAAGATCCTATTTGAAGGGGGAAAGCTGGTATTTCTTGGAGAAGATGTTCTATATTTGGGAGAAATGTGGCCTTTCTGGAAGAAACTGTCCTCTTTTGGGGATAAAACAGATATTTGTTGGTGAAAAGGTCCTATTTGAAGGGAAAAAGCTGGTATTTCTTGGAGAAGATGTTCTATACTTGGGAGAAATCTGGCATTTCTGGAAGAAAATTTCCAATTTGAGGGATAAAACAGGTATTTGTGGGTGAAAAGGTCCTATTTGAAGGGGGAAACGTGGTATTTCTTGGAGAAGATGTGATCTATTTGGGAGAAATGTGGCATGTCAGGAAGAAACAGTCCTATTTTGGGGATAAAACAGGTATTTGTGGGTGAAAAGGTCCTATTTGAAGGGGGAAAGCTGGTATTTCTTGGAGAAGATGTGATATATTTGGGAGAAATTTGGCCTTTCTGGAAGAAACTGTCCTATTCTAGGGATAAAACAGGTATTTGTGGGTGAAGAGGTCCTATTTGAAGGGGGAAACCTGGTATTTCTTGGAGAAGATGTGATATATTTGGGAGAAATGTGGCCTTTCTGGAAAAAACTGTCCTATTTTGGGGATAAAGGAGGTATTTGTGGGTGAAAAGGTCCTATTTGAAGGTGGAATGCTGGTATTTCTTGGAGAAGATGTGATATATTTGGGAGAAATGTGGCATTTCTGGAAGAAACTGTCCTCTTTTGGGGATAATGGAGGTATTTTTGGTTGAAAAGGTCTTATTTGAGGGGGAAACCTGGTATTTCTTGGAGAAGATGTGATCTATTTGGGAGAAATGTGGCATTTCTGGAAGAAACTGTCCTCTTTTGGGGATAAAAGAGGTATTTGTGGGTGAAAAGGTCCTATTTGAAGGGGGAATCCTGGTATTTCTTGGAGAAGATGTGGTCTATTTGGGAGAAATGTGGCATTTCTGGAAGAAACTGTCCTATTTTGGGAAAAAAAGAGGTATTTGTGGGTGAAAAGGTCCTATTTCGAGGGGGAAACGTGGTATTTCTAGGAGAAGATGTGATCTGTTTGGGAGAAATGTGGCATTTCTGGAAGAAACTGTCGTATTTGGGGAGAAAAGAGGTATTTGTGGGTGAAAAGGTCCTATTTGAAGGGGGAAAGCTGGTATTTCTTGGAGAAGATGTGATATATTTGGGAGAAATGTGGCATGTCAGGAAGAAACTGTCCTCTTTTGGGGATAAAAGAGGTATTTGTGGGTGAAAAGGTCCTATTTGAAGGGGGAAAGCTGGTATTTCTTGGAGAAGATGTGATCTCTTTGGGAGAAATGTGGCCTTTCTGGAAGAAACTGTCCTATTTTGGGGATAAAAGAGGTATTTTTGGGTGAAAAGGTCCTATTTGAAGGGGGAAAGCTGGTATTTCTTGGAGAAGATGTGATCTATTTGGGAGAAATGTGGCCTTTCTGGAAGAAACTGTCCTATTCTGGGAATAAAAGAGGTATTTGTGGGTGAAAAGGTCTTATTTGAAGGGGGAAACCTGGTATTTCTTGGAGAAGATGTGATCTATTTGGGAGAAATGTGGCATGTCTGGAAGAAACTGTCCTCTTTTGGGGATAAAAGAGGTATTTGTGGGTGAAAAGGTCCTATTTGAAGGGGGAATCGTGGTATTTCTTGGAGAAGATGTGATCTATTTGGGAGAAATGTGGCATTTCTGGAAGAAAAAGTTCAATTTGGGAGGAGAAGGCAGGTATTTCTGGGAGAAAAGTTCCTATTTCAGGAGGAATCCTGGTATTTCTTGGAGAACATGTGATATATTTGGGAGAAATGTGGCATGTCAGGAAGAAACTGTCGTATTTGGGGGATAAAAGTGGTATTTTTGGGTGAAAAGGTCCTATTTGAAGGGGGAATCCTGGTATTTCTTGGAGAAGATGTGATATATTTGGGAGAAATGTGGAATTTTTGGAAGAAACTGTCCTCTTTTGGGGATAAAAGAGGTATTTGTGGGTGAAAAGGTCCTATTTGAAGGGGGAAACCTGGTATTTCTTGGAGAAGATGTGGTATATTTGGGAGAAATGTGGCCTTTCTGGAAGAAACTGTCCTCTTTTGGGGATAAAACAGATATTTGTGGGTGAAAAGGTCCTATATGAAGGGGGAAACCTGGTATTTCTTGGAGAAGATTTGATATATTTGGGAGAAATGTGGCATTTCTGGAAGAAAATTTCCAATTTGAGGGATAAAACAGGTATTTGTGGGTGAGAAGGTCCTATTTGAAGGGGGAAACGTGGTATTTCTTGGAGAAGATGTGGTATATTTGGGAGAAATGTGGCATTTCTGGAGGAAAATGCCCTATCTGGGGGGAGAAAACAGGTATTTGTGGGTGAAAAGGTCCTATTTGAAGGGGGAAACGTGGTATTTCTTGGAGAAGATGTGATGTATTTGGGAGAAATGTGGCATTTCTGGCAGAAAATGTCCTCTTTTGGGGATAAAAGAGGTATTTGTGGGTGAAAAGGTCCTATTTCGAGGGGGAAACCTGGTATTTCTTGGAGAAGATGTGATTTATTTGGGAGAAATGTGGCATTTCTGGAAGAAACAGTCCTATTTTGGGGATAAAAGAGGTATTTGTGGGTGAAAAGGTCCTATTTGAAGGGGGAAACCTGGTATTTCTTGGAGAAGATGTGATATATTTGGGAGAAATGTGGCCTTTCTGGAAGAAACTGTCCTATTCTGGGGATAAAAGAGGTATTTGTGGGTGAAAAGGTCCTATTTGAAGGTGGAAACCTGGTATTTCTTGGAGAAGATGTGATATATTTGGGAGAAATGTGGCATGTCTGGAAGAAACTGTCCTATTTTGGGGATAAAAGAGGTATTTGTGGGTGAAAAGGTCTTATTTGAGGGGGAAAGCTGGTATTTCTTGGAGAAGATGTGATGTATTTGGGAGAAATGTGGCCTTTCTGGAAGAAACTGTCCTATTTTGGGGATAAAAGAGGTATTTGTGGGTGAAAAGGTCCTATTTCGAGGGGGAAAGCTGGTATTTCTTGGAGAAGATGTGATCTATTTGGGAGAAATTTGTCATTTCTGGCAGAAACTGTCCTCTTTTGGTGATAAAAGAGGTATTTGTGGGTGAAAAGGTCCTATTTGAAGGGGGAAACCTGGTATTTCTTGGAGAAGATGTGATATATTTGGGAGAAATGTGGCATTTCTGGAAGAAACTGTCCTCTTTTAGGGATAAAAGAGGTATTTGTGGGTGAAAAGGTCCCATTTGAAGGGGGAAACCTGGTATTTCTTGGAGAAGATGTGATTTATTTGGGAGAAATGTGGCATGTCTGGAAGAAACAGTCCTATTTTGGGGATAAAAGAGGTATTTGTGGGTGAAAAGTTCCTATTTCGAGGGGGAAAGCTGGTATTTCTTGGAGAAGATGTGATCTATTTGGGAGAAATGTGACATTTCTGGAAGAAACTGTCCTATTTTGGGGATAAAGGAGGTATTTGTGGGTGAAAAGGTCCTATTTGAAGGGGGAAACGTGGTATTTCTTGGAGAAGATGTGATATATTTGGGAGAAAAGTGGCATTTCTGGAAGAAACTGTCCTATTCTGGGGATGAAAGAGGTATTTGTGGGTGAAAAGTTCCTATTTGAAGGGGGAAAGCTGGTATTTCTTGGAGAAGATGTGATATATTTGGGAGAAATGTGGCATTTCTGGAAGAAACTGTCCTCTTTTGGGGATAAAGCAGGTATTTGTTGGAGAAAAGTTCCTATTTCAGGAGGAATCCTGGTATTTCTTGGAGAAGATGTGATCTATTTGGGAGAAATGTGGCATTTCTGGAAGAAAAAGTCCAATTTGCGGGGAGAAGTCTGGTATTTGTGGGAGAAAAGTTCTTATTTCAACGGGGAATCCTGGTATTTCTTGGAGAAGATGTGGTATATTTGGGAGAAATCTGGTATGTCAGGAAGAAACTGTCCTATTTTGGGGATAAAAGAGGTATTTGTGGGTGAAAAGGTCCTATTTCCAGGGGGAAACGTGGTATTTCTTGGAGAAGATGTGATATATTTGGGAGAAATGTGGCATTTCTGGCAGAAAATATCCTCTTTTGGGGATAAAAGAGGTATTTGTGGGTGACAAGGTCCTATCTCGTGGGGGAACCCTGGTATTTCTTGGAGAAGATGTGATCTATTTGGGAGATATGTGCCATGTCTGGAAGAAAAAGTCCAATTTGGGGGGAGAAGGCAGGTATTTGTGGGAGAAAAGTTCCTATTTCAGGAGGAATCCTGGTATTTCTTGGAGAAGATGTGATCTATTTGGGAGAAATGTGGCATTTCTTGAAGAAACTGTCCTATTCTGGGGATAAAACAGGTATTTGTGGGTGAAAAGGTTTTTTTTTCGAGGGGGACTCCTGGTATTTCTTGGAGAAGATGTGATCTATTTGGGAGAAATGTGGCCTTTCTGGAAGAAACTGTCCTATTTTGGGGATAAAAGAGGTATTTGTGGGTGAAAAGGTCCTATTTGAAGGGGGAAAGCTGGTATTTCTTGGAGAAGATGTGATATATTTGGGAGAAATGTGGCCTTTCTGGAAGAAACTGTCCTCTTTTGGGGATAAAAGAGGTATTTGTGGGTGAAAAGGTCTTATTTGAAGGGGGAACCCTGGTATTTCTTGGAGAAGATGTGATCTATTTGGGAGAAATGTGGCATGTCTGGAAGAAACTGTCCTATTTTGGGGATAAAAGAGGTATTTGTGGGTGAAAAGGACCTATTTCGAGGGGGAAAGCTGGTATTTCTTGGAGAAGATGTGATATATATGGGAGAAATGTTGCATTTCTGGAAGAAAAAGTTCAATTTGGGGGGAGAAGGCAGGTATTTGCGGGTGAAAAGGTCCTATTTGAAGGGGGAAACGTGGTATTTCTTGGAGAAGATGTGATATATTTGGGAGAAATGTGGCATTTCTGGCAGAAAATATTGTGTTATGGGGATAAAAGAGGTATTTGTGGGTGAAAAGTTCCTATTTCAACGGGGAATCCAGGTATTTCTTGGAGAAATGTGATATATTTGGGAGAAATGTGGCATGTCTGGAAGAAAATGTCCTCTTTTGGGGATTAAAGAGGTATTTGTGGGTGAAAAGGTCCTATTTGAAGGGGGAAACGTGGTATTTCTTGGAGAAGATGTGGTATATTTGGGAGAAATGTGGCATTTCTGGAAGAAACTGTCCTATTCTGGGGATAAATCAGGTATTTGTGGGTGAAAAGGTCCTATTTGAAGGGGGAAAGCTGGTATTTCTTGGAGAAGATGTGATATATTTGGGAGAAATCTGGAATTTCTGGAAGAAACTGTCCTATTTTGGGGATAAAACAGGTATTTGTGGGTGAAAAGGTCCTATTTGAAGGGGGAAAGCTGGTATTTCTTGGAGAAGACGTGATATATTTGGGAGAAATGTGGCATTTCAGGAAGAAACTGTCCTCTTTTGGGGATAAAAGAGGTATTTGTGGGTGAAAAGGTCCTATTTGAAGGGGGAAACGTGGTATTTCTTGGAGAAGATGTGATCTATTTGGGAGAAATGTGGCATGTCTGGAAGAAACTGTCCTCTTTTGGGGATAAAAGAGGTATTTTTGGGTGAAAAGGTCCTATTTGAAGGGGGAAAGCTGGTATTTCTTGGAGAAGATGTGATATATTTGGGAGAAATGTGGCCTTTCTGGAAGAAACTGTCCTCTTTTGGGGATAAAACAGGTATTTGTGGGTGAAAAGGTCCTATTTGAAGGGGGAAAGCTGGTATTTCTTGGAGAAGATGTGATATATTTGGGAGAAATGTGGCATGTCTGGAAGAAACTGTCCTCTTTTGGGGATAAAAGAGGTATTTGTGGGTGAAAAGGTCCTATTTGAAGGGGGAAAGCTGGTATTTCTTGGAGAAGATGTGATCTATTTGGGAGAAATGTGGCATTTCTGGAAGAAAAAGTTCAATTTGGGGGGAGAAGGCAGGTATTTGCGGGAGAAAAGTTCCTATTTCAGGAGGAATCCTGGTATTTCTTGGAGAAGATGTGGTATATTTGGGAGAAATGTGGCATTTCTGGCAGAAAATGTTCTCTTTTGGGGATAAAAGAGGTATTTGTGGGTGAAAAGGTCCTATTTGAAGGGGGAAAGCTGGTATTTCTTGGAGAAGATGTGATCTATTTGGGAGAAATGTGGCATGTCTGGAAGAAAATGTCCTCTTTTGGGGATAAAAGAGGTATTTGTGGGTGAAAAGGTCCTATTTGAAGGGGGAAAGCTGGTATTTCTTGGAGAAGATGTTCTATATTTGGGAGAAATGTGGCCTTTCTGGAAGAAACTGTCCTCTTTTGGGGATAAAACAGATATTTGTGGGTGAAAAGGTCCTATTTGAAGGGAAAAAGCTGGTATTTCATGGAGAAGATGTGATATATTTGGGAGAAATCTGGCATTTCTGGAAGAAAATTTCCAATTTGAGGGATAAAACAGGTATTTGTGGGTGAAAAGGTCCTATTTGAAGGGGGAAACGTGGTATTTCTTGGAGAAGATGTGATCTATTTGGGAGAAATGTGGCATGTCAGGAAGAAACAGTCCTATTTTGGGGATAAAACAGGTATTTGTGGGTGAAAAGGTCCTATTTGAAGGGGGAAAGCTGGTATTTCTTGGAGAAGATGTGATATATTTGGGAGAAATTTGGCCTTTCTGGAAGAAACTGTCCTATTCTTGGGATAAAACAGGTATTTGTGGGTGAAGAGGTCCTATTTGAAGGGGGAAACGTGGTATTTCTTGGAGAAGATGTGATATATTTGGGAGAAATGTGGCATTTCTGGAAAAAACTGTCCTATTTTGGGGATAAAGGAGGTATTTGTGGGTGAAAAGGTCCTATTTGAAGGGGGAAACCTGGTATTTCTTGGAGAAGATGTGATATATTTGGGAGAAATGTGGCATTTCTGGAAGAAACTGTCCTCTTTTGGGGATAATGGAGGTATTTTTGGTTGAAAAGGTCTTATTTGAGGGGGAAACCTGGTATTTCTTGGAGAAGATGTGATCTATTTGGGAGAAATGTGGCATTTCTGGAAGAAACTGTCCTCTTCTGGGGATAAAAGAGGTATTTTTGGGTGAAAAGTTCCTATTTGAAGGGGGAATCCTGGTATTTCTTGGAGAAGATGTGGTCTATTTGGGAGAAATGTGGCATTTCTGGAAGAAACTGTCCTATTTTGGGAAAAAAAGAGGTATTTGTGGGTGAAAAGGTCCTATTTCGAGGGGGAAACGTGGTATTTCTAGGAGAAGATGTGATCTATTTGGGAGAAATGTGGCATTTCTGGAAGAAACTGTCGTATTTGGGGGATATAACAGGTATTTGTGGGTGAAAAGGTCCTATTAGAAGGGGGAAAGCTGGTATTTCTTGGAGAAGATGTGATATATTTGGGAGAAATGTGGCATGTCTGGAAGAAACTGTCCTATTCTGGGGATAAAAGAGGTATTTGTGGATGAAAAGGTCCTATTTGAAGGGGGAAAGCTGGTATTTCTTGGAGAAGATGTGATCTATTTGGGAGAAATGTGGCATTTCTGGAAGAAACTGTCCTATTTTGGGGATGAAACAGGTATTTCCAGGAGAAAAGTTCCTATTTCAGGAGGAATCCTGGTATTTCTTGGAGAAGATGTGATATATTTGGGAGAAATGTGGCATTTCTGGAAGAAAAAGTCCAATTTGCGGGGAGAAGGCTGGTATTTGTGGGAGAAAAGTTCCTATTTCAACGGGGAATCCTGGTATTTCTTGGAGAAGCTGTGGTATATTTGGGATAAATCTGGCATGTCAGGAAGAAACTGTCCTCTTTTGGGGATAAAAGAGGTATTTGTGGGTGAAAAGGTCCTATTTGAAGGGGGAAACCTGGTATTTCTTGGAGAAGATGTGATCTATTTGGGAGAAATGTGGCATTTCTGGAGGATAATGCCCTATCTGGGGGGAGAAAAGAGGTATTTTTGGGTGAAAAGGTCCTATTTGAAGGGGGAAACCTGGTATTTCTTGGAGAGAAGATGTGATATTTTTGGGAGAAATTTGGCCTTTCTGGAAGAAAATATCCTATTTTGGGGATAAAAGAGGTATTTGTGGGTGAAAAGGTCCTATTTGAGGGGGGAACCCTGGTATTTCTTGGAGAAGATGTGATCTATTTGGGAGATATGTGGCATGTCAGGAAGATAAAGTCCAATTTGGGGGGAGAAGGCAGGTATTTGTGGGAGAAAAGTTCCTATTTCAGGAGGAATCCTGGTATTTCTTGGAGAAGATGTGATGTATTTGGGAGAAATGTGGCATTTCTGGCAGAAACTGTCCTCTTTTGGGGATAAAAGAGGTATTTGTGGGTGAAAAGTTCCTATTTCAAGGGGGAAAGCTGGTATTTCTTGGAGAAGATGTGATATATTTGGGAGAAATGTGGCATTTCTGGAAGAAAAAGTTCAATTTTGGGGGAGAAGGCAGGTATTTGTGGGAGAAAAGTTCCTATTTCAGGAGGAATCCTGGTATTTCTTGGAGAAGATGTGATATATTTGGGAGAAATGTGGCATTTCTGGCAGAAAATGTTCTCTTTTGGGGATAAAAGTGGTATTTGTGGGTGAAAAGGTCTTATTTCAAGGGGGAATCCTGGTATTTCTTGGAGAATATGTGATATATTTGAGAGAAATGTGGCATGTCTGGAAGGAAATGTCCTCTTTTGGGGATAAAAGAGGTATTTGTGGGTGAAAAGGTACTATTTCCGGGGGGAAACCTGGTATTTCTTGGAGAAGATGTGATCTATTTGGGAGAAATCTGGCATTTCTTGAAGAAACTGTCCTATTCTGGGGATAAAACAGGTATTTGTGGGTGAAAAGGTCCTATTTGAAGGGGGAAACGTGGTATTTCTTGGAGAAGATGTGATATATTTGGGAGAAATCTGGCATTTCTGGAAGAAAATTTCCAATTTGAGGGATAAAAGAGGTATTTGTGGGTGAAAAGGTCCTATTTGAAGGGGGAAACGTGGTACTTCTTGGAGAAGATGTGATCTATTTGGGAGAAATGTGGCATGTCAGGAAGAAACTGTCCTATTTTGGGGATAAAACAGGTATTTGTGGGTGAAAAGGTCCTATTTGAAGGCGGAAAGGTGGTATTTCTTGGAGAAGATGTGATATATTTGGGAGAAATGTGGCATGTCAGGAAGAAACTGTCCTATTCTGGGGATAAAACAGGTATTTGTGGGTGAAAAGGTCCTATTTGAAGGGGGAAAGCTGGTATTTCTTGGAGAAGATGTGATCTATTTGGGAGAAATTTGTCATTTCTGGCAGAAACTGTCCTCCTTTGGGGATAAAAGAGGTATTTGTGGGTGAAAAGGTCTTATTTGAAGG
The DNA here is from genome assembly GCA_030408155.1 of Lophura swinhoii. Taxonomy (NCBI): domain Eukaryota; kingdom Metazoa; phylum Chordata; class Aves; order Galliformes; family Phasianidae; genus Lophura; species Lophura swinhoii. The sequence continues at coordinate 445,828 of CM059457.1, forward strand.
GGGAAAGCTGGTATTTCTTGGAGAAGATGTGATATATTTGGGAGAAATGTGGCATTTCTGGAAGAAACTGTCCTCTTTTGGGGATAAAAGTGGTAGTTGTGTGTGAAAAGGTCCTATTTGAAGGGGGAAACGTGGTATTTCTTGGAGAAGATGTGATCTATTTGGGAGAAATGTGGCATTTCTGGAAGAAACTATTCTATTTCGGGGATAAAGGAGGTATTTGTGGGTGAAAAGTTCCTATTTGAAGGGGGAACCCTGGAATTTCTTGGAGAAGATGTGATCTATTTGGGAGAAATGTGGCATGTCTGGAAGAAACTGTCCTATTTTGGGGATAAAAGAGGTATTTGTGGGTGAAAAGGTCCTATTTCGAGGGGGAAACGTGGTATTTCTTGGAGAAGATGTGATATATATGGGAGAAATGTTGCATTTCTGGAAGAAAAAGTTCAATTTGGGGGGAGAAGGCAGGTATTTGCGGGTGAAAAGGTCCTATTTGAAGTGGGAAACCTGGTATTTCTTGGAGAAGATGTGATCTATTTGGGAGAAATGTGGCATTTCTGGCAGAAAATGTTGTCTTATGGGGATAAAAGAGGTATTTGTGGGTGAAAAGTTCCTATTTCAACGGGGAATCCAGGTATTTCTTGGAGAAGATGTGATATATTTGGGAGAAATGTGGCATGTCTGGAAGAAACTGTCCTATTTTGGGGATAAAAGAGGTATTTGTGGGTGAAAAGGTCCTATTTGAAGGGGGAAAGCTGGTATTTCTTGGAGAAGATGTGATATATTAGGGAGAAATGTGGCATGTCTGGAAGAAACTGTCCTGTTTTGGGGAAAAAAGAGGTATTTGTGGGTGAAAAGGTCCTATTAGAAGGGGGAAAGCTGGTATTTCTTGGAGAAGATGTGATCTATTTGGGAGAAATGTGGCATGTCTGGAAGAAAATGTCCACTTTTGGGGATAAAAGAGGTATTTGTGGGTGAAAAGGTCCTATTTGAAGGGGGAAAGCTGGTATTTCTTGGAGAAGATGTGATATATTTGGGAGAAATGTGGCCTTTCTGGAAGAAACTGTCCTCTTTTGGGGATAAAACAGATATTTGTGGGTGAAAAGGTCCTATTTGAAGGGGGAAAGCTGGTATTTCTTGGAGAAGATGTGATATATTTGGGAGAAATGTGGCATTTCTGGAAGAAAATTTCCAATTTGAGGGATAAAAGAGGTATTTGTGGGTGAAAAGGTCCTATTTGAAGGGGGAAACGTGGTATTTCTTGGAGAAGATGTGATCTATTTGGGAGAAATGTGGCATGTCAGGAAGAAACAGTCCTATTTTGGGGATATAACAGGTATTTGTGGGTGAAAAGGTCCTATTTGAAGGGGGAAAGCTGGTATTTCTTGGAGAAGATGTGATCTATTTGGGAGAAATTTGGCATGTCTGGAAGAAACTGTCCTATTCTGGGGATAAAACAGGTATTTGTGGGTGAAAAGGTCCTATTTGAAGGGGGAAACGTGGTATTTCTTGGAGAAGATGTGATCTATTTGGGAGAAATGTGGCCATTCTGGAAAAAACTGTCCTATTTTGGGGATAAAAGAGGTATTTGTGGGTGAAAAGGTCCTATTTGAAGGTGGAAAGCTGGTATTTCTTTGAGAAGATGTGATATATTTGGGAGAAATGTGGCCTTTCTGGAAGAAACTGTCCTCTTTTGGGGATAATGGAGGTATTTGTGGGTGAAAAGGTCTTATTTGAGGGGGAAACCTGGTATTTCTTGGAGAAGATGTGATCTATTTGGGAGAAATGTGGAATTTTTGGAAGAAACTGTCCTATTTTGGGGATAAAAGAGGTATTTGTGGGAGAAAAGTTCCTATTTCGAGGGGGAACCCTGGTATTTCTTGGAGAAGATGTGATATATTTGGGAGAAATTTGTCATTTTTTGCAGAAACTGTCCTATTTTGGTGATAAAAGAGGTATTTGAGGGTGAAAAGGTCCTATTTGATGGGGGAACCCTGGTATTTCTTGGAGAAGATGTGATCTATTTGGGAGAAATGTGGCATTTCTGGAAGAAACTGTCCTCTTTTGGGGATAAAAGAGGTATTTGTGGGTGAAAAGGTCCTATTTGAAGGGGGAAAGCTGGTATTTCTTGGAGAAGATGTGATATATTTGGGAGAAATGTGGCATTTCTGGAAGAAACTGTCCTATTTTGGGGATTAAAGAGGTATTTGTGGGTGAAAAGGTCCTATTTGAAGGGGGAAACGTGGTATTTCTTGGAGAAGATGTGATTTATTTGGGAGAAATGTGGCATTTCTGGAAGAAACTGTCCTCTTTTGGGGATAAAAGAGGTATTTGTGGGTGAAAAGGTCCTATTTCGAGTGGGAAACCTGGTATTTCTTGGAGAAGATGTGATATATTTGGGAGAAATGTGGCATTTCTGGAAGAAAAAGTCCAATTTGGGGGGAGAAGGCAGGTATTTCTGGGAGAAAAGTTCCTATTTCAGGAGGAATCCTGGTATTTCTTGGAGAAGATGTGATATATTTGGGACAAATCTGGCATGTCTGGAAGAAACTGTCCTCTTTTGGGGATAAAAGAGGTATTTGTGGGTGAAAAGGTCCTATTTGAAGGGGGAAAACGTGGTATTTCTTGGAGAAGATGTGATATATTTGGGAGAAATGTGGCATGTCTGGAAGAAACTGTCCTCTTTTGGGGAAAAAGGAGGTATTTGTGGGTGAAAAGGTCCTTTTTTCGAGGGGGACTCCTGGTATTTCTTGGAGAAGATGTGATCTATTTGGGAGAAATGTGGCCTTTCTGGAAGAAACTGTCCTATTTTGGGGATAAAAGAGGTATTTGTGGGTGAAAACGTCCTATTTCGAGGGGGAAAGCTGGTATTTCTTGGAGAAGATGTGATCTATTTGGGAGAAATGTGGCATTGCTGGAAGAAACTGTCTTATTCTGGGAATAAAAGAGGTATTTGTGGGTGAAAAGGTCTTATTTGAAGGGGGAAACGTGGTATTTCTTGGAGAAGATGTGATCTATTTGGGAGAAATGTGGCATGTCAGGAAGAAACTGTCCTATTTTGGGGATAAAAGAGGAAGTTGTGGGTGAAAAGGTCCTATTTCAAGGGGGAAAGCTGGTATTTCTTGGAGAAGATGTGATCTATTTGGGAGAAATGTGGCATGTCTGGAAGAAAAAGTTCAATTTGGGGGGAGAAGGCAGGTATTTGCGGGTGAATAGTTCCTATATCAGGAGGAATCCTGGTATTTCTTGGAGAAGATGTGATCTATTTGGGAGAAATGTGGCATGTCAGGAAGAAACAGTTCTATTTTGGGGATAAAACATGTATTTGTGGGTGAAAAAGTCCTATTTGAAGGGGGAAAGCTGGTATTTCTTGGAGAAGATGTGATCTATTTGGGAGAAATGTGGCATGTCTGGAAGAAACAGTCCTATTTTGGGGATAAAAGAGGTATTTGTGGGTGAAAAGGTCCTATTTGAAGGGGGAAAGCTGGTATTTCTTGGAGAAGATGTGATATATTTGGGAGAAATGTGGCCTTTCTGAAGAAACTGTCCTATTCTGGGGATAAAACAGGTATTTGTGGGTGAAAAGGTCCTATTTGAAGGGGGAAAACTGTTATTTCTTGGAGAAGATGTGATATATTTGGGAGAAATTTGTCTTTTCTGGCAGAAACTGTCCTCCTTTGGTGATAAAAGAGGTATTTGAGGGTGAAAAGGTCCTATTTGAAGGGGGAAAGCTGGTATTTCTTGGAGAAGATGTGATATATTTGGGAGAAATGTGGCATTTCTGGAAGAAACTGTCCTCTTTTGGGGATAAAAGAGGTATTTGTGGGTGAAAAGGTTCTATTTGAAGGGGGAAAGCTTGTATTTCTTGGAGAAGATGTGATCTATTTGGGAGAAATGTGGCATTTCTGGAAGAAACTGTCCTATTTTGGGGATAAAAGAGGTATTTTTGGGTGAAAAGGTCCTATTTGAAGGGGGAAAGCTGGTATTTCTTGGAGAAGATGTGATCTATTTGGGAGAAATGTGGCCTTTCTGGAAGAAACTGTCCTATTCTGGGAATAAAAGAGGTATTTGTGGGTGAAAAGGTCTTATTTGAAGGGGGAAACCTGGTATTTCTTGGAGAAGATGTGATCTATTTGGGAGAAATGTGGCATTTCTGGAAGAAACTGTCCTCTTTTGGGGATAAAAGAGGTATTTGTGGGTGAAAAGGTCCTATTTGAAGGGGGAAACGTGGTATTTCTTGGAGAAGATGTGATCTATTTGGGAGAAATGTGGCATTTCTGGAAGAAAAAGTTCAATTTGGGAGGAGAAGGCAGGTATTTCTGGGAGAAAAGTTCCTATTTCAGGAGGAATCCTGGTATTTCTTGGAGAACATGTGATATATTTGGGAGAAATGTGGCATGTCAGGAAGAAACTGTCGTATTTGGGGGATAAAAGAGGTATTTGTGGGTGAAAAGGTCCTATTTGAAGGGGGAAACCTGGTATTTCTTGGAGAAGATGTGGTATATTTGGGAGAAATGTGGCCTTTCTGGAAGAAACTGTCCTCTTTTGGGGATAAAACAGATATTTGTGGGTGAAAAGGTCCTATTTGAAGGGGGAAACCTGGTATTTCTTGGAGAAGATGTGATATATTTGGGAGAAATGTGGCATGTCAGGAAGAAAATTTTCAATTTGAGGGATAAAACAGGTATTTGTGGGTGAGAAGGTCCTATTTGAAGGGGGAAACGTGGTATTTCTTGGAGAAGATGTGATATATTTGGGAGAAATGTGGCATTTCTGGAGGAAAATGCCCTATCTGGGGGGAGAAAACAGGTATTTGTGGGTGAAAAGGTCCTATTTGATGGGGGAAACGTGGTATTTCTTGGAGAAGATGTGATGTATTTGGGAGAAATGTGGCATTTCTGGCAGAAACAGTCCTCTATTGGGGATAAAAGAGGTATTTGTGGGTGAAAAGGTCCTATTTCGAGGGGGAAACCTGGTATTTCTTGGAGAAGATGTGATTTATTTGGGAGAAATGTGGCATTTCTGGAAGAAACTGTCCTATTTTGGGGATAAAGGAGGTATTTGTGGGTGAAAAGGTCCTATTTGAAGGGGGAAACGTGGTATTTCTTGGAGAAGATGTGATATATTTGGGAGAAATGTGGCCTTTCTGGAAGAAACTGTCCTATTCTGGGGATAAAAGAGGTATTTGTGGGTGAAAAGATCCTATTTGAAGGTGGAAACCTGGTATTTCTTGGAGAAGATGTGATCTATTTGGGAGAAATGTGGCATTTCTGGCAGAAAATGTTGTCTTATGGGGATAAAAGAGGTATTTGTGGGTGAAAAGTTCCTATTTCAACGGGGAATCCAGGTATTTCTTGGAGAAGATGTGATATATTTGGGAGAAATGTGGCATGTCTGGAAGAAACTGTCCTATTTTGGGGATAAAAGAGGTATTTGTGGGTGAAAAGGTCCTATTTGAAGGGGGAAAGCTGGTATTTCTTGGAGAAGATGTGATATATTAGGGAGAAATGTGGCATGTCTGGAAGAAACTGTCCTGTTTTGGGGAAAAAAGAGGTATTTGTGGGTGAAAAGGTCCTATTAGAAGGGGGAAAGCTGGTATTTCTTGGAGAAGATGTGATCTATTTGGGAGAAATATGGCATGTCTGGAAGAAAATGTCCACTTTTGGGGATAAAAGAGGTATTTGTGGGTGAAAAGGTCCTATTTGAAGGGGGAAAGCTGGTATTTCTTGGAGAAGATGTGATATATTTGGGAGAAATGTGGCCTTTCTGGAAGAAACTGTCCTCTTTTGGGGATAAAACAGATATTTGTGGGTGAAAAGGTCCTATTTGAAGGGGGAAAGCTGGTATTTCTTGGAGAAGATGTGATATATTTGGGAGAAATGTGGCATTTCTGGAAGAAAATTTCCAATTTGAGGGATAAAAGAGGTATTTGTGGGTGAAAAGGTCCTATTTGAAGGGGGAAACGTGGTATTTCTTGGAGAAGATGTGATCTATTTGGGAGAAATGTGGCATGTCAGGAAGAAACAGTCCTATTTTGGGGATATAACAGGTATTTGTGGGTGAAAAGGTCCTATTTGAAGGGGGAAAGCTGGTATTTCTTGGAGAAGATGTGATCTATTTGGGAGAAATTTGGCATGTCTGGAAGAAACTGTCCTATTCTGGGGATAAAACAGGTATTTGTGGGTGAAAAGGTCCTATTTGAAGGGGGAAACGTGGTATTTCTTGGAGAAGATGTGATCTATTTGGGAGAAATGTGGCCATTCTGGAAAAAACTGTCCTATTTTGGGGATAAAAGAGGTATTTGTGGGTGAAAAGGTCCTATTTGAAGGTGGAAAGCTGGTATTTCTTTGAGAAGATGTGATATATTTGGGAGAAATGTGGCCTTTCTGGAAGAAACTGTCCTCTTTTGGGGATAAAAGAGGTATTTGTGGGTGAAAAGGTCTTATTTGAGGGGGAAACCTGGTATTTCTTGGAGAAGATGTGATCTACTTGGGAGAAATGTGGAATTTTTGGAAGAAACTGTCCTATTTTGGGGATAAAAGAGGTATTTGTGGGAGAAAAGTTCCTATTTCGAGGGGGAACCCTGGTATTTCTTGGAGAAGATGTGATATATTTGGGAGAAATTTGTCATTTTTTGCAGAAACTGTCCTATTTTGGTGATAAAAGAGGTATTTGAGGGTGAAAAGGTCCTATTTGATGGGGGAACCCTGGTATTTCTTGGAGAAGATGTGATCTATTTGGGAGAAATGTGGCATTTCTGGAAGAAACTGTCCTCTTTTGGGGATAAAAGAGGTATTTGTGGGTGAAAAGGTCCTATTTGAAGGGGGAAAGCTGGTATTTCTTGGAGAAGATGTGATATATTTGGGAGAAATGTGGCATTTCTGGAAGAAACTGACCTATTTTGGGGATTAAAGAGGTATTTGTGGGTGAAAAGGTCCTATTTGAAGGGGGAAACGTGGTATTTCTTGGAGAAGATGTGATTTATTTGGGAGAAATGTGGCATTTCTGGAAGAAACTGTCCTCTTTTGGGGATAAAAGAGGTATTTGTGGGTGAAAAGGTCCTATTTCGAGTGGGAAACCTGGTATTTCTTGGAGAAGATGTGATATATTTGGGAGAAATGTGGCATTTCTGGAAGAAAAAGTCCAATTTGGGGGGAGAAGGCAGGTATTTCTGGGAGAAAAGTTCCTATTTCAGGAGGAATCCTGGTATTTCTTGGAGAAGATGTGATATATTTGGGACAAATCTGGCATGTCTGGAAGAAACTGTCCTCTTTTGGGGATAAAAGAGGTATTTGTGGGTGAAAAGGTCCTATTTGAAGGGGGAAAACGTGGTATTTCTTGGAGAAGATGTGATATATTTGGGAGAAATGTGGCATGTCTGGAAGAAACTGTCCTCTTTTGGGGAAAAAGGAGGTATTTGTGGGTGAAAAGGTCCTTTTTTCGAGGGGGACTCCTGGTATTTCTTGGAGAAGATGTGATCTATTTGGGAGAAATGTGGCCTTTCTGGAAGAAACTGTCCTATTTTGGGGATAAAAGAGGTATTTGTGGGTGAAAACGTCCTATTTCGAGGGGGAAAGCTGGTATTTCTTGGAGAAGATGTGATCTATTTGGGAGAAATGTGGCATTGCTGGAAGAAACTGTCTTATTCTGGGAATAAAAGAGGTATTTGTGGGTGAAAAGGTCTTATTTGAAGGGGGAAACGTGGTATTTCTTGGAGAAGATGTGATCTATTTGGGAGAAATGTGGCATGTCAGGAAGAAACTGTCCTATTTTGGGGATAAAAGAGGAAGTTGTGGGTGAAAAGGTCCTATTTCAAGGGGGAAAGCTGGTATTTCTTGGAGAAGATGTGATCTATTTGGGAGAAATGTGGCATGTCTGGAAGAAAAAGTTCAATTTGGGGGGAGAAGGCAGGTATTTGCGGGTGAATAGTTCCTATATCAGGAGGAATCCTGGTATTTCTTGGAGAAGATGTGATCTATTTGGGAGAAATGTGGCATGTCAGGAAGAAACAGTTCTATTTTGGGGATAAAACATGTATTTGTGGGTGAAAAAGTCCTATTTGAAGGGGGAAAGCTGGTATTTCTTGGAGAAGATGTGATCTATTTGGGAGAAATGTGGCATGTCTGGAAGAAACAGTCCTATTTTGGGGATAAAAGAGGTATTTGTGGGTGAAAAGGTCCTATTTGAAGGGGGAAAGCTGGTATTTCTTGGAGAAGATGTGATATATTTGGGAGAAATGTGGCCTTTCTGAAGAAACTGTCCTATTCTGGGGATAAAACAGGTATTTGTGGGTGAAAAGGTCCTATTTGAAGGGGGAAAACTGTTATTTCTTGGAGAAGATGTGATATATTTGGGAGAAATTTGTCTTTTCTGGCAGAAACTGTCCTCCTTTGGTGATAAAAGAGGTATTTGAGGGTGAAAAGGTCCTATTTGAAGGGGGAAAGCTGGTATTTCTTGGAGAAGATGTGATATATTTGGGAGAAATGTGGCATTTCTGGAAGGAACTGTCCTCTTTTGGGGATAAAAGAGGTATTTGTGGGTGAAAAGGTTCTATTTGAAGGGGGAAAGCTTGTATTTCTTGGAGAAGATGTGATCTATTTGGGAGAAATGTGGCATTTCTGGAAGAAACTGTCCTATTTTGGGGATAAAAGAGGTATTTTTGGGTGAAAAGGTCCTATTTGAAGGGGGAAAGCTGGTATTTCTTGGAGAAGATGTGATCTATTTGGGAGAAATGTGGCCTTTCTGGAAGAAACTGTCCTATTCTGGGAATAAAAGAGGTATTTGTGGGAGAAAAGGTCTTATTTGAAGGGGGAAACCTGGTATTTCTTGGAGAAGATGTGATCTATTTGGGAGAAATGTGGCATTTCTGGAAGAAACTGTCCTCTTTTGGGGATAAAAGAGGTATTTGTGGGTGAAAAGGTCCTATTTGAAGGGGGAAACGTGGTATTTCTTGGAGAAGATGTGATCTATTTGGGAGAAATGTGGCATTTCTGGAAGAAAAAGTTCAATTTGGGAGGAGAAGGCAGGTATTTCTGGGAGAAAAGTTCCTATTTCAGGAGGAATCCTGGTATTTCTTGGAGAACATGTGATATATTTGGGAGAAATGTGGCATGTCTGGAAGAAACTGTCCTATTTTGGGGATAAAAGAGGTATTTGTGGGTGAAAAGGTCCTATTTGAAGGGGGAAACCTGGTATTTCTTGGAGAAGATGTGGTATATTTGGGAGAAATGTGGCCTTTCTGGAAGAAACTGTCCTCTTTTGGGGATAAAACAGATATTTGTGGGTGAAAAGGTCCTATTTGAAGGGGGAAACCTGGTATTTCTTGGAGAAGATGTGATATATTTGGGAGAAATGTGGCATGTCAGGAAGAAAATTTTCAATTTGAGGGATAAAACAGGTATTTGTGGGTGAGAAGGTCCTATTTGAAGGGGGAAACCTGGTATTTCTTGGAGAAGATGTGATATATTTGGGAGAAATGTGGCATTTCTGGAGGAAAATGCCCTATCTGGGGGGAGAAAACAGGTATTTGTGGGTGAAAAGGTCCTATTTGATGGGGGAAACGTGGTATTTCTTGGAGAAGATGTGATGTATTTGGGAGAAATGTGGCATTTCTGGCAGAAACAGTCCTCTATTGGGGATAAAAGAGGTATTTGTGGGTGAAAAGGTCCTATTTCGAGGGGGAAACCTGGTATTTCTTGGAGAAGATGTGATTTATTTGGGAGAAATGTGGCATTTCTGGAAGAAACTGTCCTATTTTGGGGATAAAGGAGGTATTTGTGGGTGAAAAGGTCCTATTTGAAGGGGGAAACGTGGTATTTCTTGGAGAAGATGTGATATATTTGGGAGAAATGTGGCCTTTCTGGAAGAAACTGTCCTATTCTGGGGATAAAAGAGGTATTTGTGGGTGAAAAGGTCCTATTTGAAGGTGGAAACCTGGTATTTCTTGGAGAAGATGTGATATATTTGGGAGAAATGTGGCATGTCTGGAAGAAACTGTCCTCTTTTGGGGATAAAAGAGGTATTTGTGGGTGAAAAGGTCTTATTTGAGGGGGAAAGCTGGTATTTCTTGGAGAAGATGTGATGTATTTGGGAGAAATGTGGCCTTTCTGGAAGAAACTGTCCTATTTTGGGGATAAAAGAGGTATTTGTGGGTGAAAAGGTCCTATTTCGAGGGGGAAAGCTGGTATTTCTTGGAGAAGATGTGATCTATTTGGGAGAAATTTGTCATTTCTGGCAGAAACTGTCCTCTTTTGGTGATAAAAGAGGTATTTGTGGGTGAAAAGGTCCTATTTGAAGGGGGAAACCTGGTATTTCTTGGAGAAGATGTGATATGTTTGGGAGAAATGTGGCATTTCTGGAAGAAACTGTCCTCTTTTAGGGATAAAAGAGGTATTTGTGGGTGAAAAGGTCCCATTTGAAGGGGGAAACCTGGTATTTCTTGGAGAAGATGTGATTTATTTGGGAGAAATGTGGCATGTCTGGAAGAAACAGTCCTATTTTGGGGATAAAAGAGGTATTTGTGGGTGAAAAGTTCCTATTTCGAGGGGGAAAGCTGGTATTTCTTGGAGAAGATGTGATCTATTTGGGAGAAATGTGACATTTCTGGAAGAAACTGTCCTATTTTGGGGATAAAGGAGGTATTTGTGGGTGAAAAGGTCCTATTTGAAGGGGGAACCCTGGTATTTCTTGGAGAAGATGTGATATATTTGGGAGAAAAGTGGCATTTCTGGAAGAAACTGTCCTATTCTGGGGATGAAAGAGGTATTTGTGGGTGATAAGTTCCTATTTCCAGGGGGAAACCTGGTATTTCTTGGAGAAGATGTGATATATTTGGGAGAAATGTGGCATTTCTGGAAGAAACTGTCCTCTTTTGGGGATAAAGCAGGTATTTGTGGGAGAAAAGTTCCTATTTCAGGAGGAATCCTGGTATTTCTTGGAGAAGATGTGATCTATTTGGGAGAAATGTGGCATTTCTGGAAGAAAAAGTCCAATTTGCGGGGAGAAGTCTGGTATTTGTGGGAGAAAAGTTCTTATTTCAACGTGGAATCCTGGTATTTCTTGGAGAAGATGTGGTATATTTGGGATAAATCTGGTATGTCAGGAAGAAACTGTCCTATTTTGGGGATAAAAGAGGTATTTGTGGGTGAAAAGGTCCTATTTCCAGGGGGAAACGTGGTATTTCTTGGAGAAGATGTGATCTTTTTGGGAGAAATGTGGCATTTCTGGAGGAAAATGCCCTATCTGGGGGGAGAAAAGAGGTATTTGTGGGTGAAAAGGTCCTATTTGAAGGGGGAAAGCTGGTATTTCTTGGAGAAGATGTGATATATTTGGGAGAAATGTGGCATTTCTGGCAGAAAATATCCTCTTTTGGGGATAAAAGAGGTATTTGTGGGTGACAAGGTCCTATCTCGTGGGGGAACCCTGGTATTTCATGGAGAAGATGTGATCTACTTGGGAGATATGTGCCATGTCTGGAAGAAAAAGTCCAATTTGGGGGGAGAAGGCAGGTATTTGTGGGAGAAAAGTTCCTATTTCAGGAGGAATCCTGGTATTTCTTGGAGAAGATGTGATCTATTTGGGAGAAATGTGGCATTTCTTGAAGAAACTGTCCTATTCTGGGGATAAAACAGGTATTTGTGGGTGAAAAGGTCCTTTTTTCGAGGGGGACTCCTGGTATTTCTTGGAGAAGATGTGATCTATTTGGGAGAAATGTGGCCTTTCTGGAAGAAACTGTCCTATTTTGGGGATAAAAGAGGTAATTGTGGGTGAAAAGGTCCTATTTGAAGGGGGAAAGCTGGTATTTCTTGGAGAAGATGTGATATATTTGGGAGAAATGTGGCCTTTCTGGAAGAAACTGTCCTCTTTTGGGGATAAAAGAGGTATTTGTGGGTGAAAAGGTCTTATTTGAAGGGGGAACCCTGGTATTTCTTGGAGAAGATGTGATCTATTTGGGAGAAATGTGGCATGTCTGGAAGAAACTGTCCTCTTTTAGGGATAAAAGAGGTATTTGTGGGTGAAAAGGACCTATTTCGAGGGGGAAAGCTGGTATTTCTTGGAGAAGATGTGATATATATGGGAGAAATGTTGCATTTCTGGAAGAAAAAGTTCAATTTGGGGGGTGAAGGCAGGTATATGCGGGTGAAAAGGTCCTATTTGAAGGGGGAAACGTGGTATTTCTTGGAGAAGATGTGATCTATTTGGGAGAAATGTGGCATTTCTGGAAGAAAATATTGTGTTATGGGGATAAAAGAGGTATTTGTGGGTGAAAAGTTCCTATTTCAACGGGGAATCCAGGTATTTCTTGGAGAAATGTGATATATTTGGGAGAAAAGTGGCATGTCTGGAAGAAAATGTCCTCTTTTGGGGATTAAAGAGGTATTTGTGGGTGAAAAAGTCCTATTTGAAGGGGGAAACGTGGTATTTCTTGGAGAAGATGTGGTATATTTGGGAGAAATGTGGCATTTCTGGAAGAAACTGTCCTATTCTGGGGATAAATCAGGTATTTGTGGGTGAAAAGGTCCTATTTGAAGGGGGAAAGCTGGTATTTCTTGGAGAAGATGTGATATATTTGGGAGAAATCTGGAATTTCTGGAAGAAACTGTCCTATTTTGGGGATAAAACAGGTATTTGTGGGTGAAAAGGTCCTATTTGAAGGGGGAAAGCTGGTATTTCTTGGAGAAGACGTGATATATTTGGGAGAAATGTGGCATTTCAGGAAGAAACTGTCCTCTTTTGGGGATAAAACAGGTATTTGTGGGTGAAAAGGTCCTATTTGAAGGGGGAAACGTGGTATTTCTTGGAGAAGATGTGATCTATTTGGGAGAAATGTGGCATGTCTGGAAGAAACTGTCCTCTTTTGGGGATAAAAGAGGTATTTTTGGGTGAAAAGGTCCTATTTGAAGGGGGAAAGCTGGTATTTCTTGGAGAAGATGTGATATATTTGGGAGAAATGTGGCATTTCTGGAAGAAACTGTCCTCTTTTGGGGATAAAAGAGGTATTTGTGGGTGAAAAAGTCCTATTTGAAGGGGGAAAGCTGGTATTTCTTGGAGAAGATGTGATATATTTGGGAGAAATGTGGCATGTCTGGAAGAAACTGTCCTCTTTTGGGGATAAAAGAGGTATTTTTGGGTGAAAAGGTCCTATTTGAAGGGGGAAAGCTGGTATTTCTTGGAGAAGATGTGATCTATTTGGGAGAAATGTGGCATTTCTGGAAGAAAAAGTTCAATTTGGGGGGAGAAGGCAGGTATTTGCGGGAGAAAAGTTCCTATTTCAGGAGGAATCCTGGTATTTCTTGGAGAAGATGTGGTATATTTGGGAGAAATGTGGCATTTCTGGCAGAAAATGTTCTCTTTTGGGGATAAAAGAGGTATTTGTGGGTGAAAAGGTCCTATTAGAAGGGGGAAAGCTGGTATTTCTTGGAGAAGATGTGATCTATTTGGGAGAAATGTGGCATGTCTGGAAGAAAATGTCCTCTTTTGGGGATAAAAGAGGTATTTGTGGGTGAAAAGATCCTATTTGAAGGGGGAAAGCTGGTATTTCTTGGAGAAGATGTTCTATATTTGGGAGAAATGTGGCCTTTCTGGAAGAAACTGTCCTCTTTTGGGGATAAAACAGATATTTGTGGGTGAAAAGGTCCTATTTGAAGGGAAAAAGCTGGTATTTCTTGGAGAAGATGTTCTATACTTGGGAGAAATCTGGCATTTCTGGAAGAAAATTTCCAATTTGAGGGATAAAACAGGTATTTGTGGGTGAAAAGGTCCTATTTGAAGGGGGAAACGTGGTATTTCTTGGAGAAGATGTGATCTATTTGGGAGAAATGTGGCATGTCAGGAAGAAACAGTCCTATTTTGGGGATAAAACAGGTATTTGTGGGTGAAAAGGTCCTATTTGAAGGGGGAAAGCTGGTATTTCTTGGAGAAGATGTGATATATTTGGGAGAAATTTGGCCTTTCTGGAAGAAACTGTCCTATTCTAGGGATAAAACAGGTATTTGTGGGTGAAGAGGTCCTATTTGAAGGGGGAAAGCTGGTATTTCTTGGAGAAGATGTGATATATTTGGGAGAAATGTGGCATGTGTGGAAGAAACTGTCCTCTTTTGGGGATAAAAGAGGTATTTGTGGGTGAAAAGGTCCTATTTGAAGGGGGAAAGCTGGTATTTCTTGGAGAAGATGTGATCTATTTGGGAGAAATGTGGCATTTCTGGAAGAAAAAGTTCAATTTGGGGGGAGAAGGCAGGTATTTGCGGGAGAAAAGTTCCTATTTCAGGAGGAATCCTGGTATTTCTTGGAGAAGATGTGGTATATTTGGGAGAAATGTGGCATTTCTGGCAGAAAATGTTCTCTTTTGGGGATAAAAGAGGTATTTGTGGGTGAAAAGGTCCTATTAGAAGGGGGAAAGCTGGTATTTCTTGGAGAAGATGTGATCTATTTGGGAGAAATGTGGCATGTCTGGAAGAAAATGTCCTCTTTTGGGGATAAAAGAGGTATTTGTGGGTGAAAAGATCCTATTTGAAGGGGGAAACCTGGTATTTCTTGGAGAAGATGTTCTATATTTGGGAGAAATGTGGCCTTTCTGGAAGAAACTGTCCTCTTTTGGGGATAAAACAGATATTTGTGGGTGAAAAGGTCCTATTTGAAGGGAAAAAGCTGGTATTTCTTGGAGAAGATGTTCTATACTTGGGAGAAATCTGGCATTTCTGGAAGAAAATTTCCAATTTGAGGGATAAAAGAGGTATTAGTGGGTGAAAAGGTCCTATTTGAAGGGGGAAACGTGGTATTTCTTGGAGAAGATGTGATCTATTTGGGAGAAATGTGGCATGTCAGGAAGAAACAGTCCTATTTTGGGGATAAAACAGGTATTTGTGGGTGAAAAGGTCCTATTTGAAGGGGGAAAGCTGGTATTTCTTGGAGAAGATGTGATATATTTGGGAGAAATGTGGCATTTCTGGAAGAAACTGTCCTATTCTAGGGATAAAACAGGTATTTGTGGGTGAAGAGGTCCTATTTGAAGGGGGAAACGTGGTATTTCTTGGAGAAGATGTGATATATTTGGGAGAAATGTGGCCTTTCTGGAAAAAACTGTCCTATTTTGGGGATAAAGGAGGTATTTGTGGGTGAAAAGGTCCTATTTGAAGGTGGAATGCTGGTATTTCTTGGAGAAGATGTGATATATTTGGGAGAAATGTGGCATTTCTGGAAGAAAATGTCCTCTTTTGGGGATAATGGAGGTATTTTTGGTTGAAAAGGTCTTATTTGAGGGGGAAACCTGGTATTTCTTGGAGAAGATGTGATCTATTTGGGAGAAATGTGGCATTTCTGGAAGAAACTGTCCTCTTTTGGGGATAAAAGAGGTATTTGTGGGTGAAAAGGTCCTATTTGAAGGGGGAATCCTGGTATTTCTTGGAGAAGATGTGGTCTATTTGGGAGAAATGTGGCATTTCTGGAAGAAACTGTCCTATTTTGGGAAAAAAAGAGGTATTTGTGGGTGAAAAGGTCCTATTTCGAGGGGGAAACGTGGTATTTCTAGGAGAAGATGTGATCTGTTTGGGAGAAATGTGGCATTTCTGGAAGAAACTGTCGTATTTGGGGAGAAAAGAGGTATTTGTGGGTGAAAAGGTCCTATTTGAAGGGGGAAAGCTGGTATTTCTTGGAGAAGATGTGATATATTTGGGAGAAATGTGGCATGTCAGGAAGAAACTGTCCTCTTTTGGGGATAAAAGAGGTATTTGTGGGTGAAAAGGTCCTATTTGAAGGGGGAAAGCTGGTATTTCTTGGAGAAGATGTGATCTCTTTGGGAGAAATGTGGCCTTTCTGGAAGAAACTGTCCTATTTTGGGGATAAAAGAGGTATTTTTGGGTGAAAAGGTCCTATTTGAAGGGGGAAAGCTGGTATTTCTTGGAGAAGATGTGATCTATTTGGGAGAAATGTGGCCTTTCTGGAAGAAACTGTCCTATTCTGGGAATAAAAGAGGTATTTGTGGGTGAAAAGGTCTTATTTGAAGGGGGAAACCTGGTATTTCTTGGAGAAGATGTGATCTATTTGGGAGAAATGTGGCATGTCTGGAAGAAACTGTCCTCTTTTGGGGATAAAAGAGGTATTTGTGGGTGAAAAGGTCCTATTTGAAGGGGGAATCGTGGTATTTCTTGGAGAAGATGTGATCTATTTGGGAGAAATGTGGCATTTCTGGAAGAAAAATTTCAATTTGGGAGGAGAAGGCAGGTATTTCTGGGAGAAAAGTTCCTATTTCAGGAGGAATCCTGGTATTTCTTGGAGAACATGTGATATATTTGGGAGAAATGTGGCATGTCAGGAAGAAACTGTCGTATTTGGGGGATAAAAGTGGTATTTTTGGGTGAAAAGGTCCTATTTGAAGGGGGAATCCTGGTATTTCTTGGAGAAGATGTGATATATTTGGGAGAAATGTGGAATTTTTGGAAGAAACTGTCCTCTTTTGGGGATAAAAGAGGTATTTGTGGGTGAAAAGGTCCTATTTGAAGGGGGAAACCTGGTATTTCTTGGAGAAGATGTGGTATATTTGGGAGAAATGTGGCCTTTCTGGAAGAAACTGTCCTCTTTTGGGGATAAAACAGATATTTGTGGGTGAAAAGGTCCTATATGAAGGGGGAAACCTGGTATTTCTTGGAGAAGATGTGATATATTTGGGAGAAATGTGGCATTTCTGGAAGAAAACTTCCAATTTGAGGGATAAAACAGGTATTTGTGGGTGAGAAGGTCCTATTTGAAGGGGGAAACGTGGTATTTCTTGGAGAAGATGTGGTATATTTGGGAGAAATGTGGCATTTCTGGAGGAAAATGCCCTATCTGGGGGGAGAAAACAGGTATTTGTGGGTGAAAAGGTCCTATTTGAAGGGGGAAACGTGGTATTTCTTGGAGAAGATGTGATGTATTTGGGAGAAATGTGGCATTTCTGGCAGAAACTGTCGTATTTTGGGGATAAAAGAGGTATTTGTGGGTGAAAAGGTCCTATTTCGAGGGGGAAACCTGGTATTTCTTGGAGAAGATGTGATTTATTTGGGAGAAATGTGGCATTTCTGGAAGAAACAGTCCTATTTTGGGGATAAAACAGGTATTTGTGGGTGAAAAGGTCCTATTTGAAGGGGGAAACCTGGTATTTCTTGGAGAAGATGTGATATATTTGGGAGAAATGTGGCCTTTCTGGAAGAAACTGTCCTATTCTGGGGATAAAAGAGGTATTTGTGGGTGAAAAGGTCCTATTTGAAGGTGGAAACGTGGTATTTCTTGGAGAAGATGTGATATATTTGGGAGAAATGTGGCATGTCTGGAAGAAACTGTCCTCTTTTGGGGATAAAAGAGGTATTTGTGGGTGAAAAGGTCTTATTTGAGGGGGAAAGCTGGTATTTCTTGGAGAAGATGTGATGTATTTGGGAGAAATGTGGCCTTTCTGGAAGAAACTGTCCTATTTTGGGGATAAAAGAGGTATTTGTGGGTGAAAAGGTCCTATTTCGAGGGGGAAAGCTGGTATTTCTTGGAGAAGATGTGATCTATTTGGGAGAAATTTGTCATTTCTGGCAGAAACTGTCCTCTTTTGGTGATAAAAGAGGTATTTGTGGGTGAAAAGGTCCTATTTGAAGGGGGAAACCTGGTATTTCTTGGAGAAGATGTGATATATTTGGGAGAAATGTGGCATTTCTGGAAGAAACTGTCCTCTTTTAGGGATAAAAGAGGTATTTGTGGGTGAAAAGGTCCCATTTGAAGGGGGAAAGCTGGTATTTCTATGAGAAGATGTGATTTATTTGGGAGAAATGTGGCATGTCTGGAAGAAACAGTCCTATTTTGGGGATAAAAGAGGTATTTGTGGGTGAAAAGTTCCTATTTCGAGGGGGAAAGCTGGTATTTCTTGGAGAAGATGTGATCTATTTGGGAGAAATGTGACATTTCTGGAAGAAACTGTCCTATTTTGGGGATAAAGGAGGTATTTGTGGGTGAAAAGGTCCTATTTGAAGGGGGAAACGTGGTATTTCTTGGAGAAGATGTGATATATTTGGGAGAAAAGTGGCATTTCTGGAAGAAACTGTCCTATTCTGGGGATGAAAGAGGTATTTGTGGGTGAAAAGTTCCTATTTGAAGGGGGAAAGCTGGTATTTCTTGGAGAAGATGTGATATATTTGGGAGAAATGTGGCATGTCTGGAAGGAAATGTCCTCTTTTGGGGATTAAAGAGGTATTTGTGGGTGAAAAGGTCCTATTTGAAGGGGGAAACGTGGTATTTCTTGGAGAAGATGTGGTATATTTGGGAGAAATGTGGCATTTCTGGAAGAAACTGTCCTATTCTGGGGATAAATCAGGTATTTGTGGGTGAAAAGGTCCTATTTGAAGGGGGAAAGCTGGTATTTCTTGGAGAAGATGTGATATATTTGGGAGAAATCTGGAATTTCTGGAAGAAACTGTCCTATTTTGGGGATAAAACAGGTATTTGTGGGTGAAAAGGTCCTATTTGTAGGGGGAAAGCTGGTATTTCTTGGAGAAGACGTGATATATTTGGGAGAAATGTGGCATTTCAGGAAGAAACTGTCCTCTTTTGGGGATAAAAGAGGTATTTGTGGGTGAAAAGGTCCTATTTGAAGGGGGAAACGTGGTATTTCTTGGAGAAGATGTGATCTATTTGGGAGAAATGTGGCATTTCTGGAAGAAACTGTCCTCTTTTGGGGATAAAAGAGGTATTTTTGGGTGAAAAGGTCCTATTTGAAGGGGGAAAGCTGGTATTTCTTGGAGAAGATGTGATATATTTGGGAGAAATGTGGCCTTTCTGGAAGAAACTGTCCTCTTTTGGGGATAAAACAGGTATTTGTGGGTGAAAAGGTCCTATTTGAAGGGGGAAAGCTGGTATTTCTTGGAGAAGATGTGATCTATTTGGGAGAAATGTGGCATGTCTGGAAGAAACTGTCCTCTTTTGGGGATAAAAGAGGTATTTGTGGGTGAAAAGGTCCTATTTGAAGGGGGAAAGCTGGTATTTCTTGGAGAAGATGTGATCTATTTGGGAGAAATGTGGCATTTCTGGAAGAAAAAGTTCAATTTGGGGGGAGAAGGCAGGTATTTGCGGGAGAAAAGTTCCTATTTCAGGAGGAATCCTGGTATTTCTTGGAGAAGATGTGGTATATTTGGGAGAAATGTGGCATTTCTGGCAGAAAATGTTCTCTTTTGGGGATAAAAGAGGTATTTGTGGGTGAAAAGGTCCTATTTGAAGGGGGAAAGCTGGTATTTCTTGGAGAAGATGTGATCTATTTGGGAGAAATGTGGCATGTCTGGAAGAAAATGTCCTCTTTTGGGGATAAAAGAGGTATTTGTGGGTGAAAAGGTCCTATTTGAAGGGGGAAAGCTGGTATTTCTTGGAGAAGATGTTCTATATTTGGGAGAAATGTGGCCTTTCTGGAAGAAACTGTCCTCTTTTGGGGATAAAACAGATATTTGTGGGTGAAAAGGTCCTATTTGAAGGGAAAAAGCTGGTATTTCATGGAGAAGATGTGATATATTTGGGAGAAATCTGGCATTTCTGGAAGAAAATTTCCAATTTGAGGGATAAAACAGGTATTTGTGGGTGAAAAGGTCCTATTTGAAGGGGGAAACGTGGTATTTCTTGGAGAAGATGTGATCTATTTGGGAGAAATGTGGCATGTCAGGAAGAAACAGTCCTATTTTGGGGATAAAACAGGTATTTGTGGGTGAAAAGGTCCTATTTGAAGGGGGAAAGCTGGTATTTCTTGGAGAAGATGTGATATATTTGGGAGAAATTTGGCCTTTCTGGAAGAAACTGTCCTATTCTTGGGATAAAACAGGTATTTGTGGGTGAAGAGGTCCTATTTGAAGGGGGAAACGTGGTATTTCTTGGAGAAGATGTGATATATTTGGGAGAAATGTGGCATTTCTGGAAAAAACTGTCCTATTTTGGGGATAAAGGAGGTATTTGTGGGAGAAAAGGTCCTATTTGAAGGGGGAAACCTGGTATTTCTTGGAGAAGATGTGATATATTTGGGAGAAATGTGGCATTTCTGGAAGAAACTGTCCTCTTTTGGGGATAATGGAGGTATTTTTGGTTGAAAAGGTCTTATTTGAGGGGGAAACCTGGTATTTCTTGGAGAAGATGTGATCTATTTGGTAGAAATGTGGCATTTCTGGAAGAAACTGTCCTCTTTTGGGGATAAAAGAGGTATTTTTGGGTGAAAAGTTCCTATTTGAAGGGGGAATCCTGGTATTTCTTGGAGAAGATGTGGTCTATTTGGGAGAAATGTGGCATTTCTGGAAGAAACTGTCCTATTTTGGGAAAAAAGGAGGTATTTGTGGGTGAAAAGGTCCTATTTCGAGGGGGAAACGTGGTATTTCTAGGAGAAGATGTGATCTATTTGGGAGAAATGTGGCATTTCTGGAAGAAACTGTCGTATTTGGGGGATAAAAGAGGTATTTGTGGGTGAAAAGGTCCTATTAGAAGGGGGAAAGCTGGTATTTCTTGGAGAAGATGTGATATATTTGGGAGAAATGTGGCATGTCTGGAAGAAACTGTCCTATTCTGGGGATAAAAGAGGTATTTGTGGATGAAAAGGTCCTATTTGAAGGGGGAAAGCTGGTATTTCTTGGAGAAGATGTGATCTATTTGGGAGAAATGTGGCATTTCTGGAAGAAACTGTCCTATTTTGGGGATGAAACAGGTATTTCCAGGAGAAAAGTTCCTATTTCAGGAGGAATCCTGGTATTTCTTGGAGAAGATGTGATATATTTGGGAGAAATGTGGCATTTCTGGAAGAAAAAGTCCAATTTGCGGGGAGAAGGCTGGTATTTGTGGGAGAAAAGTTCCTATTTCAACGGGGAATCCTGGTATTTCTTGGAGAAGCTGTGGTATATTTGGGATAAATCTGGCATGTCAGGAAGAAACTGTCCTATTTTGGGGATAAAAGAGGTATTTGTGGGTGAAAAGGTCCTATTTGAAGGGGGAAACATGGTATTTCTTGGAGAAGATGTGATCTATTTGGGAGAAATGTGGCATTTCTGGAGGATAATGCCCTATCTGGGGGGAGAAAAGAGGTATTTTTGGGTGAAAAGGTCCTATTTGAAGGGGGAAACCTGGTATTTCTTGGAGAGAAGATGTGATATTTTTGGGAGAAATTTGGCCTTTCTGGAAGAAAATATCCTATTTTGGGGATAAAAGAGGTATTTGTGGGTGAAAAGGTCCTATTTGAGGGGGGAACCCTGGTATTTCTTGGAGAAGATGTGATCTATTTGGGAGATATGTGGCATGTCAGGAAGATAAAGTCCAATTTGGGGGGAGAAGGCAGGTATTTGTGGGAGAAAAGTTCCTATTTCAGGAGGAATCCTGGTATTTCTTGGAGAAGATGTGATGTATTTGGGAGAAATGTGGCATTTCTGGCAGAAACTGTCCTCTTTTGGGGATAAAAGAGGTATTTGTGGGTGAAAAGTTCCTATTTCAAGGGGGAAAGCTGGTATTTCTTGGAGAAGATGTTCTATATTTGGAGAAATCTGGCATGTCAGGATGATAATGTCCTATTTTGGGGAAAAAAGAGGTATTTGTGGGTGAAAAGGTCCTATTTCAAGGGGGAAAGCTGGTATTTCTTGGAGAAGATGTGATCTATTTGGGAGAAATGTGGCATTTCTGGAAGAAACTGTCCTCTTTTGGGGATAAAACAGGTATTTGTGGGTGAAAAGGTCCTATTTGAAGGGGGAAACGTGGTATTTCTTGGAGAAGATGTGATATATTTGGGAGAAATCTGGCATTTCTGGAAGAAAATTTCCAATTTGAGGGATAAAAGAGGTATTTGTGGGTGAAAAGGTCCTATTTGAAGGGGGAAACGTGGTACTTCTTGGAGAAGATGTGATATATTTGGGAGAAATGTGGCATGTCAGGAAGAAACTGTCCTATTTTGGGGATAAAACAGGTATTTGTGGGTGAAAAGGTCCTATTTGAAGGCGGAAAGGTGGTATTTCTTGGAGAAGATGTGATATATTTGGGAGAAATGTGGCATGTCAGGAAGAAACTGTCCTATTCTGGGGATAAAACAGGTATTTGTGGGTGAAAAGGTCCTATTTGAAGGGGGAACCCTGGTATTTCTTGGAGAAGATGTGATCTATTTGGGAGAAATTTGTCATTTCTGGCAGAAACTGTCCTCCTTTGGGGATAAAAGAGGTATTTGTGGGTGAAAAGGTCTTATTTGAAGGGGGAAAGCTGGTATTTCTTGGAGAAGATGTGATATATTTGGGAGAAATGTGGCATTTCTGGAAGAAACTGTCCTCTTTTGGGGATAAAAGTGGTAGTTGTGTGTGAAAAGGTCCTATTTGAAGGGGGAAAAGTGGTATTTCTTGGAGAAGATGTGATCTATTTGGGAGAAATGTGGCATTTCTGGAAGAAACTATTCTATTTCGGGGATAAAGGAGGTATTTGTGGGTGAAAAGTTCCTATTTGAAGGGGGAACCCTGGAATTTCTTGGAGAAGATGTGATCTATTTGGGAGAAATGTGGCATGTCTGGAAGAAACTGTCCTATTTTGGGGATAAAAGAGGTATTTGTGGGTGAAAAGGTCCTATTTCGAGGGGGAAACGTGGTATTTCTTGGAGAAGATGTGATATATATGGGAGAAATGTTGCATTTCTGGAAGAAAAAGTTCAATTTGGGGGGAGAAGGCAGGTATTTGCGGGTGAAAAGGTCCTATTTGAAGTGGGAAACCTGGTATTTCTTGGAGAAGATGTGATCTATTTGGGAGAAATGTGGCATTTCTGGCAGAAAATGTTGTCTTATGGGGATAAAAGAGGTATTTGTGGGTGAAAAGTTCCTATTTCAACGGGGAATCCAGGTATTTCTTGGAGAAGATGTGATATATTTGGGAGAAATGTGGCATGTCTGGAAGAAACTGTCCTATTTTGGGGATAAAAGAGGTATTTGTGGGTGAAAAGGTCCTATTTGAAGGGGGAAAGCTGGTATTTCTTGGAGAAGATGTGATATATTAGGGAGAAATGTGGCATGTCTGGAAGAAACTGTCCTGTTTTGGGGAAAAAAGAGGTATTTGTGGGTGAAAAGGTCCTATTAGAAGGGGGAAAGCTGGTATTTCTTGGAGAAGATGTGATCTATTTGGGAGAAATGTGGCATGTCTGGAAGAAAATGTCCACTTTTGGGGATAAAAGAGGTATTTGTGGGTGAAAAGGTCCTATTTGAAGGGGGAAAGCTGGTATTTCTTGGAGAAGATGTGATATATTTGGGAGAAATGTGGCCTTTCTGGAAGAAACTGTCCTATTTTGGGGATAAAACAGATATTTGTGGGTGAAAAGGTCCTATTTGAAGGGGGAAAGCTGGTATTTCTTGGAGAAGATGTGATATATTTGGGAGAAATGTGGCATTTCTGGAAGAAAATTTCCAATTTGAGGGATAAAAGAGGTATTTGTGGGTGAAAAGGTCCTATTTGAAGGGGGAAACTTGGTATTTCTTGGAGAAGATGTGATCTATTTGGGAGAAATGTGGCATGTCAGGAAGAAACAGTCCTATTTTGGGGATATAACAGGTATTTGTGGGTGAAAAGGTCCTATTTGAAGGGGGAAACCTGGTATTTCTTGGAGAAGATGTGATCTATTTGGGAGAAATTTGGCATGTCTGGAAGAAACTGTCCTATTCTGGGGATAAAACAGGTATTTGTGGGTGAAAAGGTCCTATTTGAAGGGGGAAACGTGGTATTTCTTGGAGAAGATGTGATCTATTTGGGAGAAATGTGGCCATTCTGGAAAAAACTGTCCTATTTTGGGGATAAAAGAGGTATTTGTGGGTGAAAAGGTCCTATTTGAAGGTGGAAAGCTGGTATTTCTTTGAGAAGATGTGATATATTTGGGAGAAATGTGGCCTTTCTGGAAGAAACTGTCCTCTTTTGGGGATAATGTTGGTATTTGTGGGTGAAAAGGTCTTATTTGAGGGGGAAACCTGGTATTTCTTGGAGAAGATGTGATCTATTTGGGAGAAATGTGGAATTTTTGGAAGAAACTGTCCTATTTTGGGGATAAAAGAGGTATTTGTGGGAGAAAAGTTCCTATTTCGAGGGGGAACCCTGGTATTTCTTGGAGAAGATGTGATATATTTGGGAGAAATTTGTCATTTTTTGCAGAAACTGTCCTATTTTGGTGATAAAAGAGGTATTTGAGGGTGAAAAGGTCCTATTTGATGGGGGAACCCTGGTATTTCTTGGAGAAGATGTGATCTATTTGGGAGAAATGTGGCATTTCTGGAAGAAACTGTCCTCTTTTGGGGATAAAAGAGGTATTTGTGGGTGAAAAGGTCCTATTTGAAGGGGGAAAGCTGGTATTTCTTGGAGAAGATGTGATATATTTGGGAGAAATGTGGCATTTCTGGAAGAAACTGACCTATTTTGGGGATTAAAGAGGTATTTGTGGGTGAAAAGGTCCTATTTGAAGGGGGAAACGTGGTATTTCTTGGAGAAGATGTGATTTATTTGGGAGAAATGTGGCATTTCTGGAAGAAACTGTCCTCTTTTGGGGATAAAAGAGGTATTTGTGGGTGAAAAGGTCCTATTTCGAGTGGGAAACCTGGTATTTCTTGGAGAAGATGTGATATATTTGGGAGAAATGTGGCATTTCTGGAAGAAACTATTCTATTTCGGGGATAAAGGAGGTATTTGTGGGTGAAAAGTTCCTATTTGAAGGGGGAACCCTGGTATTTCTTGGAGAAGATGTGATCTATTTGGGAGAAATGTGGCATGTCTGGAAGAAACTGTCCTATTTTGGGGATAAAAGAGGTATTTGTGGGTGAAAATGTCCTATTTCGAGGGGGAAACGTGGTATTTCTTGGAGAAGATGTGATATATATGGGAGAAATGTTGCATTTCTGGAAGAAAAAGTTCAATTTGGGGGGAGAAGGCAGGTATTTGCGGGTGAAAAGGTCCTATTTGAAGTGGGAAACCTGGTATTTCTTGGAGAAGATGTGATCTATTTGGGAGAAATGTGGCATTTCTGGCAGAAAATGTTGTCTTATGGGGATAAATAGGTATTTGTGGGTGAAAAGTTCCTATTTCAACGGGGAATCCAGTTATTTCTTGGAGAAGATGTGATCTATTTGGGAGAAATGTGGCATGTCTGGAAGAAACTGTCCTATTTGGGGGATAAAAGAGGTATTTGTGGGTGAAAAGGTCCTATTTGAAGGGGGAAACGTGGTATTTCTTGGAGAAGATGTGGTATATTTGGGAGAAATGTGGCATTTCTGGAAGAAACTGTCCTCTTTTGGGGATAAAACAGGTATTTGTGGGTGAAAAGGTCCTATTTGAAGGGGGAAAGCTGGTATTTCTTGGAGAAGATGTGATATATTTGGGAGAAATGTGGCATTTCTGGAAGAAAATTTCCAATTTGAGGGATAAAAGAGGTATTTGTGGGTGAAAAGGTCCTATTTGAAGGGGGAACCCTGGTATTTCTTGGAGAAGACGTGATATATTTGGGAGAAATGTGGCATTTCAGGAAGAAACAGTCCTATTTTGGGGATAAAAGAGGTATTTGTGGGTGAAAAGTTCCTATTTGAAGGGGGAAAGCTGGTATTTCTTGGAGAAGATGTGATATATTTGGGAGAAATGTGGCATGTCTGGAAGAAACTGTCCTATTTTGGGGATAAAAGAGGTATTTGTGGGTGAAAAGGTCCTATTAGAAGGGGGAAAGCTGGTATTTCTTGGAGAAGATGTGATCTATTTGGGAGAAATGTGGCATGTCTGGAAGAAAATGTCCTCTTTTGGGGATAAAGGAGGTATTTGTGGGTGAAAAGGTCCTATTTGAAGGGGGAAAGCTGGTATTTCTTGGAGAAGATGTGATATATTTGGGAGAAATGTGGCCTTTCTGGAAGAAACTGTCCTCTTTTGGGGATAAAACAGATATTTGTGGGTGAAAAGGTCCTATTTGAAGGGGGAAAGCTGGTATTTCTTGGAGAAGATGTGATATATTTGGGAGAAATGTGGCATTTCTGGAAGAAAATTTCCAATTTGAGGGATAAAAGAGGTATTTGTGGGTGAAAAGGTCCTATTTGAAGGGGGAAACGTGGTAATTCTTGGAGAAGATGTGATCTATTTGGGAGAAATGTGGCATGTCAGGAAGAAACAGTCCTATTTTGGGGATAAAACAGGTATTTGTGGGTGAAAAGGTCCTATTTGAAGGGGGAAACCTGGTATTTCTTGGAGAAGATGTGATATATTTGGGAGAAATGTGGCCTTTCTGGCAGAAACAGTCCTATTTTGGGGATAAAACAGGTATTTGTGGGTGAAAAGGTCCTATTTGAAGGGGGAAACGTGGTATTTCTTGGAGAAGATGTGATATATTTGGGAGAAATGTGGCCTTTCTGGAAAAAACTGTCCTATTCTGGGGATAAAGGAGGTATTTGTGGGTGAAAAGGTCCTATTTGAAGGTGGAAAGCTGGTATTTGTTGGAGAAGATGTGATATATTTGGGAGAAATGTGGCATGTCTGGAAGAAACTGTCCTATTTTGGGGATAAAAGAGGTATTTGTGGGTGAAAAGGTCCTAATTGAAGGGGGAAACGTGGCATTTCTTGGAGAAGATGTGGTATATTTGGGAGAAATGTGGCATTTTTGGAAGAAACTGTCCTATTTTGGGGATAAAAGAGGTATTTGTGGGTGAAAAGTTCCTATTTGAGGTTGGAACCCTGGTATTTCTTGGAGAAGATGTGATATATTTGGGAGAAATTTGTCATTTCTGGCAGAAACTGTCCTATTTTGGTGATAAAGGAGGTATTTGAGGGTGAAAAGGTCCTATTTGATGGGGGAACCCTGGTATTTCTTGGAGAAGATGTGATCTATTTGGGAGAAATGTGGCATTTCTGGAAGAAACTGTCCTCTTTTGGGGATAAAAGAGGTATTTGTGGGTGAAAAGGTCCTATTTGAAGGGGGAAAGCTGGTATTTCTTGGAGAAGATGTGATCTATTTGGGAGAAATGTGGCATTTCTGGAAGAAACTGTCGTATTTTGGGGATAAAAGAGGTATTTGTGGGTGAAAAGGTCCTATTTGAAGGGGGAAACGTGGTATTTCTTGGAGAAGATGTGATTTATTTGGGAGAAATGTGGCATTTCTGGAAGAAACTGTCCTCTTTTGGGGATAAAAGAGGTATTTGTGGGTGAAAAGTTCCTATTTCGAGTGGGAAACCTGGTATTTCTTGGAGAAGATGTGATCTATTTGGGAGAAATGTGGCATTTCTGGAAGAAACTGTCGTATTTGGGGGATAAAAGAGGTATTTGTGGGTGAAAAGGTCCTATTTGAAGGGGGAAAGCTGGTATTTCTTGGAGAAGATGTGATCTATTTGGGAGAAATGTGGCATTTCTGGAAGGAACTGTCCTGTTTTGGGGATAAAAGTGGTAGTTGTGGGTGAAAAGGTTCTATTTGAAGGGGGAAACGTGGTATTTCTTGGAGAAGATGTGATCTATTTGGGAGAAATGTGGCATTTCTGGCAGAAACTGTCCTCTTTTGGGGATAAAAGAGGTATTTGTGGGTGATAAGGTCCTATTTGAAGGGGGAAACGTGGTATTTCTTGGAGAAGATGTGATCTATTTGGGAGAAATGTGGCGTGTCTGGAAGAAACTGTCCTCTTTTGGGGATGAAAGAGGTATTTGTGGGTGAAAAGTTCCTATTTCCAGGGGTAATCCTGATATTTCTTGAAGAAGATGTGATATATTTGGGAGAAATGTGGCATTTCTGGAAGAAACTGTCCTATTCTGGGGATAAAACAGGTATTTCTTGGAGAAAAGTTCCTATTTCAGGAGGAATCCTGGTATTTCTTGGAGAAGCTGTGGTATATTTGGGATAAATCTGGCATGTCAGGAAGAAACTGTCCTATTTTGGGGATAAAAGAGGTATTTGTGGGTGAAAAGGTCCTATTTCCAGGGGGAAAGCTGGTATTTATTGGAAAAGAAGTGATATATTTGGGAGAAATGTGGCATTTCTGGAGGATAATGCCCTATCTGGGGGGAGAAAAGAGGTATTTTTGGGTGAAAAGGTCCTATTTGAAGGGGGAAACCTGGTATTTCTTGGAGAAGATGTGATCTATTTGGGAGAAATGTGGCCTTTCTGGAAGAAAATATCCAATTTTGGGGATAAAAGAGGTATTTTTGGGTGCAAAGGTCCTATTTGAGGGGGGACTCCTGGTATTTCTTGGAGAAGATGTGATCTATTTGGGAGATATGTGGCATGTCTGGAAGAAAAAGTCCAATTTGGGGGGAGAAGGCAGGTATTTGTGGGAGAAAAGTTCCTATTTCAGGAGGAATCCTGGTATTTCTTGGAGAAGATGTGATGTATTTGGGAGAAATGTGGCATTTCTGGCAGAAACTGTCCTCTTTTGGGGATAAAAGAGGTATTTGTGGGTGAAAAGGTACTATTTCCGGGGGGAAACCTGGTATTTCTTGGAGAAGATGTGATCTATTTGGGAGAAATGTGGCATGTCAGGAAGAAACTGTCCTCTTTTGGGGATGAAAGAGGTATTTGTGGGTGAAAAGGTCCTATTTGAAGGGGGAAACCTGGTATTTCTTGGAGAAGATGTGATATATTTGGGAGAAATCTGGCATTTCTGGAAGAAAATTTCCAATTTGAGGGATAAAAGAGGTATTTGTGGGTGAAAAGGTCCTATTTGAAGGGGGAAACGTGGTATTTCTTGGAGAAGATGTGATCTATTTGGGAGAAATGTGGCATGTCAGGAAGAAACAGTCCTATTTTGGGGATAAAACAGGTATTTGTGGGTGAAAAGGTCCTATTTGAAGGGGGAAAGGTGGTATTTCTTGGAGAAGATGTGATATATTTGGGAGAAATGTGGCCTTTCTGGAAGAAACTGTCCTATTCTGGGGATAAAACAGGTATTTGTGGGTGAAAAGGTCCTATTTGAAGGGGGAAAGGTGGTATTTCTTGAAGAAGATGTGATCTATTTGGGAGAAATGTGGCATTTCTGGAAGAAACTGTCCTATTTTGGGGATAAAAGAGGTATTTGTGGGTGAAAAGGTCCTATTTGAGGGGGAAACCTGGTATTTCTTGGAGAAGATGTGATCTATTTGGGAGAAATCTGGCATTTCTGGAGGAAAATGCCCTATCTGGGGGGAGAAAGAGGTATTTGTGGGTGAAAAGGTCCTATTTCGTGGGGGAACCCTGGTATTTCTTGGAGAAGATGTGATCTATTTGGGAGAAATTTGTCATTTCTGGCAGAAACTGTCCTCCTTTGGGGATAAAAGAGGTATTTGTGGG
This sequence comes from Lophura swinhoii, assembly GCA_030408155.1. Lineage (NCBI taxonomy): Eukaryota > Metazoa > Chordata > Aves > Galliformes > Phasianidae > Lophura > Lophura swinhoii. The sequence goes on from CM059457.1 coordinate 475,073, forward strand.
TGAAAAGGTCTTATTTGAAGGGGGAAAGCTGGTATTTCTTGGAGAAGATGTGATATATTTGGGAGAAATCTGGCATTTCTGGAAGAAAATTTCCAATTTGAGGGATAAAACAGGTATTTGTGGGTGAAAAGGTCCTATTTGAAGGGGGAAAGCTGGTATTTCTTGGAGAAGATGTGATGTATTTGGGAGAAATGTGGCCTTTCTGGAAGAAACTGTCCTATTCTGCGGATAAAAGAGGTAGTTATGGGTGAAAAGTTCCTATTTGAAGGGGGAAAGCTGGTATTTCTTGGAGAAGATGTGATATATTTGGGAGAAATGTGGCATGTCAGGAAGAAACTGTCCTCTTTTGGGGATAAAAGAGGTATTTGTGGGTGAAAAGGTCCTATTTGAGGGGGAAACCTGGTATTTCTTGGAGAAGATGAGATCTATTTGGGAGAAATGTGGCATTTCTGGAGGAAAATGCCCTATCTGGGGGGAGAAAAGAGGTATTTGTGGGTGAAAAGGTCCTATTTCGTGGGGGAACCCTGGTATTTCTTGGAGAAGATGTGATCTATTTGGGAGAAATTTGTCATTTCTGGCAGAAACTGTCCTCCTTTGGGGATAAAAGAGGTATTTGTGGGTGAAAAGGTCTTATTTGAAGGGGGAAAGCTGGTATTTCTTGGAGAAGATGTGATCTATTTGGGAGAAATGTGGCATTTCTGGAAGAAACTGTCCTCTTTTGGGGATAAAAGAGGTATTTGTGGGTGAAAAGGTCCTATTTGAAGGGGGAAACGTGGTATTTCTTGGAGAAGATGTGATCTATTTGGGAGAAATGTGGCATTTCTGGAAGAAACTGTCCTATTTTGGGAAAAAAAGCGGTATTTGTGGGTGAAAAGGTCCTATTTCGAGTGGGAAACCTGGTATTTCTAGGAGAAGATGTGATATATTTGGGAGAAATGTGGCATTTCTGGAAGAAACTGTCGTATTTGGGGGATAAAAGAGGTATTTGTGGGTGAAAAGGTCCTATTTGAAGGGGGCAAGCTGGTATTTCTTGGAGAAGATGTGATATATTTGGGAGAAATGTGGCATTTCTGGCAGAAAATGTCCTCTTTTGGGGATAAAAGAGGTATTTGTGGGTGACAAGGTCCTATTTGAAGGGGGAAACGTGGTATTTCTTGGAGAAGATGTGATATATTTGAGAGAAATCTGGCATTACTGGAAGACAATGTCCTCTTTTGGGGATAAAAGAGGTATTTGTGGGTGAAAAGGTCCTATTTGAAGGGGGAAACGTGGTATTTCTTGGAGAAGATGTGATCTATTTGGGAGAAATGTGGCCTTTCTGGAAGAAACTGTCCTATTCTGGGGATAAAAGAGGTATTTGTGGGTGAAAAGGTCCTATTTGAAGGGGGAAACGTGGTATTTCTTGGAGAAGATGTGATATATTTGGGCGAAATGTGGCATTTCTTGAAGAAACCGTCCTCTTTTGGGGCTAAAACAGGTATTTGTGGGTGAAAAGTTCCTATTTCAGGAGGAATCCTGGTATTTCTTGGAGAAGATGTGATCTATTTGGGAGAAATGTGGCATTTCTGGAAGAAAAAGTCCGATTTGCGGGGAGTAGGCTGGTATTTGTGGGAGAAAAGTTCCTATTTGAAGGGGGAATCCTGGTATTTCTTGGAGAAGATGTGGTATATTTGGGAGAAATCTGGCATGTCTGGAAGAAACTGTCGTATTTTGGGGATAAAAGAGGTATTTGTGGGTGAAAAGGTCCTATTTCCAGGGGGAAACGTGGTATTTCTTGGAGAAGATGTGATATATTTGGGAGAAATGTGGCATTTCTGGAAGAAACTATTCTATTTCGGGGATAAAGGAGGTATTTGTGGGTGAAAAGTTCCTATTTGTAGGGGGAACCCTGGAATTTCTTGGAGAAGATGTGATCTATTTGGGAGAAATAGGCATGTCTGGAAGAAACTGTCCTATTCTGGGGATAAAACAGGTATTTCTTGGAGAAAAGTTCCTATTTCAGGAGGAATCCTGGTATTTCTTGGAGAAGATGTGATATATTTGGGAGAAATGTGGCATTTCTGGAAGAAAATGTCCAATTTGCGGGGAGAAGGCTGGTATTTGTGTGAGAAAAGTTCCTATTTCAACGGGGAAAGCTGGTATTTCTTGGAGAAGATGTGGTATATTTGGGAGAAATCTGGCATGTCAGCAAGAAACTGTCCTCTTTTGGGGATAAAAGAGGTATTTGTGGGTGAAAAGGTCCTATTTCCAGGGGGAAAGCTGGTATTTATTGGAGAAGATGTGATATATTTGGGAGAAATGCGGCATTTCTGGAAGAAACAGTCCTATTTTGGGGATAAAAGAGGTATTTGTGAGTGAAAAGGTCCTATTTGAAGGGGGAAACGTGGTATTTCTTGGAGAAGATGTGATATATTTGGGAGAAATGTGGCATGTCAGGAAGAAACAGACCTATTTTGGGAAAAAAAGAGGTATTTGTGGGTGAAAAGGTCCTATTTGAAGGGGGAAAGCTGGTATTTCTTGGAGAAGATGTGATCTATTTGGGAGAAATGTGACATTTCTGGAAGAAACTGCCCTATTTTGGGGATAAAACAGGTATTTGTGGGTGAAAAGGTCCTATTTGAAGGGGGAAAGCTGGTATTTCTTGGAGAAGATGTGATATATTTGGGAGAAATGTGGCATTTCTGGAAGAAACTGTCCTATTCTGGGGATGAATGAGGTATTTGTGGGTGAGAAGTTCCTATTTCCAGGGGGAAACCTGGTATTTCTTGGAGAAGATGTGATCTATTTGGGAGAAATGTGGCATTTCTGGAAGAAACTGTCCTATTTTGGGGATAAAACAGGTATTTGTGGGTGAAAAGGTCCTATTTGAAGGGGGAATCCTGGTATTTCTTGGAGAAGATGTGATCTATTTGGGAGAAATGTGGCATTTCTGGAAGAAAATTTCCGATTTGCGGGGAGAAGGCTGGTATTTGTGGGAGAAAAGTTCCTATTTCAACGGGGAATCCAGGTATTTCTTGGAGAAGCTGTGGTATATTTGGGATAAATCTGGCATGTCAGGAAGAAACTGTCCTATTTTGGGGATAAAAGAGGTATTTGTGGGTGAAAAGGTCCTATTTCCAGGGGGAAAGCTGGTATTTATTGGAAAAGAAGTGATATATTTGGGAGAAATGTGGCATTTCTGGAGGATAATGCCCTATCTGGGGGGAGAAAAGAGGTATTTTTGGGTGAAAAGGTCCTATTTGAAGGGGGAAACCTGGTATTTCTTGGAGAAGATGTGATCTATTTGGGAGAAATGTGGCCTTTCTGGAAGAAAATATCCAATTTTGGGGATAAAAGAGGTATTTTTGGGTGCAAAGGTCCTATTTGAGGGGGGACTCCTGGTATTTCTTGGAGAAGATGTGATCTATTTGGGAGATATGTGGCATGTCTGGAAGAAAAAGTCCAATTTGGGGGGAGAAGGCAGGTATTTGTGGGAGAAAAGTTCCTATTTCAGGAGGAATCCTGGTATTTCTTGGAGAAGATGTGATGTATTTGGGAGAAATGTGGCATTTCTGGAAGAAAATGTTCTATTTTGGTGGTAAAAGAGGTATTTGTAAGAGAAAAGTTCCTATTTGAAGGGGGAAAGCTGGTATTTCTTGGAGAAGATGTGATCTATTTGGGAGAAATGTGGCATGTCAGGAAGAAACAGTCCTATTTTGGGGATAAAACAGGTATTTGTGGGTGAAAAGGTCCTATTTGAAGGGTGAAAGGTGGTATTTCTTGGAGAAGATGTGATATATTTGGGAGAAATGTGGCCTTTCTGGAAGAAACTGTCCTATTCTGGGGATAAAACAGGTATTTGTGGGTGAAAAGGTCCTATTTGAAGGGGGAAAGGTGGTATTTCTTGAAGAAGATGTGATCTATTTGGGAGAAATGTGGCATTTCTGGAAGAAACTGTCCTCTTTTGGGGATAAAAGAGGTATTTGTGGGTGAAAAGGTCCTATTTGAGGGGGAAACCTGGTATTTCTTGGAGAAGATGTGATCTATTTGGGAGAAATGTGGCATTTCTGGAGGAAAATGCCCTATCTGGGGGGAGAAAGAGGTATTTGTGGGTGAAAAGATCCTATTTCGTGGGGGAACCCTGGTATTTCTTGGAGAAGATGTGATCTATTTGGGAGAAATTTGTCATTTCTGGCAGAAACTGTCCTCCTTTGGGGATAAAAGAGGTATTTGTGGGTGAAAAGGTCTTATTTGAAGGGGGAAAGCTGGTATTTCTTGGAGAAGATGTGATATATTTGGGAGAAATCTGGCATTTCTGGAAGAAAATTTCCAATTTGAGGGATAAAACAGGTATTTGTGGGTGAAAAGGTCCTATTTGAAGGGGGAAACGTGGTATTTCTTGGAGAAGATGTGATATATTTGGGAGAAATGTGGCATGTCAGGAAGAAACAGTCCTATTTTGGGGATAAAACAGGTATTTGTGGGTGAAAAGGTCCTATTTGAAGGGGGAAAGGTGGTATTTCTTGGAGAAGATGTGATATATTTGGGAGAAATGTGGCATGTCAGGAAGAAACTGTCCTCTTTTGGGGATAAAAGAGGTATTTGTGGGTGAAAAGGTCCTATTTGAGGGGGAAACCTGGTATTTCTTGGAGAAGATGAGATCTATTTGGGAGAAATGTGGCATTTCTGGAGGAAAATGCCCTATCTGGGGGGAGAAAAGAGGTATTTGTGGGTGAAAAGGTCCTATTTGAAGGGGGAACCCTGGTATTTCTTGGAGAAGATGTGATCTATTTGGGAGAAATTTGTCATTTCTGGCAGAAACTGTCCTCCTTTGGGGATAAAAGAGGTATTTGTGGGTGAAAAGGTCTTATTTGAAGGGGGAAAGCTGGTATTTCTTGGAGAAGATGTGATCTATTTGGGAGAAATGTGGCATTTCTGGAAGAAACTGTCGTATTTTGGGGATAAAAGAGGTATTTGTGGGTGAAAAGGTCCTATTTGAAGGGGGAAACGTGGTATTTCTTGGAGAAGATGTGATCTATTTGGGAGAAATGTGGCATTTCTGGCAGAAACTGTCCTATTTTGGGAAAAAAAGCGGTATTTGTGGGTGAAAAGGTCCTATTTCGAGTGGGAAACCTGGTATTTCTAGGAGAAGATGTGATGTATTTGGGAGAAATGTGGCATTTCTGGAAGAAACTGTCGTATTTGGGGGATAAAAGAGGTATTTGTGGGTGAAAAGGTCCTATTTGAAGGGGGCAAGCTGATATTTCTTGTAGAAGATGTGATATATTTGGGAGAAATGTGGCCTTTCTGGAAGAAACAGTCCTATTCTGGGGATAAAAGAGGTAGTTATGGGTGAAAAGGTCCTATTTGAAGGGGGAAACGTGGTATTTCTTGGAGAAGATGTGATCTATTTGGGAGAAATATGGCATGTCTGGAAGAAACTGTCCTATTTTGGGGATAAAAGAGGTATTTGTGTTTGAAAAGGTCCTATTTGAAGGGGGAATCCTGGTATTTCTTGGAGAAGATGTGATATATTTGGGAGAAATGTGGCATTTCTGGCAGAAAATGTCCTCTTTTGGGGATAAAAGAGGTATTTGTGGGTGAAAAGGTCCTATTTGAAGGGGGAAACGTGGTATTTCTTGGAGAAGATGTGATCTATTTGGGAGAAATGTGGCATGTCTGGAAGAAACTGTCCTATTCTGGGGATAAAAGAGGTATTTGTGGGTGAAAAGGTCCTATTTGAAGGGGGAAACCTGGTATTTCTTGGAGAAGATGTGATATATTTGGGCGAAATGTGGCATTTCTTGAAGAAACCGTCCTCTTTTGGGGCTAAAACAGGTATTTGTGGGTGAAAAGTTCCTATATCAGGAGGAATCCTGGTATTTCTTGGAGAAGATGTGATCTATTTGGGAGAAATGTGGCATTTCTGGAAGAAAAAGTCCAATTTGCGGGGAGTAGGCTGGTATTTGTGGGAGAAAAGTTCCTATTTGAAGGGGGAATCCTGGTATTTCTTGGAGAAGATGTGGTATATTTGGGAGAAATCTGGCATGTCTGGAAGAAACTGTCGTATTTTGGGGATAAAAGAGGTATTTGTGGGTGAAAAGGTCCTATTTGAAGGGGGAAACGTGGTATTTCTTGGAGAAGATGTGATATATTTGGGAGAAATGTGGCATTTCTGGAAGAAACTATTCTATTTCGGGGATAAAGGAGGTATTTGTGGGTGAAAAGTTCCTATTTGAAGGGGGAACCCTGGAATTTCTTGGAGAAGATGTGATCTATTTGGGAGAAATAGGCATGTCTGGAAGAAACTGTCCTCTTCTGGGGATAAAAGAGGTATTTGTGGGTGAAAAGGTCCTATTTGAAGGGGGAAACCTGGTATTTCTTGGAGAAGATGTGATATATTTGGGAGAAATGTGGCATTTCTGGAGGAAAATGCCCTATCTGGGGGGAGACAAAAGGTATTTGTGGGTGAAAAGGTCCTATTTGAAGGGGGAAACGTGGTATTTCTTGGAGAAGATGTGATATATTTGGGAGAAATGTGGCATTTCTGGCAGAAACTGTCCTCCTTTGGGGATAAAAGAGGTATTTGTGGGTGAAAAGGTCCTATTTGAGGGGGGAATCCTGGTATTTCTTGGAGAAAATGTGATCTATTTGGGAGAAATGTGGCATGTCTGGAAGAAACTGTTCTATTTCGGGGATAAAGGAGGTATTTGTGGGTGAAAAGTTTCTATTTGAAGGGGGAAACCAGGTATTTCTTGGAGAAGATGTGATGTATTTGGGAGAAATGTGGCATTTCTGGAAGAAAAAGTCCAATTTGGGGGGAGAAGGCTGGTATTTGACGGAGAAAAGTTCCTATTTCAGGAGGAAACCTGGTATTTCTTGGAGAAGATGTGATATATTTGGGACAAATCTGGCATGTCTGGAAGAAACTGTCCTCTTTTAAGGATAAAAGAGGTACTTGTGGGTGAAAAGGTCCTATTTGAAGGGGGAAACGTGGTATTTCTTGGAGAAGATGTGATATATTTGGGAGAAATGTGGCATGTCTGGAAGAAACTGTCCTCTTTTGGGGATAAAAGAGGTATTTTTGGGTGAAAAGTTCCTATTTGAAGGGGGAGCCCTGGTATTTCTTGGAGAAGATGTGATCTATTTGGGAGAAATGTGGCATTTCTGGAAGAAACTGTCCTCTTTTGGGGATAAAAGAGGTATTTGTGGGTGAAAAGGTCCTATTTCGAGGGGGAACCTGGTATTTCTTGGAGAAGATGTGATCTATTTGGGAGAAATGTGGCCTTTCTGGAAGAAACTGTCCTCTTTTGGGGATAAAAGAGGTATTTGTGGGTGAAAAGGTCCTATTTCGAGGGGGAACCTGGTATTTCTTGGAGAAGATGTGATCTATTTGGGAGAAATGTGGCCTTTCTGGAAGAAACTGTCCTATTTGGGGGATAAAAGAGGTATTTGTGGGTGAAAAGGTCCTATTTGAAGGGGGAAAGCTGGTATTTCCTGGAGAAGATGTGATATATTTGGGAGAAATGTGGCATTTCTGGAAGAAACTGTCCTATTCTGGGAATAAAAGAGGTATTTGTGGGTGAAAAGGTCTTATTTCAAGGGGGAAACCTGGTATTTCTTGGAGAAGATGTGATCTATTTGGGAGAAATGTGGCATTTCTGGAAGAAACTGTCCTCTTTTGGGGATAAAAGAGGTATTTGTGGGTGAAAAGGTCCTATTTGAAGGGGGAAACGTGGTATTTCTTGGAGAAGATGTGATCTATTTGGGAGAAATCTGGCATGTCAGGAAGAAACTGTCGTATTTTGGGGATAAAAGAGGTATTTGTGGGTGAAAAGGTCCTATTTGAAGGGGGAAAGCTGGTATTTCTTGGAGAAGATGTGATGTATTTGGGAGAAATGTGGCCTTTCTGGAAGAAACTGTCCTATTCTGCGGATAAAAGAGGTAGTTATGGGTGAAAAGTTCCTATTTGAAGGGGGAAAGCTGGTATTTCTTGGAGAAGATGTGATATATTTGGGAGAAATGTGGCCTTTCTGGAAGAAACTGTCCTATTTTGGGGATTAAAGTGGTATTTGTGGGTGAAAAGGTCCTATTTGAAGGGGGAAACGTGGTATTTCTTGGAGAAGATGTGATCTATTTGGGAGAAATATGGCATTTCTGGAAGAAACTGTCCTATTTTGGGGATAAAACAGGTATTTGTGGGTGAAAAGGTCCTATTTGAAGGGGGAATCCTGGTATTTCTTGGAGAAGATGTGATATATTTGGGAGAAATGTGGCATTTCTGGCAGAAAATGTCCTCTTTTGGGGATAAAAGAGGTATTTGTGGTTGAAAAGGTCCTATTTGAAGGGGGAAACCTGGTATTTCTTGGAGAAGATGTGATATATTTGGGAGAAATGTGGCATTACTGGAAGACAATGTCCTCTTTTGGGGATAAAAGAGGTATTTGTGGGAGAAAAGTTCCTATTTCTGGAGGAATCCTGGTATTTCTTGGAGAAGATGTGATCTATTTGGGAGAAATGTGGCATTTCTGGAAGAAAAAGTCCAATTTGGGGGGAGAAGGCAGGTATTTGTGGAAGAAAAGTTCCTATTTCAGGAGGAATCCTGTTATTTCTTGAAGAAGATATGATATATTTGGGACAAATCTGGCATGTCTGGAAGAAACTGTCCTCTTGTGGGGATAAAAGAGGTATTTGTGGGTGAAAAGGTCCTATTTGAAGGGGGAAACGTGGTATTTCTTGGAGAAGATGTGATATATTTGGGAGAAATGTGGTATGTCTGGAAGAAAATGTCGTATTTGAGGGAAAAAAGAGGTATTTGTGGGTGAAAAGTTCCAATTTCCAGGGGGAAACCTGGTATTACTTGGAGAAGATGTGATCAATTTGGGAGAAATGTGGCATTTCTGGAAGAAATTGTTCTCTTTTGGGGATAAAAGTGGTAGTTGTGGGTGAAAAGGTCCTATTTGAGGGGGGAAACCTGGTATTTCTTGGAGAAAATGTGATATATTTGGGAGATATGTGGCATGTCTGGAAGAAACTGTTCTATTTCGGGGATAAAGGAGGTATTTGTGGGTGAAAAGTTTCTATTTGAAGGGGGAAACCAGGTATTTCTTGGAGTAGATGTGATCTATTTGGGAGAAATGTGCCATTTCTGGAAGAAACTGTCCTATTCTGGGAATAAAAGAGGTAGCTGTGGGTGAAAAGGTCTTATTTGAAGGGGGAAACCTGGTATTTCTTGGAGAAGATGTGATCTATTTGGGAGAAATGTGGCATGTCTGGAAGAAACTGTCCTATTTTGGGGATAAAAGAGGTATTTGTGGGTGAAAAGTTCCTATTTCAAGGGGGAAAGCTGGTATTTCTTGGAGAAGATGTGATATATTTGGGAGAAATGTGGCATGTCTGGAAGAAAATGTCCTCTTTTGGGGATAAAAGAGGTAGTTGTGGGTGAAATGGTATTATTTCCAGGGGGAAACCTGGTATTTCTTGGAGAAGATGTGATATATTTGGGAGAAATGTGGCCTTTCTGGAAGAAACTGTCCTCTTTTGGGGATAAAACAGGTATTTGTGGGTGAAAAGGTCCTATTTGAAGTGGGAAACCTGGTATTTCTTGGAGAAGATGTGATATATTTGGGAGAAATGTGGCATTTCTGGAAGAAAATTTCCAATTTGAGGGATAAAACAGGTATTTGTGGGTGAAAAGGTCCTATTTGACGGGGGAAAGCTGGTATTTCTTGGAGAAGATGTGATCTATTTGGGAGAAATGTGGCATGTCTGGAAGAAACAGTCCTATTTTGGGGATAAAGCTGGTATTTGTGGGTGAAAAGGTCCTATTTGAAGGGGGAAAGGTGGTATTTCTTGGAGAAGATGTGATATATTTGGGAGAAATGTGGCCTTTCTGGAAGAAACTGTCGTATTTTGGGGATAAAAGAGGTATTTGTGGGTGAAAAGGTCCTATTTGAAGGGGGAAAGCTGGTATTTCTTGGAGAAGATGTGATCTATTTGGGAGAAATGTGGCATTTCTGGAAGAAACTGTCCTATTTTGGGGATAAAAGAGGTATTTGTGGGTGAAAAGGTCTTATTTGAGTGGGAAACCTGGTATTTCTTGGAGAAGATGTGATTTATTTGGGAGAAATCTGGCATGTCTGGAAGAAACTGTCCTCTTTTGGGGATAAAAGAGGTATTTGTGGGTGAAAAGGTCCTATTTCGAGGGGGAACCCTGGTATTTCTTGGAGAAGATGTGATGTATTTGGGAGAAATGTGGCATTTCTGGAAGAAACTGTCCTATTCTGGGGATAAAAGAGGTATTTGTGGGTGAAAAGGTCCTATTTGAAGGGGGAAAGCTGGTATTTCTTGGAGAAGATGTGATATATTTGGGAGAAATGTGGCCTTTCTGGAAGAAACTGTCCTATTCTGGGGATAAAAGAGGTAGCTGTGGGTGAAAAGGTCCTATTTGAAGGGGGAAAGCTGGTATTTCTTGGAGAAGATGTGATCTATTTGGGAGAAATGTGGCGATTCTGGAAGAAACTGTCCTATTTTGGGGATAAAAGTGGTAGTTGTGGGTGAAAAGGTCCTATTTGAAGGGGGAAACCTGGTATTTCTTGGAGAAGATGTGATCTATTTGGGAGAAATTTGGCATTTCTGGAAGAAACTGTCCTCTTTTGGGGATAAAAGAGGTATTTGTGGGTGAAAAGGTCCTATTTCGAGGGGGAACCCTGGTATTTCTTGGAGAAGATGTGATGTATTTGGGAGAAATGTGGCATTTCTGGAAGAAAATTTCCAATTTGAGGGATAAAAGAGGTATTTGTGGGTGAAAAGGTCCTATTTGACGGGGGAAAGCTGGTATTTCTTGGAGAAGATGTGATATATTTGGGAGAAATGTGGCATGTCTGGAAGAAACAGTCCTATTTTGGGGATAAAGAAGGTATTTGTGGGTGAAAAGGTCCTATTTGAAGGGGGAAAGCTGGTATTTCTAGGAGAAGATGTGATATATTTGGGAGAAATGTGGCATGTCAGGAAGAAACTGTCCTCTTTTGGGGATAAAAGAGGTATTTGTGGGTGAAAAGGTCCTATTTGAAGGGGGAACCCTGGTATTTCTTGGAGAAGATGTGATCTATTTGGGAGAAATGTGGCATTTCTGGAAGAAACTGTCCTCTCTTGGGGATAAAAGAGGTATTTGTGGGTGAAAAGGTCTTATTTGAGTGGGAAACCTGGTATTTCTTGGAGAAGATGTGATTTATTTTGGAGAAATGTGGCATGTCTGGAAGAAACTGTCCTCTTTTGGGGATAAAAGAGGTATTTGTGGGTGAAAAGGTCCTATTTCGAGGGGGAACCCTGGTAATTCTTGGAGAAGATGTGATGTATGTGGGAGAAATGTGGCATTTCTGGAAGAAACTGTCCTATTCTGGGGATAAAAGAGGTATTTGTGGGTGAAAAGGTCCTATTTGAAGGGGGAAAGCTGGTATTTCTTGGAGAAGATGTGATATATTTGGGAGAAATGTGGCCTTTCTGGAATAAACTGTCCTATTCTAGGGATAAAAGAGGTAGCTGTGGGTGAAAAGGTCCTATTTGAAGGTGGAAACCTGGTATTTCTTGGAGAAGATGTGATCTATTTGGGAGAAATGTGGCGATTCTGGAAGAAACTGTCCTATTATGGGGATAAAAGTGGTAGTTGTGGGTGAAAAGGCCCTATTTGAAGGGGGAAAGCTGGTATTTCTTGGAGAAGATGTGATATATTTGGGAGAAATGTGGCATGTCTGGAAGAAACTGTCCTCTTTTGGGGATAAAAGTGGTAGTTGTGGGTGAAAAGGTCCTATTTGAGGGGGGAAACCTGGTATTTCTTGGAGAAGATGTGATATATTTGGGAGATATGTGGCATGTCTGGAAGAAACTGTTCTATTTCGGGGATAAAGGAGGTATTTGTGGGTGAAAAGTTTCTATTTGAAGGGGGAAACCAGGTATTTCTTGGAGTAGATGTGATCTATTTGGGAGAAATATGCCATTTCTGGAAGAAACTGTCCTATTCTGGGAATAAAAGAGGTAGCTGTGGGTGAAAAGGTCTTATTTGAAGGGGGAAACCTGGTATTTCTTGGAGAAGATGTGATCTATTTGGGAGAAATGTGGCATGTCTGGAAGAAACTGTCCTATTTTGGGGATAAAAGAGGTATTTGTGGGTGAAAAGTTCCTATTTGAAGGGGGAAAGCTGGTATTTCTTGGAGAAGATGTGATATATTTGGGAGAAATGTGGCATGTCTGGAAGAAAATGTCCTCTTTTGGGGATAAAAGAGGTAGTTGTGGGTGAAATGGTATTATTTCCAGGGGGAAACCTGGTATTTCTTGGAGAAGATGTGATATATTTGGGAGAAATGTGGCCTTTCTGGAAGAAACTGTCCTCTTTTGGGGATAAAACAGGTATTTGTGGGTGAAAAGGTCCTATTTGAAGTGGGAAACCTGGTATTTCTTGGAGAAGATGTGATATATTTGGGAGAAATGTGGCATTTCTGGAAGAAAATTTCCAATTTGAGGGATAAAACAGGTATTTGTGGGTGAAAAGGTCCTATTTGACGGGGGAAAGCTGGTATTTCTTGGAGAAGATGTGATCTATTTGGGAGAAATGTGGCATGTCTGGAAGAAACAGTCCTATTTTGGGGATAAAGCTGGTATTTGTGGGTGAAAAGGTCCTATTTGAAGGGGGAAAGGTGGTATTTCTTGGAGAAGATGTGATATATTTGGGAGAAATGTGGCCTTTCTGGAAGAAACTGTCGTATTTTGGGGATAAAAGAGGTATTTGTGGGTGAAAAGGTCCTATTTGAAGGGGGAAAGCTGGTATTTCTTGGAGAAGATGTGATCTATTTGGGAGAAATGTGGCATTTCTGGAAGAAACTGTCCTATTTTGGGGATAAAAGAGGTATTTGTGGGTGAAAAGGTCTTATTTGAGTGGGAAACCTGGTATTTCTTGGAGAAGATGTGATTTATTTGGGAGAAATCTGGCATGTCTGGAAGAAACTGTCCTCTTTTGGGGATAAAAGAGGTATTTGTGGGTGAAAAGGTCCTATTTCGAGGGGGAACCCTGGTATTTCTTGGAGAAGATGTGATGTATTTGGGAGAAATGTGGCATTTCTGGAAGAAACTGTCCTATTCTGGGGATAAAAGAGGTATTTGTGGGTGAAAAGGTCCTATTTGAAGGGGGAAAGCTGGTATTTCTTGGAGAAGATGTGATATATTTGGGAGAAATGTGGCCTTTCTGGAAGAAACTGTCCTATTCTGGGGATAAAAGAGGTAGCTGTGGGTGAAAAGGTCCTATTTGAAGGGGGAAAGCTGGTATTTCTTGGAGAAGATGTGATCTATTTGGGAGAAATGTGGCGATTCTGGAAGAAACTGTCCTATTTTGGGGATAAAAGTGGTAGTTGTGGGTGAAAAGGTCCTATTTGAAGGGGGAAACCTGGTATTTCTTGGAGAAGATGTGATCTATTTGGGAGAAATTTGGCATTTCTGGAAGAAACTGTCCTCTTTTGGGGATAAAAGAGGTATTTGTGGGTGAAAAGGTCCTATTTCGAGGGGGAACCCTGGTATTTCTTGGAGAAGATGTGATGTATTTGGGAGAAATGTGGCATTTCTGGAAGAAAATTTCCAATTTGAGGGATAAAAGAGGTATTTGTGGGTGAAAAGGTCCTATTTGACGGGGGAAAGCTGGTATTTCTTGGAGAAGATGTGATATATTTGGGAGAAATGTGGCATGTCTGGAAGAAACAGTCCTATTTTGGGGATAAAGAAGGTATTTGTGGGTGAAAAGGTCCTATTTGAAGGGGGAAAGCTGGTATTTCTAGGAGAAGATGTGATATATTTGGGAGAAATGTGGCATGTCAGGAAGAAACTGTCCTCTTTTGGGGATAAAAGAGGTATTTGTGGGTGAAAAGGTCCTATTTGAAGGGGGAACCCTGGTATTTCTTGGAGAAGATGTGATCTATTTGGGAGAAATGTGGCATTTCTGGAAGAAACTGTCCTCTTTTGGGGATAAAAGAGGTATTTGTGGGTGAAAAGGTCTTATTTGAGTGGGAAACCTGGTATTTCTTGGAGAAGATGTGATTTATTTTGGAGAAATGTGGCATGTCTGGAAGAAACTGTCCTCTTTTGGGGATAAAAGAGGTATTTGTGGGTGAAAAGGTCCTATTTCGAGGGGGAACCCTGGTATTTCTTGGAGAAGATGTGATGTATGTGGGAGAAATGTGGCATTTCTGGAAGAAACTGTCCTATTCTGGGGATAAAAGAGGTATTTGTGGGTGAAAAGGTCCTATTTGAAGGGGGAAAGCTGGTATTTCTTGGAGAAGATGTGATATATTTGGGAGAAATGTGGCCTTTCTGGAATAAACTGTCCTATTCTAGGGATAAAAGAGGTAGCTGTGGGTGAAAAGGTCCTATTTGAAGGTGGAAACCTGGTATTTCTTGGAGAAGATGTGATCTATTTGGGAGAAATGTGGCGATTCTGGAAGAAACTGTCCTATTATGGGGATAAAAGTGGTAGTTGTGGGTGAAAAGGCCCTATTTGAAGGGGGAAAGCTGGTATTTCTTGGAGAAGATGTGATATATTTGGGAGAAATGTGGCATGTCTGGAAGAAACTGTCCTCTTTTGGGGATAAAAGAGGTATTTGTGGGTGAAAAGGTCCTATTTCGAGGGGGAACCCTGGTATTTCTTGGAGAAGATGTTATGTATTTGGGAGAAATGTGGCATTTCTGGAAGAAAATTTCCAATTTGAGGGATAAAACAGGTATTTGTGGGTGAAAAGGTCCTATTTGACGGGGGAAAGCTGGTATTTCTTGGAGAAGATGTGATATATTTGGGAGAAATGTGGCATGTCTGGAAGAAACAGTCCTATTTTGGGGATAAAGCAGGTATTTGTGGGTGAAAAGGTCCTATTTGAAGGGGGAAAGCTGGTATTTCTAGGAGAAGATGTGATATATTTGGGAGAAATGTGGCCTTTCTGGAAGAAACTGTCGTATTTTGGGGATAAACAGGTATTTGTGGGTGAAAGGGTCCTATTTGAAGGGGGAACCCTGGTATTTCTTGGAGAAGATGTGATATATTTGGGAGAAATGTGGCATTTCTGGAAGAAACTGTCCTCTCTTGGGGATAAAAGAGGTATTTGTGGGTGAAAAGGTCTTATTTGAGTGGGAAACCTGGTATTTCTTGGAGAAGATGTGATTTATTTGGGAGAAATGTGGCATGTCTGGAAGAAACTGTCCTCTTTTGGGGATAAAAGAGGTATTTGTGGGTGAAAAGGTCCTATTTGAAGGTGGAAACCTGGTATTTCTTGGAGAAGATGTGATCTATTTGGGAGAAATGTGGCATTTCTGGAAGAAACTGTCCTATTTTGGGGATAAAAGAGGTATTTGTGGGTGAAAAGGTCCTATTTGAAGGGGGAAAGCTGGTATTTCTTGGAGAAGATGTGATATATTTGGGAGAAATGTGGCCTTTCTGGAAGAAACTGTCCTATTCTGGGGATAAAAGAGGTAGCTGTGGGTGAAAAGGTCCTATTTGAAGGGGGAAAGCTGGTATTTCTTGGAGAAGATGTGATGTATTTGGGAGAAATGTGGCATGTCTGGAACAAACTGTCCTCTTTTGGGGATAAAAGAGGTATTTGTGGGTGAAAAGGTCCTATTTGAAGGGGGAATCCTGGTATTTCTTGGAGAAGATGTGATCTATTTGGGAGAAATGTGGCATTTCTGGAAGAAACTGTCCTCTTTTGGGGATAAAAGAGGTATTTGTGGGTGAAAAGGTCCTATTTGAAGGGGGAAAGCTGGTATTTCTTGGAGAAGATGTGATATATTTGGGAGAAATCTGGCATTTCTGGAAGACAATGTCCTCTTTTGGGGATAAAAGAGGTATTTGTGGGTGAAAAGGTCCTATTTGAAGGGGGAAACGTGGTATTTCTCGGAGAAGATGTGATCTATTTGGGAGAAATGTGGCATGTCTGGAAGAAACTGTCCTCTTTTGGGGATGAAAGAGGTATTTGTTGGTGAAAAGGTCCTATTTCCAGGGGTAATCCTGATATTTCTTGGAGAAGATGTGATATATTTGGGAGAAATGTGGCATTTATGGAAGAAACTGTCCTCTTTAGGGGATAAAACAGGTATTTCTTGGAGAAAAGTTCCTATTTCAGGAGGAATCCTGGTATTTCTAGGAGAAGATGTGATATATTTGGGAGAAATGTGGCATTTCTGGAAGAAAAAGTCCAATTTGCGGGGAGAAGGCTGGTATTTGTGGGAGAAAAGTTCCTATTTCAACGGGGAATCCTGGTATTTCTTGGAGAAGATGTGGTATATTTGGGAGAAATGTGGCATTTCTGCCAGAAACTGTCCTCTTTTGGGGATAAAAGAGGTATTTGTGGGTGAAAAGGTCCTATTTCGAGGGGGAAACCTGGTATTTCTTGGAGAAGATGTGATTTATTAGGGAGAAATGTGGCATTTCTGGAAGAAACTGTCGTCTTTCGGGGATAAAAGAGGTATTTGTGGGTGAAATGGTCCTATTTGAAGGGGGAAACCTGGTATTTCTTGGAGAAGATGTGATCTATTTGGGAGAAATGTGGCATTTCTGGAAGAAAAAGTCCAATTTGGGGGGAGAAGGCAGGTATTTGCGTTAGACAAGTTCGTATTTCAGGAGGAATCCTGGTATTTCTTGTAGAAGATATGATATATTTGGGTCAAATCTGGCATGTCTGGAAGAAACTGTCCTATTTTGGGGATAAAAGAGGTACCTGTAGGTGAAAAGTTCCTATTTGAAGTGGGAAAGCCGGTATTTCTTGGAGAAGATGTGATATATTTGGGAGAAATCTGGCATGTCTGGAAGAAACTGTCCTATTTTGGGGATAAGACAGGTATTTGTGGGTGAAAAGGTCCTATTTGAAGGGGGAATCCTGGTATTTCTTGTAGAAGATGTGATGTATTTGGGAGCAATGTGGCATGTCAGGAAGAAACTGTCCTCTTTTGGGGATAAAAGAGGTATTTGTGGGTGAAAAGGTCCTATTTGAAGGGGGAAAGCTGGTATTTCTTGGAGAAGAGGTGATCTATTTGGGAGAAATGTGGCATTTCTGGAAGAAACTGTCCTCTTTTGGGGATAAAAGAGGTATTTGTGGGTGAAAAGGTCCTATTTCAGGAGTAATACAGGAATTCCAAGGAGAAGATGTGGTATATTTGGGAGAAATGTAGCATTTCTGGAAGAAACTGTCCTATTTTGGGGATAAGACAGGTATTTGTGGGTGAAAAGGTCCTATTTGAAGGGGGAACCCTGGTATTTCTTGGAGAAGATGTGATCTATTTGGGAGAAATGTGGCATTTCCGGCAGAAAATGTAATATTTTGGGGATAAAAGAGGTATTTGTGGGTGAAAAGGTCCTATTTGAAGGGGGAAAGCTGGTATTTCTTGGAGAAGATGTGATCTATTTGGGAGAAATGTGGCATTTCTGGAAGAAACTGTCCTCTTTTGGGGATAAAAGAGGTATTTGTGGGTGAAAAGGTCCTATTTCGAGGGGGAACCCTGGTATTTCTTGGAGAAGATGTGATCTATTTGGGAGAAATGTGGCATTTCTGGAAGAAACTGTCCTATTTTGGTGATAAAAAAAGGTATTTGAGGGTGAAAAGGTCCTATTTGAAGGGGGAAAGCTGGTATTTCTTGGAGAAGATGTGATATATTTGGAGAAATGTGGCCTTTCTGGAAGAAACTGTCCTCTTTTGTGGATAATAGAGGTATTTGTGGGTGAAAAGGTTCTATTTCAAGGGGGAAAGCTGGTATTTCTTGGAGAAGATGTGATCTATTTGGGAGAAATGTGGCATTTCTGGAAGAAAAAGTCCAATTTGGGGGGAGAAGGCAGGTATTTGTGGGAGAAAAGTTTGTATTTCAGGAGGAATCCTGGTATTTCTTGGAGAAGATATGATATATTTGGGACAAATCTGGCATGTCTGGAAGAAACTGTCCTATTTTGGGGTTAAAAGAGGTACCTGTAGGTGAAAAGTTCCTATTTGAAGTGGGAAAGCTGGTATTTCTTGGAGAAGATGTGATCTATTTGGGAGAAATGTGGCCTTTCTGGACGAAACTGTCCTATTTTGGGGATAAAAGAGGTATTTGTGGGTGAAAAGGTTCCATTTCAAGGGGGAAAGCTGGTATTTCTTGGAGAAGATGTGATGTATTTGGGAGAAATGTGGCATTTCTGGAAGAAACTGTGCTATTTTGGGGATAAAAGAGGTATTTGTGGGTGAAAAGGTCCTATTTGAAGGGGGAAAGCTGGTATTTCTTGGAGAAGATGTGATGTATTTGGGAGAAATGTGGCATTTCTGGAAGAAACTGTCCTCTTTTGGGGATAAAAGAGGTATTTGTGGGAGAAAAGTTCCTATTTCTGGAGGAATCCTGGTATTTCTTGGAGAAGATGTGATATATTTGGGAGAAATGTGGCCTTTCTGGAAGAAAATGTCCTCTTTTGGGGATAAAAGAGGTATTTGTGGGTGAAAAGGTCCAATTTCAGGAGTAATCCAGGAATTCCAAGGAGAAGATGTGGTATATTTGGGAGAAATGTAGCATTTCTGGAAGAAACTGTCCTATTTTGGGGATAAGACAGGTATTTGTGGGTGAAAAGGTCCTATTTGAAGGGGGAATCCTGGTATTTCTTGGAGAAGATGTGATCTATTTGGGAGCAATGTGGCATGTCTGGAAGAAACTGTCCTCTTTTGGGGATAAAAGAGGTATTTGTGGGTGAAAAGGTCCTATTTCGAGGGGGAACCCTGGTATTTCTTGGAGAACATGTGATTTATTAGGGAGAAATTTGTCATTTCTGGCAGTAACTGTCCTATTTTGGTGATAAAAGAGGTATTTGAGGGTGAAAAGGTCCTATTTGAAGGGGGAAAGCTGGTATTTCTTGTAGAAGATGTGATATATTTGGGAGAAATGTGGCCTTTCTGGAAGAAACTGTCCTCTTTTGGGGATAAAAGAGGTATTTGTGGGTGAAAAGGTTCCATTTCAAGGGGGAAAGCTGGTATTTCTTGGAGAAGATGTGATCTATTTGGGAGAAATGTGGCATTTCTGGAAGAAACTCTCCTCTTTTGGGGATAAAAGAGGTACTTGTGGGTGAAAAGGTCCTATTTGAAGGGGGAAACGTGGTATTTCTTGGAGAAGATGTGATTTATTTGGGAGAAATGTGGCATTTCTGGAAGAAACTGTCCTCTTTCGGGGATTAAAGAGGTATTTGTGGGTGAAATGGTCCTATTTGAAGGGGGAAACCTGGTATTTCTTGGAGAAGATGTGATCTATTTGGGAGATATGTGGCATTTCTGGAAGAAAAAGTCCAATTTGGGGGGAGAAGGCAGGTATTTGTGGGAGAAAAGTTTGTATTTCAGGAGGAATCCTGGTATTTCTTGGAGAAGATATGATATATTTGGGACAAATCTGGCATGTCTGGAAGAAACTGTCCTATTTTGGGGATAAAAGAGGTACCTGTAGGTGAAAAGTTCCTATTTGAAGTGGGAAAGCTGGTATTTCTTGGAGAAGATGTGATCTATTTGGGAGAAATGTGGCCTTTCTGGAAGAAACTGTCCTCTTTTGGGGATAAAAGAGGTATTTGTGGGAGAAAAGTTCCTATTTCTGGAGGAATCCTGGTATTTCTTGGAGAAGATGTGATCTATTTGGGAGAAATGTGGCCTTTCTGGAAGAAACTGTCCAATTTTGGGGATAAAAGAGGTATTTGTGGGTGAAAAGGTCCTATTTGAAGGGGGAATCCTGGTATTTCTTGGAGAAGATGTGATGTATTTGGGAGAAATGTGGCATTTCTGGAAGAAACTGTCCTCTTTTGGGGATAAAAGAGGTATTTGTGGGAGAAAAGTTCCTATTTCTGGAGGAATCCTGGTATTTCTAGGAGAAGATGTGATATATTTGGGAGAAATGTGGCCTTTCTGGAAGAAAATGTCCTGTTTTGGGGATAAAAGAGGTATTTGTGGGTGAAAAGGTCCTATTTCAGGAGTAATCCAGGAATTCCAAGGAGAAGATGTGGTATATTTGGGAGAAATTTAGCATTTCTGGATGAAACTGTCCTATTTTGGGGATAAGACAGGTATTTGTGGGTGAAAAGGTCCTATTTGAAGGGGGAATCCTGGTATTTCTTGGAGAAGATGTGATCTATTTGGGAGAAATGTGGCATGTCTGGAAGAAACTGTCCTCTTTCGGGGATAAAAGAGGTATTTGTGGGTGAAAAGGTCCTATTTCGAGGGGGAACCCTGGTATTTCTTGGAGAAGATGTGATCTATTTGGGAGAAATTTGTCATTTCTGGCAGAAACTGTCCTATTTTGGTGATAAAAGAGGTATTTGAGGGTGAAAAGGTCCTATTTGAAGGGGGAAACCTGGTATTTCTTGGAGAAGATGTTATATATTTGGGAGAAATGTGGCCT
This sequence comes from Lophura swinhoii, assembly GCA_030408155.1. Classification (NCBI taxonomy): domain Eukaryota; kingdom Metazoa; phylum Chordata; class Aves; order Galliformes; family Phasianidae; genus Lophura; species Lophura swinhoii. The sequence goes on from CM059457.1 coordinate 495,470, forward strand.
TTCTGGAAGAAACTGTCCTATTTTGGGGATAAAAGAGGTATTTGTGGGTGAAAAGGTTCCATTTCAAGGGGGAAAGCTGGTATTTCTTGGAGAAGATGTGGTATAATTGGGAGAAATCTGGCATGTCAGGAAGAAACTGTCCTCTTTTGGGGATAAAAGAGGTATTTGTGGGTGAAAAGGTCCTATTTGAAGGGGGAAACGTGGTATTTCTTGGAGAAGATGTGATTTATTTGGGAGAAATGTGGCATGTCTGGAAGAAACAGTCCTCTTTAGGGGATAAAAGAGGTATTTGTGGGTGAAAAGGTCCTATTTGAAGGGGGAATCCTGGTATTTCTTGGAGAAGATGTGATATATTTGGGAGAAATGTGCCATTTCTGGAAGAAACTGTCCAATTTTGGGAAAAAAAGAGGTATTTGTGGGTGAAAAAGTCCTATTTCGAGTGGGAAACCTGCTATTTCTAGGAGAAGATGTGATCTATTTGGGAGAAATGTGGCATTTCTGGAAGGAACTGTCCTATTTTGGGGATAAAAGTGCTAGTTGTGTGTGAAAAGGTCCTATTTGAAGGGGGAAACGTGGTATTTCTTGGAGAAGATGTGATATATTTGGGAGAAATGTGGCATGTCTGGGAGAAACTGTCGTATTTTGGGGATAAAAGAGGTACTTGTTTGTGAAAAGGTCCTATTTGAAGGGGGAAACCTGGTATTTCTTGGAGAAGATGTGATCTATTTGGGAGAAATGTGGCATGTCTGGAAGAAACTGTCCTCTTTTGGGGATAAAAGAGGTATCTGTGGGTGAAAAGTTCCTATTTGAAGGGGGAACCCTGGTATTTCTTGGAGAAGATGTGATATATTTGGGAGAAATGTGGCATTTCTGGAAGAAACTGTCCTATTTTGGGGATAAAACAGGTATTTCTTGGAGAAAAGTTCCTATTTCAGGAGGAATCCTGGTATTTCTTGGAGAAGATGTGATATATTTGGGAGAAATGTGGCATTTCTGGAAGAAGAAGTCCAATTTGCGGGGAGAAGGCTGGTATTTGTGGGAGAAATTTCCTATTTCAACGGGGAATCCTGGTATTTCTTGGAGAAGATGTGGTATATTTGGGAGAAATCTGGCATGTCAGGAAGAAACTGTCGTATTTTGGGGATAAAAGAGGTATTTGTGGGTGAAAAGGTCCTATTTCCAGGGGGAAACCTGGTATTTCTTGGAGAAGATGTGATCTATTTGTGAGAAATGTGGCATTTCTGGAGGAAAATGCGCTATCTGGGGGGAGAAAACAGGTATTTGTGGGTGAAAAGTTCCTATTTGAAGGGGGAAAGCTGGTATTTCTTGGAGAAGATGTGATATATTTGGGAGAAATGTGGCATTTCTGGAAGAAACTGTCCTATTTTGGGGATAAAAGAGATATTTGTGGGTGAAAAGGTCCTATTTCGAGGGGGAAACCTGGTATTACTTGGAGAAGGTGTGATTTATTTGGGAGAAATGTGGCATTTCTGGAAGAAACTGTCCTCTTTCGGGGATAAAAGAGGTATTTGTGGGTGAAATGGTCCTATTTGAAGGGGGATACGTGGTATTTCTTGGAGAAGATGTGATGTATTTGGGAGAAATGTGGCATTTCTGGAAGAAAAAGTCAAATTTGTGGGGTGAAGGCAGGTATTTGTGGGAGAATAGTTCCTATTTCAGGAGGAATCCTGGTATTTCTTGGAGAAGATATGATATATTTGGGACAAATCTGGCATGTCTGGAAGAAACTGTCCTATTTTGGGGATAAAAGAGGTACCTGTAGGTGAAAAGTTCCTATTTGAAGGGGGAAAGCTGGTATTTCTTGGAGAAGATGTGATCTATTTGGGAGAAATGTGGCATTTCTGGAGGAAGAAACTGTTCTATTTTGGGGAGAAAAGAGGTATTTGTGGGTGAAAAGGTCCTATTTGAAGGGGGATACGTGGTATTTCTTGGAGAAGATGTGATATATTTGGGAGAAATGTGACATGTCTGGAAGAAACTGTTCAATTTTGGGGATAAAAGAGGTATTTGTGGGTGAAAAGGTCCTATTTGAAGGGGGAATCCTGGTATTTCTTGGAGAAGATGTGATCTATTTGGGGGAATTGTGGCATTTCTGGAAGAAACTGTCCTCTTTTGGGGATAAAAGAGGTATTTGTGGGAGAAAAGTTCCTATTTCTGGAGGAATCCTGGTATTTCTTGGAGAAGATGTGATGTATTTGGGAGAAATGTGGCATGTCTGGAAGAAAATGTCCTCTTTTGGGGATAAAAGAGGTATTCGTGGGTGAAAAGGTCCTATTTCAGGAGTAATCCTGGGATTTCTTGGAGAAGATGTGATCTATTTGGGAGAAATGTGGCATTTCCGGCAGAAAATGTAATATTTTGGGGATAAAACAGGTATTTGTGGGTGAAAAGGTTCTATTTGAAGGGGGAACCCTGGTATTTCTTGGAGAAGAATTGATATATTTGGGAGAAATGTGGCATGTCAGGAAGAAACTGTCCTCTTTTGGGGAAAAAAGAGGTATTTGTGGGTGAAAAGTTCTTATTTGAAGGGGGAAACCTGGTATTTCTTGGAGAAGATGTGATCTATTTGGGAGAAATATGGCATTTCTGGAAGAAACTGTCCTATTTTGGGGATAAAAGAGGTATTTGTGGGTGAAAAGGTCCTATTTGAAGGGGGAACCCTGGTATTTCTTGGAGAAGATGTGATATATTTGGGAGAAATGTGGCATTTCTGGAGGAAAATGCCCTATCTGGGGGGAGAAAACAGGTATTTGTGGGTGAAAAGTTCCTATTTGAAGGGGGAATCCTGGTATTTCTTGGAGAAGATGTGATATATTTGGGAGAAATGTGGCATTTCTGGAAGAAACTGTCCTATTTTGGGGATAAGAGAGATATTTGTGGGTGAAAAGGTCCTATTTCGAGGGGGAAACCTGGTATTACTTGGAGAAGGTGTGATTTATTTGGGAGAAATGTGGCATTTCTGGAAGAAACTGTCCTCTTTCGGGGATAAAAGAGGTATTAGTGGGTGAAAAGGTCCTATTTGAAGGGGGAAACCTGGTATTTCTTGGAGAAGATGTGATATATTTGGGAGAAATGTGGCATTTCTGGAGGAAAATGCCCTATCTGGGGGGAGAAAACAGGTATTTGTGGGTGAAAAGGTTCTATTTGAAGGGGGAAATCAGGTATTTCTTGGAGAAGATGTGATATATTTGGGAGAAATGTGGCATTTCTGGAAGAAACTGTCCTATTTTGGGGAGAAAAGAGGTATTTGTGGGTGAAAGGGTCCTATTTCGAGGGGGAAAGCTGGTATTTCTTGGAGAAGATGTGATATATTTTGGAGAAATCTGGCATGTCAGGAAGAAACTGTCCTATTTTGGGGATAAAAGAGGTTTTTGTGGGTGAAAAGGTCCTATTTGAAGGGGGAAACCTGGTATTTCTTGGAGAAGATGTGATATATTTGGGGGAAATGTGGCATATCTGGAAGAAACTGTCCTCTTTTGGGGATAAAAGATGTATTTGTGGGTGAAAAGGTCCTATTTGAAGGGGGAAACCTGGTATTTCTTGGAGAAGATGTGATATATTTGGGAGAAATGTGGCATTTCTGGAAGAAAATTTCCAATTAGAGGGATAAAACAGGTATTTGTTGGTGAGAAGGTCCTATTTGAAGGGGGAAACGTGGTATTTCTTGGAGAAGATGTGATATATTTGGGAGAAATGTGGCATGTCAGGAAGGAACAGTCCTATTTTGGGGATCAAACAGGTATTTGTGGGTGAAAAGGTTCTATTTCATGGGGGAAACCTGGTATTTCTTGGAGAAGATGTGATATATTTGGGAGAAATGTGGCATTTCTGGAAGAAACTGTCCTTTTTTGGGAAAAAAAGAGGTATTTGTGGGTGAAAAGGTCCTATTTCGAGGGGGAACCCTGTTATTTCTTGGAGAAGATGTGCTATATTTGGGAGAAATGTGGCATTTCTGAAAGAAACTGTCCTCTTTTGGGGATAAAAGAGGTATTTGTGGGTGAAAAGGTCCTATTTCAACGGGGGAAAGCAGGTATTTCTTGGAGAAGATGTGATATATTTGGGAGAAATGTGGCATGTCCGGAAGAAACTGTCCTACTCTGGGGATAAAAGAGGCATTTGTGGGTGAAAAGGTCCTATTTGAAGGGGGAAAGCTGGTATTTCTTGGAGAAGATGTGATCTATTTGGGAGAAATGTGGCCTTTCTGGAAGAAACTGTCCTCTTTTGGGGATAAAAGAGGTATTTGTGGGAGAAAAGTTCCTATTTCTGGAGGAATCCTGGTATTTCTTGGAGAAGATGTGATCTATTTGGGAGAAATGTGGCCTTTCTGGAAGAAACTGTCCAATTTTGGGGATAAAAGAGGTATTTGTGGGTGATAAGGTCCTATTTGAAGGGGGAATCCTGGTATTTCTTGGAGAAGATGTGATGTATTTGGGAGAAATGTGGCATTTCTGGAAGAAACTGTCCTCTTTTGGGGATAAAAGAGGTATTTGTGGGAGAAAAGTTCCTATTTCTGGAGGAATCCTGGTATTTCTAGGAGAAGATGTGATATATTTGGGAGAAATGTGGCCTTTCTGGAAGAAAATGTCCTGTTTTGGGGATAAAAGAGGTATTTGTGGGTGAAAAGGTCCTATTTCAGGAGTAATCCAGGAATTCCAAGGAGAAGATGTGGTATATTTGGGAGAAATTTAGCATTTCTGGATGAAACTGTCCTATTTTGGGGATAAGACAGGTATTTGTGGGTGAAAAGGTCCTATTTGAAGGGGGAATCCTGGTATTTCTTGGAGAAGATGTGATCTATTTGGGAGAAATGTGGCATGTCTGGAAGAAACTGTCCTCTTTCGGGGATAAAAGAGGTATTTGTGGGTGAAAAGGTCCTATTTCGAGGGGGAACCCTGGTATTTCTTGGAGAAGATGTGATCTATTTGGGAGAAATTTGTCATTTCTGGCAGAAACTGTCCTATTTTGGTGATAAAAGAGGTATTTGAGGGTGAAAAGGTCCTATTTGAAGGGGGAAACCTGGTATTTCTTGGAGAAGATGTTATATATTTGGGAGAAATGTGGCCTTTCTGGAAGAAACTGTCCTATTTTGGGGATAAAAGAGGTATTTGTGGGTGAAAAGGTTCCATTTCAAGGGGGAAAGCTGGTATTTCTTGGAGAAGATGTGGTATAATTCTGAGAAATCTGGCATGTCAGGAAGAAACTGTCCTCTTTTGGGGATAAAAGAGGTATTTGTGGGTGAAAAGGTCCTATTTGAAGGGGGAAACGTGGTATTTCTTGGAGAAGATGTGATTTATTTGGGAGAAATGTGGCATGTCTGGAAGAAACAGTCCTCTTTAGGGGATAAAAGAGGTATTTGTGGGTGAAATGGTCCTATTTGAAGGGGGAATCCTGGTATTTCTTGGAGAAGATGTGATATATTTGGGAGAAATGTGCCATTTCTGGAAGAAACTGTCCAATTTTGGGAAAAAAAGAGGTATTTGTGGGTGAAAAAGTCCTATTTCGAGTGGGAAACCTGCTATTTCTAGGAGAAGATGTGATCTATTTGGGAGAAATGTGGCATTTCTGGAAGGAACTGTCCTATTTTGGGGATAAAAGTGCTAGTTGTGTGTGAAAAGGTCCTATTTGAAGGGGGAAACGTGGTATTTCTTGGAGAAGATGTGATCTATTTGGGAGAAATGTGGCATGTCTGGAAGAAACTGTCCTCTTTTGGGGATAAAAGAGGTATTTGAGGGTGAAAAGTTCCTATTTGAAGGGGGAACCCTGGTATTTCTTGGAGAAGATGTGATATATTTGGGAGAAATGTGGCATTTCTGGAAGAAACTGTCCTATTTTGGGGATAAAACAGGTATTTCTTGGAGAAAAGTTCCTATTTCAGGAGGAATCCTGGTATTTCTTGGAGAAGATGTGATATATTTGGGAGAAATGTGGCATTTCTGGAAGAAGAAGTCCAATTTGCGGGGAGAAGGCTGGTATTTGTGGGAGAAATTTCCTATTTCAACGGGGAATCCTGGTATTTCTTGGAGAAGATGTGGTATATTTGGGAGAAATCTGGCATGTCAGGAAGAAACTGTCGTATTTTGGGGATAAAAGAGGTATTTGTGGGTGAAAAGGTCCTATTTCCAGGGGGAAACCTGGTATTTCTTGGAGAAGATGTGATCTATTTGTGAGAAATGTGGCATTTCTGGAGGAAAATGCCCTATCTGGGGGGAGAAAACAGGTATTTGTGGGTGAAAAGTTCCTATTTGAAGGGGGAATCCTGGTATTTCTTGGAGAAGATGTGATATATTTGGGAGAAATGTGGCATTTCTGGAAGAAACTGTCCTATTTTGGGGATAAAAGAGATATTTGTGGGTGAAAAGGTCCTATTTCGAGGGGGAAACCTGGTATTACTTGGAGAAGGTGTGATTTATTTGGGAGAAATGTGGCATTTCTGGAAGAAACTGTCCTCTTTCGGGGATAAAAGAGGTATTTGTGGGTGAAATGGTCCTATTTGAAGGGGGATACGTGGTATTTCTTGGAGGAGATGTGATCTATTTGGGAGAAATGTGGCATTTCTGGAAGAAACTGTCCTCTTTTGGGGATAAAACAGGTATTTGTGGGTGAAAAGTTCCTATTTGAAGGGGGAAAGCTGGTATTTCTTGGAGAAGATGTGATCTATTTGGGAGAAATTTGGCATTTCTGGAGGAAGAAACTGTTCTATTTTGGGGAGAAAAGAGGTATTTGTGGGTGAAAAGGTCCTATTTGAAGGGGGATACGTGGTATTTCTTGGAGAAGATGTGATTTATTTGGGAGAAATGTGACATGTCTGGAAGAAACTGTTCAATTTTGGGGATAAAAGAGGTATTTGTGGGTGAAAAGGTCCTATTTGAAGGGGGAATCCTGGTATTTCTTGGAGAAGATGTGATGTATTTGGGGGAATTGTGGCATTTCTGGAAGAAACTGTCCTCTTTTGGGGATAAAAGAGGTATTTGTGGGAGAAAAGTTCCTATTTCTGGAGGAATCCTGGTATTTCTTGGAGAAGATGTGATGTATTTGGGAGAAATGTGGCATGTCTGGAAGAAAATGTCCTCTTTTGGGGATAAAAGAGGTATTTGTGGGTGAAAAGGTCCTATTTCAGGAGTAATCCTGGTATTTCTTGGAGAAGATGTGATCTATTTGGGAGAAATGTGGCATTTCCGGCAGAAAATGTAATATTTTGGGGATAAAACAGGTATTTGTGGGTGAAAAGGTTCTATTTGAAGGGGGAACCCTGGTATTTCTTGGAGAAGAATTGATATATTTGGGAGAAATGTGGCATGTCAGGAAGAAACTGTCCTCTTTTGGGGAAAAAAGAGGTATTTGTGGGTGAAAAGTTCTTATTTGAAGGGGGAAACCTGGTATTTCTTGGAGAAGATGTGATCTATTTGGGAGAAATATGGCATTTCTGGAAGAAACTGTCCTATTTTGGGGATAAAAGAGGTATTTGTGGGTGAAAAGGTCCTATTTGAAGGGGGAACCCTGGTATTTCTTGGAGAAGATGTGATATATTTGGGAGAAATGTGGCATTTCTGGAGGAAAATGCCCTATCTGGGGGGAGAAAACAGGTATTTGTGGGTGAAAAGTTCCTATTTGAAGGGGGAATCCTGGTATTTCTTGGAGAAGATGTGATATATTTGGGAGAAATGTGGCATTTCTGGAAGAAACTGTCCTATTTTGGGGATAAGAGAGATATTTGTGGGTGAAAAGGTCCTATTTCGAGGGGGAAACCTGGTATTACTTGGAGAAGGTGTGATTTATTTGGGAGAAATGTGGCATTTCTGGAAGAAACTGTCCTCTTTCGGGGATAAAAGAGGTATTAGTGGGTGAAAAGGTCCTATTTGAAGGGGGAAACCTGGTATTTCTTGGAGAAGATGTGATATATTTGGGAGAAATGTGGCATTTCTGGAGGAAAATGCCCTATCTGGGGGGAGAAAACAGGTATTTGTGGGTGAAAAGGTTCTATTTGAAGGGGGAAATCAGGTATTTCTTGGAGAAGATGTGATATATTTGGGAGAAATGTGGCATTTCTGGAAGAAACTGTCCTATTTTGGGGAGAAAAGAGGTATTTGTGGGTGAAAGGGTCCTATTTCGAGGGGGAAAGCTGGTATTTCTTGGAGAAGATGTGATATATTTGGGGGAAATGTGGCATATCTGGAAGAAACTGTCCTCTTTTGGGGATAAAAGATGTATTTGTGGGTGAAAAGGTCCTATTTGAAGGGGGAAACCTGGTATTTCTTGGAGAAGATGTGATATATTTGGGAGAAATGTGGCATTTCTGGAAGAAAATTTCCAATTAGAGGGATAAAACAGGTATTTGTTGGTGAGAAGGTCCTATTTGAAGGGGGAAACGTGGTATTTCTTGGAGAAGATGTGATATATTTGGGAGAAATGTGGCATGTCAGGAAGGAACAGTCCTATTTTGGGGATAAAACTGGTATTTGTGGGTGAAAAGGTTCTATTTCATGGGGGAAACCTGGTATTTCTTGGAGAAGATGTGATATATTTGGGAGAAATGTGGCATTTCTGGAAGAAACTGTCCTTTTTTGGGAAAAAAAGAGGTATTTGTGGGTGAAAAGGTCCTATTTCGAGGGGGAACCCTGTTATTTCTTGGAGAAGATGTGCTATATTTGGGAGAAATGTGGCATTTCTGAAAGAAACTGTCCTCTTTTGGGGATAAAAGAGGTATTTGTGGGTGAAAAGGTCCTATTTCAACGGGGGAAAGCAGGTATTTCTTGGAGAAGATGTGATATATTTGGGAGAAATGTGGCATGTCAGGAAGAAACTGTCCTACTCTGGGGATAAAAGAGGCATTTGTGGGTGAAAAGGTCCTATTTGAAGGGGGAAAGCTGGTATTTCTTGGAGAAGATGTGATATATTTGGGAGAAATGTGGCCTTTCTGGAAGAAACTGTCTTATTCTCGGGATAAAACAGGTATTAGTGGTTGAAAAGGTCCTATTTGAAGGGGGAATCCTGGTATTTCTTGGAGAAGATGTGATCTTTTTGGGAGAAATGTGGCCTTTCTGGAAGAAACTGTCCTCTTTTGGGGATAAAAGAGGTATTTGTGGGAGAAAAGTTCCTATTTCTGGAGGAATCCTGGTATTTCTTGGAGAAGATGTGATCTATTTGGGAGAAATGTGGCCTTTCTGGAAGAAACTGTCCAATTTTGGGGATAAAAGAGGTATTTGTGGGTGAAAAGGTCCTATTTGAAGGGGGAAAGCTGGTATTTCTTGGAGAAGATGTGATGTATTTGGGAGAAATGTGGCATTTCTGGAAGAAACTGTCCTCTTTTGGGGATAAAAGAGGTATTTGTGGGAGAAAAGTTCCTATTTCTGGAGGAATCCTGGTATTTCTTGGAGAAGATGTGATATATTTGGGAGAAATGTGGCCTTTCTGGAAGAAAATGTCCTCTTTTGGAGATAAAAGAGGTATTTGTGGGTGAAAAGGTCCTATTTGATGGAGTAATCCAGGAATTCCAAGGAGAAGATGTGATATATTTGGGAGAAATGTAGCATTTCTGGAAGAAACTGTCCTATTTTGGGGATAAGACAGGTATTTGTGGGTGAAAAGGTCCTATTTGAAGGGGGAATCCTGGTATTTCTTGGAGAAGATGTGATCTATTTGGGAGAAATGTGGCATGTCTGGAAGAAACTGTCCTCCTTCGGGGATAAAAGAGGTATTTGTGGGTGAAAAGGTCCTATTTCGAGGGGGAACCCTGGTATTTCTTGGAGAAGATGTGATCTATTTGGGAGAAATTTGTCATTTCTGGCAGAAACTGTCCTATTTTGGTGATAAAAGAGGTATTTGAGGGTGAAAAGTTACTATTTGAAGGGGGAAAGCTGGTATTTCTTGTAGAAGATGTGATCTATTTGGGAGAAATGTGGCCTTTCTGGAAGAAACTGTCCTATTTTGGGGATAAAAGAGGTATTTGTGGGTGAAAAGGTTCCATTTCAAGGGGGAAAGCTGGTATTTCTTGGAGAAGATGTGGTATAATTTGGAGAAATCTGGCATGTCAGGAAGAAACTGTCCTCTTTTGGGGATAAAAGAGGTATTTGTGGGTGAAAAGGTCCTATTTGAAGGGGGAATCGTGGTATTTCTTGGGGAAGATATGATTTATTTGGGAGAAATGTGGCATGTCTGGAAGAAACAGTCCTCTTTAGGGGATAAAAGAGGTATTTGTGGGTGAAAAGGTCCTATTTGAAGGGGGAATCCTGGTATTTCTTGGAGAAGATGTGATCTATTTGGGAGAAATGTGGCATGTCTGGAAGAAACTGTCCTATTTTGGGAAAAAAAGAGGTATTTGTGGGTGAAAAAGTCCTATTTCGAGTGGGAAACCTGGTATTTCTAGGAGAAGATGTGATCTATTTGGGAGAAATGTGGCATGTCAGGAAGAAACTGTCCTATTTTGGGGATAAAAGTGCTAGTTGTGTGTGAAAAGGTCCTATTTGAAGGGTGAAACGTGGTATTTCTTGGAGAAGATGTGATCTATTTGGGAGAAATGTGGCATGTCTGGGAGAAACTGTCGTATTTTGGGGATAAAAGAGGTACTTGTTTGTGAAAAGGTCCTATTTGAAGGGGGAAACCTGGTATTTCTTGGAGAAGATGTGATCTATTTGGGAGAAATGTGGCATGTCTGGAAGAAACTGTCCTCTTTTGGGGATAAAAGAGGTATTTGAGGGTGAAAAGTTCCTATTTCCAGGGGTAATCCTGATATTTCTTGGAGAAGATGTGATATATTTGGGAGAAATGTGGCATGTCCGGAAGAAACTGTCCTCTTTTGGGGATAAAAGATGTATTTGTGGGTGAAAAGGTCCTATTTCGAGGGGGAAAGCTGGTATTTCTTGGAGAAGATGTGATCTATTTGGGAGAAATGTGGCATTTCTGGAAGAAAATTTCCAATTAGAGGGATAAAACAGGTATTTGTTGGTGAGAAGGTCCTATTTGAAGGGGGAAACGTGGTATTTCTTGGAGACGATGTGATATATTTGGGAGAAATGTAGCATGTCAGGAAGGAACAGTCCTATTTTGGGGATAAAACTGGTATTTGTGGGTGAAAAGGTTCTATTTCACGGGGGAAAGCTGGTATTTCTTGGAGAAGATGTGATATATTTGGGAGAAATGTGGCATTTCTGGAACAAACTGTCCTTTTTTGGGAAAAAAAGAGGTATTTGTGGGTGAAAAGGTCCTATTTCGAGGGGGAACCCTGTTATTTCTTGGAGAAGATGTGATCTATTTGGGAGAAATGTGGCATTTCTGAAAGAAACTGTCCTATTCTGGGGATAAAACAGGTATTTGTGGGTGAAAAGGTCCTATTTCAACGGGGGAAAGCAGGTATTTCTTGGAGAAGATGTGATATATTTGGGAGAAATGTGGCATTTCTGGAAGAAACTGTCCTACTCTGGGGATAAAAGAGGTATTTGTGGGTGAAAAGGTCCTATTTGAAGGGGGAAAGCTGGTATTTCTTGGAGAAGATGTGATCTATTTGGGAGAAATGTGGCCTTTCTGGAAGAAACTGTCTTATTCTCGGGATAAAACAGGTATTTGTGGGTGAAAAGGTCCTATTTGAAGGGGGAATCCTGGTATTTCTTGGAGAAGATGTGATCTATTTGGGAGAAATATGGCCTTTCTGGAAGAAACTGTCCTCTTTTGGGGATAAAAGAGGTATTTCTGGGAGAAAAGTTCCTATTTCTGGAGGAATCCTGGTATTTCTTGGAGAAGATGTGATCTATTTGGGAGAAATGTGGCCTTTCTGGACGAAACTGTCCAATTTTGGGGATAAAAGAGGTATTTGTGGGTGAAAAGGTCCTATTTGAAGGGGGAATCCTGGTATTTCTTGGAGAAGATGTGATGTATTTGGGAGAAATGTGGCATTTCTGGTAGAAACTGTCCTCTTTTGGGGTTAAAAGAGGTATTTGTGGGAGAAAAGTTCCTATTTCTGGAGGAATCCTGGTATTTCTTGGAGAAGATGTGATATATTTGGGAGAAATGTGGCCTTTCTGGAAGAAAATGTCCTCTTTTGGGGATAAAAGAGGTATTTGTCGGTGAAAAGGTCCTATTTCAGGAGTAATCCAGGAATTCCAAGGAGAAGATGTGGTATATTTGGGAGAAATGTAGCATTTCTGGAAGAAACTGTCCTATTTTGGGGATAAGACAGGTATTTGTGGGTGAAAAGGTCCTATTTGAAGTGGGAATCCTGGTATTTCTTGGAGAAGATGTGATCTATTTGGGAGAAATGTGGCATGTCTGGAAGAAACTGTCCTCTTTCGGGGATAAAAGAGGTATTTGTGGGTGAAAAGGTCCTATTTCGAGGGGGAACCCTGGTATTTCTTGGAGAAGATGTGATCTATTTGGGAGAAATTTGTCATTTCTGGCAGAAACTGTCCTATTTTGGGGATAAAAGAGGTACCTGTAGGTGAAAAGTTCCTATTTGAAGGGGGAAAGCTGGTATTTCTTGGAGAAGATGTGATCTATTTGGGAGAAATGTGGCCTTTCTGGAAGAAACTGTCCTCTTTGGGGGATAAAAGAGGTATTTGTGGGAGAAAAGTTCCTATTTCTGGAGGAATCCTGGTATTTCTTGGAGAAGATGTGATCTATTTGGGAGAAATGTGGCCTTTCTGGCAGAAACTGTCCAATTTTGGGGATAAAAGAGGTATTTGTGGGTGAAAAGGTCCTATTTGAAGGGGGAATCCTGGTATTTCTTGGAGAAGATGTGATGTATTTGGGAGAAATGTGGCATTTCTGGAAGAAACTGTCCTCTTTTGGGGATAAAAGAGGTATTTGTGGGAGAAAAGTTCCTATTTCTGGAGGAATCCTGGTATTTCTTGGAGAAGATGTGATATATTTGGGAGAAATGTGGCCTTTCTGGAAGAAAATGTCCTCTTTTGGGGATAAACGAGGTATTTGTGGGTGAAAAGGTCCTATTTCAGGAGTAATCCAGGAATTCCAAGGAGAAGATGTGGTATATTTGGGAGATATGTAGCATTTCTGGAAGAAACTGTCCTATTTTGGGGATAAGACAGGTATTTGTGGGTGAAAAGGTCGTATTTGAAGGGGGAATCCTGGTATTTCTTGGAGAAGATGTGATCTATTTGGGAGAAATGTGGCATGTCTGGAAGAAACTGTCCTCTTTCGGGGATAAAAGAGGTATTTGTGGGTGAAAAGGTCCTATTTCGAGGGGGAACCCTGGTATTTCTTGGAGAAGATGTGATCTATTTGGGAGAAATTTGTCATTTCTGGCAGAAACTGTCCTATTTTGGTGATAAAAGAGGTATTTGAGGGTGAAAAGGTCCTATTTGAAGGGGGAAAGCTGGTATTTCTTGGAGAAGATGTGATATATTTGGGAGAAATGTGGCATGTCTGGAAGAAACTGTCCTCTTTTGGGGATAAAAGAGGTATTTGTGGGTGAAAAGGTTCCATTTCAAGGGGGAAAGCTGGTATTTCTTGGAGAAGATGTGGTATAATTGGGAGAAATCTGGCATGTCAGGAAGAAACTGTCCTCTTTTGGGGATAAAAGAGGTATTTGTGGGTGAAAAGGTCCTATTTGAAGGGGGAATCGTGGTATTTCTTGGGGAAGATGTGATTTATTTGGGAGAAATGTGGCATGTCTGGAAGAAACAGTCCTCTTTAGGGGATAAAAGAGGTATTTGTGGGTGAAAAGGTCCTATTTGAAGGGGGAAACGTGGTATTTCTTGGAGAAGATGTGATATATTTGGGAGAAATGTGCCATTTCTGGAAGAAACTGTCCTATTTTGGGAAAAAAAGAGGTATTTGTGGGTGAAAAAGTCCTATTTCGAGTGGGAAACCTGGTATTTCTAGGAGAAGATGTGATCTATTTGGGAGAAATGTGGCATGTCAGGAAGGAACTGTCCTATTTTGGGGATAAAAGTGCTAGTTGTGTGTGAAAAGGTCCTATTTGAAGGGGGAAACGTGGTATTTCTTGGAGAAGATGTGATCTATTTGGGAGAAATGTGGCATGTCTGGGAGAAACTGTCGTATTTTGGGGATAAAAGAGGTACTTGTTTGTGAAAAGGTCCTATTTGAAGGGGGAAACCTGGTATTTCTTGGAGAAGATGTGATCTATTTGGGAGAAATGTGGCATGTCTGGAAGAAACTGTCCTCTTTTGGGGATAAAAGAGGTATTTGAGGGTGAAAAGTTCCTATTTCCAGGGGTAATCCTGATATTTCTTGGAGAAGATGTGATATATTTGGGAGAAATGTGGCATTTCTGGAAGAAACTGTCCTATTTTGGGGATAAAACAGGTATTTCGTGGAGAAAAGTTCCTATTTCAGGAGGAATCCTGGTATTTCTTGGAGAAGATGTGATATATTTGGGAGAAATGTGGCATTTCTGGAGGAAAATGCCCTATCTGGGGGGAGAAAACAGGTATTTGTGGGTGAAAAGTTCCTATTTCAAGGGGGAATCCTGGTATTTCTTGGAGAAGATGTGATATATTTGGGAGAAATGTGGCATTTCTGGAAGAAACTGTCCTATTTTGGGGATAAAAGAGATATTTGTGGGTGAAAAGGTCCTATTTCGAGGGGGAAACCTGGTATTTCTTGGAGAAGATGTGATTTATTTGGGAGAAATGTGGCATTTCTGGAAGAAACTGTCCTCTTTCGGGGATTAAAGAGGTATTTGTGGGTGAAATGGTCCTATTTGAAGGGGGAAACCTGGTATTTCTTGGAGAAGATGTGATCTACTTGGGAGAAATGTGGCATTTCTGGAAGAAAAAGACAAATTTGGGGGGAGAAGGCAGGTATTTGTGGGAGAATAGTTCCTATTTCAGGAGGAATCCTGGTATTTCTAGGAGAAGATGTGATATATTTGGGACAAATCTGGCATGTCTGGAAGAAACTGTCCTATTTTGGGGATAAAAGAGGTACCTGTAGGTGAAAAGTTCCTATTTGAAGGGGGAAAGCTGGTATTTCTTGGAGAAGATGTGATCTATTTGGGAGAAATGTGGCATTTCTGGAGGAAGAAACTGTTCTATTTTGGGGAGAAAAGTGGTATTTGTGGGTGAAAAGGTCCTATTTGAAGGGGGATACGTGGTATTTCTTGGAGAAGATGTGATTTATTTGGGAGAAATGTGACATGTCTGGAAGAAAGTGTTCAATTTTGGGGATAAAAGAGGTATTTGTGGGTGAAAAGGTCCTATTTGAAGGGGGAATCCTGGTATTTCTTGGAGAAGATGTGATCTATTTGGGGGAATTGTGGCATTTCTGGAAGAAACTGTCCTATTTTGGGGATAAAAGAGGTATTTGTGGGAGAAACGTTCCTATTTCTGGAGGAATCCTGGTATTTCTTGGAGAAGATGTGATATATTTGGGAGAAATGTGGCATGTCTGGAAGAAAATGTCCTCTTATGGGGATAAAAGAGGTATTCGTGGGTGAAAAGGTCCAATTTCAGGAGTAATCCTGGTATTTCTTGGAGAAGATGTGATCTATTTGAAAGAAATGTGGCATTTCCGGCAGAAAATGTAATATTTTGGGGATAAAACAGGTATTTGTGGGTGAAAAGGTTCTATTTGAAGGGGGAACCCTGGTATTTCTTGGAGAAGATGTGATCTATTTGGGAGAAATGTGGCATTTCTGGAAGAAACTGTCCTCTTTTGGGGATAAAAGAGGTATTTGTGGGTGAAAAGGTCCTATTTCCAGGGGGAAAGCTGGTATTTCTTGGAGAAGATGTGATCTCTTTGGGAGAAATGTGGCATTTCTGGAAGAAACTGTCCTATTCTGGGGATAAAACAGGTATTTGTGGGTGAAAAGGTCCTATTTCGAGGGGGAAAGCTGGTATTTCTTGGAGAAGATGTGATATATTTTGGAGAAATCTGGCATGTCAGGAAGAAACTGTCCTATTTTGGTTATAAAAGAGGTTTTTGTGGGTGAAAAGGTCCTATTTGAAGGGGGAAACCTGGTATTTCTTGGAGAAGATGTGATATATTTGGGGGAAATGTGGCATATCTGGAAGAAACTCTCCTCTTTTGGGGATAAAAGATGTATTTGTGGGTGAAAAGGTCCTATTTCGTGGGGGAACCCTGGTATTTCTTGGAGAAGATGTGATATATTTGGGAGAAATGTGGCATTTCTGGAAGAAAATTTCCAATTAGAGGGATAAAACAGGTATTTGTTGGTGAGAAGGTCCTATTTGAAGGGGAAACGTGGTATTTCTTGGAGACGATGTGATATATTTGGGAGAAATGTGGCATGTCAGGAAGGAACAGTCCTATTTTGGGGATAAAACTGGTATTTGTGGGTGAAAAGGTTCTATTTCAAGGGGGAAAGCTGGTATTTCTTGGAGAAGATGTGATATATTTGGGAGAAATGTGGCATTTCTGGAACAAACTGTCCTTTTTTGGGAAAAAAAGAGGTATTTGTGGGTGAAAAGGTCCTATTTCGAGGGGGAACCCTGGTATTTCTTGGAGAAGATGTGATCTATTTGGGAGAAATGTGGCATTTCTGAAAGAAACTGTCCTATTCTGGGGATAAAACAGGTATTTGTGGGTGAAAAGGTCCTATTTCAACGGGGGAAAGCAGGTATTTCTTGGAGAAGATGTGATATATTTGGGAGAAATGTGGCATGTCCAGAAGAAACTGTCCTACTCTGGGGATAAAAGAGGTATTTGTGGGTGAAAAGGTCCTATTTGAAGGGGGAAAGCTGGTATTTCTTGGAGAAGATGTGATATATTTGGGAGAAATGTGGCCTTTCTGGAAGAAACTGTCTTATTCTCGGGATAAAACAGGTATTTGTGGGTGAAAAGGTCCTATTTGAAGGGGGAAACCTGGTATTTCTTGGAGAAGATGTGATCTATTTGGGAGAAATGAGGCATGTCTGGAAGAAAGTGTTCAATTTTGGGGATAAAAGAGGTATTTGTGGGTGAAAAGGTCCTATTTCGAGTGGGAACCCTGGTATTTCTTGGAGAAGATGTGATCTATTTGGGAGAAATGTGGCATGTCAGGAAGAAACTGTCCTATTTTGGGGATAAAAGAGGTATTTGTGGGTGAAAAGGTCCTATTTGATGGGGGAACCGTGGTATTTCTTGGAGAAGATGTGATATATTTGGGAGAAATGTGGCATTTCTGGAAGAAACTGTCCTCTTTCAGGGATAAAAGAGGTATTTGTGGGTGAAAAGGTCCTATTTCGAGGGGGAACCCTGGTATTTCTTGGAGAAGATGTGATCTATTTGGGAGAAATGTGGCATTTCTGGAAGAAACTGTCGTATTTGGGGGATAAAAGAGGTATTTGTGGGTGAAAAGGTCCTATTTGAAGGGGGAACCCAGGTATTTCTTGGAGAAGATGTGATATATTTGGGAGAAATGTGGCATTTCTGGAAGAAACTGTCCTCTTTTGGGGATAAAAGAGGTATTTGTGGGTGAGAAGGTCCTATTTGAAGGGGGAAAGCTGGTATTTCTTGGAGAAGATGTGATATATTTGGGAGAAATGTGGCATGTCTGGAAGAAACTGTCCTCTTTTGGGGATAAAAGAGGTATTTGTGGGTGAAAATATCCTATTTCAAGGGGGAACCTGTATTTCTTGGAGAAGATGTGATATATTTGGGAGAAATTTGGCCTTTCTGGAAGAAACTGTCCTCTTTTGGGGATGAAGGAGGTATTTGTGGGTGAAAAGGTCCTATTTCAGGAGGAATCCTGGTATTTCTTGGAGAAGATGTGATCTATTTGGGAGAAATGTGGCATTTCTGGAAGAAAAAGTCCAATTTGCGGGGAGAAGTCTGGTATTTGTGGGAGAAAAGGTCCTATTTCAACGGGGAATCCTGGTATTTCTTGGAGAAGATGTGATATATTTGGGAGAAATCTGGCATGTCTGGATGAAACTGTCCTCTTTTGGGGATAAAAGAGGTATTTGTGGGTGAAAAGGTCCTATTTCAAGGGGGAAAGCTGGTATTTCTTGGAGAAGATGTGATATATTTGGGAGAAATGTGGCATTTCTGGAGGAAAATGCCCTATCTGGGGGGATAAAAGAGGTATTTGTGGGTGAAAAGGTCCTATTTGAAGGGGGAACCTGGTATTTCTTGGAGAAGATGTGATCTATTTGGGAGAAATGTGGCATTTCTGACAGAAAATGTCCTATTTTGGGGATAAAAGAGGTATTTGTGGGTGAAAAGGTCCTATTTCGAGGGGGAAACCTGGTATTTCTTGGAGAAGATGTGATATATTTGGGAGAAATGTGGCATGTCGGGAAGAAACTGTCCTATTCTGGGAATAAAAGAGGTATTTGTGGGTGAAAAGGTCCGATTTGATGGGGGAACCCTGGTATTTCTTGGAGAAGATGTGATATATTTGGGAGAAATGTGGCATTTCTGGAAGAAACTGTCCTCTTTTAGGGATAAAAGAGGTATTTGTGGGTGAAAAGGTTCTATTTGAAGGGGGAAAGCTGGTATTTCTTGGAGAAGATGTGATATATTTGGGAGAAATGTGGCATTTCTGGAAGAAACTGTCCTATTTTGGGCATAAAAGAGGTATTTGTGGGTGAAAAGGTCCTATTTCGAGGGCGAAAGCTGGTATTTCTTGGAGAAGATGTGATCTATTTGGGAGAAATGTGGCATTTCTGGAAGAAACTGTCCTCTTTTGGGGATAAAGAGGTATTTGTGGGTGAAAAGGTCTTATTTGAAGGGGGAACCCTGGTATTTCTTGGAGAAGATGTGATCTATTTGGGAGAAATGTGGCATGTCAGGAAGAAACTGTCCTCTTTTGGGGATAAAAGAGGTATTTGTGGGTGAAAAGGTCCTATTTGAAGGGGGAAACCTGGTATTTCTTGGAGAAGATGTGATGTATTTGGGAGAAATGTGGCATTTCTGGAAGAAACTGTCCTCTTTTGGGGATAAAAGAGGTATTTGTGGGTGAAAAGGTCCTATTTGAAGGGGGAAACCTGGTATTTCTTGGAGAAGATGTGGTATATTTGGGAGAAATGTGGCATTTCTGGAAGTAAATTTCCAATTAGAGGGATAAAACAGGTATTTGTTGGTGAAAAGGTCCTATTTGAAGGGGGAAACGTGGTATTTCTTGGAGAAGATGTGATATATTTGGGAGAAATGTGGCATGTCAGGAAGGAACAGTCCTATTTTGGGGATAAAACTGGTATTTGTGGGTGAAAAGGTTCTATTTCAAGGGGGAAAGCTGGTATTTCTTGGAGAAGATGTGATCTATTTGGGAGAAATGTGGCATTTCTGATAGAAACTGTCCTATTCTGGGGATAAAAGAGGTATTTGTGGGTGAAAAGGTCCTATTTGAAGGGGGAAACGTGGTATTTCTTGGAGAAGATGTGATATATTTGGGAGAAATGTGGCATGTCCGGAAGAAACTGTCCTACTCTGGGGATAAAACAGGTATTTGTGGGTGAAAAGGTCCTATTTGAAGGGGGAAACCAGGTATTTCTTGGAGAAGATGTGATATATTTGCGAGAAATGTGGCCTTTCTGGAAGAAACTGTCCTCTTTTGGGGATAAAAGAGGTATTTGTGGGTGAAAAGGTCCTATTTGAAGGGGGAAAGCTGGTATTTCTTGGAGAAGATGTGATATATTTGGGAGAAATGTGGCATTTCTGGAAGAAACTGTCCTCTTTTGGGGATAAAACAGGTATTTGTGGGAGAAAAGTTCCTATTTCAGGAGGAATCCTGGTATTTCTTGGAGAAGATGTGATATATTTGGGAGAAATGTGGCATTTCTGGAAGAAAAAGTCCAATTTGCGGGGAGAAGTCTGGTATTTGTGGGAGAAAAGGTCCTATTTCAACGGGGAATCCTGGTATTTCTTGGAGAAGATGTGATATATTTGGGAGAAATCTGGCATGTCGGGAAGAAACTGTCCTCTTTTGGGGATAAAGCAGGTATTTGTGGGTGAAAAGGTCCTATTTGAAGGGGGACTCCTAGTATTTCTTGGAGAAGATGTGATCTATTTGGGAGAAATGTGGCATTTCTGACAGAAAATGTCCTATTTTGGGGATAAAAGCGGTATTTGTGGGTGAAAAGGTCCTATTTCGAGGGGGAAACCTGGTATTTCTTGGAGAAGATGTGATCTATTTTGGAGAAATGTGGCATTTCTGGAAGAAACTGTCCTATTTGGGGGAGAAGCCTGCTATTAGTGGGTGAAAAGGTCCTATTTGAAGGGGGAATCCTGGTATTTCTTGGAGAAGATGTGATATATTTGGGAGAAATGTGGCATTTCTGGAAGAAACTGTCCTATTTTGGGGATAAAACAGGTATTTGTGGGTGAAAAGGTCCTATTTGAAGGGGGAACCCTGGTATTTCTTGGAGAAGATGTGATATATTTGGGAGAAATGTGGCATTTCTGGAAGAAACTGTCCTCTTTTAGGGATAAATGAGGTATTTGTGGGTGAAAAGGTTCTATTTGAAGGGGGAAAGCTGGTATTTCTTGGAGAAGATGTGATATATTTGGGAGAAATGTGGCATTTCTGGAAGAAACTGTCCTATTTTGGGCATAAAAGAGGTATTTGTGGGTGAAAAGGTCCTATTTCGAGGGCGAAAGCTGGTATTTCTTGGAGAAGATGTGATCTATTTGGGAGAAATGTGGCATTTCTGGAAGAAACTGTCCTCTTTTGGGGATAAAAAGGTATTTGTGGGTGAAAAGGTCTTATTTGAAGGGGGAACCCTGGTATTTCTTGGAGAAGATGTGATCTATTTGGGAGAAATGTGGCATGTCAGGAAGAAACTGTCCTATTTTGGGGATAAAAGAGGTATTTGTGGGTGAAAAGGTCCTATTTGAAGGGGGAAACCTGGTATTTCTTGGAGAAGATGTGATGTATTTGGGAGAAATGTGGCATTTCTGGAAGAAACTGTCCTCTTTTGGGGATAAAAGAGGTATTTGTTGGTGAAAAGGTCCTATTTGAAGGGGGAAACCTGGTATTTCATGGAGAAGATGTGATCTATTTGGGAGAAATGTGGCATGTCAGGAAGAAACTGTCCTATTTTGGGGATAAAAGAGGTATTTGTGGGTGAAAAGGTCCTATTTGAAGGGGGAAACCTGGTATTTCTTGGAGAAGATGTGATGTATTTGGGGGAAATGTGGCATTTCTGGAAGAAACTGTCCTCTTTTGGGGATAAAAGAGGTATTTTTGGGTGAAAAGTTCCTATTTGAAGGGGGAAACCTGGTATTTCTTGGAGAAGATGTGGTATATTTGGGAGAAATGTGGCATTTCTGGAAGTAAATTTCCAATTAGAGGGATAAAACAAGTATTTGTTGGTGAAAAGGTCCTATTTGAAGGGGGAAACGTGGTATTTCTTGGAGAAGATGTGATATATTTGGGAGAAATGTGGCATGTCAGGAAGGAACAGTCCTATTTTGGGGATAAAACTGGTATTTGTGGGTGAAAAGTTTCTATTTCAAGGGGGAAAGCTGGTATTTCTTGGAGAAGATGTGATCTATTTGGGAGAAATGTGGCATTTCTGATAGAAACTGTCCTATTCTGGGGATAAAAGAGGTATTTGTGGGTGAAAAGGTCCTATTTGAAGGGGGAAACGTGGTATTTCTTGGAGAAGATGTGATATATTTGGGAGAAATGTGGCATGTCCGGAAGAAACTGTCCTACTCTGGGGATAAAACAGGTATTTGTGGGTGAAAAGGTCCTATTTGAAGGGGGAAACCAGGTATTTCTTGGAGAAGATGTGATATATTTGCGAGAAATGTGGCCTTTCTGGAAGAAACTGTCCTCTTTTGGGGATAAAAGAGGTATTTGTGGGTGAAAAGGTCCTATTTGAAGGGGGAAAGCTGGTATTTCTTGGAGAAGATGTGATATATTTGGGAGAAATGTGGCATTTCTGGAAGAAACTGTCCTCTTTTGGGGATAAAACAGGTATTTGTGGGAGAAAAGTTCCTATTTCAGGAGGAATCCTGGTATTTCTTGGAGAAGATGTGATATATTTGGGAGAAATGTGGCATTTCTGGAAGAAAAAGTCCAATTTGCGGGGAGAAGTCTGGTATTTGTGGGAGAAAAGGTCCTATTTCAACGGGGAATCCTGGTATTTCTTGGAGAAGATGTGATATATTTGGGAGAAATCTGGCATGTCGGGAAGAAACTGTCCTCTTTTGGGGATAAAGCAGGTATTTGTGGGTGAAAAGGTCCTATTTGAAGGGGGACTCCTAGTATTTCTTGGAGAAGATGTGATCTATTTGGGAGAAATGTGGCATTTCTGACAGAAAATGTCCTATTTTGGGGATAAAAGCGGTATTTGTGGGTGAAAAGGTCCTATTTCGAGGGGGAAACCTGGTATTTCTTGGAGAAGATGTGATCTATTTTGGAGAAATGTGGCATTTCTGGAAGAAACTGTCCTATTTGGGGGAGAAGCCTGCTATTAGTGGGTGAAAAGGTCCTATTTGAAGGGGGAATCCTGGTATTTCTTGGAGAAGATGTGATATATTTGGGAGAAATGTGGCATTTCTGGAAGAAACTGTCCTATTTTGGGGATAAAACAGGTATTTGTGGGTGAAAAGGTCCTATTTGAAGGGGGAAACCTGGTATTTCTTGGAGAAGATGTGATCTATTTGGGAGAAATGTGGCATTTCTGGAAGAAACTGTCGTATTTTGGGGATAAAAGAGGTATTTGTGGGTGAAAAGGTCCTATTTGAAGGGGGAAACGTGGTATTTCTTGAAGAAGATGTGATCTATTTGGGAGAAATGTGGCATGTCTGGAAGAAACTGTCCTCTTTTGGGGTTAAAAGAGGTATTTGTGGGTGAAAAGGTCCTATTTGAAGGGGGAAACGTGGTATTTCTTGGAGAAGATGTGATCTATTTGGGAGAAATGTGGCATGTCAGGAAGAAACTGTCCTATTTTGGGGATAAAAGAGGTATTTGTGGGTGAAAAGGTCCTATTTGAAGGGGGAAACCTGGTATTTCTTGGAGAAGATGTGATATATTTGGGGGAAATGTGGCATATCTGGAAGAAACTGTCCTATTTTGGGGATAAAAGAGGTATTTGTGGGTGAAAAGGTCCTATTTGAAGGGGGATACGTGGTATTTCTTGGAGAAGATTTTATATATTTGGGAGAAATGTGGCATGTCAGGAAGGAACAGTCCTATTTTGGGGATAAAACTGGTATTTGTGGGTGAAAAGTTTCTATTTCAAGGGGGAAAGCTGGTATTTCTTGGAGAAGATGTGATCTATTTGGGAGAAATGTGGCATTTCTGATAGAAACTGTCCTATTCTGGGGATAAAAGAGGTATTTGTGGGTGAAAAGGTCCTATTTGAAGGGGGAAACGTGGTATTTCTTGGAGAAGATGTGATATATTTGGGAGAAATGTGGCATGTACGGAAGAAACTGTCCTACTCTGGGGATAAAAGAGGTATTTGTGGGTGAAAAGGTCCTATTTGAAGGGGGAAACCAGGTATTTCTTGGAGAAGATGTGATATATTTGCGAGAAATGTGGCCTTTCTGGAAGAAACTGTCCTATTTTGGGGATAAAAGAGGTATTTGTGGGTGAAAAGGTCCTATTTGAAGGGGGAAAGCTGGTATTTCTTGGAGAAGATGTGATCTATTTGGGAGAAATGTGGCATTTCTGGAAGAAACTGTCCTCTTTTGGGGATAAAACAGGTATTTGTGGGAGAAAAGTTCCTATTTCAGGAGGAATCCTGGTATTTCTTGGAGAAGATGTGATATATTTGCGAGAAATGTGGCCTTTCTGGAAGAAAAAGTCCAATTTGCGGGGAGAAGTCTGGTATTTGTGGGAGAAAAGGTCCTATTTCAACGGGGAATCCTGGTATTTCTTGGAGAAGATGTGATATATTTGGGAGAAATCTGGCATGTCGGGAAGAAACTGTCCTCTTTTGGGGATAAAGCAGGTATTTGTGGGTGAAAAGGTCCTATTTGAAGGGGGAAAGCTGGTATTTCTTGGAGAAGATGTGATCTATTTGGGAGAAATGTAGCATTTCTGGAAGAAACTGTCCTATTTTGGGGATAAGACAGGTATTTGTGGGTGAAAAGGTCCTATTTGAAGGGGGAATCCTGGTATTTCTTGGAGAAGATGTGATCTATTTGGGAGAAATGTGGCATGTCTGGAAGAAACTGTCCTCTTTCGGGGATAAAAGAGGTATTTGTGGGTGAAAAGGTCCTATTTCGAGGGGGAACCCTGGTATTTCTTGGAGAAGATGTGATCTATTTGGGAGAAATTTGTCATTTCTGGCAGAAACTGTCCTATTTTGGTGATAAAAGAGGTATTTGAGGGTGAAAAGGTCCTATTTGAAGGGGGAAAGCTGGTATTTCTTGGAGAAGATGTGATATATTTGGGAGAAATGTGGCATGTCTGGAAGAAACTGTCCTATTTTGGGGATAAAAGAGGTATTTGTGGGTGAAAAGGTTCCATTTCAAGGGGGAAAGCTGGTATTTCTTGGAGAAGATGTGGTATAATTGGGAGAAATCTGGCATGTCAGGAAGAAACTGTCCTCTTTTGGGGATAAAAGAGGTATTTGTGGGTGAAAAGGTCCTATTTGAAGGGGGAATCGTGGTATTTCTTGGGGAAGATGTGATTTATTTGGGAGAAATGTGGCATGTCTGGAAGAAACAGTCCTCTTTAGGGGATAAAAGAGGTATTTGTGGGTGAAAAGGTCCTATTTGAAGGGGGAAACGTGGTATTTCTTGGAGAAGATGTGATATATTTGGGAGAAATGTGGCATGTCAGGAAGGAACAGTCCTATTTTGGGGATAAAACTGGTATTTGTGGGTGAAAAGTTTCTATTTCAAGGGGGAAAGCTGGTATTTCTTGGAGAAGATGTGATCTATTTGGGAGAAATGTGGCATTTCTGATAGAAACTGTCCTATTCTGGGGATAAAAGAGGTATTTGTGGGTGAAAAGGTCCTATTTGAAGGGGGAAACGTGGTATTTCTTGGAGAAGATGTGATATATTTGGGAGAAATGTGGCATGTCCGGAAGAAACTGTCCTACTCTGGGGATAAAACAGGTATTTGTGGGTGAAAAGGTCCTATTTGAAGGGGGAAAGCTGGTATTTCTTGGAGAAGATGTGATATATTTGCGAGAAATGTGGCCTTTCTGGAAGAAACTGTCCTATTTTGGGGATAAAAGAGGTATTTGTGGGTGAAAAGGTCCTATTTGAAGGGGGAAAGCTGGTATTTCTTGGAGAAGATGTGATCTATTTGGGAGAAATGTGGCATTTCTGGAAGAAACTGTCCTCTTTTGGGGATAAAACAGGTATTTGTGGGAGAAAAGTTCCTATTTCAGGAGGAATCCTGGTATTTCTTGGAGAAGATGTGATATATTTGGGAGAAATGTGGCATTTCTGGAAGAAAAAGTCCAATTTGCGGGGAGAAGTCTGGTATTTGTGGGAGAAAAGGTCCTATTTCAACGGGGAATCCTGGTATTTCTTGGAGAAGATGTGATATATTTGGGAGAAATCTGGCATGTCGGGAAGAAACTGTCCTCTTTTGGGGATAAAGCAGGTATTTGTGGGTGAAAAGGTCCTATTTGAAGGGGGAAAGCTGGTATTTCTTGGAGAAGATGTGATCTATTTGGGAGAAATGTAGCATTTCTGGAAGAAACTGTCCTCTTTTGGGGATAAGACAGGTATTTGTGGGTGAAAAGGTCCTATTTGAAGGGGGAATCCTGGTATTTCTTGGAGAAGATGTGATCTATTTGGGAGAAATGTGGCATGTCTGGAAGAAACTGTCCTCTTTCGGGGATAAAAGAGGTATTTGTGGGTGAAAAGGTCCTATTTCGAGGGGGAACCCTGGTATTTCTTGGAGAAGATGTGATCTATTTGGGAGAAATTTGTCATTTCTGGCAGAAACTGTCCTATTTTTGTGATAAAAGAGGTATTTGAGGGTGAAAAGGTCCTATTTGAAGGGGGAAAGCTGGTATTTCTTGGAGAAGATGTGATATATTTGGGAGAAATGTGGCATGTCTGGAAGAAACTGTCCTATTTTGGGGATAAAAGAGGTATTTGTGGGTGAAAAGGTTCCATTTCAAGGGGGAAAGCTGGTATTTCTTGGAGAAGATGTGGTATAATTGGGAGAAATCTGGCATGTCAGGAAGAAACTGTCCTCTTTTGGGGATAAAAGAGGTATTTGTGGGTGAAAAGGTCCTATTTGAAGGGGGAATCGTGGTATTTCTTGGGGAAGATGTGATTTATTTGGGAGAAATGTGGCATGTCTGGAAGAAACAGTCCTCTTTAGGGGATAAAAGAGGTATTTGTGGGTGAAAAGGTCCTATTTGAAGGGGGAAACGTGGTATTTCTTGGAGAAGATGTGATATATTTGGGAGAAATGTGCCATTTCTGGAAGAAACTGTCCTATTTTGGGAAAAAAAGAGGTATTTGTGGGTGAAAAAGTCCTATTTCGAGTGGGAAACCTGGTATTTCTAGGAGAAGATGTGATTTATTTGGGAGAAATGTGACATGTCTGGAAGAAAGTGTTCAATTTTGGGGATAAAAGAGGTATTTGTGGGTGAAAAGGTCCTATTTGAAGGGGGAATCCTGGTATTTCTTGGAGAAGATGTGATCTATTTGGGGCAATTGTGGCATTTCTGGAAGAAACTGTCCTATTTTGGGGATAAAAGAGGTATTTGTGGGAGAAACGTTCCTATTTCTGGAGGAATCCTGGTATTTCTTGGAGAAGATGTGATATATTTGGGAGAAATGTGGCATGTCTGGAAGAAAATGTCCTCTTATGGGGATAAAAGAGGTATTCGTGGGTGAAAAGGTCCAATTTCAGGAGTAATCCTGGTATTTCTTGGAGAAGATGTGATCTATTTGGGAGAAATGTGGCATTTCCGGCAGAAAATGTAATATTTTGGGGATAAAACAGGTATTTGTGGGTGAAAAGGTTCTATTTGAAGGGGGAACCCTGGTATTTCTTGGAGAAGATGTGATATATTTGGGAGAAATGTGGCATTTCTGGAAGAAACTGTCCTCTTTTGGGGAAAAAAGAGGTATTTGTGGGTGAAAAGGTCCTATTTGAAGGGGGAAAGCAGGTATTTCTTGGAGAAGATGTGATATATTTGGGAGAAATGTGGCATTTCTGGAAGAAACTGTCCTCTTTTGGGGATAAAAGAGGTATTTGTGGGTGAAAAGGTCCTATTTCGAGGGGGAAAGCTGGTATTTCTTGGAGAAGATGTGATATATTTTGGAGAAATCTGGCATGTCAGGAAGAAACTGTCCTATTTTGGTTATAAAAGAGGTATTTGTGGGTGAAAAGGTCCTATTTGAAGGGGGAAACCTGGTATTTCATGGAGAAGATGTGATATATTTGGGAGAAATGTGGCATTTCTGGAAGAAACTGTCCTCTTTTGGGGATAAAAGATGTATTTGTGGGTGAAAAGGTCCTATTTCGTGGGGGAACCCTGGTATTTCTTGGAGAAGATGTGATATATTTGGGAGAAATGTGGCATTTCTGGAAGAAAATTTCCAATAAGAGGGATAAAACAGGTATTTGTTGGTGAGAAGGTCCTATTTGAAGGGGGAAACGTGGTATTTCTTGGAGACGATGTGATATATTTGGGAGAAATGTGGCATGTCAGGAAGGAACAGTCCTATTTTGGGGATAAAACTGGTATTTGTGGGTGAAAAGGTTCTATTTCAAGGGGGAAAGCTGGTATTTCTTGGAGAAGATGTGATATATTTGGGAGAAATGTGGCATTTCTGGAACAAACTGTCCTTTTTTGGGAAAAAAAGAGGTATTTGTGGGTGAAAAGGTCCTATTTCGAGGGGGAACCCTGTTATTTCTTGGAGAAGATGTGATCTATTTGGGAGAAATGTGGCATTTCTGAAAGAAACTGTCCTATTCTGGGGATAAAAGAGGTATTTGTGGGTGAAAAGGTCCTATTTCAACGGGGGAAAGCAGGTATTTCTTGGAGAAGATGTGCTATATTTGGGAGAAATGTGGCATGTCCAGAAGAAACTGTCCTACTCTGGGGATAAAAGAGGTATTTGTGGGTGAAAAGGTCCTATTTGAAGGGGGAAAGCTGGTATTTCTTGGAGAAGATGTGATATATTTGGGAGAAATGTGGCCTTTCTGGAAGAAACTGTCCTATTTTGGGGATAAAACAGGTATTTGTGGGTGAAAAGGTCCTATTTGAAGGGGGAATCCTGGTATTTCTTGGAGAAGATGTGATCTATTTGGGAGAAATGAGGCATGTCTGGAAGAAAGTGTTCAATTTTGGGGATAAAACAGGTATTTGTGGGTGAAAAGGTCCTATTTCGAGGGGGAACCCTGGTATTTCTTGGAGAAGATGTGATCTATTTGGGAGAAATGTGGCATGTCAGGAAGAAACTGTCCTATTTTGGGGATAAAAGAGGTATTTGTGGGTGAAATGTCCTATTTGATGGGGGAACCGTGGTATTTCTTGGAGAAGATGTGATATATTTGGGAGAAATGTGGCATTTCTGGAAGAAACTGTCCTCTTTTAGGGATAAAAGAGGTATTTGTGGGTGAAAAGGTCCTATTTCGAGGGGGAACCCTGGTATTTCTTGGAGAAGATGTGATCTATTTGGGAGAAATGTGGCATTTCTGGAAGAAACTGTCCTATTTTGGGGATAAAAGAGGTATTTGTGGGTGAGAAGGTCCTATTTGAAGGGGGAATCCTGGTATTTCTTGGAGAAGATGTGATCTATTTGGGAGAAATGTGGCATGTCTGGAAGAAACTGTCCTCTTTTGGGGATAAAAGAGGTATTTGTGGGTGAAAATATCCTATTTCAAGGGGGAACCTGTACTTCTTGGAGAAGATGTGATATATTTGGGAGAAATTTGGCCTTTCTGGAAGAAACTGTCCTCTTTTGGGGATGAAGGAGGTATTTGTGGGTGAAAAGGTCCTATTTCAGGAGGAATCCTGGTATTTCTTGGAGAAGATGTGATCTATTTGGGAGAAATGTGGCATTTCTGGAAGAAAAAGTCCAATTTGCGGGGAGAAGTCTGGTATTTGTGGGAGAAAAGGTCCTATTTCAACGGGGAATCCTGGTATTTCTTGGAGAAGATGTGATATATTTGGGAGAAATCTGGCATGTCGGGATGAAACTGTCCTCTTTTGGGGATAAAAGAGGTATTTGTGGGTGAAAAGGTCCTATTTCAAGGGGGAAAGCTGGTATTTCTTGGAGAAGATGTGATATATTTGGGAGAAATGTGGCATTTCTGGAGGAAAATGCCCTATCTGGGGGGATAAAAGAGGTATTTGTGGGTGAAAAGGTCCTATTTGAAGGGGGAACCTGGTATTTCTTGGAGAAGATGTGATCTATTTGGGAGAAATGTGGCATTTCTGACAGAAAATGTCCTATTTTGGGGATAAAAGAGGTATTTGTGGGTGAAAAGGTCCTATTTCGAGGGGGAAACCTGGTATTTCTTGGAGAAGATGTGATATATTTGGGAGAAATGTGGCATGTCGGGAAGAAACTGTCCTATTCTGGGAATAAATGAGGTATTTGTGGGTGAAAAGGTCCGATTTGATGGGGGAACCCTGGTATTTCTTGGAGAAGATGTGATATATTTGGGAGAAATGTGGCATTTCTGGAAGAAACTGTCCTCTTTTAGGGATAAAAGAGGTATTTGTGGGTGAAAAGGTTCTATTTGAAGGGGGAAAGCTGGTATTTCTTGGAGAAGATGTGATATATTTGGGAGAAATGTGGCATTTCTGGAAGAAACTGTCCTATTTTGGGCATAAAAGAGGTATTTGTGGGTGAAAAGGTCTTATTTGAAGGGGGAAAGCTGGTATTTCTTGGAGAAGATGTGATCTATTTGGGAGAAATGTGGCATGTCTGGAAGAAACTGTCCTCTTTTGGGGATAAAGAGGTATTTGTGGGTGAAAAGGTCTTATTTGAAGGGGGAACCCTGGTATTTCTTGGAGAAGATGTGATCTATTTGGGAGAAATGTGGCATGTCAGGAAGAAACTGTCCTATTTTGGGGATAAAACAGGTATTTGTGGGTGAAAAGGTCCTATTTGAAGGGGGAAACCTGGTATTTCTTGGAGAAGATGTGATATATTTGGGGGAAATGTGGCATTTCTGGAAGAAACTGTCCTATTTTGGGGATAAAAGAGGTATTTGTGGGTGAAAAGGTCCTATTTGAAGGGGGAACCCTGGTATTTCTTGGAGAAGATGTGATCTATTTGGGAGAAATGTGGCATGTCAGGAAGAAACTGTCCTACTCTGGGGATAAAAGAGGTATTTGTGGGTGAAAAGGTCCTATTTGAAGGGGGAAAGCTGGTATTTCTTGGAGAAGATGTGATGTATTTGGGGGAAATGTGGCATTTCTGGAAGAAACTGTCCTCTTTTGGGGATAAAAGAGGTATTTTTGGGTGAAAAGTTCCTATTTGAAGGGGGAAACCTGGTATTTCTTGGAGAAGATGTGGTATATTTGGGAGAAATGTGGCATTTCTGGAAGTAAATTTCCAATTAGAGGGATAAAACAGGTATTTGTGGGTGAAAAGGTCCTATTTGAAGGGGGACTCCTAGTATTTCTTGGAGAAGATGTGATCTATTTGGGAGAAATGTGGCATTTCTGACAGAAAATGTCCTATTTTGGGGATAAAAGCGGTATTTGTGGGTGAAAAGGTCCTATTTCGAGGGGGAAACCTGGTATTTCTTGGAGAAGATGTGATCTATTTTGGAGAAATGTGGCATTTCTGGAAGAAACTGTCCTATTTGGGGGAGAAGCCTGCTATTAGTGGGTGAAAAGGTCCTATTTGAAGGGGGAATCCTGGTATTTCTTGGAGAAGATGTGATATATTTGGGAGAAATGTGGCATTTCTGGAAGAAACTGTCCTATTTTGGGGATAAAACAGGTATTTGTGGGTGAAAAGGTCCTATTTGAAGGGGGAAACCTGGTATTTCTTGGAGAAGATGTGATCTATTTGGGAGAAATGTGGCATTTCCGGCAGAAAATGTAATATTTTGGGGATAAAACAGGTATTTGTGGGTGAAAAGGTCCTATTTGAAGGGGGAAACGTGGTATTTCTTGGAGAAGATGTGATCTATTTGGGAGAAATGTGGCATGTCTGGAAGAAACTGTCCTCTTTTGGGGATAAAAGAGGTATTTGTGGGTGAAAAGGTCCTATTTGAAGGGGGAAACCTGGTATTTCTTGGAGAAGATGTGATCTATTTGGGAGAAATGTGGCATGTCAGGAAGAAACTGTCCTATTTTGGGGATAAAAGAGGTATTTGTGGGTGAAAAGGTCCTATTTGAAGGGGGAAAGCTGGTATTTCTTGGAGAAGATGTGATATATTTGGGGGAAATGTGGCATATCTGGAAGAAACTGTCCTATTTTGGGGATAAAAGAGGTATTTGTGGGTGAGAAGGTCCTATTTGAAGGGGGAAACCTGGTATTTCTTGGAGAAGATGTGGTATATTTGGGAGAAATGTGGCATTTCTGGAAGAAAATTTCCAATTAGAGGGATAAAACAGGTATTTGTTGGTGAAAAGGTCCTATTTGAAGGGGGAAACGTGGTATTTCTTGGAGAAGATGTGATATATTTGGGAGAAATGTGGCATGTCAGGAAGGAACAGTCCTATTTTGGGGATAAAACTGGTATTTGTGGGTGAAAAGGTTCTATTTTAAGGGGGAAAGCTGGTATTTCTTGGAGAAGATGTGATCTATTTGGGAGAAATGTGGCATTTCTGATAGAAACTGTCCTATTCTGGGGATAAAAGAGGTATTTGTGGGTGAAAAGGTCCTATTTGAAGGGGGAAACGTGGTATTTCTTGGAGAAGATGTGATATATTTGGGAGAAATGTGGCATGTCCGGAAGAAACTGTCCTACTCTGGGGATAAAACAGGTATTTGTGGGTGAAAAGGTCCTATTTGAAGGGGGAAACCAGGTATTTCTTGGAGAAGATGTGATATATTTGCGAGAAATGTGGCCTTTCTGGAAGAAACTGTCCTATTTTGGGGATAAAAGAGGTATTTGTGGGTGAAAAGGTCCTATTTGAAGGGGGAAAGCTGGTATTTCTTGGAGAAGATGTGATCTATTTGGGAGAAATGTGGCATTTCTGGAAGAAACTGTCCTCTTTTGGGGATAAAAGAGGTATTTGTGGGTGAAAAGGTCCTATTTGAAGGGGGAACCCTGGTATTTCTTGGAGAAGATGTGATGTATTTGGGGGAAATGTGGCATTTCTGGAAGAAACTGTCGTATTTTGGGGATAAAAGAGGTATTTGTGGGTGAAAAGGTCCTATTTGAAGGGGGAACCCTGGTATTTCTTGGAGAAGATGTGATCTATTTGGGAGAAATGTGGCATGTCAGGAAGAAACTGTCCTACTCTGGGGATAAAAGAGGTATTTGTGGGTGAAAAGGTCCTATTTGAAGGGGGAAACCTGGTATTTCTTGGAGAAGATGTGATGTATTTGGGGGAAATGTGGCATTTCTGGAAGAAACTGTCCTCTTTTGGGGATAAAAGAGGTATTTTTGGGTGAAAAGTTCCTATTTGAAGGGGGAAACCTGGTATTTCTTGGAGAAGATGTGGTATATTTGGGAGAAATGTGGCATTTCTGGAAGTAAATTTCCAATTAGAGGGATAAAACAGGTATTTGTTGGTGAAAAGGTCCTATTTGAAGGGGGAAACGTGGTATTTCTTGGAGAAGATGTGATATATTTGGGAGAAATGTGGCATGTCAGGAGGGAACAGTCCTATTTTGGGGATAAAACTGGTATTTGTGGGTGAAAAGGTTCTATTTCAAGGGGGAAAGCTGGTATTTCTTGGAGAAGATGTGATCTATTTGGGAGAAATGTGGCATTTCTGATAGAAACTGTCCTATTCTGGGGATAAAAGAGGTATTTGTGGGTGAAAAGGTCCTATTTGAAGGGGGAAACGTGGTATTTCTTGGAGAAGATGTGATATATTTGGGAGAAATGTGGCATGTCCGGAAGAAACTGTCCTACTCTGGGGATAAAACAGGTATTTGTGGGTGAAAAGGTCCTATTTGAAGGGGGAAACCAGGTATTTCTTGGAGAAGATGTGATATATTTGCGAGAAATGTGGCCTTTCTGGAAGAAACTGTCCTCTTTTGGGGATAAAAGAGGTATTTGTGGGTGAAAAGGTCCTATTTGAAGGGGGAAAGCTGGTATTTCTTGGAGAAGATGTGATCTATTTGGGAGAAATGTGGCATTTCTGGAAGAAACTGTCCTCTTTTGGGGATAAAACAGGTATTTGTGGGAGAAAAGTTCCTATTTCAGGAGGAATCCTGGTATTTCTTGGAGAAGATGTGATATATTTGCGAGAAATGTGGCCTTTCTGGAAGAAAAAGTCCAATTTGCGGGGAGAAGTCTGGTATTTGTGGGAGAAAAGGTCCTATTTCAACGGGGAATCCTGGTATTTCTTGGAGAAGATGTGATATATTTGGGAGAAATCTGGCATGTCGGGAAGAAACTGTCCTCTTTTGGGGATAAAGCAGGTATTTGTGGGTGAAAAGGTCCTATTTGAAGGGGGACTCCTAGTATTTCTTGGAGAAGATGTGATCTATTTGGGAGAAATGTGGCATTTCTGACAGAAAATGTCCTATTTTGGGGATAAAAGCGGTATTTGTGGGTGAAAAGGTCCTATTTCGAGGGGGAAACCTGGTATTTCTTGGAGAAGATGTGATCTATTTTGGAGAAATGTGGCATTTCTGGAAGAAACTGTCCTATTTGGGGGAGAAGCCTGCTATTAGTGGGTGAAAAGGTCCTATTTGAAGGGGGAATCCTGGTATTTCTTGGAGAAGATGTGATATATTTGGGAGAAATGTGGCATTTCTGGAAGAAACTGTCCTATTTTGGGGATAAAACAGGTATTTGTGGGTGAAAAGGTCCTATTTGAAGGGGGAAACCTGGTATTTCTTGGAGAAGATGTGATCTATTTGGGAGAAATGTGGCATTTCTGGAAGAAACTGTCGTATTTTGGGGATAAAAGAGGTATTTGTGGGTGAAAAGGTCCTATTTGAAGGGGGAAACGTGGTATTTCTTGGAGAAGATGTGATCTATTTGGGAGAAATGTGGCATGTCTGGAAGAAACTGTCCTCTTTTGGGGATAAAAGAGGTATTTGTGGGTGAAAAGGTCCTATTTGAAGGGGGAAACCTGGTATTTCTTGGAGAAGATGTGATCTATTTGGGAGAAATGTGGCATGTCAGGAAGAAACTGTCCTATTTTGGGGATAAAAGAGGTATTTGTGGGTGAAAAGGTCCTATTTGAAGGGGGAAAGCTGGTATTTCTTGGAGAAGATGTGATATATTTGGGGGAAATGTGGCATATCTGGAAGAAACTGTCCTATTTTGGGGATAAAAGAGGTATTTGTGGGTGAGAAGGTCCTATTTGAAGGGGGAAACCTGGTATTTCTTGGAGAAGATGTGGTATATTTGGGAGAAATGTGGCATTTCTGGAAGAAAATTTCCAATTAGAGGGATAAAACAGGTATTTGTTGGTGAAAAGGTCCTATTTGAAGGGGGAAACGTGGTATTTCTTGGAGAAGATGTGATATATTTGGGAGAAATGTGGCATGTCAGGAAGGAACAGTCCTATTTTGGGGATAAAACTGGTATTTGTGGGTGAAAAGGTTCTATTTTAAGGGGGAAAGCTGGTATTTCTTGGAGAAGATGTGATCTATTTGGGAGAAATGTGGCATTTCTGATAGAAACTGTCCTATTCTGGGGATAAAAGAGGTATTTGTGGGTGAAAAGGTCCTATTTGAAGGGGGAAACGTGGTATTTCTTGGAGAAGATGTGATATATTTGGGAGAAATGTGGCATGTCCGGAAGAAACTGTCCTACTCTGGGGATAAAACAGGTATTTGTGGGAGAAAAGTTCCTATTTCAGGAGGAATCCTGGTATTTCTTGGAGAAGATGTGATATATTTGCGAGAAATGTGGCCTTTCTGGAAGAAAAAGTCCAATTTGCGGGGAGAAGTCTGGTATTTGTGGGAGAAAAGGTCCTATTTCAACGGGGAATCCTCGTATTTCTTGGAGAAGATGTGATATATTTGGGAGAAATCTGGCATGTCGGGAAGAAACTGTCCTCTTTTGGGGATAAAGCAGGTATTTGTGGGTGAAAAGGTCCTATTTGAAGGGGGACTCCTAGTATTTCTTGGAGAAGATGTGATCTATTTGGGAGAAATGTGGCATTTCTGACAGAAAATGTCCTATTTTGGGGATAAAAGCGGTATTTGTGGGTGAAAAGGTCCTATTTCGAGGGGGAAACCTGGTATTTCTTGGAGAAGATGTGATCTATTTTGGAGAAATGTGGCATTTCTGGAAGAAACTGTCCTATTTGGGGGAGAAGCCTGCTATTAGTGGGTGAAAAGGTCCTATTTGAAGGGGGAATCCTGGTATTTCTTGGAGAAGATGTGATATATTTGGGAGAATTGTGGCATTTCTGGAAGAAACTGTCCTATTTTGGGGATAAAACAGGTATTTGTGGGTGAAAAGGTCCTATTTGAAGGGGGAAACCTGGTATTTCTTGGAGAAGATGTGATCTATTTGGGAGAAATGTGGCATTTCTGGAAGAAACTGTCGTATTTTGGGGATAAAAGAGGTATTTGTGGGTGAAAAGGTCCTATTTGAAGGGGGAAACGTGGTATTTCTTGGAGAAGATGTGATCTATTTGGGAGAAATGTGGCATGTCTGGAAGAAACTGTCCTCTTTTGGGGATAAAAGAGGTATTTGTGGGTGAAAAGGTCCTATTTGAAGGGGGAAACCTGGTATTTCTTGGAGAAGATGTGATCTATTTGGGAGAAATGTGGCATGTCAGGAAGAAACTGTCCTATTTTGGGGATAAAAGAGGTATTTGTGGGTGAAAAGGTCCTATTTGAAGGGGGAAAGCTGGTATTTCTTGGAGAAGATGTGATATATTTGGGGGAAATGTGGCATATCTGGAAGAAACTGTCCTATTTTGGGGATAAAAGAGGTATTTGTGGGTGAGAAGGTCCTATTTGAAGGGGGAAACCTGGTATTTCTTGGAGAAGATGTGGTATATTTGGGAGAAATGTGGCATTTCTGGAAGAAAATTTCCAATTAGAGGGATAAAACAGGTATTTGTTGGTGAAAAGGTCCTATTTGAAGGGGGAAACGTGGTATTTCTTGGAGAAGATGTGATATATTTGGGAGAAATGTGGCATGTCAGGAAGGAACAGTCCTATTTTGGGGATAAAACTGGTATTTGTGGGTGAAAAGGTTCTATTTTAAGGGGGAAAGCTGGTATTTCTTGGAGAAGATGTGATCTATTTGGGAGAAATGTGGCATTTCTGATAGAAACTGTCCTATTCTGGGGATAAAAGAGGTATTTGTGGGTGAAAAGGTCCTATTTGAAGGGGGAAACGTGGTATTTCTTGGAGAAGATGTGATATATTTGGGAGAAATGTGGCATGTCCGGAAGAAACTGTCCTACTCTGGGGATAAAACAGGTATTTGTGGGTGAAAAGGTCCTATTTGAAGGGGGAAACCAGGTATTTCTTGGAGAAGATGTGATATATTTGCGAGAAATGTGGCCTTTCTGGAAGAAACTGTCCTATTTTGGGGATAAAAGAGGTATTTGTGGGTGAAAAGGTCCTATTTGAAGGGGGAAAGCTGGTATTTCTTGGAGAAGATGTGATCTATTTGGGAGAAATGTGGCATTTCTGGAAGAAACTGTCCTCTTTTGGGGATAAAACAGGTATTTGTGGGAGAAAAGTTCCTATTTCAGGAGGAATCCTGGTATTTCTTGGAGAAGATGTGATATATTTGGGAGAAATGTGGCATTTCTGGAAGAAAAAGTCCAATTTGCGGGGAGAAGTCTGGTATTTGTGGGAGAAAAGGTCCTATTTCAACGGGGAATCCTGGTATTTCTTGGAGAAGATGTGATATATTTGGGAGAAATCTGGCATGTCGGGAAGAAACTGTCCTCTTTTGGGGATAAAGCAGGTATTTGTGGGTGAAAAGGTCCTATTTGAAGGGGGAAAGCTGGTATTTCTTGGAGAAGATGTGATCTATTTGGGAGAAATGTGGCATTTCTGACAGAAAATGTCCTCTTTTGGGGATAAAAGCGGTATTTGTGGGTGAAAAGGTCCTATTTCGAGGGGGAAACCTGGTATTTCTTGGAGAAGATGTGATCTATTTGGGAGAAATGTGGCATTTCTGGAAGAAACTGTCCTATTTGGGGGAGAAGCCTGCTATTAGTGGGTGAAAAGGTCCTATTTGAAGGGGGAATCCTGGTATTTCTTGGAGAAGATGTGATATATTTGGGAGAAATGTGGCATTTCTGGAAGAAACTGTCCTATTTTGGGGATAAAACAGGTATTTGTGGGTGAAAAGGTCCTATTTGAAGGGGGAAACCTGGTATTTCTTGGAGAAGATGTGATCTATTTGGGAGAAATGTGGCATTTCTGGAAGAAACTGTCGTATTTTGGGGATAAAAGAGGTATTTGTGGGTGAAAAGGTCCTATTTGAAGGGGGAAACGTGGTATTTCTTGGAGAAGATGTGATCTATTTGGGAGAAATGTGGCATGTCTGGAAGAAACTGTCCTCTTTTGGGGATAAAAGAGGTATTTGTGGGTGAAAAGGTCCTATTTGAAGGGGGAAACCTGGTATTTCTTGGAGAAGATGTGATCTATTTGGGAGAAATGTGGCATGTCAGGAAGAAACTGTCCTATTTTGGGGATAAAAGAGGTATTTGTGGGTGAAAAGGTCCTATTTGAAGGGGGAAACCTGGTATTTCTTGGAGAAGATGTGATATATTTGGGGGAAATGTGGCATTTCTGGAAGAAACTGTCCTATTTTGGGGATAAAAGAGGTATTTGTGGGTGAGAAGGTCCTATTTGAAGGGGGAAACCTGGTATTTCTTGGAGAAGATGTGGTATATTTGGGAGAAATGTGGCATTTCTGGAAGAAAATTTCCAATTAGAGGGATAAAACAGGTATTTGTTGGTGAAAAGGTCCTATTTGAAGGGGGAAACGTGGTATTTCTTGGAG
The DNA here is from genome assembly GCA_030408155.1 of Lophura swinhoii. Lineage (NCBI taxonomy): Eukaryota > Metazoa > Chordata > Aves > Galliformes > Phasianidae > Lophura > Lophura swinhoii. The sequence continues at coordinate 533,372 of CM059457.1, forward strand.
AAGATGTGATATATTTGGGAGAAATGTGGCATGTCAGGAAGGAACAGTCCTATTTTGGGGATAAAACTGGTATTTGTGGGTGAAAAGATTCTATTTCAAGGGGGAAAGCTGGTATTTCTTGGAGAAGATGTGATCTATTTGGGAGAAATGTGGCATTTCTGGAAGAAACTGTCCTTTTTTGGGAAATAAAGAGGTATTTGTGGGTGAAAAGGTCCTATTTCGAGGGGGAACCCTGTTATCTCTTGGAGAAGATGTGATCTATTTGGGAGAAATGTGGCATTTCTGGAAGAAACTGTCCTATTTTGGGGATAAAACAGGTATTTGTGGGTGAAAAGGTCCTATTTGAAGGGGGAAACCTGGTATTTCTTGGAGAAGATGTGATCTATTTGGGAGAAATGTGGCATTTCTGGAAGAAACTGTCGTATTTTGGGGATAAAAGAGGTATTTGTGGGTGAAAAGGTCCTATTTGAAGGGGGAAAGCTGGTATTTCTTGGAGAAGATGTGATATATTTGCGAGAAATGTGGCCTTTCTGGAAGAAACTGTCTTATTCTCGGGATAAAACAGGTATATGTGGGTGAAAAGGTCCTATTTGAAGGGGGAAACCTGGTATTTCATGGAGAAGATGTGATATATTTGGGAGAAATGTGGCATTTCTGGAAGAAACTGTCGTCTTTTGGGGATAAAAGAGGTATTTGTGGGTGAAAAGGTCTTATTTGAAGGGGGAAACGTGGTATTTCTTGGAGAAGATGTGATATATTTGGGAGAAATGTGGCATTTCTGGAAGAAACTGTCCCATTTTGGGGATAAAAGAGGTATTTGTGGGTGAAAAGGTCCTATTTCGAGGGGGAACCCTGGTATTTCTTGGAGAAGATGTGATCTATTTGGGAGAAATGAGGCATTTCTGGAAGAAACTGTCGTATTTGGGGGATAAAAGAGCTATTTGTGGTGAAAAGGTCCTATTTGAAGGGGGAACCCTGGTATTTCTTGGAGAAGATATGATATATTTGGGAGAAATGTGGCATGTCTGGAAGAAACTGTCCTCTTTTGGGGATAAAAGAGGTATTTTTGGGTGAGAAGGTCCTATTTGAAGGGGGAATCCTGGTATTTCTTGGAGAAGATGTGATATATTTGGGAGAAATGTGGCATGTCTGGAAGAAACTGTCCTCTTTTGGGGATAAAAGAGGTATTTGTGGGTGAAAATATCCTATTTCAAGGGGGAACCTGGTATTTCTTGGAGAAGATGTGATCTATTTGGGAGAAATGTGGCCTTTCTGGAAGAAACTGTCCTCTTTTGGGGATGAAAGAGGTATTTGTGGGTGAAAAGGTCCTATTTGAAGGGGGAAACGTGATATTTCTTAGAGAAGATGTGATCTATTTGGGAGAAATGTGGCATGTCTGGAAGAAACTGTCCTCTTTTGGGGAGAAAAGAGGTATTTGTGTGTGAAAAGGTCCTATTTGAAGGGGGAACCCTGGTATTTCTTGGAGAAGATGTGATCTATTTGGGAGAAATGTGGCATGTCTGGAAGAAACTGTCCTCTTTTGGGGATAAAAGAGGTATTTGTGGGTGAAAAGGTCCTATTTGAAGGGGGAAACCTGGTATTTCTTGGAGAAGATGTGATCTATTTGGGAGAAATGTGGCATGTCAGGAAGAAACTGTCCTATTTTGGGGATAAAAGAGGTATTTGTGGGTGAAAAGGTCCTATTTGAAGGGGGAAACCTGGTATTTCTTGGAGAAGATGTGATATATTTGGGGGAAATGTGGCATTTCTGGAAGAAACTGTCCTATTTTGGGGATAAAAGAGGTATTTGTGGGTGAGAAGGTCCTATTTGAAGGGGGAAACCTGGTATTTCTTGGAGAAGATGTGGTATATTTGGGAGAAATGTGGCATTTCTGGAAGAAAATTTCCAATTAGAGGGATAAAACAGGTATTTGTTGGTGAAAAGGTCCTATTTGAAGGGGGAAACGTGGTATTTCTTGGAGAAGATGTGATATATTTGGGAGAAATGTGGCATGTCAGGAAGGAACAGTCCTATTTTGGGGATAAAACTGGTATTTGTGGGTGAAAAGATTCTATTTCAAGGGGGAAAGCTGGTATTTCTTGGAGAAGATGTGATCTATTTGGGAGAAATGTGGCATTTCTGGAAGAAACTGTCCTTTTTTGGGAAATAAAGAGGTATTTGTGGGTGAAAAGGTCCTATTTCGAGGGGGAACCCTGTTATCTCTTGGAGAAGATGTGATCTATTTGGGAGAAATGTGCCATTTCTGGCAGAAACTGTCCTCTTTTGGGGATAAAAGAGGTATTTGTGGGTGAAAAGGTCCTATTTGAAGGGGGAAACGTGGTATTTCTTGGAGAAGATGAGATATATTTGGGAGAAATGTGGCATGTCCGGAAGAAACTGTCCTACTCTGGGGATAAAAGAGGTATTTGTGGGTGAAAAGGTCCTATTTGAAGGGGGAATCCTGGTATTTCTTGGAGAAGATGTGATATATTTGCGAGAAATGTGGCCTTTCTGGAAGAAACTGTCTTATTCTCGGGATAAAACAGGTATATGTGGGTGAAAAGGTCCTATTTGAAGGGGGAAACCTGGTATTTCATGGAGAAGATGTGATATATTTGGGAGAAATGTGGCATTTCTGGAAGAAACTGTCGTCTTTTGGGGATAAAAGAGGTATTTGTGGGTGAAAAGGTCTTATTTGAAGGGGGAAACGTGGTATTTCTTGGAGAAGATGTGATATATTTGGGAGAAATGTGGCATTTCTGGAAGAAACTGTCCCATTTTGGGGATAAAAGAGGTATTTGTGGGTGAAAAGGTCCTATTTCGAGGGGGAACCCTGGTATTTCTTGGAGAAGATGTGATCTATTTGGGAGAAATGAGGCATTTCTGGAAGAAACTGTCGTATTTGGGGGATAAAAGAGCTATTTGTGGTGAAAAGGTCCTATTTGAAGGGGGAACCCTGGTATTTCTTGGAGAAGATATGATATATTTGGGAGAAATGTGGCATGTCTGGAAGAAACTGTCCTCTTTTGGGGATGAAAGAGGTATTTTTGGGTGAGAAGGTCCTATTTGAAGGGGGAATCCTGGTATTTCTTGGAGAAGATGTGATATATTTGGGAGAAATGTGGCATGTCTGGAAGAAACTGTCCTCTTTTGGGGATAAAAGAGGTATTTGTGGGTGAAAATATCCTATTTCAAGGGGGAACCTGGTATTTCTTGGAGAAGATGTGATCTATTTGGGAGAAATGTGGCCTTTCTGGAAGAAACTGTCCTCTTTTGGGGATGAAAGAGGTATTTGTGGGTGAAAAGGTCCTATTTGAAGGGGGAAACGTGATATTTCTTAGAGAAGATGTGATCTATTTGGGAGAAATGTGGCATGTCTGGAAGAAACTGTCCTCTTTTGGGGAGAAAAGAGGTATTTGTGGGTGAAAAGGTCCTATTTGAAGGGGGAACCCTGGTATTTCTTGGAGAAGATGTGATCTATTTGGGAGAAATGTGGCATGTCAGGAAGAAACTGTCCTATTTTGGGGATAAAAGAGGTATTTGTGGGTGAAAAGGTCCTATTTGAAGGGGAAACCTGGTATTTCTTGGAGAAGATGTGATATATTTGGGGGAAAAATGGCATATCTGGAAGAAACTGTCCTCTTTTGGGGATAAAAGAGGTATTTTTGGGTGAAAAGGTCCTATTTGAAGGGGGAAAGCTGGTATTTCTTGGAGAAGATGTGGTATATTTGGGAGAAATGTGGCATTTTTGGAAGATAATTTCCAATTAGAGGGATAAAACAGGTATTTGTTTTTTTGAAAAGGTCCTATTTGAAGGGGGAAACGTGGTATTTCTTGGAGAAGATGTGATATATTTGGGAGAAATGTGGCATGTCAGGAAGGAACAGTCCTATTTTGGGGATAAAACTGGTATTTGTGGGTGAAAAGATTCTATTTCAAGGGGGAAAGCAGGTATTTCTTGGAGAAGATGTGATCTATTTGGGAGAAATGTTGCATTTCTGGAAGAAACTGTCCTTTTTTGGGAAAAAAAGAGGTATTTGTGGGTGAAAAGATCCTATTTCGAAGGGGAACCCTGTTATTTCTTGAAGAAGATGTGATCTCTTTGGGAGAAATGTGGCATTTCTGAAAGAAACTGTCCTATTCTGGGGATAAAAGAGGTATTTGTGGGTGAAAAGGTCCTATTTGAAGGGGGAAACGTGGTATTTCTTGGAGAAGATGTGATATATTTGGGAGAAATGTGGCATGTCCGGAAGAAACTGTCCTACTCTGGGGATAAAAGAGGTATTTGTGGGTGAAAAGGTCCTATTTGAAGGGGGAAAGCTGGTATTTCTTGGAGAAGATGTGATATATTTGGGAGAAATGTGGCCTTTCTGGAAGAAACTGTCTTATTCTCGGGATAAAACAGGTATTTGTGGGTGAAAAGGTCCTATTTGAAGGTGGAAACCTGGTATTTCATGGAGAAGATGTGATATATTTGGGAGAAATGTGGCATTTCTGGAAGAAACTGTCCTCTTTTGGGGATAAAAGAGGTATTTGTGGGTGAAAAGGTCTTATTTGAAGGGGGAAACCTGGTATTTCTTGGAGAAGATGTGATCTATTTGGGAGAAATGTGGCATGTCTGGAAGAAACTGTCCTCTTTTGGGGATAAAAGAGGTATTTGTGGGTGAAATGGTCCTATTTGAAGGGGGAACCCTGGTATTTCTTGGAGAAGATGTGATATATTTGGGAGAAATGTGGCATTTCTGGAAGAAACTGTCCTCTTTTAGGGATAAAAGAGGTATTTGTGGGTGAAAAGGTCCTATTTGAAGGGGGAACCCTGGTATTTCTTGGAGAAGATGTGATCTATTTGGGAGAAATGTGGCATTTCTGGAAGAAACTGTCCTCTTTTAGAGATAAAAGAGGTATTTGTGGGTGAAAAGGTCCTATTTCGAGGGGGAACCCTGGTATTTCTTGGAGAAGATGTGATCTATTTGGGAGAAATGAGGCATTTCTGGAAGAAACTGTCCTATTTTGGGGATAAAAGAGGTATTTGTGGGTGAAAAGGTCCTATTTGAAGGGGGAACCCTGGTATTTCTTGGAGAAGATGTGATATATTTGGGAGAAATGTGGCATTGCTGGAAGAAACTGTCGTATTTTGGGGATAAAACAGGTATTTGTGTGGAGAAAAGTTCCTATTTCAGGAAGAATCCTGGTATTTCTTGGAGAAGATGTGATCTATTTGGGAGAAATATGGCATTTCTGGAAGAAAATGTCCAATTTGCGGGGAGAAGTCTGGTATTTGTGGGAGAAAAGGTCCTATTTCAACGGGGAATCCTGGTATTTCTTGGAGAAGATGTGATCTATTTGGGAGAAATGTGGCATTTCTGGAGGAAAATGCCCTATCTGGGGGGATAAAAGAGGTATTTGTGGGTGAAAAGGTCCTATTTCAAGGGGGAAACCTGGTATTTCTTGGAGAAGATGTGATCTGATTGGGAGAAATGTGGCATTTCTGACAGAAAATGTCCTATTTTGGGGATAAAAGAGGTATTTGTGGGTGAAAAGGTCCTATTTCGAGGGGGAAACCTGGTATTTCTTGGAGAAGATGTGATATATTTGGGAGAAATGTGGCATGTCAGGAAGAAACTGTCCTATTTTGGGGATAAAAGAGGTATTTTTGGGTGAAAAGGTCCTATTTGATGGGGTAACCCTGGTATTTCTTGGAGAAGATGTGATATATTTGGGAGAAATGTGGCATTTCTGGAAGAAACTGTCCTCTTTTAGGGATAAAAGAGGTATTTGTGGGTGAAAAGGTTCTATTTGAAGGGGGAAAGCTGGTATTTCTAGGAGAAGATGTGATCTATTTGGGAGAAATGTGGCATTTCTGGAAGAAACTGTCCTATTTTGGGCATAAAAGAGGTATTTGTGGGTGAAAAGGTCCTATTTCGAGGGGGAAAGCTGGTATTTCTTGGAGAAGATGTGATCTATTTGGGAGAAATGTGGCATTTCTGGAAGAAACTGTCCTATTTTGGGGATAAAAGAGGCATTTGTGGGTGAAAAGGTCCTATTTGAAGGGGGAACCCTGGTATTTCTTGGAGAAGATGTGATCTATTTGGGAGAAATGTGGCATGTCAGGAAGAAACTGTCCTATTTTGGGGATAAAAGAGGTATTTGTGGTTGAAAAGGTCCTATTTGAAGGGGGAAACCTGGTATTTCTTGGAGAAGATGTGATGTATTTGGGGGAAATGTGGCATTTCTGGAAGAAACTGTCCTCTTTTGGGGATAAAAGAGGTATTTGTGGGTGAAAAGGTCCTATTTGAAGGGGGAAACCTGGTATTTCTTGGAGAAGATGTGGTATATTTGGGAGAAATGTGGCATTTCTGGAAGAAAATTTCCAATTAGAGGGATAAAACAGGTATTTGTTGGTGAAAAGGTCCTATTTGAAGGGGGAAACATGGTATTTCTTGGAGAAGATGTGATATATTTGGGAGAAATGTGGCATGTCAGGAAGGAACAGTCCTATTTTGGGGATAAAACTGGTATTTGTGGGTGAAAAGGTTCTATTTGAAGGGGGAAAGCTGGTATTTCTTGGAGAAGATGTGATCTATTTGGGAGAAATGTGGCATTTCTGATAGAAACTGTCCTATTCTGGGGATAAAACAGGTATTTGTGGGTGAAAAGGTCCTATTTGAAGGGGGAAACGTGGTATTTCTTGGAGAAGATGTGATATATTTGGGAGAAATGTGGCATGTCCGGAAGAAACTGTCCTACTCTGGGGATAAAAGAGGTATTTGTGGGTGAAAAGGTCCTATTTGAAGGGGGAAACCTGGTATTTCTTGGAGAAGATGTGATCTATTTGGGAGAAATGTGGCATTTCTGGAAGAAACTGTCGTATTTGGGGGATAAAAGAGGTATTTGTGGGTGAGAAGGTCCTATTTGAAGGGGGAACCCTGGTATTTCTTGGAGAAGATGTGATCTATTTGGGAGAAATGTGGCATGTCTGGAAGAAACTGTCCTCTTTTGGGGATAAAAGAGGTATTTGTGGGTGAGAAGGTCCTATTTGAAGGGGGAATCCTGGTATTTCTTGGAGAAGATGTGATATATTTGGGAGAAATGTGGCATGTCTGGAAGAAACTGTCCTCTTTTGGGGATAAAAGAGGTATTTGTGGTTGAAAATATCCTATTTCAAGGGGGAACCTGGTATTTCTTGGAGAAGATGTGATATATTTGGGAGAAATCTGGCATTTCTGGAAGACAATGTCCTCTTTTGGGGATAAAAGTGGTATTTGTGGGAGAAAAGGTCCTATTTCCACGGGGGAAACCTGGTATTTCTTGGAGAAGATGTGATGTATTTGGGAGAAATGTGGCATTTCTGGAAGAAACTGTCCTCTTTTGGGGATGAAAGAGGTAGTTGTGGGTGAAAAGGTCCTATTTCCAGGGGTAATCCTGGTATTTCTTGGAGAAGATGTGATATACTTGGGAGAAATGTGGCATTTCTGGAAGAAAGTGTCCTCTTTTGGGGATAAAACAGGTATTTGTGGGAGAAAAGTTCCTATTTCAGGAGGAATCCTGGTATTTCTTGGAGAAGATGTGATATATTTGGGAGAAATGTGGCATTTCTGGAAGAAAAAGTCCAATTTGCGGGGAGAGGTCTGGTATTTGTGGGAGAAAAGGTCCTATTTCAACGGGGAATCCTGGTATTTCTTGGAGAAGATGTGATATATTTGGGAGAAATCTGGCATGTCGGGAAGAAACTGTCCTCTTTTGGGGATAAAAGAGGTATTTGTGGGTGAAAAGGTCCTATTTCAAGGGGGAAAGCTGGTATTTCTTGGAGAAGATGTGATATATTTGGGAGAAATGTGGCATTTCTGGAGGAAAATGCCCTATTTGGGGGGAGAAAAGAGGTATTTGTGGGTGAAAAGGTCCTATTTGAAGGGGGAAACCTGGTAGTTCTTGGAGAAGATGTGATCTGATTGGGAGAAATGCGGCCTTTCTGACAGAAAATGTCCTATTTTGGGGATAAAAGCGGTATTTGTGGGTGAAAAGTTCCTTTTTCGAGGGGGAAACCTGGTATTTCTTGGAGAAGACGTGATCTATTTTGGAGAAATGTGGCATTTCTGGAAGAAACTGTCCTATTTGGGGGAGAAGCCTGCTATTAGTGGGTGAAAAGGTCCTATTTGAAGGGGGAAAGCTGGTATTTCTTGGAGAAGATGTGATATATTTGGGAGAAATCTGGCATTTCTGGAAGAAACTGTCCTATTTGGGGGAGAAGCCTGCTATTAGTGGGTGAGAAGGTGCTATTTGAAGGGGGAATCCTGGTATTTCTTGGAGAAGATGTGATATATTTGGGAGAAATGTGGCATGTCAGGAAGAAACTGTCCTATTTTGGGGATAAAACAGGTATTTGTGGGTGAAAAGGTCCTATTTGAAGGGGGAAACGTGGTATTTCTTGGAGAAGATGTGATCTATTTGGGAGAAATGTGGCATTTCTGGAAGAAACTGTCCTATTTTGGGGATAAAAGAGGTATTTGTGGGTGAAAAGGTCCTATTTGAAGGGGGAAACGTGGTATTTCTTGGAGAAGATGTGATCTATTTGGGAGAAATGTGGCCTTTCTGGAAGAAACTGTCCTCTTTTGGGGATAAAAGAGGTATTTGTGGGTGAAAAGGTCCTATTTGAAGGGGGAACCCTGGTATTTCTTGGAGAAGATGTGATCTATTTGGGAGAAATGTGGCATGTCTGGAAGAAACTGTCCTCTTTTGGGGATAAAAGAGGTATTTGTGGGTGAAAAGGTCCTATTTGAAGGGGGAAACCTGGTATTTCTTGGAGAAGATGTGATATATTTGGGGGAAATGTGGCATATCTGGAAGAAACTGTCCTCTTTTGGGGATAAAAGAGGTATTTTTGGGTGAAAAGGTCTTATTTGAAGGGGGAAACCTGGTATTTCTTGGAGAAGATGTGATATATTTGGGAGAAATGTGGCATGTCAGGAAGGAACAGTCCTATTTTGGGATAAATCTGGTGTTTGTGGGTGAAAAGATTCTATTTCAAGGGGGAAAGCTGGTATTTATTGGAGAAGATGTGGTATATTTGGGAGAAATGTGGCATTTCTGGAAGAAACTGTCCTTTTTTGGGAAAAAAAGAGGTATTTGTGGGTGAAAAGGTCCTATTTCGAGGGGGAAAGCTGGTATTTCTTGGAGAAGATGTGATCTATTTGGGAGAAATGTGGCATTTCTGAAAGAAACTGTCCTCTTTTGGGGATAAAACAGGTATTTGTGGGTGAAAAGGTCCTATTTGAAGGGGGAAACGTGGTATTTCTTGGAGAAGATGTGATATATTTGGGAGAAATGTGGCATGTCCGGAAGAAACTGTCCTACTCTGGGGATAAAAGAGGTATTTGTGGGTGAAAAGGTCCTATTTGAAGGGGGAAACGTGGTATTTCTTGGAGAAGATGTGATATATTTGCGAGAAATGTGGCCTTTCTGGAAGAAACTGTCTTATTCTCGGGATAAAACAGGTATTTGTGGGTGAAAAGGTCCTATTTGAAGGTGGAAACCTGGTATTTCATGGAGAAGATGTGATATATTTGGGAGAAATGTGGCATTTCTGGAAGAAACTGTCCTCTTTTGGGGATAAAAGAGGTATTTGTGGTTGAAAAGGTCCTATCTGAAGGGGGAAACCTGGTATTTCTTGCAAGAGATGTGATATATTTGGGAGAAATGTGGCATGTCTGGAAGAAACTGTCCTATTTTGGGGATAAAAGAGGTATTTGTGGGTGAAAAGGTCCTATTTGATGGGGGAACCCTGGTATTTCTTGGAGAAGATGTGATATATTTGGGAGAAATGTGGCCTTTCTGGAAGAAACTGTCCTCTTTTAGGGATAAAAGTGGTATTTGTGGGTGAAAAGGTCCTATTTCGAGGGGGAACCCTGGTATTTCTTGTAGAAGATGTGATCTATTTGGGAGAAATGTGGCATTTCTGGAAGAAACTGTCGTATTTGGGGGATAAAAGAGCTATTTGTGGGTGAAAAGGTCCTATTTCGAGGGGGAAACCTGGTATTTCTTGGAGAAGATGTGATATATTTGGGAGAAATGTGGCATGTCTGGAAGAAACTGTCCTCTTTTGGGGATAAAAGAGGTATTTGTGGGTGAGAAGGTCCTATTTGAAGGGGGAATCCTGGTATTTCTTGGAGAAGTTGTGATATATTTGGAAAAAATGTGGCATTTCTGGAAGAAACTGTCCTCTTTTGGGGATAAAAGAGGTATTTGTGGGTGAAAATATCCTATTTCAAGGGGGAACCTGGTATTTCTTGGAGAAGATGTGATATATTTGGGAGAAATCTGGCATTTCTGGAAGACAATGTACTCTTTTGGGGATAAAAGAGGTATTTGTGGGTGAAAAGGTCCTATTTCAGGAGTAACCCTGGAATTCCTTCGAGAAGATGTGATATATTTGGGAGAAATGTGGCATTTCTGGAAGAAACTGTCCTCTTTTGGGGATGAAAGAGGTATTTGTGGGTGAAAAGGTCCTATTTCCAGGGGTAATCCTGGTATTTCTTGGAGAAGATGTGATCTATTTGGGAGAAATGTGGCATTTCTGGAAGAAATGTCCAATTTGCGGGGAGAAGTCTGGTATTTGTGGGAGAAAAGTTCCTATTTCAACGGGGAATCCTGGTATTTCTTGGAGAAGATGTGATATATTTGGGAGAAATCTGGCATGTCGGGAAGAAACTGTCCTCTTTTGGGGATAAAAGAGGTATTTGTGGGTGAAAAGGTCCTATTTGAAGGGGGAAAGCTGGTATTTCTTGGAGAAGATGTGATATATTTGGGAGAAATGTGGCATTTCTGGAGGAAAATGCCCTATCTGGGGGGAGAAAAGAGGTATTTGTGGTTGAAAAGGTCCTATTTGAAGGGGGAAACCTGGTATTTCTTGGAGAAGATGTGATATATTTGGGAGGAATGTGGCATTTCTGACAGAAAATGTCCTATTTTGGGGATAAAAGAGGTATTTGTGGGTGAAAAGGTCCTATTTCGAGGGGGAAACCTGGTATTTCTTGGAGAAGATGTGATCTATTTGGGAGAAATGTGGCATTTCTGGAAGAAACTGTCCTATTCTGGGAATAAAAGAGGTATTTGTGGGTGAAAAGGTCCTATTTGTAGGGGGAAACCTGGTATTTCTTGGAGAAGATGTGATATATTTGGGAGAAATGTGGCATTTCTGCAAGAAAAAGTCCAATTTGGGGGGAGAAGGCAGGTATTTGTGGGAGAAAAGTTCCTATATCAGGAGGAATCCTGGTATTTCTTGGAGAAGATGTGGTGAATTTGGGACAAATCTGGCATGTCTGGAAGAAACTGTCCTATTTGGGGGATAAAAGAGGTACTTGTTTGTGAAAAGGTCCTATTTGAAGGGGGAAACGTGGTATTTCTTGGAGAAGATGTGATCTATTTGGGAGAAATGTGGCATGTCAGGAAGAAACTGTCCTCTTTTGGGGATAAAACAGGTATTTGTGGGTGAAAAGTTCCTATTTGAAGGGGGAAAGCTGGTATTTCTTGGAGAAGATGTGATCTATTTGGGAGAAATGTGGCATTTCTGGAAGAAACTGTCCTCTTTTTGGTATAAAAGAATCACAGAATTACAGAATCACAGAATTGCCAGGGTTGGAAGGGTCCTCATGGATCATGAATCTCCAGCCCCCCTGCTACATGCAGGGCCACCAACCATCCCACCTAATGCTAGACCAGGCTGCCCAGGGCCCCATCCAATCTGGCCTTGAACACCTCCAGGGACGGGGCATCCACAACCTCTCTGGGCAGCCTGTTCCAGTACCTCACCACTCTCTCTGTAAAGAAGTTCCCCCTGACGTCCAACCTAAATCTCCCTTCCCTCAACTTAAAACCATTTCCCCTTGTCCTGCTGTCACTCACCCTTTCAAAGAGTTGATTCCCCTCCTCTTTGTAGGCTCCCTTTAGGTACTGAAAGGCCGCAATGAGGTCACCCCGCAGCCTTCTTTTCTCTAGGCTGAACAAACCCAGCTCCTTCAGCCTGTCCTCATAGGGGAGGTGCTCCAATCCCCTGATCATCTTGGTGGCTCTCCTCTGGACTCTCTCCAACAGCTCCCTGTCTTTCTTGTACTGGGGGCTCCAGACCTGGACGCAGTACTCCAGATGGGGCCTCACAAGAGCAGAGTAGAGAGGAACAATCACCTCCCTGTCCCTGCTGGCCACCCCTCTTTTGATGGAGCCGAGGATCCCATTCGCCTTCCGAGCCACAAGGGCACACTGCTGGCTCATATTAAGTTTTTCATCTATCAGGACCCCCAGGTCCTTCTCCACAGGGCTGCTCTCAAGGACCGCTCCTTCCAGTCTGTAGGGATGCCTGGGATTCCTCCGGCCCAAGTGCAAAACTCTGCACTTCGCCGTGTTGAACCGCATCAGGTTCACCCGGGCCCACCTTTCTAGTCTCTCGAGGTCCCTCTGAATGGCATCCCTTCCTTCAGCCGTGTCGACCGCACCACTCAGCTTGGTGTCATCAGCAAACTTGCTGAGGGTGCACTCAATTCCATCATCGATGTCATTGATAAAGATGTTAAAGAGCACCGGTCCCAAGACAGACCCCTGGGGGACGCCACTCGTTACCGGCCTCCACCTGGACATAGAGCCATTGATGACTACCCTCTGTCTGCGGCCTTTCAACCAGTTTCTTATCCATCGAGTGGTCCACCCATCAAATCCACATCCCTCCAATTTGGAGATAAGGATATGGTGGGGGACCATGTCAAAGGCCTTGCTCAAGTCCAGGTAAATGACATCGGTCGCCTTTCCCTTGTCCACCGATGCCGTCACTCCATCATAAAAGGCCACCAGATTGGTCAAACACGACCTTCCTCTGGTGAAGCCATGCTGGCTGTCACGGATCACACGCCCTTTCCTCATGTGATCAAGCATGTCGTCCAGGATGATCTGTTCCATGATCTTCCCAGGCACAGAGGTGAGACTCACCGGCCTGTAGTTCCCGGGGTCCTCCTTGCTCCCTTTCTTGTAAATGGGAGTGACGTGACCCTTCCTCCAGTCATCCGAGACCACACCTGACAGCCACGACTTCTCAAATATGATGGAGAGCGGCTCGGCAACCACCTCAGCCAGCTCCTTCAGAACCCTGGGATGCACGCCATCCGGCCCCATAGACTTGTATACATTCAGTCTCGTGAGGCGGTCTCGGACCTGCTCTGTCCTCACAGCGGGAGGGGATTTACCACCCCAGTCCCCACCTGGAGGTGTAGGGATGTAGGGCTCAGGGACGGGAGAAGTACTGGAGTCCTGGCCACTAGTGAAGACTGAGGCAAAGAACTCATTCAGTACCTCAGCCTTCTCTCTGTCCGTTGAAGCCAGTTCTCCTTTTACATTTACCAAAGGAGGTACTCTCCCTTTGGCCTGTCTCTTCTGGCCAATGTACCTATAGAAAGTCTTCCTGTTGCTTTTCACGTCCCTCGCCAAATTCAGTTCCACATGCGCCTTGGCTTTCCTGATCCCACGTCTGCAAGTCCGGACGGCATCCCTGTATTCTTCCCTGGTGGCACGCCCTTGTTTCCAGAGTTTGTACACACCTTTCTTCGCCCTCAGCACTCTCATCAGGTCCTTACTGAGCCACACCGGCTTCCTCCCTCCTCTGCCTGCTTTCTTGTTCAGAGGGACAGAGAGTTCTTGCGCTCTTAGGAAGGCATCCTTGAAGAGTAACCAGCTCTCCTCAGCATTTTTGTTTTCAAGGACAGCATCCCAGGGGATCTCGGCCAACAGACCATTGAACAGCTTAAAGTTTGCTCTCCCAAAGTTCAGGGTCCTGACGCCACTCTTCACCAGGCCCACATCCCTTGAGATCACAAACTCGACCAGAGCGTGGTCACTGCAACCCAGGCTGCCTCCAACCTTGACACCATTAATTGTTTCCTCCACATTGGTGAGCAGCAGGTCCAGCAATGCTTCACCTCTGGTCGGTCTGTCCAACACCTGGACCAGAAAGTTATCATCAACACACTCTAGGAGTCTCCTGGACCTCTTGCAACTTGCCGTGTGGTCTATCCAGGAGATATCCGGATGGTTGAAGTCCCCCATCAGGACAAGAGCCCGTGAGCACGAAGCCTCCCGCATCTGAAGCAAGAAAGCCTCGTCAACAGTCTCCCCTTGATCAGGTGGCCTGTAGTATACTCCTATCACCAGCTGGAGGTATTTGTGGGTGAAAAGGTCCTATTTCGAGGGGGACTCCTAGTATTTCTTGGAGAAGATGTGATATATTTGGGAGAAATGTGGCATTTCTGGAAGAAACTGTCCTCTTTTGGGGATAAAAGAGGTATTTGTGGGTGAAAAGGTTCTATTTGAAGGGGGAAAGCTGGTATTTCTTGGAGAAGATGTGATATATTTGGGAGATATGTGGCATGTCTGGAAGAAACTGTTCTCTTTCGGGGATAAAGGAGGTATTTGTGGGTGAAAAGGTTCTATTTGAAGGGGGAAACCAGGTATTTCTTGGAGAAGATGTGGTACATTTGAGAGAAATGTGGCATTTCTGGAAGAAAAAGTCCAATTTGGGGGGAGAAGGCAGGTATTTGTGGGAGAAAAGTTCCTATTCCCAGGAGGAAACCTGGTATTTCTTGGAGAAGATGTGATATATTTGGGAGAAATGTGGCATGTCTGGAAGAAACTGTCCTATTTGAGGGATAAAAGAGGTATTTGTGGGTGAAAAGGTCGTATTTGAAGTGGGAAACCTGGCATTTCTTGGAGAAGATGTGATATATTTGGGAGAAATGTGGCATTTCTGGACGAAACTGTCCTATTTTGGGGATAAAAGAGGTATTTGTGGGTGAAAAGGTCCTATTTGAAGGGGGAACATGGTATTTCTTGGAGAAGATGTGATATATTTGGAAGAAATCTGGCATTTCTGGAAGACAATGTCCTCTTTTGGGGAGAAAAGAGGTATTTGTGGGTGAAAAGGTCCTATTTGAAGGGGGAAACGTGGTATTTCTTGGAGAAGATGTGATCTATTTGGGAGAAACGTGGCATGTCTGGAAAAAACTGTCCAATTTTGGGCATAAATGAGGTATTTGTGGGTGAAAAGGTCCTATTTGAAGGGGGAAACGTGGTATTTCTTGGAGAAGATGTGATATATTTGGGAGAAATGTGGCATGTCCGGAAGAAACTGTCCTACTCTGGGGATAAAAGAGGTATTTGTGGGTGAAAAGGTCCTATTTGAAGGGGGAAACCTGGTATTTCTTGGAGAAGATGTGATATATTTGGGAGAAATGTGGCATGTCTGGAAGAAACTGTCCTCTTTTGGGGATAAAACAGGTATTTGTGGGTGAAAAGGTCCTATTTGAAGGGGGAAACGTGGTATTTCTTGGAGAAGATGTGATATATTTGGGAGAAATGTGGCATATCCGGAAGAAACTGTCCTACTCTGGGGATAAAAGAGGTATTTGTGGGTGAAAATGTCCTATTTGAAGGGGGAAAGCTGGTATTTCTTGGAGAAGATGTGATCTATTTGGGAGAAATGTGGCCTTTCTGGAAGAAACTGTCTTATTCTCGGGATAAAACAGGTATTTGTGGGTGAAAAGGTCCTATTTGAAGGTGGAAACCTGGTATTTCATGGAGAAGATGTGATATATTTGGGAGAAATGTGGCATTTCTGGAAGAAACTGTCCTCTTTTGGGGATAAAAGAGGTATTTGTGGGTGAAAAGGTCCTATTTCGAGGGGGAACCCTGGTATTTCTTGGAGAAGATGTGATATATTTGGGAGAAATGTGGCATGTCTGGAAGAAACTGTCCTATTTTGGGGATAAAAGAGGTATTTGTGGGTGAAAAGGTCTTATTTGATGGGGGAACCCTGGTATTTCTTGGAGAAGATGTGATATATTTGGGAGAAATGTGGCCTTTCTGGAAGAAAATGTCCTATTTTGGGGATAGAACATGTACTTGTGGGTGACAAGGTCCTATTTGATGGGGGAACCCTGGTATTTCTTGGAGAAGATGTGATATATTTGGGAGAAATGTGGCCTTTCTGGAAGAAACTGTCCTCTTTTAGGGATAAAAGTGGTATTTGTGGGTGAAAAGGTCCTATTTCGAGGGGGAACCCTGGTATTTCTTGGAGAAGATGTGATCTATTTGGGAGAAATGTGGCATTTCTGGAAGAAACTGTCGTATTTGGGGGATAAAAGAGCTATTTGTGGGTGAAAAGGTCCTATTTCGAGGGGGAAACCTGGTATTTCTTGGAGAAGATGTGATATATTTGGGAGAAATGTGGCATGTCTGGAAGAAACTGTCCTCTTTTGGGGATAAAAGAGGTATTTGTGGGTGAGAAGGTCCTATTTGAAGGGGGAATCCTGGTATTTCTTGGAGAAGTTGTGATATATTTGGGAGAAATGTGGCATTTCTGGAAGAAACTGTCCTCTTTTGGGGATAAAAGAGGTATTTGTGGGTGAAAATATCCTATTTCAAGGGGGAACCTGGTATTTCTTGGAGAAGATGTGATATATTTGGGAGAAATCTGGCATTTCTGGAAGACAATGTACTCTTTTGGGGATAAAAGAGGTATTTGTGGGTGAAAAGGTCCTATTTCAGGAGTAACCCTGGAATTCCTTCGAGAAGATGTGATATATTTGGGAGAAATGTGGCATTTCTGGAAGAAACTGTCCTCTTTTGGGGATGAAAAGGTATTTGTTGGTGAAAAGGTCCTATTTCCAGGGGTAATCCTGGTATTTCTTGGAGAAGATGTGATCTATTTGGGAGAAATGTGGCATTTCTGGAAGAAAAAGTCCAATTTGCGGGGAGAAGTCTGGTATTTGTGGGAGAAAAGTTCCTATTTCAACGGGGAATCTTGGTATTTCTTGGAGAAGATGTGATATATTTGGGAGAAATCTGGCATGTCGGGAAGAAACTGTCCTCTTTTGGGGATAAAAGAGGTATTTGTGGGTGAAAAGGTCCTATTTCAAGGGGGAAAGCTGGTATTTCTTGGAGAAGATGTGATATATTTGGGAGAAATGTGGCATTTCTGGAGGAAAATGCCCTATCTGGGGGGAGAAAAGAGGTATTTGTGGTTGAAAAGGTCCTATTTGAAGGGGGAAACGTGGTATTTCTTGGAGAAGATGTGATATATTTGGGAGGAATGTGGCATTTCTGACAGAAAATGTCCTATTTTGGGGATAAAAGAGGTATTTGTGGGTGAAAAGGTCCTATTTCGAGGGGGAACCCTGGTATTTCTTGGAGAAGATGTGATATATTTGGGAGAAATGTGGCATGTCTGGAAGAAACTGTCCTATTCTGGGAATAAAAGAGGTATTTGTGGGTGAAAACGTCCTATTTGTAGGGGGAAACCTGGTATTTCTTGGAGAAGATGTGATATATTTGGGAGAAATGTGGCATTTCTGCAAGAAAAAGTCCAATTTGGGGGGAGAAGGCAGGTATTTGTGGGAGAAAAGTTCCTATATCAGGAGGAATCCTGGTATTTCTTGGAGAAGATGTGGTGAATTTGGGACAAATCTGGCATGTCTGGAAGAAACTGTCCTATTTGGGGGATAAAAGAGGTACTTGTTTGTGAAAAGGTCCTATTTGAAGGGGGAAACGTGGTATTTCTTGGAGAAGATGTGATCTATTTGGGAGAAATGTGGCATGTCAGGAAGAAACTGTCCTCTTTTGGGGATAAAACAGGTATTTGTGGGTGAAAAGTTCCTATTTGAAGGGGGAAAGCTGGTATTTCTTGGAGAAGATGTGATCTATTTGGGAGAAATGTGGCATTTCTGGAAGAAACTGTCCTCTTTTTGGTATAAAAGAATCACAGAATTACAGAATCACAGAATTGCCAGGGTTGGAAGGGTCCTCATGGATCATGAATCTCCAGCCCCCCTGCTACATGCAGGGCCACCAACCATCCCACCTAATGCTAGACCAGGCTGCCCAGGGCCCCATCCAATCTGGCCTTGAACACCTCCAGGGACGGGGCATCCACAACCTCTCTGGGCAGCCTGTTCCAGTACCTCACCACTCTCTCTGTAAAGAAGTTCCCCCTGACGTCCAACCTAAATCTCCCTTCCCTCAACTTAAAACCATTTCCCCTTGTCCTGCTGTCACTCACCCTTTCAAAGAGTTGATTCCCCTCCTCTTTGTAGGCTCCCTTTAGGTACTGAAAGGCCGCAATGAGGTCACCCCGCAGCCTTCTTTTCTCTAGGCTGAACAAACCCAGCTCCTTCAGCCTGTCCTCATAGGGGAGGTGCTCCAATCCCCTGATCATCTTGGTGGCTCTCCTCTGGACTCTCTCCAACAGCTCCCTGTCTTTCTTGTACTGGGGGCTCCAGACCTGGACGCAGTACTCCAGATGGGGCCTCACAAGAGCAGAGTAGAGAGGAACAATCACCTCCCTGTCCCTGCTGGCCACCCCTCTTTTGATGGAGCCGAGGATCCCATTCGCCTTCCGAGCCACAAGGGCACACTGCTGGCTCATATTAAGTTTTTCATCTATCAGGACCCCCAGGTCCTTCTCCACAGGGCTGCTCTCAAGGACCGCTCCTTCCAGTCTGTAGGGATGCCTGGGATTCCTCCGGCCCAAGTGCAAAACTCTGCACTTCGCCGTGTTGAACCGCATCAGGTTCACCCGGGCCCACCTTTCTAGTCTCTCGAGGTCCCTCTGAATGGCATCCCTTCCTTCAGCCGTGTCGACCGCACCACTCAGCTTGGTGTCATCAGCAAACTTGCTGAGGGTGCACTCAATTCCATCATCGATGTCATTGATAAAGATGTTAAAGAGCACCGGTCCCAAGACAGACCCCTGGGGGACGCCACTCGTTACCGGCCTCCACCTGGACATAGAGCCATTGATGACTACCCTCTGTCTGCGGCCTTTCAACCAGTTTCTTATCCATCGAGTGGTCCACCCATCAAATCCACATCCCTCCAATTTGGAGATAAGGATATGGTGGGGGACCATGTCAAAGGCCTTGCTCAAGTCCAGGTAAATGACATCGGTCGCCTTTCCCTTGTCCACCGATGCCGTCACTCCATCATAAAAGGCCACCAGATTGGTCAAACACGACCTTCCTCTGGTGAAGCCATGCTGGCTGTCACGGATCACACGCCCTTTCCTCATGTGATCAAGCATGTCGTCCAGGATGATCTGTTCCATGATCTTCCCAGGCACAGAGGTGAGACTCACCGGCCTGTAGTTCCCGGGGTCCTCCTTGCTCCCTTTCTTGTAAATGGGAGTGACGTGACCCTTCCTCCAGTCATCCGAGACCACACCTGACAGCCACGACTTCTCAAATATGATGGAGAGCGGCTCGGCAACCACCTCAGCCAGCTCCTTCAGAACCCTGGGATGCACGCCATCCGGCCCCATAGACTTGTATACATTCAGTCTCGTGAGGCGGTCTCGGACCTGCTCTGTCCTCACAGCGGGAGGGGATTTACCACCCCAGTCCCCACCTGGAGGTGTAGGGATGTAGGGCTCAGGGACGGGAGAAGTACTGGAGTCCTGGCCACTAGTGAAGACTGAGGCAAAGAACTCATTCAGTACCTCAGCCTTCTCTCTGTCCGTTGAAGCCAGTTCTCCTTTTACATTTACCAAAGGAGGTACTCTCCCTTTGGCCTGTCTCTTCTGGCCAATGTACCTATAGAAAGTCTTCCTGTTGCTTTTCACGTCCCTCGCCAAATTCAGTTCCACATGCGCCTTGGCTTTCCTGATCCCACGTCTGCAAGTCCGGACGGCATCCCTGTATTCTTCCCTGGTGGCACGCCCTTGTTTCCAGAGTTTGTACACACCTTTCTTCGCCCTCAGCACTCTCATCAGGTCCTTACTGAGCCACACCGGCTTCCTCCCTCCTCTGCCTGCTTTCTTGTTCAGAGGGACAGAGAGTTCTTGCGCTCTTAGGAAGGCATCCTTGAAGAGTAACCAGCTCTCCTCAGCATTTTTGTTTTCAAGGACAGCATCCCAGGGGATCTCGGCCAACAGACCATTGAACAGCTTAAAGTTTGCTCTCCCAAAGTTCAGGGTCCTGACGCCACTCTTCACCAGGCCCACATCCCTTGAGATCACAAACTCGACCAGAGCGTGGTCACTGCAACCCAGGCTGCCTCCAACCTTGACACCATTAATTGTTTCCTCCACATTGGTGAGCAGCAGGTCCAGCAATGCTTCACCTCTGGTCGGTCTGTCCAACACCTGGACCAGAAAGTTATCATCAACACACTCTAGGAGTCTCCTGGACCTCTTGCAACTTGCCGTGTGGTCTATCCAGGAGATATCCGGATGGTTGAAGTCCCCCATCAGGACAAGAGCCCGTGAGCACGAAGCCTCCCGCATCTGAAGCAAGAAAGCCTCGTCAACAGTCTCCCCTTGATCAGGTGGCCTGTAGTATACTCCTATCACCAGCTGGAGGTATTTGTGGGTGAAAAGGTCCTATTTCGAGGGGGACTCCTAGTATTTCTTGGAGAAGATGTGATATATTTGGGAGAAATGTGGCATTTCTGGCAGAAACTGTCCTCTTTTGGGGATAAAACAGGTATTTGTGGGAGAAAAGGTCCTATTTGAAGGGGGAAAGCTGGTATTTCTTGGAGAAGATGTGATATATTTGGGAGAAATGTGGCATTTCTGGAAGAAACTGTCCTCTTTTGGGGATAAAAGAGGTATTTGTGGGTGAAAAGGTTCTATTTGAAGGGGGAAACCAGGTATTTCTTGGAGAAGATGAGATACATTTGGGAGAAATGTGGCATTTCTGGAAGAAAAAGTCCAATTTGGGGGGAGAAGGCAGGTATTTGTGGGAGAAAAGTTCCTATTCCCAGGAGGAAACCTGGTATTTCTTGGAGGAGATGTGATATATTTGGGAGAAATGTGGCATGTCTGGAAGAAACTGTCCTATTTGAGGGATAAAAGAGGTATTTGTGGGTGAAAAGGTCGTATTTGAAGGGGGAAACCTGGCATTTCTTGGAGAAGATGTGATATGTTTGGGAGAAATGTGGCATTTCTGGACGAAACTGTCCTATTTGGGGGATAAAAGAGGTATTTGTGGGTGAAAAGGTCCTATTTGAAGGGGGAACATGGTATTTCTTGGAGAAGATGTGGTGAATATGGGACAAATCTGGCATTTCTGGAAGACAATGTCCTCTTTTGGGGAGAAAAGAGGTATTTGTGGGTGAAAAGGTCCTATTTGAAGGGGGAAACGTGGTATTTCTTGGAGAAGATGTGATCTATTTGGGAGAAATGTGGCATGTCTGGAAGAAACTGTCCAATTTTGGGCATAAATGAGGTATTTGTGGGTGAAAAGGTCCTATTTGAAGGGGGAAACGTGGTATTTCTTGGAGAAGATGTGATATATTTGGGAGAAATGTGGCATGTCCGGAAGAAACTGTCCTACTCTGGGGATAAAAGAGGTATTTGTGGGTGAAAAGGTCCTATTTGAAGGGGGAAACCTGGTAGTTCTTGGAGAAGATGTGATATATTTGGGAGAAATGTGGCATGTCTGGAAGAAACTGTCCTCTTTTGGGGATAAAAGAGGTATTTGTGGGTGAAAAGGTCCTATTTGAAGGGGGAATCCTGGTATTTCTTGGAGAAGATGTGATATATTTGGGAGAAATGTGGCATTTCTGGAAGAAACTGTCCTCTTTTGTGGATAAAAGAGGTATTTGTGGGTGAAAAGGTCCTATTTGAAGGGGGAACCCTGGTATTTCTTGGAGAAGATGTGCTATATTTGGGAGAAATGTGGCATGTCTGGAAGAAACAGTCCTCTTTTGGGGATGAAAGAGGTATTTGTGGGTGAAAAGGTCCTATTTGAAGGGGGAAAGCTGGTATTTCTTGGAGAAGATGTGATCTATTTGGGAGAAATGTGGCGTTTCTGGAAGAAACTGTCCTCTTTTGGGGATGAAAGAGGTATTTGTGGGTGAAAAGGTTCTATTTCAAGGGGGAAAGCTGGCATTTCTTGGAGAAGATGTGATATATTTGGGAGAAATGTGGCATTTCTGGAAGAAACTGTCCTCTTTTGGGGATAAAACAGGTATTTGTGGGAGAAAAGTTCCTATTTCTGGAGGAATCCTGGTATTTCTTGGAGAAGATGTGATATATTTGGGAGAAATGTGGCATTTCTGGAAGAAAATGTCCAATTTGCGGGGAGAAGGCTGGTATTTGTGGGAGAGAAGTTCATAATTCAACGGGGAATCCTGGTATTTCTTGGAGAAGATGTGATATATTTGGGAGAAATGTGGCATTTCAGGAAGAAACTGTCCTCTTTTGTGGATAAAAGAGGTATTTGTGGGTGATAAGGTCCTATTTGAAGGGGGAAACGTGGTATTTCTTGGAGAAGATGTGATATATTTGGGAGAAATGTGGCATTTCTGGAAGAAAAAGTCCAATTTGGGGGGAGAAGGCAGGTATTTGTGGGCGAAAAGTTCCTATTTCAAGAGGAATCCTGGTATTTCTTGGAGAAGATGTGGTGAATTTGGGACAAATCTGGCATGTCTGGAAGAAACTGTCCTCTTTTGGGGATAAAAGAGGCACTTGTGGGTGAAAAGGTCCTATTTGAAGGGGGAAACGTGGTATTTCTTGGAGAAGATGTGATATATTTGGGAGAAATGTGGCATGTCTGGAAGAAACTGTCCTATTTTGGGAAAAAAGAGGTATTTGTGCGTGAAAAGTTCCTATTTGAAGGGGGAAAGCTGGTATTTCTTGGAGAATATGTGATCTATTTGGGAGAAATGTGGCATGTCTGGAAGAAACTGTCCTCTTTTGGGGATGAAAGAGGTATTATTGGGTGAAAAAGTCATATTTCGACGGGGTCTCCTGGTATTTCTTGGAGAAGATGTGATATATTTGGGAGAAATGTGGCATTTCTGGAAGAAACTGTGCTCTTTTGGGGATAAAAGAGGTATTTGTCGGAGAAAAGGTCCTATTTGAAGGGGGAACCCTGGTATTTCTTGGAGAAGATGTGCTATATTTGGGAGAGATGTGGCATTTCTGCAAGAAACTGTGCTCTTTCGGGGATAAAAGAGGTATTTGTGGGTGAAAAGGTCCTATTTGAAGGGGGAAAGGTGGTATTTCTTGGAGAAGATGTGATATATTTGGGAGAAATGTGGCATTTCTGGAAGAAACTGTCCTTTTTTGGGAAAAAAAGAGGTATTTGTGGGTGAAAAGGTCCTATTTCGAGGGGGAACCCTGTTATTTCTTGGAGAAGATGTGATCTATTTGGGAGGAATGTGGCATTTCTGAAAGAAACTGTCCTATTCTGGGGATAAAACAGGTATTTGTGGGAGAAAAGTTCCTATTTGAAGGGGGAAACGTGGTATTTCCTGGAGAAGATGTGATATATTTCGGAGAAATGTGGCATGTCCGGAAGAAACTGTCCTACTCTGGGGATAAAAGAGGTATTTGTGGGTGAAAAGGTCCTATTTGAAGGGGGAAACCTGGTATTTCTTGGAGAAGATGTGATATATTTGCGAGAAATGTGGCCTTTCTGGAAGAAACTGTCTTATTCTCGGGATAAAACAGGTATTTGTGGGTGAAAAGGTCCTATTTGAAGGTGGAAACCTGGTATTTCATGGAGAAGATGTGATATATTTGGGAGAAATGTGGCATTTCTGGAAGAAACTGTCCTCTTTTGGGGATAAAGCAGGTATTTGTGGGTGAAAAGGTCTTATTTGAAGGGGGAACCCTGGTATTTCTTGGAGAAGATGTGATATATTTGGGAGAAATGTGGCATGTCAGGAAGAAACTGTCCTATTTTGGGGAGAAAAGAGGTATTTGTGGGTGAAAAGGTCCTATCTGAAGGGGGAACCCTGGTATTTCTTGGAGAAGATGTGATATATTTGGGAGAAATGTGGCATTTCTGGAAGAAACTGTCCTCTTTTGGGGATAAAACAGGTATTTGTGGGTGAAAAGGTCCTATTTGAAGGGGGAACCCTGGTATTTCTTGGAGAAGATGTGATATATTTGGGAGAAATGTGGCATGTCTGGAAGAAACTGTCCTATTTTGGGGATAAGACAGGTATTTGTGGGTGAAAAGGTCCTATTTGAAGGGGGAATCCTTGTATTTCTTGGAGAAGATGTGATATATTTGGGAGAAATGTGGCATGTCTGGAAGAAACTGTCCTATTTTGGGGATAAAAGAGGTATTTGTGGGTGAAAATATCCTATTTCAAGGGGGAACCTGGTATTTCTTGGAGAAGATGTGATATATTTGGGAGAAATCTGGCATTTCTGGAAGAAAATGTCCTCTTTTGGGGATAAAAGAGGTATTTGTGGGTGAAAAGGTCCTATTTCCACGGGGGAAACCTGGTATTTCTTGGAGAAGATGTGATCTATTTGGGAGAAATGTGGCATTTCTGGAAGAAAAAGTCCAATTTGCGGGGAGAAGTCTGGTATTTGTGGGAGAAAAGGTCCTATTTCAACGGGGAATCCTGGTATTTCTTGGAGAAGATGTGATATATTTGCGAGAAATCTGGCATGTCGGGAAGAAACTGTCCTCTTTTGGGGATAAAACAGGTATTTGTGGGTGAAAAGGTCCTATTTGAAGGGGGAAAGCTGGTATTTCTTGGAGAAGATGTGGTATATTTGGGAGAAATGTGGCATTTCTGGAGGAAAATGCCCTATCTGGGGGGATAAAAGAGGTATTTGTGGGTGAAAAGGTCCTATTTGAAGGGGGAAACCTGGTATTTCTTGGAGAAGATGTGATCTGATTGGGAGAAATGTGGCCTTTCTGACGGAAACTGTCCTATTTTGGGGATAAAAGAGGTATTTGTGGGTGAAAAGTTCCTATTTGAAGGGGGAAACCTGGTATTTCTTGGAGAAGATGTGATATATTTGGGAGAAATGTGGCATTTCTGGAAGAAACTGACCTATTCTGGGAATAAAAGAGGTATTTGTGGGTGAAACGGTCCTATTTGATGGGGGAAAGCTGGTATTTCCTGGAGAAGATGTGATATATTTGGGGGAAATGTGGCATGTCAGGAAGAAACTGTCCTCTTTTAGGGATAAAAGAGGTATTTGTGGGTGAAAAGGTTCTATTTGAAGGGGGAAAGCTGGTATTTCTTGGAGAAGATGTGATCTATTTGGGAGAAATGTGGCATGTCTGGAAGAAACTGTCCTATTTTGGGCATAAAAGAGGTATTTGTGGGTGAAAAGGTCCTATTTCGAGGGGGAAAGCTGGTATTTCTTGGAGAAGATGTGATCTATTTGGGAGAAATGTGGCATTTCTGGAAGAAACTGTCCTCTTTTGGGGATAAAAGAGGTATTTGTGGGTGAAAAGGTCCTATTTGATGGGGGAACCCTGGTATTTCTTGGAGAAGATGTGATATATTTGGGAGAAATGTGGCATGTCAGGAAGAAACTGTCCTATTTTGGGGATAAAAGAGGTATTTGTGTGTGAAAAAGTCCTATTTGAAGGGGGAAACCTGGTATTTCTTGGAGAAGATGTGATGTATTTGGGGGAAATGTGGCATATCTGGATGAAACTGTCCTCTTTTGGGGATAAAAGAGGTATTTGTGGGTGAAAAGGTCCTATTTGAAGGGGGAAACCTGGTATTTCTTGGAGAAGATGTGGTATATTTGGGAGAAATGTGGCATTTCTGGAAGAAAATTTCCAATTAGACGGATAAAACAGGTGTTTGTTGGTGAAAAGGTCCTATCTGAAGGGGGAAACCTGGTATTTCTTGGAGAAGATGTGATATATTTGGGAGAAATGTGGCATGTCAGGAAGGAACAGTCCTATTTTGGGGATAAAACTGGTATTTGTGGGTGAAAAGGTTCTATTTGAAGGGGGAAAGCTGGTATTTCTTGGAGAAGATGTGATCTATTTGGGAGAAATGTGGCATTTCTGATAGAAACTGTCCTATTCTGGGGATAAAAGAGGTATTTGTGGGTGAAAAGGTCCTATTTGAAGGGGGAAACGTGGTATTTCTTGGAGAAGATGTGATATATTTGGGAGAAATGTGGCATGTCCGGAAGAAACTGTCCTACTCTGGGGATAAAAGAGGTATTTGTGGGTGAAAAGGTCCTATTTGAAGGGGGAAACCTGGTATTTCTTGGAGAAGATGTGATATATTTGCGAGAAATGTGGCCTTTCTGGAAGAAACTGTCCTATTTTGGGGATAAAAGAGGTACTTGTGGGTGAAAAGGTCCTATTTGAAGGGGGAAAGGTGGTATTTCTTGGAGAAGATGTGATATATTTGGGAGAAATGTGGCATTTCTGGAAGAAACTGTCCTCTTTTAGGGTTAAAAGAGGTATTTGTGGGTGAAAAGGTCCTATTTCGAGGGGGAACCCTGGTATTTCTTGTAGAAGATGTGATCTATTTGGGAGAAATGTGGCCTTTCTGGAAGAAACTGTCGTATTTGGGGGATAAAAGAGCTATTTGTGGGTGAGAAGGTCCTATTTGAAGGGGGAACCCTGGTATTTCTTGGAGAAGATGTAATATATTTGGGAGAAATGTGGCATGTCTGGAAGAAACTGTCCTCTTTTGGGGATAAAAGAGGTATTTGTGGGTGAGAAGGTCCTATTTGAAGGGGGAAACCTGGTATTTCTTGGAGAAGATGTGATATATTTGGGAGAAATGTGGCATGTCTGGAAGAAACTGTCCTCTTTTGGGGATAAAAGAGGTATTTGTGGGTGAAAATATCCTATTTCAAGGGGGAACCTGGTATTTCTTGGAGAAGATGTGATCTATTTGGGAGAAATCTGGCATTTCTGGAAGACAATGTCCTCTTTTGGGGATAAAAGAGGTATTTGTGGGTGAAAAGGTCCTATTTCCACGGGGGAAACCTGGTATTTCTTGGAGAAGATGTGATGTATTTGGGAGAAATGTGGCATTTCTGGAAGAAACTGTCCTCTTTTGGGGATGAAAGAGGTAGTTGTGGGTGAAAAGGTCCTATTTCCAGGGGTAATCCTGGTATTTCTTGGAGAAGATGTGATCTATTTGGGAGAAATGTGGCATTTCTGGAGGAAAATGCCCTATCTGGGGGGAGAAAAGAGGTATTTGTGGGTGAAAAGGTCCTATTTGAAGGGGGAAACCTGGTAGTTCTTGGAGAAGATGTGATCTGATTGGGAGAAATGTGGCCTTTCTGACAGAAAATTTCCTATTTTGGGGATAAAAGAGGTATTTGTGGGTGAAAAGGTCCTATTTCGAGGGGGAAACCTGGTATTTCTTGGAGAAGATGTGATATATTTGGGAGAAATGTGGCATTTCTGGAAGAAACTGTCCTATTCTGGGAATAAAAGAGGTATTTTTGGTTGAAAAGGTCTTATTTAATGGGGGAACCCTGGTATTTCTTGGAGAAGATGTGATATATTTGGGAGAAATGTGGCATTTCTGGAAGAAACTGTCCTCTTTTAGGGATAAAAGAGGTATTTGTGGGTGAAAAGGTTCTATTTGAAGGGGGAAAGCTGGTATTTCTTGGAGAAGATGTGATATATTTGGGAGAAATCTGGCATTTCTGGAAGAAACTGTACTATTTGGGGGAGAAGCCTGCTATTAATGCGTGAAAAGGTCCTATTTGAAGGGGGAAAGCTGGTATTTCTTGGAGAAGATGTGATATATTTGGGAGAAATCTGGCATTTCTGGAAGAAACTGTCCTATTTGGGGGAGAAGCCTGCTATTAGAGGGTGAAAAGGTCCTATTTGAAGGGGGAATCCTGGTATTTCTTGGAGAAGATGTGATATTTTTGGGAGAAATGTGGCATTTCTGGAAGAAACTGTCCTATTTTGGGGATAAAAGAGGTATTTGTGGGTGAAAAGGTCCTATTTGAAGGGGGAAACGTGGTATTTCTTGGAGAAGATGTGATATATTTGGGAGAAATGTGGCATTTCTGGAAGAAACTGTCCTATTTTGGGGATAAAAGAGGTATTTGTGGGTGATAAGGTCCTATTTGAAGGGGGAAACGTGGTATTTCTTGGAGAAGATATGATCTATTTGGGAGAAATGTGGCATGTCTGGAAGAAACTGTCCTCTTTTGGGGATAAAAGAGGTATTTGTGGGTGAAAAGGTCCTATTTGAAGGGGGAACCCTGGTATTTCTTGGAGAAGATGTGATCTATTTGGGAGAAATGTGGCATGTCAGGAAGAAACTGTCCTATTTTGGGGATAAAAGAGGTATTTGTGGGTGAAAAGGTCCTATTTGATGGGGGAACCCTGGTATTTCTTGGAGAAGATGTGATATATTTGGGAGAAATGTGGCCTTTCTGGAAGAAACTGTCCTCTTTTGGGGATAAAAGAGGTATTTGTGGGTGAAAAGGTCCTATTTCGAGGGGGAACCCTGGTATTTCTTGGAGAAGATGTGATCTATTTGGGAGAAATGTGGCATTTCTGGAAGAAACTGTCGTATTTGGGGGATAAAAGAGCTATTTGTGGGTGAAAAGGTCCTATTTGAAGGGGGAACCCTGGTATTTCTTGGAGAAGATGTGATATATTTGGGAGAAATGTGGCATGTCTGGAAGAAACTGTCCTCTTTTGGGGATAAAAGAGGTATTTGTGGGTGAAAATATCCTATTTCAAGGGGGAACCTGGTATTTCTTGGAGAAGATGTGATATATTTGGGAGAAATCTGGCATTTCTGGAAGACAATGTACTCTTTTGGGGATAAAAGAGGTATTTGTGGGTGAAAAGGTCCTATTTCAGGAGTAACCCTGGAATTCCTTCGAGAAGATTTGGTATATTTGGGAGAAATGTGGCATTTCTGGAAGAAACTGTCCTCTTTTGGGGATGAAAGAGGTATTTGTGGGTGAAAAGGTCCTATTTCCAGGGGTAATCCTGGTATTTCTTGGAGAAGATGTGATGTATTTGGGAGAAATGTGGCATTTCTGGAAGAAGAAGTCCAATTTGCGTGGAGAAGTCTGTTATTTGTGGGAGAAAAGTTCCTATTTCAACGGGGAATCCTGGTATTTCTTGGAGAAGATGTGATATATTTGCGAGAAATCTGGCATGTCGGGAAGAAACTGTCGTATTTTGGGGATAAAAGAGGTATTTGTGGGTGAAAAGGTCCTATTTGAAGGGGGAAAGCTGGTATTTCTTGGAGAAGATGTGATATATTTTGGAGAAATGTGGCATTTCTGGAGGAAAATGCCCTATCTGGGGGGAGAAAAGAGGTATTTGTGGTTGAAAAGGTCCTATTTGAAGGGGGAAAGCTGGTATTTCTTGGAGAAGATGTGATATATTTGGGAGGAATGTGGCATTTCTGACAGAAAATGTCCTATTTTGGGGATAAAAGAGGTATTTGTGGGTGAAAAGGTCCTATTTCGAGGGGGAAACCTGGTATTTCTTGGAGAAGATGTGCTATATTTGGGAGAAATGTGGCATTTCTGGAAGAAACTGTCCTATTCTGGGAATAAAAGAGGTATTTGTGGGTGAAAAGGTCCTATTTGTAGGGGGAAAGCTGGTATTTCTTGGAGAAGATGTGATATATTTGGGAGAAATGTGGCATTTCTGCAAGAAAAAGTCCAATTTGGGGGGAGAAGGCAGGTATTTGTGGGAGAAAATTTCCTATATCAGGAGGAATCCTGGTATTTCTTGGAGAAGATGTGGTGAATTTGGGACAAATCTGGCATGTCTGGAAGAAACTGTCCTATTTTGGGGATAAAAGAGGTACTTGTTTGTGAAAAGGTCCTATTTGAAGGGGGAAACGTGGTATTTCTTGGAGAAGATTTTGGATTCTTGGAGTGATCTATTTGGGAGAAATGTGGCATGTCAGGAAGAAACTGTCCTCTTTTCGGGATAAAACAGGTATTTGTGGGTGAAAAGTTCCTATTTGAAGGGGGAAAGCTGGTATTTCTTGGAGAAGATGTGATCTATTTGGGAGAAATGTGGCATTTCTGGAAGAAACTGTCCTCTTTTTGGTATAAAAGAATCACAGAATTACAGAATCACAGAATTGCCAGGGTTGGAAGGGTCCTCATGGATCATGAATCTCCAGCCCCCCTGCTACATGCAGGGCCACCAACCATCCCACCTAATGCTAGACCAGGCTGCCCAGGGCCCCATCCAATCTGGCCTTGAACACCTCCAGGGACGGGGCATCCACAACCTCTCTGGGCAGCCTGTTCCAGTACCTCACCACTCTCTCTGTAAAGAAGTTCCCCCTGACGTCCAACCTAAATCTCCCTTCCCTCAACTTAAAACCATTTCCCCTTGTCCTGCTGTCACTCACCCTTTCAAAGAGTTGATTCCCCTCCTCTTTGTAGGCTCCCTTTAGGTACTGAAAGGCCGCAATGAGGTCACCCCGCAGCCTTCTTTTCTCTAGGCTGAACAAACCCAGCTCCTTCAGCCTGTCCTCATAGGGGAGGTGCTCCAATCCCCTGATCATCTTGGTGGCTCTCCTCTGGACTCTCTCCAACAGCTCCCTGTCTTTCTTGTACTGGGGGCTCCAGACCTGGACGCAGTACTCCAGATGGGGCCTCACAAGAGCAGAGTAGAGAGGAACAATCACCTCCCTGTCCCTGCTGGCCACCCCTCTTTTGATGGAGCCGAGGATCCCATTCGCCTTCCGAGCCACAAGGGCACACTGCTGGCTCATATTAAGTTTTTCATCTATCAGGACCCCCAGGTCCTTCTCCACAGGGCTGCTCTCAAGGACCGCTCCTTCCAGTCTGTAGGGATGCCTGGGATTCCTCCGGCCCAAGTGCAAAACTCTGCACTTCGCCGTGTTGAACCGCATCAGGTTCACCCGGGCCCACCTTTCTAGTCTCTCGAGGTCCCTCTGAATGGCATCCCTTCCTTCAGCCGTGTCGACCGCACCACTCAGCTTGGTGTCATCAGCAAACTTGCTGAGGGTGCACTCAATTCCATCATCGATGTCATTGATAAAGATGTTAAAGAGCACCGGTCCCAAGACAGACCCCTGGGGGACGCCACTCGTTACCGGCCTCCACCTGGACATAGAGCCATTGATGACTACCCTCTGTCTGCGGCCTTTCAACCAGTTTCTTATCCATCGAGTGGTCCACCCATCAAATCCACATCCCTCCAATTTGGAGATAAGGATATGGTGGGGGACCATGTCAAAGGCCTTGCTCAAGTCCAGGTAAATGACATCGGTCGCCTTTCCCTTGTCCACCGATGCCGTCACTCCATCATAAAAGGCCACCAGATTGGTCAAACACGACCTTCCTCTGGTGAAGCCATGCTGGCTGTCACGGATCACACGCCCTTTCCTCATGTGATCAAGCATGTCGTCCAGGATGATCTGTTCCATGATCTTCCCAGGCACAGAGGTGAGACTCACCGGCCTGTAGTTCCCGGGGTCCTCCTTGCTCCCTTTCTTGTAAATGGGAGTGACGTGACCCTTCCTCCAGTCATCCGAGACCACACCTGACAGCCACGACTTCTCAAATATGATGGAGAGCGGCTCGGCAACCACCTCAGCCAGCTCCTTCAGAACCCTGGGATGCACGCCATCCGGCCCCATAGACTTGTATACATTCAGTCTCGTGAGGCGGTCTCGGACCTGCTCTGTCCTCACAGCGGGAGGGGATTTACCACCCCAGTCCCCACCTGGAGGTGTAGGGATGTAGGGCTCAGGGACGGGAGAAGTACTGGAGTCCTGGCCACTAGTGAAGACTGAGGCAAAGAACTCATTCAGTACCTCAGCCTTCTCTCTGTCCGTTGAAGCCAGTTCTCCTTTTACATTTACCAAAGGAGGTACTCTCCCTTTGGCCTGTCTCTTCTGGCCAATGTACCTATAGAAAGTCTTCCTGTTGCTTTTCACGTCCCTCGCCAAATTCAGTTCCACATGCGCCTTGGCTTTCCTGATCCCACGTCTGCAAGTCCGGACGGCATCCCTGTATTCTTCCCTGGTGGCACGCCCTTGTTTCCAGAGTTTGTACACACCTTTCTTCGCCCTCAGCACTCTCATCAGGTCCTTACTGAGCCACACCGGCTTCCTCCCTCCTCTGC
Source organism: Lophura swinhoii (assembly GCA_030408155.1). Lineage (NCBI taxonomy): Eukaryota > Metazoa > Chordata > Aves > Galliformes > Phasianidae > Lophura > Lophura swinhoii. The sequence goes on from CM059457.1 coordinate 565,241, forward strand.
CTGCTTTCTTGTTCAGAGGGACAGAGAGTTCTTGCGCTCTTAGGAAGGCATCCTTGAAGAGTAACCAGCTCTCCTCAGCATTTTTGTTTTCAAGGACAGCATCCCAGGGGATCTCGGCCAACAGACCATTGAACAGCTTAAAGTTTGCTCTCCCAAAGTTCAGGGTCCTGACGCCACTCTTCACCAGGCCCACATCCCTTGAGATCACAAACTCGACCAGAGCGTGGTCACTGCAACCCAGGCTGCCTCCAACCTTGACACCATTAATTGTTTCCTCCACATTGGTGAGCAGCAGGTCCAGCAATGCTTCACCTCTGGTCGGTCTGTCCAACACCTGGACCAGAAAGTTATCATCAACACACTCTAGGAGTCTCCTGGACCTCTTGCAACTTGCCGTGTGGTCTATCCAGGAGATATCCGGATGGTTGAAGTCCCCCATCAGGACAAGAGCCCGTGAGCACGAAGCCTCCCGCATCTGAAGCAAGAAAGCCTCGTCAACAGTCTCCCCTTGATCAGGTGGCCTGTAGTATACTCCTATCACCAGCTGGAGGTATTTGTGGGTGAAAAGGTCCTATTTCGAGGGGGACTCCTAGTATTTCTTGGAGAAGATGTGATATATTTGGGAGAAATGTGGCATTTCTGGAAGAAACTGTCCTCTTTTGGGGATAAAAGAGGTATTTGTGGGAGAAAAGGTCCTATTTGAAGGGGGAAAGCTGGTATTTCTTGGAGAAGATGTGATATATTTGGGAGAAATGTGGCATTTCTGGAAGAAACTGTCCTCTTTTGGGGATAAAAGAGGTATTTGTGGGTGAAAAGGTTCTATTTGAAGGGGGAAAGCTGGTATTTCTTGGAGAAGATGTGATCTATTTGGGAGATATGTGGCATGTCTGGAAGAAACTGTTCTCTTTCGGGGATAAAGGAGGTATTTGTGGGTGAAAAGGTTCTATTTGAAGGGAGAAACCAGGTATTTCTTGGAGAAGATGCGATATATTTGCGAGAAATGTGGCATTTCTGGAAGAAAAAGTAGAATTTGGGGGGAGAAGGCAGGTATTTGTGGGAGAAAAGTTCCTATTCCCAGGCGGAAACCTGGTATTTCTTGGAGAAGATGTGATATATTTGGGAGAAATGTGGCATGTCTGGAAGAAACTGTCCTATTTGAGGGATAAAAGAGGTATTTGTGGGTGAAAAGGTCGTATTTGAAGGGGGAAACCTGGCATTTCTTGGAGAAGATGTGATATATTTGGGAGAAATGTGGCATTTCTGGACGAAACTGTCCTATTTGGGGGATAAAAGAGGTATTTGTGGGTGAAAAGGTCCTATTTGAAGGGGGAAAGCTGGTATTTCTTGGAGAAGATGTGATATATTTGGAAGAAATCTGGCATTTCTGGAAGACAATGTCCTCTTTTGGGGAGAAAAGAGGTATTTGTGGGTGAAAAGGTCCTATTTGAAGGGGGAAACGTGGTATTTCTTGGAGAAGATGTGATCTATTTGGGAGAAATGTGGCATGTCTGGAAGAAACTGTCCAATTTTGGGCATAAATGAGGTATTTGTGGGTGAAAAGGTCCTATTTGAAGGGGGAAACGTGGTATTTCTTGTAGAAGATGTGATATACTTGGGAGAAATGTGGCATGTCCGGAAGAAACTGTCCTACTCTGGGGATAAAAGAGGTATTTGTGGGTGAAAAGGTCCTATTTGAAGGGGGAAACCTGGTATTTCTTGGAGAAGATGTGATATATTTGGGAGAAATGTGGCATGTCTGGAAGAAACAGTCCTATTTTGGGGATAAAAGAGGTATTTGTGGGTGAAAAGGTCCTATTTGAAGGGGGAAAGCTGGTATTTCTTGGAGAAGATGTGATCTATTTGGGAGAAATGTGGCCTTTCTGGAAGAAATTGTCCTCTTTTGGGGATGAAAGAGGTATTTGTGGGTGAAAAGGTTCTATTTCAAGGGGGAAAGCTGGCATTTCTTGGAGAAGATGTGATCTATTTGGGAGAAATGTGGCCTTTCTGGAAGAAACTGTCCTCTTTTGGGGATAAAACAGGTATTTGTGGGAGAAAAGTTCCTATTTCTGGAGGAATCCTGGTATTTCTTGGAGAAGATGTGATATATTTGGGAGAAATGTGGCATTTCTGGAAGAAAATGTCCAATTTGCGGGGAGAAGGCTGGTATTTGTGGGAGAGAAGTTCATAATTCAACGGGGAATCCTGGTATTTCTTGGAGAAGATGTGATATATTTGGGAGAAATGTGGCATTTCAGGAAGAAACTGTCCTATTTTGGGGATAAAAGAGGTATTTGTGGGTGATAAGGTCCAATTTGAAGGGGGAAACGTGGTATTTCTTGGAGAAGATGTGATATATTTGGGAGAAATGTGGCATTTCTGGAAGAAAAAGTCCAATTTGGGGGAGGAAGGCAGGTATTTGTGGGCGAAAAGTTCCTATTTCAAGAGGAATCCTGGTATTTCTTGGAGAAGATGTGGTGAATTTGGGACAAATCTGGCATGTCTGGAAGAAACTGTCCTCTTTTGGGGATAAAAGAGGCACTTGTGGGTGAAAAGGTCCTATTTGAAGGGGGAAACGTGGTATTTCTTGGAGAAGATGTGATATATTTGGGAGAAATGTGGCATGTCTGGAAGAAACTGTCCTATTTTGGGAAAAAAGAGGTATTTGTGTGTGAAAAGTTCCTATTTGAAGGGGGAAAGCTGGTATTTCTTGGAGAATATGTGATCTATTTGGGAGAAATGTGGCATGTCTGGAAGAAACTGTCCTCTTTTGGGGATAAAAGAGGTATTTTTGGGTGAAAAAGTCCTATTTCGACGGGGTCTCCTGGTATTTCTTGGAGAAGATGTGATCTATTTGGGAGAAATGTGGCATTTCTGGAAGAAACTGTCCTATTTGGGGTATAAAACAGGTATTTATGGGTGAAAAGATCCTATTTCAAGGGGGAACCTGGTATTTCTTGGAGAAGATGTGATTTATTTGGGAGAAATGTGGCATTTCTTAAAGAAAAAGACCAATTTGCGGGGAGAAGGCTGGTATTTTTGGGAGAAAAGTTCCTATTTCAAGCGGGAATCCTGGTATTTCTAGGAGAAGATGTGATGTATTTGGGAGAAATGTGGCATTTCTGGAAGAAACTGTCCTATTTTGGGGATAAAACAGGTATTTGTGGGAGAAAAGTTCCTATTTCTGGAGGAATCCTGGTATTTCATGGAGAAGATGTGATCTATTTGGGAGAAATGTGGCATGTCAGGAAGGAACTGTCCTATTTTGGGGATAAAAGAGGTATTTGAGGGTGAAAAGGTCCTATTTGAAGGAGTAATCCAGGAATTCCTTGGAGAAGATGTGGTATATTTGGGAGAAATGTGGCATTTCTGGAAGAAACTGTCCTATTTTGGGAATAAAAGAGGTATTTGTAGGTGAAAAGGTCCTATTCGAAGGGGGAAAGCTGGTATTTCTTGGAGAAGATGTGATATATTTGGAAGAAATCTGGCGTTTCCGGCAGAAAATGTCCTCTTCTGGGGATAAAAGAGGTATTTGTGTTTGAAAAGGTTCTATTTGAAGGGGGAACAATGGTATTTCTTGGAGAAGATGTGATGTATTTGGGAGAAATGTGGCATTTCTGGAAGAAACTGTCCTCTTTTGGGGATAAAAGAGGTATTTGTGGGTGAAAAGGTCCTATTTGAAGGGGGAAAGCTGGTATTTCTTGGAGAAGATGTGATCTATTTGGGAGAAATGTGGCCTTTCTGGAAGAAACTGTCCTATTTTGGGGATAAAACAGGTATTTGTGGGTGAAAAGGTTCTATTTGAAGGGGGAAACCTGTTATTTCTTGGAGAAGATGTGATCTATTTGGGAGAAATGTGGCATTTCTGGAAGAAACTGTCGTATTTTGGGGATAAAACAGGTATTTGTGGGTGAAAAGGTCCTATTTGAAGGGGGAAAGCTGGTATTTCTTGGAGTAGATGTGATATATTTGGGAGAAATGTGGCATGTCTGGAAGAAACTGTCCTATTTTGGGGATAAAAGAGGTATTTGTGGGTGAAAAGGTCCTATTTGAAGGGGGAAAGGTGGTATTTCTTGGAGAAGATGTGATCTATTTGGGAGAAATGTGGCATTTCTGGAAGAAACTGTCGTATTTTGGGGATAAAAGAGGTATTTGTGGGTGAAAAGGTCCTATTTGAAGGGGGAAAGCTGGTATTTCTTGGAGAAGATGTTCTATACTTGGGAGAAATCGGGAATTTCTGGAAGAAAATATCCAATTTGAGGGATAAAAGAGGTATTTGTGGGTGAAAAGGTCCTATTTGAAGGGGTAAACGTGGTATTACTTGGAGAAGACGTGATATATTTGGGAGAAATGTGGCATTTCTGGAAGAAACTGTCCTATTTTGGGGATAAAAGAGGTATTTGTGGGTGAAAAGTTCCTATTTCAAGGGGGAAACCTGGTATTTCTTGGAGAAGATGTGATGTATTTGGGAGAAATGTGGCATTTCTGGAAGAAACTGTCGTATTTTGGGGATAAAACAGGTATTTGTGGGTGAAAAGATCCTATTTCAAGGTGGAATCCTGGTATTTCTTGGAGAAGATGTGATCTATTTGGGAGAAATGTGGCATTTCTGGAAGAAACTGTCCTATTTGGGGCATAAAACAGGTATTTATGGGCGAAAAGGTCCTATTTGAAGGGGGAAACCTGGTATTTCTTGGAGAAGATGTGGTATATTTGGGAGAATTGTGGCATTTCTGGAAGAAAATTTCCAATTAGAGGGATAAAACAGGTATTTGTTGGTGAAAAGGTCCTATTTGAAGGGGGAAACGTGGTATTTCTTGGAGAAGATGTGATATATTTGGGAGAAATGTGGCATGTCAGGAAGGAACAGTCCTATTTTGGGGATAAATCTGGTGTTTGTGGGTGAAAAGGTGCTATTTCAAGGGGGAAAGCTGGTATTTCTTGGAGAAGATGTGATCTATTTGGGAGAAATGTGGCATTTCTGGAAGAAACTGTCCTTTTTTGGGAAAAAAAGAGGTATTTGTGGGTGAAAAGGTCCTATTTCGAGGGGGAACCCTGTTATTTCTTGGAGAAGATGTGATCTATTTGGGAGAAATGTGGCATTTCTGAAAGAAACTGTCCTATTCTGGGGATAAAACAGGTATTTGTGGGTGAAAAGGTCCTATTTGAAGGGGGAAACGTGGTATTTCTTGGAGAAGATGTGCTATATTTGGGGTAAATGTGGCATGTCCGGAAGAAACTGTCCTACTCTGGGGATAAAAGAGGTATTTGTGGGTGAAAATGTCCTATTTGAAGGGGGAAAGCTGGTATTTCTTGGAGAAGATGTGATATATTTGCGAGAAATGTGGCCTTTCTGGAAGAAACTGTCTTATTCTCGGGATAAAACAGGTATTTGTGGGTGAAAAGGTCCTATTTGAAGGTGGAAACCTGGTATTTCATGGAGAAGATGTGATATATTTGGGAGAAATGTGGCATTTCTGCAAGAAACTGTCCTCTTTTGGGGATAAAAGAGGTATTTGTGGGTGAAAAGGTCTTATTTAAAGGGGGAAAGGTGGTATTTCTTGGAGAAGATGTGATCTATTTGGGAGAAATGTGGCATGTCTGGAAGAAACTGTCCTATTTATGGGATAAAAGAGGTATTTGTGGTTGAAAAGTTCCTATTTGATGGGGGAACCCTGGTATTTCTTGGAGAAGATGTGATCTATTTGGGAGAAATGTGGCATTTCTGGAAGAAACTGTCCTCTTTTAGGGATAAAAGTGGTATTTGTGGGTGAAAAGGTCCTATTTCGAGGGGGAACCCTGGTATTTCTTGGAGAAGATGTGATCTATTTGGGAGAAATGTGGCATTTCTGGAAGAAACTGTCGTATTTGGGGGATAAAAGAGCTATTTGTGGGTGAAAAGGTCCTATTTCGAGGGGGAAACCTCGTATTTCTTGGAGAAGATGTGATCTATTTGGGAGAAATGTGGCATGTCTGGAAGAAACTGTCCTATTTTGGGGATAAAAGAGGTATTTGTGGGTGAGAAGGTCCTATTTGAAGGGGGAATCCTGGTATTTCTTGGAGAAGATGTGATTTATTTGGGAGAAATGTGGCATTTCTGGAAGAAACTGTCCTCTTTTGGGGATAAAAGAGGTATTTGTGGGTGAAAATATCCTATTTCATGGGGGAACCTGGTATTTCTTGGAGAAGATGTGATATATTTGGGAGAAATCTGGCATTTCTGGAAGACAATGTACTCTTTTGGGGATAAAAGAGGTATTTGTGGGTGAAAAGGTCCTATTTCAGGAGTAACCCTGGAATTCCTTCGAGAAGATTTGGTATATTTGGGAGAAATGTGGCATTTCTGGAAGAAACTGTCCTCTTTTGTGGATGAAAGAGGTATTTGTGGGTGAAAAGGTCCTATTTCCAGGGGTAATCCTGGTATTTCTTGGAGAAGATGTGATCTATTTGGGAGAAATGTGGCATTTCTGGAAGAAAAAGTCCAATTTGCGGGGAGAAGTCTGGTATTTTTGGGTGAAAAGTTCCTATTTCAACGGGGAATCCTGGTATTTCTTGGAGAAGATATGATATATTTGGGAGAAATCTGGCATGTCGGGAAGAAACTGTCCTCTTTTGGGGATAAAACAGGTATTTGTGGGTGAAAAGGTCCTATTTCAAGGGGGAAAGCTGGTATTTCTTGGAGAACATGTGATATATTTGGGAGAAATGTGGCATTTCTGGAGGAAAATGCCCTATCTGGGGGGAGAAAAGAGGTATTTGTGGTTGAAAAGGTCCTATTTGAAGGGGGAAACCTGGTATTTCTTGGAGAAGATGTGATCTATTTGGGAGGAATGTGGCATTTCTGACAGAAAATGTCCTATTTTGGGGATAAAAGAGGTATTTGTGGGTGAAAAGGTCCTATTTCGAGGGGGAAACCTGGTATTTCTTGGAGAAGATGTGATATATTTGGGAGAAATCTGGCATTTCTGGAAGAAACTGTCCTCTTTTGGGGATAAAAGAGGTATTTGTGGGTGAAAAGGTCCTATTTGAAGGGGGAAAGCTGGTATTTCTTGGAGAAGATGTGCTATATTTGGGAGAAATGTGGCATTTCTGGAAGAAAATTTCCAATTAGAGGGATAAAACAGGTATTTGTTGGTGAAAAGGTCCTATTTGAAGGGGGAAACGTGGTATTTCTTGGAGAAGATGTGATATATTTGGGAGAAATGTGGCATGTCAGGAAGGAACAGTCCTATTTTGGGGATAAATCTGGTGTTTGTGGGTGAAAAGGTGCTATTTCAAGGGGGAAAGCTGGTATTTCTTGGAGAAGATGTGATCTATTTGGGAGAAATGTGGCATTTCTGGAAGAAACTGTCCTTTTTTGGGAAAAAAAGAGGTATTTGTGGGTGAAAAGGTCCTATTTCGAGGGGGAACCCTGTTATTTCTTGGAGAAGATGTGATCTATTTGGGAGAAATGTGGCATTTCTGGAAGAAACTGTCCTATTCTGGGGATAAAACAGGTATTTGTGGGTGAAAAGGTCCTATTTGAAGGGGGAAACGTGGTATTTCTTGGAGAAGATGTGCTATATTTGGGGTAAATGTGGCATGTCCGGAAGAAACTGTCCTACTCTGGGGATAAAAGAGGTATTTGTGGGTGAAAATGTCCTATTTGAAGGGGGAAAGCTGGTATTTCTTGGAGAAGATGTGATATATTTGCGAGAAATGTGGCCTTTCTGGAAGAAACTGTCTTATTCTCGGGATAAAACAGGTATTTGTGGGTGAAAAGGTCCTATTTGAAGGTGGAAACCTGGTATTTCATGGAGAAGATGTGATATATTTGGGAGAAATGTGGCATTTCTGCAAGAAACTGTCCTCTTTTGGGGATAAAAGAGGTATTTGTGGGTGAAAAGGTCTTATTTAAAGGGGGAAAGGTGGTATTTCTTGGAGAAGATGTGATCTATTTGGGAGAAATGTGGCATGTCTGGAAGAAACTGTCCTATTTATGGGATAAAAGAGGTATTTGTGGTTGAAAAGTTCCTATTTGATGGGGGAACCCTGGTATTTCTTGGAGAAGATGTGATCTATTTGGGAGAAATGTGGCATTTCTGGAAGAAACTGTCCTCTTTTAGGGATAAAAGTGGTATTTGTGGGTGAAAAGGTCCTATTTCGAGGGGGAACCCTGGTATTTCTTGGAGAAGATGTGATCTATTTGGGAGAAATGTGGCATTTCTGGAAGAAACTGTCGTATTTGGGGGATAAAAGAGCTATTTGTGGGTGAAAAGGTCCTATTTCGAGGGGGAAAGCTGGTATTTCTTGGAGAAGATGTGATATATTTGGGAGAAATGTGGCATGTCTGGAAGAAACTGTCCTATTTTGGGGATAAAAGAGGTATTTGTGGGTGAGAAGGTCCTATTTGAAGGGGGAATCCTGGTATTTCTTGGAGAAGATGTGATTTATTTGGGAGAAATGTGGCATTTCTGGAAGAAACTGTCCTCTTTTGGGGATAAAAGAGGTATTTGTGGGTGAAAATATCCTATTTCATGGGGGAACCTGGTATTTCTTGGAGAAGATGTGATATATTTGGGAGAAATCTGGCATTTCTGGAAGACAATGTACTCTTTTGGGGATAAAAGAGGTATTTGTGGGTGAAAAGGTCCTATTTCAGGAGTAACCCTGGAATTCCTTCGAGAAGATTTGGTATATTTGGGAGAAATGTGGCATTTCTGGAAGAAACTGTCCTCTTTTGTGGATGAAAGAGGTATTTGTGGGTGAAAAGGTCCTATTTCCAGGGGTAATCCTGGTATTTCTTGGAGAAGATGTGATCTATTTGGGAGAAATGTGGCATTTCTGGAAGAAAAAGTCCAATTTGCGGGGAGAAGTCTGGTATTTTTGGGTGAAAAGTTCCTATTTCAACGGGGAATCCTGGTATTTCTTGGAGAAGATATGATATATTTGGGAGAAATCTGGCATGTCGGGAAGAAACTGTCCTCTTTTGGGGATAAAACAGGTATTTGTGGGTGAAAAGGTCCTATTTCAAGGGGGAAAGCTGGTATTTCTTGGAGAACATGTGATATATTTGGGAGAAATGTGGCATTTCTGGAGGAAAATGCCCTATCTGGGGGGAGAAAAGAGGTATTTGTGGTTGAAAAGGTCCTATTTGAAGGGGGAAACCTGGTATTTCTTGGAGAAGATGTGATCTATTTGGGAGGAATGTGGCATTTCTGACAGAAAATGTCCTATTTTGGGGATAAAAGAGGTATTTGTGGGTGAAAAGGTCCTATTTCGAGGGGGAAACCTGGTATTTCTTGGAGAAGATGTGATATATTTGGGAGAAATCTGGCATTTCTGGAAGAAACTGTCCTCTTTTGGGGATAAAAGAGGTATTTGTGGGTGAAAAGGTCCTATTTGAAGGGGGAAACCTGGTATTTCTTGGAGAAGATGTGCTATATTTGGGAGAAATGTGGCATGTCCGGAAGAAACTGTCCTACTCTGGGGATAAAAGAGGTATTTGTGGGTGAAAATGTCCTATTTGAAGGGGGAAAGCTGGTATTTCTTGGAGAAGATGTGATATATTTGCGAGAAATGTGGCCTTTCTGGAAGAAACTGTCTTATTCTCGGGATAAAACAGGTATTTGTGGGTGAAAAGGTCCTATTTGAAGGTGGAAACCTGGTATTTCATGGAGAAGATGTGATATATTTGGGAGAAATGTGGCATTTCTGGAAGAAACTGTCCTCTTTTGGGGATAAAAGAGGTATTTGTGGGTGAAAAGGTCTTATTTAAAGGGGGAAACGTGGTATTTCTTGGAGAAGATGTGATCTATTTGGGAGAAATGTGGCATGTCTGGAAGAAACTGTCCTATTTTTGGGATAAAAGAGGTATTTGTGGTTGAAAAGGTCCTATTTGATGGGGGAACCCTGGTATTTCTTGGAGAAGATGTGATATATTTGGGAGAAATGTGGCATTTCTGGAAGAAACTGTCCTCTTTTAGGGATAAAAGTGGTATTTGTGGGTGAAAAGGTCCTATTTCGAGGGGGAACCCTGGTATTTCTTGGAGAAGATGTGATCTATTTGGGAGAAATGTGGCATTTCTGGAAGAAACTGTCCTCTTTTGGGGATAAAAGAGCTATTTGTGGGTGAAAAGGTCCTATTTCGAGGGGGAAACCTGGTATTTCTTGGAGAAGATGTGATCTATTTGGGAGAAATGTGGCATGTCTGGAAGAAACTGTCCTATTTTGGGGATAAAAGAGGTATTTGTGGGTGAGAAGGTCGTATTTGAAGGGGGAATCCTGGTATTTCTTGGAGAAGATGTGATATATTTGGGAGAAATGTGGCATTTCTGGAAGAAACTGTCCTCTTTTGGGGATAAAAGAGGTATTTGTGGGTGAAAATATCCTATTTCATTGGGGAACCTGGTATTTCTTGGAGAAGATGTGATATATTTGGGAGAAATCTGGCATTTCTGGAAGACAATGTCCTCTTTTGGGGATAAAAGAGGTATTTGTGGGTGAAAAGGTCCTATTTCAGGAGTAACCCTGGAATTCCTTCGAGAAGATTTGGTATATTTGGGAGAAATGTGGCATTTCTGGAAGAAACTGTCCTCTTTTGTGGATGAAAGAGGTATTTGTGGGTGAAAAGGTCCTATTTCCAGGGGTAATCCTGGTATTTCTTGGAGAAGATGTGATCTATTTGGGAGAAATGTGGCATTTCTGGAAGAAAAAGTCCAATTTGCGGGGAGAAGTCTGGTATTTTTGGGAGAAAAGTTCCTATTTCAACGGGGAATCCTGGTATTTCTTGGAGAAGATATGATATATTTGGGAGAAATCTGGCATGTCGGGAAGAAACTGTCCTCTTTTGGGGATAAAACAGGTATTTGTGGGTGAAAAGGTCCTATTTCAAGGGGGAAAGCTGGTATTTCTTGGAGAAGATGTGATATATTTGGGAGAAATGTGGCATTTCTGGAGGAAAATGCCCTATCTGGGGGGAGAAAAGAGGTATTTGTGGTTGAAAAGGTCCTATTTGAAGGGGGAAACCTGGTATTTCTTGGAGAAGATGTGATCTATTTGGGAGGAATGTGGCATTTCTGACAGAAAATGTCCTCTTTTGGGGATAAAAGAGGTATTTGTGGGTGAAAAGGTCCTATTTCGAGGGGGAAACCTGGTATTTCTTGGAGAAGATGTGATCTATTTGGGAGAAATGTGGCATTTCTGGAAGAAACTGTCCTATTTTGGGGATAAAAGAGGTATTTGTGGGTGAAAAGGTCCTATTTGTAGGGGGAAACCTGGTATTTCTTGGAGAAGATGTGATATATTTGGGAGAAATGTGGCATTTCTGCAAGAAAAAGTCCAATTTGGGGGGAGAAGGCAGGTATTTGTGGGAGAAAAGTTCCTATATCAGGAGGAATCCTGGTATTTCTTGGAGAAGATGTGGTGAATTTGGGACAAATCTGGCATGTCTGGAAGAAACTGTCCTATTTTGGGGATAAAAGAGGTACTTGTTTGTGAAAAGGTCCTATTTGAAGGGGGAAACGTGGTATTTCTTGGAGAAGATGTGATCTATTTGGGAGAAATGTGGCATGTCAGGAAGAAACTGTCCTCTTTTGGGGATAAAACAGGTATTTGTGGGTGAAAAGTTCCTATTTGAAGGGGGAAAGCTGGTATTTCTTGGAGAAGATGTGATCTATTTGGGAGAAATGTGGCATTTCTGGAAGAAACTGTCCTCTTTTTGGTATAAAAGAATCACAGAATTACAGAATCACAGAATTGCCAGGGTTGGAAGGGTCCTCATGGATCATGAATCTCCAGCCCCCCTGCTACATGCAGGGCCACCAACCATCCCACCTAATGCTAGACCAGGCTGCCCAGGGCCCCATCCAATCTGGCCTTGAACACCTCCAGGGACGGGGCATCCACAACCTCTCTGGGCAGCCTGTTCCAGTACCTCACCACTCTCTCTGTAAAGAAGTTCCCCCTGACGTCCAACCTAAATCTCCCTTCCCTCAACTTAAAACCATTTCCCCTTGTCCTGCTGTCACTCACCCTTTCAAAGAGTTGATTCCCCTCCTCTTTGTAGGCTCCCTTTAGGTACTGAAAGGCCGCAATGAGGTCACCCCGCAGCCTTCTTTTCTCTAGGCTGAACAAACCCAGCTCCTTCAGCCTGTCCTCATAGGGGAGGTGCTCCAATCCCCTGATCATCTTGGTGGCTCTCCTCTGGACTCTCTCCAACAGCTCCCTGTCTTTCTTGTACTGGGGGCTCCAGACCTGGACGCAGTACTCCAGATGGGGCCTCACAAGAGCAGAGTAGAGAGGAACAATCACCTCCCTGTCCCTGCTGGCCACCCCTCTTTTGATGGAGCCGAGGATCCCATTCGCCTTCCGAGCCACAAGGGCACACTGCTGGCTCATATTAAGTTTTTCATCTATCAGGACCCCCAGGTCCTTCTCCACAGGGCTGCTCTCAAGGACCGCTCCTTCCAGTCTGTAGGGATGCCTGGGATTCCTCCGGCCCAAGTGCAAAACTCTGCACTTCGCCGTGTTGAACCGCATCAGGTTCACCCGGGCCCACCTTTCTAGTCTCTCGAGGTCCCTCTGAATGGCATCCCTTCCTTCAGCCGTGTCGACCGCACCACTCAGCTTGGTGTCATCAGCAAACTTGCTGAGGGTGCACTCAATTCCATCATCGATGTCATTGATAAAGATGTTAAAGAGCACCGGTCCCAAGACAGACCCCTGGGGGACGCCACTCGTTACCGGCCTCCACCTGGACATAGAGCCATTGATGACTACCCTCTGTCTGCGGCCTTTCAACCAGTTTCTTATCCATCGAGTGGTCCACCCATCAAATCCACATCCCTCCAATTTGGAGATAAGGATATGGTGGGGGACCATGTCAAAGGCCTTGCTCAAGTCCAGGTAAATGACATCGGTCGCCTTTCCCTTGTCCACCGATGCCGTCACTCCATCATAAAAGGCCACCAGATTGGTCAAACACGACCTTCCTCTGGTGAAGCCATGCTGGCTGTCACGGATCACACGCCCTTTCCTCATGTGATCAAGCATGTCGTCCAGGATGATCTGTTCCATGATCTTCCCAGGCACAGAGGTGAGACTCACCGGCCTGTAGTTCCCGGGGTCCTCCTTGCTCCCTTTCTTGTAAATGGGAGTGACGTGACCCTTCCTCCAGTCATCCGAGACCACACCTGACAGCCACGACTTCTCAAATATGATGGAGAGCGGCTCGGCAACCACCTCAGCCAGCTCCTTCAGAACCCTGGGATGCACGCCATCCGGCCCCATAGACTTGTATACATTCAGTCTCGTGAGGCGGTCTCGGACCTGCTCTGTCCTCACAGCGGGAGGGGATTTACCACCCCAGTCCCCACCTGGAGGTGTAGGGATGTAGGGCTCAGGGACGGGAGAAGTACTGGAGTCCTGGCCACTAGTGAAGACTGAGGCAAAGAACTCATTCAGTACCTCAGCCTTCTCTCTGTCCGTTGAAGCCAGTTCTCCTTTTACATTTACCAAAGGAGGTACTCTCCCTTTGGCCTGTCTCTTCTGGCCAATGTACCTATAGAAAGTCTTCCTGTTGCTTTTCACGTCCCTCGCCAAATTCAGTTCCACATGCGCCTTGGCTTTCCTGATCCCACGTCTGCAAGTCCGGACGGCATCCCTGTATTCTTCCCTGGTGGCACGCCCTTGTTTCCAGAGTTTGTACACACCTTTCTTCGCCCTCAGCACTCTCATCAGGTCCTTACTGAGCCACACCGGCTTCCTCCCTCCTCTGCCTGCTTTCTTGTTCAGAGGGACAGAGAGTTCTTGCGCTCTTAGGAAGGCATCCTTGAAGAGTAACCAGCTCTCCTCAGCATTTTTGTTTTCAAGGACAGCATCCCAGGGGATCTCGGCCAACAGACCATTGAACAGCTTAAAGTTTGCTCTCCCAAAGTTCAGGGTCCTGACGCCACTCTTCACCAGGCCCACATCCCTTGAGATCACAAACTCGACCAGAGCGTGGTCACTGCAACCCAGGCTGCCTCCAACCTTGACACCATTAATTGTTTCCTCCACATTGGTGAGCAGCAGGTCCAGCAATGCTTCACCTCTGGTCGGTCTGTCCAACACCTGGACCAGAAAGTTATCATCAACACACTCTAGGAGTCTCCTGGACCTCTTGCAACTTGCCGTGTGGTCTATCCAGGAGATATCCGGATGGTTGAAGTCCCCCATCAGGACAAGAGCCCGTGAGCACGAAGCCTCCCGCATCTGAAGCAAGAAAGCCTCGTCAACAGTCTCCCCTTGATCAGGTGGCCTGTAGTATACTCCTATCACCAGCTGGAGGTATTTGTGGGTGAAAAGGTCCTATTTCGAGGGGGACTCCTAGTATTTCTTGGAGAAGATGTGATATATTTGGGAGAAATGTGGCATTTCTGGAAGAAACTGTCCTATTTTGGGGATAAAACAGGTATTTGTGGGTGAAAAGGTCCTATTTGAAGGGGGAACCCTGGTATTTCTTGGAGAAGATGTGATATATTTGGGAGAAATGTGGCATTTCTGGAAGAAACTGTCCTCTTTTGGGGATAAAAGAGGTATTTGTGGGTGAAAAGGTTCTATTTGAAGGGGGAAAGCTGGTATTTCTTGGAGAAGATGTGATATATTTGGGAGATATGTGGCATGTCTGGAAGAAACTGTTCTCTTACGGGGATAAAGGAGGTATTTGTGGGTGAAAAGGTTCTATTTGAAGGGAGAAACCAGGTATTTCTTGGAGAAGATGTGATATATTTGCGAGAAATGTGGCATTTCTGGAAGAAAAAGTCCAATTTGGGGGGAGAAGGCAGGTATTTGTGGGAGAAAAGTTCCTATTCCCAGGCGGAAACCTGGTATTTCTTGGAGAAGATGTGATATATTTGGGAGAAATGTGGCATGTCTGGAAGAAACTGCCCTATTTGAGGGATAAAAGAGGTATTTGTGGGTGAAAAGGTCGTATTTGAAGGGGGAAACCTGGCATTTCTTGGAGAAGATGTGATATATTTGGGAGAAATGTGGCATTTCTGGACGAAACTGTCCTATTTGGGGGATAAAAGAGGTATTTGTGGGTGAAAAGGTCCTATTTGAAGGGGGAACATGGTATTTCTTGGAGAAGATGTGATATATTTGGAAGAAATCTGGCATTTCTGGAAGACAATGTCCTCTTTTGGGGAGAAAAGAGGAATTTGTGGGTGAAAAGGTCCTATTTGAGGGGGGAAAGCTGGTATTTCTTGGAGAAGATGTGCTGTATTTGGGAGAAATGTGGCATTTCTGGAAGAAACTGTCCTATTTTGGGGATAAAAGAGGTATTTGTGGGTGAAAAGGTCCTATTTGAGGGGGGAAAGCTGGTATTTCTTGGAGAAGATGTAATATATTTGGGAGAAATGTGGCATGTCTGGAAGCAACTGTCCTCTTTTGGGGATAAAAGAGGTATTTGTGGGTGAAAAGGTCCTATTTGAAGGGGGAATCCTGGTATTTCTTGGAGAAGATGTGATATATTTGGGAGAAATGTGGCATTTCTGGAAGAAACTGTCCTCTTTTGTGGATAAAAGAGGTATTTGTGGGTGAAAAGGTCCTATTTGAAGGGGGAAAGCTGGTATTTCTTGGAGAAGATGTGCTATATTTGGGAGAAATGTGGCATGTCTGGAAGAAACAGTCCTATTTTGGGGATAAAAGAGGTATTTGTGGGTGAAAAGGTCCTATTTGAAGGGGGAAAGCTGGTATTTCTTGGAGAAGATGTGATCTATTTGGGAGAAATGTGGCGTTTCTGGAAGAAACTGTCCTCTTTTGGGGATGAAAGAGGTATTTGTGGGTGAAAAGGTTCTATTTCAAGGGGGAAAGCTGGCATTTCTTGGAGAAGATGTGATCTATTTGGGAGAAATGTGGCATTTCTGGAAGAAACTGTCCTCTTTTGGGGATAAAACAGGTATTTGTGGGAGAAAAGTTCCTATTTCTGGAGGAATCCTGGTATTTCTTGGAGAAGATGTGATATATTTGGGAGAAATGTGGCATTTCTGGAAGAAAATGTCCAATTTGCGGGGAGAAGGCTGGTATTTGTGGGAGAGAAGTTCATAATTCAACGGGGAATCCTGGTATTTCTTGGAGAAGATGTGATATATTTGGGAGAAATGTGGCATTTCAGGAAGAAACTGTCCTCTTTTGGGGATAAAAGAGGTATTTGTGGGTGATAAGGTCCTATTTCAAGGGGGAAACTTGGTATTTCTTGGAGAAGATGTGATATATTTGGGAGAAATGTGGCATTTCTGGAAGAAACTGTCCAATTTGGGGGTAGAAGGCAGGTATTTGTGGGCGAAAAGTTCCTATTTCAAGAGGAATCCTGGTATTTCTTGGAGAAGATGTGGTGAATTTGGGACAAATCTGGCATGTCTGGAAGAAACTGTCCTCTTTTGGGGATAAAAGAGGCACTTGTGGGTGAAAAGGTTCTATTTGAAGGGGGAAACGTGGTATTTCTTGGAGAAGATGTGATCTATTTGGGAGAAATGTGGCATGTCTGGAAGAAACTGTCCTATTTTGGGAAAAAAGAGGTATTTGTGTGTGAAAAGTTCCTATTTGAAGGGGGAAAGCTGGTATTTTTTGGAGAATATGTGATCTATTTGGGAGAAATGTGGCATGTCTGGAAGAAACTATCCTCTTTTGGGGATAAAAGAGGTATTTTTGGGTGAAAACGTCCTATTTCGACGGGGTCTCCTGGTATTTCTTGGAGAAGATGTGATCTATTTGGGAGAAATGTGGCATTTCTGGAAGAAACTGTGCTCTTTTGGGGATAAAAGAGGTATTTGTGGGAGAAAAGGTCCTATTTGAAGGGGGAAAGCTGGTATTTCTTGGAGAAGATATTCTATACTTGGGAGAAATCGGGAATTTCTGGAAGAAAATTTCCAATTTGAGGGATAAAAGAGGTATTTGTGGGTGAAAAGGTCCTATTTGAAGGGGGAAACGTCGTATTACTTGGAGAAGATGTGCTATATTTGGGAGAAATGTGGCATTTCTGGAAGAAACTGTCCAATTTTGGGGATAAAAGAGGTATTTGTGGGTGAAAAGGTCCTATTTCAAGGGGGAAAGCTGGTATTTCTTGGAGAAGTTGTGATCTATTTGGGAGAAATGTGGCATTTCTGGAAGAAACTGTCCTCTTTTGGGGATAAAAGAGGTATTTGTGGGTGAAAAGGTCCTATTTCAAGGTGGAATCCTGGTATTTCTTGGAGAAGATCTGATCTATTTGGGAGAAATGTGGCATTTCTGGAAGAAACTGTCCTATTTGGGGCATAATACAGGTATTTATGGGTGAAAAGGTCCTATTTCAAGGGGGAACCTGGTATTTCTTAGAGAAGATGTGATTTATTTGGGAGAAATGTGGCATTTCTTAAAGAAAAAGACCAATTTGCGGGGAGAAGGCTGGTATTTTTGGGAGAAAAGTTCCTATTTCAAGGGGGAATCCTGGCATTTCTAGGAGAAGATGTGATGTATTTGGGAGAAATGTGGCATTTCTGGAAGAAACTGTCCTATTTTGGGGATAAAACAGGTATTTGTGGGAGAAAAGTTCCTATTTCTGGAGGAATCCTGGTATTTCATGGAGAAGATGTGATCTATTTGGGAGAAATGTGGCATGTCAGGAAGGAACTGTCCTATTTTGGGGATAAAAGAGGTATTTGAGGGTGAAAAGGTCCTATTTCAGGAGTAATCCAGGAATTCCTTGGAGAAGATGTGGTATATTTGGGAGAAATGTGGCATTTCTGGAAGAAACTGTCCTATTTTGGGAATAAAAGAGGTATTTGTAGGTGAAAAAATCCTATTCGAAGGGGGAAAGCTGGTATTTCTTGGAGAAGATGTGATATATTTGGAAGAAATCTGGCGTTTCCGGCAGAAAATGTCCTCTTCTGGGGATAAAACAGGTATTTGTGTTTGAAAAGGTTCTATTTGAAGGGGGAACCCTGGTATTTCTTGGAGAAGATGTGATATATTTGGGAGAAATGTGGCATGTCAGGAAGAAACTGTCCTCTTTTGGGGATAAAAGAGGTATTTGTGGGTGAAAAGGTCCAATTTGAAGGGGGAAAGCTGGTATTTCTTGGAGAAGATGTGATCTATTTGGGAGAAATGTGCCATGTCTGGAAGAAACTGTCCTATTTTGGGGATAAAACAGGTATTTGTGGGTGAAAAGGTCTATTTGAAGGGAGAAACCTGTTATTTCTTGGGGAAGATGTGATATATTTGGGAGAAATGTGGCATTTCTGGAAGAAACTGTTCTCTTTTGGGGATAAAACAGGTATTTGTGGGTGAAAAGGTCCTATTTGAAGGGGGAACCCTGGTATTTCTTGGAGAAGATGTGATCTATTTGGGAGAAATGTGGCATTTCTGGAAGAAACTGTCGTATTTTGGGGATAAAACAGGTATTTGTGGGTTAAAAGGTTCTATTTGAAGGGGGAAACGTGGTATTTCTTGGAGAAGATGTGATATATTTGGGAGAAATGTGGCATGTCTGGAAGAAACTGTCCTATTTTGGGAAAAAAAGAGGTATTTGTGGGTGAAAAGGTCCTATTTCGAGGGGGAAAGCGGGTATTTCTTGGAGAAGATGTGATCTATTTGGGAGAAATGTGGCATTTCTGGAAGAAAATGTCCTCTTATGGGGATAGAACAGGTATTTGTGGGTGAAAAGGTCCTATTTGAAGGGGGAAAGCTGGTATTTCTTGGAGTAGATATGATATATTTGGGAGAAATGTGGCCTTTCTGGAAGAAACTGTCGTATTTTGGGGATAAAAGAGGTATTTGTGGGTGAAAAGGTCCTATTTGAAGGGGGAAAGCTGGTATTTCTTGGAGAAGATGTTCTATACTTGGGATAAATCGGGAATTTCTGGAAGAAAATTTCCAATTTGAGGGATAAAAGAGGTATTTGTGGGTGAAAAGGTCCTATTTCAAGGGGGAAACCTGGTATTTCTTGGAGAAGATGTGCTATATTTGGGAGAAATGTGGCATTTCTGGAAGAAACTGTCCAATTTTGGGGATAAAAGAGGTATTTGTGGGTGAAAAGGTCCTATTTGAAGGGGGAAAGCTGGTAGTTCTTGGAGAAGATGTGATATATTTGGGAGAAATGTGGCATTTCTGGAAGAAACTGTCGTATTTTGGGGATAAAACAGGTATTTGTGGGTGAAAAGATCCTATTTGAAGGTGGAATCCTGGTATTTCTTGGAGAAGATGTGATCTATTTGGGAGAAATGTGGCATTTCTGGAAGAAACTGTCCTATATGGGGCATAAAACAGGTATTTATGGGTGAAAAGGTCCTATTTCAAGGGGGAACCTGGTATTTCTTGGAGAAGATGTGATTTATTTGGGAGAAATGTGGCATTTCTTAAAGAAAAAGACCAATTTGCGGGGAGAAGGCTGGTATTTGTGGGAGAAAAGTTCCTATTTCCAGGGGGAATCCTGGTATTTCTAGGAGAAGATGTGGTATACTTGGGAGAAATGTGGCATTTCTGGAAGAAACTGTCCTATTTGAGGGATAAAAGAGGTATTAGTGGGTGAAAAGGTCCTATTTGAAGGGGGAAAGCTGGTATTTCTTGGAGAAGATGTGATATATTTGGAAGAAATGTGGCATTTCTGGGAGAAACTGTTCTGTTTTGGGGAGAAAAGAGGTATTTGTGGGTGAAAAGGTCCTATTTGAAGGGGGAAACGTGGTATTTCTTGGAGAAGATGTGATATATTTGGGAGAAATCTGGCGTTTCCGGCAGAAAAAGTCCTCTTCAGGGGATAAGAGAGGTATTTGTGGGTTAAAAGGTCCTATTTCGAGGGGGAACCCTGGTATTTCTTGGAGAAGATGTGATATATTTGGGAGAAATGTGGCATTTCTGGAAGAAACTGTCCTATTTTGGGGATAAAAGAATTTTTTGTGGGTGAAAAGGTCCTATTTGAAGGGGGAAACCTGGTATTTCTTGGAGAAGATGTGATATGTTTGGGAGAAATGTGGCCTTTCTGGCAGAAACTGTCCTCTTTTGGGGATAAAAGTGGTATTTGTGGGTGAAAAGGTCCTATTTGAAGGGGGAAACCTGGTATTTCTTGAGAAGATGTGATATATTTGGGGTAAATGTGGCATGTCTGGAAGAAACTGTCCTCTTTTGGGGATGAAAGAGGTATTTGTGGGTGAAAAGGTCCTAATTCGAGGGGGAATCCTGGTATTTCTTGGAGAAGATGTGATCTATTTGGGAGATATGTGCCATGTCTGGAAGAAACTGTCCTATTTTGGGGATAAAACAGGTATTTGTGGGTGAAAAGGTCCTATTTGAAGGGGGAAAGCTGGTATTTCTTGGAGAAGATGTGATTTATTTGGGAGAAATGTGGCATGTATGGCAGAAACTGTCCTCTTTTGGGGATAAAAGAGGTATTTGTGGGTGAAAAGGTCCTATTTGAAGGGGGAAAGCTGGTATTTCTTGGAGAAGATGTGATATATTTGGGAGAAATGTGGTATTTCTGGAAGAAACTGTCGTATTTTGGGGATAAAACAGGTATTTGTGGGTTAAAAGGTTCTATTTGAAGGGGGAAACGTGGTATTTCTTGGAGAAGATGTGATCTATTTGGGAGAAATGTGACATGTCTGGAAGAAACTGTCCTATTTTGGGGATAAAAGAGGTATTTGTGGGTGAAAAGTTCCTATTTCGAGGGGGAAAGCTGGTATTTCTTGGAGAAGATGTGATCTATTTGGGAGAAATGTGGCATTTCTGGAAGAAACTGTCCTATTTTGGGGATCAAACAGGTATTTGTGGGTGAAAAGGTCCTATTTGAAGGGGGAAACCTGGTATTTCTTGGAGTAGATGTGATCTATTTGGGAGAAATGTGGCCTTTCTGGAAGAAACTGTCCTCTTTTGGGGATAAAAGAGGTATTTGTGGGTGAAAAGGTCCTATTTGAAGGGGGAAAGGTGGTATTTCTTGGAGAAGATGTGATCTATTTGGGAGAAATCAGGCTTTTCTGGAAGAAACTTGAGTATTTTGGGGATAAAACAGGTATTTATGGGTGAAAAGGTCCTATTTCAAGGGGGAACCTGGTATTTCTTGGAGAAGATGTGATTTATTTGGGAGAAATGTGGCATTTCTTAAAGAAAAAGACCAATTTGCGGGGAGAAGGCTGGTATTTGTGGGAGAAAAGTTCCTATTTGAAGGGGGAACCCTGGTATTTCTTGGAGAAGATGTGATATATTTGGGAGAAATGTGGCATGTCTGGAAAAAACTGTCCTCTTTTGGGGATAAAAGAGGTTTTTTTGGGGAAAAGGTCCTATTTGAAGGGGGAAACGTGGTATTTCTTGGAGAAGATGTGATATATTTGGGAGAAATGTGGCATTTCTGCAAGAAACTGTCCTCTTATGGGGATAGAACAGGTATTTGTGGGTGAAAAGGTCCTATTTGAAGGGGGAAACCTGGTATTTCTTGCTGGAGATGTGATATATTTGGGAGAAATGTGGCATGTCTGGAAGAAAATGTCCTATTTGGGGGGGAGAAGGGTGGTATTTGTGGGAGAAAAGTTCCTATTTCAGGAGGAATCCTGGTATTTCTTGGAGGAGATGTGCTATGTTTGGGAGAAATGTGCCATTTCTGGAAGAAAGTGTCCTCTTTTGGGGATAAAACAGGTATTTGTGGGTGAAAAGGTCCTATTTGAAGGGGGATACGTGGTATTTCTTGGAGAAGATGTGATATATTTGGGAGAAATGTGGCCTTTCTGGCAGAAACTGTCCTCTTTTGGGGATAAAAGAGGTATTTGTGGGTGAAAAGGTCCTATTTGAAGGGGGAACCCTGGTATTTCTTGGAGAAGATGTGATATATTTGGGAGAAATGCGGCATTTCTGGAAGAAACTGTCCTCTTTTGGGGATAAAACAGGTATTTGTGGGTGAAAAGTTCCTATTTGAAGGGGGAACCCTGGTATTTCTTGGAGAAGATGTGATATATTTGGGAGAAATCTGGCATGTCTGGAAAATCTGTCCTATTTTGGGGATAAAAGAGGTATTTGTAGGAGAAAAGGTCCTAGTTCAAGGGGGAAAGCTGGTATTTCTTGGAGAAGATGTGATATATTTGGGAGAAATGTGGCATTTCTGCAAGAAACTGTCCTCTTTTGGGGATAAAAGAGGTTTTTTTGGGGAAAAGGTCCTATTTGAAGGGGGAAACGTGGTATTTCTTGGAGAAGATGTGATCTATTTGGGAGAAATGTGGCATTTCTGGAAGAAACTGTCCTCTTATGGTGATAGAACAGGTATTTGTGGGTGAAAAGGTCCTATTTCCTGGGGAAAACCTGGTATTTCTTGGAGAAGATGTGATCTATTTGGGAGAAATGTGGCATTTCTGGAAGAAAATGTCCTATTTGGGGGGAGAAGGGTGGTATTTGTGGTAGAAAAGTTCCTATTTCAGGAGGAATCCTGGTATTTCTTGGAGGAGATGTGATATGTTTGGGAGAAATGTGCCATTTCTGGAAGAAACTGTCGTATTTTGGGGATAAAAGAGGTATTTGTGGGTGAAAAGGTCCTATTTGAAGGGGGAAAGCTGGTATTTCTTGGAGAAGATGTGATCTGTTTGGGAGAAATATGGCATTTCTGGAAGAAACTGTCCTCTTTTGGGGATAAAACAGGTATTTGTGGGTGAAAAGGTCCTATTTGAAGGGGGAACCCTGGCATTTCTTGGAGAAGATGTGATGTATTTGGGAGAAATGTGGCATGTCTGGAAGAAACTGTCCTCTTTTGGGGATAAAACAGGTATTTGTGGGTGAAAAGGTCCTATTTGAAGGGGGAAACGTGGCATTTCTTGGAGAAGATGTGATATATTTGGGAGAAATGTGGCATTTCTGGAAGAAACTGTCCTCTTTTGGGGATAAAAGAGGTATTTGTGGGTGAAAAGGTCCTATTTGAAGGGGGAAACCTGGTATTTCTTGGAGAAGATGTGATATGTTTGGGAGAAATGTGGCATGTCTGGAAGAAACTGTCCTATTTGGGGGGAGAAGGCTGGTATTTGTGGGAGAAAAGGTCCTATTTGAAGGGGGAAAGCAGGTATTTCTTGGAGTAGATGTGATATATTTGGGAGATATGTGGCATGTCTGGAAGAAACTGCCTTATTTGAGGGATAAAGAGGTATTTGTGGGTGAGAAGGTCCTATTTGAAGGGGGAAACGTGGTATTTCTTGGAGAAGAAGTGATCTATTTGGGAGAAATCAGGCATTTCTGGAAGAAACTGTCCTATTTTGGGGATAAAAGAATTTTTTGTGGGTGAAATGGTCCTATTTGAAGGGGGAAACCTGGTATTTCTTGGAGAAGATGTGATATGTTTGGGAGAAATGTGGCCTTTCTGGCAGAAACTGTCCTCTTTTGGGGATAAAAGTGGTATTTGTGGGTGAAAAGGTCCTATTTGAAGGGGGAAACCTGGTTTTTCTTGAGAAGATGTGATGTATTTGGGGTAAATGTGGCATGTCAGGAAGAAACTGTCCTATTTTGGGGGTAAAAGACGTATTTGTGGGTGAAAAGGTCCTATTTGAAGGGGGAAACGTGGTATTTCTTGGAGAAGATGTGATATATTTGGGAGAAATGTGGCATTTCTGGAAGAAACTGTCCTCTTTTGGGGATAAAAGAGGTATTAGTGGTTGAAAAGGTCCTATTTGACGGGGGAAACCTGGTATTTGTGGGAGAAGATGTGATCTATTTGGGAGAAATGTGGCATTTCTGGAAGAATATGTCCTCTTTTGGGGATAAAACTGGTATTTCATGGAGAGAAGGTCCTATTTGAAGGGGGAAACCTGGTATTTCTTGGAGAAGATGTGATTTATTTGGGAGAAATGTGGCATTTCTGGAAGAAACTGTCCTCTTTTGGGGATAAAAGAGGTATTTGTGGGTGAAAAGGTCCTATTTGAAGGGGGAACCCTGGTATTTCTTGGAGAAGATGTGATCTATTTGGGAGAAATGTGGCATGTCTGGAAAAAACTGTCCTCTTTTGGGGATAAAAGAGGTATTTGTGGGTGAAAAGGTCCTATTTGAAGGGGGAAAGCTGGTATTTCTTGGAGAAGATGTGATATATTTGGGAGAAATGTGGCATTCCTGGAAGAAACTGTCCTCTTTTGGGGATAAAAGAGGTTTTTTTGGGGAAAAGGTCCTATTTGAAGGGGGAAACGTGGTATTTCTTGGAGAAGATGTGATATATTTGGGAGAAATGTGGCATTTCTGCAAGAAACTGTCCTCTTATGGGGATAGAACAGGTATTTGTGGGTGAAAAGGTCCTATTTGAAGGGGGAAACCTGGTATTTCTTGCTGGAGATGTGATATATTTGGGAGAAATGTGGCATGTCTGGAAGAAAATGTCCTATTTGGGGGGGAGAAGGGTGGTATTTGTGGGAGAAAAGTTCCTATTTCAGGAGGAATCCTGGTATTTCTTGGAGGAGATGTGCTATGTTTGGGAGAAATGTGCCATTTCTGGAAGAAAGTGTCCTCTTTTGGGGATAAAACAGGTATTTGTGGGTGAAAAGGTCCTATTTGAAGGGGGATACGTGGTATTTCTTGGAGAAGATGTGATATATTTGGGAGAAATGTGGCATTTCTGGCAGAAACTGTCCTCTTTTGGGGATAAAAGAGGTATTTGTGGGTGAAAAGGTCCTATTTGAAGGGGGAAAGCTGGTATTTCTTGGAGAAGATGTGATCTATTTGGGAGAAATGTGGCCTTTCTGGAAGAAAATGTCCAATTTGGGGGGAGAAGGCTGGTAGTTTTGGGTGAGAAGGTCCTATTTCAGGAGGAATCCTGGTATTTCTTGGAGAAGATGTGATATATTTGGGAGAAATCTGGCCTTTCTGGAAGAAAATGCCCAATTTGTGGGGAGAAGGCTGGTAGTTTTGGGTGAGAAGGTCCTATTTCAGGAGGAATCCTGGCATTTCTTGGAGAAGATGTTCTATATTAGGGAGAAATGTGGCATTTCTGGAAGAAACTGTCCTCTTTTGGGGATAAAAGAGGTATTAGTGGTTGAAAAGGTCCTATTTGAAGGGGGAAACCTGGTATTTCTTGGAGAAGATGATATATATTTGGGAGAAATGTGGCCTTTCTGGAAGAAACTGTCCTCTTTTGGGGATAAAAGAGGTATTTCATGGAGAAAAGGTCCTAATTCAAGGGGGAAACCTGGTATTTCTTGGAGAAGTTGTGATATATTTGGGAGAAATGTGGCATTTCTGGAAGAAACTGTCCTCTTTTGGGGGTGAAACAGGTATTTGTGGGAGAAAAGTTCCTATTTGAAGGGGGAAACGTGGCATTTCTTGGAGAAGATGTGATATATTTGGGAGAAATGTGGCATGTCTGGAAAAAACTGTCCTCTTTTGGGGATAAAAGAGGTATTTGTTGGTGAGAAGGTCCTATTTGAAGGGGGAAAGCTGGTATTTCTTGGAGAAGATGTGATATATTTTGGAGAAATGTGGCATTCCTGGAAGAAACTGTCCTCTTTTGGCGATAAAAGAGGTTTTTTTGGGGAAAAGGTCCTATTTGAAGGGGAAAACGTGGTATTTCTTGGAGAAGATGTGATATATTTGGGAGAAATGTGGCATGTCTGGAAGAAAATGTCCTATTTGGGGGGAGAAGGGTGGTATTTGTGGGAGAAAAGTTCCTATTTCAGGAGGAATCCTGGTATTTCTTGGAGGAGATGTGATATGTTTGGGAGAAATGTGCCATTTCTGGAATAAACTGTCCTCTTTTGGGGATAAAAGAGGTATTTGTGGGTGAAAATGTCCTATTTGAAGGGGGAAACCTGGTATTTCTTGGAGAAGATGTGATATATTTGGGAGAAATGTGGCATGTCTGGAAGAAACTGTCCTCTTTTGGGGATTTTAGAGGTATTTGTGGGTGAAAAGGTCCTATTTGAAGGGGGAACGCGGGTATTTCTTGGAGAAGATGTGATCTATTTGGGAAAAATGTGGCATGTCAGGAAGAAACTGTCCTCTTTTGGGGATAAAACAGGTATTTGTGGGTGGAAAGGTCCTATTTGAAGGGGGAAACCTGGTATTTCTTGGAGAAGATGTGATATATTTGGGAGAAATGTGGCATTTCTGGAAGAAAGTGTCCTGTTTTGGGGATAAAACAGGTATTTGTGGGAGAAAAGGTCCAATTTGAAGGGGGAAAGCTGGTATTTCTTGAAGGAGATGTGATATATATGGGAGAAATGTGGCATGTCAGGAAGAAACTGTCCTCTTTTGGGGATAAAAGAGGTATTTGTGGGTGAAAAGGTCCTATTTGAAGGGAGAACCCTGGTATTTCTTGGAGAAGATGTGATCTATTTGGGAGAAATCTGGCATTTCTGGAAGAAACTGTCCTATTTGGGGGAGAAGCCTGCTATTAGTGGGTGAAAAGGTCCTATTTGAAGGGGGAAAGCTGGTATTTCTTGGAGAAGATGTGATCTATTTGGGAGAAATGTGGCATTTCTGGAAGAAACTGTCGTATTTGAGGGATAAAGAGGTATTTGTGGGCGAAAAGGTCCTAATTCAAGGGGGAAACCTGGTATTTCTTGGAGAAGATGTGATATATTTTGGAGAAATGTGGCCTTTCTGGAAGAAACTGTCCTATTTTGGGGATAAAAGAATTTTTTGTGGGTGAAAAGGTCCTATTTGAAGGGGGAACCCTGGTATTTCTTGGAGAAGATGTGATATATTTGGGTGAAATGTGGCCTTTCTGGCAGAAACTGTCCTATTTTGGGGAGAAAAGAGGTATTTGTGGGTGATAAGGTCCTATTTGAAGGGGGAATCCTGGTATTTCTTGGAGAAGATGTGATATATTTGGGAGAAATGTGGCCTTTCTGCAAGAAACTGTCCTATTTTGGGGATTAAAGATGTATTTGTGGGTGAAAAGGTCCTATTTGAAGGGGGAAACGTGGTATTTCTTGGAAAAGATGTGATCTATTTGGGAGAAATGTGGCCTTTCTGGAAGAAACTGTCCTCTTTTGGGGATAAAACAGGTATTTGTGGGTGAAAAGGTCCTATTGGAAGGGGGAAACCTGGTATTTCATGGAGAAGATGTGATATATTTGGGAGAAATGTGGCATTTCTGGAAGAAACTGTCCTCTTTTGGGGATAAAACAGGTATTTGTGGGTGAAAAGGTCCTATTTGAAGGGGGAAACCTGGTATTTCTTGGAGAAGATGTGATGTATTTGGGAGAAATGTGGCATGTCTGGAAGAAACTGTCCTCTTTTGGGGATAAAAGAGATATTTGTGGGAGAAAAGGTCCTATTTGAAGGGGGAAAGCTGGTATTTCTTGGAGAAGATGTGATATATTTGGGAGAAATGTGGCATGTCAGGAAGAAACTGTCCTATTTTGGGGATAAAAGAGGTATTTGTGGGTGAAAAGGTCCTATTTGAAGGGGGAACCCTGGTATTTCTCGGAGAAGATGTGATATATTTGGGAGAAATGTGGCATGTCAGGAAGAAACTGTCCTCTTTTGGGGATAAAAGAGGTATTTGTGGGTGAGAAGTTCCTATTTGAAGGGGGAAACGTGGTATTTCATGGAGAAGATGTGATATATTTTGGAGAAATGTGGCATTCCTGGAAGAAACTGTCCTCTTTTGGGGATAAAAGAGGTTTTTTTGGGGAAAAGGTCCTATTTGAAGGGGGAAACGTGGTATTCCTTGGAGAACATGTGATATATTTGGGAGAAATGTGGCATTTCTGGAAGAAACTGTCCTCTTATGGGGATAGAACAGGTATTTGTGGGTGAAAAGGTCCTATTTGAAGGGGGAAACGTGGTATTTCTTGGAGAAGATGTGATCTGTTTGGGAGAAATATGGCATTTCTGGAAGAAACTGTCCTATTTTGGGGATAAAACAGGTATTTGTGGGAGAAAAGGTCCTATTTGAAGGGGGAAACCTGGTATTTCTTGGAGAAGATGTGATCTGTTTGGGATAAATATGGCATTTCTGGAAGAAACTGTCCTCTTATGGGGATAAAACAGGTATTTGTGGGTGAAAAGGTCCTATTTGAAGGGGGAAAGCTGGTATTTCTTGGAGAAGATGTGATATATTTGGGAGAAATGTGGCATTTCTGGAAGAAAGTGTCCTATTTTGGGGATAAAAGAGGTATTTGTGGGTGAAAAGGTCCTATTTGAAGGGGGAAACCTGGTATTTCTTGGAGAAGATGTGATCTGTTTGGGAGAAATGTGGCATTTCTGGAAGAAACTGTCCTATTTGGGGGGAGAAGGCTGGTATTTGTGGGAGAAAAGGTCCTATTTGAAGGGAGAAAGCAGGTATTTCTTGGAGAAGATGTGATCTATTTGGGAGAAATGTGGCATGTCTGGAAGAAACTGTCCTATTTGAGGGATAAAGAGGTATTTGTGGTTGAAAAGGTCCTATTTGAAGGGGGAAAGCTGGTATTTCTTGGAGAAGATGTGATATATTTGGGAGAAATCAGGCATTTCTGGAAGAAACTGTCCTATTTTGGGGATAAAAGAATTTTTTCTGGGTGAAAAGGTCCTATTTGAAGGGGGAAACCTGGTATTTCTTGGAGAAGATGTGATATGTTTGGGAGAAATGTGGCCTCTCTGGCAGAAACTGTCCTGTTTTGGGGATAAAAGTGGTATTTGTGTGTGATAAGGTCCTATTTGAAGGGGGAAAGCTGGTATTTCTTGGAGAAGATGTGATATATTTGGGCGAAATGTGGCATGTCAGGAAGAAACTGTCCTCTTTTGGGGATAAAAGAGGTATTTGTGGGTGAAAAGGTCCTATTTGAAGGGGGAAACCTGGTATTTCTTGGAGAAGATGTGATATATTTGGGAGAAATGTGGCATTTCTGCAAGAAACTGTCCTCTTTTGGGGATAAAAGAGGTATTAGTGGTTGAAAAGGTCCTATTTGAAGGGGGAAACCTGGTATTTCTTGGAGAAGATGTGATCTATTTGGGAGAAATGTGGCCTTTCTGGAAGAAACTGTCCTCTTTTGGGGATAAAGGAGGTATTTCATGGAGAAAAGGTCCTAATTGAAGGGGGAAACGTGGTATTTCTTGGAGAAAATGTGATATATTTGGGAGAAATGTGGCATGTCTGGAAAAAACTGTCCTATTTTGGGGATAAAAGAGGTATTTGTGGGTGAGAAGGTCCTATTTGAAGGGGGAAACCTGGTATTTCTTGGAGAAGATGTGATATATTTGGGAGAAACGTGGCCTTTCTGGAAGAAACTGTCCTCTTTTGGGGATAAAACAAGTATTTGTGGGTGAAAAGGTCCTATTTCCAGGGGAAATCCCGGTATTTCTTGGAGAAGATGTGATATATTTGGGAGAAATGTGGCATGTCAGGAAGAAACTGTCCTCTTTTGGGGATAAAAGATGTATTTGAGGGTGAAAAGGTCCTATTTGAAGGGGGAAACGTGGTATTTCTTGGAGAAGATGTGATATATTTGGGAGAAATGTGGCATTCCTGGAAGAAACTGTCCTCTTATGGGGATAGAACAGGTATTTGTGGGTGAAAAGGTCCTATTTGAAGGGGGAAAGCTGGTATTTCTTGGAGAAGATGTGATATATTTGGGAGAAATGTGGCATGTCTGGAAGAAACTGTCCTATTTGGGGGGAGAAGGCTGGTATTTGTGGGAGAAAAGTTCCTATTTCAGGAGGAATCCTGGCATTTCTTGGAGAAGATGTGATATGTTTGGGAGAAATGTGCCATTTCTGGAAGAAACTGTCTTCTTTTGGGGATAATACAGGAATTTGAGGGTGAAAGGGTCCTATTTGAGGGGGAAACCTGGTATTTCTTGGAGAAGATGTGATCTATTTGGGAGAAATGTGGCATGTCTGGAAAAAACTGTCCTCTTTTGGGGATAAAAGAGATATTTGTGGGTGAAAAGGTCCTATTTGAAGGGGGAAAGCTGGTATTTCTTGGAGAAGATGTGATATATTTGGGAGAAATGTGGCATTTCAGGAAGAAACTGTCCTATTTTGGGGATAAAAGAGGTATTTGTGGGTGAAAAGGTCCTATTTGAAGGGGGAACCCTGGTATTTCTCGGAGAAGATGTGATATATTTGGGAGAAATCGGGCATGTCTGGAAAAAACTGTCCTATTTTGGGGATAAAAGAGGTATTTGTGGGTGAGAAGGTCCTATTTGAAGGGGGAAACGTGGTATTTCATGGAGAAGATGTGATATATTTGGGAGAAATCTGGCATGTCAGGAAGAAACTGTCCTCTTTTGGGGATAAAAGAGGTTTTTTTGGGGAATAGGTCCTATTTGAAGGGGGAAACGTGGTATTTCTTGGAGAAGATGTGATATATTTGGGAGAAATGTGGCATTTCTGGAAGAAACTGTCCTCTTATGGGGATAGAACAGGTATTTGTGGGTGAAAAGGTCCTATTTGAAGGGGGAAACGTGGTATTTCTTGGAGAAGATGTGATCTGTTTGGGAGAAATATGGCATTTCTGGAAGAAACTGTCCTCTTTTGGGGATAAAACAGGTATTTGTGGGAGAAAAGGTCCTATTTGAAGGGGGAAACCTGGTATTTCTTGGAGAAGATGTGATCTGTTTGGGAGAAATGTGGCCTTTCTGGCAGAAACTGTCCTGTTTTGGGGATAAAAGTGGTATTTGTGGGTGAAAAGGTCCTATTTGAAGGGGGAAACCTGGTATTTCGTGGAGAAGATGTGATATATTTGGGGGAAATGTAGCATGTCAGGGAGAAACTGTCCTCTTTTGGGGATAAAAGAGGTATTTGTGGGTGAAAAGGTCCTATTTGAAGGGGGAAACGTGGTATTTCTTGGAGAAGATGTGATATATTTGGGAGAAATGTGGCATGTCTGGAAGAAAATGTCCTATTTGGGGGGAGAAGGGTGGTATTTGTGGGAGAAAAGTTCCTATTTCAGGAGGAATCCTGGTATTTCTTGGAGGAGATGTGATATGTTTGGGAGAAATGTGCCATTTCTGGAATAAACTGTCCTCTTTTGGGGATAAAAGAGGTATTTGTGGGTGAAAATGTCCTATTTGAAGGGGGAAACCTGGTATTTCTTGGAGAAGATGTGATATGTTTGGGAGAAGTATGGCATTTCTGGAAGAAACTGTCCTCTTTTGGGGATAGAACAGGTATTTGTGGGTGAAAAGGTCCTATTTGAAGGGGGAACGCGGGTATTTCTTGGAGAAGATGTGATCTATTTGGGAAAAATGTGGCATTTCTGCAAGAAACAGTCCTCTTTTGGGGATAAAACAGGTATTTGTGGGTGGAAAGGTCCTATTTGAAGGGGGAAACCTGGTATTTCTTGGAGAAGATGTGATATATTTGGGAGAAATGTTGCATTTCTGGAAGAAAGTGTTCTGTCTTGGGGACAAAACAGGTATTTGTGGGAGAAAAGGTCCAATTTGAAGGGGGAAAGCTGGTATTTCTTGAAGGAGATGTGATATATATGGGAGAAATGTGGCATGTCAGGAAGAAACTGTCCTCTTTTGGGGATAAAAGAGGTATTTGTGGGTGAAAAGGTCCTATTTGAAGGGAGAACCCTGGTATTTCTTGGAGAAGATGTGATCTATTTGGGAGAAATCTGGCATTTCTGGAAGAAACTGTCCTATTTGGGGGAGAAGCCTGCTATTAGTGGGTGAAAAGGTCCTATTTGAAGGGGGAAAGCTGGTATTTCTTGGAGAAGATGTGATCTATTTGGGAGAAATGTGGCATTTCTGGAAGAAACTGTCCTATTTGAGGGATAAAGAAGTATTTGTGGGCGAAAAGGTCCTAATTCAAGGGGGAAACCTGGTATTTCTTGGAGAAGATGTGATATATTTTGGAGAAATGTGGCCTTTCTGGAAGAAACTGTCCTATTTTGGGGATAAAAGAATTTTTTGTGGGTGAAAAGGTCCTATTTGAAGGGGGAACCCTGGTATTTCTTGGAGAAGATGTGATATGTTTGGGTGAAATGTGGCCTTTCTGGCAGAAACTGTCCTATTTTTGGGAGAAAAGAGGTATTTGTTGGTTAAAATGTCCTATTTGAAGGGGGAATCCTGGTATTTCTTGGAGAAGATGTGATCTATTTGGGAGAAATGTGGCCTTTCTGCAAGAAACTGTCCTATTTTGGGGATTAAAGATGTATTTGTGGGTGAAAAGGTCCTATTTGAAGGGGGAAACGTGGTATTTCTTGGAAAAGATGTGATCTATTTGGGAGAAATGTGGCCTTTCTGGAAGAAACTGTCCTCTTTTGGGGATAAAACAGGTATTTGTGGGTGAAAAGGTCCTATTGGAAGGGGGAAACCTGGTATTTCATGGAGAAGATGTGATATATTTGGGAGAAATGTGGCATTTCTGGAAGAAACTGTCCTCTTTTGGGGATAAAACAGGTATTTGTGGGTGAAAAGGTCCTATTTGAAGGGGGAAACCTGGTATTTCTTGGAGAAGATGTGATGTATTTGGGAGAAATGTGGCATGTCTGGAAGAAACTGTCCTCTTTTGGGGATAAAAGAGATATTTGTGGGAGAAAAGGTCCTATTTGAAGGGGGAAAGCTGGTATTTCTTGGAGAAGATGTGATATATTTGGGAGAAATGTGGCATGTCAGGAAGAAACTGTCCTATTTTGGGGATAAAAGAGGTATTTGTGGGTGAAAAGGTCCTATTTGAAGGGGGAACCCTGGTATTTCTCGGAGAAGATGTGATATATTTGGGAGAAATGTGGCATGTCAGGAAGAAACTGTCCTATTTTGGGGATAAAAGAGGTATTTGTGGGTGAGAAGTTCCTATTTGAAGGGGGAAACGTGGTATTTCATGGAGAAGATGTGATATATTTGGGAGAAATGTGGCATTCCTGGAAGAAACTGTCCTCTTTTGGGGATAAAAGAGGTTTTTTTGGGGAAAAGGTCCTATTTGAAGGGGGAAACGTGGTATTCCTTGGAGAACATGTGATATATTTGGGAGAAATGTGGCATTTCTGGAAGAAACTGTCCTCTTATGGGGATAGAACAGGTATTTGTGGGTGAAAAGGTCCTATTTGAAGGGGGAAACGTGGTATTTCTTGGAGAAGATGTGATCTGTTTGGGAGAAATATGGCATTTCTGGAAGAAACTGTCCTATTTTGGGGATAAAACAGGTATTTGTGGGAGAAAAGGTCCTATTTGAAGGGGGAAACCTGGTATTTCTTGGAGAAGATGTGATCTGTTTGGGATAAATATGGCATTTCTGGAAGAAACTGTCCTATTTGGGGGGAGAAGGCTGGTATTTGTGGGAGAAAAGGTCCTATTTGAAGGGAGAAAGCAGGTATTTCTTGGAGAAGATGTGATCTATTTGGGAGAAATGTGGCATGTCTGGAAGAAACTGTCCTATTTGAGGGATAAAGAGGTATTAGTGGTTGAAAAGGTCCTATTTGAAGGGGGAAAGCTGGTATTTCTTGGAGAAGATGTGATATATTTGGGAGAAATCAGGCATTTCTGGAAGAAACTGTCCTATTTTGGGGATAAAAGATTTTTTTTCTGGGTGAAAAGGTCCTATTTGAAGGGGGAAACCTGGTATTTCTTGGAGAAGATGTGATATGTTTGGGAGAAATGTGGCCTTTCTGGCAGGAACTGTCCTGTTTTGGGGATAAAAGTGGTATTTGTGTGTGATAAGGTCCTATTTGAAGGGGGAAACCTGGTATTTCTTGGAGAAGATGTGATATATTTGGGGGAAATGTGGCATGTCAGGAAGAAACTGTCCTCTTTTGGGGATAAAAGAGGTATTTGTGGGTGAAAAGGTCCTATTTGAAGGGGGAAACCTGGTATTTCTTGGAGAAGATGTGATATATTTGGGAGAAATGTGGCATTTCTGCAAGAAACTGTCCTCTTTTGGGGATAAAAGAGGTATTAGTGGTTGAAAAGGTCCTATTTGAAGGGGGAAACCTGGTATTTCTTGGAGAAGATGTGATCTATTTGGGAGAAATGTGGCCTTTCTGGAAGAAACTGTCCTCTTTTCGGGATAAAGGAGGTATTTCATGGAGAAAAGGTCCTAATTGAAGGGGGAAACGTGGTATTTCTTGGAGAAAATGTGATATATTTGGGAGAAATGTGGCATGTCTGGAAAAAACTGTCCTATTTTGGGGATAAAAGAGGTAGTTGTGGGTGAAAAGGTCCTATTTGAAGGGGGAAACCTGGTATTTCTTGGAGAAGATGTGATATATTTGGGAGAAACGTGGCCTTTCTGGAAGAAACTGTCCTCTTTTGGGGATAAAACAAGTATTTGTGGGTGAAAAGGTCCAATTTCCAGGGGAAATCCTGGTATTTCTTGGAGAAGATGTGATATATTTGGGAGATATGTGGCATGTCAGGAAGAAAGTGTCCTCTTTTGGGGATAAAAGATGTATTTGAGGGTGAAAAGGTCCTATTTGAAGGGGGAAACGTCGTATTTCTTGGAGAAGATGTGATGTATTTGGGAGAAATGTGGCATTCCTGGAAGAAACTGTCCTCTTATGGGGATAGAACAGGTATTTGTGGGTGAAAAGGTCCTATTTGAAGGGGGAAAGCTGGTATTTCTTGGAGAAGATGTGAATATTTGGGAGAAATGTGGCATGTCTGGAAGAAACTGTCCTATTTTGGGGGGAGAAGGCTGGTATTTGTGGGAGAAAAGTTCCTATTTCAGGAGGAATCCTGGCATTTCTTGGAGAAGATGTGATATGTTTGGGAGAAATGTGCCATTTCTGGAAGAAACTGTCTTCTTTTGGGGATAATACAGGAATTTGTGGGTGAAAGGGTCCTATTTGAAGGGGGAAACCTGGTATTTCTTGGAGAAGATGTGATCTATTTGGGAGAAATGTGGCATGTCTGGAAAAAACTGTCCTCTTTTGGGGATAAAAGAGATATTTGTGGGTGAAAAGGTCCTATTTGAAGGGGGAAAGCTGGTATTTCTTGGAGAAGATGTGATATATTTGGGAGAAATGTGGCATTTCAGGAAGAAACTGTCCTATTTTGGGGATAAAAGAGGTATTTGTGGGTGAAAAGGTCCTATTTGAAGGGGGAACCCTGGTATTTCTCGGAGAAGATGTGATATATTTGGGAGAAATGTGGCATGTCTGGAATAAACTGTCCTCTTTTGGGGATAAAAGAGGTATTTGTGGGTGAGAAGGTCCTATTTGAAGGGGGAAACGTGGTATTTCATGGAGAAGATGTGATATATTTGGGAGAAATCTGGCATGTCAGGAAGAAACTGTCCTCTTTTGGGGATAAAAGAGGTTTTTTTGGGGAATAGGTCCTATTTGAAGGGGGAAACGTGGTATTTCTTGGAGAAGATGTTCTATATTTGGGAGAAATGTGGCATTTCTGGAAGAAACTGTCCTCTTATGGGGATAGAACAGGTATTTGTGGGTGAAAAGGTCCTATTTGAAGGGGGAAACGTGGTATTTCTTGGAGAAGATGTGATCTGTTTGGGAGAAATATGGCATTTCTGGAAGAAACTGTCCTCTTTTGGGGATAAAACAGGTATTTGTGGGAGAAAAGGTCCTATTTGAAGGGGGAAACCTGGTATTTCTTGGAGAAGATGTGATCTGTTTGGGAGAAATATGGCATTTCTGGAAGAAACTGTCCTGTTTTGGGGATAAAAGAATTTTTTGTGGGTGAAAAGGTCCTATTTGAAGGGGGAAACCTGGTATTTCTTGGAGAAGATGTGATATGTTTGGGAGAAATGTGGCCTTTCTGGCAGAAACTGTCCTGTTTTGGGGATAAAAGTGGTATTTGTGGGTGAAAAGGTCCTATTTGAAGGGGGAAACCTGGTATTTCGAGGAGAAGATGTGATATATTTGGGGGAAATGTGGCATGTCAGGAAGAAACTGTCCTCTTTTGGGGATAAAAGAGGTATTTGTGGGTGAAAAGGTCCTATTTGAAGGGGGAAACGTGGTATTTCTTGGAGAAGATGTGATATATTTGGTAGAAATGTGGCATTTCTGCAAGAAACTGTCCTCTTTTGGGGATAAAACAGGTATTTGTGGGTGAAAAGGTCCTATTTGAAGGGGGAAACCTGGTATTTCTTGGAGAAGATGTGATATATTTGGGAGAAATGTGGCATGTCTGGAAGAAACTGTCCTATTTGGGGGGAGAAGGCTGGTATTTGTGGGAGAAAAGGTCCTATTTGAAGGGGGAAAGCAGGTATTTCTTGGAGAAGATGAGATCTATTTGGGAGAAATGTGGCATGTCTGGAAGAAACTGTCCTATTTGAGGGATAAAGAGGTATAAGTGGTTGAAAAGGTCCTATTTGAAGGGGGAAACGTGGTATTTCTTGGAGAAGATGTGATATATTTGGGAGAAATCAGGCATTTCTGGAAGAAACTGTCCTCTTCTGGGGATAAAAGAGGTATTTGTGGGTGAAAAGGTCCTATTTGAAGGGGGAAACCTGGTATTTCTTGGAGAAGATGTGATATGTTTGGGAGAAATGTGGCCTTTCTGGCAGAAACTGTCCTCTTTTGGGGATAAAAGAGGTATTTGTGGTTGAAAATGTCCTATTTGTAGGGGGAAACCTGGTATTTCTTGGAGAAGATGTGATATATTTGGGGGAAATGTGGCATGTCTGGAAGAAACTGTCCTCTTTTGGGGATAAAAGAGGTATTTGTGGGTGAAAAGGTCCTATTTGAAGGGGGAAAGCTGGTATTTCTTGGAGAAGATGTGATATATTTGGGAGAAATGTGGCATTTCTGCAAGAAACTGTCCTCTTTTGGGGATAAAAGAGGTATTTGTGGTTGAAAAGGTCCTATTTGAAGGGGGAAAGCTGGTATTTGTGGGAGAAGATGTGATCTATTTGGGAGAAATGTGGCATTTCTGGAAGAAAATGTCCTCTTTTGGGGATAAAACAGGTATTTGTGGGTGAAAAGGTCCTAATTCAAGGGGGAAACGTGGTATTTCTTGGAGAAGATGTGATATATTTGGGAGAAATGTGGCATGTCTGGAAAAACCTGTCCTATTTTGGGGATAAAAGAGGTATTTGTGGGTGAAAAGGTCCTATTTGAAGGGGGAAACCTGGTATTTCTTGGAGAAGATGTGATATATTTGGGAGAAATGTGGCATGTCATGAAGAAACTGTCCTCTTTTGGGGATAAAACAGGTATTTGTGGGTGAAAAGGTCCTATTTGAAGGGGGAAAGCTGGTATTTCTTGGAGAAGATGTGATCTATTTGGGAGAAATGTGGCATTTCTGGAAGAAACTGTCCTATTTTGGGGATAAAAGAGGTATTTGTGGGTGAAAAGTTCCTATTTGAAGGGGGAACCCTGGTATTTCTCGGAGAAGATGTGATATATTTGGGAGAAATGTGGCATGTCTGGAAAAAACTGTCCTCTTTTGGGGATAAAAGAGGTATTTTTGGGTGAAAAGGTCCTATTTGAAGGGGGAAACGTGGTATTTCTTGGAGAAGATGTGATATATTTGGGAGAAATCTGGCATTCCTGGAAGAAACTGTCCTCTTTTGGGGATAAAAGAGGTTTTTTTGGGGAAAAGGTCCTATTTGAAGGGGGAAACGTGGTATTTCTTGGAGAAGATGTGATATATTTGGGAGAAATGTGGCATTTCTGCAAGAAACTGTCCTCTTATGGGGATAGAACAGGTATTTGTGGGTGAAAAGGTCCTATTTCCAGGGGAAAACCTGGTATTTCTTGCTGGAGATGTGATATATTTGGGAGAAATGTGGCATGTCTGGAAGAAACTGTCCTATTTGGGGGGAGAAGGGTAGTATTTGTGGGAGAAAAGTTCCTATTTCAGGAGGAATCCTGGCATTTCTTGGAGGAGAAGTGATATGTTTGGGAGAAATGTGGCATTTCTGGAAGAAACTGTCCTCTTTTGGGGATAAAACAGGTATTTGTGGGTGAAAAGGTCCTATTTGAAGGGGGAAAGCTGGTATTTCTTGGAGAAGATGTGATATATTTGGGAGAAATGTGGCATGTCTGGAAGAAACTGTCCAATTTTGGGGATAAAACAGGTATTTGTGGGTGAAAAGTTCCTATTTGAAGGGGGAAACGTGGTATTTCTTGGAGAAGATGTGATATATTTGGGAGAAATGTGGCATTTCTGGAAGAAAATGTCCTATTTTGTGGATAAAACAGGTATTTGTGGTTGAAAAGGTCCTATTTGAAGGGGGAAACCTGGTATTTCTTGGAGAAGATGTGATATGTTTGGGAGAAATGTGGCATTTCTGGAAGAAACTGTCCCATTTGGGGGAAGAAGGCTGGTATTTGTGGGAGAAAAGGTCCTATTTGAAGGGGGAAAGCAGGTATTTCTTGGAGAAGATGTGATATATTTGGGAGAAATGTGGCATGTCTGGAAGAAACTGTCCTATTTGAGGGATAAAGAGGTATTAGTGGTTGAAAAGGTCCTATTTGAAGGGGGAAACCTGGTATTTCTTGGAGAAGATGTGATCTATTTGGGAGAAATCAGGCATTTCTGGAAGAAACTGTCCTATTTTGGGGATAAAAGAATTTTTTGTGGGTGAAAAGGTCCTATTTGAAGGGGGAAAGCTGGTATTTCTTGGAGAAGATGTGATATGTTTGGAGAAATGTGGCCTTTCTGTCAGAAACTGTCCTCTTTTGGGGATAAAAGTGGTATTTGTGGGTGATAAGGTCCTATTTGAAGGGGGAAACCTGGTATTTCTTGGAGAAGATGTGATATATTTGGGGGAAATGTGGCATGTCTGGAAGAAACTGTCCTCTTTTGGGGATAAAAGAGGTATTTGTGGGTGAAAAGGTCCTATTTGAAGGGGGAAACCTGGTATTTCTTGGAGAAGATGTGATATGTTTGGGAGAAATGTGGCATTTCTGCAAGAAACTGTCCTATTTTGGGGATAAAAGAGGTATTTGTGGGTGAAAAGGTCCTATTTGAAGGGGGAGTCCTGGTATTTCTTGGAGAAGATGTGATATGTTTGGGAGAAATGTGGCATTTCTGGAAGAAACTGTCCTATTTTGGGGATAAAAGAATTTTTTGTGGGTGAAAAGGTCCTATTTGAAGGGGGAAACCTGGTATTTCTTGTAGAAGATGTGATATGTTTGGGAGAAATGTGGCCTTTCTGGCAGAAACTGTCCTATTTTGGGGATAAAAGTGGTATTTGTGGGTGATAAGGTCCTATTTGAAGGGGGAACCCTGGTATTTCTTGGAGAAGATGTGATGTATTTGGGGGAAATGTGGCATGTCAGGAAGAAACTGTCCTCTTTTGGGGATAAAAGAGGTATTTGTGGGTGAAAAGGTCCTATTTGAAGGGGGAAACGTGGTATTTCTCGGAGAAGATGTGATCTATTTGGGAGAAATGTGGCCTTTCTATAAGAAAATGTCCAATTTGGGGGGAGAAGGCTGGTAGTTTTCGGTGAGAAGGTCCTATTTCAGGAGGAATCCTGGTATTTCTTGGAGAAGATGTGATATATTTGGGAGAAATCTGGCCTTTTTGGAAGAAAATGTCCAATTTGGGGGGAGAAGGCTGGTAGTTTTGGGTGAGAAGGTCCTATTTCAGGAGGAATCCTGGCATTTCTTGGAGAAGATGTGATATATTTGGGAGAAATATGGCATTCCTGGAAGAAACTGTCCTCTTTTGGGGATAAAAGAGGTATTTTTGGGGAAAAGGTCCTATTTGAAGGGGGAAACGTGGTATTTCTTGGAGAAGATGTGATATATTTGGGAGAAATGTGGCATGTCTGGAAGAAAATGTCCTATTTGGGGTGAGAAGGGTGGTATTTGTGGGAGAAAAGTTCCTATTTCTGGAGGAATCCTGGTATTTCTTGGAGGAGACGTGATATGTTTGGGAGAAATGTGCCATTTCTGGAAGAAACTGTCCTCTTTTGGGGATAAAAGAGGTATTTGTGGGTGAATAGGTCCTATTTGAAGGGGGAAAACTGGTATTTCTTGGAGAAGATGTGATCTATTTGGGAGTAATCTGGCATGTCAGGAAGAAACTGTCCACTTTTGGGGATAAAAGAGGTATTTGTGTGTGAAAAGGTCCTATTTGAAGGGGGAAACCTGGTATTTCTTGGAGAAGATGTGATATATTTGGGAGAAGTATGGCATTTCTGGAAGAAACTGTGATCTTTTGGGGATAAAAGAGGTATTTGTTGGTGAAAAGGTCCTATTTGAAGGGGGAACCCTGGTATTTCTTGGAGAAGATGTGATCTATTTGGGAGAAATGTGGCATTTCTGGAAGAAACTGTCCTCTTTTGGGGATAAAAGAGGTATTTGTTTGTGAAAAGGTCCTATTTGAAGGGTTAAAGCTGGTATTTCTTGGAGAAGATGTGATATATTCGGGAGAAATGTGACATGTCTGGAAAAAACTGTCCTATTTTGGGGATAAAACAGGTATTTGTGGGAGAAAAGGTCCAATTTGAAGGGGGAAAGCTGGTATTTCTTGAAGGAGATGTGATATGTTTGGGAGAAATGTGGCCTTTCTGGCAGAAACTGTCCTCTTTTGGGGATAAAATTGGTATTTGTGGGTGAAAAGGTCCTATTTGAAGGGGGAAACCTGGTATTTCTTGGAGAAGATGTGATATATTTGGGGGAAATGTGGCATTTCTGCAAGAAACTGTCCTCTTTTGGGGATAAAAGAGGTATTTGTTGTTGAAAAGGTCCTATTTGAAGGGGGAAAGCTGGTATTTGTGGGAGAAGATGTGATCTATTTGGGAGAAATGTGGCATTTCTGGAAGAAAATGTCCTCTTTTGGGGATAAAGGAGGTATTTCATGGAGAAAAGGTCCTAATTCAAGGGGGAAACGTGGTATTTCTTGGAGAAGATGTGATATATTTGGGAGAAAAGTGGCATGTCTGGAAAAAACTGTCCTATTTTGGGGATAAAAGAGGTATTTGTGGGTGAAAAGGTCCTATTTGAAGGGGGAAACCTGGTATTTCTTGGAGAAGATGTGATATATTTGGGAGAAATGTGGCATGTCATGAAGAAACTGTCCTCTTTTGGGGATGAAACAGGTATTTGTGGGTGAAAAGGTCCTATTTGAAGGGGGAAAGCTGGTATTTCTTGGAGAAGATGTGATATATTTGGGAGAAATGTGGCATTTCTGGAAGAAACTGTCCTCTTTTGGGGATAAAAGAGGTATTTGTGGGTGAAAAGGTCCTATTTGAAGGGGGAACCCTGGTATTTCTCGGAGAAGATGTGATATATTTGGGAGAAATGTGGCATGTCTGGAAAAACTGTCCTATTTTGGGGATAAAAGAGGTATTTGTGGGTGAGAAGGTCCTATTTGAAGGGGGAAACGTGGTATTTTTTGGAGAAGATGTGATCTATTTGGGAGAAATCTGGCATTTCTGGAAGAAACTGTCCTCT
This sequence comes from Lophura swinhoii, assembly GCA_030408155.1. Lineage (NCBI taxonomy): Eukaryota > Metazoa > Chordata > Aves > Galliformes > Phasianidae > Lophura > Lophura swinhoii. The sequence goes on from CM059457.1 coordinate 606,418, forward strand.
TTTGGGGATAAAAGAGGATTTTTGGGGAAAAGGTCCTATTTGAAGGGGGAAACGTGGTATTTCTTGGAGAAGATGTGATATATTTGGGAGAAATGTGGCATTTCTGCAAGAAACTGTCCTCTTATGGGGATAGAACAGGTATTTGTGGGTGAAAAGGTCCTATTTCCAGGGGAAAACCTGGTATTTCTTGCTGGAGATGTGATATATTTTGGAGAAATGTGGCATGTCTGGAAGAAACTGTCCTATTTGGGGGGAGAAGGGTGGTATTTGTGGGAGAAAAGTTCCTATTTCAGGAGGAATCCTGGCATTTCTTGGAGGAGATGTGATATGTTTGGGAGAAATGTGGCATTTCTGGAAGAAACTGTCCTCTTTTGGGGATAAAACAGGTATTTGTGGGTGAAAAGGTCCTATTTGAAGGGGGAAACCTGGTATTTCTTGGAGAAGATGTGATCTGTTTGGGAGAAATATGGCATTTCTGGAATAAACTGTCCTCTTTTGGGGATAAAAGAGGTATTTGTGGGTGAAAAGGTCCTATTTGAAGGGGGAAAGCTGGTATTTCTTGGAGAAGATGTGATATATTTGGGAGAAATGTGGCATGTCTGGAAGAAACTGTCCAATTTTGGGGATAAAACAGGTATTATTGGGTGAAAAGTTCCTATTTGAAGGGGGAAACGTGGTATTTCTTGGAGAAGATGTGATATATTTGGGAGAAATGTGGCATTTCTGGAAGAAAATGTCCTATTTTGTGGATAAAACAGGTATTTGTGGGTGAAAAGGTCCTATTTGAAGGGGGAAACCTGGTATTTCTTGGAGAAGATGTGATATGTTTGGGAGAAATGTGGCATTTCTGGAAGAAACTGTCCCATTTGGGGGGAGAAGGCTGGTATTTGTGGGAGAAAAGGTCCTATTTGAAGGGGGAAAGCAGGTATTTCTTGGAGAAGATGTGATATATTTGGGCGAAATGTGGCATGTCAGGAAGAAACTGTCCTCTTTTGGGGATAAAAGAGATATTAGTGGTTGAAAAGGTCCTATTTGAAGGGGGAAACGTGGTATTTCTTGGAGAAGATGTGATATATTTGGGAGAAATCAGGCATTTCTGGAAGAAACTGTCCTATTTTGGGGATAAAAGAATTTTTTGTGGGTGAAAAGGTCCTATTTGAAGGGGGAAAGCTGGTATTTCTTGGAGAAGATGTGATATGTTTGGAGAAATGTGGCCTTTCTGGCAGAAACTGTCCTATTTTGGGGATAAAAGTGGTATTTGTGTGTGATAAGGTCCTATTTGAAGGGGGAAACCTGGTATTTCTTGGAGAAGATGTGATATATTTGGGAGAAATATGGCATTTCTAGGAGAAACTGTCCTCTTTAGGAGATAAAACAGGTATTTGTGGGTGAAAAGGTCCTATTTGAAGGGGGAAAGCTGGTAATTATATGAGAAGATGTGATATATTTGGGAGAAATGTGGCATGTCTGGAAGAAAATGTCCTATTTTGGGGATAAAAGAGGTATTTGTGGGAGAAAAGGTCCTATTTGAAGGGGGAAAGCTGGTATTTCTTGGAGAAGATGTGATTTATTTGGGAGAAATGTGGCATTTCTGGAAGTAACTGTCCTCTTTTGGGGATAAAAGAGGTATTTGTGGGTGAAAAGTTCCTATTTGAAGGGGGAACCCTGTTATTTCTCGGAGAATATGTGATATATTTGGGAGAAATGTGGCCTTTCTGGAAGAAACTGTCCTCTTTTGGGGATAAAGGAGGTATTTGTGGGTGAGAAGGTCCTATTTGAAGGGGGAAACCTGGTATTTCTTGGAGAAGATGTGATATATTTGGGAGAAATCTGGCATTCCTGGAAGAAACTGTCCTCTTTTGGGGATAAAAGAGGTTTTTTTGGGGAAAAGGTCCTATTTGAAGGGGGAAACGTGGTATTTCTTGGAGAAGATGTGATATATTTGGGAGATATGTGGCCTTTCTGGAAGAAACTGTCCTCTTATGGGGATAGAACAGGTATTTGTGGGTGAAAAGGTCCTATTTCCAGGGGAAAACCTGGTATTTCTTGGAGAAGATGTGATATATTTGGCAGAAATGTGGCATGTCTGGAAGAAAATGTCCTATTTGGGGGGAGAAGGGTGGTATTTGTGGGAGAAAAGTTCCTATTTCAGGAGGAATCCTGGTATTTCTTGGAGGAGATGTGATATGTTTGGGAGAAATGTGGCATTTCTGGAAGAAACTGTCCTCTTTTGGGGATAAAACAGGTACTTGTGGGTGAAAAGGTCCTATTTGAAGGGGGAGTCCTGGTATTTCTTGGAGAAGATGTGATATGTTTGGGAGAAATGTGGCATTTCTGGAAGAAACTGTCCTATTTTGGGGATATTAGAATTTTTTGTGGGTGAAAAGGTCCTATTTGAAGTGGGAAACCCTGTATTTCTTGGAGAAGATGTGATATGTTTGGGAGAAATGTGGCCTTTCTGGCAGAAACTGTCCTATTTTGGGGATAAAAGTGGTATTTGTGGGTGATAAGGTCCTATTTGAAGGGGGAACCCTGGTATTTCTTGGAGTAGATGTGATGTATTTGGGGGAAATGTGGCATGTCAGGAAGAAACTGTCCTCCTTTGGGGATAAAAGAGGTATTTGTGGGTGAAAAGGTCCTATTTGAAGGGGGAAAGCTGGTATTTCTTGGAGAAGATGTGATATATTTGGGAGAAATGTGGCATTTCTGCAAGAAACTGTCCTATTTTGGTGATAAAAGAGGTATTTGTGGGAGAAAAGGTCCTATTTGAAGGGGGAAACATGGTATTTCTTGGAGAAGATGTGATCTATTTGGGAGAAATGTGGCCTTTCTGGAAGAAAATGTCCAATTTGGGGGGAGAAGACCGGTAGTTTTCGGTGAGAAGGTCCTATTTCAGGAGGAATCCTGGTATTTCTTGGAGAAGATGTGATATATTTGGGAGAAATCTGGCCTTTTTGGAAGAAAATGTCCAATTTGGGGGGAGAAGGCTGGTAGTTTTGGGTGAGAAAGTCCTATTTCAGGAGGAATCCTGGTATTTCTTGGAGAAGATGTGATATATTTCGGAGAAATCTGGCATTCCTGGAAGAAACTGTCCTCTTTTGGGGATAAAAGAGGTTTTTTTGGGGAAAAGGTCCTATTTGAAGGGGGAAACGTGGTATTTCTTGGAGAAGATGTGATATATTTGGGAGAAATGTGGCATGTCTGGAAGAAAATGTCCTATTTGGGGTGAGAAGGGTGGTATTTGTGGGAGAAAAGTTCCTATTTCTGGAGGAATCCTGGTATTTCTTGGAGGAGACGTGATATGTTTGGGAGAAATGTGCCATTTCTGGAAGAAACTGTCCTCTTTTGGGGATTAAACAGGTATTTGTGGGTGAAAAGATCCTATTTGAAGGGGGAAACCTGGTATTTCATGGAGAAGATGTGATATATTTGGGAGAAGTATGGCATTTCTGGAAGAAACTGTGATCTTTTGGGGATAAAAGAGGTATTTGTTGGTGAAAAGGTCCTATTTGAAGGGGGAACCCTGGTATTTCTTGGAGAAGATGTGATATATTTGGGAGAAATGTGGCATTTCTGGAAGAAACTGTCCTATTTTGGGGATAAAACAGGTATTTGTGGGTGAAAAGGTCCTATTTGAAGGGGGAAAGCTGGTATTTCTTGGAGAAGATGTGATATATTTGGGAGAAATGTGACATGTCTGGAAAAAACTGTCCTATTTTGGGGATATAACAGGTATTTGTGGGAGAAAAGGTCCAATTTGAAGGGGGTATTTCTTGAAGGAGATGTGATATATTTGGGAGAAATGTGGCATTTCTGGAAGAAACTGTCCTCTTTTGGGGATAAAAGAGGTATTTGTGGGTGAAAAGGTCCTATTTGAAGGGGGAAACCTGGTATTTCTTGGAGATTATGTGATCTATTTGGGAGAAATGTGGCATTTCTGGAAGAAACTGTCCTATTTGGGGGAGAAGCCTGCTATTAGTGGGTGAAAAGGTCCAATTTGAAGGGGGAAAGCTGGTATTTCTTGGAGAAGATGTGATCTATTTGGGAGAAATCTGACATTTCTGGCAGAAACTGTCCTCTTTTGGGGATAAAGAGGTATTTGTGGGTGAAAAGGTAGTAATTCAAGGGGGAAACCTGGTATTTCTTGGAGAAGATGTGATATATTTGGGAGAAATGTGGCATTTCTGGAAGAAACTGTCCTATTTTGGGGATAAAAGAATTTTTTGTGGGTGAAAAGGTCCTATTTGAAGGGGGAAACGTGGTATTTCTTGGAGAAGATGTGATATATTTGGGAGAAATGTGGCATGTCTGGAAGAAAATGTCCTATTTGGGGGGAGAAGGGTGGTATTTGTGGGAGAAAAGTTCCTATTTCTGGAGGAATCCTGGTATTTCTTGGAGGAGACGTGATATGTTTGGGAGAAATGTGGCATTTCTGGAAGAAACAGTCCTCTTTTGGGGATAAAACAGGTATTTGTGGGTGAAAAGGTCCTATTTGAAGGGGGAAACCTGGTATTTCTTGGAGAAGATGTGATATGTTTGGGAGAAGTGTGGAATGTCTGGAAGAAACTGTCCTCTTTTGGGGATCAAAGAGGTATTTGTGGGTGAAAAGGTCCTATTTGAAGGGGGAAAGCTGGTATTTCTTGGAGAAGATGTGATCTATTTGGGAGAAATGTGGCATGTCTGGAAGACAATGTCCTCTTGTGGGGATAAAACAGGTATTTGTGGGTGAAAAGGTCCTATTTGAAGGGGGAAAGCTGGTATTTCTAGGAGAAGATGTGATATATTTGGGAGAAATGTGGCATTTCTGGAAGAAAGTGTACTATTTTGGGGATAAAACAGGTATTTGTGGGTGAAAAGGTCCAATTTGAAGGGGGAAAGCTGGCATTTCTTGAAGGAAATGTGATATATTTGGGAGAAATGTGGCATGTCTGGAAGAAACTGTCCTCTTTTGGGGATAAAAGAGGTATTTGTGGGTGAAAAGGTCCTATTTGAAGGGGGAAAGCTCGTATTTCTTGGAGAATATGTGATCTATTTGGGAGAAATCTGGCATTTCTGGAAGAAACTGTCCTATTTGGGGTAGAAGTCTGCTATTAGTTGGTGAAAATGTCCAATTTGAAGGGGGAAAGCTGGTATTTCTTGGAGAAGATGTGATCTATTTGGGAGAAATGTGGCATTTCTGGCAGAAACTGTCCTCTTTTGGGGATAAAGAGGTATTTGTGGATGAAAAGGTCCTAATTCAAGGGGGAAACCTGGTATTTCTTGGAGAAGATGTGATCTATTTGGGAGTAATCAGGCATTTCTGGAAGAAACAGTCCTCTTTTGGGGATAAAAGAATTTTTTGTGGGTGAAAAGGTCCTATTTGAAGGGGGAAACCTGGTATTTCTTGGAGAAGATGTGATATGTTTGGGTGAAATGTGGCATGTCTGGAAGAAACTGTCCTATTTTGGGGATAAAAGAGGTATTTGTGGGTGATAAGGTCCTATTTGAAGGGGGAAACCTGGTATTTCTTGGAGAAGATGTGATATATTTTGGAGAAATGTGGCATGTCAGGAAGAAACTGTCCTATTTTGGGGATAAAAGAGGTATTTGTGGGTGAAAAGGTCCTATTTGAAGGGGGAAACGTGGTATTTCTTGGAGAAGATGTGATATATTTGAGAGAAATGTGGCATTTCTGCAAGAAAGTGTCCTATTTTGGGGATAAAAGAGGTATTTGTGGGTGAAAAGGTCCTATTTGAAGGGGGAAACCTGGTATTTCTTGGAGAACATGTGATATATTTGGGAGAAATGTGGCCTTTCTGGAAGAAACTGTCCTCTTTTGGGGATAAAAGATGTATTTGAGGGTGAAAAGGTCCTATTTGAAGGGGGAAACCTGGTATTTCTTGGAGAAGATGTGATCTATTTGGGAGAAATGTGGCCTTTCTGGAAGAAACTGTCCTCTTTTGGGGATAAAAGAGGTATTTGTGGGTGAAAAGGTCTTATTACAAGGGGGAAACCTGTTATTTCTTGGAGAAGATGATATATATTTGGGAGAAATGTGGCATTTCTGGAAGAATATATCCTCTTTTGGGGATAATACAGGTATTTGTGGGAGAAAAGGTCCTATTTGAAGGGGGAAACCTGGTTTTTCTTGGAGAAGATGTGGTATATTTGGGAGAAATGTGGCATTTCTGGAAGAAACTGTCGTCTTTTGGGGATAAAAGAGGTATTTGTGGGTGAAAAGGTCCTATTTGAAGGGGGAAGGCTGGTATTTCATGGAGAATATGCGGTCTATTTGGGAGAAATATGGCATGTATGGCAGAGACTGTCCTATTTTGGGGATAAAAGAGGGATTTGTAGGAGTAAAGGTCCTATTTGAAGGGGGAAAGCTGGTATTTCTTGGAGAAGATGTGGTATATTTCGGAGAAATCTGGCATTCCTGGAAGAAACTGTCCTATTTTGGGGATAAAAGAGGTTTTTTTGGGGAAAAGGTCCTATTTGAAGGGGGAAAGCTGGTATTTCTTGGAGAAGATGTGATATGTTTGGGAGAAATGTGGCATTTCTGGAAGAAACTGTCCTGTTTGTGGGATAAAAGAGGTATTTGTGGGTGAAAAGGTCCTATTTCCAGGGGGAAAGCTGGTAATTCTTGGAGAAGATGTGATCTATTTGGGAGATATGTGGCCTTTCTGGAAGAAAATGTCCAATTTGGGGGGAGAAGGCTGGTAGTTTTGGGTGAGAAGGTCCTATTTCAGGAGGAATCCTGGTATTTCTTGGAGAAGATGTGATATATTTGGGAGAAATCTGGCCTTTCTGGAAGAAAATGTCCAATTTGGGGGGAGAAGGCTGGTAGTTTTGGGTGAGAAGGTCCTATTTCAGGAGGAATCCTGGCATTTCTTGGAGAAGATGTGATATATTTGGGAGAAATGTGGCCTTTCTGGAAGAAACTGTCCTCTTTTGGGGATAAAAGATGTATTTGAGGGTGAAAAGGTCCTATTTGAAGGGGGAAACCTGGTATTTCTTGGAGAAGATGTGATCTATTTGGGAGAAATGTGGCCTTTCTGGAAGAAACTGTCCTCTTTTGGGGATAAAAGAGGTATTTGTGCGTGAAAAGGTCTTATTACAAGGGGGAAACCTGTTATTTCTTGGAGAAGATGATATATATTTGGTAGAAATGTGGCATTTCTGGAAGAATATATCCTCTTTTGGGGATAATACAGGTATTTGTGGGAGAAAAGGTCCTATTTGAAGGGGGAAACCTGGTTTTTCTTGGAGAAGATGTGGTATATTTGGGAGAAATGTGGCATTTCTGGAAGAAACTGTCCTCTTTTGGGGATAAAAGAGGTATTTGTGGGTGAAAAGGTCCTATTTGAAGGGGGAAGGCTGGTATTTCATGGAGAATATGCGGTCTATTTGGGAGAAATATGGCATGTATGGCAGAGACTGTCCTATTTTGGGGATAAAAGAGGGATTTGTAGGAGTAAAGGTCCTATTTGAAGGGGGAAAGCTGGTATTTCTTGGAGAAGATGTGGTATATTTCGGAGAAATCTGGCATTCCTGGAAGAAACTGTCCTATTTTGGGGATAAAAGAGGTTTTTTTGGGGAAATGGTCCTATTTGAAGGGGGAAAGCTGGTATTTCTTGGAGAAGATGTGATATGTTTGGGAGAAATGTGGCATTTCTGGAAGAAACTGTCCTGTTTGGGGGATAAAAGAGGTATTTGTGGGTGAAAAGGTCCTATTTCCAGGGGAAAACCTGGTATTTCTTGGAGAAGATGTGATATATTTGGGAGAAATGTGGCATGTCTGGATAAAATGTCCTGTTTGGGGGGAGAAGGGTGGTATTTGTGGGAGAAAAGTTCGTATTTCTGGAGGAATCCTGGTATTTCTTGGAGGAGACGTGATATGTTTGGGAGAAATGTGCCATTTCTGGAAGAAACTGTCCTCTTTTGGGGATAAAACTGGTATTTGTGGGTGAGAAGGTCCTATTTGAAGGGGGAAACCTGGTATTTCTTGGAGAAGATGTGATATGTTTGGGAGAAATATGGCATTTCTGGAAGAAACTGTGATCTTTTGGGGATAAAACAGGTATTTGTGGCTGAAAAGGTCCTATTTGAAGGGGGAAACCTGGTATTTCTTGGAGGAGATGTGATATATTTGGGAGAAATGTGGCATTTCTGGAAGAAACTGTCCTATTTTGGGGATAAAAGAGGTATTTGTGGGTGAAAAGGTCCTATTTGAAGGGGGAAAGCTGGTAATTCTTGGAGAAGATGTGATCTATTTGGGAGATATGTGGCCTTTCTGGAAGAAAATGTCCAATTTGGGGGGAGAAGGCTGGTAGTTTTCGGTGAGAAGGTCCTATTTCAGGAGGAATCCTGGTATTTCTTGGAGAAGATGTGATATATTTGGGAGAAATATGGCCTTTCTGGAAGAAAATGTCCAATTTGGGGGGAGAAGGCTGGTAGTTTTGGGTGAGAAGGTCCTATTTCAGGAGGAATCCTGGCATTTCTTGGAGAAGATGTGATATATTTCGGAGAAATGTGGCATTTCTGCAAGAAACTGTCCTCTTTCGGGGATAAAAGAGGTATTAGTGGTTGAAAAGGTCCTATTTGAAGGGGGAAACCTGGTATTTCTTGGAGAAGATGTGATCTATTTGGGAGAAATGTGGCCTTTCTGGAAGAAAATGTCCTCTTTTGGCGATAAAAGAGGTATTTCATGGAGAAAAGGTCCTAATTCAAGGGGGAAACCTGGTATTTCTTGGAGGAGTTGTGATATATTTGGGAGAAATGTGGCATTTCTGCAAGAAACTGTCCTCTTTTGGTGATAAAAGATGTATTTGAGGGTGAAAAGGTCCTATTTGAAGGGGGAAACCTGGTATTTCTTGGAGAAGATGTGATCTATTTGGGAGAAATGTGGCCTTTCTGGAAGAAACTGTCCTCTTTTGGGGATAAAAGAGGTATTTGTGGGTGAAAAGGTCTTATTACAAGGGGGAAACCTGTTATTTCTTGGAGAAGATGATATATATTTGGGAGAAATGTGGCATTTCTGGAAGAATATATCCTCTTTTGGGGATAATACAGGTATTTGTGGGAGAAAAGGTCCTATTTGAAGGGGGAAACCTGGTTTTTCTTGGAGAAGATGTGATATATTTGGCAGAAATATGGCATGTCTGGAAGAAAATGTCCTATTTGGGGGGAGAAGGGTGGTATTTGTGGGAGAAAAGTTCCTATTTCAGGAGGAATCCTGTTATTTCTTGGAGGAGACGTGATATGTTTGGGAGAAATGTGGCATTTCTGGAAGAAACTGTCCTCTTTTGGGGATAAAAGAGGTATTTGTGGGTGAGAAGGTCCTATTTGAAGGGGGAAACCTGGTATTTCTTGGAGAAGATGTGATATGTTTGGGAGAAATATGGGATTTCTGGAAGAAACTGTCCTCTTTTGGGGATAAAAGAGGTATTTGTGGGTGAAAAGGTCCTATTTGAAGGGGGAAAGCTGGTATTTCTTGGAGAAGATGTGATATATTTGGGAGAAATGTGGCATGTCTGGAAGAAACTGTCCTATTTTGGGGATAAAACAGGTATTTGTGGGTGAAAAGGTCCTATTTGAAGGGGGAAAGCTGGTATTTCTTGGAGAAGATGTGATATATTTGGGAGAAATGTGGCATTTCTGGAAGAAAGTGTCCTGTTTTGGGGATAAAATAGGTATTTGTGGGAGAAAAGATCCTATTTGAAGGGGGAAAGCTGGTATTTCGTGAAGGAGATGTGATGTATTTGGGTGAAATGTGGCATGTCTGGAAGAAACTGTCCTATTTTGGGGATAAAAGAGGTATTTGTGTGTGAAAAGGTCCTATTTGAAGGGGGAAACCTGGTATTTCTTGGAGAAGATGTGATATATTTGGGAGAAATCTGGCATTTCTGGAAGAAACTGTCCTATTTTGGGGATAAAAGAGGTATTTGTGGGTGAAAAGCTCCTATTTGAAGGGGGAAAGCTGGTATTTCTTGGAGAAGATGTGATATATTTGGGAGAAATGTGGCATTTCTGGAAGAAACTGTCCTAGTTTGGGGATAAAACAGGTATATGAGCGTGAAAAGGTCCTATTTGAAGGGGGAAACGTGGTATTTCTTGGAGAAGATGTGATATGTTTGGGAGAAATGTGGCATTTCTGGAAGAAACTGTCCTATTTGGGGGGAGAAGGCTGGTATTTTTGGGAGAAAAGGTCCTATTTGAAGGGGGAAAGCAGGTATTTCTTGGAGAAGATGTGATCTATTTGGGAGAAATGTGGTATGTCAGGAAGAAACTGTCCTCTTTTGGGGATAAAAGAGGTATTTGTGGGTGAAAAGGTCCTAATTCAAGGGGGAAACCTGGTATTTCTTGGAGAATATGTGATATATTTGGGAGAAATCAGGCATTTCTGGAAGAAACTGTCCTATTTTGGGGATAAAAGAATTTTTTGTGGGTGAAAAGGTTCTATTTGAAGGGGGATACCTGGTATTTCTTGGAGAAAATGTGATATGTTTGGGAGAAATGTGGTATTTCTGGCAGAAACTGTCCTATTTTGGGAATAAAAGAGGTATTTGTGGGTGAAAAGGTCCTATTTGAAGGTTGAAACGTGGTATTTCTTGGAGAAGATGTGATATATTTTGGAGAAATGTGGCATTTCTGGAAGAAGCTGTCCTATTTTGGGGATAAAAGAGGTATTTGTGGGTGAAAAGGTCCTATTTGAAGGGGGAAACCTGGTATTTCTTGGAGAAGATGTGATATATTTGGGAGAAATGTGGCATTTCTGGAAGAAGCTGTCCTATTTTGGGGATAAAAGAGGTATTTGTGGGTGAAAAGGTCCTATTTGAAGGGGGAACCCTGGTATTTCTTGGAGAAGATGTGATATATTTGGGAGAAATGTGGCATTTCTGGAAGAAACTGTCCTCTTTTAGGGATAAAAGAGGTATTTGTTGGTGAAAACGTTGTATTTGAAGGGGGAAACCTGGTATTTCTTAGAGAAGATGTGATCTATTTGGGAGAAAAGTGGCCTTTCTGGAAGAAAATGTCCAATTTGGGGGGAGAAGGCTGGTAGATTTCGGTGAGAAGGTCCTATTTCAGGTGGAATCCTGGTATTTCTTGGAGAAGATGTGATATATTTGGGAGAAATATGGCATTTCTGGAAGAAACTGTCCTCTTTTGGGGATAATAGAGGTATTAGTGGTTGGAAAGGTCCTATTTGAAGGGGGAAACGTGGTATTTCTTGGAGAAGATGTGATATATTTTGAGAAATGTGGCATTTCTGGAAGAAAATGTCCTCTTTTGGGGATAAAAGAGGTATTTCATGGAGAAAAGGTCCTAATTCAAGGGGGATACCTGGTATTTCTTGGAGGAGTTGTGATATATTTGGGAGAAATGTGGTATTTCTGGTAGAAAATGTCCAATTTGAGGGATAAAAGAGGTATTTGTGGGAGAAAAGGTCCTATTTGAAGGGGGAACCCTGGTATTTCTTAGAGAAGATGTGATATATTTGGGAGAAATGTGGCATGTCTGGAAGAAAATGTCCTATTTTGGGGATAAAAGAGGTATTTGTGGGTGAAAAGGTCCTATTTGAAGGGGGAAACACGGTATTTCTTGGAGAAGATGTGATATATTTGGGAGAAATGAGGCATTTCTGGAAGAAACTGTCCTATTTGGGGGATAAAACAGGTATTTGTGGGAGAAAAGGTCTTATTTGAAGGGGGAGTCCTGGTATTTCTTGGAGAAGATGTGATATATTTGGGAGAAATGTGGCATTTCTGGAAGAAAGTGTCCTGTTTTGGGGATAAAATTGGTATTTGTGGGAGAAAAGATCCTATTTGAAGGGGGAAATCTGGTATTTCTTGAAGGAGATGTGATATATTTGGGTGAAATGTGGCATGTCTTGAAGAAACTGTCCTATTTTGGGGATAAAAGAGGTATTTGTGGGTGAAAAGGTCCTATTTGAAGGGGGAAACCTGGTATTTCTTGGAGAAGATGTGATATATTTGGGAGAAATCTGGCATTTCTGGAAGAAACTGTCCTATTTTGGGGATAAAACAGGCATTTGTGGGTGAAAAGCTCCTATTTGAAGGGGGAAAGCTGGTATTTCTTGGAGAAGATGTGATATATTTGGGAGAAATGTGGCATTTCTGGAAGAAACTGTCCTATTTTGGGGATAAAACAGGTATTTGAGTGTGAAAAGGTCCTATTTGAAGGGGGAAACCTGGTATTTCTTGGGGAATATGTGATATGTTTGGGAGAAATGTGGCATTTCTGGAAGAAACTGTCCTATTTGGGGGGAGAAGGCTGGTATTTTTGGGAGAAAAGGTCCTATTTGAAGGGGGAAAGCAGGTATTTCTTGGAGAAGATGTGATATATTTGGGAGAAATGTGGCATGTCTGGAAGAAACTGTCCTATTTTGGGGATAAAAGAGGTATTTGTGGGTGAAAAGGTCCTATTTGAAGGGGGAACCTGGTATTTCTTGGAGAATATGTGATATATTTGGGAGAAATCAGGCATTTCTGGAAGAAACTGTCCTATTTTGGGGATAAAAGATTTTTTTGTGGGTGAAAAGGTTCTATTTGAAGGGGGAAACCTGGTATTTCTTGGAGAAGATGTGATCTATTTGGGAGAAATGTGGCATTTCTGGCAGAAACTGTCCTATTTTGGGGATAAAAGAGGTATTTGTGGGTGAAAAGGTCCTATTTGAAGGTTGAAACGTGGTATTTCTTGGAGAAGATGTGATATATTTGGGAGAAATCTGGCATGTCTGGAAGAAACTGTCCTATTTTAGGGATAAAAGAGGTATTTGTGGGTGAAAAGGTCCTATTTGAAGGGGGAAAGCTGGTATTTCTAGGAGAAGATGTGATCTATTTGGGAGAAATCTGGCATGTCTGGAAGAAACTGTCCTCTTTTGGGGATAAAACAGGTATTTGTGGGAGAAAAGGTCCTATTTGAAGGGGGAAACCTGGTATCTCTTAGAGAAGATGTGATCTATTTGGGAGAAAAGTGGCCTTTCTGGAAGAAAATGTCCAATTTGGGGGGAGAAGGCTGGTAGATTTCGGTGAGAAGGTCCTATTTCAGGTGGAATCCTGGTATTTCTTGGAGAAGATGTGATATATTTGGGAGAAATGTGGCATTTCTGGAAGAAACTGTCCTCTTTTGGGGATAATAGAGGTATTAGTGGTTGGAAAGGTCCTATTTGAAGGGGGAAACGTGGTATTTCTTGGAGAAGATGTGATATATTTTGAGAAATGTGGCATTTCTGGAAGAAAATGTCCTCTTTTGGGGATAAAAGAGGTATTTCATGGAGAAAAGGTCCTAATTCAAGGGGGATACCTGGTATTTCTTGGAGGAGTTGTGATATATTTGGGAGAAATGTGGTATTTCTTGGAGAAGAAAATGTCCAATTTGAGGGATAAAAGAGGTATTTCTGGGAGAAAAGGTCCTATTTGAAGGGGGAACCCTGGTATTTCTTAGAGAAGATGTGATATATTTGGGAGAAATGTGGCATGTCTGGAAGAAAATGTCCTATTTTGGGGATAAAAGAGGTATTTGTGTGTGAAAAGGTCCTATTTGAAGGGGGAAAGCTGGTATTTCTTGGAGAAGATGTGATATATTTGGGAGAAATGTGGCATTTCTGGAAGAAACTGTCCTATTTGGGGGATAAAACAGGTATTTGTGGGAGAAAAGGTCTTATTTGAAGGGGGAGTCCTGGTATTTCTTGGAGAAGATGTGATATATTTGGGAGAAATGTGGCATGTCTGGAAGAAAGTGTCCTGTTTTGGGGATAAAATAGGTATTTGTGGGAGAAAAGATCCTATTTGAAGGGGGAAATCTGGTATTTCTTGAAGGAGATGTGATATATTTGGGTGAAATGTGGCATGTCTTGAAGAAACTGTCCTATTTTGGGGATAAAAGAGGTATTTGTGGGTGAAAAGGTCCTATTTGAAGGGGGAAACCTGGTATTTCTTGGAGAAGATGTGATATATTTGGGAGAAATCTGGCATTTCTGGAAGAAACTGTCCTATTTTGGGGATAAAACAGGCATTTGTGGGTGAAAAGGTCCTATTTGAAGGGGGAAAGCTGGTATTTCTTGGAGAAGATGTGATCTATTTGGGAGAAATGTGGCATTTCTGGAAGAAACTGTCCTATTTTGGGGATAAAACAGGTATTTGAGTGTGAAAAGGTCCTATTTGAAGGGGGAAACCTGGTATTTCTTGGAGAAGATGTGATATGTTTGGGAGAAATGTGGCATTTCTGGAAGAAACTGTCCTATTTGGGGGGAGAAGGCTGGTATTTTTGGGAGAAAAGGTCCTATTTGAAGGGGGAAAGCAGGTATTTCTTGGAGAAGATGTGATCTATTTGGGAGAAATGTGGCATGTCTGGAAGAAACTGTCCTATTTTGGGGATAAAAGAGGTATTTGTGGGTGAAAAGGTCCTATTTGAAGGGGGAACCTGGTATTTCTTGGAGAATATGTGATATATTTGGGAGAAATCAGGCATTTCTGGAAGAAACTGTCCTATTTTGGGGATAAAAGAATATTTTGTGGGTGAAAAGGTTCTATTTGAAGGGGGAAACCTGGTATTTCTTGGAGAAGATGTGATCTATTTGGGAGAAATCTGGCATTTCTGGAAGAAACTGTCCTCTTTTGGGGATAAAAGAGGTATTTGTGGGTGAAAAGGTCCTATTTGTAGGTTGAAACGTGGTATTTCTTGGAGAAGATGTGATATATTTGGGAGAAATGTGGCATTTCTGGAAGAAACTGTCCTATTTTGGGGATAAAAGAGGTATTTGTGGGTGAAAAGGTCCTATTTGAAGGGGGAACCCTGGTATTTCTTGGAGAAGATGTGATATATTTGGGAGAAATGTGACATGTCTGGAAGAAGCTGTCCTATTTTGGGGATAAAAGAGTTATTTGTGGGTGAAAAGGTCCTATTTGAAGGGGGAACCCTGGTATTTCTTGGAGAAGATGTGATATATTTGGGAGAAATGTGGCATTTCTGGAAGAAACTGTCCTCTTTTGGGGATAAAAGAGGTATTTGTGGGTGAAAACGTTGTATTTGAAGGGGGAAACCTGGTATTTCTTAGAGAAGATGTGATCTATTTGGGAGAAAAGTGGCCTTTCTGGAAGAAAATGTCCAATTTGGGGGGAGAAGGCTGGTAGATTTCGGTGAGAAGGTCCTATTTCAGGTGGAATCCTGGTATTTCTTGGAGAAGATGTGATATATTTGGGAGAAATATGGCATTTCTGGAAGAAACTGTCCTCTTTTGGGGATAATAGAGGTATTAGTGGTTGGAAAGGTCCTATTTGAAGGGGGAAACGTGGTATTTCTTGGAGAAGATGTGATATATTTTGAGAAATGTGGCATTTCTGGAAGAAAATGTCCTCTTTTGGGGATAAAAGAGGTATTTCATGGAGAAAAGGTCCTAATTCAAGGGGGATACCTGGTATTTCTTGGAGGAGTTGTGATATATTTGGGAGAAATGTGGTATTTCTGGTAGAAAATGTCCAATTTGAGGGATAAAAGAGGTATTTGTGGGAGAAAAGGTCCTATTTGAAGGGGGAAACCTGGTATTTCTTAGAGAAGATGTGATATATTTGGGAGAAATGTGGCATGTCTGGAAGAAAATGTCCTATTTTGGGGATAAAAGAGGTATTTGTGGGTGAAAAGGTCCTATTTGAAGGGGGAAACATGGTATTTCTTGGAGAAGATGTGATATATTTGGGAGAAATGAGGCATTTCTGGAAGAAACTGTCCTATTTGGGGGATAAAACAGGTATTTGTGGGAGAAAAGGTCTTATTTGAAGGGGGAGTCCTGGTATTTCTTGGAGAAGATGTGATATATTTGAGAGAAATGTGGCATTTCTGGAAGAAAGTGTCCTGTTTTGGGGATAAAATTGGTATTTGTGGGAGAAAAGATCCTATTTGAAGGGGGAAATCTGGTATTTCTTGAAGGAGATGTGATATATTTGGGTGAAATGTGGCATGTCTTGAAGAAACTGTCCTATTTTGGGGATAAAAGAGGTATTTGTGGGTGAAAAGGTCCTATTTGAAGGGGGAAACCTGGTATTTGTGGGAGAAGATGTGATCTATTTGGGAGAAATCTGGCATTTCTGGAAGAAACTGTCCTATTTTGGGGATAAAACAGGCATTTGTGGGTGAAAAGCTCCTATTTGAAGGGGGAAAGCTGGTATTTCTTGGAGAAGATGTGATATATTTGGGAGAAATGTGGCATTTCTGGAAGAAACTGTCCTATTTTGGGGATAAAACAGGTATTTGAGTGTGAAAAGGTCCTATGTGAAGGGGGAAACCTGGTATTTCTTGGGGAAGATGTGATATGTTTGGGAGAAATGTGGCATTTCTGGAAGAAACTGTCCTATTTGGGGGGAGAAGGCTGGTATTTTTGGGAGAAATGGTCCTATTTGAAGGGGGAAAGCAGGTATTTCTTGGAGAAGATGTGATATATTTGGGAGAAATGTGGCATGTCTGGAAGAAACTGTCCTATTTTGGGGATAAAAGAGGTATTTGTGGGTGAAAAGGTCCTATTTGAAGGGGGAACCTGGTATTTCTTGGAGAATATGTGATATATTTGGGAGAAATCAGGCATTTCTGGAAGAAACTGTCCTATTTTGGGGATAAAAGAATTTTTTGTGGGTGAAAAGGTTCTATTTGAAGGGGGAAACCTGGTATTTCTTGGAGAAGATGTGATCTATTTGGGAGAAATCTGGCATTTCTGGCAGAAACTGTCCTATTTTGGGGATAAAAGAGGTATTTGTGGGTGAAAAGGTCCTATTTGAAGGTTGAAACGTGGTATTTCTTGGAGAAGATGTGATATATTTGGGAGAAATCTGGCATGTCTGGAAGAAACTGTCCTATTTTAGGGATAAAAGAGGTATTTGTGGGTGAAAAGGTCCTATTTGAAGGGGGAAAGCTGGTATTTCTAGGAGAAGATGTGATCTATTTGGGAGAAATCTGGCATGTCTGGAAGAAACTGTCCTCTTTTGGGGATAAAACAGGTATTTGTGGGAGAAAAGGTCCTATTTGAAGGGGGAAACCTGGTATCTCTTAGAGAAGATGTGATCTATTTGGGAGAAAAGTGGCCTTTCTGGATGAAAATGTCCAATTTGGGGGGAGAAGGCTGGTAGATTTCGGTGAGAAGGTCCTATTTCAGGTGGAATCCTGGTATTTCTTGGAGAAGATGTGATATATTTGGGAGAAATGTGGCATTTCTGGAAGAAACTGTCCTCTTTTGGGGATAATAGAGGTATTAGTGGTTGGAAAGGTCCTATTTGAAGGGGGAAACGTGGTATTTCTTGGAGAAGATGTGATATATTTTGAGAAATGTGGCATTTCTGGAAGAAAATGTCCTCTTTTGGGGATAAAAGAGGTATTTCATGGAGAAAAGGTCCTAATTCAAGGGGGATACCTGGTATTTCTTGGAGGAGTTGTGATATATTTGGGAGAAATGTGGTATTTCTTGGAGAAGAAAATGTCCAATTTGAGGGATAAAAGAGGTATTTGTGGGAGAAAAGGTCCTATTTGAAGGGGGAACCCTGGTATTTCTTAGAGAAGATGTGATATATTTGGGAGAAATGTGGCATGTCTGGAAGAAAATGTCCTATTTTGGGGATAAAAGAGGTATTTGTGGGTGAAAAGGTCCTATTTGAAGGGGGAAACATGGTATTTCTTGGAGAAGATGTGATATATTTGGGAGAAATGTGGCATTTCTGGAAGAAACTGTCCTATTTGGGGGATAAAACAGGTATTTGTGGGAGAAAAGGTCTTATTTGAAGGGGGAGTCCTGGTATTTCTTGGAGAAGATGTGATATATTTGGGAGAAATGTGGCATGTCTGGAAGAAAGTGTCCTGTTTTGGGGATAAAATAGGTATTTGTGGGAGAAAAGATCCTATTTGAAGGGGGAAATCTGGTATTTCTTGAAGGAGATGTGATATATTTGGGTGAAATGTGGCATGTCTTGAAGAAACTGTCCTATTTTGGGGATAAAAGAGGTATTTGTGGGTGAAAAGGTCCTATTTGAAGGGGGAAACCTGGTATTTCTTGGAGAAGATGTGATATATTTGGGAGAAATCTGGCATTTCTGGAAGAAACTGTCCTATTTTGGGGATAAAACAGGCATTTGTGGGTGAAAAGGTCCTATTTGAAGGGGGAAAGCTGGTATTTCTTGGAGAAGATGTGATCTATTTGGGAGAAATGTGGCATTTCTGGAAGAAACTGTCCTATTTTGGGGATAAAACAGGTATTTGAGTGTGAAAAGGTCCTATTTGAAGGGGGAAACCTGGTATTTCTTGGAGAAGATGTGATATGTTTGGGAGAAATGTGGCATTTCTGGAAGAAACTGTCCTATTTGGGGGGAGAAGGCTGGTATTTTTGGGAGAAAAGGTCCTATTTGAAGGGGGAAAGCAGGTATTTCTTGGAGAAGATGTGATATATTTGGGAGAAATGTGGCATGTCTGGAAGAAACTGTCCTATTTTGGGGATAAAAGAGGTATTTGTGGGTGAAAAGGTCCTATTTGAAGGGGGAACCTGGTATTTCTTGGAGAATATGTGATATATTTGGGAGAAATCAGGCATTTCTGGAAGAAACTGTCCTATTTTGGGGATAAAAGAATATTTTGTGGGTGAAAAGGTTCTATTTGAAGGGGGAAACCTGGTATTTCTTGGAGAAGATGTGATCTATTTGGGAGAAATCTGGCATTTCTGGAAGAAACTGTCCTATTTTGGGGATAAAAGAGGTATTTGTGGGTGAAAAGGTCCTATTTGAAGGTTGAAACGTGGTATTTCTTGGAGAAGATGTGATATATTTGGGAGAAATGTGGCATTTCTGGAAGAAACTGTCCTCTTTTGGGGATAAAAGAGGTATTTGTTGTTGAAAAGGTCCTATTTGAAGGGGGAAAGCTGGTATTTCTTGGAGAAGATGTGATATATTTGGGAGAAATGTGGCATGTCTGGAAGAAGCTGTCCTCTTTTGGGGATAAAAGAGGTATTTGTGGGTGAAAAGGTCCTATTTGAAGGGGGAACCCTGGTATTTCTTGGAGAAGATGTGATATATTTGGGAGAAATGTGGCATTTCTGGAAGAAACAGTCCTCTTTTGGGGATAAAAGAGGTATTTGTGGGTGAAAACGTTGTATTTGAAGGGGGAAACCTGGTATTTCTTGGAGAAGATGTGATATATTTGGGAGAAATCTGGCATGTCTGGAAGAAACTGTCCTATTTTAGGGATAAAAGAGGTATTTGTGGGTGAAAAGGTCCTATTTGAAGGGGGAAAGCTGGTATTTCTTTGAGAAGATGTGATTTATTTGGGAGAAATGTGGCATGTCTGGAAGAAACTGTCCTCTTTTGGGGATAAAACAGGTATTTGTGGGAGAAAAGGTCCTATTTGAAGGGGGAAACCTGGTATTTCTTAGAGAAGATGTGATCTATTTGGTAGAAAAGTGGCCTTTCTGGAAGAAAATGTCCAATTTGGGGGGAGCAGGCTGGTAGATTTCGGTGAGAAGGTCCTATTTCAGGTGGAATCCTGGTATTTCTTGGAGAAGATGTGATCTATTTGGGAGAAATGTGGCATTTCTGGAAGAAACTGTCCTCTTTTGGGGATAAAAGAGGTATTAGTGGTTGGAAAGGTCCTATTTGAAGGGGTAACGTGGTATTTCTTGGAGAAGATGTGATATATTTGGGAGAAATGTGGCATTTCTGGAAGAAAATGTCCTCTTTTGGGGATAAAAGAGGTATTTCATGAAGAAAAGGTCCTAATTCAAGGGGGATACCTGGTATTTCTTGGAGGAGTTGTGATATATTTGGGAGAAATGTGGCATTTCTGGAAGAAAATGTCCAATTTGAGGGATAAAAGAGGTATTTGTGGGAGAAAAGGTCCTATTTGAAGGGGGAACCCTGGTATTTCTTGGAGAAGATGTGATATATTTGGGAGAAATGTGGCATGTCTGGAAGAAAATGTCCTCTTTTGGGGATAAAAGAGGTATTTGTGGGTGAAAAGGTCCTATTTGAAGGGGGAAACATGGTATTTCTTGGAGAAGATGTGATATATTTGGGAGAAATGTGGCATTTCTGGAAGAAACTGTCCTATTTGGGGGATAAAACAGGTATTTGTGGGAGAAAAGGTCCTATTTGAAGGGGGAGTCCTGGTATTTCTTGGAGAAGATGTGATATGTTTGGGAGAAATGTGGCATTTCTGGAAGAAACTGTACTGTTATGGGGATAAAAGAGGTATTTGTGGGTGAAAAGTTCCTATTTGAAGGGGGAAACGTGGTATTTCTTGGAGAAGATGTGATATATTTGGGAGAAATGTGGCATGTCTGGAAGAAAATGTCCTATTTGGGGGGAGAAGGGTGGTATTTGAGGAAGAAAAGTTCCTATTTCAGAAGGAAACCTGGTATTTCTTGGAGGAGATGTGATATGTTTGGGAGAAATGTGGCATTTCTGGAAGAAACTGTCCTCTTTTGGGGATAAAACAGGTATTTGTGGGTGAAAAGGTCCTATTTGAAGGGGGAAACCTGGTATTTCTTGGAGAAGATGTGATATATTTGGGAGAAATATGGCATTTCTAGGAGAAACTGTCCTCTTTTGGGGATAAAAGAGGTATTTGTGGGTGAAAAGGTCCTATTTGAAGGGGGAAAGCTGGTAATTCTATGAGAAGATGTGATATATTTGGGAGAAATGTGGCATGTCTGGAAGAAACTGTCCTATTTTGGGGATAAAACAGGTATTTGTGGGTGAAAAGGTCCTATTTGAAGGGGGAACCCTGGTATTTCTTGGAGAAGATGTGATATATTTGGGAGAAATGTGGCATTTCTGGAAGAAAGTGTCCTGTTTTGGGGATAAAACAGGTATTTGTGGGAGAAAAGGTCCTATTTGAAGGGGGAAAGCTGGTATTTCTTGGAGGAGATGTGATCTATTTGGGAGAAATGTGGCATGTCTGGAAGAAACTGTCCTCTTTTGGGGATAAAAGAGGTATTTGTGGGTGAAAAGGTCCTATTTGAAGGGGGAAACGTGGTATTTCTTGGAGAAGATGTGATCTATTTGGGAGAAATGTGGCCTTTCGGGAAGAAACTGACCTATTTGGGGGGAGAAGCCTGCTATTAGTGGGTGAAAAGGTCCTATTTGAAGGGGGAAAGCTGGTATTTCTTGGAGAATATGTGATATATTTGGGTTAAATGTGGCATTTCTGGAAGAAACTGTCCTGTTAGGAGGGAGAAGGCTGTTATTTGTGGGAGAAAAGGTCCTCTTTCAGGAGGAATCCCTGTATTTCCTGGAGAAGATGTGATCTATTTGGGAGAAATGTGGCATGTCTGGAAGAAACTGACCTATTTGAGGGATAAAACAGGTATTTGTGGGTGAAAAGGTCCTATTTGAAGGGGGAAACCTGGTATTTCATGGAGAAGATGTGGTATATTTGGGAGAAATGTGGCATGTCTGTAAGAAACTGTCCTATTTTGGGGATAAAAGAGGTATTTGTGGGTGAAAAGGTCCTATTTGAAGGGGGAAACCTGGTATTTCTTGGAGAAGATGTGATCTATTTGGGAGAAATGTGGCCTTTCTGGAATAAACTGTCCTCTTTTGGGGATAAAAGAGGTATTTGTGGGTGAAAAGGTCCTATTTGAAGGGGGAAATGTGGTATTTCTTGGAGAAGATGTGATATATTTGGGAGAAATGTGGCATGTCTGGAAGAAACTGTCCTATTTTGGGGATAAAAGAGGTATTTGTGGGTGAAAAGGTCCTATTTGAAGGGGGAAACGTGGTATTTCTTGGAGAAGATGTGATCTATTTGGGAGAAATGTGGCCTTTCTGGAAGAAAATGTCCAATTTGGGGGGAGAAGGCTGGTAGTTTTCGGTGAGAAGGTCCTATTTCAGGAGGAATCCTGGTATTTCTTGGAGAAGATGTGATATATTTGGGAGAAATGTGGCATTTCTGGAGGAAACTGTCCTCTTTTGGGGATAAAAGAGGTATTAGTGGTTGAAAAGGTCCTATTTGAAGGGGGAAACGTGGTATTTCTTGGAGAAGATATGATATATTTGGGAGAAATCAGGCATTTCTGGCAGAAACTGTCCTCTTTTGGGGATAAAAGAGGTATTTGTGGGTGAAAAGGTCCTATTTGAAGGGCGAAACCTGGCATTTCTTGGAGAAGATGTGATCTATTTGGGAGAAATCTGGCATGTCTGGAAGAAACTGTCCTCTTTTGGGGATAAAACAGGTATTTGTGGGAGAAAAGGTCCTATTTGAAGGGGGAAACCTGGTATTTCTTAGAGAAGATGAGATATATTTGGGAGAAAAGTGGCCTTTCTGGAAGAAAATGTCCAATTTGGGGGGAGAAGGCTGGTAGTTTTCGGTGAGAAGGTCCTATTTCAGGAGGAATCCTGGTATTTCTTGGAGAAGATGTGATATATTTGGGAGAAATGTGGCATTTCTGGAAGAAACTGTCCTCTTTTGGGGATAAAAGAGGTATTAGTGGTTGAAAAGGTCCTATTTGAAGGGGGAAACGTGGTATTTCTTGGAGAAGATGTGATATATTTTGAGAAATGTGGCATTTCTGGAAGAAAATGTCCTCTTTTGGGGATAAAAGAGGTATTTGTGGGTGAAAAGGTCCTATTTGAAGGGGGAAAGCTGGTAATTCTATGAGAAGATGTGATATATTTGGGAGAAATGTGGCCTTTCTGGAAGAAACTGTCCTCTTTTGGGGATAAAACAGGTATTTGTGGGTGAAAAGGTCCTATTTGAAGGGGGAACCCTGGTATTTCTTGGAGAAGATGTGATATATTTGGGAGAAATGTGGCATTTCTGGAAGAAAGTGTCCTGTTTTGGGGATAAAAGAGGTATTTGTGGGAGAAAAGGTCCTATTTGAAGGGGGAAAGCTGGTATTTCTTGGAGGAGATGTGATATATTTGGGAGAAATGTGGCATTTCTGGAAGAAACTGTCCTCTTTTGGGGATAAAAGAGGTATTTGTGGGTGAAAAGGTCCTATTTGAAGGGGGAAACGTGGTATTTCTTGGAGAAGATGTGATATATTTGGGAGAAATGTGGCATTTCTGGAAGAAAATGTCCTACTTGGGGGGAGAAGCCTGCTATTAGTGGGTGAAAAGGTCCTATTTGAAGGGGGAAAGCTGGTATTTCTTGGAGAAGATGTGATATATTTTGGTTAAATGTGGCATTTCTGGAAGAATCTGTCCTGTTTGGAGGGAGAAGGCTGGTATTTGTGGGAGAAAAGGTCCTCTTTCAGGAGGAATCCCTGTATTTCTTGGAGAAGATGTGATCTATTTGGGAGAAATGTGGCATGTCTGGAAGAAACTGACCTATTTGAGGGATAAAAGAGGTATTTGTGGGTGAAAAGGTCCTATTTGAAGGGGGAAACCTGGTATTTCATGGAGAAGATGTGGTATATTTGGGAGAAATCAGGCATTTCTGGCAGAAACTGTCCTCTTTTGGGGATAAAAGAGGTATTTGTGGGTGAAAAGGTCCTATTTGAAGGGGGAACCCTGGTATTTCTTGGAGAAGATGTGCTATATTTGGGAGAAATGTGGCATTTCTTGAAGAGACTGTCCTCTTTTGGGGATAGAACATGTATTTGTGGGTGAAAAGGTCCTATTTCAAGGGGGAAACCTGGTATTTCTTGGAGAAGATGTGATATATTTGGGAGAAATCTGGCATGTCTGGAAGAAACTGTCCGATTTTAGGGATAAAAGAGGTATTTGTGGGTGAAAAGGTCCTATTTGAAGGGGGAAAGCTGGTATTTCTTGGAGAAGATGTTACATATTTGGGAGAAATCTGGCATGTCTGGAAGAAACTGTCCTCTTTTGGGGATAAAAGAGGTATTTGTGGGAGAAAAGGTCCTATTTGAAGGGGGAAACCTGGTATTTCTTAGAGAAGAGGAGATATATTTGGGAGAAAAGTGGCCTTTCTGGAAGAAAATGTCCAATTTTGGGGTTTTCGTTGAGAAGGTCCTATTTCAGGAGGAATCCTGGTATTTCTTGGAGAAGATGTGATATATTTGGGAGAAATGTGACATTTCTGGAAGAAACTGTCCTCTTTTGGGGATAAAAGAGGTATTAGTGGTTGAAAAGGTCCTATTTGAAGGGGGAAACGTGGTATTTCTTGGAGAAGATGTGATATATTTTGAGAAATGTGGCATTTCTGGAAGAAAATGTCCTCTTTTGGGGATAAAAGAGGTATTTCATGGAGAAAAGATCCTAATTCAAGGGGGATACCTGGTATTTCTTGGAGGAGTTGTGATATATTTGGGAGAAATGTGGTATGTCTGGAAGAAAATGTCCAATTTGGGGGATAAAAGAGGTATTTGTGGGTGAAAAGGTCCTATTTGAAGGGGGAACCCTGGTATTTCTTGGAGAAGATGTGATATATTTGGGAGAAATGTGGCATGTCTGGAAGAAAATGTCCTATTTTGGGGATAAAAGAGGTATTTGTGGGTGAAAAGGTCCTATTTGAAGGGGGAAACCTGGTATTTCTTGGAGAAGATGTGATATATTTGGGAGAAATGTGGCATTTCTGGAAGAAACTGTCCTATTTTGGGGATAAAACAGGTATTTGTGGGAGAAAAAATGTCCTATTTGAAGGGGGAGTCCTGGTATTTCTTGGAGAAGATGTGATATGTTTGGGAGAAATGTGGCATTTCTGGAAGAAACTGTCCTCTTATGGGGATAAAAGAGGTATTTGTGGGTGAAAAGGTCCTATTTGAAGGGGAAAACCTGGTATTTCTTGCAGAAGATGTGATATATTTGGGAGAAATGTGGCATGTCAGGAAGAAAATGTCCTATTTGGGGGGAGAAGGGTGGTATTTGAGGAAGAAAAGTTCCTATTTCAGGAGGATTCCTGGTATTTCTTGGAGGAGATGTGATATGTTTGGGAGAAATGTGGCATTTCTGGAAGCAACTGTCCTCTTTTGGGGATAAAACAAGTATTTGTGGGTGAAAAGGTCCTATTTGAAGGGGGAAACGTGGTATTTCTTGGAGAAGATGTGATATATTTGGGAGAAATATGGCATTTCTAGGAGAAACTGTCCTCTTTAGGAGATAAAACAGGTATTTGTGGGTGAAAAGGTCCTATTTGAAGGGGGAAAGCTGGTAATTATATGAGAAGATGTGATATATTTGGGAGAAATGTGGCATGTCTGGAAGAAACTGTCCTCTTTTGGGGATAAAACAGGTATTTGTGGGTGAAAAGGTCCTATTTGAAGGGGGAAACGTGGTATTTCTTGGAGAAGATGTGATCTATTTGGGAGAAACGTGGCATGTCTGGAAGAAAATGTCCAATTTGGGGGGAGAAGGCTGGTAGTTTTCGGTGAGAAGGTCCTATTTCAGGAGGAATCCTGGTATTTCTTGGAGAAGATGTGATCTATTTGGGAGAAATGTGGCATGTCTGGAAGAAACTGTCCTCCTTAGGGGATAAAAGAGGTATTTGTGGGTGAAAAGGTCCTATTTGAAGGGGGAAACGTGGTATTTCTTGGAGAAGATGTGATATATTTGGGAGAAATATGGCATTTCTAGGAGAAACTGTCCTCTTTAGGAGATAAAACAGGTATTTGTGGGTGAAAAGGTCCTATTTGAAGGGGGAAAGCTGGTAATTATATGAGAAGATGTGATATATTTGGGAGAAATGTGGCATTTCTGGAAGAAACTGTCCTCCTTAGGGGATAAAACAGGTATTTGTGGGAGAAAAGGTCCTATTTGAAGGGGGAAACCTGGTATTTCTTAGAGAAGATGAGATATATTTGGGAGAAAAGTGGCCTTTCTGGAAGAAAATGTCCAATTTGGGGGGAGAAGGCTGGTAGTTTTCGGTGAGAAGGTCCTATTTCAGGAGGAATCCTGGTATTTCTTGGAGAAGATGTGATATATTTGGGAGAAATGTGGCATTTCTGGAAGAAACTGTCCTCTTTTGGGGATAAAAGAGGTATTAGTGGTTGAAAAGGTCCTATTTGAAGGGGGAAACGTGGTATTTCTTGGAGAAGATGTGATATATTTTGAGAAATGTGGCATTTCTGGAAGAAAATGTCCTCTTTTGGGGATAAAAGAGGTATTTGTGGGTGAAAAGGTCCTATTTGAAGGGGGAAAGCTGGTAATTCTATGAGAAGATGTGATATATTTGGGAGAAATGTGGCCTTTCTGGAAGAAACTGTCCTCTTTTGGGGATAAAACAGGTATTTGTGGGTGAAAAGGTCCTATTTGAAGGGGGAACCCTGGTATTTCTTGGAGAAGATGTGATATATTTGGGAGAAATGTGGCATTTCTGGAAGAAAGTGTCCTGTTTTGGGGATAAAAGAGGTATTTGTGGGAGAAAAGGTCCTATTTGAAGGGGGAAAGCTGGTATTTCTTGGAGGAGATGTGATATATTTGGGAGAAATGTGGCATTTCTGGAAGAAACTGTCCTCTTTTGGGGATAAAAGAGGTATTTGTGGGTGAAAAGGTCCTATTTGAAGGGGGAAACGTGGTATTTCTTGGAGAAGATGTGATATATTTGGGAGAAATGTGGCATTTCTGGAAGAAAATGTCCTACTTGGGGGGAGAAGCCTGCTATTAGTGGGTGAAAAGGTCCTATTTGAAGGGGGAAAGCTGGTATTTCTTGGAGAAGATGTGATATATTTTGGTTAAATGTGGCATTTCTGGAAGAATCTGTCCTGTTTGGAGGGAGAAGGCTGGTATTTGTGGGAGAAAAGGTCCTCTTTCAGGAGGAATCCCTGTATTTCTTGGAGAAGATGTGATCTATTTGGGAGAAATGTGGCATGTCTGGAAGAAACTGACCTATTTGAGGGATAAAAGAGGTATTTGTGGGTGAAAAGGTCCTATTTGAAGGGGGAAACCTGGTATTTCATGGAGAAGATGTGGTATATTTGGGAGAAATCAGGCATTTCTGGCAGAAACTGTCCTCTTTTGGGGATAAAAGAGGTATCTGTGGGTGAAAAGGTCCTATTTGAAGGGGGAACCCTGGTATTTCTTGGAGAAGATGTGCTATATTTGGGAGAAATGTGGCATTTCTTGAAGAGACTGTCCTCTTTTGGGGATAGAACATGTATTTGTGGGTGAAAAGGTCCTATTTCAAGGGGGAAACCTGGTATTTCTTGGAGAAGATGTGATATATTTGGGAGAAATCTGGCATGTCTGGAAGAAACTGTCCGATTTTAGGGATAAAAGAGGTATTTGTGGGTGAAAAGGTCCTATTTGAAGGGGGAAAGCTGGTATTTCTTGGAGAAGATGTTACATATTTGGGAGAAATCTGGCATGTCTGGAAGAAACTGTCCTCTTTTGGGGATAAAAGAGGTATTTGTGGGAGAAAAGGTCCTATTTGAAGGGGGAAACCTGGTATTTCTTAGAGAAGAGGAGATATATTTGGGAGAAAAGTGGCCTTTCTGGAAGAAAATGTCCAATTTTGGGGTTTTCGTTGAGAAGGTCCTATTTCAGGAGGAATCCTGGTATTTCTTGGAGAAGATGTGATATATTTGGGAGAAATGTGACATTTCTGGAAGAAACTGTCCTCTTTTGGGGATAAAAGAGGTATTAGTGGTTGAAAAGGTCCTATTTGAAGGGGGAAACGTGGTATTTCTTGGAGAAGATGTGATATATTTTGAGAAATGTGGCATTTCTGGAAGAAAATGTCCTCTTTTGGGGATAAAAGAGGTATTTCATGGAGAAAAGATCCTAATTCAAGGGGGATACCTGGTATTTCTTGGAGGAGTTGTGATATATTTGGGAGAAATGTGGTATGTCTGGAAGAAAATGTCCAATTTGGGGGATAAAAGAGGTATTTGTGGGTGAAAAGGTCCTATTTGAAGGGGGAACCCTGGTATTTCTTGGAGAAGATGTGATATATTTGGGAGAAATGTGGCATGTCTGGAAGAAAATGTCCTATTTTGGGGATAAAAGAGGTATTTGTGGGTGAAAAGGTCCTATTTGAAGGGGGAAACCTGGTATTTCTTGGAGAAGATGTGATATATTTGGGAGAAATGTGGCATTTCTGGAAGAAACTGTCCTATTTTGGGGATAAAACAGGTATTTGTGGGAGAAAAAATGTCCTATTTGAAGGGGGAGTCCTGGTATTTCTTGGAGAAGATGTGATATGTTTGGGAGAAATGTGGCATTTCTGGAAGAAACTGTCCTCTTATGGGGATAAAAGAGGTATTTGTGGGTGAAAAGGTCCTATTTGAAGGGGAAAACCTGGTATTTCTTGCAGAAGATGTGATATATTTGGGAGAAATGTGGCATGTCAGGAAGAAAATGTCCTATTTGGGGGGAGAAGGGTGGTATTTGAGGAAGAAAAGTTCCTATTTCAGGAGGATTCCTGGTATTTCTTGGAGGAGATGTGATATGTTTGGGAGAAATGTGGCATTTCTGGAAGAAACTGTCCTCTTTTGGGGATAAAACAAGTATTTGTGGGTGAAAAGGTCCTATTTGAAGGGGGAAACGTGGTATTTCTTGGAGAAGATGTGATATATTTGGGAGAAATATGGCATTTCTAGGAGAAACTGTCCTCTTTAGGAGATAAAACAGGTATTTGTGGGTGAAAAGGTCCTATTTGAAGGGGGAAAGCTGGTAATTATATGAGAAGATGTGATATATTTGGGAGAAATGTGGCATGTCTGGAAGAAACTGTCCTCTTTTGGGGATAAAACAGGTATTTGTGGGTGAAAAGGTCCTATTTGAAGGGGGAAACGTGGTATTTCTTGGAGAAGATGTGATCTATTTGGGAGAAATGTGGCATGTCTGGAAGAAAATGTCCAATTTGGGGGGAGAAGGCTGGTAGTTTTCGGTGAGAAGGTCCTATTTCAGGAGGAATCCTGGTATTTCTTGGAGAAGATGTGATCTATTTGGGAGAAATGTGGCATTTCTGGAAGAAACTGTCCTCCTTAGGGGATAAAAGAGGTATTTGTGGGTGAAAAGGTCCTATTTGAAGGGGGAAACGTGGTATTTCTTGGAGAAGATGTGATCTATTTGGGAGAAATGTGGCATGTCTGGAAGAAACTGTCCTATTTTGGGGATAAAAGAGGTATTTGTGGGTGAAAAGGTCCTATTTCCAGGGGGAAATCTGGTATATCTTGGAGAAGATGTGATACTTTTGGGAGAAATGTTGCCTTTCTGGAAGAAAATGTCCTCTTTTGGGGATAAAAGAGGTATTTCATGGAGAAAAGGTCCTAATTCAAGGGGGAAACCTGGTATTTCTTGGAGAAGATGTGATATGTTTGGGAGAAATGTGGCATGTCTGGAAGAAAATGTCCTATTTGGGGGGAGAAGGGTGGTATTTGAGGAATAAAAGTTCCTATTTCAGGCGGAATCCTGGTATTTCTTGGAGGAGATGTGATATGTTTGGGAGAAATGTGTCATTTCTGGAAGAAACTGTCCGCTTTTGGGGATAAAACAGGTATTTGTGGGAGAAAAGGTCCTATTTGAAGGGGGAAACCTGGTATTTCTTGGAGAAGATGTGTTATGTTTGGGTGAAATATGGCATTTCTGGGTGAAACTCTCCTCTTTTGGGGATAAAAGAGGTATTTGTGGGTGAAAAGTTCCTATTTGAAGGGGGAAAGCTGGTATTTCTTGGAGAAGATGTGATATATTTGGGAGAAATGTGGCATTTCTGGAAGAAACTGTCCTATTTGGGGGGAGAAGCCTGCTATTAGTGGGTGAAAAGGTCCTATTTGAAGGGGGAAAGCTGGTATTTCTTGGAGAAGATGTGATATATTTGGGATAAATGTGGCATTTCTGGAAGAAACTGTCCTATTTTGGGGATCAAAGAGGTATTTGTGGGTGAAAAGGTCCTATTTGAAGGGGGAAACCTGGTATTTCTTGGAGAAGATGTGATATATTTGGGAGAAATGTGGCATGTCTGGAAGAAACTGTCCTCTTTTGGGGATAAAAGAGGTATTTGTGGGTGAAAAGGTCCTATTTGAAGGGGGAAACCTGGTATTTCTTGGAGAAGATGTGATATGTTTGGGAGAAATGTGGCATTTCTGGAAGAAACTGTCCTGTTTGGGGGGAGAAGGCTGGTATTTGTGGGAGAAAAGGTCCTCTTTCAGGAGGAATCCTGGTATTTCTTGGAGAAGATGTGATATATTTGGGAGAAATGTGGCATGTCTGGTAGAAACTGACCTATTTGAGGGATAAAAGAGGTATTTGTGGGTGAAAAGGTCCTATTTGAAGGGGGAAACCTGGTATTTCATGGAGAAGATGTGGTATATTTGGGAGAAATCAGGCATTTCTGGCAGAAACTGTCCTATTTTGGGGATAAAAGAATTTTTTGTGGGTGAAAAGGTCCTATTTGAAGGGGGAAACCTGGTATTTCTTGGAGAAGATTTGATATGTTTGGGAGAAATGTGGCCTTTCTGGCAGAAACTGTCCTATTTTCGGGATAAAAGTGGTATTTGTGGGTGAAAAGGTCCTATTTGAAGGGGGAAAGGTGGTATTTCTTTGAGAAGATGTGATCTATTTGGGAGAAATCTGGCATTTCTGGAAGAAAGTGTGCTGTTTTGGGGATAATACAGGTATTTGTGGGAGAATAGGTCCTATTTGAAGGGGGAAACGTGGTATTTCTTGGAGAAGATGTGATCTATTTGGGAGAAATGTGGCATTTCTGGAAGAAACTGTCCTCTTTTGGGGATAAAAGAGGTATTTGTGGGTGAAGAGGTCTTATTACAAGGGGGAAACCTGGTATTTCTTGGAGAAGATGTGATATATTTGGGAGAAGTGTGGCATTTCTGGAAGAAAATGTCCTATTTGAGGGATAATACAGGTATTTGTGGGAGAAAAGGTCCTATTTGAAGGGGGAACCCTGGTATTTCTTGGTGAAGATGTGGTATATTTGGGAGAAATGTGGCATTTCTGGAAGAAACTGTCCTCTTTTGGGGATGAAACAGGTATTTTTCGGTGAAAAGGTCCTATTTGAAGGGGGAAAGCTGGTATTTCTTGGAGAAGATGTGATATATTTGGGAGAAATGTGGCCTGACTTTCTGGAAGAAAATGTTCTATTTTGGGGATAAAAGAGGTAAAACTACCAGCTTTCCCCCTTCAAATAGGACCTTTTCACCCGCAAATACCTCTTTTATCCCCAAAAGAGGACAGTTTCTTCCAGAAATGCCACATTTCTCCCAAATAGATCACATCTCCTCCTAGAAATACCAGCATTCCCCCTTCAAATAGGACCTTCTCACCCACAAATACCTGCTTTATCCCCGAAAGAGGACAGTTTCTTCCAGAAATGCCACATTTCTCCCAAACAGATCACATCTTCTCCAAGAAATACCAGGGTTCCCCCTTCAAATACGACCTTTTCTCCCAAAAATACCTCTTTTATCCCACAAATAGGACAGTTTCTTCCAGAAATGCCACATTTCTCCCAAACATATCACATCTCCTCCAAGAAATACCAGGATTTCTCCTGAAATAGTACATTTTCTCCCACAAAAACCAGCCTTTTCCCCCCAAAATAGGACAGTTTCTTCCAGAAATGCCACATTTCTCCCAAATATATCACATCTTCTCCAAGAAATACCAGGTTTCCCCCTTCAAATAGGACCTTCTCACCCACAAATACCTGTTTTATCCCCAAAAGAGGACATTTTCTTCCAGAAAGGCCACATTTCTCCCAAATATATCTCATCTTCTCCAAGAAATACCAGCTTTCCCCCTTCAAATAGGACCTTTTCACCCACAAATACCTCTTTGATCCCCAAAATAGGACAGTTTGTTCCAGACATGCCTGATTTCTCCCAAATATATCACATCTTCTCCAAGAAATACCAGGTTCCCCCTTCAAATAGGACCTTCTCACCCACAAATACCTCTTTTATCCCCAAAAGAGGACAGTTTCTTCCTGACATGCCACATTTCTCCCAAATATATCACATCTTCTCCAAGAAATACCAGGTTTCCCCCTTCAAATAGGACCTTTTCACCCACAAATACCTCTTTTATTCCCCAAATAGGACAGTTTCTACCAGACATGCCACATTTCTCCCCAATATATCATATCTTCTCCAAGAAATACCAGTTTTCCTCCTTCAAATAGGACCTTCTCACCCACAAATACCACTTTTATCCCCAAAAGAGGACAGTTTCTTCCAGAAATGCCACATTTCACCCAAATAGATCACATCTCCTCCTAGAAATACCAGCTTTCCCCCTTCAAATAGGACCTTCTCACCCACAAATACCTGTTTTATCCCCAAAAGAGGACAGTTTCTTCCAGAAATGCCACATTTCTCCCAAATATACCACATCTTCTCCAAGAAATACCAGGTTTCCCCCTTCAAATAGGACCTTTTCACCCACAAATACCTCTTTTATCCCCAAAATAGGACAGTTTCTTCCAGAAAGGCCACATTTCTCCCAAATATATCTCATTTTCTCCAAGAAATACAGGGTTTCCCCCTTCAAATAGGACCTTTTCTCCCACAAATACCTGTTTTATCCCCAAAATAGGACAGTTTGTTCCTGACATGCCAGATTTCTCCAAAATATATCACATCTTCTCCAAGAAATACCAGGTTCCCCCTTCAAATAGGACCTTTTCACCCACAAATACCTATTTTATCCCCAAAAGAGGACAGTTCCTTCCAGAAATGCCACATTTCTCCCAAATATATCACATCTTCTCCAAGAAATACCAGCTTTCCCCCTTCAAATAGGACCTTCTCACCCACAAATACCACTTTTATCCCCAAAAGAGGACAGTTTCTTCCAGAAATGCCACATTTCTCCCAAATAGATCACATCTTCTCCAAGAAATACCAGCTTTCCCCCTTCAAATAGGACCTTCTCACCCACAAATACCTCTTTTATCCCCAAAAGAGGACAGTTTCTTCCAGAAATGCCACATTTCTCCCAAATATACCACATCTTCTCCAAGAAATACCAGCTTTCCCCCTTCAAATAGGACCATTTCACCCACAAATACCTCTTTTATCCCCAAAAGAGGACAGTTTCTTCCTGACATGCCATATTTCTCCCAAAAAGATCACATCTTCCCCAAGAAATACCAGGTTTCCCCCTTCAAATAGGACCTTTTCACCCACAAATACCTGTTTCATCCCCAAATAGGACAGTTTCTTCCAGAAATCCCACATTTCTCCCAAATATATCACATCTTCTCCAAGAAATACCAGGTTTCCCCCTTCAAATAGGAACTTTTCACTCACAAATACCTCTTTTATCCCCAAAAGAGGACAGTTTCTTCCAGACATGCCATATTTCTCCCAAATATATCACATCTTCTCCAAGAAATACCAGGTTTCCCCCTTCAAATAGGACCTTTTCACCCACAAATACCTGTTTTATCCCTCAAATAGGTCAGTTTCTTCCAGACATGCCACATTTCTCCCAAATATATCACATCTTCTCCAAGAAATACCAGGATTCCTCCTGAAAGAGGACCTTTTCTCCCACAAATACCAGCCTTCTCCCCCCAAACAGGACAGTTTCTTCCAGAAATGCCACATTTCTCCCAAACATATCACATTTTCTCCAAGAAATACCAGCTTTCCCCCTTCAAATAGGACCTTTTCACCAACAAATACCTCTTTTATCCCCAAAATAGGACAGTTTCTTCCAGAAAGGCCACATTTCTCCCAAATATATCACATCTTCTCCAAGAAATACCACGTTTCCCCCTTCAAATAGGACCTTTTCACCCACAAATACCTCTTTGATCCCCAAAATAGGACATTTTCTTCCAGACATGCCACATTTATCCCAAATATATCACATCTTCTCCAAGAAATACCAGGTTTCCCCCTTGAAATAGGACCTTTTCACCCACTAATAGCAGGCTTCTCCCCCCAAATAGGACATTTTCTTCCAGAAATGCCACATTTCTCCCAAATATATCACATCTTCTCCAAGAAATACCAGGTTTCCCCCTTCAAATAGGACCTTTTCACCCACAAATACCTCTTTTATCCCCAAAAGAGGACAGTTTCTTCCTGACATGCCACATTTCTCCCAAATATATCACATCTCCTCCAAGAAATACCAGCTTTCCCCCTTCAAATAGGACCTTTTCTCCCACAAATATCTGTTTTATCCCCAAAACAGGACACTTTATTCCAGAAATGCCACATTTCTCCCAAATAGATCACATCTTCTCCAAGAAATACCAGGTTTCCCCCTTCAAATAGGACCTTGTCACCCACAAATACCTGTTTTATCCCCAAAAGAGGACAGTTTCTTCCAGAAATGGCACATTTCTCCCAAACATATCACATCTCCTCCAAGAAATACCAGGATTCCTCCTGAAATAGGAACTTTTCTACCTCAAATACCACCCTTCTCCCCCCAAATAGGACATTTTCTTCCAGACATGCCACATTTCTCCCAAATATATCACATCTTCTCCAAGAAATACCAGGGTTCCCCCTTCAAATAGGACCTTCTCACCCACAAATACCTCTTTTATCCCCAAAAGAGGACAGTTTCTTCCAGAAATGCCACATTTCTCCCAAACATATCACATCTTCTCCAAGAAATACCACGTTTCCCCCTTCAAATAGGACCTTTTCACCCACAAATACCTGCTTTATCCCCAAAAGAGGACAGTTTCTTCCTGACATGCCACATTTCTCCCAAACATATCACATCTTCTCCAAGAAATACCAGGTTTCCCCCTTCAAATAGGACCTTTTCACCCACAAATACCTGTTTTATCTCCAAAATAGGACAGTTTTTTCCAGACATGCCACATTTCTCCCAAATATATCACATCTTCTCCAAGAAATACCAGGGTTCCCCCTTCAAATAGGACCTTTTCTCACGCAAATACCTCTTTTATCCCTCAAATAGGACATTTTCTTCAAGAAATACCACATTTCTCCCAAATATATCACATCTCCTCCAAGAAATACCAGTTTTCCCCCTTCAAATAGGACCTTTTCTCCATGAAAAACCTCTGTTATCCCCAAAAGAGGACAGTTTCTTCCAGAAATGCCACATTTCTCCCAAATATATCACATCTTCTCCAAGAAATACCAGGTTTCCCCCTTCAAATAGGACCTTTTCACACACAAATACCTCTTTTATCCCCAAAAGAGGACAGTTTCTTCCAGAAATGGCACATTTCTCCCAAACATATCACATCTCCTCCAAGAAATACCAGGATTCCTCCTGAAATAGGAACTTTTCTCCCACAAATACCACCCTTCTCCCCCCAAATAGGACATTTTCTTCCAGACATGCCACATTTCTCCCAAATATATCACATCTTCTCCAAGAAATACCAGGTTTTCCCCTGGAAATAGGACCTTGTCACCCACAAATACCTGTTCTATCCCCATAAGAGGACAGTTTTTTCAAGAAATGCCACATTTCTCCCAAACATAGCACATCTTCTCAATGAAATACCACGTTTCCCCCTTCAAATAGGACCTTTTCTCCTACAAATACCTCTTTTATCCCCCAAATAGGACAGTTTCTGCCATACATGCCACATTTCTCCCAAATATACCACATCTTCTCCAAGAAATACCAGGTTTCCCCCTTCAAATAGGACCTTTTCACCCACAAATACCTGTTTCATCCCCAAAAGAGGACAGTTTCTTCCAGAAATGCCACATTTCTCCCAAATATATCACATCTCTTGCAAGAAATACCAGGTTTCCCCCTTCAGATAGGACCTTTTCAACCACAAATACCTCTTTTATCCCCAAAAGAGGACAGTTTCTGCCAGACATGCCACATTTCTCCCAAATATATCACATCTCCTCCAAGAAATACCAGCTTTCCCCCTTCAAATAGGACCTTTTCTCCCACAAATACCTGTTTTATCCCCAAAACAGGACACTTTCTTCCAGAAATGCCACATTTCTCCCAAATATATCACATCTTCTCCAAGAAATACCTGTTTTCCCCCTTCAAATAGGACCTTTTCACCCACAAATACCTCTTTTATCCCCAAAAGAGGACAGTTTCTTCCAGACATGCCACATTTCTCCCAAACATATCACATCTTCTCCAAGAAATACCACGTTTCCCCCTTCAAATAGGACCTTGTCACCCACAAATACCTGTTTTATCCCCAAAAGAGGACAGTTTCTTCCAGAAATGGCACATTTCTCCCAAACATATCACATCTCCTCCAAGAAATACCAGGATTCCTCTTGAAATAGGAACTTTTCTTCCTCAAATACCACCCTTCTTCCCCAAAATAGGACATTTTCTTCCAGACATGCCACATTTCTCCCAAATATATCACATCTTCTCCAAGAAATACCAGGTTTTCCCTGGAAATAGGACCTTTTCACCCACAAATACCTCTTTTATCCCCATAAGAGGACAGTTTCTTCCAGAAATGCCACATTTCTCCCTAACATATCACATCTTCTCCAAGAAATACCACGTTTCCCCCTTCAAATAGGACCTTTTCACCCACAAATACCTGCTTTATCCCCAAAAGAGGACAGTTTCTTCCAGAAATGCCACATTTCTCCCAAACATATTACATCTTCTCCGAGAAATACCACGTTTCCCCCTTCAAATAGGACCTTTTCACCCACAAATACCTGTTTTATCCCCAAAAGACAACAGTTTCTTCCAGAAATGCCACATTTCTCCCAAATATATCACATCTTCTCCAAGAAATACCAGCTTTCCCCCTTCAAATAGGACCTTTTCACCCACAAATACCTCTTTTATCCCCAAAAGAGGACAGTTTCTTCCAGAAATGCCACATTTCTCCCAAATAGATCACATCTTCTCCGAGAAATACCTGCTTTCCCCCTTCAAATAGGACCTTTTCACCCACAAATACCTCTTTTATCCCCAAAAGAGGACAGTTTCTTCCAGAAATGCCGTATTTCTCCCAAACATATCACATCTTCTCCAAGAAATACCAGGTTTCCCCCTTCAAATAGGACCTTTTCACCCACAAATACCTCTTTTATCCCCAAAAGAGGACAGTTTCTTCCAGACATGCCACATTTCTCCCAAACATATCACATCTCCTCCAAGAAATACCAGGATTCCTCCTGAAATAGGAACTTTTCTCCCACAAATACCACCCTTCTCCCCCCAAATAGGACATTTTCTTCCAGACATGCCACATTTCTCCCAAATAGATCACATCTTCTCCAAGAAATACCAGGTTTTCCCCTGGAAATAGGACCTTTTCACCCACAAATACCTGTTCTATCCCCATAAGAGGACATATTCTTCCAGAAATGCCACATTTCTCCCAAACATAGCACATCTTCTCCAAGAAATAACAGCTTTCCCCCATCAAGTAGGACCTTTTCCCCAAAAAAACCTCTTTTATCCCCAAAAGAGGACAGTTTCTTCCAGGAATGCCAGATTTCTCCCAAATATACCACATCTTCTCCAAGAAATACCACGTTTCCCCCTTCAAATAGGACCTTTTCTCCTACAAATACCTCTTTTATCCCCAAAATAGGACAGTTTCTGCCATACATGCCATATTTTTCCCAAATATACCAAATCTTCTCCATGAAATACCAGGTTTCCCCTTCAAATAGGACCTTTTCTCCCACAAATACCTGTATTATCCCTCAAATAGGACATTTTCTTCCAGAAATACCACATTTCTCCCAAATATATCACATCTTCTCCAAGAAATACCAGGTTTCCCCCTTGTAATAAGACCTTTTCACCCACAAATACCTCTTTTATCCCCAAAAGAGGACAGTTTCTTCCAGAAAGGCCAGATTTCTCCCAAATATATCACATCTTCTCCAAGAAATACCAGGTTTCCCCCTTCAAATAGGACCTTTTCACCCTCAAATACATCTTTTATCCCCAAAATAGGACAGTTTCTTCCAGACATGCCACATTTCTCCCAAATATATCACATCTTCTCCAAGAAATACCAGGTTTCCCCCTTCAAATAGGACCTTTTCACCCACAAATACCTCTTTTATCCCCAAAAGAGGACAGTTTCTACCAGAAATGCCACATTTCTCCCAAATATATCACATCTTCTCCAAGAAATACCAGCTTTCCCCCTTCAAATAGGACCTTTTCACCCACAAATACCTGTTCTATCCCCCAAATAGGACAGTTTCTTCCTGACATGCCACATTTCTCCCAAATAGATCACATCTTCTCCAAGAAATACCAGGTTTCCCCCTTCAAATAGGACCTTTTCACCCACAAATACCACTTTTATCCCCAAAATAGGACAGTTTCTTCCATAAATGCCTGATTTCTCCCAAATATACCACATCTTCTCCAAGAAATACCAGGTTTCCCCCTTCAAATAGGACCTTTTCACCCACAAATACCTCTTTTATCCCCAAAAGAGGACAGTTTCTTCCAGAAATGCCACATTTCTCCCAAATATATCACATCTTCTCCAAGAAATACCAGGTTTCCCCCTTCAAATAGGACCTTTTCACCCACAAATACCTCTTTTATGCCCAAAATAGGACAGATTCTTCCAGACATGCCACATTTCTCCCAAATATATCACATCTTCTCCAAGAAATACCAGGTTTCCCCCTTCAAATAGGACCTTTTCACCCACAAATACCTCTTTGATCCCCAAAAGAGGACAGTTTCTTCCAGAAATGGCACATTTCTCCCAAACATATCACATCTTCTCCAAGAAATACCAGGATTCCTCCAGAAATAGGAACTTTTCTCCCACAAATACCACCCTTCTCCCCCCAAATAGGACATTTTCTTCCAGACATGCCACATTTCTCCCAAATATATCACATCTTCTCCAAGAAATACCAGGTTTTCCCCTGGAAATAGGACCTTTTCACCCACAAATACCTGTTCTATCCCCATAAGAGGACAGTTTCTTCCAGAAATGCCACATTTCTCCCAAATATATCACATCTTCTCCAAGAAATACCACCTTTCCCCCTTCAAATAGGACCTTCTCACCCACAAATACCTCTTTTATCCCCAAAAGAGGACAGTTTTTTCCAGACATGCCACATTTCTCCCAAATATATCACATCTTCTCCAAGAAATACCAGGGTTCCCCCTTCAAATAGGACCTTCTCACCCACAAATACCTCCTTTATCCCCAAAAGAGGACAGTTCCATCCAGAAAGGCCACATTTCTCCCAAAAATATCACATCTTCTCCAAGAAATACCAGCTTTCCCCCTTCAAATAGGACCTTTTCAACCACTAATACCTCTTTTATCCCCAAAAGAGGACAGTTTCTTCCAGAAAGGCCACATTTCTCCCAAATAGATCACATCTTCTCCAAGAAATACCAGGATTCCTCCTGAAATAGGACCTTCTCACCCAAAACTACCAGCCTTCTCCCCCCAAATTGGACATATTCTTCCAGAAAGGCCAGATTTCTCCCAAATATATCACATCTTCTCCAAGAAATACCAGGATTCCTCCTGAAATAGGACCTTCTCACCCACAACTACCAGCCTTCTCCCCCGAAATTGGACATTTTCTTCCAGAAATGCCTCATTTCTCCCAAATAGATCACATCTTCTCCAAGAAATACCTGCTTTCCCCCTTCAAATAGGAACTTTTCACCCACAAATACCTCTTTATCCCCAGAATAGGACAGTTTCTGCCAGACATGCCACATTTCTCCCAAATATATCACATCTTCTCCAAGAAATACCTGCTTTCCCCCTTCAAATAGGACCTTTTCTCCCACAAATACCAGACTTCTCCCCCCAAATAGGACAGTTTCTTCCAGAAATGCCACATTTCTCCCAAATATATCACATCTTCTCCAAGAAATACCACGTTTCCCCCTTCAAATAGGACCTTTTCACCCACAAATACCTCTTTTATCCCCAAAATAGGACAGTTTCTTCCAGAAATGCCACATTTCTCCCAAATATATCACATCTTCTCCAAGAAATACCAGCTTTCCCCCTTCAAATAGGACCTTTTCACC
The DNA here is from genome assembly GCA_030408155.1 of Lophura swinhoii. Lineage (NCBI taxonomy): Eukaryota > Metazoa > Chordata > Aves > Galliformes > Phasianidae > Lophura > Lophura swinhoii. Next base: position 646,242 of record CM059457.1, read on the forward strand.
CACTAATAGCAGGCTTCTCCCCCAAATAGGACAGTTTCTTCCAGAAATGCCAGATTTCTCCCAAATATATCACATCTTCTCCAAGAAATACCTGCTTTCCCCCTTCAAATAGGAACATTTCTCCCACAAATACCAGCCTTCTCCCCCCAAATAGGACAGTTTCTTCCAGAAATGCCACATTTCTCCCAAATAGATCACATCTTCTCCAAGAAATACCATGTTTCCCCCTTCAAATAGGACGTTCTCACCCACAAATACCTCTTTTATCCCCAAAAGAGGACAGTTTCTTCCAGAAATGCCACATTTCTCCCAAATAGATCACATCTTCTCCAAGAAATGCCACGTTTCCCCCTTCAAATAGGACCTTTTCACCCACAAATACCTCTTTTATCCCCAAAAGAGGACAGTTTCTTCCAGAAATGGCACATTTCTCCCAAACAAATCACATCTTCTCCGAGAAATACCAGGTTTCCCCCTTCAAATAGGACCTTTTCACCCACAAATACCTGTTTGATCCCCAAAAGAGGACAGTTTCTTCCAGAAATGGCACATTTCTCCCAAGCATATCACTTCTCCTCCAAGAAATATCAGGATTCCTCCTGAAATAGTAAATTGTCTCCCACAAATACCACCCTTCTCCCCCCAAATTGGACAGTTTCTTCAAGAAATGCCTCATTTCTCCCAAATATAGCACATCTTCTCCAAGAAATACCAGCTTTCCCCCTTCTAATGGGACCTTTTCTCCCACAAATACCTCTTTTATCCCCAAAAGAGGACAGTTTCTTCCAGACATGCCACATTTCTCCCAAATATATCACATCTCTGTAAGAAATACCAGCTTTCCCCCTTCAAATAGAACCTTTTCACCCACGATTACCTGGCTTATCCCCAAAACAGGACACTTTCTTCCAGAAATGTTACATTTCTCCCAAATATATCACATCTTCTCCAAGAAATACCAGCTTTCCCCCTTCAAATAGGACCTTATCACCCACAAATACCTCTTTTATCCCCAGAAGAGGACAGTTTCTTCCAGAAATGCCACATTTCTCCCAAATATATAACATCTTCTCCAAGAAATACCAGGTTTCCCCCTGGAAATAGGACCTTTTCACCCACACATACCTCTTTTATCCCCAAAATAGGACAGTTTCTTCCAGACATGCCACATTTCTCAAAATATATCACATCTTCTCCAAGAAATGCCACGTTTCCCCCTTCAAATAGGACCTTTTCACCCACAAATACCTCTTTTATCCCCAAAAGAGGACAGTTTCTTCCAGACATGCCACATTTCTCCCAAATATATCACATCTTCTCATAGAATTCCCCGCTTTCCCCCTTCAAATAGGACCTTTTCACCCAAAAATACCTGTTTTATCCCCAAAAGAGGACACTTTCTCCCAGAAATGCCACATTTCTCCCTAACATATCACATCTTCTCATAGAATTACCAGCTTTCCCCCTTCAAATAGGACCTTTTCACCCACAAAAAATTCTTTTATCCCCAAAATAGGACAGTTTCTTCCAGAAATGCCTGATTTCTCCCAAATATATCACATCTTCTCCAAGAAATACCAGCTTTACCCCTTCAAATAGGACCTTTTCACCCACAAATACCTCTTTTATCCCCAAAAGAGGACAGTTTCTTCCAGAAATGCCACATTTCTCCCAAATAGATCACATCTTATCCAAGAAATAACAGGTTTCCCCCTTCAAATAGGACCTTTTCACCCACTAATACCTGTTTTATCCCCAAAAGAGGACAGTTTCTTCCAGAAATGGCACATTTCTCCCAAACATATCACATCTCCTCCAAGAAATACCAGGATTCCTCCTGAAATAGGAACTTTTCTCCCACAAATACCACCCTTCTCCCCCCAAATAGGACATTTTCTTCCAGACATGCCACATTTCTCCCAAATATATCACATCTTCTCATAGAATTACCAGCTTTCCCCCTTCAAATAGGACCTTTTCACCCACAAATACCTGTTCTATCCCCATAAGAGGACAGTTTCTTCAAGAAATGCCACATTTCTTCCAAATATGTCACATCTTCTCCAAGAAATACCTGCTTTCCCCCTTCAAATAGGACCTTTTCCCCAAAAAAACCTCTTTTATCCCCAAAAGAGGACAGTTTCTTCCAGGAATGCCAGATTTCTCCCAAATATATCACATCTTCTCCAAGAAATACCAGCTTTCCCCCTTCAAATAGGACCTTTTCACCCACAAATACCTCTTTATCCCCAGAATAGGACAGTTTCTGCCAGACATGCCACATTTCTCCCAAATATATCACATCTTCTCCAAGAAATACCTGCTTTCCCCCTTCAAATAGGACCTTTTCTCCCACAAATACCAGACTTCTCCCCCCAAATAGGACAGTTTCTTCCATAAATGCCACATTTCTCCCAAATATATCACATCTTCTCCAAGAAATGCCACGTTTCCCCCTTCAAATAGGACCTTTTCACCCACAAATACCTCTTTTATCCCCAAAATAGGACTGTTTCTTCCAGAAATGCCACATTTCTCCCAAATATATCACATCTTCTCCAAGAAATACCAGCTTTCCCCCTTCAAATAGGACCTTTTCACCCACTAATAGCAGGCTTCTCCCCCAAATAGGACAGTTTCTTCCAGAAATGCCAGATTTCTCCCAAATATATCACATCTTCTCCAAGAAATACCAGGTTTCCCCCTTCAAATAGGACCTTTTCACCCACAAATACCTGTTTTATCCCCATAATAGGACAGTTTCTTCCAGACATACCACATTTCTCCCAAATATATCACATCTCCTTCAAGAAATACCAGCTTTCCCCCTTCAAATAGGACCTTTTCTCCCACGATTACCTGTCTTATCCCCAAAAGAGGACACTTTCTTCCAGAAATGCCATATTTCTCCCAAATATATCACATCTTCTCATAGAATTACCAGATTTCCCCCTACAAATTGGACCTTTTCACCCTCAAATACCTGTTCTATCCCCATAAGAGGACAGTTTCTTCAAGAAATGCCACATTTCTCCCAAATGTATCACATCTTCTCCAAGAAATACCAGGTTTCCCCCTTCAAATAGGACCTTTTCCCCAAAAAAACCTCTTTTATCCCCAAAAGAGGACAGTTTCTTTCAGGAATGCCAGATTTCTCCCAAATATATCACATCTTCTCCAAGAAATACCAGCTTTCCCCCTTCAAATAGGACCTTTTCTCCCACAAATACCACCCTTCTCCCCCCAAATAGGACAGTTTCTTCCAGAAAGGCCACATTTCTCCCAAATAGATCACATCTTCTCCAAGAAATACCAGCTTTCCCCCTTCAAATAGGACCTTTTCAACCACAAATACCTCTTTTATCCCCAAAAGAGGACATTTTCTTCCAGAAATGCCTCATTTCTCCCAAATATATCACATCTTCTCCAGGAAATACCAGGTTTCCCCCTTCATATAGGACCTTTTCAACCACTAATACCTCTTTTATCCCACAAATTGGACAGTTTCTTCCAGAAATGCCACATTTCTCCCAAGTAGATCACATCTTCTCCAAGAAATACCAGGGTTCCCCCTTCAAATAGGACCTTGTCACCCACAAATACCTGTTTTATCCCCAAAAGAGGACAGTTTCTTCCAGAAATGCCACATTTCTCCCAAATAGATCACATCTTCTCCAAGAAATACCAGGTTTCCCCCTTCAAATAGGACCTTTTCACCCACAAATACCTCTTTTATCCCCAAAATAGGACAGTTTCTTCCAGAAATGCCAGATTTCTCCAAAATATATCACATCTTCTCCAAGAAATAACAGGTTTCCCCCTTCAAATACAACGTTTTCACCCACAAATACCTGTTTTATCCCCAAAAGAAGACAGTTTCTTCCAGACATGCCACATTTCTCCCAAATATACCACATCTTCTCCAAGAAATACCAGCTTTCCCCCTTCAAATAGGACCTTTTCACCCACAAGTACCTGTTTTATCCCCAAAAGAGGACAGTTTCTTCCAGAAATGCCAGATTTCTCCCAAATAGATCACATCTTCTCCAAAAAATACCAGCTTTCCCCCTTCAAATATGACCTTTTCACCCACAAATACCTGTTTTATCCCCAAAATAGGACAGTTTCTTCCAGACATGCCACATTTCTCCCAAATAGATCACATCTTCTCCAAGAAATGCCACGTTTCCCCCTTCAAATAGGACCTTTTCTCCCACAAATACCTCTTTTATCCCCAATATACGACAGTTTCTTCCTGACATGCCACATTTCTCCCAAATAGATCACATCTTCTCATAGAATTACCAGCTTTCCCCCTTCAAATAGGACCTTTTCACCCACAAATACCTCTTTTATCCCCAAAAGAGGACAGTTTCTCCCAGAAATGCCACATTTCTCCCAAACATATCACATCTTCTCCAAGAATTACCAGCTTTCCCCCTTCAAATAGGACCTTTTCACCCACAAAAAATTCTTTTATCCCCAAAATAGGACAGTTTCTTCCAGAAATGCCAGATTTCTCCCAAATATATCACATCTTCTCCATGAAATACCAGCTTTACCCCTTCAAATAGGACCTTTTCACCCACAAATACCTCTTTTATCCCCAAAATAGGACAGTTTCTTCAAGAAATGCCACATTTCTCCCAAATATATCACATCTTCTCCAAGAAATACCAGGTTTCCCCCTTCAAATAGGACCTTTTCACCCACAAATACCTCTTTTATCCCCAAAAGAGGACAGTTTCTTCCAGAAATGCCACATTTCTCCCAAATAGATCACATCTCCTCCAAGAAATACCAGGATTCCTCCTGAAATAGGAACTTTTCTCCCACAAATACCACCCTTCTCCCCCAAAATAGGACAGTTTCTTCCAGACATGCCACATTTCTCCCAAATAGATCACATCTTCTCCAAGAAATACCAGGTTTTCCCCTGGAAATAGGACCTTTTCACCCAAAAATACCTGTTCTATCCCCAAAAGAGGACAGTTTCTTCCAGACATGCCACATTTCTCCCAAATATATCACATCTCTGTAAGAAATACCAACTTTCCCCCTTCAAATAGAACCTTTTCACCCACGATTACCTGGCTTATCCCCAAAACAGGACACTTTCTTCCAGAAATGTTACATTTCTCCCAAATATATCACATCTTCTCCAAGAAATACCAGCTTTCCCCCTTCAAATAGGACCTTTTCACCCACAAATACCTCTTTTATCCCCAGAAGAGGACAGTTTCTTCCAGAAATGCCACATTTCTCCCAAATATATAACATCTTCTCCAAGAAATACCAGGTTTCCCCCTTCAAATAGGACCTTTTCACCCACAAATACCTGTTTTATCCCCAAAAGAGGACAGTTTCTTCCAGAAATGCCACATTTCTCCCAAATATATCACATCTTCTCCAAGAAATGCCACGTTTCCCCCATCAAATAGGACCTTTTCACCCACAAATACCTCTTTTATCCCCAAAAGAGGACAGTTTCTTCCAGACATGCCACATTTCTCCCAAATATATCACATCTTCTCATAGAATTCCCCGCTTTCCCCCTTCAAATAGGACCTTTTCACCCAAAAATACCTGTTTTATCCCCAAAAGAGGACACTTTCTCCCAGAAATGCCACATTTCTCCCTAACATATCACATCTTCTCATAGAATTACCAGCTTTCCCCCTTCAAATAGGACCTTTTCACCCACAAAAAATTCTTTTATCCCCAAAATAGGACAGTTTCTTCCAGAAATGCCTGATTTCTCCCAAATATATCACATCTTCTCCATGAAATACCAGCTTTACCCCTTCAAATAGGACCTTTTCACCCACAAATACCTCTTTTATCCCCAAAAGAGGACAGTTTCTTCCAGAAATGCCACATTTCTCCCAAATATATCACATCTTCTCCAAGAAATGCCAGGATTCCTCCGGAAAGAGGACCTTCTCACCCAAAACTACCAGCCTGCTCCCCCCAAATTGGACATTTTCTTCCAGAAAGGCCACATTTCTCCCAAATAGATCACATCTTCTCCAAGAAATACCAGGATTCCTCCTGAAATAGGACCTTCTCACCGAAAACTACCAGCCTTCTCCCCCAAATTGGTCATTTTCTTCCAGAAAGGCCACATTTCTCCCAAATAGATCACATCTTCTCCATGAAATACCAGCTTTCCCCCTTCAAATAGGACCTTTTCTCCCACAAATACCTCTTTTATCCCTCAAATTGGACAGTTTCTGCCAGACATGCCACATTTCTCCCAAATAGATCACATCTTCTCCAAGAAATACCACGTTTCCCCCTTCAAATAGGACCTTCTCACCCACAAATACCTCTTTTATCCCCAAAATAGGACAGTTTCATTCCAGACATGCCACATTTCTCCCAAATATATCACATCTCCTTCAAGAAATACCAGCTTTCCCCCTTCAAATAGGACCGTTTCTCCCACAAATACCTGTTTTATCCCCAAAACAGGACAGTTTCTTCCAGAAATGCCACATTTCTCCCAAATATATCACATCTTCTCCAAGAAATACCAGCTTTCCCCCTTCAAATAGGACCTTTTCACCCACAAATACCTCTTTTATCCCCAAAATAGGACAGTTTCTTCCAGACATGCCACATTTCTCCCAAACATATCACATCTTCTCCAAGAAATACCAGCTTTCCCCCTTCAAATATTACCTTTTCTCCCACAAATACCTCTTTTATCCCCAAAAGAGGACAGTTTCTTCAAGAAATGCCACATTTCTCCCAAATAGATCACATCTTCTCCAAGAAATACCAGGTTTCCCCCTTCAAATAGGACCTTTTCACCCACAAATACCTCTTTTATCCCCAAAAGAGGACAGTTTCTTCCAGACATGCCACATTTCTCCCAAACATATCACATCTCCTCCAAGAAATACCAGGATTCCTCCTGAAATAGGAACTTTTCTCCCACAAATACCACCCTTCTCCCCCCAAATAGGACATTTTCTTCCAGACATGCCACATTTCTCCCAAATATATCACATCTTCTCATAGAATTACCAGCTTTCCCCCTTCAAATAGGACCTTTTCACCCACAAATACCTGTTCTATCCCCATAAGAGGACAGTTTCTTCAAGAAATGCCACATTTCTCCCAAATATATCACATCTTCTCCAAGAAATACCAGCTTTCCCCCTTCAAATAGGACCTTTTCTCCCACAAATACCAGCCTTCTCCCCCCAAATAGGACAGTTTCTTCCAGACATGCCACATTTCTCCCAAATATATCACATCTTCTCCAAGAAATACCAGGTTTCCCCCTTCAAATAGGACCTTTTCAACCACTAATACCTCTTTTATCCCACAAATTGGACAGTTTCTTCCAGAAATGCCACATTTCTCCCAAGTAGATCACATCTTCTCCAAGAAATACCAGGGTTCCCCCTTCAAATAGGACCTTATCACCCACAAATACCTCTTTTATCCCCAAAATAGGACAGTTTCTTCCAGAAATGCCACATTTCTCCCAAATAGATCACATCTTCTCCAAGAAATACCAGGTGTCATGGTTTTGGTTTTTTTTGATTTTCAATATTCCACATCAAGACTTCATGTACTGGAATTAAAGTGTTAATGCTCTAATTCTACGTACCTATCCCTATACATTACGGAAGTCATGGGATCTGACCCTTCCGGGAGGCGGGGGGCGGTCTCTTACTGCCTGGCAGTGGGTGCTGGAGGGTGCTTTCCTAGCCGTTCCAAGCTTTCTCAGGTTTGACTCGGTCTCGGGAACTCTCTCTCATATCTCATTCGATTTATTAGACTCAATTTCAATTAGATTGTATTATATTGTATTATTTTGCATTCCGATATCATAGTTAGTAAAATAAGTTTACCTCCATAGATTGTTGCCGCTGTTTTTTTTCCCTGTTCCCCCTTCCTTCCCATTTTATGGGGCCAGGCGGGGGGTGGGGAGGGCAGGGGCCTACTGCCCCCCTGTCACGGGCATAAACTGATCTGGTTAATTCCGTGACAGCTTTTGGTGGAGAATGCGGGCATAGCTGTTTTTTTGTGTGTGTGTTTTTGGCTCTTAGAACGAATCTCGCTCTCTGCTCTTAGAGAGCTTCGTTAGGGAGCATTATCAGTAGTTCAGGTTTTTGTGCTGGAAAACTTGACCTTGAAAGACCAGGCGTACCGCCAGTATTCTGGGATATTTGTAAACTTTGAGCACTGCTTAGTCTGGGTAGTGCCTTTTTTTCCCTTCCCCCCCCCCCCCCCCCTCTTGTTAGTTTCAATTCATTAACCCTTTTAGAGCAGAAACCAGCGATGAGCCCACTCTTTTTTGTGGGAGCGCTGAGGAGGGGATTCAAAGCTATGGTGTTCTTCATGAACTACTGGCCAATCATCAATGTCATGTTTACTTGTTGTGGAGTTGTGTACGTATATAATCTAATAAGGGGACTGACGGAGACGCCTGTATGGTACCTATATTGGTACCTAAATGCAATGTCCAATATGAATTTTGACACTTGCATCCCGGATGGAATGGCTAATTTCACAAGCAACTACATCCCAAATGGAATAACTAATTTTACAAACCACACAATGTTCAAACCAGTTTCCAGGTTTTCCTTTCGGTTTATCAGACGTTACTCCAATGCTGAGTTAATTTTCATGCTTGTGGGCGCATTAGTCCTGCTCATATCACTTTTCATGAATGTATTCCAATACAGGAATAGTAAGCGGAAGGAGTCTCCTCCAAAGCCAGAGAATGCTGACTGGCAGGGAATATGGGGAGGTTTAGGACAGATCTTAGAAGCATGGGGACCCGCAATGTCATGGGATTTCACTCTTGAGCACCTGTGGGATCCCCAGAAACTTAGCCAGTATTTGAGACAGGGGCAGTGCGGCTCAGGTAAATCTAAGGAGGTACAACTTATTTGGGGTTTGGCTTGTGCTTACCGTGCCATATATAATACTGTTTTGGAGAGAGAGAGTTTCCGAGCTGAGGTTCAAGCCAAAGGGGAGAATCTCCGAGTCAAATCTGATCAATTACAGGAGACACCAGTAACAATATCAGTTGCCCCTGTGGAGGGCAAGAAATGGAAACGAGTGTCCTCGCGTCTAGAACGAAAAAAAGAAGAAGAGGAGGAGGAGGTGGAGGAAGATCCAGGTGAGGGGCCCTCCTCGGAACCACCAAAATCAAGAAAGGCAAAAGGAAAAACGAAGAGACATGCAGAAGAGAGTGATGAAGAGGAAGTTTCTATTACTACTCGTCGGCCTCTGAAGATGACTGAAATCCAAGGCTCAAGAAAGGAATTCATACGGCACCCAAATGAAACTATCGTCTCCTGGTTAGTGCGCTGCTGGGACAGCGGGGCCAGTAGCTTGTCTCTAGATGGTAATGAAGCTCGCCAACTAGGAGCCATTGCCAGAAATCCAGCTATTGACAGAGCAATTAGTCGATGTCTGGATGAGGCTGCCTCCCTCTGGGAACGAATATTAGCAGCCGTGAAGGAAAGGTACCCCTTCAAAAGCGGCTTGAAGCCTGTGACGAAAAGATGGGATACAGTTGAACAGGGTATCCAGTATTTGAGGGAAATGGCCGTGGTGGAAATGTTGTATGACCCTAACTGCGTTTTTAGCGACCCACAAAGCCATGATCCTGAGAAAGTGAGGACAACGCGTGAAATGTGGCAACAACTCACATCAACAGCACCAGCCAGATACGCCCCTGCACTATTGGCAGCATCTGACAGATATGAGGACCAACAGAGAAGCCCCTTAGTTTTTGAATTGATTCTTACGCTCCAAAGCTATGAACAACAGCTACCCCCAACTCGCGCCGCCATCGCCGCCATCTCACAAATGACGGAGCAACTGAATGAAATGCGAGAGCAAGTGTCTTCACTGATGAATCGTGACAAACCTGTAGAAGTATCAGAAACGCTTGGTGAAGATCAGAATAGTCAAAAGAGTCTACTGAAGGAGATAGTAGAACAAGTGTGGATCCAACTAACCAAAAGCAATGAACCCTCCTTCTCAGGTGCAAAATCAAAAATCTCAGCTGTTAGAGGCAAACGCTCTCCAGCTCCAGGAAGGAATCCTACATCGCGACTTGCCTTGTGGCGTTACTTACGTGACCATGGAGAAGACATGAGGAAGTGGCACGACCAAGCTACTCACGTACTACGAGCACGGGTGAGAGAATTACAAAGCAGACCAACCGCCAGTGCAGTTGCTCCGGTTACCACAGGTAATGAATAGAGGGGCCCTGCCCTCAGTCAGGGGGGGGAAAGGGATAATAGAGTTTATTGGACTGTGTGGATCCGATGGCCTGGCACATCAGAACCACTGAAATATAAGGCATTGGTGGATACCGGTGCACAGTGCACTCTGATGCCCTCGACTTATGAAGGGACAGAATCAATCCATATTTCTGGAGTGACTGGGGGCTCTCAAGAATTGACTGTGTTGGAGGCCGAGATAAGCCTCACTGGTAGGAACTGGCAAAAGCACCCTATTGTGACTGGTCCAGGGGCTCCATGTATACTTGGTATTGATTACCTCAGAAGGGGGCATTTCAAGGATCCTAAGGGGTATCGATGGGCCTTTGGAATAGCTGCTGTAGACACAAACAACATTAAGCAGCTGTCTGTTTTGCCTGGCCTATCAGAAGATCCGTCTGTTGTGGGGTTGCTACAAGTAAAAGAGCAACAGGTACCAATTGCTACAAAAACGGTGCACAGACGGCAGTACCGCACCAACAGGGATTCCTTGCTCCCCATTCATAAATTGATTCGTCAACTAGAGAGTCAGGGAGTGATCAGCAAAACTCACTCGCCTTTTAACAGCCCCATATGGCCAGTGCGTAAAGCCAGTGGAGAATGGAGGCTGACGGTGGACTACCGTGGCCTGAATGAAGTCACACCCCCACTGAGTGCTGCTGTGCCGGACATGTTAGAACTCCAGTATGAACTGGAGTCAAAAGCAGCCAAATGGTATGCCACCATTGACATTGCTAATGCCTTTTTCTCCATTCCTTTGGCCAAAGAATGTAGGCCACAGTTCGCTTTCACCTGGAGGGGTGTTCAGTATACCTGGAACCGTTTGCCCCAGGGGTGGAAACATAGCCCGACCATTTGCCATGGGTTGATCCAAACTGCACTGGAACAGGGCAGTGCCCCTGAGCACTTGCAGTATATTGATGACATCGTTGTGTGGGGCGATACAGCAGAAGAAGTCTTCACAAAAGGAGAGCGAATAATCCAGATTCTTCTGCGTGCTGGTTTTGCTATTAAGCGGAGCAAAGTGAAAGGACCTGCTCAGGAGATTCAGTTCCTGGGTATAAAGTGGCAAGATGGCCGTCGTCACATCCCGACAGATGTGATCGACAAAATCACCACTATGTCTCCACCCACTAGTAAGAAAGAGACACAATCTTTTTTGGGTGTAGTGGGCTTTTGGAGAATGCATGTTCCAAACTATAGCTTCATTGTAAGCCCCCTTTATCATGTGACGCGAATGAAGAATGAGTTTACATGGGGCCCTGAGCAGCAGCAGGCTTTTGAACAGATTAAACAGGAGATAGCCCGTGCCGTGGCCTTAGGGCCAGTACGGACAGGGCAGGATGTAAAGAACATCCTCTATACTGCTGCTGGAGAGAAAGGTCCCACTTGGAGTTTGTGGCAAAGAGCCTCAGGAGAGACCCGAGGCCGACCCTTGGGGTTCTGGAGTCGGGCCTACAGGGGGTCGGAAGAAGGCTACACTCCAACCGAAAAGGAGATCTTAGCCGCATATGAGGGGGTTCGGGCTGCTTCTGAAGTGGTCGGTACTGAAACACAGCTTCTTCTGGCACCTCGACTACCAGTGCTGAACTGGATGTTTAAAGGAAAGGTTCCCCCTACCCATCACGCAACTGATGCCACTTGGAGTAAGTGGATTGCGTTGATTACGCAACGAGCGCGGATGGGGAACCTCAGCCGTCCAGGGATCCTAGAGGTCATCATGGACTGGCCTGAAGGTAGAAAGTTTGGAACATCACCAGCAGAAGAAGTATCACGAGCTAAAGAGGCCCCACCATACAACGAATTACCAGAAAATGAAAGAAAATATGCCCTGTTCACTGATGGATCGTGTCGTATTGTGGGAAAGCATCGCAGATGGAAATCTGCTGTGTGGAGCCCCACACGACAAGTTGCAGAGGCCACCGAAGGGAAAGGAGAATCAAGCCAATTTGCAGAGGTAAAGGCTGTCCAACTGGCCTTGGATGTTGCTGAACGGGAGAGGTGGCCAACGCTTTATCTTTACACTGACTCATGGATGGTGGCAAATGCTCTATGGGGGTGGTTACAGCAGTGGGAGCAAAATAACTGGCAAAGAAGGGGTAAACCTATTTGGGCTGCTGAACTGTGGAAAGATATTGCTGCCCGAATAAAGAATATGGTCGTGAAGGTACGCCATGTAGATGCTCATGTGCCCAAGAGTCGGGCTACTGAAGAACAGCAAAATAACCACCAGGTGGACCGAGCTGCCAAAATTGAGGTGGCTCAGATAGACCTGGACTGGCAGAACAAGGGTGAATTATTTCTAGCTCGGTGGGCTCATGAGACCTCGGGCCATCAGGGGAGAGATGCAACATATAAGTGGGCTAGAGACCGAGGGGTGGACTTAACTATGGATGCTATTGCACAGGTTATTCATGACTGTGAAACATGTGCCATAATCAAACAAGCCAAGAGGATGAAACCACTCTGGGAGGAGGGGCGATGGCAAAAGTACAAATACGGAGAGGCATGGCAGGTTGATTATATCACTTTGCCACGATCCCACAGTGGTAAGTGTTACGTGCTTACCATGGTGGAGGCAACCACTGGGTGGCTTGAAACATATGCAGTACCCCATGCTACCGCCCGAAACACCATCTTAGGTCTTGAGAAACAAGTCCTTTGGCGACATGGCACCCCAGAAAGAATTGAGTCGGATAATGGGACTCATTTCAAAAATTCTCTTGTAAATACTTGGGCCAAAGATCATGGCATTGAGTGGATTTACCATATTCCCTACCATGCACCAGCCTCTGGTAAAATTGAACGATACAATGGATTGTTAAAAACTATGCTGAAAGCAATGGGTGGTGGAACATTTAAGCACTGGGAGAAGCATTTGGCAGAAGCCACCTGGTTAGTCAATACCAGAGGATCTATCAATCGTGATGGTCCTACCCAGTCCAGCTCCCTACATACCGTAGAGGGAGATAAGGTCCCTGTTGTACATGTAAAGAGCATGTTGGGAAAAGCAGTTTGGGTTCTTCCAGCTTCTGGAAAGGGCAAACCTCTCCGCGGTACGGTTTTTGCCCAGGGACCTGGGTCCACTTGGTGGGTAATGCAGAAGAATGGGGATGTTCAATGTGTACCACAAGGAAATTTGATGCTGGGGGAGTGCAGACAGTAATTCTATGTATATGTATATAGATGTGTGTGTGTGATGCATTTTTTAAATCTTTGTTTTGTTTGTATCTGTATGTATGTATATATATATATATATATATATTAAGCATGATGTAGTGATGTAGAATAAGGGGTGGAATGTCATGGTTTTGGTTTTTTTTGATTTTCAATATTCCACATCAAGACATCATGTACTGGAATTAAAGTGTTAATGCTCTAATTCTACGTACCTATCCCTATACATTATGGAAGTCATGGGATCTGACCCTTCCGGGGGGCGGGGGGCGGTCTCTTACTGCCTGGCAGTGGGTGCTGGAGGGTGCTTTCCTAGCCGTTCCAAGCTTTCTCAGGTTTGACTCGGTCTCGGGAACTCTCTCTCATATCTCATTCGATTTATTAGACTCAATTTCAATTAGATTGTATTATATTGTATTATATTGCATTCCGATATCATAGTTAGTAAAATAAGTTTACCTCCATAGATTGTTGCCGCTGTTTTTTTTCCCTGTTCCCCCTTCCTTCCCATTATGTGGGGCCAGGCGGGGGGTGGGGAGGGCAGGGGCCTACTGCCCCCCTGTCACGGGTATAAACTGATCTGGTTAATTCCGTGACACCAGGTTTCCCCCTTCAAATAGGACCTTTTCACCCACAAATACCTCTTTTATCCCCAAAAGAGGACAGTTTCTTCCAGAAAGGCCACATTTCTCCCAAATATAGCACATCTTCTCCCACAAATATCAGGTTTCCCCCTTCAAATAGGACCTTTTCAACCACTAATACCTCTTTTATCCCCAAAAGAGGACAGTTTCTTCCAGAAATGCCACATTTCTCCCAAATATATCACATCTTCTCCAAGAAATGCCAGGATTCCTCCGGAAAGAGGACCTTCTCACCCAAAACTACCAGCCTTCTCCCCCCAAATTGGACATTTTCTTCCAGAAAGGCCACATTTCTCCCAAATATATCTCATCTTCTCCAAGAAATACCAGGATTCCTCCTGAAATAGGACCTTCTCACCGAAAACTACCAGCCTTCTCCCCACAAATTGGACATTTTCTTCCAGAAAGGCCACATTTCTCCCAAATAGATCACATCTTCTCCATGAAATACCAGCTTTCCCCCTTCAAATAGGACCTTTTCTCCCACAAATACCTCTTTTATCCCTCAAATTGGACAGTTTCTGCCAGACATGCCACATTTCTCCCAAATATATCACATCTTCTCCAAGAAATACCAGGTTTCCCCCTTCAAATAGGACCTTTTCACCCACAAATACCTCTTTTATCCCCAAAAGAGGACAGTTTCTTCCAGACATGCCACATTTCTCCAAAAAATATAGCATCTTCTCCAAGAAATACCAGGTTTCCCCCTTCAAATAAGACCTTTTCACCCACAAGAACCTCTTTTATCCCCAAAAGAGGACAGTTTCTTCCAGAAATGGCACATTTCTCCCAAACATATCACATCTCCTCCAAGAAATACCAGGATTCCTCCTGAAATAGGAACTTTTCTCCCACAAATACCACCCTTCTCCCCCCAAATAGGACATTTTCTTCCAGACATGCCACATTTCTCCCAAATATATCACATCTTCTCCAAGAAATACCAGGTTTTCCCCTGGAAATAGGACCTTGTCACCCACAAATACCTGTTCTATCCCCATAAGAGGACAGTTTCTTCAAGAAATGCCACATTTCTCCCAAACATAGCACATCTTCTCAATGAAATACCACGTTTCCCCCTTCAAATAGGACCTTTTCTCCTACAAATACCTCTTTTATCCCCCAAATAGGACAGTTTCTGCCATACATGCCACATTTCTCCCAAATATACCACATCTTCTCCAAGAAATACCAGGTTTCCCCCTTCAAATAGGACCTTTTCACCCACAAATACCTGTTTCATCCCCAAAAGAGGACAGTTTCTTCCAGAAATGCCACATTTCTCCCAAATATATCACATCTCTTGCAAGAAATACCAGGTTTCCCCCTTCAGATAGGACCTTTTCAACCACAAATACCTCTTTTATCCCCAAAAGAGGACAGTTTCTGCCAGACATGCCACATTTCTCCCAAATATATCACATCTCCTCCAAGAAATACCAGCTTTCCCCCTTCAAATAGGACCTTTTCTCCCACAAATACCTGTTTTATCCCCAAAACAGGACACTTTCTTCCAGAAATGCCACATTTCTCCCAAATATATCACATCTTCTCCAAGAAATACCTGTTTTCCCCCTTCAAATAGGACCTTTTCACCCACAAATACCTCTTTTATCCCCAAAAGAGGACAGTTTCTTCCAGACATGCCACATTTCTCCCAAACATATCACATCTTCTCCAAGAAATACCACGTTTCCCCCTTCAAATAGGACCTTGTCACCCACAAATACCTGTTTTATCCCCAAAAGAGGACAGTTTCTTCCAGAAATGGCACATTTCTCCCAAACATATCACATCTCCTCCAAGAAATACCAGGATTCCTCTTGAAATAGGAACTTTTCTTCCTCAAATACCACCCTTCTTCCCCAAAATAGGACATTTTCTTCCAGACATGCCACATTTCTCCCAAATATATCACATCTTCTCCAAGAAATACCAGGTTTTCCCTGGAAATAGGACCTTTTCACCCACAAATACCTCTTTTATCCCCATAAGAGGACAGTTTCTTCCAGAAATGCCACATTTCTCCCTAACATATCACATCTTCTCCAAGAAATACCACGTTTCCCCCTTCAAATAGGACCTTTTCACCCACAAATACCTGCTTTATCCCCAAAAGAGGACAGTTTCTTCCAGAAATGCCACATTTCTCCCAAACATATTACATCTTCTCCGAGAAATACCACGTTTCCCCCTTCAAATAGGACCTTTTCACCCACAAATACCTGTTTTATCCCCAAAAGACAACAGTTTCTTCCAGAAATGCCACATTTCTCCCAAATATATCACATCTTCTCCAAGAAATACCAGCTTTCCCCCTTCAAATAGGACCTTTTCACCCACAAATACCTCTTTTATCCCCAAAAGAGGACAGTTTCTTCCAGAAATGCCACATTTCTCCCAAATAGATCACATCTTCTCCGAGAAATACCTGCTTTCCCCCTTCAAATAGGACCTTTTCACCCACAAATACCTCTTTTATCCCCAAAAGAGGACAGTTTCTTCCAGAAATGCCGTATTTCTCCCAAACATATCACATCTTCTCCAAGAAATACCAGGTTTCCCCCTTCAAATAGGACCTTTTCACCCACAAATACCTCTTTTATCCCCAAAAGAGGACAGTTTCTTCCAGACATGCCACATTTCTCCCAAACATATCACATCTCCTCCAAGAAATACCAGGATTCCTCCTGAAATAGGAACTTTTCTCCCACAAATACCACCCTTCTCCCCCCAAATAGGACATTTTCTTCCAGACATGCCACATTTCTCCCAAATAGATCACATCTTCTCCAAGAAATACCAGGTTTTCCCCTGGAAATAGGACCTTTTCACCCACAAATACCTGTTCTATCCCCATAAGAGGACATATTCTTCCAGAAATGCCACATTTCTCCCAAACATAGCACATCTTCTCCAAGAAATAACAGCTTTCCCCCATCAAGTAGGACCTTTTCCCCAAAAAAAACCTCTTTTATCCCCAAAAGAGGACAGTTTCTTCCAGGAATGCCAGATTTCTCCCAAATATACCACATCTTCTCCAAGAAATACCACGTTTCCCCCTTCAAATAGGACCTTTTCTCCTACAAATACCTCTTTTATCCCCAAAATAGGACAGTTTCTGCCATACATGCCATATTTTTCCCAAATATACCAAATCTTCTCCATGAAATACCAGGTTTCCCCTTCAAATAGGACCTTTTCTCCCACAAATACCTGTATTATCCCTCAAATAGGACATTTTCTTCCAGAAATACCACATTTCTCCCAAATATATCACATCTTCTCCAAGAAATACCAGGTTTCCCCCTTGTAATAAGACCTTTTCACCCACAAATACCTCTTTTATCCCCAAAAGAGGACAGTTTCTTCCAGAAAGGCCAGATTTCTCCCAAATATATCACATCTTCTCCAAGAAATACCAGGGTTCCCCCTTCAAATAGGACCTTTTCACCCTCAAATACATCTTTTATCCCCAAAATAGGACAGTTTCTTCCAGACATGCCACATTTCTCCCAAATATATCACATCTTCTCCAAGAAATACCAGGTTTCCCCCTTCAAATAGGACCTTTTCACCCACAAATACCTCTTTTATCCCCAAAAGAGGACAGTTTCTACCAGAAATGCCACATTTCTCCCAAATATATCACATCTTCTCCAAGAAATACCAGCTTTCCCCCTTCAAATAGGACCTTTTCACCCACAAATACCTGTTCTATCCCCCAAATAGGACAGTTTCTTCCTGACATGCCACATTTCTCCCAAATAGATCACATCTTCTCCAAGAAATACCAGGTTTCCCCCTTCAAATAGGACCTTTTCACCCACAAATACCACTTTTATCCCCAAAATAGGACAGTTTCTTCCATAAATGCCTGATTTCTCCCAAATATACCACATCTTCTCCAAGAAATACCAGGTTTCCCCCTTCAAATAGGACCTTTTCACCCACAAATGCCTCTTTTATGCCCAAAATAGGACAGATTCTTCCAGACATGCCACATTTCTCCCAAATATATCACATCTTCTCCAAGAAATACCAGGTTTCCCCCTTCAAATAGGACCTTTTCACCCACAAATACCTCTTTGATCCCCAAAAGAGGACAGTTTCTTCCAGAAATGGCACATTTCTCCCAAACATATCACATCTTCTCCAAGAAATACCAGGATTCCTCCAGAAATAGGAACTTTTCTCCCACAAATACCACCCTTCTCCCCCCAAATAGGACATTTTCTTCCAGACATGCCACATTTCTCCCAAATATATCACATCTTCTCCAAGAAATACCAGGTTTTCCCCTGGAAATAGGACCTTTTCACCCACAAATACCTGTTCTATCCCCATAAGAGGACAGTTTCTTCCAGAAATGCCACATTTCTCCCAAATATATCACATCTTCTCCAAGAAATACCACCTTTCCCCCTTCAAATAGGACCTTCTCACCCACAAATACCTCTTTTATCCCCAAAAGAGGACAGTTTTTTCCAGACATGCCACATTTCTCCCAAATATATCACATCTTCTCCAAGAAATACCAGGGTTCCCCCTTCAAATAGGACCTTCTCACCCACAAATACCTCCTTTATCCCCAAAAGAGGACAGTTCCATCCAGAAAGGCCACATTTCTCCCAAAAATATCACATCTTCTCCAAGAAATACCAGCTTTCCCCCTTCAAATAGGACCTTTTCAACCACTAATACCTCTTTTATCCCCAAAAGAGGACAGTTTCTTCCAGAAAGGCCACATTTCTCCCAAATAGATCACATCTTCTCCAAGAAATACCAGGATTCCTCCTGAAATAGGACCTTCTCACCCAAAACTACCAGCCTTCTCCCCCCAAATTGGACATATTCTTCCAGAAAGGCCAGATTTCTCCCAAATATATCACATCTTCTCCAAGAAATACCAGGATTCCTCCTGAAATAGGACCTTCTCACCCACAACTACCAGCCTTCTCCCCCGAAATTGGACATTTTCTTCCAGAAATGCCTCATTTCTCCCAAATAGATCACATCTTCTGCAAGAAATACCTGCTTTCCCCCTTCAAATAGGAACTTTTCACCCACAAATACCTCTTTATCCCCAGAATAGGACAGTTTCTGCCAGACATGCCACATTTCTCCCAAATATATCACATCTTCTCCAAGAAATACCTGCTTTCCCCCTTCAAATAGGACCTTTTCTCCCACAAATACCAGACTTCTCCCCCCAAATAGGACAGTTTCTTCCAGAAATGCCACATTTCTCCCAAATATATCACATCTTCTCCAAGAAATACCACGTTTCCCCCTTCAAATAGGACCTTTTCACCCACAAATACCTCTTTTATCCCCAAAATAGGACAGTTTCTTCCAGAAATGCCACATTTCTCCCAAATATATCACATCTTCTCCAAGAAATACCAGCTTTCCCCCTTCAAATAGGACCTTTTCACCCACTAATAGCAGGCTTCTCCCCCAAATAGGACAGTTTCTTCCAGAAATGCCAGATTTCTCCCAAATATATCACATCTTCTCCAAGAAATACCTGCTTTCCCCCTTCAAATAGGAACATTTCTCCCACAAATACCAGCCTTCTCCCCCCAAATAGGACAGTTTCTTCCAGAAATGCCACATTTCTCCCAAATAGATCACATCTTCTCCAAGAAATACCATGTTTCCCCCTTCAAATAGGACCTTCTCACCCACAAATACCTCTTTTATCCCCAAAAGAGGACAGTTTCTTCCAGAAATGCCACATTTCTCCCAAATAGATCACATCTTCTCCAAGAAATGCCACGTTTCCCCCTTCAAATAGGACCTTTTCACCCACAAATACCTCTTTTATCCCCAAAAGAGGACAGTTTCTTCCAGAAATGGCACATTTCTCCCAAACAAATCACATCTTCTCCGAGAAATACCAGGTTTCCCCCTTCAAATAGGACCTTTTCACCCACAAATACCTGTTTGATCCCCAAAAGAGGACAGTTTCTTCCAGAAATGGCACATTTCTCCCAAGCATATCACTTCTCCTCCAAGAAATATCAGGATTCCTCCTGAAATAGTAAATTGTCTCCCACAAATACCACCCTTCTCCCCCCAAATTGGACAGTTTCTTCAAGAAATGCCTCATTTCTCCCAAATATAGCACATCTTCTCCAAGAAATACCAGCTTTCCCCCTTCTAATGGGACCTTTTCTCCCACAAATACCTCTTTTATCCCCAAAAGAGGACAGTTTCTTCCAGACATGCCACATTTCTCCCAAATATATCACATCTCTGTAAGAAATACCAGCTTTCCCCCTTCAAATAGAACCTTTTCACCCACGATTACCTGGCTTATCCCCAAAACAGGACACTTTCTTCCAGAAATGTTACATTTCTCCCAAATATATCACATCTTCTCCAAGAAATACCAGCTTTCCCCCTTCAAATAGGACCTTATCACCCACAAAGACCTCTTTTATCCCCAGAAGAGGACAGTTTCTTCCAGAAATGCCACATTTCTCCCAAATATATAACATCTTCTCCAAGAAATACCAGGTTTCCCCCTGGAAATAGGACCTTTTCACCCACACATACCTCTTTTATCCCCAAAATAGGACAGTTTCTTCCAGACATGCCACATTTCTCAAAATATATCACATCTTCTCCAAGAAATGCTACGTTTCCCCCTTCAAATAGGACCTTTTCACCCACAAATACCTCTTTTATCCCCAAAAGAGGACAGTTTCTTCCAGACATGCCACATTTCTCCCAAATATATCACATCTTCTCATAGAATTCCCCGCTTTCCCCCTTCAAATAGGACCTTTTCACCCAAAAATACCTGTTTTATCCCCAAAAGAGGACACTTTCTCCCAGAAATGCCACATTTCTCCCTAACATATCACATCTTCTCATAGAATTACCAGCTTTCCCCCTTCAAATAGGACCTTTTCACCCACAAAAAATTCTTTTATCCCCAAAATAGGACAGTTTCTTCCAGAAATGCCTGATTTCTCCCAAATATATCACATCTTCTCCATGAAATACCAGCTTTACCCCTTCAAATAGGACCTTTTCACCCACAAATACCTCTTTTATCCCCAAAAGAGGACAGTTTCTTCCAGAAATGCCACATTTCTCCCAAATAGATCACATCTTATCCAAGAAATAACAGGTTTCCCCCTTCAAATAGGACCTTTTCACCCACTAATACCTGTTTTATCCCCAAAAGAGGACAGTTTCTTCCAGAAATGGCACATTTCTCCCAAACATATCACATCTCCTCCAAGAAATACCAGGATTCCTCCTGAAATAGGAACTTTTCTCCCACAAATACCACCCTTCTCCCCCCAAATAGGACATTTTCTTCCAGACATGCCACATTTCTCCCAAATATATCACATCTTCTCATAGAATTACCAGCTTTCCCCCTTCAAATAGGACCTTTTCACCCACAAATACCTGTTCTATCCCCATAAGAGGACAGTTTCTTCAAGAAATGCCACATTTCTTCCAAATATGTCACATCTTCTCCAAGAAATACCTGCTTTCCCCCTTCAAATAGGACCTTTTCCCCAAAAAAACCTCTTTTATCCCCAAAAGAGGACAGTTTCTTCCAGGAATGCCAGATTTCTCCCAAATATATCACATCTTCTCCAAGAAATACCAGCTTTCCCCCTTCAAATAGGACCTTTTCACCCACAAATACCTCTTTATCCCCAGAATAGGACAGTTTCTGCCAGACATGCCACATTTCTCCCAAATATATCACATCTTCTCCAAGAAATACCTGCTTTCCCCCTTCAAATAGGACCTTTTCTCCCACAAATACCAGACTTCTCCCCCCAAATAGGACAGTTTCTTCCAGAAATGCCACATTTCTCCCAAATATATCACATCTTCTCCAAGAAATACCACGTTTCCCCCTTCAAATAGGACCTTTTCACCCACAAATACCTCTTTTATCCCCAAAATAGGACTGTTTCTTCCAGAAATGCCACATTTCTCCCAAATATATCACATCTTCTCCAAGAAATACCAGCTTTCCCCCTTCAAATAGGACCTTTTCACCCACTAATAGCAGGCTTCTCCCCCAAATAGGACAGTTTCTTCCAGAAATGCCACATTTCTCCCAAATATATCACATCTTCTCCAAGAAATACCAGCTTTCCCCCTTCAAATAGGACCTTTTCTCCCACGATTACCTGTCTTATCCCCAAAAGAGGACACTTTCTTCCAGAAATGCCATATTTCTCCCAAATATATCACATCTTCTCATAGAATTACCAGATTTCCCCCTACAAATTGGACCTTTTCACCCTCAAATACCTGTTCTATCCCCATAAGAGGACAGTTTCTTCAAGAAATGCCACATTTCTCCCAAATGTATCACATCTTCTCCAAGAAATACCAGGTTTCCCCCTTCAAATAGGACCTTTTCCCCAAAAAAACCTCTTTTATCCCCAAAAGAGGACAGTTTCTTTCAGGAATGCCAGATTTCTCCCAAATATATCACATCTTCTCCAAGAAATACCAGCTTTCCCCCTTCAAATAGGACCTTTTCTCCCACAAATACCACCCTTCTCCCCCCAAATAGGACAGTTTCTTCCAGAAAGGCCACATTTCTCCCAAATAGATCACATCTTCTCCAAGAAATACCAGCTTTCCCCCTTCAAATAGGACCTTTTCAACCACAAATACCTCTTTTATCCCCAAAAGAGGACATTTTCTTCCAGAAATGCCTCATTTCTCCCAAATATATCACATCTTCTCCAGGAAATACCAGGTTTCCCCCTTCATATAGGACCTTTTCAACCACTAATACCTCTTTTATCCCACAAATTGGACAGTTTCTTCCAGAAATGCCACATTTCTCCCAAGTAGATCACATCTTCTCCAAGAAATACCAGGGTTCCCCCTTCAAATAGGACCTTGTCACCCACAAATACCTCTTTTATCCCCAAAAGAGGACAGTTTCTTCCAGAAATGCCACATTTCTCCCAAATAGATCACATCTTCTCCAAGAAATACCAGGTTTCCCCCTTCAAATAGGACCTTTTCACCCACAAATACCTCTTTTATCCCCAAAATAGGACAGTTTCTTCCAGAAATGCCAGATTTCTCCAAAATATATCACATCTTCTCCAAGAAATAACAGGTTTCCCCCTTCAAATACAACGTTTTCACCCACAAATACCTGTTTTATCCCCAAAAGAAGACAGTTTCTTCCAGACATGCCACATTTCTCCCAAATATACCACATCTTCTCCAAGAAATACCAGCTTTCCCCCTTCAAATAGGACCTTTTCACCCACAAGTACCTGTTTTATCCCCAAAAGAGGACAGTTTCTTCCAGAAATGCCAGATTTCTCCCAAATAGATCACATCTTCTCCAAAAAATACCAGTTTTCCCCCTTCAAATATGACCTTTTCACCCACAAATACCTGTTTTATCCCCAAAAGAGGACAGTTTCTTCCAGACATGCCACATTTCTCCCAAATAGATCACATCTTCTCCAAGAAATGCCACGTTTCCCCCTTCAAATAGGACCTTTTCTCCCACAAATACCTCTTTTATCCCCAATATACGACAGTTTCTTCCTGACATGCCACATTTCTCCCAAATAGATCACATCTTCTCATAGAATTACCAGCTTTCCCCCTTCAAATAGGACCTTTTCACCCACAAATACCTCTTTTATCCCCAAAAGAGGACAGTTTCTCCCAGAAATGCCACATTTCTCCCAAACATATCACATCTTCTCCAAGAATTACCAGCTTTCCCCCTTCAAATAGGACCTTTTCACCCACAAAAAATTCTTTTATCCCCAAAATAGGACAGTTTCTTCCAGAAATGCCAGATTTCTCCCAAATATATCACATCTTCTCCATGAAATACCAGCTTTACCCCTTCAAATAGGACCTTTTCACCCACAAATACCTCTTTTATCCCCAAAAGAGGACAGTTTCTTCAAGAAATGCCACATTTCTCCCAAATATATCACATCTTCTCCAAGAAATACCAGGTTTCCCCCTTCAAATAGGACCTTTTCACCCACAAATACCTCTTTTATCCCCAAAAGAGGACAGTTTCTTCCAGAAATGCCACATTTCTCCCAAATAGATCACATCTCCTCCAAGAAATACCAGGATTCCTCCTGAAATAGGAACTTTTCTCCCACAAATACCACCCTTCTCCCCCAAAATAGGACAGTTTCTTCCAGACATGCCACATTTCTCCCAAATAGATCACATCTTCTCCAAGAAATACCACGTTTCCCCCTTCAAATAGGACCTTCTCACCCACAAATACCTCTTTTATCCCCAAAATAGGACAGTTTCATTCCAGACATGCCACATTTCTCCCAAATATATCACATCTCCTTCAAGAAATACCAGCTTTCCCCCTTCAAATAGGACCGTTTCTCCCACAAATACCTGTTTTATCCCCAAAACAGGACAGTTTCTTCCAGAAATGCCACATTTCTCCCAAATATATCACATCTTCTCCAAGAAATACCAGCTTTCCCCCTTCAAATAGGACCTTTTCACCCACAAATACCTCTTTTATCCCCAAAATAGGACAGTTTCTTCCAGACATGCCACATTTCTCCCAAACATATCACATCTTCTCCAAGAAATACCAGCTTTCCCCCTTCAAATATTACCTTTTCTCCCACAAATACCTCTTTTATCCCCAAAAGAGGACAGTTTCTTCAAGAAATGCCACATTTCTCCCAAATAGATCACATCTTCTCCAAGAAATACCAGGTTTCCCCCTTCAAATAGGACCTTTTCACCCACAAATACCTCTTTTATCCCCAAAAGAGGACAGTTTCTTCCAGACATGCCACATTTCTCCCAAACATATCACATCTCCTCCAAGAAATACCAGGATTCCTCCTGAAATAGGAACTTTTCTCCCACAAATACCACCCTTCTCCCCCCAAATAGGACATTTTCTTCCAGACATGCCACATTTCTCCCAAATATATCACATCTTCTCATAGAATTACCAGCTTTCCCCCTTCAAATAGGACCTTTTCACCCACAAATACCTGTTCTATCCCCATAAGAGGACAGTTTCTTCAAGAAATGCCACATTTCTCCCAAATATATCACATCTTCTCCAAGAAATAACAGGTTTCCCCCTTCAAATAGGACCTTTTCTCCCACAAATACCAGCCTTCTCCCCCCAAATAGGACAGTTTCTTCCAGACATGCCACATTTCTCCCAAATATATCACATCTTCTCCAAGAAATACCAGGTTTCCCCCTTCAAATAGGACCTTTTCAACCACTAATACCTCTTTTATCCCACAAATTGGACAGTTTCTTCCAGAAATGCCACATTTCTCCCAAGTAGATCACATCTTCTCCAAGAAATACCAGGGTTCCCCCTTCAAATAGGACCTTATCACCCACAAATACCTCTTTTATCCCCAAAATAGGACAGTTTCTTCCAGAAATGCCACATTTCTCCCAAATAGATCACATCTTCTCCAAGAAATACCAGGTGTCATGGTTTTGGTTTTTTTTGATTTTCAATATTCCACATCAAGACTTCATGTACTGGAATTAAAGTGTTAATGCTCTAATTCTACGTACCTATCCCTATACATTACGGAAGTCATGGGATCTGACCCTTCCGGGAGGCGGGGGGCGGTCTCTTACTGCCTGGCAGTGGGTGCTGGAGGGTGCTTTCCTAGCCGTTCCAAGCTTTCTCAGGTTTGACTCGGTCTCGGGAACTCTCTCTCATATCTCATTCGATTTATTAGACTCAATTTCAATTAGATTGTATTATATTGTATTATTTTGCATTCCGATATCATAGTTAGTAAAATAAGTTTACCTCCATAGATTGTTGCCGCTGTTTTTTTTCCCTGTTCCCCCTTCCTTCCCATTTTATGGGGCCAGGCGGGGGGTGGGGAGGGCAGGGGCCTACTGCCCCCCTGTCACGGGCATAAACTGATCTGGTTAATTCCGTGACAGCTTTTGGTGGAGAATGCGGGCATAGCTGTTTTTTTGTGTGTGTGTTTTTGGCTCTTAGAACGAATCTCGCTCTCTGCTCTTAGAGAGCTTCGTTAGGGAGCATTATCAGTAGTTCAGGTTTTTGTGCTGGAAAACTTGACCTTGAAAGACCAGGCGTACCGCCAGTATTCTGGGATATTTGTAAACTTTGAGCACTGCTTAGTCTGGGTAGTGCCTTTTTTTCCCTTCCCCCCCCCCCCCCCCTCTTGTTAGTTTCAATTCATTAACCCTTTTAGAGCAGAAACCAGCGATGAGCCCACTCTTTTTCGTGGGAGCGCTGAGGAGGGGATTCAAAGCTATGGTGTTCTTCATGAACTACTGGCCAATCATCAATGTCATGTTTACTTGTTGTGGAGTTGTGTACGTATATAATCTAATAAGGGGACTGACGGAGACGCCTGTATGGTACCTATATTGGTACCTAAATGCAATGTCCAATATGAATTTTGACACTTGCATCCCGGATGGAATGGCTAATTTCACAAGCAACTACATCCCAAATGGAATAACTAATTTTACAAACCACACAATGTTCAAACCAGTTTCCAGGTTTTCCTTTCGGTTTATCAGACGTTACTCCAATGCTGAGTTAATTTTCATGCTTGTGGGCGCATTAGTCCTGCTCATATCACTTTTCATGAATGTATTCCAATACAGGAATAGTAAGCGGAAGGAGTCTCCTCCAAAGCCAGAGAATGCTGACTGGCAGGGAATATGGGGAGGTTTAGGACAGATCTTAGAAGCATGGGGACCCGCAATGTCATGGGATTTCACTCTTGAGCACCTGTGGGATCCCCAGAAACTTAGCCAGTATTTGAGACAGGGGCAGTGCGGCTCAGGTAAATCTAAGGAGGTACAACTTATTTGGGGTTTGTCTTGTGCTTACCGTGCCATATATAATACTGTTTTGGAGAGAGAGAGTTTCCGAGCTGAGGTTCAAGCCAAAGGGGAGAATCTCCGAGTCAAATCTGATCAATTACAGGAGACACCAGTAACAATATCAGTTGCCCCTGTGGAGGGCAAGAAATGGAAACGAGTGTCCTCGCGTCTAGAACGAAAAAAAGAAGAAGAGGAGGAGGAGGTGGAGGAAGATCCAGGTGAGGGGCCCTCCTCGGAACCACCAAAATCAAGAAAGGCAAAAGGAAAAACGAAGAGACATGCAGAAGAGAGTGATGAAGAGGAAGTTTCTATTACTACTCGTCGGCCTCTGAAGATGACTGAAATCCAAGGCTCAAGAAAGGAATTCATACGGCACCCAAATGAAACTATCGTCTCCTGGTTAGTGCGCTGCTGGGACAGCGGGGCCAGTAGCTTGTCTCTAGATGGTAATGAAGCTCGCCAACTAGGAGCCATTGCCAGAAATCCAGCTATTGACAGAGCAATTAGTCGATGTCTGGATGAGGCTGCCTCCCTCTGGGAACGAATATTAGCAGCCGTGAAGGAAAGGTACCCCTTCAAAAGCGGCTTGAAGCCTGTGACGAAAAGATGGGATACAGTTGAACAGGGTATCCAGTATTTGAGGGAAATGGCCGTGGTGGAAATGTTGTATGACCCTAACTGCGTTTTTAGCGACCCACAAAGCCATGATCCTGAGAAAGTGAGGACAACGCGTGAAATGTGGCAACAACTCACATCAACAGCACCAGCCAGATACGCCCCTGCACTATTGGCAGCATCTGACAGATATGAGGACCAACAGAGAAGCCCCTTAGTTTTTGAATTGATTCTTACGCTCCAAAGCTATGAACAACAGCTACCCCCAACTCGCGCCGCCATCGCCGCCATCTCACAAATGACGGAGCAACTGAATGAAATGCGAGAGCAAGTGTCTTCACTGATGAATCGTGACAAACCTGTAGAAGTATCAGAAACGCTTGGTGAAGATCAGAATAGTCAAAAGAGTCTACTGAAGGAGATAGTAGAACAAGTGTGGATCCAACTAACCAAAAGCAATGAACCCTCCTTCTCAGGTGCAAAATCAAAAATCTCAGCTGTTAGAGGCAAACGCTCTCCAGCTCCAGGAAGGAATCCTACATCGCGACTTGCCTTGTGGCGTTACTTACGTGACCATGGAGAAGACATGAGGAAGTGGCACGACCAAGCTACTCACGTACTACGAGCACGGGTGAGAGAATTACAAAGCAGACCAACCGCCAGTGCAGTTGCTCCGGTTACCACAGGTAATGAATAGAGGGGCCCTGCCCTCAGTCAGGGGGGGGAAAGGGATAATAGAGTTTATTGGACTGTGTGGATCCGATGGCCTGGCACATCAGAACCACTGAAATATAAGGCATTGGTGGATACCGGTGCACAGTGCACTCTGATGCCCTCGACTTATGAAGGGACAGAATCAATCCATATTTCTGGAGTGACTGGGGGCTCTCAAGAATTGACTGTGTTGGAGGCCGAGATAAGCCTCACTGGTAGGAACTGGCAAAAGCACCCTATTGTGACTGGTCCAGGGGCTCCATGTATACTTGGTATTGATTACCTCAGAAGGGGGCATTTCAAGGATCCTAAGGGGTATCGATGGGCCTTTGGAATAGCTGCTGTAGACACAAACAACATTAAGCAGCTGTCTGTTTTGCCTGGCCTATCAGAAGATCCGTCTGTTGTGGGGTTGCTACAAGTAAAAGAGCAACAGGTACCAATTGCTACAAAAACGGTGCACAGACGGCAGTACCGCACCAACAGGGATTCCTTGCTCCCCATTCATAAATTGATTCGTCAACTAGAGAGTCAGGGAGTGATCAGCAAAACTCACTCGCCTTTTAACAGCCCCATATGGCCAGTGCGTAAAGCCAGTGGAGAATGGAGGCTGACGGTGGACTACCGTGGCCTGAATGAAGTCACACCCCCACTGAGTGCTGCTGTGCCGGACATGTTAGAACTCCAGTATGAACTGGAGTCAAAAGCAGCCAAATGGTATGCCACCATTGACATTGCTAATGCCTTTTTCTCCATTCCTTTGGCCAAAGAATGTAGGCCACAGTTCGCTTTCACCTGGAGGGGTGTTCAGTATACCTGGAACCGTTTGCCCCAGGGGTGGAAACATAGCCCGACCATTTGCCATGGGTTGATCCAAACTGCACTGGAACAGGGCAGTGCCCCTGAGCACTTGCAGTATATTGATGACATCGTTGTGTGGGGCGATACAGCAGAAGAAGTCTTCACAAAAGGAGAGCGAATAATCCAGATTCTTCTGCGTGCTGGTTTTGCTATTAAGCGGAGCAAAGTGAAAGGACCTGCTCAGGAGATTCAGTTCCTGGGTATAAAGTGGCAAGATGGCCGTCGTCACATCCCGACAGATGTGATCGACAAAATCACCACTATGTCTCCACCCACTAGTAAGAAAGAGACACAATCTTTTTTGGGTGTAGTGGGCTTTTGGAGAATGCATGTTCCAAACTATAGCTTCATTGTAAGCCCCCTTTATCATGTGACGCGAATGAAGAATGAGTTTACATGGGGCCCTGAGCAGCAGCAGGCTTTTGAACAGATTAAACAGGAGATAGCCCGTGCCGTGGCCTTAGGGCCAGTACGGACAGGGCAGGATGTAAAGAACATCCTCTATACTGCTGCTGGAGAGAAAGGTCCCACTTGGAGTTTGTGGCAAAGAGCCTCAGGAGAGACCCGAGGCCGACCCTTGGGGTTCTGGAGTCGGGCCTACAGGGGGTCGGAAGAAGGCTACACTCCAACCGAAAAGGAGATCTTAGCCGCATATGAGGGGGTTCGGGCTGCTTCTGAAGTGGTCGGTACTGAAACACAGCTTCTTCTGGCACCTCGACTACCAGTGCTGAACTGGATGTTTAAAGGAAAGGTTCCCCCTACCCATCACGCAACTGATGCCACTTGGAGTAAGTGGATTGCGTTGATTACGCAACGAGCGCGGATGGGGAACCTCAGCCGTCCAGGGATCCTAGAGGTCATCATGGACTGGCCTGAAGGTAGAAAGTTTGGAACATCACCAGCAGAAGAAGTATCACGAGCTAAAGAGGCCCCACCATACAACGAATTACCAGAAAATGAAAGAAAATATGCCCTGTTCACTGATGGATCGTGTCGTATTGTGGGAAAGCATCGCAGATGGAAATCTGCTGTGTGGAGCCCCACACGACAAGTTGCAGAGGCCACCGAAGGGAAAGGAGAATCAAGCCAATTTGCAGAGGTAAAGGCTGTCCAACTGGCCTTGGATGTTGCTGAACGGGAGAGGTGGCCAACGCTTTATCTTTACACTGACTCATGGATGGTGGCAAATGCTCTATGGGGGTGGTTACAGCAGTGGGAGCAAAATAACTGGCAAAGAAGGGGTAAACCTATTTGGGCTGCTGAACTGTGGAAAGATATTGCTGCCCGAATAAAGAATATGGTCGTGAAGGTACGCCATGTAGATGCTCATGTGCCCAAGAGTCGGGCTACTGAAGAACAGCAAAATAACCACCAGGTGGACCGAGCTGCCAAAATTGAGGTGGCTCAGATAGACCTGGACTGGCAGAACAAGGGTGAATTATTTCTAGCTCGGTGGGCTCATGAGACCTCGGGCCATCAGGGGAGAGATGCAACATATAAGTGGGCTAGAGACCGAGGGGTGGACTTAACTATGGATGCTATTGCACAGGTTATTCATGACTGTGAAACATGTGCCATAATCAAACAAGCCAAGAGGATGAAACCACTCTGGGAGGAGGGGCGATGGCAAAAGTACAAATACGGAGAGGCATGGCAGGTTGATTATATCACTTTGCCACGATCCCACAGTGGTAAGTGTTACGTGCTTACCATGGTGGAGGCAACCACTGGGTGGCTTGAAACATATGCAGTACCCCATGCTACCGCCCGAAACACCATCTTAGGTCTTGAGAAACAAGTCCTTTGGCGACATGGCACCCCAGAAAGAATTGAGTCGGATAATGGGACTCATTTCAAAAATTCTCTTGTAAATACTTGGGCCAAAGATCATGGCATTGAGTGGATTTACCATATTCCCTACCATGCACCAGCCTCTGGTAAAATTGAACGATACAATGGATTGTTAAAAACTATGCTGAAAGCAATGGGTGGTGGAACATTTAAGCACTGGGAGAAGCATTTGGCAGAAGCCACCTGGTTAGTCAATACCAGAGGATCTATCAATCGTGATGGTCCTACCCAGTCCAGCTCCCTACATACCGTAGAGGGAGATAAGGTCCCTGTTGTACATGTAAAGAGCATGTTGGGAAAAGCAGTTTGGGTTCTTCCAGCTTCTGGAAAGGGCAAACCTCTCCGCGGTACGGTTTTTGCCCAGGGACCTGGGTCCACTTGGTGGGTAATGCAGAAGAATGGGGATGTTCAATGTGTACCACAAGGAAATTTGATGCTGGGGGAGTGCAGACAGTAATTCTATGTATATGTATATAGATGTGTGTGTGTGATGCATTTTTTAAATCTTTGTTTTGTTTGTATCTGTATGTATGTATATATATATATATATATATATTAAGCATGATGTAGTGATGTAGAATAAGGGGTGGAATGTCATGGTTTTGGTTTTTTTTGATTTTCAATATTCCACATCAAGACATCATGTACTGGAATTAAAGTGTTAATGCTCTAATTCTACGTACCTATCCCTATACATTATGGAAGTCATGGGATCTGACCCTTCCGGGGGGCGGGGGGCGGTCTCTTACTGCCTGGCAGTGGGTGCTGGAGGGTGCTTTCCTAGCCGTTCCAAGCTTTCTCAGGTTTGACTCGGTCTCGGGAACTCTCTCTCATATCTCATTCGATTTATTAGACTCAATTTCAATTAGATTGTATTATATTGTATTATATTGCATTCCGATATCATAGTTAGTAAAATAAGTTTACCTCCATAGATTGTTGCCGCTGTTTTTTTTCCCTGTTCCCCCTTCCTTCCCATTATGTGGGGCCAGGCGGGGGGTGGGGAGGGCAGGGGCCTACTGCCCCCCTGTCACGGGTATAAACTGATCTGGTTAATTCCGTGACACCAGGTTTCCCCCTTCAAATAGGACCTTTTCACCCACAAATACCTCTTTTATCCCCAAAAGAGGACAGTTTCTTCCAGAAAGGCCACATTTCTCCCAAATATAGCACATCTTCTCCCACAAATATCAGGTTTCCCCCTTCAAATAGGACCTTTTCAACCACTAATACCTCTTTTATCCCCAAAAGAGGACAGTTTCTTCCAGAAATGCCACATTTCTCCCAAATATATCACATCTTCTCCAAGAAATGCCAGGATTCCTCCGGAAAGAGGACCTTCTCACCCAAAACTACCAGCCTTCTCCCCCCAAATTGGACATTTTCTTCCAG
Organism: Lophura swinhoii; assembly: GCA_030408155.1. Classification (NCBI taxonomy): domain Eukaryota; kingdom Metazoa; phylum Chordata; class Aves; order Galliformes; family Phasianidae; genus Lophura; species Lophura swinhoii. The sequence goes on from CM059457.1 coordinate 678,637, forward strand.
AAAGGCCACATTTCTCCCAAATATATCTCATCTTCTCCAAGAAATACCAGGATTCCTCCTGAAATAGGACCTTCTCACCGAAAACTACCAGCCTTCTCCCCACAAATTGGACATTTTCTTCCAGAAAGGCCACATTTCTCCCAAATAGATCACATCTTCTCCATGAAATACCAGCTTTCCCCCTTCAAATAGGACCTTTTCTCCCACAAATACCTCTTTTATCCCTCAAATTGGACAGTTTCTGCCAGACATGCCACATTTCTCCCAAATATATCACATCTTCTCCAAGAAATACCAGGTTTCCCCCTTCAAATAGGACCTTTTCACCCACAAATACCTCTTTTATCCCCAAAAGAGGACAGTTTCTTCCAGACATGCCACATTTCTCCAAAAAATATAGCATCTTCTCCAAGAAATACCAGGTTTCCCCCTTCAAATAAGACCTTTTCACCCACAAGAACCTCTTTTATCCCCAAAAGAGGACAGTTTCTTCCAGAAATGCCACATTTCTCCCAACTATATCACATCTTCTCCAAGAAATACCAGCTTTCCCCCTTCAAATAGGAACTTTTCACCCACTAATAGCAGGCTTCTCCCCCAAATAGGACAGTTTCTTCCAGAAATGCCAGATTTCTCCAAAATATATCACATCTTCTCCAAGAAATACCAGCTTTCCCCCTTCAAATAGGACCTTCTCACCCACAAATACCTCTTTTATCCCCAAAATAGGACAGTTTCATTCCAGACATGCCACATTTCTCCCAAATATATCACATCTCCTTCAAGAAATACCAGCTTTCCCCCTTCAAATAGGACCGTTTCTCCCACAAATACCTGTTTTATCCCCAAAACAGGACACTTTCTTCCAGAAATGCCACATTTCTCCCAAATATATCACATCTTCTCCAAGAAATACCAGCTTTCCCCCTTCAAATAGGACCTTTTCACCCACAAATACCTCTTTTATCCCCAAAAGAGGACAGTTTCTTCCAGACATGCCACATTTCTCCCAAACATATCACATCTCCTCCAAGAAATACCAGGATTCCTCCTGAAATAGGAACTTTTCTCCCACAAATACCACCCTTCTCCCCCCAAATAGGACATTTTCTTCCAGACATGCCACATTTCTCCCAAATATATCACATCTTCTCATAGAATTACCAGCTTTCCCCCTTCAAATAGGACCTTTTCACCCACAAATACCTGTTCTATCCCCATAAGAGGACAGTTTCTTCAAGAAATGCCACATTTCTCCCAAATATATCACATCTTCTCCAAGAAATACCAGCTTTCCCCCTTCAAATAGGACCTTTTCTCCCACAAATACCAGCCTTCTCCCCCCAAATAGGACAGTTTCTTCCAGACATGCCACATTTCTCCCAAATATATCACATCTTCTCCAAGAAATACCAGGTTTCCCCCTTCAAATAGGACCTTTTCAACCACTAATACCTCTTTTATCCCACAAATTGGACAGTTTCTTCCAGAAATGCCACATTTCTCCCAAGTAGATCACATCTTCTCCATGAAATACCAGGGTTCCCCCTTCAAATAGGACCTTATCACCCACAAATACCTCTTTTATCCCCAAAAGAGGACAGTTTCTTCCAGACATGCCACATTTCTCCCAAACATATCACATCTCCTCCAAGAAATACCAGGATTCCTCCTGAAATAGGAACTTTTCTCCCACAAATACCACCCTTCTCCCCCCAAATAGGACATTTTCTTCCAGACATGCCACATTTCTCCCAAATATATCACATCTTCTCATAGAATTACCAGCTTTCCCCCTTCAAATAGGACCTTTTCACCCACAAATACCTGTTCTATCCCCATAAGAGGACAGTTTCTTCCAGAAATGCCACATTTCTCCCAAATATATCACATCTTCTCCAAGAAATACCAGCTTTCCCCCTTCAAATAGGAACTTTTCTCCCACAAATACCAGCCTTCTCCCCCCAAATAGGACAGTTTCTTCCAGACATGCCAAATTTCTCCCAAATAGATCACATCTTCTCCAAGAAATGCCAGGATTCCTCCGGAAAGAGGACCTTCTCACCCAAAACTACCAGCCTTCGCCCCCAAATTGGACATTTTCTTCCAGAAAGGCCACATTTCTCCCAAATAGATCACATCTTCTCCAAGAAATACCAGGATTCCTCCTGAAATAGGACCTTATCACCGAAAACTACCAGCCTTCTCCCCCCAAACTGGACATTTTCTTCCAGAAAGGCCACATTTCTCCCAAATATATCACATCTTCTCCAAGAAATACCAGGTTTCCCCCTTCAAATAGGACCTTTTCACCCACAAATAGCTGCTTTATCCCCAAAATAGGACAGTTCCTTCCAGAAATGCCACATTTCTCCCAAATAAATCACATCTTCTCCAAGAAATACCAGGGTTCCCCCTTCAAATAGGACCTTATCACCCACAAACACCTGTTCTATCCCCATAAGAGGACAGTTTCTTCCAGAAATGCCACATTTCTCCCAAATATATCACATCTTCTCCAAGAAATACCAAGTTTCCCCCATCAAATAGGACCTTTTCCCCAAAAAAACCTCTTTTATCCCCAAAAGAGGACAGTTTCTTCCAGAAATGCCATATTTCTCCCAAATATATCACATCTTCTCCAAGAAATACCAGCTTTCCCCCTTCAAATAGGACCTTTTCTCCCACAAATACCTCTTTTATCCCCAAAAGAGGACAGTTTCTTGCAGAAATGCCACATTTCTCCCAAATATATCACATCTTCTCCAAGAAATACCAGCTTTCCCCCTTCAAATAGGAACTTTTCTCCATGAAATACCTCTGTTATCCCCAAAAGAGGACAGTTTCTGCCAGACATGCCACATTTCTCCCAAATATATCACCTCTTCTCCAAGAAATACCACGTTTCCCCCTTCAAATAGGACCTTCTCACCCACAAATACCTGTTTTATCCCCAAAAGAGGACAGTTTCTTCCAGAAATGCCACATTTCTCCCAAATAGATCACATCTTCTCCAAGAAATACCAGCTTTCCCCCTTCAAATAGGACCTTTTCTCCCACAAATACCTCTTTTATCCCTCAAATAGGACAGTTTCTTCCAGACATGCCTCATATCTCCCAAATATATCACATCTTCTCCAAGAAATACCAGGATTCCTCCTGAAAGAGGACCTTTTCTCCCTCAAATACCAGCCTTCTCCCCCCAAATAGGACAGTTTCTTCCTGACATGCCACATTTCTCCCAAATATATCACATCTTCTCCAAGAAATGCCACGTTTCCCCCTTCAAATAGGACCTTTTCACCCACAAATACCTGTTTGATCCCCAAAAGAGGACAGTTTCTGCCAGAAAGGCCACATTTCACCCAAACATATCACATCTTCTCCAAGAAATACCAGCTTTCCCCCTTCAAATAGGACCTTTTCACCCACAAATACCTCTATTATCCACAAAATAGGACAGTTTCTTCCACAAAGGCCACATTTCTCCCAAATAGATCACATCTTCTACAAGAAATACCAGGTTTCCCCCTTCAAATAGGACCTTTTCACCCACTAATACCTCTTTTATCCTCAAAAGAGGACAGTTTCTTCCAGACATGCCACTTTTCTCCCAAATATATCACATCTTCTCCAAGAAATACCACGTTTCCCCCTTCAAATAGGACCTTCTCACCCACAAATACCTCTTTTATCCCCAAAATAGGACAGTTTCTTCCAGACATGCCACATTTCTCCCAAATATATCACATCTTCTCCAAGAAATACCAGGTTTCCCCCTTCAAATAGGAACTTTTCACCCACAAATACCTCTTTTATCCCCAAAAGAGGACAGTTTCTTCCAGAAATGCCACATTTCTCCCAAATATATCACATCTTCTCCATGAAATACCAGCTTTACCCCTTCAAATAGGACCTTTTCACCCACAAATACCTCTTTTATCCCCAAAAGAGGACAGTTTCTTCCAGACATGCCACATTTCTCCCAAATAGATCACATCTTCTCCAAGAAATACCAGGTTTCCCCCTTCAAATAGGACCTTTTCACCCACTAATACCTCTTTTATCCCCAAAAGAGGAGAGTTTCTTCCAGAAATGCCACATTTCTCCCAAATATATCACATCTACTCCAAGAAATACCAGGACTCCTCTGGAAATAGGAACTTTTCTCCCACAAATACCACCCTTCTCCCCACAAATAGGACATTTTCTTCCAGACATGCCACATTTCTCCCAAATATATCACATCTTCTCCAAGAAATACCAGGTTTTCCCCTGGAAATAGGACCTTTTCACCCACAAATACCTGTTCTATCCCCAAAATAGGACAGTTTCTTCCAGAAATGCCACATTTCTCCCAAATATATCACATCTTCTCCAAGAAATACCAGGTTTCCCCTTTCAAATAGGACCTTTTCCCCACAAATACCTCTTTTATCCCCAAAAGAGGACAGTTTCTTCCAGAAAGGCCACATTTCTCCCAAATATATCACATCTTCTCCAAGAAATACCACGTTTCCCACTTCAAATAGGACCTTCTCACCCACAAATACCTCTTTTATCCCCAAAATAGGACAGTTTTTTCGAGACATGCCACATTTCTCCCAAATATATCACAACTCCTTCAAGAAATACCAGCTTTCCCCCTTCAATTAGGAACTTTTCTCCATGAAATACCTGTTTTGTCCCCAAAAGAGGACATTTTCTTCCAGAAATGCCACATTTCTCCCAAATATATCACATCTTCTCCCACAAATACCAGCTTTCCCCCTTCAAATAGGACCTTTTCAACCACTAATACCTCTTTTATCCCCAAAATAGGACAGTTTCTTCCAGAAATGCCACATTTCTCCCAAATATATCACATCTTCTCCAAGAAAAGCCAGGATTCCTCCGGAAAGAGGACCTTCTCATTTAAAACTACCAGCCTTCTCCCCCCAAATTGGACTTTTTCTTCCAGAAAGGCCACATTTCTCCCAAATAGATCACATCTTCTCCAAGAAATACCAGGATTTCTCCTGAAATTGGACTTTCTCACCCACCACAACCAGCCTTCTCCCCCCAAATTGGACATTTTCTTCCAGACATGCCACATTTCTCCCAAATAGATCACATCTTCTCCAAGAAATACCAGGTTTCCCCCTTCAAATAGGACCTTTTCACCCACAAATACCTCTTTTATCCCCAAAATAGGACAGTTTCTTCCAGACATGCCTCATTTCTCCCAAATATATCACATCTTCTCCAAGAAATACCAGCTTTCCCCCTTCAAATAGGACCTTTTCTCCCACAAATACCTCTTTTATCCCCAAAATAGGACAGTTTCTTGCAGAAATGCCACATTTCTCCCAAATAGATCACATCTTCTCCAAGAAATACCAGCTTTCCCCCTTCAAATAGGACCTTTTCTCCATGAAATACCTCTGTTATCCCCAAAAGAGGACAGTTTCTGCCAGACATGCCACATTTCTCCCAAATAGATCACCTCTTCTCCAAGAAATACCACGTTTCCCCCTTCAAATAGGACCTTTTCACCCACAAATACCTCTTTTATCCCCAAAAGAGGACAGTTTCTTCCTGACATGCCACATTTCTCCCAAATATATCACATCTTCTCCAAGAAATACCACGTTTCCCCCTTCAAATAGGACCTTTTCTCCCACAAAGACCTGTTTTATCCCCAAAAGAGGACAGTTTCTTCCAGACATGCCACATTTCTCCCAAATAGATCACATCTTCTCCAAGAAATACCAGCTTTCCCCCTTCAAATAGGACCTTTTCACCCACAAATACCTCTTTTATCCCTCAAATAGGACAGTTTCATCCAGACATGCCACATATCTCCCAAATATATCACATCTTCTCCAAGAAATACCAGGATTCCTCCTGAAAGAGGACCTTTTCTCCCTCAAATACCAGCCTTCTCCCCCCAAATAGGACAGTTTCTTCCTGACATGCCACATTTCTCCCAAATATATCACATCTTCTCCAAGAAATGCCACGTTTCCCCCTTCAAATAGGACCTTTTCACCCACAAATACCTGTTTGATCCCCAAAAGAGGACAGTTTCTGCCAGAAAGGCCACATTTCTCCCAAACATATCACATCTTCTCCAAGAAATACCAGCTTTCCCCCTTCAAATAGGACCTTTTCACCCACAAATACCTCTATTATCCACAAAATAGGACAGTTTCTTCCAGAAAGGCCACATTTCTCCCAAATAGATCACATCTTCTCCAAGAAATACCAGGGTTCCCTCTTCAAATAGGACCTTTTCACCCACAAATACCTGTTTTATCCCCAAAAGAGGACAGTTTCTTCCAGAAATGCCACATTTCTCCCAAATATATCACATCTTCTCCAAGAAATACCACGTTTCCCCCGTCAAATAGGACCTTCTCACCCACAAATACCTCTTTTATCCCCAAAATAGGACAGTTTCTTCCAGACATGCCACATTTCTCCCAAATATATCACATCTTCTCCAAGAAATACCAGGTTTCCCCCTTCAAATAGGACCTTTTCACCCACAAATACCTGTTCTATCCCCATAAGAGGACAGTTTCTTCCAGAAATGCCACATTTCTCCCAAATATATCACATCTTCTCCAAGAAATACCAGGTTTCCCCCTTCAAATAGGACCTTTTCCCCACAAATACCTCTTTTATCCCCAAAAGAGGACAGTTTCTTCCAGAAAGGCCATATTTCTCCCAAATATATCACATCTTCTCCAAGAAATACCACGTTTCCCACTTCAAATAGGACCTTCTCACCCACAAATACCTCTTTTATCCCCGAAAGAGGACAGTTTTTTCCAGACATGCCACATTTCTCCCAAATATATCACATCTTCTCCAAGAAATACCAGGTTTCCCCCTTGAAATAGGACCTTCTCACCCACAAATACCTCTTTTATCCCCAAAAGAGGACAGTTTCTTCCTGACATGCCACATTTCTCCCAAATATATCACAACTCCTCCAAGAAATACCAGGTTTCCCCCTTCAAATAGGAACTTTTCTCCATGAAATACCTGTTTTATCCCCAAAAGAGGACATTTTCTTCCAGAAATGCCACATTTCTCCCAAATATATCACATCTTCTCCAAGAAATACCAGCTTTCCCCCTTCAAATAGGACCTTTTCAACCACTAATACCTCTTTTATCCCCAAAATAGGACAGTTTCTTCCAGAAATGCCACATTTCTCCCAAATATATCACATCTTCTCCAAGAAAAGCCAGGATTCCTCCGGAAAGAGGACCTTCTCATTTAAAACTACCAGCCTTCTCCCCCCAAATTGGACATTTTCTTCCAGAAAGGCCACATTTCTCCCAAATAGATCACATCTTCTCCAAGAAATACCAGGATTTCTCCTGAAATAGGACCTTCTCACCCACAACAACCAGCCTTCTCCCCCCAAATTGGACATTTTCTTCCAGACATGCCACATTTCTCCCAAATAGATCACATCTTCTCCATGAAATACCAGCTTTCCCCCTTCAAATAGGACCTTTTCTCCCACAAATACCTGTTTTATCCCCCAAATAGGACAGTTTCTGCCAGACATGCCACATTTCTCCCAAATATACCACCTCTTCTCCAAGAAATACCTGCTTTCCCCCTTCAAATAGGACCTTTTCACCCACAAATACCTCTTTTATCCCCAAAAGAGGACAGTTTCTTCCAGACATGCCACATTTCTCCCAAATAGATCACATCTTCTCCAAGAAATACCAGGTTTCCCCCTTCAAATAGGACCTTTTCACCCACAAATACCTGTTTTATCCCCAAAAGAGGACAGTTTCATCCAGAAATGCCACATTTCTCCCAAATAGATCACATCTTCTCCAAGAAATACCAGGTTTCCCCCTTCAAATAGGACCTTTTCACCCACAAATACCTCTTTTATCCCCAAAAGAGGACAGTTTCTTCCTGACATGCCACATTTCTCCCAAATATATCACATCTTCTCCAAGAAATACCACGTTTCCCCCTACAAATAGGACCTTTTCTCCCACAAATACCTCTTTTATCCCCAAAAGAGGACAGTTTCTTCCAGACATGCCACATTTCTCCCAAATAGATCACATCTTCTCCAAGAAATACCAGGGTTCCCCCTTCAAATAGGACCTTTTCACCCACAAATACCTCTTTTATCCCCAAAATAGAACAGTTTCTTCCAGAAATGCCATATTTCTCCCAAACATATCACATCTTCTCCAAGAAATACCACCATTCCCCCTTCAAATAGGACCTTTTTACCCACAAATACCTCTTTTATCCCCAAAAGAGGACAGTTTCTTCCAGAAATGGCACATTTCTCCCAAACATATCACATCTCCTCCAAGAAATACCAGGATTCCTCCTGAAATAGGACCTTCTCTCCCACAACTACAAGCCTTCTCCCCCCAAATTGGACATTTTCTTCCAGAAATGCCTCATTTCTCCCAAATAGATCACATCTTCTCCAAGAAATACCAGGGTTCCCCCTTGAATTAGGACCTTTTCTCCATGAAATACCTCTTTTATCCCCAAAAGAGGACAGTTTCTTCCAGAAATGGCACATTTCTCACAAATAGATCACATCTTCTCCAAGAAATGCCAGGATTCCTCCTGAAATAGGACCTTCTCACCCAAAACTACCAACCTTTTCCCCCCAAATAGGACATTTTCTTCCAGACATGCCACATTTCTCCCAAATATATCATATCTTCTCCAAGAAATACCAGGTTTCCCACTTCAAATGGGAAATTTTCACCCACAAATAGCTGTTTTATCCCCAAAAGAGGACAGTTTCTTCCAGAAAGGCCACATTTCTCCCAAATATATCACATCTTCACCAAGAAATACCAGGGTTCCCCCTTCAAATAGGACCTTTTCACCCACAAATACCTCTTTTATCCCTTCAAATAGGACAGTTTCTGCCAGACATGCCACATTTCTCCCAAATATATCACTTCTTCTCCAAGAAATAAAAGGATTCCTCCTGAAATAGGACATTTCTCCCTCGAATACCAGCCTTCTCCCCCCAAATAGGACAGTTTCTTCCAGAAATGCCAGATTTCTCCCAAATAGATCACATCTTCTCCAAGAAATACCAGGTTTTCCCCTTCAAATTGGACCTTTTCACCCACAAATACCTCTTTTATCCCCAGAATAGGACAGTTTCTTCCAGACATGCCACATTTCTCCCAAATATAGCACATCTTCTCCAAGAAATGCCAGGATTCCTCCTGAAATAGGACCTTTTCACCCACAAATACCTCTTTTATCCCCAAAACAGGACAGTTTCTTCCAGAATTGCCACATTTCTCCCAAATATATCACATCTTCTCCAAGAAATACCAGGTTTCCCCCTTCAAAAGGACCTTTTCACCCACAAATACATGTTTTGTCCCCAAAAGAGGACAGTTTCTTCCAGAAAGGCCAGATTTCTCCCAAATATATCACATCTTCTCCAAGAAATACCAGCTTTCCCCCTTCAAATAGGACCTTTTCACCCACAAATACCTCTTTTATCCCCAAAATAGGACAGTTTCTTCCAGAAATGCCACATTTCTCCCAAATTTATCACATCTCCAAGAAATACCAGGTTTCCTCCTGAAATAGGACCTTGTCACCCACAGATTCCTGTTTTATCCCTTTGTTCCGAGCGACTTTTCGTTTTGGAGTGTTTATCCGATGCTACACTTCAGCATTCTGTGACGAATAAAATAGAAGAGAAAAGCCCCACTAATAAGGCAGCTAGAAGGTCCAGTAGCCACACACATTGTGCTTTCAGGGAGGACGTTCCAGAAAGTCGAGAGTTGTGGCTTCTTTCCTGCGGAGAAAAAACCCCCTGTTTTCAAGCAATGCAGGACGCTGAATTCGCACCTTCTCGGCATAGGAATACCGCTCCTTCGCTCTCGTGGCTCGAAAGCGGCACTCGCTCTGAACCGCTCCGGAGAGTCTGCAGTTGCTGTCCGGTCCATCGCGGTTCTGCCCGAGTGCCGCTTGCAGCCTTCAGCAGTGCTCTCGTTTGTCTCGGATGCCGGGAAAGAGCGACTTCAGCCGGATGCTTTTCTCCGACGAGTGAGCGGCTTCTTCTGCGCACATCGCAATGGAGCGCTTCTGACTTCTCCTTCTGTCCATGCAGAATGCACTACGCTTCTCTCTCATTCTTATCCCTTTCTTCCGAGCGACATTTCGTTTTGGAGTGTTTATCCGATGCTACACTTCAGCATTCTGTGACGAATAGAGTAGAAGTGGAAACCACACTAATAAGGCAGCTAGAAGTTCGAGGAGCGACACACGTAGTGCTTTCGGGGAGGACGTTCCAGAAAGTCGAGAGTTGTGGCTTCTTTCCTGCGGAGAAAAAAACCCCTGTTTTCAGGCAATGCTGGACGCTGAATTCGCTCCTTCTCGGCATTTCAATACCGCTCCTTCGCTCTCGTGGCTCGAAAGCGGCACTCGCGCTGAACCGCTCCGGAGAGTCTGCAGTTGCTGTCCGGTCCATCGCGGTTCTGCCCGAGTGCCGCTTGCAGCCTTCAGCAGCGCTCTCGTTTCTCTCGGATGCCGGGAAAGAGCGACTTCAGCCGGATGCTTTTCTCCGACGAGTGAGCGGCTTCTTCTGCGCACATCGCAATGGAGCGCTTTTGACTTCTCCATGTGTCCATGCAGAATGCACTACGCTTCTCTCTCATTCTTATCCCTTCCTTCCGAGCGACATTTCGTTTTGGAGTGTTTATCCGATGTAACACTTCAGCATTCTGTGACGAATAGAGTAGAAGAGAAAAGCCCCACTAATAAGGCAGCAAGAAGCTCCAGAAGCCACACACGCTGTGTGTGCCTTATAAACACTCCAAAACGAAATGTCGCTCGGAAGGAAGAGATAAGAATGAGAATGTCCACCCCGAAAGCACAACGTGCGTCGCTCCTCGAACTTCTAGCTGCCTTATTAGTGGGGCTTTTCTCTTCTATTTTATTCGTCACAGAATGCTGAAGTGTAGCATCGGATAAACACTCCAAAACGAAAAGTCGCTCGGAACAAAGGGATAAAACAGGAATCTGTGGGTGACAAGGTCCTATTTCAGGAGGAAACCTGGTATTTCTTGGAGATGTGATATATTTGGGAGAAATGTGGCATTTCTGGAAGAAACTGTCCTCTTTTGGGGATAAAAGAGGTATTTGTGGGTGAAAAGGTCCTATTTGAAGGGGGAAAGCTGGTATTTCTTGGAGAAGATGTGATATATTTGGGAGAAATCTGGCCTTTCTGGAAGAAACTGTCCTCTTTTGGGGACAAAACATGTATTTGTGGGTGAAAAGGTCCTTTTGAAGGGGGAAAGCTGGTATTTCTTGGAGAAGATGTGATATATTTGGGAGAAATGTGGCATGTCTGGAAGAAACTGTCCTATTTGGGGGATAAAAGAGGTATTAGTGGTTGAAAAGGTCCTATTTGAAGGGGGAAACCTGGTATTTCTTGGAGAAGATGTGATATATTTGGGAGAAATGTGGCCTTTCTGGAAGAAACTGTCCTATTTTAAGGATAAAAGAGGTATTTGTGGGTGAAAAGGTCCTATTTGAAGGGGGAAAGCTGGTATTTCTTGGAGAAGATGTGATCTATTTGGGAGAAATGTGGCATGTCAGGAAGAAACTGTCCTATTTTGGGGATAAAAGAGGTATTTGTGGGTGAAAAGTTCCTATTTGAAGGGGGAAAGCTGGTATTTCTTGGAGAAGATGTGATCTATTTGGGAGAAATGTGGCATGTCTGGAAGAAACTGTCCTCTTTTGGGGACAAAACATGTATTTGTGGGTGAAAAGGTCCTTTTGAAGGGGGAAAGCTGGTATTTCTTGGAGAAGATGTGATATATTTGGGAGAAATGTGGCATGTCTGGAAGAAACTGTCCTATTTGGGGGATAAAAGAGGTATTAGTGGTTGAAAAGGTCCTATTTGAAGGGGGAAACCTGGTATTTCTTGGAGAAGATGTGATATATTTGGGAGAAATGTGGCCTTTCTGGAAGAAACTGTCCTATTTTAAGGATAAAAGAGGTATTTGTGGGTGAAAAGGTCCTATTTGAAGGGGGAAAGCTGGTATTTCTTGGAGAAGATGTGATCTATTTGGGAGAAATGTGGCATGTCAGAAGAAACTGTCCTATTTTGGGGATAAAACAGGTATTTGTGGGTGAAAATGTCCTATTTGAAGGGGGAAAGCTGGTATTTCTTGGAGAAGATGTGATCTATTTGGGAGAAATGTGGCCTTTCTGGAAGAAACTGTCCTCTTTTCGGGATAAAAGAGGCATTTGTGGGAGAAAAGGTCCTATTTGAAGGGGGAAACGTGGTATTTCTTGGAGAAGATGTGATCTATTTGGGAGAAATGTGGCCTTTCTGGAAGAAACTGTCCTCTTTTCGGGATAAAAGAGGCATTTGTGGGAGAAAAGGTCCTATTTGAAGGGGGAAACGTGGTATTTCTTGGAGAAGATGTGATCTATTTGGGAGAAATGTGGCATTTCTGGAAGAAACTGTCCTATTTGAGGGGAGAAGGCTGGTATTTGTGGGAGAAAAGGTCCTATTTCAGGAGGAATCCTGGTATTTCTTGGAGCAGATATGATCTATTTGGGAGAAATGTGGCATTTCTGGAAGAAACTGTCCTATTTTGGGGATAAAAGAGGTATTTGTTGGTGAAAAGGTCCTATTTGAAGGGGGAACCGTGGTATTTCTTGGAGAAGATGTGATATATTTAGGAGAAATCTGGCATTTCTGGAAGAAACTGTCCTCTTTTGGGGATAAAAGAGGTATTTGTGGGTGAAAAGGTCCTATTTGAAGGGGGAAACGTGGTATTTCTTGGAGAAGATATGATATATTTGGGAGAAATGTGGCATTTCTGGCAGAAACTGTCCTATTTTGGGGATAAAAGAGGTATTTGTGGGTGAAAAGTTCCTATTTGAAGGGGGAAACCTGGTATTTCTTGGAGAAGAGGTGATATATTTGGGAGAAATGTGGCATTTCTTGAAGAAACTGTCCAATTTTGGGGATAAAACAGGTATTTGTGGTTGAAAAGGTCCTATTTGAAGGGGGAAACCTGTTATTTGTTGGAGAAGATGTGATATATTTGGGAGAAATGTGGCATTTCTGGAAGAAACTGTCGTCTTTTGGGGATAAAACAGGTATTTGTGGTTGAAAAGGTCCTATTTGAATGGGGAAACGTGGTATTTCTTGGAGAAGATGTGATATATTTGGTAGAAATGTGCCATTTGTGGAAGAAACTGTCCTACTTTAGGGATAAAACAGGTATTTGTGGGTGAAAAGGTCCTATTTGAAGGGGGACACGTGGTATTTCTTGGAGAAGATGTGGTATATTTGGGAGAAATGTGGCATTTCTGGAAGAAACTGTCCTATTTTGGGGATAAAACAGGTATTTGTGGGTGAAAAGGTCCTATTTGAAGGGGGAAAGCTGGTATTTCTTGGAGAAGATGTGATCTATTTGGGAGAAATGTGGCATTTCTGGAAGAAACTGTCCTCTTTTGGGGATAAAAGAGGTATTTGTGGGTGAAAAGGTCCTATTTGAAGGGGGAAACGTGGTATTTCTTGGAGAAGATGTGATATATTTGGGAGAAATGTGGCATGTCTGGAAGAAACTGTCCTCTCTTGGGGACAAAACAGGTATTTGTGGGTGAAAAGGTCCTATTTGAAGGGGGAAACGTGGTATTTCTTGGAGAAGATGTGATCTATTTGGGAGAAATGTGGCATTTCTGGAAGAAAATGTCCAATTTGTGGGGAGAAGGCTGGTAGTTGTGGGTGAGCAGGTCCTATTTCAGGAGGAATGCTGGTATTTCTTGGAGAAGATGTGATATATTTGGGAGAAATGTGGCATTTCTGGAAGAAACTCTCCTATTTTGGGGATAAAACAGGTATTTGTGGGTGAAAAGGTCCTATTTGAAGGGGGAAACCTGGTATTTCATGGAGAAGATGTGATATATTTGGGAGAAATGTGGCATGTCTGGAAGAAAATGTCCTATTTGGGGGGAGAAGGCTCGTACTTGTGGGAGAAAAGGTCCTATTTCAGGAGGAATCCTGGTATTTCTTGGAGGTGATGAGATATGTTTGGGAGAAATGTGGCATGTCAGGAAGAAACTGTCCTCTTTTGGGGATAAAAGAGGTATTTTTGGGTGAAAAGGTCCTATTTGAAGGGGGAAAGCTGGTATTTCTTGGAGAAGATGTGATCTATTTGGGAGAAATGTGGCATTTCTGGAAGAAAATGTCCTCTTTTGGGGATAGAACAGGTATTTGTGGGTGAAAATTTCCTATTTGAAGGGGGAAACCTGGTATTTCTTGGAGAAGATATGATATATTTGGGAGAAATGTGGCATTTCTGGAAGAAAATGTCCTATTTTGGGCATAAAACAGCTATTTGTGGGTGAAAATTTCCTATTTGAAGGGGGAACCCTGGTATTTCTTGGAGAAGATGTGATATATTTGGGAGAAATGTGGCATTTCTGGAAGAAACTGTCCTGTTTTGGGGATAAAAGAGGTATTTGTGGGTGAAAAGGTCCTATTTGAAGGGGGAAAGCTGGTATTTCATGGAGAAAATGTGATATATTTGGGAGAAATGAGGCATTTCTGGAAGAAACTGTCCTATTTGGGGGGAGAAGCCTGGTATTAGTGGGTGAGAAGGTCCTATTTCAGGAGGAATCCTGGTATTTCTTGGAGAAGATGTGATATATTTGGGAGAAATGTGGCATTTCTGGAAGAAACTGTCCTCTTTTGGGGATAAAAGAGGTATTAGTGGGTGAAAAGGTCCTATTTGAAGTGGGAAAGCTGGTATTTCTTGGAGAAGATGTGATATATTTGGGAGAAATGTGGCATGTCAGGAAGAAACTGTCCTCTTTTGGGGATAAAAGAGGTATTTGTGGGTGAAAAGGTCCTATTTGAAGGGGGAAAGCTGGTATTTCTTGGAGAAGATGTGATATATTTGGGAGAAATGTGGCCTTTCTGGAAGAAACTGTCCTCTTTTGGGGATAAAAGAGGTATGTGTGGGTGATAAGGTCCTATTTGAAGGGGGAACCCTGGTATTTCTTGGAGAAGATGTGATCTATTTGGGAGAAATGTGGCATTTCTGGAAGAAAATGTCCTATTTGGCGGGAGAAGGCTGGTACTTGTGGGAGGAAAGGTCCTATTTCAGGAGGAATCCTGGTATTTCTTGGAGGAGATGTGATATGTTTGGGAGAAATGTGGCCTTTCTGGAAGAAACTGTCCTCTTTTGGGAATAAAAGAGGTATTTGTGGGTGAAAAGGTCCTATTTGAAGGGGGAAACCTGGTATTTCTTGGAGAAGATGTGATCTATTTGGGAGAAATCTGGCATTTCTGGAAGAAACTGTCCTCTTTTGGGGATAGAACAGGTATTTGTGGGTGAATATTTCCTATTTGAAGGGGAAAAGCTGGTATTTCTTGGAGAAGATGTGATATATTTGGGAGAAATGTGGCATTTCTGGAAGAAAGTGTCCTCTTTTGGGGATAAAAGAGGTATTAGTGGGTGAAAAGGTCCTATTTGAAGTGGGAAACGTGGTATTTCTTGGAGAAGATGTGATATATTTGGTAGAAATCTGGCATTTCTGGAAGAATAAGTCCAATTGGAGGGATAAAACAGGTACTTGTGGTTGAAAAGGTCATATTTGAAGGGGGAATCCTGGTATTCCTTGGAGAAGATGTGATATATTTGGGAGAAATGTGGCATTTCTGGAAGAAACTGTCCTATTTTGGGGATAAAACAGGTATTTGTGGATGAAAACGTTGTATTTGAAGGGGGAAACCTGTTATTTCTTGTAGAAGATGTGATATATTTGGGAGAAATTTGGCATTTCTGGAAGAAACTGTCCTCTTTTGGGGATAAAAGAGGTATTTGTGGGTGAAAAGGTCCTATTTGAAGGGGGAAAGCTGGTATTTCTTGGAGAAGATGTGATATATTTGGGAGAAATGTGGCATTTCTGGAAGAAACTGTCCTCTTTTGGGGATAAAAGACATATTTGTGGGTGATAAACTCCTATTTGAAGGGGGAACCCTGGTATTTCTTGGAGAAGATGTGATATATTTGGGAGAAATGTGGCATGTCTGGAAGAAGCTGTCCTATTTTGGGGATAAAAGAGGTATTTGTGGGTGAAAAGGTCCTATTTGAAGGTGGAAACGTGGTATTTCTTGGAGAAGATGTGATCTATTTGGGAGAAATGTGGCATGTCTGGAAGAAAATGTCCAATTTGGGGGGAGAAGGCTGGTAGTTTTGGGTGAGAAGGTCCTATTTCAGGAGGAATCCTGGCATTTCTTGGAGAAGATGTGATCTATTTGGGAGAAATGTGGCATTTCTGGAAGAAAGTATCCTCTTTTGGGGATAAAAGAGGTATTTGTGGGTGAAAAGGTCCTATTTGAAGGGGGAAACCTGGTATTTCTTGGAGAAGATGTGATATATTTGGGAGAAATGTGGCATTTCTGGAAGAAAATGTCCAATTTGTGGGAAGAAGGCTGGTAGTTGTGGGTGAGAAGGACCTATTTCAGGTGGAATCCTGGTATTTCTTGGAGAAGATGTGATATATTTGGGAGAAATGTGGCATTTCTGGAAGAAACTGTCCTATTTTGGGGATAAAAGAGGTATTTGTGGGTGAAAAGGTCCTATTTGAAGGGGGAAATCTGGTATTTCTTGGAGAAGATGTGATATATTTGGGAGAAATGTGGCATTTCTGGAAGAAACTGTCCTCTTTTGGGGATAAAAGAGGTATTTGTGGGTGAAAAGGTCCTATTTGAAGGGGGAACCCGGGTATTTCTTGGAGAAGATGTGATCTATTTGGGAGAAACGTGGCATTTCTGGAAGAAACTGTCCTATTTTGGGGATAAAAGAGGTATGTGTGGGAGAAAAGTTCCTATTTCAGGAGGAATCCTGGTATTTCTTGGAGAAGTTGTGATGTGTTTGGGAGAAATGTGCCATTTCTGGAAGAAACTGTCCTATTTTGGGGATAAAAGAGGTATTTGTGGGTGAAAAGGTCCTATTTGAAGGGGGAAACCTGGTATTTCTTGGAGAAGATGTGATCTATTTGGGAGAAATGTGGCATGTCTGGAAGAAACTGTCCTCTTTTGGGGATAAAACAGGTATTTGTGGGAGAAAATGTCCTATTTGAAGGGGGAAACGTGGTATTTCTTGGAGAAGATGTGATATATTTGGGAGAAATGTGGCCTTTCTGGAAGAAACTGTTCTATTTTGGGGTTAAAAGAGGTATTTGTGGGGAAAAGGTCCTATTTGAAGGGGGAAACGTGGTATTTCTTGGAGAAGATGTGATATTTTTGGGAGAAATGTGGCCTTTCTGGAAGAAACTGTTCTATTTTGGGGATAAAAGAGGTATTTGTGGGTGAAAAGTTCCTATTTGAAGGGGGAAAGCTGGTATTTCTTGGAGAAGAGGTGATATATTTGGGAGAAATGTGGCATTTCTGGAAGAAACTGTCCTCTTTTGGGGATAAAAGAGGTATTTGTGGGTGAAAAGGTCCTATTTGAAGGGGGAAACGTGGTATTTCTTGGAGAAGATGTGATCTATTTGGGAGAAATGTGGCATGTCAGGAAGAAACTGTCCTCTTTTGGAGATAAAACAGGTATTACAGGGTGAAAAGGTCCTATTTCCAGGGGGAAACGTGGTATTTCCTGGAGAAGATGTGATCTATTTGGGAGAAATGTGGCCTTTCTGGAAGAAACTGTCCTCTTTTGGGGATAAAAGAGGTATTTGTGGGTGAAAAGGTCCTATTTGAAGGGGGAAAGCTGGTATTTCTTGGAGAAGATGTGATATATTTGGGAGAAATGTGGCCTTTCTGGAAGAAAATGTCCAGTTTGGGGGGAGAAGGCTGGTAGTTTTGGGTGAGAAGGTCCTATTTCAGGAGGAATCCAGGTATTTCTTGGAGAAGATGTGATCTATTTGGGAGAAATGTGGCCTTTCTGGAGGAAAATGTCCAATTTGGGGGGAGAAGGCTGGTAGTTTTGGGTGAGAAGGTCCTCTTTCAGGAGGAATCGTGGTATTTCTTGGAGAAGATGTGATATATTTGGGAGAAATGTGGCATGTCTGGAAGAAACTGTCCTCTTTTGGGGATAAAAGAGGTATTAGTGGTAGAAAAGGTCCTATTTGAAGGGGGAAAGCTGGTATTTCTTGGAGAAGATGTGATATATTTGGGAGAAATGTGGCATTTCTAGAAGAAAATGTCCTCTTTTGGGGATAAAAGAGGTATTTCATGGAGAAAAGGTCCTAATAGAAGGGGGAAACCTGGTATTTCTTGGAGGAGTTGTGATATATTTGGGAGAAATGTGGCATTTCTGGAAGAAACTGTCCACTTTTGGGGATAAAACAGGTATTTGTGGGAGAAAAGGTCCTATTTGAAGGGGGAACCCTGGTATTTCTAGGAGAAGATGTGATATGTTTCGGAGAAATGTGGCATGTCTGGAAAAAACTGTCCTCTTTTGGGGATAAAAGAGGTATTTGTGGGTGAAAGGGTCCTATTTGAAGGGGGAAAGATGGTATTTCTTGGAGAAGATGTGATATATATGGGAGAAACGTGGCATTCCTGGGAGAAACTGTCCTATTTTGGGGATAAAACAGGTATTTGTGGGTGAAAAGGTCCTATTTCCAGGGGACAACCTGGTATTTCTTGGAGAAGATGTGATATATTTGGGAGAACTGTGGCATGTCTGGAAGAAAATGTCCTATTTGGGGGGAGAAGGGTGGTATTTGTGGGAGAAAAGGTCCTATTTCAGGAGGAATCCTGGTATTTCTTGGAGGAGATGTGATATGTTTGGGAGAAATGTGGCCTTTCTGGAAGAAACTGTCCTCTTTTGGGGATAAAAGAGGTATTTGTGGGTGAAAAGGTCCTATTTGAAGGGGGAAAGCAGGTATTTCTTGGAGAAGATGTGATATATTAGGGAGAAATGTGGCATGTCTGGAAGAAACTGTCCTCTTCTGGGGATAAAAGAGGTATTTCTGGGTGAAAAGGTCCTATTTGAAGGGGGAAACCTGGTATTTCTTGGAGAAGATATGATATATTTGGGAGAAATGTGGCATTTCTGGAAGAAACTGTCCTATTTTGGGGATCAAACAGGTATTTGTGGGTGAAAAGGTCCTATTTGAAGGGGGAACCCTGGTATTTCTTGGAGAAGATGTGATATATTTGGGAGAAATGTGGCATGTCTGGCAGATACTGTCCTATTTTGGGGATCAAACAGGTATTTGTGGGTGAAAAGGTCCTATTTGAAGGGGGAAAGCTGGTATTTCTTGGAGAAGAGGTGATATATTTGGGAGAAATGTGGCATGTCTGGAAGAAACTGTCCTATTTTGGGGATAAAAGAGGTATTTGTGGGAGAAAAGGTCCTATTTGAAGGGGGAAAGCTGGTATTTCTTGGAGAAGATGTGATCTATTTGGGAGAAATGTGGCCTTTCTGGAAGAAAATGTCAAATTTGTGGGGAGAAGGCTGGTAGTTTTCGGTGAGAAGGTCCTATTTCAGGAGGAATCCTGGTATTTCTTGGAGAAGATGTGATATATTTGGGAGAAATGTGGCATGTCTGGAAGAAAATGTCCAATTTGGGGGGAGAAGGCTGGTAGTTTTGGGTGAGAAGGTCCTCTTTCAGGAGGAATCCTGGCATTTCTTGGAGAAGATGTGATCTATTTGGGAGAAATGTGGCATGTCTGGAAGAAACTGTCCTCTTTTGGGGATAAAAGAGGTATTAGTGGTAGAAAAGGTCCTATTTGAAGGGGGAAACGTGGTATTTCTTGGAGAAGATGTGATATATTTGGGAGAAATGTGGCATGTCAGGAAGAAACTGTCCTACTCTGGGGATAAAAGAGGTATTTGTGGGTGAAAAGGTCCTATTTGAAGGGGGAAAGCTGGTATTTCTTGGAGAAGATGTGATATATTTTGGAGAAATGTGGCATGTCAGGAAGAAACTGTCCTCTTTTGGGGATAAAAGAGGTATGTGTGGGTGATAAGGTCCTATTTGAAGGGGGAACCCTGGTATTTCTTGGAGAAGATGTGATATATTTGGGAGAAATGTGGCATTTCTGGAAGAAAATGTCCTATTTGGGGGGAGAAGGCTGGTACTTGTGGGAGGAAAGGTCCTATTTCAGGAGGAATCCTGGTATTTCTTGGACGAGATGTGATATGTTTGGGAGAAATGTGGCCTTTCTGGAAGAAACTGTCCTCTTTTGGGAATAAAAGAGGTATTTGTGGGTGAAAAGGTCCTATTTGAAGGGGGAAACCTGGTATTTCTTGGAGAAGATGTGATATATTTGGGAGAAATCTGGCATTTCTGGAAGAAACTGTCCTCTTTTGGGGATAGAACAGGTATTTGTGGGTGAATATTTCCTATTTGAAGGGGAAAAGCTGGTATTTCTTGGAGAAGATGTGATATATTTGGGAGAAATGTGGCATTTCTGGAAGAAAGTGTCCTCTTTTGGGGATAAAAGAGGTATTTGTGGGTGAAAAGGTCCTATTTGAAGTGGGAAACGTGGTATTTCTTGGAGAAGATGTGATATATTTAGGAGAAATCTGGCATTTCTGGAAGAATAAGTCCAATTGGAGGGATAAAACAGGTACTTGTGGTTGAAAAGGTCGTATTTGAAGGGGGAATCCTGGTATTCCTTGGAGAAGATGTGATATATTTGGGAGAAATGTGGCATTTCTGGAAGAAACTGTCCTATTTTGGGGATAAAACAGGTATTTGTGGGTGAAAACGTTGTATTTGAAGGGGGAAACCTGTTATTTCTTGTAGAAGATGTGATATATTTGGGAGAAATTTGGCATTTCTGGCAGAAACTGTCCTCTTTTGGGGATAAAAGAGGTATTTGTGGGTGAAAAGGTCCTATTTGAAGGGGGAAAGCTGGTATTTCTTGGAGAAGATGTGATATATTTGGGAGAAATGTGGCATTTCTGGAAGAAACTGTCCTCTTTTGGGGATAAAAGACATATTTGTGGGTGATAAACTCCTATTTGAAGGGGGAACCCTGGTATTTCTTGGAGAAGATGTGATCTATTTGGGAGAAATGTGGCATGTCTGGAAGAAGCTGTCCTATTTTGGGGATAAAAGAGGTATTTGTGGGTGAAAAGGTCCTATTTGAAGGGGGAAACGTGGTATTTCTTGGAGAAGATGTGATCTATTTGGGAGAAATGTGGCATGTCTGGAAGAAAATGTCCAATTTGGGGGGAGAAGGCTGGTAGTTTTGGGTGAGAAGGTCCTATTTCAGGAGGAATCCTGGCATTTCTTGGAGAAGATGTGATCTATTTGGGAGAAATGTGGCATTTCTGGAAGAAAGTATCCTCTTTTGGGGATAAAAGAGGTATTTGTGGGTGAAAAGGTCCTATTTGAAGGGGGAAACCTGGTATTTCTTGGAGAAGATGTGATATATTTGGGAGAAATGTGGCATTTCTGGAAGAAAATGTCCAATTTGTGGGAAGAAGGCTGGTAGTTGTGGGTGAGAAGGACCTATTTCAGGTGGAATCCTGGTATTTCTTGGAGAAGATGTGATCTATTTGGGAGAAATGTGGCATTTCTGGAAGAAACTGTCCTATTTTGGGGATAAAAGAGGTATTTGTGGGTGAAAAGGTCCTATTTGAAGGGGGAAACCTGGTATTTCTTGGAGAAGATGTGATATATTTGGGAGAAATGTGGCATTTCTGGAAGAAACTGTCCTCTTTTGGGGATAAAAGAGGTATTTGTGGGTGAAAAGGTCCTATTTGAAGGGGGAACCCTGGTATTTCTTGGAGAAGATGTGATCTATTTGGGAGAAACGTGGCATTTCTGGAAGAAACTGTCCTATTTTGGGGATAAAAGAGGTATGTGTGGGAGAAAAGTTCCTATTTCAGGAGGAATCCTGGTATTTCTTGGAGAAGTTGTGATATGTTTGGGAGAAATGTGCCATTTCTGGAAGAAACTGTCCTCTTTTGGGGATAAAAGAGGTATTTGTGGGTGAAAAGGTCCTATTTGAAGGGGGAAACCTGGTATTTCTTGGAGAAGATGTGATCTATTTGGGAGAAATGTGGCATGTCTGGAAGAAACTGTCCTCTTTTGGGGATAAAACAGGTATTTGTGGGAGAAAAGGTCCTATTTGAAGGGGGAAAGCTGGTATTTCTTGGAGAAGATGTGATCTATTTGGGAGAAATGTGTCATTTCTGGAAGAAACTGTTCTATTTTGGGGTTAAAAGAGGTATTTGTGGGGAAAAGGTCCTATTTGAAGGGGGAAACGTGGTATTTCTTGGAGAAGATGTGATATTTTTGGGAGAAATGTGGCCTTTCTGGAAGAAACTGTTCTATTTTGGGGATAAAAGAGGTATTTGTGGGTGAAAAGTTCCTATTTGAAGGGGGAAAGCTGGTATTTCTTGGAGAAGAGGTGATATATTTGGGAGAAATGTGGCATTTCTGGAAGAAACTGTCCTCTTTTGGGGATAAAAGAGGTATTTGTGGGTGAAAAGGTCCTATTTGAAGGGGGAAACGTGGTATTTCTTGGAGAAGATGTGATCTATTTGGGAGAAATGTGGCATGTCTGGAAGAAACTGTCCTCTTTTGGAGATAAAACAGGTATTACAGGGTGAAAAGGTCCTATTTCCAGGGGGAAACGTGGTATTTCCTGGAGAAGATGTGATCTATTTGGGAGAAATGTGGCATTTCTGGAAGAAACTGTCCTATTTGTGGGATAAAAGAGGTATTTGTGGGTGAAAAGGTCCTATTTGAAGGGGGAAACCTGGTATTTCTTGGAGAAGATGTGATATATTTGGGAGAAATGTGGCATTTCTGGAAGAAACTGTCCAGTTTGGGGGAGAAGGCTGGTAGTTTTGGGTGAGAAGGTCCTATTTCAGGAGGAATCCAGGTATTTCTTGGAGAAGATGTGATCTATTTGGGAGAAATGTGGCCTTTCTGGAGGAAAATGTCCAATTTGGGGGGAGAAGGCTGGTAGTTTTGGGTGAGAAGGTCCTCTTTCAGGAGGAATCGTGGTATTTCTTGGAGAAGATGTGATATATTTGGGAGAAATGTGGCATGTCTGGAAGAAACTGTCCTCTTTTGGGGATAAAAGAGGTATTAGTGGTAGAAAAGGTCCTATTTGAAGGGGGAAAGCTGGTATTTCTTGGAGAAGATGTGATATATTTGGGAGAAATGTGGCATTTCTGGAAGAAAATGTCCTCTTTTGGGGATAAAAGAGGTATTTCATGGAGAAAAGGTCCTAATAGAAGGGGGAAACCTGGTATTTCTTGGAGGAGTTGTGATATATTTGGGAGAAATGTGGCATTTCTGGAAGAAACTGTCCTCTTTTCGGGATAAAACAGGTATTTGTGGGAGAAAAGGTCCTATTTGAAGGGGGAACCCTGGTATTTCTAGGAGAAGATGTGATATGTTTCGGAGAAATGTGGCATGTCTGGAAAAAACTGTCCTGTTTTGGGGATAAAAGAGGTATTTGTGGGTGAAAGGGTCCTATTTGAAGGGGGAAAGCTGGTATTTCTTGGAGAAGATGTGATATATTTGGGAGAAACGTGGCATTCCTGGGAGAAACTGTCCTATTTTGGGGATAAAACAGGTACTTGTGGGTGAAAAGGTCCTATTTCCAGGGGACAACCTGGTATTTCTTGGAGAAGATGTGATATATTTGGGAGAACTGTGGCATGTCTGGAAGAAAATGTCCTATTTGGGGGGAGAAGGGTGGTATTTGTGGGAGAAAAGGTCCTATTTCAGGAGGAATCCTGGTATTTCTTGGAGGAGATGTGATATGTTTGGGAGAAATGTGGCCTTTCTGGAAGAAACTGTCCTCTTTTGGGGATAAAAGAGGTATTTGTGGGTGAAAAGGTCCTATTTGAAGGGGGAAAGCAGGTATTTCTTGGAGAAGATGTGATATATTAGGGAGAAATGTGGCATGTCTGGAAGAAACTGTCCTCTTCTGGGGATAAAAGAGGTATTTCTGGGTGAAAAGGTCCTATTTGAAGGGGGAAACGTGGTATTTCTTGGAGAAGATATGATATATTTGGGAGAAATGTGGCATTTCTGGAAGAAACTGTCCTATTTGGGGGATCAAACAGGTATTTGTGGGTGAAAAGGTCCTATTTGAAGGGGGAACCCTGGTATTTCTTGGAGAAGATGTGATATATTTGGGAGAAATGTGGCATGTCTGGCAGATACTGTCCTATTTTGGGGATCAAACAGGTATTTGTGGGTGAAAAGGTCCTATTTGAAGGGGGAAAGCTGGTATTTCTTGGAGAAGATGTGATATATTTGGGAGAAATGTGGCCTTTCTGGAAGAAAATGTCCAATTTGGGGGGAGAAGGCTGGTAGTTTTCGGTGAGAAGGTCCTATTTCAGGAGGAATCCTGGTATTTCTTGGAGAAGATGTGATATATTTGGGAGAAATGTGGCATGTCTGGAAGAAAATGTCCAATTTGGGGGGAGAAGGCTGGTAGTTTTGGGTGAGAAGGTCCTCTTTCAGGAGGAATCCTGGCATTTCTTGGAGAAGATGTGATCTATTTGGGAGAAATGTGGCATGTCTGGAAGAAACTGTCCTCTTTTGGGGATAATATAGGTATTTGTGTGAGAAAAGTTCCTATTTGATGGGGGAAACCTGGTATTTCTTGGAGAAGATGTGATCTATTTGGGAGAAATATGGCATTTCTGGAAGAAATTGTCCTCTTTTGGGGATAAAAGTGGTATTTGTGGGTGAAAAGGTCCTATTTGAAGGGGGAAACCTGTTATTTCTTGGAGAAGATGTGATATATTTTGGAGAAATCTGGCATTTCTGGAAGAAACTGTTTTATTTTGGGGATAAAAGAGGTATTTGTGGGTGAAAAGGTCCTATTTGAAGTTGGAAACCTGGTATTTCTTGGAGAAGAGGTGATATATTTGGGAGAAATGTGGCATGTCTGGAAGAAACTGTCCTATTTGGGGGATAAAAGAGGTATTTGTGGGAGAAAAGGTCCTATTTGAAGGGGAAAACCTGGTATTTCTTGGAGAAGATGTGATATATTTGGGAGAAATGTGGCATTTCTGGAAGAAAATGTCCTATTTTGGGGATAAAAGAGGTATTTCATGGAGAAAAGGTCCTATTTGAAGGGGGAAAGCTGGTATTTCTTGGAGAAGATGTGATATATTTGGGAGAAATGTGGCATTTCTGGAAGAAATTGTCGTATTTTGGGCATAAAACAGGTATTTGTGGTTGAAAAGATCCTATTTGAAGGGGGAACCCTGGTATTTCTTGGAGAAGATGTGATATATTTGGGAGAAATGTGGCATGTCTGGAAGAAACTGTCCTCTTTTGGGGATAAAAGTGGTATTTGTGGGTGAAAAGGTCCTATTTGAAGGGGGAAACATGGTATTTCTTGGAGAAGATGTGATCTATTTGGGAGAAAAGAGGCATTTCTGGAAGAAAATTTCCAATTTGTGGGGAGAAGGCTGGTAGTTGTGGGTGAGAAGGTCCTATTTGGAGGGGGAAACGTGGTATTTCTTGGAGAAGATGTGATCTATTTGGGAGAAATGTGGCATTTCTGGAAGAAACTGTCCTATTTTGGGGATATAACAGGTATTTGTGGGTGAAAAGTTCCTATTTGAAGGGGGAAAGCTGGTATTTCTTGGAGAAGATGTGATATATTTGGGAGAAATGTGGCATATCTGGAAGAAACTGTCCTATTTTGGGGATAAAAGAGGTATTTGTGGGTGAAAAGGTCCTATTTGAAGGGGGAACCCTGGTATTTCTTGGAGAAGATGTGATATATTTGGGAGAAATGTGGCATGTCTGGAAGAAACTGTCCTATTTGTGGGATAAAAGAGGTATTTGTGGGTGAAAAGGTCCTATTTGAAGTGGGAAACCTGGTATTTCTTGGAGAAGATGTGATATATTTGGGAGAAATGTGGCATGTCTGGAAGAAACTGTCCTCTTTTGGGGATAAAAGTGGTATTTGTGGGTGAAAAGGTCCTATTTGAAGGGGGAAACGAGGCATTTCTTGGAGAAGATGTGATCTATTTGGGAGAAATGTGGCATGTCTGGAAGAAACTGTCCTATTTTGGGGATAAAACAGGTATTTGTGGGTGAGAAGTTCCTATTTGAATGGGGAAAGCTGGTTTTTCTTGGAGAAGGTGTGATCTATTTGGGAGAAATGTGGCATTTCTGGAAGAAACTGTCCTATTTTGGGGATAAAAGAGGTATTTGTGGGTGAAAAGGTCCTATTTGAAGGGGGAAACGTGGTATTTCTTGGGGATGATGTGATCTATTTGGGAGAAATGTGGCATGTCTGGCAGAAACTGTCCTATTTGGGGGATAAAAGAGTTATTTGTGGGTGAAAAGGTCCTATTTCAGGAGGAATCCTGGTATTTCTTGGAGAAGATGTGATATATTTGGGAGAAATGTGGCCTTTCTGGAAGAAAATGTCCAATTTGGGGGGAGAAGGCTGGTAGTTTTGGGTGAGAAGGTCCTATTTCAGGAGGAATCCTGGCATTTCTTGGAGAAGATGTGATATGTTTGGGAGAAATGTGGCCTTTCTGGAAGAAACTGTCCTCTTTTGGGGATAAAAGAGGTATTTGTGGGTGAAAAGGTCCTATTTGAAGGGGGAAAGCAGGTATTTCTTGGAGAAGATGAGATATATTTGGGAGAAATGTGGCATTTCTGGAAGAAACTGTCCTCTTTTGGGGGGAAAATGCTGGTATTTTTGGGAGAAAAGGTATTATTACAGGAGAAATCCTGGTATTTCTTTGAGGAGATGTGATCTATTTGGGAGAAATGTGGCATTTCTGGAAGAAACTGTCCTCTTTTGGGGATAAAACAGGTACTTGTGGGTGAAAAGGTCCTATTTGAAGGGGGTATCCTGGTATTTCTTGGAGAAGATGTGATCTATTTGGGAGAAATGTGGCATTTCTGGCAGAAACTGTCCTCTTTTGGGGATAAAACAGGTATTTGTGGGTGAAAACGTTGTATTTGAAGGGGGAAACCTGTTATTTCTTGGAGAAGATGTGATCTATTTGGGAGAAATGTGGCATTTCTGGAAGAAACTGTCCTATTTTGGGGATAAAAGAGGTATTTGTGGTTGAAAAGGTCCTATTTGAAGTTGGAAACCTGGTATTTCTTGGAGAAGATGTGATCTATTTGGGAGAAATGTGGCATGTCTGGAAGAAACTGTCCTCTTTTGGGGATAAAAGAGGTATTTGTGGGTGAAAAGGTCCTATTTGAAGGGGGAACCCTGGTATTTCTTGGAGAAGATGTGATCTATTTGGGAGAAATGTGGCATGTCTGGAAGAAACTGTCCTCTTTTGGGGATAAAAGAGGTATTTGTGGGTGAAAATTTCCTATTTGAAGGGGGAAAGCTGGTATTTCTTGGAGAAGATGTGATATATTTGGGAGAAATGTGGCCTTTCCAGAAGAAACTGTCCTCTTTTGGGGATAAAAGAGGTATTTCATGGAGAAAAGGTCCTAATTCAAGGGGGAACCCTGGTATTTCTTGGAGAAGATGTGATCTATTTGGGAGAAATGAGGCATTTCTGGAAGAAAATGTCCCATTTGTGGGAGAAGGCTGGTAGTTGTGGGTGAGAAGGTCCTATTTCAGGAGGAATCCTGGTATTTCTTGGAGAAGATGTGATCTATTTGGGAGAAATGTGGCATTTCTGGAAGAAACTGTCCTCTTTTGGGGATAAAAGAGGTATTTGTGGGTGAAAAGGTCCTTTTTGAAGGGGGAAAGCTGGTATTTCTTGGAGAAGATGTGATATATTTGGGAGAAATGAGGCATTTCTGGAAGAAACTGTCCTCTTTTGGGGATAAAAGAGGTATTTGTGGGTGAAAAGGTCCTATTTGAAGGGGGAACCCTGGTATTTCTTGGAGAAGATGTGATATATTTGGGAGAAATGTGGCATGTCTGGAAGAAACTGTCCTCTTTTGGGGATAAAACAGGTATGTGTGGGTGAGAAGGTCCTATTTCCAGGGGAAAACCTGGTATTTCTTGGAGAAGATGTGATATATTTGGGAGAAATGTGGCATGTCTGGAAGAAAATGTCCTCTTTTGGGGGGAGAAGGCTGGTACTTGTGGGAGAAAAGGTCCTATTTGAAGGGGGAATCGTGGTATTTCTTGGAGAAGATGTGATATATTTGGGAGAAATGTGGCATTTCTGGAAGAAACTGTCCTCTTTTGGGGATAAAAGTGGTATTTGTGGGTGAAAAGGTCCTATTTGAAGGGGGAAACGTGGCATTTCTTAGAGAAGATGTGATATATTTGGGAGAAATGTGGCCTTTCTGGAAGAAACTGTCCTATTTTGGGGATAAAAGAGGTATTTGTGGGTGAAATGTTCCTTTTTGAAGGGGGAAAGCTGGTATTTCTTGGAGAAGATGTGATATATTTGGGAGAAATGTGGCATTTCTGGAAGAAACTGTCCTATTTTGGGGATAAAACAGGTATGTGTGGGTGAAAAGGTCCTATTTCCAGGGGGAAACCTGGTATTTCTTGGAGAAGATGTGATATATTTCGGAGAAATCTGGCATTTCTGGAAGAAACTGTCCTATTTTGGGGATAAAAGAGGTATTTGTGGGTGTAAAGGTCCTATTTGAAGGGGGAAACGTGATATTTCTTGGAGAAGATGTGCTATATTTGGGAGAAATGTGGCATGTCTGGCAGAAACTGTCCTATTTGGGGGATAAAACAGGTATTTGTGGGAGAAAAGGTCCTATTTGAAGGGGGAAAGCTGGTATTTCATGGAGAAGATGTGATCTATTTGGGAGAAATGTGGCATTTCTGGAAGAAAATGTCAAATTTGTGGGGAGAAGGCTGGTAGTTTTCGGTGAGAAGGTCCTATTTCAGGAGGAATCCTGGTATTTCTTGGAGAAGATGTGATATATTTGGGAGAAATGTGGCCTTTCTGGAAGAAAATGTCCAATTTGGGGGGAGAAGGCTGGTAATTTTCGGTGAGAAGGTCCTCTTTCAGGAGGAATCGTGGCATTTCTTGGAGAAGATGTGATATATTTGGGAGAAATGTGGCATTTCTGGAAGAAACTGTCCTCTTTTGGGGATAAAAGAGGTATTAGTGGTTGAAAAGGTCCTATTTGAAGGGGGAAAGCTGGTATTTCTTGGAGAAGATGTGATCTATTTGGGAGAAATGTGGCATTTCTGGAAGAAAATGTCTTCTTTTGGGGATAAAAGAGGTATTTCATGGAGAAAAGGTCCTATTTGAAGGGGGAACCCTGGTATTTCTTGGAGGAGTTGTGATCTATTTGGGAGAAATGTGGCATTTCTGGAAGAAACTGTCCTCTTTTGGGGATAAAAGAGGTATTTGTGGTTGAAAAGGTCCTATTTGAAGGGGGAATCCCGGTATTTCTTGGAGATGTGATATATTTGGGAGAAATGTGGCATGTCTGGAAGAAACTGTCCTCTTTTGGGGATAAAAGAGGTATTTGTGGGTGAGAAGGTCCTATTTGAAGGGGGAAAGCAGGTATTTCTTGGAGAAGATGTGATATATTTGGGAGAAATCTGGCATTCCTGGAAGAAACTGTCCTCTTTTGGGGATAAAAGAGGTTTTTTTGGGGAAAAGGTCCTATTTGAAGGGGGAACCCTGGTATTTCTTGGAGAAGATGTGATCTATTTGGGAGAAATGTGGCATTTCTGGAAGAAACTGTCATCTTATGGGGATAGAACAGGTATTTGTGGGTGAAAAGGTCCTATTTCCAGCGGAAAACCTGGTATTTCTTGGAGAAGATGTGATATATTTGGGAGAAATGTGGCATGTCTGGAAAAAAATGTCCTATTTTGGGGATAAAACAGGTATGTGTGGGTGAAAAGATCCTATTTCCAGGGGGAAACCTGGTATTTCTTGGAGAAGATGTGATATATTTCGGAGAAATCTGGCATTTCTGGAAGAAACTGTCCTATTTTGGGGATAAAAGAGGTATTTGTGGGTGTAAAGGTCCTATTTGAAGGGGGAAACGTGATATTTCTTGGAGAAGATGTGCTATATTTGGGAGAAATGTGGCATGTCTGGCAGAAACTGTCCTATTTGGGGGATAAAACAGGTATTTGTGGGAGAAAAGGTCCTATTTGAAGGGGGAAAGCTGGTATTTCATGGAGAAGATGTGATCTATTTGGGAGAAATGTGGCATTTCTGGAAGAAAATGTCAAATTTGTGGGGAGAAGGCTGGTAGTTTTCGGTGAGAAGGTCCTATTTCAGGAGGAATCCTGGTATTTCTTGGAGAAGATGTGATATATTTGGGAGAAATGTGGCCTTTCTGGAAGAAAATGTCCAATTTGGGGGGAGAAGGCTGGTAATTTTCGGTGAGAAGGTCCTCTTTCAGGAGGAATCGTGGCATTTCTTGGAGAAGATGTGATATATTTGGGAGAAATGTGGCATTTCTGGAAGAAACTGTCCTCTTTTGGGGATAAAAGAGGTATTAGTGGTTGAAAAGGTCCTATTTGAAGGGGGAAAGCTGGTATTTCTTGGAGAAGATGTGATCTATTTGGGAGAAGTGTGGCATTTCTGGAAGAAAATGTCTTCTTTTGGGGATAAAAGAGGTATTTCATGGAGAAAAGGTCCTATTTGAAGGGGGAACCCTGGTATTTCTTGGAGGAGTTGTGATCTATTTGGGAGAAATGTGGCATTTCTGGAAGAAACTGTCCTCTTTTGGGGATAAAAGAGGTATTTGTGGTTGAAAAGGTCCTATTTGAAGGGGGAATCCCGGTATTTCTTGGAGAAGTGATATATTTGGGAGAAATGTGGCATGTCTGGAAGAAACTGTCCTCTTTTGGGGATAAAAGAGGTATTTGTGGGTGAGAAGGTCCTATTTGAAGGGGGAAAGCAGGTATTTCTTGGAGAAGATGTGATCTATTTTGGAGAAATCTGGCATTCCTGGAAGAAACTGTCCTCTTTTGGGGATAAAAGAGGTTTTTTTGGGGAAAAGGTCCTATTTGAAGGGGGAACCCTGGTATTTCTTGGAGAAGATGTGATCTATTTGGGAGAAATGTGGCATTTCTGGAAGAAACTGTCATCTTATGGGGATAGAACAGGTATTTGTGGGTGAAAAGGTCCTATTTCCAGCGGAAAACCTGGTATTTCTTGGAGAAGATGTGATATATTTGGGAGAAATGTGGCATGTCTGGAAAAAAATGTCCTATTTTGGGGATAAAACAGGTATGTGTGGGTGAAAAGATCCTATTTCCAGGGGGAAACCTGGTATTTCTTGGAGAAGATGTGATATATTTCGGAGAAATCTGGCATTTCTGGAAGAAACTGTCCTATTTTGGGGATAAAAGAGGTATTTGTGGGTGAAAAGGTCCTATTTGAAGGGGGAAACCTGGTATTTCTTGGAGAAGATGTGATATATTTGGGAGAAATGTGGCATGTCTGGAAGAAACTGTCCTGATTTGGGGATAAAAGAGGTATTTGTGGGTGAAAAGGTCCTATTTGAAGGGGGAAAGCTGGTATTTCATGGAGAAGATGTGATATATTTGGGAGAAATGAGGCATTTCTGGAAGAAACTGTCCTATTTGGGGGGAGAAGCCTGGTATTAGTGGGTGAGAAGGTCCTATTTCAGGAGGAATCCTGGTATTTCTTGGAGAAGATGTGATATATTTGGGAGAAATGTGGCCTTTCTGGAAGAAACTGTCCTCTTTTGGGGATAAAAGAGGTATTAGTGGGTGAAAAGGTCCTATTTGAAGGGGGAAAGCTGGTATTTCTTGGAGAAGATGTGATATATTTGGGAGAAATGTGGCATGTCAGGAAGAAACTGTCCTCTTTTGGGGATAAAAGAGGTATGTGTGGGTGATAAGGTCCTATTTGAAGGGGGAACCCTGGTATTTCTTGGAGAAGATGTGATATATTTGGGAGAAATGTGGCATTTCTGGAAGAAAATGTCCTATTTGGGGGGAGAAGGCTGGTACTTGTGGGAGGAAAGGTCCTATTTCAGGAGGAATCCTGGTATTTCTTGGAGGAGATGTGATATGTTTGGGAGAAATGTGGCCTTTCTGGAAGAAACTGTCCTCTTTTGGGGATCAAACAGGTATTTGTGGGTGAAAAGGTCCTATTTGAAGGGGGAAACCTGGTATTTCTTGGAGAAGATGTGATCTATTTGGGAGAAATCTGGCATTTCTGGAAGAAACTGTCCTCTTTTGGGGATAGAACAGGTATTTGTGGGTGAATATTTCCTATTTGAAGGGGAAAAGCTGGTATTTCTTGGAGAAGATGTGATATATTTGGGAGAAATGTGGCATTTCTGGAAGAAAGTGTCCTCTTTTGGGGATAAAAGAGGTATTAGTGGGTGAAAAGGTCCTATTTGAAGTGGGAAACGTGGTATTTCTTGGAGAAGATGTGATATATTTGGGAGAAATCTGGCATTTCTGGAAGAATAAGTCCAATTGGAGGGATAAAACAGGTACTTGTGGTTGAAAAGGTCATATTTGAAGGGGGAATCCTGGTATTCCTTGGAGAAGATGTGATATATTTGGGAGAAATGTGGCATTTCTGGAAGAAACTGTCCTATTTTGGGGATAAAACAGGTATTTGTGGGTGAAAACCTTGTATTTGAAGGGGGAAACCTGGTATTTCTTGGAGAAGATGTGATATATTTGGGAGAAATTTGGCATTTCTGGAAGAAACTGTCCTCTTTTGGGGATAAAAGAGGTATTTGTGGGTGAAAAGGTCCTATTTGAAGGGGGAAAGCTGGTATTTCTTGGAGAAGATGTGATATATTTGGGAGAAATGTGGCATTTCTGGAAGAAACTGTCCTCTTTTGGGGATAAAAGACATATTTGTGGGTGATAAACTCCTATTTGAAGGGGGAACCCTGGTATTTCTTGGAGAAGATGTGATCTATTTGGGAGAAATGTGGCATGTCTGGAAGAAGCTGTCCTATTTTGGGGATAAAAGAGGTATTTGTGGGTGAAAAGGTCCTATTTGAAGGTGGAAACGTGGTATTTCTTGGAGAAGATGTGATCTATTTGGGAGAAATGTGGCATGTCTGGAAGAAAATGTCCAATTTGGGGGGAGAAGGCTGGTAGTTTTGGGTGAGAAGGTCCTATTTCAGGAGGAATCCTGGCATTTCTTGGAGAAGATGTGATCTATTTGGGAGAAATGTGGCATTTCTGGAAGAAAGTATCCTCTTTTGGGGATAAAAGAGGTATTTGTGGGTGAAAAGGTCCTATTTGAAGGGGGAAACCTGGTATTTCTTGGAGAAGATGTGATATATTTGGGAGAAATGTGGCATTTCTGGAAGAAAATGTCCAATTTGTGGGAAGAAGGCTGGTAGTTGTGGGTGAGAAGGACCTATTTCAGGTGGAATCCTGGTATTTCTTGGAGAAGATGTGATATATTTGGGAGAAATGTGGCATTTCTGGAAGAAACTGTCCTATTTTGGGGATAAAAGAGGTATTTGTGGGTGAAAAGGTCCTATTTGAAGGGGGAAACCTGGTATTTCTTGGAGAAGATGTGATATATTTGGGAGAAATGTGGCATTTCTGGAAGAAACTGTCCTCTTTTGGGGATAAAAGAGGTATTTGTGGGTGAAAAGGTCCTATTTGAAGGGGGAACCCTGGTATTTCTTGGAGAAGATGTGATCTATTTGGGAGAAACGTGGCATTTCTTGAAGAAACTGTCCTATTTTGGGGATAAAAAAGGTATGTGTGGGAGAAAAGTTCCTATTTCAGGAGGAATCCTGGTATTTCTTGGAGAAGTTGTGATATGTTTGGGAGAAATGTGCCATTTCTGGAAGAAACTGTCCTATTTTGGGGATAAAAGAGGTATTTGTGGGTGAAAAGGTCCTATTTGAAGGGGGAAACCTGGTATTTCTTGGAGAAGATGTGATCTATTTGGGAGAAATGTGGCATGTCTGGAAGAAACTGTCCTCTTTTGGGGATAAAACAGGTATTTGTGGGAGAAAAGGTCCTATTTGAAGGGGGAAACCTGGTATTTCTTGGAGAAGATGTGATCTATTTGGGAGAAATGTGTCATTTCTGGAAGAAACTGTTCTATTTTGGGGTTAAAAGAGGTATTTGTGGGTGATAAGGTCCTATTTGAAGGGGGAAACGTGGTATTTCTTGGAGAAGATGTGATATTTTTGGGAGAAATGTGGCCTTTCTGGAAGAAACTGTTCTATTTTGGGGATAAAAGAGGTATTTGTGGGTGAAAAGTTCCTATTTGAAGGGGGAAAGCTGGTATTTCTTGGAGAAGAGGTGATATATTTGGGAGAAATGTGGCATTTCTGGAAGAAACTGTCCTCTTTTGGGGATAAAAGAGGTATTTGTGGGTGAAAAGGACCTATTTGAAGGGGGAAACGTGGTATTTCTTGGAGAAGATGTGATCTATTTGGGAGAAATGTGGCATTTCTGGAAGAAACTGTCCTCTTTTGGAGATAAAACAGGTATTACAGGGTGAAAAGGTCCTATTTCCAGGGGGAAACGTGGTATTTCCTGGAGAAGATGTGATCTATTTGGGAGAAATGTGGCATTTCTGAAAGAAACTGTCCTATTTGTGGGATAAAAGAGGTATTTGTGGGTGAAAAGGTCCTATTTGAAGGGGGAAACCTGGTATTTCTTGGAGAAGATGTGATCTATTTGGGAGAAATGTGGCATTTCTGGAAGAAAATGTCCAGTTTGGGGGAGAAGGCTGGTAGTTTTGGGTGAGAAGGTCCTATTTCAGGAGGAATCCAGGTATTTCTTGGAGAAGATGTGATCTATTTGGGAGAAATGTGGCCTTTCTGGAGGAAAATGTCCAATTTGGGGGGAGAAGGCTGGTAGTTTTGGGTGAGAAGGTCCTCTTTCAGGAGGAATCGTGGTATTTCTTGGAGAAGATGTGATATATTTGGGAGAAATGTGGCATGTCTGGAAGAAACTGTCCTCTTTTGGGGATAAAAGAGGTATTAGTGGTAGAAAAGGTCCTATTTGAATGGGGAAAGCTGGTATTTCTTGGAGAAGATGTGATATATTTGGGAGAAATGTGGCATTTCTGGAAGAAAATGTCCTCTTTTGGGGATAAAAGAGGTATTTCATGGAGAAAAGGTCCTAATAGAAGGGGGAAACCTGGTATTTCTTGGAGGAGTTGTGATGTATTTGGGAGAAATGTGGCATTTCTGGAAGAAACTGTCCTCTTTTGGGGATAAAACAGGTATTTGTGGGAGAAAAGGTCCTATTTGAAGGGGGAACCCTGGTATTTCTAGGAGAAGATGTGATATGTTTCGGAGAAATGTGGCATGTCTGGAAAAAACTGTCCTATTTTGGGGATAAAAGAGGTATTTGTGGGTGAAAGTGTCCTATTTGAAGGGGGAAAGCTGGTATTTCTTGGAGAAGATGTGATATATATGGGAGAAACGTGGCATTCCTGGGAGAAACTGTCCTATTTTGGGGATAAAAC
Source organism: Lophura swinhoii (assembly GCA_030408155.1). Taxonomy (NCBI): domain Eukaryota; kingdom Metazoa; phylum Chordata; class Aves; order Galliformes; family Phasianidae; genus Lophura; species Lophura swinhoii. The sequence continues at coordinate 713,961 of CM059457.1, forward strand.
AGGTATTTGTGGGTGAAAAGGTCCTATTTCCAGGGGACAACCTGGTATTTCTTGGAGAAGATGTGATATATTTGGGAGAACTGTGGCATGTCTGGAAGAAAATGGCCTATTTGGGGGGAGAAGGGTGGTATTTGAGGGAGAAAAGGTCCTATTTCAGGAGGAATCCTGGTATTTCTTGGAGGAGATGTGATATGTTTGGGAGAAATGTGGCCTTTCTGGAAGAAACTGTCCTCTTTTGGGGATAAAAGAGGTATTTGTGGGTGAAAAGGTCCTATTTGAAGGGGGAAAGCAGGTATTTCTTGGAGAAGATGTGATCTATTTGGGAGAAATGTGGCATTTCTGGAAGAAACTGTCCTCTTCTGGGGATAAAAGAGGTATTTGTGGGAGAAAAGGTCCTATTTGAAGGGGGAAACCTGGTATTTCTTAGAGAAGATATGATATATTTGGGAGAAATGTGGCATTTCTGGAAGAAACTGTCCTATTTTGGGGATCAAACAGGTATTTGTGGGTGAAAAGGTCCTATTTGAAGGGGGAAAGCTGGTATTTCTTGGAGAAGAGGTGATATATTTGGGAGAAATGTGGCATGTCTGGAAGAAACTGTCCTATTTTGGGGATAAAAGAGGTATTTGTGGGAGAAAAGTTCCTATTTGAAGGGGGAAAGCTGGTATTTCTTGGAGAAGATGTGATCTATTTGGGAGAAATGTGGCCTTTCTGGAAGAAAATGTCCAATTTGGGGGGAGAAGGCTGGTAGTTTTCGGTGAGAAGGTCCTATTTCAGGAGGAATCCTGGTATTTCTTGGAGAAGATGTGATATATTTGGGAGAAATGTGGCATGTCTGGAAGAAAATGTCCTATTTGGGGGGAGAAGGCTGGTAGTTTTGGGTGAGAAGGTCCTCTTTCAGGAGGAATCGTGGCATTTCTTGGAGAAGATGTGATCTATTTGGGAGAAATTTGGCATGTCTGGAAGAAACTGTCCTCTTTTGGGGATAAAAGAGGTATTAGTGGTAGAAAAGGTCCTATTTGAAGGGGGAAACCTGGTATTTCTTGGAGAAGATGTGATATATTTGGGAGAAATGTGGCATGTCAGGAAGAAACTGTCCTCTTTTGGGGATCAAAGAGGTATTTCATGGAGAAAAGGTCCTAATTCAAGGGGGAAACCTGGTATTTCTTGGAGGAGTTGTGATATATTTGGGAGAAATGTGGCATGTCTGGAAAAAACTGTCCTCTTTTGGGGATAAAAGAGGTATTTGTGGGTGAAAAGGTCCTATTTGAAGGGGGAAACCTGGTATTTCTTGGAGAAGATGTGATATATTTGGGAGAAATGTGGCATGTCTGGAAAAAACTGTCCTATTTTGGGGATAAAAGAGGTATTTGTGGGTGAGAAGGTCCTATTTGAAGTTGGAAACGTGGTATTTCTTGGAGAAGATGTGATATATTTGGGAGAAATGTGGTATTCCTGGAAGAAACTGTCCTCTTTTGGGGATAAAAGAGGTATTTGTGGGTGAAAAGGTCCTATTTGAAGGGGGAAACGTGGTATTTCTTGGAGAAGATGTGATATATTTGGGAGAACTGTGGCATTTCTGGAAGAAACTGTCCTCTTATGGGGATAGAACAGGTATTTGTGGGTGAAAAGGTCCTATTTGAAGGGGGAAACCTGGTATTTCTTGGAGAAGATGTGATATATTTGGGAGAAATGTGGCATATCTGGAAGAAACTGTCCTATTTGGGGGGAGAAGGGTGGTATTTGTGGGAGAAATGTTCCTATTTCAGGAGGAATCCTGGTATTTCTTGGAGGAGATGTGATCTATTTGGGAGAAATGTGGCAGGTCTGGAAGAAACTGTCCTATTTTGGGGATAAAACAGGTATTTGTGGGAGAAGAGGTCCTATTTGAAGGGGGAAAGCTGGTATTTCTTGAAGGAGATGTGATCTATTTGGGAGAAATGTGGCATTTCTGAAAGAAACTGTCCTCTTTTGGGGATAAAACAGGTATTTGTGGCTGAAAAGGTCCTATTTCCAGGGGGAAAGCAGGTATTTCTTGGAGAAGATGTGATATATTTGGGAGAAATGTGGCATTTCTGGAAGAAACTGTCCTATTTGGGGGAGAAGCCTGCTATTAGTGGGTGAAAAGGTCCTATTTGAAGGGGGAAAGCTGGTATTTCTTGGAGAAGATGTGATATATTTGGGGAAATGTGGCCTTTCTGGAAGAAAATGTCCTATTTGGGGGGAGAAGGCTGGTACTTGTGGGAGAAAAGTTCCTATTTCAGGAGGAATCCTGGTATTTCTTGGAGAAGATGTGATATATTTGGGAGAAATGTGGCCTTTCTGGAAGAAACTGTCCTCTTTTGGGGATAAAAGAGGTATTTGTGGGAGAAAAGGTCCTATTTGAAGGGGGAAAGCTGGTATTTCTTGGAGAAGATGTGATATGTTTGGGAGAAATATGGCATTTCTGGAAGAAACTGTCCTATTTTGGGGATAAAAGAGGTATTTGTGGGTGAAAAGGTCCTATTTGAAGGGGGAAACCTGGTATTTCTTGGAGAAGATGTGATATATTTGGGAGAAATGTGGCATGTCTGGAAGAAACTGTCCTCTCTTTGGGACAAAACAGGTATTTGTGGGAGAAAAGGTCCTATTTGAAGGGGGAAACCTGGTATTTCTTGGAGAAGATGTGATCTATTTGGGAGAAATGTGGCATTTCTGGAAGAAACTGTCCTATTTTGGGGATAAAAGAGGTATTTGTGGGTGAAAACGTTGTATTTAAAGGGGGACACCTGTTATTTCTTGGAGAAGATGTGATATATTTGGGAGAAATCTGGCATTTCTAGAAGAAACTGTCCTCTTTTGGGGATAAAAGAGGTATTTGTGGGTGGAAAGGTCCTATTTGAAGGGGGAAAGCAGGTATTTCTTGGAGAAGATGTGATATATTTGGGAGAAATGTGGCATGTCTGGAAGAAACTGTCCTCTTCTGGGGATAAAAGAGGTATTTGTGGGTGAAAAGGTCCTATTTGAAGGGGGAACCCTGGTATTTCTTGGAGAAGATGTGATCTATTTGGGAGAAATGTGGCATGTCAGGAAGAAACTGTCCTATTTTGGGGATAAAACAGGTATTTGTGGGTGAAAAGGTCCTATTTGAAGGGGGAACCCTGGTATTTCTTGGAGAAGATGTGATCTATTTGGGAGAAATGTGGCATTTCTGGAAGAAACTGTCCTATTTTGGGGATAAAACAGGTATTTGTGGGTGAAAAGTTCCTATTTGAAGGGGGAAAGCTGGTATTTCTTGGAGAAGATGTGATCTATTTGGGAGAAATGTGGCCTTTCTAGAAGAAAATGTCCAATTTGGGGGGAGAAGGCTGGCAGTTTTCGGTGAGAAGGTCCTATTTCAGGAGGAATCCTGGTATTTCTTGGAGAAGATGTGATATATTTGGGAGAAATGTGGCATGTCTGGAAGAAAATGTCCTATTTGGGGGGAGAAGGCTGGTAGTTTTTGGTGAGAAGGTCCTCTTTCAGGAGGAATCCTGGCATTTCTTGGAGAAGATGTGATATATTTGGGAGAAATGTGGCATTTCCGGAAGAAACTGTCCTCTTTTGGGGATAAAAGAGGTATTAGTGGTAGAAAAGGTCCTATTTGAAGGGGGAAACGTGGTATTTCATGGAGAAGATGTGATATATTTGGGAGAAATGTGGCATGTCTGGAAGAAACTGTCCTCTTTTGGGGATCAAACAGGTATTTCATGGAGAAAAGGTCCTAATTCAAGGGGGAAACCTGGTATTTCTTGGAGGAGTTGTGATATATTTGGGAGAAATGTGGCCTTTCTGGAAGAAACTGTCCTCTTTTGGGGATAAAAGAGGTATTTGCGGGAGAAAAGGTCCTATTTGAAGGGGGAAACGTGGTATTTCTTGGAGAAGATGTGATATATTTGGGAGAAATGTGGCGTTTCTGCAAGAAACTGTCCTCTTATGGGGATAGAACAGGTATTTGTGGGTGAAAAGGTCCTATTTCCAGGGGAAAACCAGGTATTTCTTGGAGAAGATGTGATATATTTGGGAGAAATGTATCATGTCTGGAAGAAAATGTCCAATTTGGGGGGAGAAGGCTGGTAGTTGTGGGAGAAAAGGTCCTATTTCAGGAGGAATCCTGGTATTTCTTGGAGGAGATGTGATATGTTTGGGAGAAATGTGGCCTTTCTGGAAGAAACTGTCCTATTTTGGGGATAATACAGGTATTTGTGGGAGAAAAGGTCCTATTTGATGGGGGAAACCTGGTATTTCTTGGAGAAGATGTGATCTATTTGGGAGAAATATGGCATTTCTGGAAGAAATTGTCCTCTTTTGGGGATAAAAGTGGTATTTGTGGGTGAAAAGGTCCTATTTGAAGGGGGAAACCTGTTATTTCTTGGAGAAGATGTGATATATTTTGGAGAAATCTGGCATTTCTGGAAGAAACTGTTTTATTTTGGGGATAAAAGAGGTATTTGTGGGTGAAAAGGTCCTATTTGAAGTTGGAAACCTGGTATTTCTTGGAGAAGAGGTGATATATTTGGGAGAAATGTGGCATGTCTGGAAGAAACTGTCCTATTTGGGGGATAAAAGAGGTATTTGTGGGAGAAAAGGTCCTATTTGAAGGGGAAAACCTGGTATTTCTTGGAGAAGATATGATATATTTGGGAGAAATGTGGCATTTCTATAAGAAAATGTCCTCTTTTGGGGATAAAAGAGGTATTTCATGGAGAAAAGGTCCTATTTGAAGGGGGAAAGCTGGTATTTCTTGGAGAAGATGTGATCTATTTGGGAGAAATGTGGCATTTCTGGAAGAAATTGTCGTATTTTGGGCATAAAACAGGTATTTGTGGTTGAAAAGATCCTATTTGAAGGGGGAAACCTGGTATTTCTTGGAGAAGATGTGATATATTTGGGAGAAATGTGGCATGTCTGGAAGAAACTGTCCTCTTTTGGGGATAAAAGAGGTATTTGTGGGTGAAAAGGTCCTATTTGAAGGGGGAAACCTGGTATTTCTTGGAGAAGATGTGATCTATTTGGGAGAAATGAGGCATTTCTGGAAGAAAATTTCCAATTTGTGGGGAGAAGGCTGGTAGTTGTGGGTGAGAAGGTCCTATTTGGAGGGGGAAACCTGGTATTTCTTGGAGAAGATGTGATCTATTTGGGAGAAATGTGGCATTTCTGGAAGAAACTGTCCTATTTTGGGGATAAAACAGGTATTTGTGGGTGAAAAGTTCCTATTTGAAGGGGGAAAGCTGGTATTTCTTGGAGAAGATGTGATATATTTGGGAGAAATGTGGCCTTTCTGGAAGAAACTGTCCTCTTTTGGGGATAATAGAGGTATTTGTGGGTGAAAAGGTCCTATTTGAAGGGGGAAAGCTGGTATTTCTTGGAGAAGATGTGATCTATTTGGGAGAAATGTGGCATGTCTGGAAGAAACTGTCCTATTTGTGGGATAAAAGAGGTATTTGTGGGTGAAAAGGTCCTATTTGAAGTGGGAAACGTGGTATTTCTTGGAGAAGATGTGATATATTTGGGAGAAATGTGGCATTTCTGGAAGAAACTGTCCTCTTTTGGGGGGAAAATGCTGGTATTTTTGGGAGAAAAGGTATTATTACAGGAGAAATCCTGGTATTTCTTTGAGGAGATGTGATATGTTTGGGAGAAATGTGGCATTTCTGGAAGAAACTGTCCTCTTTTGGGGATAAAACAGGTACTTGTGGGTGAAAAGGTCCTATTTGAAGGGGGAAAGCTGGTATTTCTTGGAGAAGATGTGATCTATTTGGGAGAAATGTGGCATTTCTGGCAGAAACTGTCCTCTTTTGGGGATAAAACAGGTATTTGTGGGTGAAAACGTTGTATTTGAAGGGGGAAACCTGTTATTTCTTGGAGAAGATGTGATCTATTTGGGAGAAATGTGGCATTTCTGGAAGAAACTGTCCTCTTTTGGGGATAAAAGAGGTATTTGTGGTTGAAAAGGTCCTATTTGAAGTTGGAAACCTGGTATTTCTTGGAGAAGATGTGATATATTTGGGAGAAATGTGGCATGTCTGGAAGAAACTGTCCTCTTTTGGGGATAAAAGAGGTATTTGTGGGTGAAAAGGTCCTATTTGAAGGGGGAACCCTGGTATTTCTTGCAGAAGATGTGATCTATTTGGGAGAAATGTGGCATGTCTGGAAGAAACTGTCCTCTTTTGGGGATAAAAGAGGTATTTGTGGGTGAAAATTTCCTATTTGAAGGGGGAAAGCTGGTATTTCTTGGAGAAGATGTGATATATTTGGGAGAAATGTGGCCTTTCCGGAAGAAACTGTCCTCTTTATGGATAAAAGAGGTATTTCATGGAGAAAAGGTCCTAATTCAAGGGGGAACCCTGGTATTTCTTGGAGAAGATGTGATCTATTTGGGAGAAATGAGGCATTTCTGGAAGAAAATGTCCTATTTGTGGGAGAAGGCTGGTAGTTGTGGGTGAGAAGGTCCTATTTCAGGAGGAATCCTGGTATTTCTTGGAGAAGATGTGATCTATTTGGGAGAAATGTGGCATTTCTGGAAGAAACTGTCCTCTTTTGGGGATAAAAGAGGTATTTGTGGGTGAAAAGGTCCTTTTTGAAGGGGGAAAGCTGGTATTTCTTGGAGAAGATGTGATATATTTGGGAGAAATGAGGCATTTCTGGAAGAAACTGTCCTCTTTTGGGGATAAAAGAGGTATTTGTGGGTGAAAAGGTCCTATTTGAAGGGGGAACCCTGGTATTTCTTGGAGAAGATGTGATATATTTGGGAGAAATGTGGCATTTCTGGAAGAAACTGTCCTCTTTTGGGGATAAAACAGGTATGTGTGGGTGAGAAGGTCCTATTTCCAGGGGAAAACCTGGTATTTCTTGGAGAAGATGTGATATATTTGGGAGAAATGTGGCATGTCTGGAAGAAAATGTCCTCTTTTGGGGGGAGAAGGCTGGTACTTGTGGGAGAAAAGGTCCTATTTGAAGGGGGAAACGTGGTATTTCTTGGAGAAGATGTGATATATTTGGGAGAAATGTGGCATTTCTGGAAGAAACTGTCCTCTTTTGGGGATAAAAGTGGTATTTGTGGGTGAAAAGGTCCTATTTGAAGGGGGAAACGTGGCATTTCTTAGAGAAGATGTGATATATTTGGGAGAAATGTGGCCTTTCTGGAAGAAACTGTCCTATTTTGGGGATAAAAGAGGTATTTGTGGGTGAAAAGGTCCTTTTTGAAGGGGGAAAGCTGGTATTTCTTGGAGAAGATGTGATATATTTGGGAGAAATGTGGCATGTCAGGAAGAAACTGTCCTATTTTGGGGATAAAACAGGTATGTGTGGGTGAAAAGGTCCTATTTCCAGGGGGAAACCTGGTATTTCTTGGAGAAGATGTGATATATTTCGGAGAAATCTGGCATTTCTGGAAGAAACTGTCCTATTTTGGGGATAAAAGAGGTATTTGTGGGTGAAAAGGTCCTATTTGAAGGGGGAAACGTGATATTTCTTGGAGAAGATGTGCTATATTTGGGAGAAATGTGGCATGTCTGGCAGAAACTGTCCTATTTGGGGGATAAAACAGGTATTTGTGGGAGAAAAGGTCCTATTTGAAGGGGGAAAGCTGGTATTTCTTGGAGAAGATGTGATCTATTTGGGAGAAATGTGGCATTTCTGGAAGAAAATGTCAAATTTGGGGGGAGAAGGCTGGTAGTTTTCGGTGAGAAGGTCCTATTTCAGGAGGAATCCAGGTATTTCTTGGAGAAGATGTGATATATTTGGGAGAAATGTGGCCTTTCTGGAAGAAAATGTCCAATTTGGGGGGAGAAGGCTGGTAGTTTTCGGTGAGAAGGTCCTCTTTCAGGAGGAATCGTGGCATTTCTTGGAGAAGATGTGATATATTTGGGAGAAATGTGGCATTTCTGGAAGAAACTGTCCTCTTTTGGGGATAAAAGAGGTATTAGTGGTTGAAAAGGTCCTATTTGAAGGGGGAAAGCTGGTATTTCTTGGAGAAGATGTGATCTATTTGGGAGAAATGTGGCATTTCTGGAAGAAAATGTCTTCTTTTGGGGATAAAAGAGGTATTTCATGGAGAAAAGGTCTTATTTGAAGGGGGAACCCTGGTATTTCTTGGAGGAGTTGTGATCTATTTGGGAGAAATGTGGCATTTCTGGAAGAAACTGTCCTCTTTTGGGGATAAAAGAGGTATTTGTGGGTGAAAAGGTCCTATTTGAAGGGGGAATCCCGGTATTTCTTGGAGATGTGATATATTTGGGAGAAATGTGGCATGTCTGGAAGAAACTGTCCTCTTTTGGGGATAAAAGAGGTATTTGTGGGTGAAAAGGTCCTATTTGAAGGGGGAACCCTGGTATTTCTTGGAGAAGATGTGATATATTTGGGAGAAATCTGGCATTCCTGGAAGAAACTGTCCTCTTTTGGGGATAAAAGAGGTTTTTTTGGGGAAAAGGTCCTATTTGAAGGGGGAACCCTGGTATTTCTTGGAGAAGATGTGATATATTTGGGAGAAATGTGGCATTTCTGGAAGAAACTGTCATCTTATGGGGATAGAACAGGTATTTGTGGGTGAAAAGGTCCTATTTCCAGCGGAAAACCTGGTATTTCTTCGAGAAGATGTGATATATTTGGGAGAAATGTGGCATGTCTGGAAAAAAATGTCCTATTTGGGGGGAGAAGGGTGGTATTTGTGGGAGAAAAGTTCCTATTTCAAGAGGAATACTGGTATTTCTTGGAGGAGGTGTGATATATTTGGGAGAAATGTGGCATTTCTGGAAGAAACTGTCCTCTTTTGGGGATAAAACAGGTATTTGTGGGTGAAAAGGTCCTATTTGAAGGGGGAAAGCTGGTATTTCTTGGAGAAGATGTGATATATTTGGGAGAAATGTGGCATTTCTGGAAGAAACTGTCCTATTTTGGGGATAAAAGAGGTATTTGTGGGGGAAAAGGTCCTATTTGTAGGGGGAAACCTGGTATTTCTTGGAGAAGATGTGATGTATTTGGGAGAAATGTGGCATTTCTGGAAGAAACTGTCCTATTTTGGGGATAAAACAGGTATTTGTGGGTGAAAAGGTCCTATTTGAAGGGGGAAACCTGGTATTTCTTGGAGAAGATGTGATATATTTGGGAGAAATGTGGCATTTCTGGAAGAAACTGTCCTCTTTTGGGGATAAAACAGGTATTTGTGGGTGAAAAGGTCCTATTTGAAGGGGGAAAGCTGGTATTTCTTGGAGAAGAGGTGATATATTTGGGAGAAATGTGGCATGTCTGGAAGAAACTGTCCTACTTGGGGGATAAAACAGGTATTTGTGGTTGAAAATGTCCTATTTGAAGGGGGAAACCTGGTATTTCTTGGAGAAGATGTGATCTATTTGGGAGAAATGTGGCCTTTCTGGAAGAAAATGTCCAGTTTGGGGGAGATGGCTGGTAGTTTTGGGTGAGAAGGTCCTATTTCAGGAGGAATCCTGGTATTTCTTGGAGAAGATGTGATATATTTGGGAGAAATGTGGCCTTTCTGGAAGAAAATGTCCAATTTGGGGGGAGAAGGCTGGTAGTTTTGGGTGAGAAAGTCCTATTTCAGGAGGAATCCTGGCATTTCTTGGAGAAGATGTGATATATTTGGGAGAAATGTGGCATTTCTGGAAGAAACTGTCCTCTTTTGGGGATAAAAGAGGTATTTCATGGAGAAAAGGTCCTAATTCAAGGGGGAAACCTGGTATTTCTTGGAGAAGATGTGATATATTTGGGAGAAATGTGGCATTTCTGGAAGAAACTGTCCTCTTTTGGGGATAAAAGAGGTATTAGTGGTAGAAAAGGTCCTATTTGACGGGGGAAACCTGGTATTTCTTGGAGAAGATGTGATATATTTGGGAGAAATGTGGCATGTCTGGAAGAAACTGTCCTATTTTGGGGATAAAAGAGGTATTTCATGGAGAAAAGGTCCTAATTCAAGGGGGAAACCTGGTATTTCTTGGAGGAGTTGTGATATATTTGGGAGAAATGTGGCATTTCTGGAAGAAACTGTCCTATTTTGGGGATAAAAGAGGTATTTGTGGGAGAAAAGGTCCTATTTGAAGGGGGAAACATGGTATTTCTTGGAGAAGATGTGATATATTTGGAAGAAATGTGGCATGTCTGGAAAAAACTGTCCTCTTTTGGGGATAAAAGAGGTATTTGTGGGTGAGAAGGTCCTATTTGAAGGGGGAACCCTGGTATTTCTTGGAGAAGATGTGATATATTTGGGAGAAATGTGGCATTCCTGGAAGAAACTGTCCTCTTTTGGGGATAAAAGAGGTTTTTTTGGGGAAAAGGTCCTATTTCAGGAGGAATCGTGGCATTTCTTGGAGAAGATGTGATCTATTTGGGAGAAATGTGGCATTTCTGGAGGAAACTGTCCTCTTTTGGGGATAGAACAGGTATTTGTGGGTGAAAAGGTCCTATTTGAAGGGGGAAAACCTGGTATTTCTTGGAGAAGATGTGATATATTTGGGAGAAATGTGGCATGTCTGGAAGAAAATGTCCAATTTGTGGGGAGAAGGCTGGTACTTGTGGTTGAAAAGGTCCTATTTGAAGGGGGAAACCTGGTATTTCTTGGAGAAGATGTGATATATTTGGGAGAAATGTGGCATTTCTGGAAGAAACTGTCCTCTTTTGGGAATAAAAGAGGTATTTGTGGGTGAAAAGGACCTATTTGAAGTGGGAAACGTGGTATTTCTTGGAGAAGATGTGATATATTTGGGAGAAATGTGGCCTTTCTGGAAGAAACTGTCCTCTTTTGGGGATAAAAGAGGTATTTGTGGGTGAAAAGTTCCTATTTGAAGGGGGAAACCTGGTATTTCTTGGAGAAGATGTGCTATATTTGGGAGAAATGTGGCATTTCTGGAAGAAACTGTCCTCTTTTGGGGATAAAAGAGGTATTTGTGGGTGAAAAGGTCCTATTTGAAGGGGGAAAGCTGGTATTTCTTGGAGAAGATGTGATATATTTGGGAGAAATCTGGCAATTCTGGAAGAAACTGTCCTCTTTTGGGGATAAAAGAGGTATTTGTGGGTGAAAAGGTCCTATTTGAAGGGGGAAAGCTGGTATTTCATGGAGAAGATGTGATCTATTTGGGAGAAATGTGGCATGTCTGGAAGAAAATGTCCAATTTGTGGGGAGAAGGCTGGTAGTTTTGGGTGAGAAGGTCCTCTTTCAGGAGGAATCGTTGCATTTCTTGGAGAAGATGTGATCTATTTGGGAGAAATGTGGCATTTCTGGGAGAAACTGCCCTATTTGGGGGAGAAGCCTGCTATTAGTGGGTGAAAAGGTCCTATTTGAAGGGGGAAAGCTGGTATTTCTTGGAGAAGATGTGATATATTTGGGAAATGTGGCCGTTCTGGAAGAAAATGTCCTATTTGGGGGGAGAAGGCTGGTATTAGTGGGTGAAAAGGTCCTCTTTCAGGAGGAATCCTGGTATTTCTTGGAGGAGGTGTGATATGTTTGGGAGAAATGTGGCATTTCTGGAAAAAACTGTCCTATTTTGGGGATAAAAGAGGTATTTGTGGGTGAGAAGGTCCTATTTGAAGTGGGAAACGTGGTATTTCTTGGAGATGATGTGATATATTTGGGAGAAATGTGGCCTTTCTGGAAGAAACTGTCCTCTTTTGGGGATAAAAGAGGTATTTCTGGGTAAAAAGGTCCTATATGAAGGGGGAAACCTGGTATTTCTTGGAGAAGATGTGATATGTTTGGGCGAAATATGGCATTTCTGGAAGAAACTGTTCTTTTTTGGGGATAAAAGAGGTATTTGTGGGTGAAAAGGTCCTATTTGAAGGGGGAAACCTGGTATTTCTTGGAGAAGATGTGATCTATTTGGGAGAAATGTGGCATTTCTGGAAGAAAGTGTCCTCTTTTGGGGATAAAAGAGGTATTTGTGGGTGAAAAGGTCCTATTTGAAGGGGGAAACCTGGCATTTCTTGGAGAAGATGTGATCTATTTGGGAGCAATGTGGCATTTCTGGAAGAAACTGTCCTCTTTTGGGGATAAAGCAGGTATTTGTGGGTGAAAAGGTCCTATTTGAAGGGGGAAACCTGGTATTTCTTGGAGAAGATGTGATATATTTGGGAGAAATGTGGCATGTCTGGAAGAAACTGTCCTCTTTTGGGGATAAAAGAGGTATTTTTGGGTGAAAAGTTCCTATTTGAAGGGGGAAAGCTGGTATTTCTTGGAGAAGATGTGATATATTTGGGAGAAATGTGGCATGTCTGGAAAAAAATGTCCTCTTTTGGGTATAAAAGAGGTATTTGTGGGTGAAAAGGTCCTATTTGTAGGGGGAAACCTGGTATTTCTTGGAGAAGATGAGATATATTTGGGAGAAATCTGGCATTCCTGGAATGCCCCTTCAAATACGACCTTTTCACCCACAAATACCTCTTCGAACCCCAAAATAGGACAGTTTCTTCCAGACATGCCACATTTCTCCCAAATATATCACGTCTTCTCCAAGAAATGCCACGATTCCTCCTGAAATAGGACCTTCTCACCGAAAACTACCAGCCTTCACCCCCAAATTGGACATTTTCTTCCAGAAATGCCACATTTCTCCCAAACATATCACATCTTCTCCAAGAAATACCAGGTTTCCCCCTTCAAATAGGACCTTATCACCCACAAATACCTGTTTTATCCCCAAAATAGGACAGTTTCTTCCAGAAATGCCACATTTCTCCCAAATAGATCACATCTTCTCCAAGAAATACCAGCTTTCCAACTTCAAATAGGACCTTCTCACCCACAAATACCTCTTTTATCCCCAAAATAGGACAGTTTCTTCCAGAAATGCCACATTTCTCCCAAACATATCACATCTTCTCCAAGAAATACCAGGTTTCCCCCATCAAATAGGACCTTTTCACCCACAAATACCTCTTTTATCCCCAAAATAGGACAGTTTCTTCCAGACATGCCACATTTCACCCAAATGTATCACATCTTCTCCAAGAAATACCACGTTTCCCCCTTCAAATAGGACCTTTTCCCCAAAAAAAACCTCTTTTATCCCCAAAAGAGGACAGTTTCTTCCAGGAATGCCAGATTTCTCCCAAATATATCACATCTTCTCCAAGAAATACCACGTTTCCCCCTTCAAATAGGACCTTTTCAACCACTAATACCTCTTTTATCCCCAAAAGAGGACAGTTTCTTCCAGAAATGCCACATTTCTCCCAAATATATCACATCTTCTCCAAGAAATGCAACGATTCCTCCTGAAAGAGGACCCTCTCACCCAAAACTACCAGCCTTCTCCCCCCAAATTGGACATTTTCTTCCAGAAAGGCCACATATCTCCCAAATATATCACATCTTCTCCAAGAAATACCACGATTCCCCCTGGAAATAGGACCTTCTCACCGAAAACTACCAGCCTTCTCCCCCCAAATTGGACATTTTCCTCCAGAAATGCCACATTTCTCCCAAATACATCACATCTTCTCCAAGAAATACCAGCTTTCCCCCTTCAAATAGGACCTTTTCTCCCACAAATACCTGTTTTATCCCCAAAAGAGGACAGTTTCTGCCAGAAATGCCACATTTCTCCCAAATATATCACCTCTTCTCCAAGAAATACCAGGTTTCCCCCTTCAAATACGACCTTTTCACCCACAAATACCTCTTTTATCCCCAAAACAGGACAGTTTCTTCCAGAAATGCCACATTTCTCCCAAATATATCACATCTTCTCCAAGAAATACCAGCTTTCCTTTTTCAAATAGGACCTTTTCACCCACAAATACCTCTTTTATCCCCAAAAGAGGACAGTTTCTTCCAGACATGCCACATTTCTCCCAAATAGATCACATCTTCTCCAAGAAATACCAGGATTCCTCCTGAAATAGGACCTTCTCACCCACAACTACCAGCCTTCTCCCCACAAATTGGACATTTTCTTCCAGAAATGCCTCATTTCTCCCAAATATATCACATCTTCTCCAAGAAATACCAGCTTTCCCCCTTCAAATAGGACCTTTTCACCCACAAATACCTCTTTTATCCCCAAAAGAGGACAGTTTCTTCCAGACATGCCACATTTCTCCCAAATAGATCACATCTTCTCCAAGAAATACCAGGGTTCCCCCTTCAAATAGGACCTTTTCACCCACAAATACCTCTTTTATCCCCAAAAGAGGACAGTTTCTTCCAGAAATGCCACATTTCTCCCAAATAGATCACATCTTCTCCAAGAAATACCAGCTTTCCCCCTTCAAATAGGACCTTCTCACCCACTAATACTTCTTTTATCCCCAAAAGAGGACAGTTTCTTCCAGAAATGCCACATTTCTCCCAAATATATCACATCTTCTCCAAGAAATACCAGGTTTCCCCCTTCAAATAGGACCTTTTCACCCACAAATACCTCTTTTATCCCCAAAAGAGGACAGTTTCTTCCAGACATGCCACATTTCTCCCAAATATATCACATCTTCTCCAAGAAATACCACGTTTCCCCCTTCAAATAGGACCTTTTCACCCACTAATACCTCTTTTATCCCCAAAAGAGGACAGTTTCTTCCAGAAATGCCACATTTCTCCCAAATAGATCACATCTTCTCCAAGAAATACCACGTTTCCCCCTTGAAAGAGGACTTTTTCACCCACAAATACTTCTTTTATCCCCAAAATAGGACAGTTTCTTCCAGAAATGCCACATTTCTCCCAAATAGATCACATCTTCTCCAAGAAATACCAGGTTTCCCCCTTCAAAAAGGACCTTTTCACCCACAAATACCTCTTTTATCCCCAAAATAGGACAGTTTCTTCCAGACATGCCACATTTCTCCCAAATAGATCACATCTTCTCCAAGAAATACCAGCTTTCCCCCTTCAAATAGGACCTTTTCACCCACAAATATCTCTTTTATCCCCAAAAGAGGTCAGTTTCTTCCAGAAAGGCCACATTTCTCCCAAATATATCACATCTCCTCCAAGAAATACCAGGATTTCTCCTGAAATAGGACCTTTTCTCCCACAAGTACCAGCCTTCTCCCCCCAAATAGGACATTTTCTTCCAGAAATGCCACATTTCTCCCAAATAGATCACATCTTCTCCAAGAAATACCAGGATTCCCCCATCAAATAGTACCTTTTCACCCACAAATACCTGTTTTATCCCCAAAAGAGGACAGTTTCTTCCAGACATGAGACATTTCTCCCAAATAGGTCACATCTTCTCCAAGAAATACCAGCTTTCCCCCTTCAAATAGGACCTTTTCACCCACAGATACCTCTTTTATCCCCAAAAGAGGACAGTTTCTTCCAGAAAGGCCACATTTCTCCCAAATATATCACATCTTCTCCAAGAAATACCGGGATTCCCCCTTCAAATAGGACCTTCTCACCCACAAATACCTCTTTTATCCCCAAAATCGGACAGTTTCTTCCAGACATGCCACATTTCTCCCAAATATATCACATCTTCTCCAAGAAATACCACGTTTCCCCTTCAAATAGGACCTTTTCAACCACAAATACCTGTTTTATCCCTCAAAATGGACATATTCTTCCAGAAATGCCAGATTTCTCCCAAATATATCACATCTTCTCCAAGAAATACCACGTTTCCCCCTTCAAATAGGACCTTTTCACCCACAAATACCTGTTTTATCCCCATAAGAGGACAGTTTCTTCCAGAAATGCCACATTTCTCCCAAATACATCATATCTTCTCCAAGAAATACCAGCTTTCCCCCTTCAAATAGGAAATTTTCACCCACAAATTCCTGTTTTATCCCCAAAAGAAGACAGTTTCTTCCAGAAATGCCACATTTCTCCCAAATAAATCACATCTTCTCCAAGAAATACCAGGTTTCCCCCTTCAAATAGGACCTTTTCACCCACAAATACCTCTTTTATCCCCAAAAGAGGACAGTTTCATCCAGAAAGGCCACATTTCTCCCAAACATATCACATCTCCTCCAAGAAATACCAGGATTCCTCCTGAAATAGGACCTTTTCTCCCACAAGTACCAGCCTTCTCCCCCCAAATAGGACATTTTCCTCCAGACATGCCACATTTCTCCCAAATATATCACATCTTCTCCAAGAAATACCAGGTTTTCCCCTGGAAATAGGACATTTTCACCCACACATACCTCTTTTATCCCCAAAAGAGGACAGTTTCTTCCAGACATGCCACATTTCTCCCAAATATATCACATCTTCTCCAAGAAATACCAGGGTTCCCCCTTCAAATAGGACCTTTTCACCCACAAATACCTCTTTTATCCCCAAAAGAGGACAGTTTCTTCCAGACATGCCACATTTCTCCCAATTAGATCACATCTTCTCCAAGAAATACCACGTTTCCCCCTGGAAATAGGACCTTTTCACCCTGTAATACCTGTTTTATCTCCAAAAGAGGACAGTTTCTTCCAGAAAGGCCACATTTCTCCCAAATAGATCACATCTTCTCCAAGAAATACCACGTTTCCCCCTTCAACTAGGACCTTTTCACCCACTAATACCTCTTTTATCCCCAAAATAGGACAGTTTCTTCCAGAAATGCCACATTTCTCCCAAATAGATCACATCTTCTCCAAGAAATACCACGTTTCCCCCTTCAAATAGGACCTTTTCACCCACAAATACCTGTTTTATCCCCAAAATAGGACAGTTTCTTCCAGAAATGCCACATTTCTCCCAAATAGATCACATCTTCTCCAAGATAAACCACCTTTCCCCCTGGAAATGGGACCTTTTCACCCTGTAATACCTGTTTTATCTCCAAAAGAGGACAGTTTCTTCCAGAAAGGCCACATTTCTCCCAAATAGATCACATCTTCTCCAAGAAATACCAGGGTTCCCCCTTCAAATAGGACCTTTTCACCCACAAATACCTGTTTTATCCCCAAAAGAGGACAGTTTCTTCCAGACATGCCACATTTCTCCCAAATAGATCACATCTTCTCCAAGAAATACCAGGTTTCCCCCTTCAAATAGGTCCTTTTCACCCACAAATACCTCTTTTATCCCCAAAAGAGGACAGTTTCTTCCAGAAATGCCACATTTCTCCCAAATAGATCACATCTTCTCCAAGAAATACCAGGTTTCCCCTTCAAATAGGACCTTTTCAACCACAAATACCTGTTTTATCCCTCAAAATGGACATATTCTTCCAGAAATGCCACATTTCTCCCAAACATATCACATCTTCTCCAAGAAATATCACGTTTCCCCCTTGAAATAGGACCTTTTCACCCACAAATACCTGTTTTATCCCCAAAAGAGGACAGTTTCTTCCTGACATGCCACATTTCTCCCAAATATATCATATCTTCTCCAAGAAATACCAGGTTTCCCCCTTCAAATAGGAAATTTTCTCCCACAAATACCTGTTTTATCCCCAAAAGAAGACAGTTTCTTCCAGAAATGCCACATTTCTCCCAAATAGATCACATCTTCTCCAAGAAATACCAGCTTTCCCCCTTCAAATAGGACCTTTTCACCCACAAATACCTCTTTTATCCCCAAAATAGGAGAGTTTCTTCCAGAAATGCCACATTTCTCCCAAATATATCACATCTCCTCCAAGAAATACCAGGATTCCTCCTGAAATAGGACCTTTTCTCCCACAAGTACCAGCCTTCTCCCCCCAAATAGGACATTTTCCTCCAGACATGCCACATTTCTCCCAAATATATCACATCTTCTCCAAGAAATACCAGGTTTTCCCCTGGAAATAGGACCTTTTCACCCACACATACCTCTTTTATCCCCAAAAGAGGACAGTTTCTTCCAGACATGCCACATTTCTCCCAAATATATCACATCTTCTCCAAGAAATACCAGGGTTCCCCCTTCAAATAGGACCTTTTCACCCACAAATACCTCTTTTATCCCCAAAAGAGGACAGTTTCTTCCAGACATGCCACATTTCTCCCAATTAGATCACATCTTCTCCAAGAAATACCACGTTTCCCCCATCAAATAGGACCTTTTCACCCACAAATACCTGTTTTATCCCCAAAAGAGGACAGTTTCTTCCAGAAATGCCACATTTCTCCCAAATAGATCACATCTCCTCCAAGAAATACCACGTTTCCCCCTTCAAATAGGACCTTTTCACCCACTAATACCTCTTTTATCCCCAAAACAGGACAGTTTATTCCAGAAATGCCACATTTCTCCCAAATAGATCACATCTTCTCCAAGAAATACCAGCTTTCCCCCTTGAAAGAGGACCTTTTCACCCACAAATACTTCTTTTATCCCCAAAAGAGGACAGTTTCTTCCAGAAATGCCACATTTCTCCCAAATAGATCACATCTTCTCCAAGAAATACCAGGTTTCCCCCTTCAAAAAGGACCTTTTCTCCCACAAATACCTCTTTTATCCCCAAAATAGGACAGTTTCTTCCAGACATGCCACATTTCTCCCAAATAGATCACATCTTCTCCAAGAAATACCAGGTTTCCCCCTTCAAATAGGACCTTTTCACCCACAAATACCTCTTTTATCCCCAAAAGAGGACAGTTTCTTCCAGAAAGGCCACATTTCTCCCAAATATATCACATCTCCTCCAAGAAATACCAGGATACCTCCTGAAATAGGAACTTTTCTCCCACAAGTACCAGCCTTCTCCCCCCAAATAGGACATTTTCTTCCAGAAATGCCACATTTCTCCCAAATAGATCACATCTTCTCCAAGAAATACCAGCTTTCCCCCTTCAAATAGGACCTTTTCACCCACAAATACCTGTTTTATCCCCAAAAGAGGACAGTTTCTTCCAGACATGCCACATTTCTCCCAAATAGATCACATCTTCTCCACGAAATACCAGCTTTCCCCCTTCAAATAGGACCTTTTCACCCACAGATACCTCTTTTATCCCCAAAAGAGGACAGTTTCTTCCAGAAAGGCCACATTTCTCCCAAATAGATCACATCTTCTCCAAGAAATACCAGGTTTCCCCCTTCAAATAGGACCTTTTCACCCACAACTAACAGCCTTCTCCCCACAAATTGGACATTTTCTACCAGAAATGCCTCATTTCTCCCAAATATATCACATCTTCTCCAAGAAATACCACGTTTCCCCCTTCAAATAGGACCTTTTCACCCACAAATACCTCTTTTATCCTTAAAAGAGGACACTTTCTACAGAAATCCCACATTTCTCCCAAATAGATCACATCTTCTCCAAGAAATACCAGGTTTCCCCCTTCAAATAGGACCTTTTCTACAACAGATACCTGTTTTATGCCCAAAAGACGACAGTTTCTTCCAGAAATGCCACATTTCTCCCAAATAGATCACATCTTCTCCAAGAAATACCAGGGTTCCCCATTCAAGTAGGACCTTTTCTCCATGAAATACCTCTTTTATCCCCAAAAGAGGACAGTTTCTTCCAGAAATGCCACATTTCTCCCAAACATAACACATCTTCTCCAAGAAATACCAGGTTTCCCCCTTCAAATAGGACCTTTTCACCCAAAAATACCTGTTTTATCCCCAAAAGAGGACAGTTTCTTCCAGAAATGCCACATTTCTCCCAAATATACCACATCTTCTCCAAGAAATACCAGGTTTCCCCCTTCAAATAGGACCTTTTCACCCACAAATACCTGTTTTATCCCCAAAAGAGGACAGTTTCTTCCAGACATGCCACATTTCTCCCAAATATATCACATCTTCTCCAAGAAATACCACGTTTCCCCTTCAAATAGGACCTTTTCAACCACAAATACCTGTTTTATCCCTCAAATTGGACATATTCTTCCAGAAATGCCAGATTTCTCCCAAATATATCACATCTTCTCCAAGAAATACCACGTTTCCCCCTTCAAATAGGACCTTTTCACCCACAAATACCTCTTTCATCCCCAAAAGAGGACAGTTTCTTCCAGAAATGCCACATTTCTCCCAAATATATCATATCTTCTCCAAGAAATACCAGGTTTCCCCCTTCAAATAGGACCTTTTCTCCCACAAATACCTCTTTTATCACCAAAAGAGGACACTTTCTTCCAGAAAGGCCACATTTCTCCCAAATAGATCACATCTTCTCCAAGAAATACCAGGTTTCCCCCTTCAAATAGGACCTTTTCACCCACAAATACCTCTTTTATCCCCAAAAGAGTACAGTTTCATCCAGAATGGCCACATTTCTCCCAAACATATCACATCTCCTCCAAGAAATACCAGGATTCCTCCTGAAATAGGTCCTTTTCTCCCACAAGTACCAGCCTTCTCCCCCCAAATAGGACATTTTCCTCCAGACATGCCACATTTCTCCCCAATATATCACATCTTCTCCAAGAAATACCAGGTTTTCCCCTGGAAATAGGACCTTTTCACCCACACATACCTCTTTTATCCCCAAAAGAGGACAGTTTCTTCCAGACATGCCACTTTTCTCCCAAATATATCACATCTTCTCCAAGAAATACCAGGGTTCCCCCTTCAAATAGGACCTTTTCTCCATGAAATACCTCTTTTATCCCCGAAAGAGGACAGTTTCTTCCAGAAATGCCACATTTCTCCCAAATATATCACCTCTTCTCCAAGAAATACCGGGTTTCCCCCTTCAAATAGGACCTTTTCACCCACAAATACCTGTTTTATCCCCAAAATAGGACAGTTTCTTCCAGAAATGCCACATTTCTCCAAAAATATATCACTTCTTCTCCAAGAAATACCTGGATTCCTCCTGAAATAGGACCTTCTCGCCCACAACTACCAGCCTTCTCCCCACAAATTGGACATTTTCTTCCAGAAATGCCTCATTTCTCCCAAATAGATCACATCTTCTCCAAGAAATACCACGTTTCCCCCTTCAAATAGGACCTTTTCAACCACAAATACCTCTTTTATCCCCAAAATAGGACAGTTTCTTCCAGAAATGCCACATTTCTCCCAAATATATCACATCTTCTCCAAGAAATACCAGGGTTCCCCCTTCAAATAGGACCTTTTCACCCACAAATACCTGTTTTATCCCCAAAAGAGGACAGTTTCTTCCAGACATGCCACATTTCTCCCAAATATATCACATCTTCTCCAAGAAATACCAGCTTTCCCCCTTGAAAGAGGACCTTTTCACCCACAAATACTTCTTTTATCCCCAAAAGAGGACAGTTTCTTCCAGAAAGGCCACATTTCTCCCAAATATATCACATCTCCTCCAAGAAATACCAGGATACCTCCTGAAATAGGAACTTTTCTCCCACAAGTACCAGCCTTCTCCCCCCAAATAGGACATTTTCTTCCAGAAATGCCACATTTCTCCCAAATAGATCACATCTTCTCCAAGAAATACCAGCTTTCCCCCTTCAAATAGGACCTTTTCACCCACAAATAACTGTTTTATCCCCAAAAGAGGACAGTTTCTTCCAGACATGCCACATTTCTCCCAAATAGATCACATCTTCTCCACGAAATACCAGCTTTCCCCCTTCAAATAGGACCTTTTCACCCACAGATACCTCTTTTATCCCCAAAAGAGGACAGTTTCTTCCAGAAAGGCCACATTTCTCCCAAATAGATCACATCTTCTCCAAGAAATACCAGCTTTCCCCCTTCAAATAGGACCTTTTCACCCACAACTAACAGCCTTCTCCCCACAAATTGGACATTTTCTACCAGAAATGCCTCATTTCTCCCAAATATATCACATCTTCTCCAAGAAATACCACGTTTCCCCCTTCAAATAGGACCTTTTCACCCACAAATACCTCTTTTATCCTTAAAAGAGGACACTTTCTACAGAAATCCCACATTTCTCCCAAATAGATCACATCTTCTCCAAGAAATACCAGGTTTCCCCCTTCAAATAGGACCTTTTCTACCACAGATACCTGTTTTATGCCCAAAAGACGACAGTTTCTTCCAGAAATGCCACATTTCTCCCAAATAGATCACATCTTCTCCAAGAAATACCTGGGTTCCCCATTCAAGTAGGACCTTTTCTCCATGAAATACCTCTTTTATCCCCAAAAGAGGACAGTTTCTTCCAGAAATGCCACATTTCTCCCAAACATAACACATCTTCTCCAAGAAATACCAGGTTTCCCCCTTCAAATAGGACCTTTTCCCCAAAAATACCTGTTTTATCCCCAAAAGAGGACAGTTTCTTCCAGAAATGCCACATTTCTCCCAAATATACCACATCTTCTCCAAGAAATACCAGGTTTCCCCCTTCAAATAGGACCTTTTCACCCACAAATACCTGTTTTATCCCCAAAAGAGGACAGTTTCTTCCAGACATGCCACATTTCTCCAAATATATCACATCTTCTCCAAGAAATACCACGTTTCCCCCTTCAAATAGGACCTTTTCACCCACAAATACCTCTTTCATCCCCAAAAGAGGACAGTTTCTTCCAGAAATGCCACATTTCTCCCAAATATATCATATCTTCTCCAAGAAATACCAGGTTTCCCCCTTCAAATAGGACCTTTTCTCCCACAAATACCTCTTTTATCACCAAAAGAGGACACTTTCTTCCAGAAAGGCCACATTTCTCCCAAATAGATCACATCTTCTCCAAGAAATACCAGGTTTCCCCCTTCAAATAGGACCTTTTCACCCACAAATACCTCTTTTATCCCCAAAAGAGTACAGTTTCATCCAGAATGGCCACATTTCTCCCAAACATATCACATCTCCTCCAAGAAATACCAGGATTCCTCCTGAAATAGGTCCTTTTCTCCCACAAGTACCAGCCTTCTCCCCCCAAATAGGACATTTTCCTCCAGACATGCCACATTTCTCCCCAATATATCACATCTTCTCCAAGAAATACCAGGTTTTCCCCTGGAAATAGGACCTTTTCACCCACACATACCTCTTTTATCCCCAAAAGAGGACAGTTTCTTCCAGACATGCCACTTTTCTCCCAAATATATCACATCTTCTCCAAGAAATACCAGGGTTCCTCCTGAAATAGGACCTTCTCGCCCACAACTACCAGCCTTCTCCCCACAAATTGGACATTTTCTTCCAGAAATGCCTCATTTCTCCCAAATAGATCACATCTTCTCCAAGAAATACCACGTTTCCCCCTTCAAATAGGACCTTTTCACCCACAAATACCTGTTTTATCCCCAAAATAGGACAGTTTCTTCCAGAAATGCCACATTTCTCCCAAATATATCACATCTTCTCCAAGAAATACCAGGGTTCCCCCTTCAAATAGGACCTTTTCACCCACAAATACCTGTTTTATCCCCAAAAGAGGACAGTTTCTTCCAGACATGCCACATTTCTCCCAAATATATCACATCTTCTCCAAGAAATACCAGCTTTCCCCCTTGAAAGAGGACCTTTTCACCCACAAATACTTCTTTTATCCCCAAAAGAGGACAGTTTCTTCCAGAAATGCCACATTTCTCCCAAATAGATCACATCTTCTCCAAGAAATACCAGGTTTCCCCTTCAAATAGGACCTTTTCAACCACAAATACCTCTTTTATCCCCAAAAGAGGACAGTTTGTTCCAGACATGCCACATTTCTCCCATGTATATCACATCTTCTCCAAGAAATACCAGGTTTCCCTCTTCAAATAGGACCTTTTCAACCACAAATACCTGTTTTACCCCTCAAATTGGACATATTCTTCCAGAAATGCCAGATTTCTCCCAAATATATCACATCTTCTCCAAGAAATACCACGTTTCCCCCATCAAATAGGACCTTTTCACCCACAAATACCTGTTTTGTCCCCAAAAGAGGACAGTTTCCTCCAGAAATGCCACATTTCTCCCAAATATATCATATCTTCTCCAAGAAATACCACGTTTCCCCCTTCAAATAGGACCTTTTCTCCCACAAATTCCTTTTTTATCCCCAAAAGAGGACAGTTTCTTCCAGAAATGCCACATTTCTCCCAAATAGGTCACATCTTCTCCAAGAAATACTAGGTTTCCCCCTTCAAATAGGACCTTTTCACCCACAAATACCTCTTTTATCCCCAAAAGAGGACAGTTTCTTCCAGACATGCCACATTTCTCCCAAACATATCACATCTCCTCCAAGAAATACCAGGATTCCTCCTGAAATAGGACCTTTTCTCCCACAAGTACCAGCCTTCTCCCCCCAAATAGGACATTTTCCTCCAGACATGCCACATTTCTCCCAAATATATCACATCTACTCCAAGAAATACCAGGTTTTCCCCTTCAAATAGGACCTTTTCACCCACACATACCTCTTTTATCCCCAAAAGAGGACAGTTTCTTCCAGACATGCCACATTTCTCCCAAATAGATCACATCTTCTCCAAGAAATACCAGGGTTCCCCCTTCAAATAGGACCTTTTCACCCACAAATACCTCTTTTATCCCCAAAATAGGACAGTTTCTTCCAGAAATGCCACATTTCTCCCAAATAGATCACATCTTCTCCAAGAAATACCAGGGTTCCCCCTTCAAATAGGACCTTTTCACCCACAAATACCTGTTTTATCCCCAAAAGAGGACAGTTTCTGCCAGAAATGCCACATTTCTCCAAAAATATATCACATCTTCTCCAAGAAATACCTGGATTCCTCCTGAAATAGGACCTTCTCACCCACAACTACCAGCCTTCTCCCCACAAATTGGACATTTTCTTCCAGAAATGCCTCATTTCTCCCAAATATATCACATCTTCTCCAAGAAATACCACGTTTCCCCCTTCAAATAGGACCTTTTCACCCACAAATACCTCTTTTATCCCCAAAAGAGGACAGTTTCTTCCGGAAATGCCACATTTCTCCCAAATAGATCACATCTTCTCCAAGAAATACCAGGTTTCCCCCTTCAAATAGGACCTTTTCACCCACAAATACCTCTTCTATCCCCAAAAGAGGACAGTTTCTTCCAGAAATGCCACATTTCTCCCAAATACATCACATCTTCTCCAAGAAATACCAGCTTTCCCCCTGAAAGAGGACCTTTTCACCCACAAATACTTCTTTTATCCCCAAAAGAGGACAGTTTCTTCCAGAAAGGCCACATTTCTCCCAAATATATCACATCTTCTCCAAGAAATGCCAGGATTCCTCCTGAAATAGGACCTTCTCACCCAAAACTAGCAGCCTTCTCCCCACAAATTGTACATTTTCTTCCAGAAATGCCACATTTCTCCCAGACATATCACATCTTCTCCAAGAAATACCAGGTTTCCCCCTTCAAAAAGGACCTTCTCACCCACAAATACCTCTTTTATCCCCAAAAGAGGACAGTTTCTTCCAGACATGCCACATTGCTCCCAAATAGATCACATCTTCTCCAAGAAATACCACGTTTCCCCCTTCAAATAGGACCTTTTCACCCACTAATACCTCTTTTATCCCCAAAAGAGGACAGTTTCTTCCAGAAATGCCACATTTCTCCCAAATAGATCACATCTTCTCCAAGAAATACCATGTTTCCCCCTTGAAAGAGGACTTTTTCACCCACAAATACTTCTTTTATCCCCAAAAGAGGACAGTTTCTTCCAGAAATGCCACATTTCTCCCAAATAGATCACATCTTCTCCAAGAAATACCAGGTTTCCCCCTTCAAAAAGGACCTTTTCTCCCACAAATACCTCTTTTATCCCCAAAAGAGGACAGTTTCTTCCAGACATGCCACATTTCTCCCAAATATAGAACATCTTCTCCAAGAAATACCAGCTTTCCCCCTTCAAATAGGACCTTTTCACCCACAAATACCTCTTTTATCCCCCAAATAAGACAGTTTCTTCCAGAAATGCCACATTTCTCCCAAATATACCACATCTCCTCCAAGAAATACCAGGATTTCTCCTGAAATAGGACCTTTTCTCCCACAAGTACCAGCCTTCTCCCCCCAAATAGGACATTTTCTTCCAGAAATGCCACATTTCTCCCAAATAGATCACATCTTCTCCAAGAAATACCAGCTTTCCCCCATCAAATAGGACCTTTTCACCCACAAATACCTGTTTTATCCCCAAAAGAGGACAGTTTCTTCCAGACATGAGACATTTCTCCCAAATAGATCACATCTTCTCCATGAAATACCAGGTTTCCCCCTTCAAATAGGACCTTTTCACCCACAGATACCTCTTTTATCCCCAAAAGAGGACAGTTTCTTCCAGAAAGGCCACATTTCTCCCAAATATATCACATCTTCTCCAAGAAATACCGGGTTTCCCCCTTCAAATAGGACCTTCTCACCCACAAATACCTCTTTTATCCCCAAAATCGGACAGTTTCTTCCAGAAATGCCAGATTTCTCCCAAATATATCACATCTTCTCCATGAA
The DNA here is from genome assembly GCA_030408155.1 of Lophura swinhoii. Taxonomy (NCBI): domain Eukaryota; kingdom Metazoa; phylum Chordata; class Aves; order Galliformes; family Phasianidae; genus Lophura; species Lophura swinhoii. Next base: position 740,201 of record CM059457.1, read on the forward strand.
ATACCAGCTTTACCCCTTCAAATAGGACCTTTTCAACCACTAATACCTGTTTTATCCCTCAAAATGGACATATTCTTCAAGACATGCCACATTTCTCCCAAATACATCACATCTCCTCCAAGAAATACCAGGTTTCCCCATTCAAATAGGACCTTTTCACCCACAAATACCTGTTTTATCCCCAAAATACGACAGTTTCTTCCAGAAATGCCACATTTCTCCCAAATATATCACATCTTCTCCAAGAAATACCACGTTTCCCCCTTCAAATAGGACCTTTTCACCCACAAATACCTGTTTTATCCCCAAAAGAGGACAGTTTCTTCCAGAAAGGCCACATTTCTCCCAAATATATCACATCTTCTCCAAGAAATACCAGGTTTCCCCCTTCAAATAGGACCTTTTCACCCACAAATACCTGTTTTATCCCCAAAAGAGGACAGTTTCTTCCAGACATGCCACATTTCTCCCAAATATATCACATCTTCTCCAAGAAATACCAGGTTTCCCCTTCAAATAGGACCTTTTCAACCACAAATACCTGTTTTATCCCTCAAATTGGACATATTCTTCCAGAAATGCCACATTTCTCCCAAATATATCACATCTTCTCCAAGAAATACCACGTTTCCCCCTTCAAATAGGACCTTTTCACCCACAAATACCTCTTTTATCCCCAAAAGAGGACAGTTTCTTCCAGAAATGCCACATTTCTCCCAAATATATCATATCTTCTCCAAGAAATACCAGGTTTCCCCCTTCAAATAGGACCTTTTCTCCCACAAATTCCTCTTTTATCACCATAAGAGGACACTTTCTTCCAGAAAGGCCACATTTCTCCCAAATAGATCACATCTTCTCCAAGAAATACCAGGTTTCCCCCTTCAAATAGGACCTTTTCACCCACAAATACCTCTTTTATCCCCAAAAGAGGACAGTTTCTTCCAGAAAGGCCACATTTCTCCCAAACATATCACATCTCCTCCAACAAATACCAGGATTCCTCCTGAAATAGGTCCTTTTCTCCCACAAGTACCAGCCTTCTCCCCCCAAATAGGACATTTTCCTCCAGACATGCCACATTTCTCCCAAATATATCACATCTTCTCCAAGAAATACCAGGTTTTCCCCTGGAAATAGGACCTTTTCACCCACACATACCTCTTTTATCCCCAAAAGAGGACAGTTTCTTCCAGACATGCCACATTTCTCCCAAATATATCACATCTTCTCCAAGAAATACCAGGGTTCCCCCTTCAAATAGGACCTTTTCTCCATGAAATACCTCTTTTATCCCCAAAAGAGGACAGTTTCTTCCAGAAATGCCACATTTCTCCCAAATATATCACCTCTTCTCGAAGAAATACCACGTTTCCCCCTTCAAATAGGACCTTTTCACCCACAAATACCTGTTTTATCCCCAAAATAGGACAGTTTCTGCCAGAAATGCCATATTTCTCCAAAAATATATCACTTCTTCTCCAAGAAATACCTGGATTCCTCCTGAAATAGGACCTTCTCGCCCACAACTACCAGCCTTCTCCCCACAATTTGGACATTTTCTTCCAGAAATGCCTCATTTCTCCCAAATAGATCACATCTTCTCCAAGAAATACCACGTTTCCCCCTTCAAATAGGACCTTTTCACCCACAAATACCTCTTTTATCCCCAAAATAGGACAGTTTCTTCCAGAAATGCCACATTTCTCCCAAATATATCACATCTTCTCCAAGAAATACCAGGGTTCCCCCCTCAAATAGGACCTTTTCACCCACAAATACCTCTTTTATCCCCAAAAGAGGACAGTTTCTTCCAGACATGCCACATTTCTCCCAAATATATCACATCTTCTCCAAGAAATACCAGCTTTCCCCCTTGAAAGAGGACCTTTTCACCCACAAATACTTCTTTTATCCCCAAAAGAGGACAGTTTCTTCCAGAAATGCCACATTTCTCCCAAGTATATCACATCTTCTCCAAGAAATACCAGGTTTCCCCTTCAAATAGGACCTTTTCAACCACAAATACCTGTTTTATCCCTCAAATTGGACATATTCTTCAAGAAATGCCAGATTTCTCCCAAATATATCACATCTTCTCGAAGAAATACCAGGGTTCCCCCTTCAAATAGGACCTTTTCACCCACAAATACCTGTTTTGTCCCCAAAAGAGGACAGTTTCTTCCAGAAATGCCACATTTCTCCCAAATATATCATATCTTCTCCAAGAAATACCAGGTTTCCCCCTTCAAATAGGACCTTTTCTCCCACAAATTCCTCTTTTATCCCCAAAAGAGGACAGTTTCTTCCAGAAATGCCACATTTCTCCCAAATAGATCACATCTTCTCCAAGAAATACCAGGTTTCCCCCTTCAGATAGGACCTTTTCACCCACAAATTCCTCTTTTATCCCCAAAATAGGACAGTTTCATCATGAAAGGCCACATTTCTCCCAAACATATCACATCTCCTCCAAGAAATACCAGGATTCCTCCTGAAATAGGACCTTTTCTCCCACAAGTACCAGCCTTCTCCCCCCAAATAGGACATTTTCCTCCAGACATGCCACATTTCTCCCAAATATATCACATCTTCTCCAAGAAATACCAGGTTTTCCCCTTCAAATAGGACCTTTTCACCCACACATACCTCTTTTATCCCCAAAAGAGGACAGTTTCTTCCAGACATGCCACATTTCCCCCAAATATATCACATCTTCTCCAAGAAAAACCAGGTTTCCCCCTGGAAATAGGAACTTTTCACCCACAAATACCTGTTTTATGCCCAAAATAGGACAGTTTCTTCCAGAAATGCCACATTTCTCCCAAATATATCACATCTTCTCCAAGAAATACCAGGGTTCCCCCTTCAAATAGGACCTTATCACCCACAAATACCTGTTTTATCCCCAAAAGAGGACAGTTTCTGCCAGAAATGCCACATTTCTCCAAAAGTATATCACATCTTCTCCAAGAAATACATGGATTCCTCCTGAAATAGGACCTTCTCACCCACAACTACCAGCCTTCTCCCCACAAATTGGACATTTTCTTCCAGAAATGCCTCATTTCTCCCAAATATATCACATCTTCTCCAAGAAATACCACGTTTCCCCCTTCAAATAGGACCTTTTCACCCACAAATACCTGTTTTATCCCCAAAAGAGGACAGTTTCTTCCGGAAATGCCTCATTTCTCCCAAATATATCACATCTTCTCCAAGAAATACCAGGGTTCCCCCTTCAAATAGGACCTTTTCACCCACAAATACCTCTTTTATCCCCAAAAGAGGACAGTTTCTTCCAGAAATGCCACATTTCTCCCAAATAGATCACATCTTCTCCAAGAAATACCAGCTTTCCCCCTTGAAAGAGGACCTTTTCACCCACAAATACTTCTTTTATCCCCAAAAGAGGACAGTTTCTTCCAGAAAGGCCACATTTCTCCCAAATATATCACATCTTCTCCAAGAAATGCCAGGATTCCTCCTGAAATAGGACCTTCTCACCCAAAACTACCAGCCTTCTCCCCACAAATTGTACATTTTCTTCCAGAAAGGCCACATTTCTCCCAAACATATCACATCTTCTCCAAGAAATACCACGTTTCCCCCTTCAAATACGACCTTTTCACCCACAAATACCTCTTTTATCCCTCAAATAGGACAGTTTCTTCCAGACATGCCACATTTCTCCCAAATATATCACATCATCTCCAAGAAATACCAGGATTCCTCCTGAAAGAGGACCTACTCTCCCTCAAGTACCAGCCTTCTCCCCCCAAATAGGACAGTTTCTTCCTGACATGCCACATTTCTCCCAAATATATCACATCTTCTCCAAGAAATACCAGGTTTCCCCCTTCAAATAGGACCTTATCACCCACAAATACCACTTTTATCCCCAAAATAGGACAGTTTCTGCCAGAAAGGCCACATTTCTCCCAAATATATCACATCTTCTCCAAGAAATACCAGGTTTCCCCCTGGAAATAGGACCTTTTCACCCACACATACCTCTTTTATCCCCAAAAGAGGACAGTTTCTTCCAGACATGCCACATTTCTCCCAAATATATCACATCTTCTCCAAGTAATACCAGGGTTCCCCCTTCAAATAGGACCTTTTCTCCATGAAATACCTCTTTTATCCCCAAAAGAGGACAGTTTCTTCCAGACATGCCACATTTCTCCCAAATATATCACCTCTTCTCCAAGAAATACCACGTTTCCCCCTTCAAATAGGACCTTTTCACCCACAAATACCTGTTTTATCCCCAAAATAGGACAGTTTCTGCCAGAAATGCCATATTTCTCCAAAAATATATCACTTCTTCTCCAAGAAATACCTGGATTCCTCCTGAAATAGGACCTTCTCGCCCACAACTACCAGCCTTCTCCCCACAATTTGGACATTTTCTTCCAGAAATGCCTCATTTCTCCCAAATAGATCACATCTTCTCCAAGAAATACCACGTTTCCCCCTTCAAATAGGACCTTTTCACCCACAAATACCTGTTTTATCCCCAAAATAGGACAGTTTCTTCCAGAAATGCCACATTTCTCCCAAATATATCACATCTTCTCCAAGAAATACCAGGTTTCCCCCTGGAAATAGGAACTTTTCACCCACAAATACCTGTTTTATGCCCAAAATAGGACAGTTTCTTCCAGAAATGCCACATTTCTCCCAAATATATCACATCTTCTCCAAGAAATACCAGCTTTCCCCCTTGAAAGAGGACCTTTTCACCCACAAATACTTCTTTCATCCCCAAAAGAGGACAGTTTCTTCCAGAAATGCCACATTTCTCCCAAGTATATCACATCTTCTCCAAGAAATACCAGGTTTCCAACTTCAAATAGGACCTTTTCAACCACAAATACCTGTTTTATCCCTCAAATTGGACATATTCTTCAAGAAATGCCAGATTTCTCCCAAATATATCACATCTTCTCCAAGAAATACCACGTTTCCCCCTTCAAATAGGACCTTTTCACCCACAAATACCTGTTTTGTCCCCAAAAGAGGACAGTTTCTTCCAGAAATGCCACATTTCTCCCAAATATATCATATCTTCTCCAAGAAATACCAGGTTTCCCCCTTCAAATAGGACCTTTTCTCCCACAAATTCCTCTTTTATCCCCAAAAGAGGACAGTTTCTTCCAGAAAGGCCACATTTCTCCCAAATAGATCACATCTTCTCCAAGAAATACCAGGTTTCCCCCTTCAAATAGGACCTTTTCACCCACAAATACCTCTTTTATCCCCAAAAGAGGACAGTTTCATCATGAAAGGCCACATTTCTCCCAAACATATCACATCTCCTCCAAGAAATACCAGGATTCCTCCTGAAATAGGACCTTTTCTCCCACAAGTACCAGCCTTCTCCCCCCAAATAGGACATTTTCCTCCAGACATGCCACATTTCTCCCAAATATATCACATCTTCTCCAAGAAATACCAGGTTTTCCCCTTCAAATAGGACCTTTTCACCCACAAATACCTCTTATATCCCCAAAAGAGGACAGTTTCTTCCAGACATGCCACATTTCCCCCAAATATATCACATCTTCTCCAAGAAATACCAGGTTTTCCCCTTCAAATAGGACCTTTTCACCCACAAATACCTGTTTTATGCCCAAAATAGGACAGTTTCTTCCAGAAATGCCACATTTCTCCCAAATATATCACATCTTCTCCAAGAAATACCAGGGTTCCCCCTTCAAATAGGACCTTATCACCCACAAATACCTGTTTTATCCCCAAAAGAGGACAGTTTCTGCCAGAAATGCCACATTTCTCCAAAAGTATATCACATCTTCTCCAAGAAATACCTGGATTCCTCCTGAAATAGGACCTTCTCACCCACAACTACCAGCCTTCTCCCCACAAATTGGACATTTTCTTCCAGAAATGCCTCATTTCTCCCAAATATATCACATCTTCTCCAAGAAATACCACGTTTCCCCCTTCAAATAGGACCTTTTCACCCACAAATACCTCTTTTATCCCCAAAAGAGGACAGTTTCTTCCGGAAATGCCACATTTCTCCCAAATATATCACATCTTCTCCAAGAAATACCAGGGTTCCCCCTTCAAATAGGACCTTTTCACCCACAAATACCTCTTTTATCCCCAAAAGAGGACACTTTCTTCCAGAAATGCCACATTTCTCCCAAATAGATCACATCTTCTCCAAGAAATACCAGCTTTCCCCCTTGAAAGAGGACCTTTTCACCCACAAATACTTCTTTTATCCCCAAAAGAGGACAGTTTCTTCCAGAAAGGCCACATTTCTCCCAAATATATCACATCTTCTCCAAGAAATGCCAGGATTCCTCCTGAAATAGGACCTTCTCACCCAAAACTACCAGCCTTCTCCCCACAAATTGTACATTTTCTTCCAGAAATGCCACATTTCTCCAAAAGTATATCACATCTTCTCCAAGAAATACCAGGTTTCCCCCTTCAAATACGACCTTTTCACCCTCAAATACCTCTTTTATCCCTCAAATAGGACAGTTTCTTCCAGACATGCCACATTTCTCCCAAATATATCACATCTTCTCCAAGAAATACCCGGATTCCTCCTGAAAGAGGACCTTCTCTCCCTCAAGTACCAGCCTTCTCCCCCCAAATAGGACAGTTTCTTCCTGACATGCCACATTTATCCCAAATATATCACATCTTCTCCAAGAAATACCAGGGTTCCCCCTTCAAATAGGACCTTATCACCCACAAATACCACTTTTATCCCCAAAATAGGACAGTTTCTGCCAGAAAGGCCACATTTCTCCCAAATAGATCACATCTTCTCCAAGAAATACCAGCTATCCCCCTTCAAATAGGACCTTTTCACCCACAAAAAATTCTTTTCTCCCCAAAAGACGACAGTTTCTTCCAGAAATGCCAGATTTCTCCCAAATATATCACATCTTCTCCAAGAAATACCAGCTTTCCCCCTTGAAATAGGACCTTTTCACCCACAAATACCTGTTTGATCCCCAAAAGAGGACAGTTTCTTCCAGAAATGCCACATTTCTCCCAAATATATCACATCTTCTCCAAGAAATACCAGGATTCTTCCTGAAATAGGACCTTCTCACCCACTAATACCAGCCTTCTCCCCCCAAATAGGACAGTTTCTTCCAGAAAGGCCACATTTCTCCCAAACATATCACATCTTCTCCAAGAAATACCAGGTTTTCCCCTTCAAATAGGACCTTTTCACCCACAAATACCTCTTTTATCCCCAAAAGAGGACAGTTTCTTCCAGAAATGCCACATTTCTCCCAAATATATCACATCTTCTCCAAGAAATACCAGCTTTCCCCCTTCAAATAGGACCTTTTCACCCACAAATACTTCTTTTATCCCCAAAAGAGGACAGTTTCTTCCAGAAATGCCACATTTCTCCCAAATTTATCACCTCTTCTCCAAGAAATGCCAGGATTCCTCCTGAAATAGAACCTTCTCACCCAAAACTACCAGCCTTCTCCCCACAAATTGTACATTTTCTTCCAGAAATGCCACATTTCTCCCAAATATATCACATCTTCTCCAAGAAATACCAGGTTTCCCCCTTCAAATACGACCTTTTCACCCTCAAATACCTCTTTTATCCCTCAAATAGGACAGTTTCTTCCAGACATGCCACATTTCTCCCAAATATATCACATCATCTCCAAGAAATACCAGGATTCCTCCTGAAAGAGGACCTTTTCTCCCTCAAGTACCAGCCTTCTCCCCCCAAATAGGACAGTTTCTTCCAGAAAGGCCACATTTCTCCCAAACATATCACATCTTCTCCAAGAAATACCAGGTTTCCCCCTTCAAATAGGACCTTTTCACCCACAAATACCTCTTTTATCCCCAAAAGAGGACAGTTTCTTCCAGAAATGCCACATTTCTACCAAATATATCACCTATTCTCCAAGAAATACCAGCTTTCCCCCTTCAAATAGGACCTTTTCACCCACTAATAGCAGGCTTCTCCCCCCAAATAGAACAGTTTCTTCCAGAAATGCCACAATTCTCCCAAATATATCACATCTTCTCCAAGAAATACCAGGTTTCCCCCTGGAAATAGGACCTTTTCACCCACAAATACCTCTTTTATCCCCAAAAGAGGACACTTTCTTCCAGAAAGGCCCCATTTCTCCCAAATATATCACATCTCCTTCAAGAAATACCAGCTTTCCCCCTTCAAATATGACCTATTCTCCCACAAATACCTGTATTATCCCCAAAACAGCACACTTTCTTCCAGAAATGCCACATTTCTCCCAAATACATCACATCTTCTCCAAGAAATACCAGGTTTCCCCCTTCAAATAGGACCTTTTCACCCACAAATACCTCTTTTATCCCCAAAAGAGGACAGTTTCTTCCAGAAATGGCACATTTCTCCCAAACATATCACATCTCCTCCAAGAAATACCAGGATTCCTCCTGAAATAGGAACTTTTCTCCCACAAATACCACCCTTCTCCCCCCAAATAGGACATTTTCTTCCAGACATGCCAGATTTCTCCCAAATATGTCACATCTTCTCCAAGAAATACCAGGTTTTCCCCTGGAAATAGAACCTTTTCACCCACAAATACCTGTTCTATCCCCATACGAGGACAGTTTCTTCCAGACATGCCAGATTTCTCCCAAATATATCACATCTTCTCCAAGAAATACCACGTTTCCCCCTTCAAATAGGACCTTTTCCCCAAAAAAACCTCTTTTATCCCCAAAAGAGGACAGTTTCTTCCAGGAATGCCAGATTTCTCCCAAATATATCACATCTTCTCCAAGAAATACCAGGTTTCCCCCTTCAAATAGGACCTTTTCCCCAAAAAAACCTCTTTTATCCCCAAAAGAGGACAGTTTCTTCCAGACATGCCACATTTCTCCCAAATAGATCACATCTTCCCCAAGAAATACCACGTTTCCCCCTTCAAATAGGAACTTTTCTCCCACAAATACCACACTTCTCCCCCCAAATAGGACATTTTCTTCCAGACATGCCTGATTTCTCCCAAACATATCACATCTTCTCCAAGAAATACCAGGTTTTCCCCCTTCAAATAGGACCTTTTCACCCACAAATACCTGTTCAATCCCCATAAGAGGACAGTTTCTTCCAGAAATGCCACATTTCTCCCAAATATATCACATCTTCTCCAAGAAATACCAGCTTTCCCCCTTCAAATAGGACCTTTTCCCCCAAAAAACCTCTTTTATCCCCAAAAGAGGACAGTTTCTCCCAGACATGCCACATTTCTCCCAAATATATCACATCTTCACCAAGAAATGCCACGATTCCTCCTGAAAGAGGACCTTCTCACCGAAAACTACCAGCCTTCTCCCCCCAAATTGGACATTTTCTTCCAGAAAGGCCACATTTCTCCCAAATATATCACATCTTCTCCAAGAAATAACAGGATTCCTCCTGAAATAGGACCTTCTCACCGAGAACTACCAGACTTCTCCCCCCAAATTGGACATTTTCTTCCAGAAATGCCACATTTCTCCCAAATATACCTCATCTTCTCCAAGAAATACCAGGTTTCCCCCTTCAAATAGGACCTTTTCACCCACAAATACCTGTTTTATCCCCAAAATAGGACAGTTTCTTCCAGAAACGCCACATTTCTCCCAAATATAGCACATCATTTCCAAGAAATACCATGTTTCCCCCTTCAAATAGGACCTTTTCACCCACAAATGCCTCTTTTATCCCCAAAATAGGACGTTTTCATCCTGACGTGCCACATTTCTCCCAAATATATCACATCTTCTCCAAGAAATACCAGCTTTCCCCCATCAAATAGGACATTTTCACCCACTAATAGCAGGCTTCTCCCCTAAATAGGACAGTTTCTTCCAGAAATGCCACATTTCTCCCAAATAGATCACATCTGCTCCAAGAAATACCAGGTTTCGCCCTGGAAATAGGACCTTTTCACCCACAAATACCTCTTTTATCCCCAAAAGAGGACACTTTCTTCCAGAAAGGCCACATTTCTCCCAAATATATCACATCTCCTTCATGAAATACCAGGTTTCCCCCTTCAAATAGAACCTTTTCTCCCACAAATACCTCTTTTATCCCCAAAAGAGGACAGTTTCTTCCAGAAAGGCCACATTTCTCCCAAACATATCACATCTCCTCCAAGAAATACCAGGATTCCTCCTGAAATAGGACCTTTTCTCCCACAAGTACCAGCCTTCTCCCCCCAAATAGGACATTTTCTTCCAGACATGCCTGATTTCTCCCAAATATATCACATCTTCTCCAAGAAATACCAGGATTCCCCCTCGAAATAGGACCTTTTCACCCACACATACCTCTTTTATCCCCAAAAGAGGACAGTTTCTTCCAGAAAGGCCACATTTCTCCCAAATATATCACATCTTCTCCAAGAAATACCAGGGTTCCCCCTTCAAATAGGACCTTTTCACCCACAAATACCTCTTTTATCCTTAAAAGAGGACAGTTTCTTCCTGACATGCCACATTTCTCCCAAATATATCACATCTTCTCCAAGAAATACCAGGTTTCCCCCTTCAAATAGGACCTTTTCACCCACAAATACCTCTTTTATCCCCAAAAGAGGACAGTTTCTTCCAGAAATGCCACATTTCTCCCAAATATATCACATCTTCTCCAAGAAATACCACGTTTCCCCCTTCAAATAGGACCTTTTCAACCACAAATACCTGTTTTATGCCCAAAATACGACAGTTTCTTCCAGAAATGCCACATTTCTCCCAAATATATCACATTTTCTCCAAGAAATACCACGTTTCCCCCTTGAATTAGGACCTTTTCTCCATGAAATACCTCTTTTATCCCCAAAATAGGACACTTTCTTCCAGACATGCCAGATTTCTCCCAAATAGATCACATCTTCTCCAAGAAATACCAGGTTTCCCCCGGGAAATAGGACCTTTTCAACCACTAATACCTCTTTTATCCCCAAAAGAGGACAGTTTCTTCCGGAAAGGCCACATTTCTCCCAAATATATCACATCTTCTCCAAGAAATGCCAGGATTCCTCCTGAAATAGGGCCTTCTCACCCAAAACTACCAGCCTTCTCCCCCCAAATTGGACATTTTCTTCCAGAAAGGCCACATTTCTCCCAAATATATCACATCTTCTCCAAGAAATACCAGGATTCCTCCTGAAATAGGACCTTCTCACCGAAAACTACCAGCCTTCTCCCCCCAAATTGGAGATTTTCTTCCTGACATGCCACATTTCTCCCAAATAGATCACATCTTCTCCAAGAAATAACAGCTTTCCCCCTTCAAATAGGACCTTTTCACCCACAAATACCTGTTTTATCCCCCAAAAGAGGACAGTTTCTTCCAGACATGCCACATTTCTCCCAAATATATCACATCTTCTCCAAGAAATACCAGGTTTCCCCCTTCAAATAGGACCTTTTCACCCACAAATACCTGTTTTATCCCCAAAATTGGACAGCTTCTTCCAGACATGCCACATTTCTCCCAAATATATCACATCTTCTCCAAGAAATACCAGCTTTCCCCCTTCAAATAGGACATTTTCACCCACAAATACCTCTTTTATCCCCCAAATAGGACAGTTTCTTCAGGAAATGCCACATTTCTCCCAAATATATCACATCTTCTCCAAGAAATACCAGGTTTTCCCCTGGAAATAGGACCTTTTCACCCACAAATACCTGTTCTATCCCCATAAGAGGACAGTTTCTTCCAGAAATGCCACATTTCTCCCAAATATATCACATCTTCTCCAAGAAATACCAGCTTTCCACCTTCAAATAGGACCTTTTCCCCCAAAAAACCTCTTTTATCCCCAAAAGAGGACAGTTTCTTCCAGACATGCCACATTTCTCCCAAATATATCACATCTTCTCCAAGAAATGCCACGATTCCTCCTGAAAGAGGACCTTCTCACCCAAAACTACCAGCCTTCTCCCCACAAATTGGACATTTTCTTCCAGAAAGGCCACATTTCTCCCAAATATATCACATCTTCTCCAAGAAATACCAGGATTCCTCCTGAAATAGGACCTTCTCACCGAGAACTACCAGACTTCTCCCCCCAAATTGGACATTTTCTTCCAGAAATGCCACATTTCTCCAAATATACCTCATCTTCTCCAAGAAATACCAGGTTTCCCCCTTCAAATAGGACCTTTTCACCCACAAATACCTGTTTTATCCCCAAAATAGGACAGTTTCTTCCAGAAACGCCACATTTCTCCCAAATATAGCACATCTTCTCCAAGAAATATCATGTTTCCCCCTTCAAATAGGACCTTTTCACCCGCAAATGCCTCTTTTATCCCCAAAATAGGACATTTTCATCCTGACGTGCCACATTTCTCCCAAATATATCACATCTTCTCCAAGAAATACCAGCTTTCCCCCTTCAAATAGGACCTTTTCACCCACTAATAGCAGTCTTCTCCCCTAAATAGGACAGTTTCTTCCAGAAATGCCACATTTCTCCCAAATATATCACATCTTCTCCAAGAAATACCAGGTTTCCCCCTTCAAATAGGACCTTTTCTCCCACAAATACCTCTTTTATCCCCAAAAGAGGACACTTTCTTCCAGAAAGGCCACATTTCTCCCAAATATATCACATCTCCTTCAAGAAATACCAGGGTTCCCCCTTCAAATAGGACCTTTTCTCCCACAAATACCTCTTTTATCCCCAAAAGAGGACAGTTTCTTCCAGAAAGGCCACATTTCTCCCAAACATATCACATCTCCTCCAAGAAATACCAGGATTCCTCCTGAAATAGGATCTTTTCTCCCACAAGTACCAGCCTTCTCCCCCCAAATAGGACATTTTCTTCCAGACATGCCTGATTTCTCCCAAATATATCACATCTTCTCCAAGAAATACCAGGATTCCCCCTCGAAATAGGACCTTTTCACCCACACATACCTCTTTTATCCCCAAAAGAGGACAGTTTCTTCCAGAAAGGCCACATTTCTCCCAAATATATCACATCTTCTCCAAGAAATACCAGGGTTCCCCCTTCAAATAGGACCTTTTCACCCACAAATACCTCTTTTATCCCCAAAAGAGGACAGTTTCTTCCAGACATGCCACATTTCTCACAAATATATCACATCTTCTCCAAGAAATACCAGCTTTCCTTTTTCAAATAGGACCTTTTCACCCACAAATACCTCTTTTATCCCCAAAAGAGGACAGTTTCTTCCAGAAATGCCACATTTCTCCCAAATATATCACATCTTCTCCAAGAAATACCACGTTTCCCCCTTCAATTAGGACCTTTTCAACCACAAATACCTGTTTTATGCCCAAAATACGACAGTTTCTTCCAGAAATGCCACATTTCTCCCAAATATATCACATCTTCTCCAAGAAATACCACGTTTCCCCCTTGAATTAGGACCTTTTCTCCATGAAATACCTCTTTTATCCCCAAAATAGGACACTTTCTTCCAGACATGCCAGATTTCTCCCAAATATATCACATCTTCTCCAAGAAATACCAGGTTTCCCCCGGGAAATAGGACCTTTTCAACCACTAATACCTCTTTTATCCCCAAAAGAGGACAGTTTCTTCCGGAAAGGCCACATTTCTCCCAAATATATCACATCTTCTCCAAGAAATGCCAGGATTCCTCCTGAAATAGGGCCTTCTCACCCAAAACTACCAGCCTTCTCCCCCCAAATTGGACATTTTCTTCCAGAAAGGCCACATTTCTCCCAAATATATCACATCTTCTCCAAGAAATACCAGGATTCCTCCTGAAATAGGACCTTCTCACCGAAAACTACCAGCCTTCTCCCCCCAAATTGGACATTTTCGTCCTGACATGCCACATTTCTCCCAAATAGATCACATCTTCTCCAAGAAATACCAGCTTTCCCCCTTCAAATAGGACCTTTTCACCCACAAATACCTGTTTTATCCCCCAAAAGAGGACAGTTTCTTCCAGACATGCCACATTTCTCCCAAATATATCACATCTTCTCCAAGAAATACCAGGTTTCCCCCTTCAAATAGGACCTTTTCACCCACAAATACCTGTTTTATCCCCAAAATTGGACAGCTTCTTCCAGACATGCCAGATTTCTCCCAAATATATCACATCTTCTCCAAGAAATACCAGGGTTCCCCCTTCAAATAGGACATTTTCACCCACAAATACCTCTTTCATCCCCCAAATAGGACAGTTTCTTCCAGAAATGCCACATTTCTCCCAAATATATCACATCTTCTCCAAGAAATACCAGGTTTCCCCCTTCAAATAGGACCTTTTCACCCACAAATACCTGTTTTATCCCTCAAATTGAACATATTCTTCCAGAAATGCCAGATTTCTCCCAAATATATCACATCTTCTCCAAGAAATACCAGTTTTCCCCCTTCAAATAGGACCTTTTCACCCACAAATATCTGTTTTATCCCCAAAAGAGGACAGTTTCTTCCAGAAATGCCGCATTTCTCCCAAATATATCATATCTTCTCCAAGAAATACCAGCTTTCCCCCTTCAAATAGGACCTTTTCACCCACAAATACCTCTTTTATCCCCAAAAGAGGACAGTTTCTTCCAGAAATGCCACATTTCTCCCAAATAGATCACATCTTCTCCAAGAAATACCAGCTTTCCCCCTTCAAATAGGACCTTTTCACCCACAAAAAATTCTTTTATCCCCAAAATAGGACAGTTTCTTCCAGAAAGGCCACATTTCTCCCAAATATAGCACATCTTCTCCAAGAAATTCCAGGGTTCCCCCTTCGAATAGGACCTTTTCTCCCACAAATACCTCTTTTATCCCCAAAAGAGGACAGTTTCTTCCAGAAATGCCACATTTCTCCCAAATAGATCACAACTCCTCCAAGAAATACCAGGTTTCCCCCTTCAATTAGGACCTTTTCTCCATGAAATACCTCTTTTATCCCCAAAATAGGACAGCTTCTTCCAGACATGCCACATCTCTCCCAAATATATCACATCTTCTCCAAGAAATACCAGGTTTCCCCCTTAAAATAGGGCCTTATCACCCACAAATACCTCTTTTATCCCCAAAACAGGACAGTTTCTTCCAGAAAGGCCACATTTCTCCCAAATAGATCACATCTTCTCCAAGAAATAACAGGTTTCCCCCTTCAAATAGGACCTTTTCACCCACAAATACCTCTTTTATCCACAAAAGAGGACAGTTTCTTCCAGAAATGCCACATTTCTCCCAAATATATCACAACTCCTCCAAGAAATACCAGGTTTCCCCCTTCAATTAGGACCTTTTCTCCATGAAATACCTCTTCTATCCCCAAAAGAGGACATTTTCTTCCAGAAATGCCACATTTCTCCCAAATAGATCACATCTTCTCCAAGAAATACCAGGTTTCCCCCTTCAAATAGGACCTTTTCAACCACTAATACCTCTTTTATCCCCAAAAGAGGACAGTTTCTTCCAGAAATGCCACATTTCTCCCAAATATATCACATCTTCTCCAAGAAATGCCACGATTCCTCCTGAAAGAGGACCTTCTCACCCAAAACTACCAGCCTTCTCCCCCCAAATTGGACATTTTCTTCCAGAAAGGCCACATTTCTCCCAAATATATCACATCTTCTCCAAGAAATACCAGGATTCCTCCTGAAATAGGACCTTCTCACCGAGAACTACCAGACTTCTCCCCCCAAATTGGACATTTTCGTCCAGAAATGCCACATTTCTCCCAAATATACCTCATCTTCTCCAAGAAATACCAGGTTTCCCCCTTCAAATAGGACCTTTTCACACACAAATACCTGTTTTATCCCCAAAAGAGGACAGTTTCTTCCAGAAACGCCACATTTCTCCCAAATATAGCACATCTTCTCCAAGAAATACCATGTTTCCCCCTTCAAATAGGACCTTTTCACCCACAAATGCCTCTTTTATCCCCAAAATAGGACATTTTCATCCTGACGTGCCACATTTCTCCCAAATATATCACATCTTCTCCAAGAAATACCAGCTTTCCCCCTTCAAATAGGACCTTTTCACCCACTAATAGCAGTCTTCTCCCCTAAATAGGATAGTTTCTTCCAGAAATGCCACATTTCTCCCAAATATATCACATCTTCTCCAAGAAATACCAGGTTTCCCCCTGGAAATAGGACCTTTTCACCCACAAATACCTCTTTTATCCCCAAAAGAGGACACTTTCTTCCAGGAAGGCCACATTTCTCCCAAATATATCACATCTCCTTCAAGAAATACCAGGTTTCCCCCTTCAAATAGGACCTTTTCTCCCACAAATACCTCTTTTATCCCCAAAATAGGACAGTTTCTTCCAGAAAGGCCACATTTCTCCCAAACATATCACATCTCCTCCAAGAAATACCAGGATTCCTCCTGAAATAGGACCTTTTCTCCCACAAGTACCAGCCTTCTCCCCCCAAATAGGACATTTTCTTCCAGACATGCCACATTTCTCCCAAATATATCACATCTTCTCCAAGAAATACCAGGTTTCCCCCTTCAAATAGGACCTTATCACCCACAAATACCTCTTTTATCCTTAAAAGAGGACAGTTTCTTCCAGACATGCCACATTTCTCCCAAATATATCACATCTTCTCCAAGAAATACCAGGGTTCCCCCTTCAAATAGGACCTTTTCACCCACAAATACCTCTTTTATCCTTAAAAGAGGACAGTTTCTTCCAGACATGCCACATTTCTCCCAAATATATCACATCTTCTCCAAGAAATACCAGCTTTCCTTTTTCAAATAGGACCTTTTCACCCACAAATACCTCTTTTATCCCCAAAAGAGGACAGTTTCTTCCAGACATGCCACATTTCTCCCAAATATATCACATCTTCTCCAAGAAATACCACGTTTCCCCCTTCATATAGGACATTTTCAACCACAAATACCTGTTTTATGCCCAAAATACGACAGTTTCTTCCAGAAATGCCACATTTCTCCCAAATATATCACATCTTCTCCAAGAAATACCACGTTTCCCCCTTGAATTAGGACCTTTTCTCCATGAAATACCTCTTTTATCCCCAAAATAGGACAGTTTCTTCCAGACATGCCAGATTTCTCCCAAATAGATCACATCTTCTCCAAGAAATACCAGGTTTCCCCCGGGAAATAGGACCTTTTCAAGCACTAATACCTCTTTTATCCCCAAAAGAGGACAGTTTCTTCCGGAAAGGCCACATTTCTCCCAAATATATCACATCTTCTCCAAGAAATGCCAGGATTCCTCCTGAAATAGGGCCTTCTCACCCAAAACTACCAGCCTTCTCCCCCCAAATTGGAAATTTTCTTCCAGAAAGGCCACATTTCTCCCAAATATATCACATCTTCTCCAAGAAATACCAGGATTCCTCCTGAAATAGGACCTTCTCACCGAAAACTACCAGCCTTCTCCCCCCAAATTGGACATTTTCGTCCTGACATGCCACATTTCTCCCAAATAGATCACATCTTCTCCAAGAAATACCAGCTTTCCCCCTTCAAATAGGACCTTTTCACCCACAAATACCTGTTTTATCCCCCAAAAGAGGACAGTTTCTTCCAGACATGCCACATTTCTCCCAAATATATCACATCTTCTCCAAGAAATACCAGGTTTCCCCCTTCAAATAGGACCTTTTCACCCACAAATACCTGTTTTATCCCCAAAATTGGACAGCTTCTTCCAGACATGCCACATTTCTCCCAAATATATCACATCTTCTCCAAGAAATACCAGGGTTCCCCCTTCAAATAGGACATTTTCACCCACAAATACCTCTTTTATCCCCCAAATAGGACAGTTTCTTCCAGAAATGCCACATTTCTCCCAAATATATCACATCTTCTCCAAGAAATACCAGGTTTCCCCCTTCAAATAGGACCTTTTCACCCACAAATACCTGTTTTATCCCTCAAATTGAACATATTCTTCCAGAAATGCCAGATTTCTCCCAAATATATCACATCTTCTCCAAGAAATACCAGTTTTCCCCCTTCAAATAGGACCTTTTCACCCACAAATATCTGTTTTATCCCCAAAAGAGGACAGTTTCTTCCAGAAATGCCGCATTTCTCCCAAATATATCATATCTTCTCCAAGAAATACCAGCTTTCCCCCTTCAAATAGGAAATTTTCACCCACAAATACCTCTTTTATCCCCAAAAGTGGACAGTTTCTTCCAGAAATGCCACATTTCTCCCAAATAGATCACATCTTCTCCAAGAAATACCAGCTTTCCCCCTTCAAATAGGACCTTTTCACCCACAAAAAATTCTTTTATCCCCAAAATAGGACAGTTTCTTCCAGAAAGGCCACATTTCTCCCAAATATATCACATCTTCTCCAAGAAATTCCAGGGTTCCCCCTTCGAATAGGACCTTTTCTCCCACAAATACCTCTTTTATCCCCAAAAGAGGACAGTTTCTTCCAGAAATGCCACATTTCTCCCAAATAGATCACAACTCCTCCAAGAAATACCAGGTTTCCCCCTTCAATTAGGACCTTTTCTCCATGAAATACCTCTTTTATCCCCAAAAGAGGACAGTTTCTTCCAGACATGCCACATTTCTCCCAAATATATCACATCTTCTCCAAGAAATGCCAGGATTCCTCCTGAAATAGGACCTTCTCACCCAAAACTACCAGCCTTCTCCCCCCAAATAGGACATTTTCTTCCAGAAAGGCCACATTTCTCCCAAATATATCACATCTTCTCCAAGAAATACCAGGATTCCTCCTGAAATAGGACCTTCTCACCCAAAACTACCAACCTTCTCCCCCCAATAGGGCCATATTCTTCCAGACATGCCACATTTCTCCCAAATAGATCACATCTTCTCCAAGAAATACCAGGTTTCCCCCTTCAAATAGGACCTTTTCACCCACAAATACCTCTTTTATCCCCAAAATAGGACAGTTTCTTCCAGACATGCCACATTTCTCCCAAATATATCACATCTTCTCCAAGAAATACCAGCTTTCCCCCTTCAAATAGGACCTTTTCACCCACAAATACCTCTTTTATCCCCAAAATAGGACAGCTTCTTCCAGACATGCCACATCTCTCCCAAATATATCACATCTTCTCCAAGAAATACCAGGTTTCCCCCTTAAAATAGGGCCTTATCACCCACAAATACCTCTTTTATCCCCAAAAAAGGACAGTTTCTTCCAGAAAGGCCACATTTCTCCCAAATAGATCACATCTTCTCCAAGAAATAACAGGTTTCCCCCTTCAAATAGGACCTTTTCACCCACAAATACCTCTTTTATCCCCAAAATACGACAGTTTCTTCCAGAAATGCCAGATTTCTCCCAAATATATCACATCTTCTCCAAGAAATACCAGGATTCCCCCTTCAAATACAAAGTTTTCACCCACAAATACCTCTTTTATCCCCAAAAGAGGACAGTTTCTTCCAGAAATGCCACATTTCTCCCAAATATACCACATCTTCTCCAAGAAATACCACGTTTCCCCCTTCAAATAGGACCTTTTCACCCACAAATACCTCTTTTATCCCCAAAAGAGGACAGTTTCTTCCAGAAATGCCACATTTCTCCCAAATATATCACATCTTCTCCAAGAAATACCAGGTTTCCCCTTCAAATAGGACCTTTTCAACCACAAATACCTGTTTTATCCCTCAAATTGGACATATTCTTCCAGAAATGCCAGATTTCTCCCAAATATATCACATCTTCTCCAAGAAATACCAGGTTTCCCCCGGGAAATAGGACCTTTTCAACCACAAATACCTCTTTTATCCCCAAAAGAGGACAGTTTCTTCCAGAAATGCCACATTTCTCCCAAATATATCATATTTTCTCCAAGAAATACCAGGTTTCCCCCTTCAAATAGGACCTTTTCACCCACAAATACCTGTTTTATCCCCAAAAGAGGACAGTTTCTTCCAGAAATGCCACATTTCTCCCAAATAGATCACATCTTCTCCAAGAAATACCACGTTTCCCCTTTCAAATAGGACCTTTTCACCCACAAATACCTCTTTTATCCCCAAAAGAGGACAGTTTCTTCCAGACATGCCACATTTCTCCCAAACATATCACATCTCCTCCAAGAAATACCAGGATTCCTCCTGAAATAGGACCTTTTCACCCACAAGTACCAGCCTTCTCCCCCAATATAGGACATTTTGTTCCAGACATGCCACATTTCTCCCAAATATATCACATCTTCTCCAAGAAATACCAGGTTTTCCCCTGGAAATAGGACCTTATCACCCACACATACCTCTTTTATCCCCAAAAGAGGACAGTTTCTTCCAGACATGCCACATTTCTCCCAAATAGATCACATCTTCTCCAAGAAATACCACGTTTCCCCCTTCAAATAGGACCTTTTCACCCACAAATACCTCTTTTATCCCCAAAAGAGGACACTTTCTTCCAGAAATGCCACATTTCTCCCAAATATATCACATCTTCTCCAAGAAATACCAGCTTTCCCCCTTCAAATAGGACCTTTTCACCCACAAATACCTATTTTATCCCCAAAATAGGACAGTTTCTTCCAGAAATGCCACATTTCTCCCAAATAGATCACATCTTCTCCAAGAAATGCCAGGATTCCTCCTGAAATAGGACCTTCTCACCCACAACTACCAGCCTTCTCCCCACAAATTGGACATTTTCTTCCAGACATGCCACATTTCTCCCAAATATATCACATCTTCTCCAAGAAATACCAGGTTTCCCCCTTCAAATAGGACCTTTTCACCCACAAATATCTCTTTTATCCCCAAAAGAAGGACAGTTTCTTCCAGACATGCCACATTTCTCCCAAATAGATCACATCTTCTCCAAGAAATACCAGGTTTCCCCCTTCAAATAGGACCTTTTCACCCACAAATACCTCTTTTATCCCCAAAAGAGGACAGTTTCTTCCAGAAATGCCACATTTCTCCCAAATATATCATATCTTCTCCAAGAAATACCAGGTTTCCCCCTTCAAATAGGAACTTTTCACCCACAAATACCTGTTTTATCCCCAAAATAGAACAGTTTCTTCCAGACATGCCACATTTCTCCCAAATATATCACATCTTCTCCAAGAAATACCACGTTTCCCCCTTGAATTAGGACCTTTTCTCCATGAAATACCTCTTTTAACCCCAAAATAGGACATTTTCTTCTAGAAATGCCAGATTTCTCCCAAATATATCACATCTTCTCCAAGAAATACCGGGTTTCCCCCTTCAAATAGGACCTTTTCAACCACTAATACCTCTTTTATCCCCAAAAGAGGACAGTTTCTTCCAGAAAGGCCACATTTCTCCCAAATATATCACATCTTCTCTAAGAAATGCCAGGATTCCTCCTGAAATAGGACCTTCTCACCCAAAACTACCAGCCTTCTCCCCCCAAATTGGACATTTTCTTCCAGACATGCCACATTTCTCCCAAATAGATCACATCTTCTCCAAGAAATACCAGGATTCCTCCTGAAATAGGACCTTCTCACCGAAAACTACCAGCCTTCTCCCCCCAAATTAGAGATTTTCTTCCTGACATGCCACATTTCTCCCAAATATATATCATCTTCTCCAAGAAATACCAGCTTTCCCCCTTCAAATAGGACCTTTTCACCCACAAATACCTCTTTTATCCCCAAAAGAGGACAGTTTCTTCCAGAAATGCCACATTTCTCCCAAATATATCATATCTTCTCCAAGAAATACCAGGTTTCCCCCTTCAAATAGGACCTTTTCACCCACAAATACCTCTTTCATCCCTCAAATTGGACATATTCTTCCAGAAATGCCACATTTCTCCCAAATAGATCACATCTTCTCCAAGAAATACCAGCTTTCCCCCTTCAAATAGGACCTTTTCACCCACAAATACCTCTTTTATCCCCAAAAGAGGACAGTTTCTTCCAGAAATGCCACATTTCTCACAAATATATCACATCTTCTCCAAGAAATAACAGGTTTCCCCCTTCAAATACAACGTTTTCACCCACAAATACCTCTTTTATCCCCAAAAGAGGACAGTTTCTTCCAGAAATGCCACATTTCTCCCAAATATACCATATCTTCTCCAAGAAATACCACGTTTCCCCCTTCAAATAGGACCTTTTCACCCACAAATACCTCTTTTATCCCCAAAAGAGGACAGTTTCTTCCAGACATGACATATTTCTCCCAAATAGATCACATCTTCTCCAAGAAATACCAGGTTTCCCCCTTCAAATAGGACCTTTTCAACCACAAATACCTGTTTTATCCCTCAAATTGGACATAGTCTTCCAGAAATGCCAGATTTCTCCCAAATATATCACATCTTCTCCAAGAAATAACAGGTTTCCCCCTTGAATTAGGACCTTTTCTCCATGAAATACCTCTTTTATCCCCAAAAGAGGACAGTTTCTTTCAGAAATGCCACATTTCTCCCAAATATATCATATCTTCTCCAAGAAATACCACGTTTCCCCCTTGAATTAGGACCTTTTCTCCCACAAATACCTCTTTTATCCCCAAAATAGGACATTTTCTTCCAGAAATGCCAGATTTCTCCCAAATATATCACATCTTCTCCAAGAAATACCAGGTTTCCCCCTGGAAATAGGACCTTTTCAACCACTAATACCTCTTTTATCCCCAAAAGAGGACTGTTTCTTCCGGAAAGGCCACATTTCTCCCAAATATATCACATCTTCTCCAAGAAATGCCAGGATTCCTCCTGAAATAGGACCTTCTCACCCAAAACTACCAGCCTTCTCCCCCCAAATTGGACATTTTCTTCCAGAAAGGCCACATTTCTCCCAAATATATCACATCTTTTCCAAGAAATACCAGGATTCCTCCTGAAATAGGACCTTCTCACCCAAAACTACCAGCCTTCTCCCCCCAAATTACAGATTTTCTTCCTGACATGCCACATATCTCCCAAATATATCACATCTTCTCCAAGAAATACCAGGGTTCCCCCTTCAAATAGGACCTTTTCACCCACAAATACCTGTTTTATCCCCAAAAGAGGACAGTTTCTTCCAGAAATGCCACATTTCTCCCAAATATATCACATCTTCTCCAAGAAATACCAGGTTTCCCCCTTCAAATAGGACCTATTCACCCACAAATACCTCTTTTATCCCCAAAATACGACAGTTTCTTCCAGACATACCACATTTCTCCCAAATATATCACATCTTCTCCAAGAAATAACAGGTTTCCCCCCTCTAATAGGACCTTTTCTCCCACAAATACCTGTTTTATCCCTCAAATTGGACTTATTCTTCCAGAAATGCCAGATTTCTCCCAAATATATCACATCTTCTCCAAGAAATACCAGGTTTCCCCCTTCAAATAGGACCTTTTCACCCACTAATACCTGTTTTATCCCCAAAAGAGGACAGTTTCTTCCAGAAATGCCGCGTTTCTCCCAAATAGATCACATCTTCTCCAAGAAATACCAGGTTTCCCCCTTCAAATAGGACATTTTCAACCACAAATACCTGTTTTATGCCCAAAATACGACAGTTTCTTCCAGAAATGCCACATTTCTCCCAAATATATCACATCTTCTCCAAGAAATACCAGGTTTCCCCCTTGAATTAGGGCCTTTTCTCCATGAAATACCTCTTTTATCCCCAAAAGAGGACAGTTTCTTCCAGATATGCCACATTTCTCCCAAATAGATCACATCTTCTCCAAGAAATACCAGCTTTCCCCCTTCAAATAGGACCTTTTCAACCACAAATACCTCTTTTATCCCCAAAACAGGACAGTTTCTTCCAGACATGCCGCATTTCTCCCAAATATATCACATCTTCTCCAAGAAATACCACGATTCCCCCTTCAAATAGGACCTTTTCACCCACAAAAAATTCCTTTATCCCCAAAAGAGGACAGTTTCTTCCAGAAAGGCCACATTTCTCCCAAATATATCACATCTTCTCCAAGAAATACCAGGGTTCCCCCTTCAAATAAGACCTTTTCTCCCACAAAAAATTCTTTTATCCCCAAAAGAGGACACTTTCTTCCAGAAATGCCACATTTCTCCCAAATAGATCACAACTCCTCCAAGAAATACCAGGTTTCCCCCTTCAATTAGGACCTTTTCTCCATGAAATACCTCTTTTATCCCCAAAAGAGGACATTTTCTTCCAGAAATGCCACATTTCTCCCAAATATAGCACATCTTCTCCAAGAAATACCACGTTTCCCCCTTCAAATAGGACCTTCTCAACCACTAATACCTCTTTTATCCCCAAAAGAGGACAGTTTCTTCCAGAAATGCCACATTTCTCCCAAATAGATCACATCTTCTCCAAGAAATACCAGGATTCCTCCGGAAGGAGGACCTTCTCACCCAAAACTACCAGCCTTCTCCCCCCAAATAGGACAGTTTCTTCCAGAAAGGCCACATTTCTCCCAAATATATCACATCTTCTCCAAGAAATACCAGGTTTCCCCCTTCAAATAGGACCTTTTCAACCACTAATACCTTTTTTATCCCCAAAAGAGGACAGTTTCTTCCAGACATGCCACATTTCTCCCAAATATATCACATTTTCTCCAAGAAATGCCAGGATTCCTCCGGAAAGAGGACCTTCTCACCCAAAACTACCAGCCTTATCCCCCCAAATAGGACATTTTCTTCCAGAAAGGCCACATTTCTCCCAAATAGATCACATCTTCTCCAAGAAATACCAGGATTCCTCCTGAAATAGGACCTTCTCACCCAAAACTACCAGCCTTCTCCCCCCAAATGGGCCATATTCTTCCAGACATGCCACGTTTCTCCCAAATAGATCACATCTTCTCCAAGAAATAACAGCTTTCCCCCTTCAAATAGGACCTTTTCACCCACAAATACCTGTTTTATCCCCCAAATAGGACAGTTTCTTCCAGACATGCCGCATCTCTCCCAAATATATCACATCTTCTCCAAGAAATACCAGCTTTCCCCCTTCAAATAGGACCTTATCACCCACAAATACCTCTTTTATCTCCAAAAGAGGACAGTTTCTTCCAGAAATGCCACATTTCTCCCAAATATATCACATCTTCTCCAAGAAATACCAGGGTTCCCCCTTCAAATAGGACCTTTTCACCCACAAATACCTGTTTTATCCCCAAAAGAGGACATTTTCTTCCAGACATGCCACATTTCTCCCAAATATATCACCTCTTCTCCAAGAAATACCAGCTTTCCCCCTTCAAATACAACGTTTTCACCCACAAATACCTGCTTTATCCCCAAAAGAGGACAGTTTCTTCCAGAAATGCCACATTTCTCCCAAATATACCACATCTTCTCCAAGAAATACCAGGTTTCCCCCTTCAAATAGGACCTTTTCACCCACAAATACCTGTTTTATCCCCAAAAGAGGACAGCTTCTTCCAGACATGCCACATTTCTCCCAAATGGATCACATCTTCTCCAAGTAATACCAGGTTTCCCCTTCAAATAGGACCTTTTCAACCACAAATACCTGTTTTATCCCTCAAATTGGACATATTCTTCCAGAAATGCCAGATCTCTCCCAAATATATCACATCTTCTCCAAGAAATAACAGGTTTCCCCCTTCAAATAGGACCATTTCAACCACAAATACCTCTTTTATCCCCAAAAGAGGACAGTTTCTTCCAGAAATGCCACATTTCTCCCAAATATATCATATCTTCTCCAAGAAATACCAGGTTTCCCCCTTCAAATAGGAAATTTTCACCCACAAATACCTCTTTTATCCCCAAAAGAGGACAGTTTCTTCCAGAAATGCCACATTTCTCCCAAATAGATCACATCTTCTCCAAGAAATACCAGCTTTCCCCCTTCAAATAGGACCTTTTCACCCACAAATACCTCTTTTATCCCCAAAAGAGGACAGTTTCTTCCAGAAAGGCCACATTTCTCCCAAACATATCACATCTCCTCCAAGAAATACCTGGATTCCTCCTGAAATAGGACCTTTTCTCCCATAAGTACCAGCCTTCTCCCCCAATATAGGACATTTTCTTCCAGACATGCCACATTTCTCCCAAATAGATCACATCTTCTCCAAGAAATGCCAGGATTCCTCCTGAAATAGGACCTTCTCACCCAAAACTACCAGCCTTCTCCCCACAAATTGGACATTTTCTTCCAGAAATGCCACATTTCTCCCAAATATATCACATCTTCTCCATGAAATACCAACCTTCCCCCTTCAAATAGGACCTTTTCACCCACAAATACCTCTTTTATCCCCAAAAGACGACAGTTTCTTCCAGACATGCCACATTTCTCCCAAATAGATCACATCTTCTCCAAGAAATACCAGGTTTCCCCCTTCAAATAGGACCTTTTCACCCACAAATACCTCTTTTATCCCCAAAAGAGGACAGTTTCTTCCAGAAATGCCACATTTCTCCCAAATATATCATATCTTCTCCAAGAAATACCAGGTTTCCCCCTTCAAATAGGACCTTTTCACCCACAAATACCTGTTTTATCCCCCAAATAGGACAGTTTCTTTCAGACATGCCACATTTCTCCCAAATATATCACATCTTCTCCAAGAAATACCAGCTTTCCCCCTTCAAATAGGACCTTTTCACCCACAAATACCTGTTTTATCCCTCAAAGTGGACATATTCTTCCAGAAATGCCACATTTCTCCCAAATAGATCACATCTTCTCCAAGAAATACCAGCTTTCCCCCTTCAAATAGGACCTTTTCTCCCACAAATACCTGTTTTATCCCCCAAATAGGACAGTTTCTTCCAGACATGCCACATTTCTCCCAAATATAGCACATCTTCTCCAAGAAATACCAGGTTTCCCCCTTCAAATAGGACCTTCTCACCCACAAATACCTCTTTTATCCCCAAAGCAGGACAGTTTCTTCCAGAAATGCCACATTTCTCCCAAATAGATCACATCTTCTCCAAGAAATACCAGGGTTCCCCCTTCAAATAGGAACTTTTCACCCACAAATACCTCTTTTATCTCCAAAAGAGGACAGTTTCTTCCAGAAATGCCACATTTCTCCCAAATATATCATATCTTCTCCAAGAAATACCAGGTTTCCCCCTTCAAATAGGACCTTTTCACCCACAAATACCTGTTTTATCCCCAAAAGAGGACAGTTTCTTCCAGAAAGGCCACATTTCTCCCAAATATACCACATCATCTCCAAGAAATACCAGGTTTCCCCCTTCAAATAGGACCTTTTCACCCACAAATACCTCTTTTATCCCCAAAATAGAACAGTTTCTTCCAGACATGCCACATTTCTCCCAAATATAGCACATCTTCTCCAAGAAATACCACGTTTCCTCCTTGAATTAGGAACTTTTCTCCATGAAATACCTCTTTTAACACCTAAATAGGACATTTTCTTCTAGAAATGCCAGATTTCTCCCAAATATATCACATCTTCTTCAAGAATTACCGGGTTTCCCCCTGGAAATAGGACCTTTTCAACCACTAATACCTCTTTTATCCCCAAAAGAGGACAGTTTCTTCCGGAAAGGCCACATTTCTCCCAAATATATCACATCTTCTCCAAGAAATGCCAGGATTCCTCCTGAAATAGGACCTTCTCACCCAAAACTACCAGCCTTCTCCCCCCAAATTGGACATTTTCTTCCAGAAAGGCCACATTTCTCCCAAATAGATCACATCTTCTCCAAGAAATACCAGGATTCCTCCTGAAATAGGACCTTCTCACCCAAAACTACCAGCCTTCTCCCCCCAAATTAGAGATTTTCTTCCTGACATGCCACATTTCTCCCAAAT
Organism: Lophura swinhoii; assembly: GCA_030408155.1. Taxonomy (NCBI): domain Eukaryota; kingdom Metazoa; phylum Chordata; class Aves; order Galliformes; family Phasianidae; genus Lophura; species Lophura swinhoii. The sequence continues at coordinate 767,959 of CM059457.1, forward strand.
ATATATCATCTTCTCCAAGAAATACCAGGGTTCCCCCTTCAAATAGGACCTTTTCACCCACAAATACCTCTTTTATCCCCAAAAGAGGACAGTTTCTTCCAGAAATGCCACATTTCTCCCAAATATATCATATCTTCTCCAAGAAATACCAGGTTTCCCAATTCAAATAGGACCTTTTCACCCACAAATACCTCTTTTATCCCCAAAACAGGGCAGTTTCTTCCAGAAATGCCAAATTTCTCCCAAATATACCACATCTTTTCCAAGAAATACCAGGTTTCCCCCTTCAAATAGGACCTTTTCACCCACAAATACCTCTTTTATCCCCAAAAGAGGACTGTTTCTTCCAGACATACCACATTTCTCTCAAATATATCACATCTTCTCCAAGAAATACCAGGTTTCCCCCTTCAAATAGGACCTTTTCTCCCACAAATACCTATTTTATCCCTCAAATTGGACATATTCTTCCAGAAATGCCAGATTTCTCCCAAATATATCACATCTTCTCCAAGAAATACCAGGTCTCCCACTTCAAATAGGACCTTTTCACCCACAAATACCTGTTTTATCCCCAAAAGAGGACAGTTTCTTCCAGAAATGCCGCATTTCTCCCAAATATATCATATCTTCTCCAAGAAATACCAGGTTTCCCCCTTCAAATAGGAAATTTTCACCCACAAATACCTGTTTTATCCCCAAAATAGGACAGTTTCTTCCAGAAAAGCCACATTTCTCCCAAATATATCACATCTTCTCCAAGAAATACCAGGTTTCCCCCTTCAAATAGGACCTTTTCACACACAAATACCTCTTTTATCCCCAAAAGAGGACAGTTTCTTCCAGAAATGCCACATTTCTCCCAAATAGATCACATCTTCTCCAAGAAATACCAGGTTTCCCCCTTCAAATAGGACCTTTTCACCCACAAATAACTCTTTTATCCCCAAAAGAGGACAGTTTCTTCCAGAAAGGCCACATTTCTCCCAAACATATCACATCTCCTCCAAGAAATACCTGGATTCCTCCTGAAATAGGACCTTTTCTCCCACAAGAACCAGCCTTCTCCCCCAATATAGGACATTTTCTTCCAGACATGCCACATTTCTCCCAAATATATCACATCTTCTCCAAGTAATACCAGGTTTCCCCCTTCAAATAGGACCTTTTCACCCACAAATACCTCTTTTATCCCCATAAGAGGACAGTTTCTTCCAGACATGCCACATTTCTCCCAAATAGATCACATCTTCTCCAAGAAATACCAGGTTTCCCCCTTCAAATAGGTCCTTTTCAACCACAAATACCTCTTTTATCCCAAAAAGAGGACAGTTTCTTCCAGAAATGCCACATTTCTCCCAAATAGATCACATCTTCTCCAAGAAATACCAGGTTTCCCCCTTCAAATAGGACCTTTTCAACCACTAATACCTCTTTTATCCCCAAAAGAGGACAGTTTCTTCTGGAAAGGCCACATTTCACCCAAATATATCACATCTTCTCCAAGAAATGCCAGGATTCCTCCTGAAATAGGACCTTCTCACCCACAACTACCAGCCTTCTCCCCCCAAATTGGACATTTTCTTCCAGACATGCCACATTTCTCCCAAATAGATCACATCTTCTCCAAGAAATACCAGCCTTCCCCCTTCAAATAGGACCTTTTCTCCCACAAATACCTGTTTTATCCCCCAAATAGGACAGTTTCTTCCAGACATGCCACATTTCTCCCAAATAGATCACATCTTCTCCAAGAAATACCAGCTTTCCCCCTTCAAATAGGAACTTTTCACCCACAAATACCTCTTTTATCCCCAAAATAGGACAGCTTCTTCCAGACATGCCACATTTCTCCCAAATATATCACATCTTCGCCAAGAAATACCAGGGTTCCCCCTTCAAATAGGAAATTTTCACCCACAAATACCTGCTTTATCCCCAAAATAGGACAGTTTCTTCCAGAAATGCCACATTTCTCCAAAATATATCACATCTTCTCCAAGAAATTCCAGGTTTCCCCCTTCAAATAGGACCTTTTCACCCACAAATACCTCTTTTATCCCCAAAAGAGGACAGTTTCTTCCAGAAATGCCACATTTCTCCCAAATAGATCACATCTTCTCCAAGAAATACCAGGTTTCCCCCTTCAGATAGGACCTTTTCTCCCTCAAATACCAGTCTTCTCCCCCAAATAGGACAGTTTCTTCCAGAAATGCCACATTTCTCCCAAATAGATCACATCTTCTCCAAGAAATACCAGCTTTCCCCCTTCAAATAGGACCTTTTCTCCCACAAATACCTCTTTTATCCCCAAAAGAGGACAGTTTCTTCCAGAAATGCCACATTTCTCCCAAATAGATCACATCTTCTCCAAGAAATACCATCTTTCCCCCTTCAAATAGGACCTTTTCACCCACAAATACCTGTTTTATCCCCAAAAGAGGACAGTTTCTTCCAGAAATGCCACATTTCTCCCAAATAGATCACATCTTCTCCAAGAAATACCACGTTTCCCCCTTCAAATAGGACCTTTTCTCCCTCAAATACCAGCCTTCTCCCCCAAATAGGACAGTTTCTTCCAGAAATGCCACAATTCTCCCAAATAGATCACATCTTCTCCAAGAAATACCAGCTTTCCCCCTTCAAATAGGACCTTTTCACCCACAAATACCAGCCTTCTCCCCGAAATAGAACAGTTGCGTCCAGAAATGCCACATTTCTCCCAAACATATCACATCTTCTCCAAGAAATACCAGGTTTCCTCCTTGAAGTAGGACCTTTTCACCCACAAATACCTCTTTTATCCCAAAAAGAGGACAGTTTCTTCCAGACATGCCACATTTCTCCCAAATATATCACATCTTCTCCAAGAAAACCAGGTTTACCCCTTCAAATAGGACCTTTTCACCCACAAATACCTCTTTTATCCCCAAAAGAGGACAGTTTCTTCCAGAAATGCCACATTTCTCCCAAATATATCACATCTTCTCCAAGAAATACCAGTTTTCCCCCTTCAAATAGGACCTTTTCACCCACAAATACCTCTTTTATCCCCAAAAGAGGACAGTTTCTTCCAGAAATGCCACATTTCTCCCAAATATATCACATCTTCTCCAAGAAATACCAGTTTTCCCCCTTCAAATAGGACCTTTTCACCCACCAATACCTCTTTTATCCCCAAAAGAGGACAGTTTCTTTCAGAAAGGCCACATTTCTCCCAAATATATCACATCTTCTCCAAGAAATACCACCTTTCCCCATTCAAATGGGACCTTTTCACCCACAAATACCTCTTTTATCCCCAAAAGAGGACAGTTTCTTCCAGACATGCCACATTTCTCCCAAATAGATCACATCTTCTCCAAGAAATACCAGGGTTCCCCCTTCAAATATGAAATTTTCACCCACAAATACCTTCTTTATCCCCAAAATAGGACAGTTTCTTCCAGAAATGCCACATTTCTCCAAAATATATCACATCTTCTCCAAGAAATTCCAGGTTTCCCCCTTCAAACAGGACCTTCTCACCCACAAATACCTCTTTTATCCCCAAAATAGGACAGTTTCTTCCAGAAATGCCACATTTCTCCCAAATAGATCACATCTTCTCCAAGAAATACCACGTTTCCCCCTTCAAATAGGACCTTATCCCCAAAAAAACCTCTCTTCTCCCCCAAATAGAACAGTTGCGTCCAGAAATGCCACATTTCTCCCAAACATATCACATCTTCTCCAAGAAATACCACGTTTCCCCCTTCAAATAGGACCTTTTCACCCACAAATACCTCTTTTATCTCCAAAAGAGGACACTTTCTTAAAGAAATGCCACATCTCTCCCAAATATATCACATCTTCTCCAAGAAATACCAGGTTTCCCCCTTCAAATAGGACCTTTTCACCCACAAATACCTGTTTTATCCCCAAAAGAGGACAGTTTCTTCCAGAAATGCCACATTTCTCCCAAATATATCACATCTTCTCCAAGAAATACCAGGATTCCTCCTGAAATAGGACCTTCTCACCCACTAATACCAGGCTTCTCCCCCCAAATCGGACAGTTTCCTCCAGAAATGCCTCATTTCTCCCAAATATATCACATCTTCTCCAAGAAATAACAGCTTTCCCCCTTCAAATAGGACCTTTTCACCCACAAATACCTCTTTTATCCCCAAAAGAGGACACTTTCTTCCAGAAAGGCCACATTTCTCCCAAATATACCACATCTTCTCCAAGAAATACCACGTTTCCCCCTTCAAATGGGACCTTTTCACCCACAAATACCTGTTTTATCCCCAAAATAGGACAGTTTCTTCCAGAAATGCCACATTTCTCCCAAATATATCACATCTTCTCCAAGAAATACCACGTTTCCCCTTTTCAAATAGGACCTTTTCAACCACTAATACCTCTTTTATCCCCAAAAGAGGACAGTTTCTTCCAGAAATGCCACATTTCTCCCAAATAGATCACATCTTCTCCAAGAAATACCACGTTTCCCCCTTCAAATAGGACCTTTTCCCCAAAAAAACCTCTTTTATCCCCAAAAGAGGACAGTTTCTTCCAGGAATGCCAGATTTCTCCCAAATATATCACATCTTCTCCAAGAAATACCAGGTTTCCCCCTTCAAATAGGAACTTTTCACCCACAAATACCTCTTTTATCCCCAAAATAGGACAGCTTCTTCCAGACATGCCACATTTCTCCCAAATAGATCACATCTTCTCCAAGAAATACCAGGGTTCCCCCTTCAAATAGGAAATATTCACCCACAAATACCTCTTTTATCCCCAAAAGAGGACAGTTTCTTCCAGAAATGCCACATTTCTCCCAAATAGATCACATCTTCTCCAAGAAATACCACGTTTCCCCCTTCAAATAGGACCTTTTCAACCACAAATACCTCTTTTATCCCCAAAAGAGGACAGTTTCTTCCAGAAATGCCACATTTCTCCCAAATATATCATATCTTCTCCAAGAAATACCAGGTTTCCCCCTTCAAATAGGACCTTTTCACCCACAAATACCTCTTTTATCCCCAAAAGAGGACAGTTTCTTCCAGAAATGCCACATTTCTCCCAAATAGATCACATCTTCTCCAAGAAATACCAGGTTTCCCCCTTCAGATAGGACCTTTTCTCCCTCAAATACCAGTCTTCTCCCCCAAATAGGACAGTTTCTTCCAGAAATGCCACATTTCTCCCAAATAGATCACATCTTCTCCAAGAAATACCAGCTTTCCCCCTTCAAATAGGACCTTTTCTCCCACAAATACCAGCCTTCTCCCCCAAATAGAACAGTTGCGTCCAGAAATGCCACATTTCTCCCAAACATATCACATCTTCTCCAAGAAATACCAGGTTTCCTCCTTGAAATAGGACCTTATCACCCACAAATACCTCTTTTATCCCAAAAAGAGGACAGTTTCTTCCAGACATGCCACATTTCTCCCAAATATATCACATCTTCTCCAAGAAAACCAGGTTTCCCCCTTCAAATAGGACCTTTTCACCCACAAATACCTGTTTTATCCCCAAAAGAGGACAGTTTCTTCCAGAAATGCCACATTTCTCCCACATATATCACATCTTCTCCAAGAAATACCAGTTTTCCCCCTTCAAATAGGACCTTTTCACCCACCAATACCTCTTTTATCCCCAAAATAGGACAGTTTCTTCCAGAAAGGCCACATTTCTCCCAAATATATCACATCTTCTCCAAGAAATACCAGCTTTCCCCATTCAAATGGGACCTTTTCAACCACTAATACCTCTTTTATCCCCAAAATAGGACAGTTTCTTCCAGAAATGCCACATTTCTCCCAAATAGATCACATCTTCTCCAAGAAATACCACGTTTCCCCCTTCAAATAGGACCTTTTCCCCAAAAAAACCTCTTTTATCCCCAAAAGAGGACAGTTTCTTCCAGAAATGCCACATTTCTCCCAAACATATCACGTCTTCTCCAAGAAATACCACATTTCCCCCTTCAAATAGGACCTTTTCACCCACAAATACCTCTTTTATCTCCAAAAGAGGACACTTTCTTAAAGAAATGCCACATTTCTCCCAAATATATCACATCTTCTCCAAGAAATACCAGGTTTCCCCCTTCAAATAGGACCTTTTCACCCACAAATACCTGTTTTATCCCCAAAAGAGGACAGTTTCTTCCAGAAATGCCACATTTCTCCCAAATATATCACATCTTCTCCAAGAAATACCAGGATTCCTCCTGAAATAGGACCTTCTCACCCACTAATACCAGGCTTCTCTCCCCAAATAGGACAGTTTCCTCCAGAAATGCCTCATTTCTCCCAAATATATCACATCTTCTCCAAGAAATAACAGGGTTCCCCCTTCATATAGGAAATTTTCACCCACAAATACCTCTTTTATCCCCAAAAGAGGACAGTTTCTTCCAGAAAGGCCACACTTCTCCCAAATAGATCACATCTTCTCCAAGAAATACCACGTTTCCCCCTTCAAATAGGACCTTTTCACCCACAAATACCTCTTTTATCCCCAAAAGAGGACAGTTTCTTCCAGAAATGCCACATTTCTCCCAAATAGATCACATCTTCTCCAAGAAATACCACGTTTCCCCCTTCAAATGGGACCTTTTCACCCACAAATACCTGTTTTATCCCCAAAATAGGACAGTTTCTTCCAGAAATGCCACATTTCTCCCAAATATATCACATCTTCTCCAAGAAATACCACGTTTCCCCTTTTCAAATAGGACCTTTTCAACCACTAATACCTCTTTTATCCCCAAAAGAGGACAGTTTCTTCCAGAAATGCCACATTTCTCCCAAATAGATCACATCTTCTCCAAGAAATACCACGTTTCCCCCTTCAAATAGGACCTTTTCCCCAAAAAAACCTCTTTTATCCCCAAAAGAGGACAGTTTCTTCCAGGAATGCCACATTTCTCCCAAATATAGCACATCTTCTCCAAGAAATACCACGTTTCCCCCTTCAAATAGGAACTTTTCACCCACAAATACCTCTTTTATCCCCAAAACAGGACAGCTTCTTCCAGACATGCCACATTTCTCCAAAATATATCACATCTTCTCCAAGAAATACCAGGGTTCCCCCGTCAAATAGGAAATTTTCACCCACAAATACCTGCTTTATCCCCAAAATAGGACAGTTTCTTCCAGAAATGCCACATTTCTCCAAAATATATCACATCTTCTCCAAGAAATTCCAGGTTTCCCCCTTCAAATAGGACCCTTTCACCCACAAAAACCTCTTTGATCCCCAAAAGAGGACAGTTTCTTCCAGAAATGCCACATTTCTCCCAAATATATCACATCTTCTCCAAGAAATGCCAGGATTCCACCTTCAAATACAACGATTTCACCCACAAATACCTCTTTTATCCCCAAAACAGGACAGTTTCTTCCAGAAATGCCACATTTCTCCCAAATAGATCACATCTTCTCCAAGAAATACCACGTTTCCCCCTTCAATTAGGACCTTTTCAACCACAAGTACCTCTTTTAACCCCAAAATAGAACAGTTTCTTCCAGAAATGCCACATTTCTCCCAAATATATCATATTATCTCCAAGAAATACCAGGTTTCCCCCTTCAAATAGGACCTTTTCACCCACAAATACCTGTTTTATCCCCAAAAGGGGACAGTTTCTTCCAGAAATGCCACATTTCTCCCAAATAGATCACATCTTCTCCAAGAAATACCAGCTTTCCCCCTTCAAATAGGACCTTTTCTCCCTCAAATACTAGCCTTCTCCCCCAAATAGGACAGTTTCTTCCAGACATGCCACATTTCCCCCAAATATATCACATCTTCTCCAAGAAATACCAGCTTTCCCCCTTCAAATAGGACCTTTTCTCCCACAAATATCAGCCTTCTCCCCCAAATAGAACAGTTGCGTCCAGAAATGCCACATTTCTCCCAAACATATCACATCTTCTCCAAGAAATACCAGGTTTCCTCCTTGAAATAGGACCTTTTCACCCACAAATACCTCTTTTATCCCAAAAAGAGGACAGTTTCTTCCAGACATGCCACATTTCTCCCAAATATATCACATCTTCTCCAAGAAAACCAGGTTTCCCCCTTCAAATAGGACCTTTTCACCCACAAATACCTCTTTTATCCCCAAAATAGGACAGTTTCTTCCAGAAAGGCCACATTTCTCCCAAATATATCACATCTTCTCCAAGAAATACCAGCTTTCCCCCTTCAAATGGGAGCTTTTCACCCACAAATACCTCTTTTATCCCCAAAAGAGGACAGTTTCTTCCAGAAATGCCACATTTCTCCCAAATATATCACATCTTCTCCAAGAAATACCACGTTTCCCCCTTCAAATACGACCTTTTCACCACGAAATACCTCTTTTATCCCCAAAAGACGACAGTTTCTTCCAGAAAGGCCACATTTCTCCCAAATATATCACATCTTCTCCAAGAAATACCAGGTTTCCCCCTTCAAATAGGACCTTATCACCCACAAATACCTCTTTTATCCCCAAAATAGGACAGTTTCTTCCAGAAATGCCACATTTCTCCCAAATATATCACATCTTCTCCAAGAAATACCACGTTTCCCCCTTCAAATAGGACCTTATCCCCAAAAAAACCTCTTTTATCCCCAAAAGAGGACAGTTTCTTCCAGAAATGCCACATTTCTCCCAAATATAGCACATCTTCTCCAAGAAATACCACGTTTCCCCCTTCAAATACGACCTTTTCACCCACAAATACCTCTTTTATCCCCAAAAGAGGACAGTTTCTTCCAGACATGCCACATTTCTCCCAAATAGATCACATCTTCTCCAAGAAATACCAGGTTTCCCCCTTCAAATAGGACCTTTTCACCCACAAATACCTCTTTTATCCCCAAAAGAGGACAGTTTCTTCCAGACATGCCACATTTCTCCCAAATATATCACATCTTCTCCAAGAAATACCAGGTTTCCCCCTTCAAATAGGACCTTTTCACCAACAAATACCTGTTTTATCCCCATAAGAGGACAGTTTCTTCCAGAAATGCCACATTTCTCCCAAATATATCACATCTTCTCCAAGAAATACCAGGATTCCTCCTGAAATAGGACCTTCTCACCCACAACTACCAGCCATCTCCCCACAAATTGGACATTTTCTTCCAGGAATGCCAGATTTCTCCCAAATATATCACATCTTCTCCAAGAAATACCACGTTTCCCCCTTCAAATAGGACCTTTTCACCCACAAATACCTCTTTTATCTCCAAAAGAGGACACTTTCTTAAAGAAATGCCACATTTCTCCCAAATATATCACATCTTCTCCAAGAAATACCAGGTTTCCCCCTTCAAATAGGACCTTTTCACCCACAAATACCTGTTTTATCCCCAAAAGAGGACAGTTTCTTCCTGACATGCCACATTTCTCCCAAATAGATCACATCTTCTCCAAGAAATACCAGGATTCCTCCTGAAATAGGACCTTCTCACCCACTAATACCAGGCTTCTCCCCCCTAATAGGACAGTTTCCTCCAGAAATGCCTCATTTCTCCCAAATATATCACATCTTCTCCAAGAAATAACAGCTTTCCCCCTTCAAATAGGACCTTTTCACCCACAAATACCTCTTTTATCCCCAAAAGAGAACAGTTTCTTACAGAAATGCCACATTTCTCCCAAATATACCACATCTTCTCCAAGAAATACCACGTTTCCCCCTTCAAATGGGACCTTTTCACCCACAAATACCTGTTTTATCCCCAAAATACGACAGTTTCTTCCAGAAATGCCACATTTCTCCCAAATAGATCACATCTTCTCCAAGAAATACCACGTTTCCCCTTTTCAAATAGGACCTTTTCAACCACAAATACCTCTTTTATCCCCAAAAGAGGACAGTTTCTTCCAGAAATGCCACATTTCTCCCTAATATATCATATCTTCTCCATGAAATACCAGGTTTCCCCCTTCAAATAGGAAATTTTCACCCACAAATACCTCTTTTATCCCCAAAAGAGGACAGTTTCTTCCAGAAATGCCACATTTCTCCCAAATATATCACATCTTCTCCAAGAAATACCAGGTTTCCTCCTGAAATAGGACCTTGTCACCCACAGATTCCTGTTTTATCCCTTTGTTCCGAGCGACTTTTCGTTTTGGAGTGTTTATCCGATGCTACACTTCAGCATTCTGTGACAAATAGAGTAGAAGAGAAAAGCCGCACTAATAAGGCAGCTAGAAGCTCCAGAAGCCACACACATTGTGCTTTCAGGGAGGACGTTCCAGAAAGTCGATAGTTGTGGCTTCTTTCCTGCGGAGAAAAAACCCCCTGTTTTCAGGCAATGCAGGACGCTGAATTCGCTCCTTCTCGGCATAGGAATACTGCTCTTTCGCTCTCGTGGCTCGAAAGCGGCACTCGCGCTGAACCACTCCGGAGAGTCTGCAGTTGCTGTCCGGTCCATCGCGGTTCTGCCCGAGTGCCGCTTGCAGCCTTCAGCAGCGCTCTCGTTTCTCTCGGATGCCGGGAAAGAGCGACTTCAGCCGGATGCTTTGCTCCGACGAGTGAGCGGCTTCTTCTGCGCACATCGCAATGGAGCGCTTTTGACTTCTCCATGTGTCCATGCAGAATGCACTACGCTTCTCTCTCATTCTTATCCCTTCCTTCCGAGCGACATTTCGTTTTGGAGTGTTTATCCGATGCTACACTTCAGCATTCTGTGACGAATAGAGTAGAAGAGAAAAGCCCCACTAACAAGGCAGCTAGAAGCTTCAGAATCCACACACGTAGTGCTTTCAGGGAGGACGTTCCAGAAAGTCGATAGTTGTGGCTTCTTTCCTGCGGAGAAAAAACCCCCTGTTTTCAGGCTATTCAGTAGTCTGCAACTGCAGACTGTCCGGTGTGGTTCAGCGCAAATGCCGCTTTCGAGCCACGAGAGAGGAGGAGCGGTATTCCTATGCAGAGAACGAGCGAATTCAGCGTCCTGCATTGCCTGAAAACAGGGGCTTTTTTCTCCGCAGGAAAGAAGCCACAACTCTCGACTTTCTGGAACGTCCTCCCTGAAAGCACTACGTGCGTTGCTCCTCGAACTTCTAGCTGCCTTATTAGTGGGGCTTTTCTCTTCTACTCTATTCGTCACAGAATGCTGAAGTGTTGCATCGGATAAACACTCCAAAACGAAATGTCGCTCGGAAGGAAGGGATAAGAATGAGAGAGAAGCGTAGTGCATTCTGCATGGACACATGGAGGAGTCAGAAGCTCTCCATTGCGATGTGCGCAGAAGAAGCCGCTCACTCGTCGGAGCAAAGCATCCGGCTGAAGTCGCTCTTTCCCGGCATCCGAGAGAAACGAGAGCGCTGCTGAAGGCTGCAAGCGGCACTCGGGCAGAACCGCGATGGACCGGACAGCAACTGCAGACTCTCCGGAGAGGTTCAGAGCGAGTGCCGCTTTCGAGCCACGAGAGCGAAGGAGCGGTATTCCTATGCCGAGAAGGTGCGAATTCAGCGTCCTGCATTAACTGAAAACAGGGGTTTTTTTCTCCGCAGGAAAGAAGCCACAACTCTCTACTTTCTGGAAAGTCCTCCCTGAAAGCACTACGTGCGTTGCTCCTCGAACTTCTAGCTGCCTTATTAGTGGGGCTTTTCTCTTCTACTCTATTCGTCACAGAATGCTGAAGTGTTGCATCGGATAAACACTCCAAAACGAAATGTCGCTCGGAAGGAAGGGATAAGAATGAGAGAGAAGCGTAGTGCATTCTGCATGGACACATGGAGAAGTCAGAAGCGCTCCATTGCGATGTGCGCAGAAGAAGCCGCTCACTCGTCGGAGCAAAGCATCCGGCTGAAGTCGCTCTTTCCCGGCATCCGAGAGAAACGAGAGCGCTGCTGAAGGCTGCAAGCGGCTCTCGGGCAGAACCGCGATGGACCGGACAGCAACTGCAGACTCTCCGGAGCGGTTCAGCGCGAGTGCCGCTTTCGAGCCACGAGAGCGAAAGAGCAGTATTCCTATGCCGAGAAGGAGCGAATTCAGCGTCCTGCATTGCCTGAAAACAGGGGTTTTTTTCTCCGCAGGAAAGAAGCCACAACTCTCGACTTTCTGCAACGTCCTCCCTGAAAGCACAATGTGTGTGGCTTCTGGAGCTTCTAGCTGCCTTATTAGTGGGGCTTTTCTCTTCTACTCTATTTGTCACAGAATGCTGAAGTGTAGCATCGGATAAACACTCCAAAACGAAATGTCGCTCGGAAGAAAGGGATAAGAATGAGAGAGAAGCGTAGTGCATTCTGCATGGACAGAAGGAGAAGTCAGAAGCTCTCCATTGCGATGTGCGCAGAAGAAGCCGCTCACTCGTCGGAGAAAAGCATCCGGCTGAAGTCGCTCTTTCCCGGCATCCGAGAGAAACGAGAGCGCTGCTGAAGGCTGCAAGCGGCACTCGGGCAGGACCGCGATGGACCGGACAGCAACTGCAGACTCTCCGGAGCGGTTCAGAGCGAGTGCCGCTTTCGAGCCACGAGAGCGAAGGAGCGGTATTCCTATGCCGAGAAGGTGCGAATTCAGCGTCCTGCATTGCCTGAAAACAGGGGTTTTTTTCTCCGCAGGAAAGAAGCCACAACTCTCGACTTTCTGGAACGTCCTCCCTGAAAGCACAAGTGTGTGGCTCCTCGAACTTCTAGCTGCCTTATTAGTGGGGCTTTTCTCTTATATTTTATTCGTCACAGAATGCTGAAGTGTAGCATCGGATAAACACTCCAAAACGAAAAGTCGCGCGGAACAAAGGGATAAAACAGGAATCTGTGGGTGACAAGGTCCTATTTCAGTAGGAAACCTGGTATTTCTTGGAGATGTGATAAATTTGGGAGAAATGTGGCATTTCTGGAAGAAACTGTCCTATTTTGGGGATAAAAGAGGTATTTGTGGGTGAAAAGGTCCTATTTGAAGGGGGAAAGCTGGTATTTCTTGGAGAAGATGTGATATATTTGGGAGAAATCTGGCCTTTCTGGAAGAAACTGTCCTCTTTTGGGGACAAAACATGTATTTGTGGGTGAAAAGGTCCTTTTGAAGGGGGAAACCTGGTATTTCTTGGAGAAGATGTGATATATTTGGGAGAAATGTGGCATTTCTGGAAGAAACTGTTCTATTTGGGGGGAGAAGGCAGGTATTTGTGGGAGAAAAGGTCCTCTTTCAGGAGGAATCCTGGTATTTCTTGGAGAAGATGTGATCTATTTCGGAGAAATGTGGCATTTCTGGAAGAAACTGTCCTATTTGAGGGATAAAAGAGGTATTTGTGGGTGAAAAGGGCCTACTTCAGGAGGAATCCTGGTATTTCTTGGGGAAGATGTGATCTAACTGGGAGAAATGTGGCATGTCTGGAAGAAACTGTCCTCTTATGGGGATAAAAGAGGTATTTGTGGGTGAAAAGATCCTATTTGAAGGGGGAAACCTGCTATTTCTGGGAGAAGATGTGATATGTTTGGGAGAAATGTGGCATTTCTGGAAGAAACTGTCCTCTTTGAAGGGGTAAAAGGCTGGTATTTTTGGGAGAAAAGGTCCTATTACAGGAGAAATCCTGTTATTTCTTGGAGGAGATGTGATATGTTTGGGAGAAATGTGGCATGTCTGGAAGAAACTGTCCTATTTTGGGGATAAAACAGGTATTTGTGGGTGAAAAGGTCCTATTTGAAGGGGGAAAGCTGGTATTTCTTGGAGAAGATGCGACATATTTGGGTGATATGTGGCATGTCTGGAAGAAAATGTCCTATTTGGGGGGAGAACGCTGGTATTTGTGGGAGAAAAGGTCCTATTTCAGGAGGAATCCTGGCATTTCTTGGAGGAGATGTGATCTATTTGGGAGAAATGTGGCCTTTCTGGAAGAAACTGTCCTCTTTTGGGGATAAAAGAGGTATTTGTGGGTGAAAAGGTCCTATTTGAAGGGGGAAACCTGGTATTTCTTGGAGAAGATGTGATATATTTGGGAGAAATGTGGCATTTCTGGAAGAAAATGTCCTCTTTTGGGGATAAAAGAGGTATCTGTGGGTGAAAAGTTCCTATTTGAAGGGGGAAACCTTGTATTTCTTGGAGAAGATGTGATATATTTGGGAGAAATGTGGCATGTCAGGAAAAAACTGTCCTATTTTGGGGATAAAAGAGGTATTTGTGGGTGAGAAGGTCCTATTTGAAGGGGGAAACGTGGTATTTCTTGGAGAAGATGTGATATATTTGGGAGAAATCTGGCATTTCTGGAAGAAACTGTCCTCTTTTGGGGATAAAAGAGGTTTTTTTGGGGAAAAGGTCCTATTTGAAGGGGGAAAGCTGGTATTTCTTGGAGAAGATGTGATATGTTTGGGAGAAATCTGGCATTTCTGGAAGAAACTGTCCTCTTTTGGGGATAAAAGAGGTTTTTTTGGGGAAAAGGTCCTATTTGAAGGGGGAAAGCTGGTATTTCTTGGAGAAGATGTGATATGTTTGGGAGAAATCTGGCATTTCTGGAAGAAACTGTCCTCTTATGGGGATAGAACAGGTACTTGTGGGAGAAAAGGTCCTATTTCAGGAGGAATCCTGGTATTTCTTGGAGAAGATGTGATATATTTGGGAGAAATGTGGCATGTCTGGAAGAAAATGTCCTATTTGGGGGGAGAAGGCTGGTATTTGTGGGAGAAAAGTTCCTATTTCAGGAGGAATCCTGGTATTTCTTGGAGAAGATGTGATATATTTGGGAGAAATGTGGCCTTTCTGGAAGAAAATGTTCTATTTGGGGGGAGAAGGCTGGTACTTGTGGGAGAAAAGGTCCTATTTCAGGAGGAATCCTGGTATTTCTTGGAGGAGATGAGATATGTTTGGGAGAAATGTGCCATTTCTGGAAGAAACTGTCCTCTTTTGGGGATAAAAAGGTATTTGTGGAAGAAAAGGTCCTATTTGAAGGGGGAAACGTGGTATTTCTTGGAGAAGATGATATATATTTGGGAGAAATGTGGCATTTCTGGAAGAAACTGTTCTATTTTGGGGATAAAAGAGGTATTTGTGGGTGAAAAGGTCCTATTTGAAGGGGGGAACCTGGTATTTCTTGGAGAAGATGTGATCTATTTGGGAGAAATGAGGCATGTCTGGAAGAAACTGTCCTCTTTTGGGGATAAAAGAGGTATTTGTGGGTGAAAAGGTCTTATTTGAAGGGGGAAACTTGATATTTCTTGGAGAAGATGTGATATATTTGGGAGAAATGTGGCATTTCTGGAAGAAACTGTCCTCTTTTGGGGATAAAACAGGTATTTGTGGGTGAAAATTTCCTATTTGAAGGGGGAAACCTGGTTTTTCTTGGAGAAGATGTGATATATTTGGGAGAAATGAGGCATGTCTGGAAGAAACTGTCCTATTTTGGGGATAAAACAGGTATTAGTGGGTGAAAAGGTCCTATTTGAAGGGGGAAAGCTGGTATTTCTTGGAGAAGATGTGATCTATTTGGGAGAAATGTGGCATGTCTGGAAGAAACTGTCCTATTTGGGGGGAGAAGGCTGTTAGTTTTGGGTGAGAAGGTCCTATTTCAGGAGGAATCCTGGTATTTCTTGGAGAATATGAGATATATTTGGGAGAAATGTGGCCTTTCTGGAAGAAAATGTCCAATTTGGGGGGAGAAGGCTGGTAATTTTGGGTGAGAAGGTCCTCTTTCAGGAGGAATCCTGGCATTTCTTGGAGAAGATGTGATATATTTGGGAGAAATGTGGCATTTCTGGAAGAAAATGTCCTATTTTGGGGAGAAAAGAGGTATTTGTGGGGGAAAAGGTCCTATTTGAAGGGGGAAAGCTGGTATTTCTTGGAGAATATGTGATATATTTGGGAGAAATGTGGCATTTCTGGAAGAAACTGTCCTATTTTGGGGATAAAAGAGGTTTTTTTGGGGAAAAGGTCCTATTTGAAGGGGGAAACGTGGTATTTCTTGGAGAAGATGTGATATATTTGGGAGAAATGTGGCATTTCTGGAAGAAACTGTCCTCTTTTGGGGATAGAACAGGTATTTGTGGGTGAAAAGGTCGTATTTCCAGTGGATAACCTGGTATTTCTTGGAGAAGATGTGATCTATTTGGGAGAAATGTGGCATGTCTGGAAGAAACTGTCCTATTTTGGGGATAAAAGAGGTATTTGTGGGTGAAAAGGTCCTATTTCAGGAGGAATCCTGGTATTTCTTGGAGAAGATGTGATATGTTTGGGAGAAATGTGGCATTTCTGGAAGAAACTGTCCTCTTTTGGGGATAAAAGAGGTATTTGTGGGTGAAAAGGTCCTATTTGAAGGGGGAAACCTGGTATTTCTTGGAGAAGATGTGATATATTTGGGAGAAATGTGGCCTTTCTGGAAGAAACTGTCCTATTTTGGGGATAAAAGAGGTATTTGTGGGTGAAAAGGTCCTATTTGAAGGGGGAAACCTGGTATTTCTTGGAGAAGATGTGATCTATTTGGGAGAAATGTGGCATTTCTGGAAGAAAATGTCCTCTTTTGGGGATAAAAGAGGTATCTGTGGGTGAAAAGTTCCTATTTGAAGGGGGAAACCTTGTATTTCTTGGAGAAGATGTGATATATTTGGGAGAAATGTGGCATGTCAGGAAAAAACTGTCCTATTTTGGGGATAAAAGAGGTATTTGTGGGTGAGAAGGTCCTATTTGAAGGGGGAAACGTGGTATTTCTTGGAGAAGATGTGATATATTTGGGAGAAATCTGGCATTTCTGGAAGAAACTGTCCTCTTTTGGGGATAAAAGAGGTTTTTTTGGGGAAAAGGTCCTATTTGAAGGGGGAAAGCTGGTATTTCTTGGAGAAGATGTGATATGTTTGGGAGAAATCTGGCATTTCTGGAAGAAACTGTCCTCTTATGGGGATAGAACAGGTACTTGTGGGAGAAAAGGTCCTATTTCAGGAGGAATCCTGGTATTTCTTGGAGAAGATGTGATATATTTGGGAGAAATGTGGCATGTCTGGAAGAAAATGTCCTATTTGGGGGGAGAAGGCTGGTATTTGTGGGAGAAAAGTTCCTATTTCAGGAGGAATCCTGGTATTTCTTGGAGGAGACGTGATATATTTGGGAGAAATGTGGCATTTCTGGAAGAAACTGTCCTCTTTTGGGGATAAACCAGGTATTTGTGGGTGAAAAGGTCCGATTTGAAGGGGGAAACCTGGAATTTCTTGGAGAAGATGTGATATGTTTGGGAGAATTATGGCATTTCTGGAAGTATATGTCCAATTTGAGGGATAAAACAGGTATTTGTGGTAGAAAATTTCCTATTTGAAGGGGGAAAGCTGGTATTTCTTGGAGAAGATGTGATATATTTGGGAGAAATGTGGCATGTCAGGAAGAAACTGTCCTATTTTGGGGATCAAACAGGTATTTGTGGGTGAAAAGGTCCTATTTGAAGGGGGAAAGCTGGTATTTCTTGGAGAAGATGTGGTATATTTTGGAGAAATGTGGCATTTCTGGAAGAAACTGTCCTCTTTTGGGGATAAAAGAGGTATTTGTGGGTGAAAAGGTCCTATTTGAAGGGGGAAACGTGGTATTTCTTGGAGAAGATGTGATATATTTGGGAGAAATGTGGCATTTCTGGAAGAAACTGTCCTCTTTTGGGGATAAAAGAGGTATTTGTGGGTGAAAAGGTCCTATTTGAAGGGGGAAACCTGGTATTTCTTGGAGAAGATGTGATATGTTTGGGAGAAATGTGGCCTTTCTGGAAGAAACTGTCCTCTTTTGGGGATAAAAGAGGTATTTGTGTTTGAAAAGGTCCTATTTGAAGGGGGAAAGCTGGTATTTCTTGGAGAAGATGTGATCTATTTGGGAGAAATGTGGCATTTCTGGAAGAAACTGTCCTATTTTGGGGATCAAACAGGTATTTGTGGGAGAAAAGGTCCTATTTGAAGGGGGAAACCTGGTATTTCTTGGAGAAGATGTGATATATTTGGGAGAAATGTGGCCTTTCTGGAAGAAACTGTCCTCTTTTGGGGATAAAAGAGGTATTTGTGGGTGAAAAGGTCCTATTTGAAGGGGGAAACCTGGTATTTCTTGGAGAAGATGTGATATATTTGGGAGAAATGTGGCATTTCTGGCAGAAACTGTCCTCTTTTGGGGATAAAAGAGGTATTTGTGGGTGATAAGTTCCTATTTGAAGGGGGAAAGCTGGTATTTCTTGGAGAAGATGTGATATATTTGGGAGATATGTGGCATTTCTGGAAGAAACTGTCCTATTTTGGGGATAAAAGAGGTATTTGTGGGTGAAAAGGTCCTATTTGAAGGGGGAAACGTGGTATTTCTTCGAGAAGATGTGATATATTTGGGAGAAATGAGGCATGTCTGGCAGAAACTGTCCTCTTTTGGGGATAAAACAGGTATTTGTGGGTGAAAAGGTCCTATTTGAAGGGGGAAACGTGGTATTTCTTGGAGAAGATGTGATCTATTTGGGAGAAATGTGGCGTTTCTGGAAGAAGATGTCCAATTTGGGGGGAGAAGGCTGGTAGTTTTGGGTGAGAAGGTCCTATTTCAGGAGGAATCCTGGTATTTCTTGGAGAAGATGTGATATATTTGGGAGAAATGTGGCATTTCTGGAAGAAACTGTCCAATTTGGGGGGAGAAGGCTGGTAGTTTTGGGTGAGAAGTTCCTATTTCAGGAGGAATCCTGGTATTTCTTGGAGAAGATGTGATATATTTGGGAGAAATGTGGCCTTTCTGGAAGAAACTGTCCTATTTTGGGGATAAAAGAGGTATTTGTGGGTGAAAAGGTCCTATTTGAAGGGGGAAAGCTGGTATTTGTGGGAGAAGATGTGATATATTTGGGAGAAATGTGGCATTTCTGGAAGAAAATGTCCTCTTTTGGGGATAAAAGAGGTATTTCGTGGAGAAAAAGTCCTAATTGAAGGGGGAAACCTGGTATTTCTTGGAGGAGTTGTGATATATTTGGGAGAAATGTGGCATTTCTGGCAGAAACTGTCGTATTTTGGGGATAAAAGAGGTATTTGTGGGAGAAAAGGTCCTATTTGAAGGGGGAACCCTGGTATTTCTTGGAGAAGATGTGATATATTTGGGAGAAATGTGGCATGTCTGGAAGAAACTGTCCTATTTTGGGGATAAAAGAGGTATTTGTGGGTGAAAAGGTCCTATTTGAAGGGGGAAAGCTGGTATTTCTTGGAGAAGATGTGATATATTTGGGAGAAATGTGGCATTCCTGGAAGAAACTGTCCTATTTTGGGGATAAAAGAGGTTTTTTTGGGGAAAATGTCCAATTTGAAGGGGGAAACCTGGTATTTCTTGGAGAAGATGTGATCTATTTGGGAGAAATGTGGCATTTCTTGCAGAAACTGTCCTCTTATGGGGATAGAACAGGTATTTGTGGGTGAAAAGGTCCTATTTCCAGCGGAAAATCTGGTATTTCTTGGAGAAGATGTGATATATTTGGGAGAAATGTGGCCTTTCTGGCAGAAACTGTCCTCTTTTGGGGATAAAAGAGGTATTTGTGGGTGAAAAGGTCCTATTTGAAGGGGGAAAGCTGGTATTTCTTGGAGAAGATGTGATATATTTGGGAGAAATGTGGCATGTCTGGAAAAAACTGTCCTATTTTGGGGATCAAAGAGGTATTTGTGGGTGAAAAGGTCCTATTTGAAGGAGGAAACCTGGTAGTTCTTGGAGAAGATGTGATATATTTGGGAGAAATGTGGCCTTTCTGTCAGAAACTGTCCTATTTTGGGGATAAAAGAGGTATTTGTGGGTGAAAAGTTCCTATTTGAAGGGGGAAACCTGGTATTTCTTGGAGAAGATGTGATATGTTTGGGAGAAATGTGCCATTTCTGGAAGAAACTGTCCTCTTTTGGGGATAAAAGATGTATTTGTGGGTAAAAAGGTCCTATTTTAAGGGGGAAAGGTGGTATTTCTTGGAGAAGATGTGATATGTTTGGGAGAAATGTGGCCTTTCTGGAAGAAACTGTGCTCTTTTGGGGATAAAAGAGGTATTTGTGGGTGAAAAGGTCCTATTTGAAGGGGGAAAGCTGGTATTTCTTGGAGAAGATGTGATATATTTGGGAGAAATGTGGCCTTTCTGGAAGAAACTGTCCTCTTTTGGGGATAAAAGAGGTTTTTTTGGGGAAATGGTCCTATTTGAAGGGGGAAACGTGGTATTTCTTGGAGAAGATGTGATATATTTGGGAGAAATGTGGCATTTCTGGAAGAAACTGTCCTCTTATGGGGATAGAACAGGTATTTGTGGGTGAAAAGGTCCTATTTCCAGCGGAAAACCTGGTATTTCTTGGAGAAGATGTGATATATTTGGGAGAAATGTGGCATGTCTGGAAGAAAATGTCCTATTTGGGGGGAGAAGGGTGGTATTTGTGGGAAAAAAGTTCCTATTTCAGGAGGTATCCTGGTATTTCTTGGAGGAGATGTGATATGTTTGGGAGAAATCTGGCCTTTCTGGAAGAAACTGTCCTCTTTTTGGGATAAAAGAGGTATTTGTGGGTGAAAAGGTCCTATTTGAATGGGGAAACCTGGTATTTCTTGGAGAAGATGTGGTATATTTGGGAGAAATGTGGCATTTCTGGAAGAAACTGTCCTCTTTTGGGGATAAAACAGGTATTTGTGGGTGAAAAGGTCCTATTTCAAGGGGGAACCCTGGTATTTCTTGGAGAAGATGTGATATGTTTGGGAGAAATATGGCATTTCTGGAAGAAACTGTTCTATTTTGGGGATAAAAGAGGTATTTGTGGGTGAAAAGGTCCTATTTGAAGGGGGAACCCTGGTATTTCTTGGAGAAGATGTGATCTATTTGGGAGAAATGTGGCATGTCTGGAAGAAACTGTCCTCTTTTGGGGATAAAACAGGTATTTGTGGGAGAAAAGGTCCTCTTTGATGGGGGAAAGCTGGTATTTCTTGGAGAAGATGTGATATATTTGGGAGAAATGTGGCATTTCTGGAAGAAACTGTCCTCTTACGGGGATAAAAGAGGTATTTGTGGGTGAAAAGGTCCTATTTGAAGGGGGAAACCTGGTATTTCTTGGAGAAGATGTGATATGTTTGGGAGAAATGTGGCATTTCTGGAAGAAACTGTCCTCTTTTGGGGATAAAAGAGGTATTTGTGGGTGAAAAGGTAGTATTTGAATGGGGAAAGCTGGTATTTCTTGGAGAAGATGTGATATATTTGGGAGAAATATGGCATTTCTGGAAGAAACTGTTCTATTTTGGGGATAAAAGAGGTATTTGTGGGTGAAAAGGTCCTATTTGAAGGGGGAAACCTGGTATTTCTTGGAGAAGATGTGATCTATTTGGGAGAAATGTGGCATGTCTGGAAGAAACTGTCCTATTTTGGGGATAAAAGAGGTATTTGTGGGTGAAAAGGTCCTATTTGAAGGGGGAAAGCTGGTATTTCTTGGAGAAGATGTGATATATTTGGGAGAAATGTGGCATGTCTGGAAGAAAGTGTCCTCTTTTGGGGATAAAAGAGGTATTTGTGGGTGAAAAGGTCCTATTTGAAGGGGGAAACCTGGTATTTCTTGGAGAAGATGTGATATGTTTGGGAGAAATGTGGCCTTTCTGGAAGAAACTGTCCTCTTTTGGGGATAAAAGAGGTATTTGTGGGTGAAAAGGTCCTATTTGAAGGGGGAAAGCTGGTATTTCTTGGAGAAGATGTGATCTATTAGGGAGAAATGTGGCATTTCTGGAAGAAACTGTCCTCTTTTGGGGATAAAACAGGTATTTGTGGGTGAAAAGGTCCTATTTGAAGGGGGAAACCTGGTATTTCTTGGAGAAGAGGTGATATATTTGGGAGAAATGAGGCATGTCTGGCAGAAACTGTCCTCTTTTGGGGATAAAACAGGTATTTGTGGGTGAAAAGGTCCTATTTGAAGGGGGAAACCTGGTATTTCATGGAGAAGATGTGATCTATTTGGGAGAAATGTGGCCTTTCTGGAAGAAACTGTCCAATTTGGGGGGAGAACGGCGGTAGTTTTCGGTGAGAAGGTCCTATTTCAGGAGGAATCCTGGTATTTGTTGGAGAAGATGTGATATGTTTGGGAGAAATGTGGCCTTTCTGGAAGAAAATGTCCAATTTGGGGGGAGAAGGCTGGTAGTTTTGGGTGAGAAGGTCCTCTTTCAGGAGGAATCCTGGCATTTCTTGGAGAAGATGAGATATATTTGGGAGAAATGTGGCCTTTCCGGAAGAAACTGTCCTCTTTTGGGGATAAAAGATGTATTTGTGGGTAAAAAGGTCCTATTTGAAGGGGGAAAGTTGGTATTTCTTGGAGAAGATGTGATATGTTTGGGAGAAATGTGGCCTTTCTGGAAGAAACTGTGCTCTTTTGGGGATAAAAGAGGTATTTGTGGGTGAAAAGGTCCTATTTGAAGGGGGAAACCTGGTATTTCTTGGAGAAGAGGTGATATATTTGGGAGAAATGAGGCATGTCTGGCAGAAACTGTCCTCTTTTGGGTATAAAACAGGTATTTGTGGGAGAAAAGGTCCTATTTGAAGGGGGAAAGCTGGTATTTCTTGGAGAAGATGTGATCTATTTGGGAGAAATGTGGCCTTTCTGGAAGAAAATGTCCAATTTGTGGGGAGAAGGCTGGTAGTTGTGGGTGAGAATGTCCTATTTCAGGAGGAATCCTGGTATTTCTTGGAGAAGATGTGATATATTTGGGAGAAATGTGGCATGTCTGGAAGAAAATGTCCAATTTGGGGGGAGAAGGCTGGTAGTTTTGGGTGAGAAGGTCCTATTTCAGGAGGAATCCTGGCATTTCTTGGAGAAGATGTGATATATTTGGGAGAAATGTGGCATTTCTGGAAGAAACTGTCCTCTTTTGGGGATAAAAGAGGTATTAGTGGTTGAAAAGGTCCTATTTGAAGGGGGAAAGCTGGTATTTGTGGGAGAAGATGTGATATATTTGGGAGAAATGTGGCATTTCTGGAAGAAAATGTCCTCTTTTGGGGATAAAAGAGGTATTTCATGGAGAAAAAGTCCTAATTGAAGGGGGATACCTGGTATATCTTGGAGAAGATGTGATATATTTGAGAGAAATGTGGCATTTCTGGAAGAAACTGTCCTCTTTTGGGGATAAAAGAGGTATTTGTGGGTGAAAAGGTCCTATTTGAAGGGGGAAACGTGGTATTTCTTGGAGAAGATGTGATATATTTGGAAGAAATGTGGCATGTCTGGAAAAAACTATCCTGTTTTGGGGATAAAAGAGGTATTTGTGGGTGAAAAGGTCCTATTTGAAGGGGGAAAGCTGGTATTTCTTGGAGAAGATGTGATATATTTGGGAGAAATCTGGCATTCCTGGAAGAAACTGTCCTCTTTTGGGGATAAAAGAGGTTTTTTTGGGGAAAAGGTCCTATTTGAAGGGGGAAACGTGGTATTTCTTGGAGAAGATGTGATCTATTTGGGAGAAATGTGGCATTTCTGGAAGAAACTGTCCTCTTTTTGGGATAAAAGAGGTATTTGTGGGTGAAAAGGTCCTATTTCCAGCGGAAAACCTGGTATTTCTTGGAGAAGATGTGATATATTTGGGAGAAATGTGGCATGTCTGGAAGAAAATGTCCTATTTGGGGGGAGAAGGGTGGTATTTGTGGGAAAAAAGTTCCTATTTCAGGAGGTATCCTGGTATTTCTTGGAGGAGATGTGATATGTTTGGGAGAAATCTGGCCTTTCTGGAAGAAACTGTCCTCTTTTGGGGATAAAAGAGGTATTTGTGGGTGAAAAGGTCCTATTTGAATGGGGAAACCTGGTATTTCTTGGAGAAGATGTGGTATATTTGGGAGAAATGTGGCATTTCTGGAAGAAACTGTCCTCTTTTGGGGATAAAAGAGGTATTTGTGGGTGAAAAGGTCCTATTTGAAGGGGGAAAGGTGGTATTTCTTGGAGAAGATGTGATATGTTTGGGAGAAATATGGCATTTCTGGAAGAAACTGTTCTATTTTGGGGATAAAAGAGGTATTTGTGGGTGAAAAGGTCCTATTTGAAGGGGGAAACCTGGTATTTCTTGGAGAAGATGTGATCTATTTGGGAGAAAAGGGCATGTCTGGAAGAAACTGTCCTCTTTTGGGGATAAAAGAGGTATTTGTGGGAGAAAAGGTCCTCTTTGAAGGGGGAAAGCTGGTATTTCTTGGAGAAGATGTGATATATTTGGGAGAAATGTGGCATTTCTGGAAGAAACTGTCCTCTTACGGGGATAAAAGAGGTATTTGTGGGTGAAAAGGTCCTATTTGAAGGGGGAAACCTGGTATTTCTTGGAGAAGATGTGATATGTTTGGGAGAAATGTGGCATTTCTGGAAGAAACTGTCCTCTTTTGGGGATAAAAGAGGTATTTGTGGATGAAAAGGTCCTATTTGAATGGGGAAACGTGGTATTTCTTGGAGAAGATGTGATATATTTGGGAGAAATATGGCATTTCTGGAAGAAACTGTTCTATTTTGGGGATAAAAGAGGTATTTGTGGGTGAAAAGGTCCTATTTGAAGGGGGAAACCTGGTATTTCTTGGAGAAGATGTGATCTATTTGGGAGAAATGTGGCATGTCTGGAAGAAACTGTCCTATTTTGGGGATAAAAGAGGTATTTGTGGGTGAAAAGGTCCTATTTGAAGGGGGAAAGCTGGTATTTCTTGGAGAAGATGTGATATATTTGGGAGAAATGTGGCATGTCTGGAAGAAACTGTCCTCTTTTGGGGATAAAAGAGGTATTTGTGGGTGAAAAGGTCCTATTTGAAGGGGGAAACCTGGTATTTCTTGGAGAAGATGTGATATGTTTGGGAGAAATGTGGCCTTTCTGGAAGAAACTGTCCTCTTTTGGGGATAAAAGAGGTATTTGTGGGTGAAAAGTTCCTATTTGAAGGGGGAAAGCTGGTATTTCTTGGAGAAGATGTGATACGTTTGGGTGAAATGTGGCATTTCTGGAAGAAACTGTCCTCTTTTGGGGATAAAAGAGGTATTAGTGGGTGAAAAGGTCCTATTTGAAGGGGGAAACCTGGTATTTCTTGGAGAAGAGGTGATATATTTGGGAGAAATGAGGCATGTCTGGCAGAAACTGTCCTCTTTTGGGTATAAAACAGGTATTTGTGGGAGAAAAGGTCCTATTTGAAGGGGGAAAGCTGGTATTTCATGGAGAAGATGTGATATATTTGGGAGAAATGTGGCCTTTCTGGAAGAAACTGTCCAATTTGGGGGGAGAACGCCGGTAGTTTTCGGTGAGAAGGTCCTATTTCAGGAGGAATCCTGGTATTTCTTGGAGAAGATGTGATATATTTGGGAGAAATGTGGCCTTTCTGGAAGAAAATGTCCAATTTGGGGGGAGAAGGCTGGTAGTTTTGGGTGAGAAGGTCCCCTTTCAGGAGGAATCCTGGCATTTCTTGGAGAAGATGAGATATATTTGGGAGAAATGTGGCCTTTCCGGAAGAAACTGTCCTCTTTTGGGGATAAAAGAGGTATTAGTGGTTGAAAAGGTCCTATTTGAAGGGGGAAACCTGGTATTTGTGGGAGAAGATGTGATATATTTGGGAGAAATGTGGCATTTCTGGAAGAAAATGTCCTCTTTTGGGGATAAAACAGGTATTTCATGGAGAAAAGGTCCTAATTGAAGGGGTAAACCTGGTATTTCTTGGAGGAGTTGTGATATATTTGAGAGAAATGTGGCATTTCTGGAAGAAACTGTCCTCTTTTGGGGATAAAAGAGGTATTTGTGGGAGAAAAGGTCCTATTTGAAGGGGGAAAGCTGGTATTTGTGGGAGAAGATGTGATATATTTGGGAGAAATGTGGCATGTCTGGAAAAAACTGTCCTCTTTTGGGGATAAAAGAGGTATTTGTGGGTGAAAAGGTCCTATTTGAAGTGGGAAACCTGGTATTTCTTGGAGAAGTTGTGATATATTTGGGAGAAATCTGGCATTCCTGGAAGAAACTGTCCTCTTTTGGGGATAAAAGAGGTATGTGTGGTTGAAAAGGTCCTATTTCCAGCGGAAAACCTGGTATTTCTTGGAGAAGATGTGATCTATTTGGGAGAAATGTGCCATTTCTGGAAGAAAATGTCCTATTTGGGGGGAGAAGGGTGGTATTTGTGGGAGAAAAGTTCCTATTTCAGGAGGTATCCTGGTATTTCTTGGAGAAGATGTGGTATATTTGGGAGAAATGTGGCATTTCTGGAAGAAACTGTCCTATTTTGGGGATAAAAGAGGTATTTGTGGGTGAAAAGTTCCTATTTGAAGGGGGAAACCTGGTATTTCTTGGAGAAGATGTGATATATTTGGGAGAAATGTGGCATTTCTGGAAGAAACTGTCCTCTTTTGGGGATAAAAGAGGTATTTGTGTTTGAAAAGGTCCTATTTGAAGGGGGAAACCTGGTATTTCTTGGAGAAGATGTGATATGTTTGGGAGAAATATGGCATTTCTGGAAGAAACTGTTCTATTTTGGGGATAAAAGAGGTATTTGTGGGTGAAAAGGTCCTATTTGAAGTAGGAAACCTGGTATTTCTTGGAGAAGATGTGATCTATTTGGGAGAAATGTGGCATGTCTGGAAGAAACTGTCCTCTTTTGGGGATAAAAGAGGTATTTGTGGGAGAAAAGGTCCTCTTTGAAGGGGGAAACCTGGTATTTCTTGGAGAAGAGGTGATATATTTGGGAGAAATGTGGCATTTCTGGAAGAAACTGTCCTCTTTTGGGGATAAAAGAGGTATTTGTGGGTGAAAAGGTCCTATTTGAAGGGGTAAAGCTGTTATTTCTTGGAGAAGATGTGATATATTTGGGAGAAATGTGGCATTTCTGGAAGAAACTGTCCTCTTTTGGGGATAAAAGAGGTATTTGTCGCTGAAAAGGTCCTATTTGAAGGGGGAAAGGTGGTATTTCTTGGAGAAGAGGTGATATATTTGGGAGAAATGAGGCATGTCAGGAAGAAACTGTCCTATTTGGGGGATAAAACAGGTATTTGTGGGAGAAAAGGTCCTATTTGAAGGGGGAAAGCTGGTATTTCTTGGAGAAGATGTGATCTATTTGGGAGAAATGTGGCCTTTCTGGAAGAAAATGTCCAATTTGGGGGGAGAAGGCTGGTAGTTTTCGGTGAGAAGGTCCTATTTCAGGAGGAATCCTGGTATTTGTTGGAGAAGATGAGATATATTTGGGTGAAATGTGTCCTTTCTGGAAGAAAATGTCCAATTTGGGGGGAGAAGGCTGGTAGTTTTGGGTGAGAAGGTCCTCTTTCAGGTGGAATCCTGGCATTTCCTGGAGAAGATGTGATATATTTGGGAGAAATGCGGCCTTTCTGGAAGAAACTGTCCTCTTTTGGGGATAAAAGAGGTATTAGTGGTTGAAAAGGTCCTATTTGAAGGGGGAAACCTGGTATTTGTGGGAGAAGATGTGATATATTTGGGAGAAATGTGGCATTTCTGGAAGAAAATGTCCTCTTTTGGGGATAAAAGAGGTATTTCGTGGAGAAAAAGTCCTAATTGAAGGGGGAAACCTGGTATTTCTTGGAGGAGTTGTGATATATTTGGGAGAAATGTGGCATTTCTGGAAGAAACTGTCCTATTTTGGGGATAAAAGAGGTATTTGTGGGAGAAAAGGTCCTATTTGAAGGGGGAAAGCTGGTATTTGTGGGAGAAGATGTGATATATTTGGGAGAAATGTGGCATGTCTGGAAAAAACTGTCCTCTTTTGGGGATAAAAGAGGTATTTGTGGGTGAAAAGGTCCTATTTGAAGGGGGAAACGTGGTATTTCTTGGAGAAGATGTGATCTATTTGGGAGAAATCTGGCATTCCTGGAAGAAACTGTCCTCTTTTGGGGATAAAAGAGGTTTTTTTGGGGAAAAGGTCTTATTTGAAGGGGGAAACGTGGTATTTCTTGGAGAAGATGTGATGTATTTGGGAGAAATGTGGCATTTCTGGATGAAACTGTCCTCTTATGGGGATAGAACAGGTATTTGTGGGTGAAAAGGTCCTATTTCCAGCGGAAAACCTGGTATTTCTTGGAGAAGATGTGATCTATTTGGGAGAAATGTGGCATGTCTGGAAGAAAATGTCCTATTTGGGGGGAGAAGGGTCGTATTTGTCGGAGAAAAGTTCCTATTTCAGGAGGTATCCTGGTATTTCTTGGAGGAGATGTGATATGTTTGGGAGAAATGTGGCATGTCTGGAAGAAACTGTCCTCTTTTGGGGATAAAAGAGGTATTTGTGGGTGAAAAGGTCCTATTTGAAGGGGGAAACCTGGTATTTCTTGGAGAAGATATGATATATTTGGGAGAAATCTGGCATTTCCGGAAGAAACTGTCCTCTTTTGGGGATAAAAGAGGTATTTGTGGGTGAAAAGGTCCTATTTTAAGGGGGAAAGGTGGTATTTCTTGGAGAAGATGTGATATGTTTGGGAGAAATGTGGCCTTTCTGGAAGAAACTGTTCTATTTTGGGGATAAAAGAGGTATTTGTGGGTGAAAAGGTCCTATTTGAAGGGGGAAAGCTGGTATTTCTTGGAGAAGATATAATATATTTGGGAGAAATGTGGCATTTCTGGAAGAAACTGTCCTCTTTTGGGGATAATAGAGATATTTGTGGGTGAAAAGGTCCTATTTGAAGGGGGAAACCTGGTATTTCTTGGAGAAGATGTGATCTATTTGGGAGAAATGTGGCCTTTCTGGAAGAAACTGTCCTCTTTTGGGGATAAAAGATGTATTTGTGGGAGAAAAGGTCCTCTTTGAAGGGGGAAACCTGGTATTTCTTGGAGAAGAGGTGATATATTTGGGAGAAATGTGGCATTTCTGGAAGAAACTGTCCTATTTTGGGGATAAAAGAGGTATTTGTGGGTGAAAAGGTCCTATTTGAAGGGGGAAAGCTGGTATTTCTTGGAGAAGATGTGATCTATTTGGGAGAAATGTGGCATTTCTGGAAGAAACTGTCCTATTTTGGGGATAAAACAGGTATTTGTTGGTGAAAAGGTCCTATTTGAAGGGGGAAACCTGGTATTTCTTGGAGAAGATGTGATCTATTTGGGAGAAATGTGGCATTTCTGTAAGAAACTGTCCTATTTTGGGAAAAAAAGAGGTATTTGTGGGTGAACAGGTCCTATTTCAGGAGGAATCCTGGTATTTCTTGGAGAAGATGTGATATATTTGGGAGAAATGTGGCATTTCTGGAAGAAAATGTCCAATTTGTGGGGAGAAGGCTGGTAGTTGTGGGTGAGAAGGTCCTATTTCAGGAGGAATCCTGGTATTTCTTGGAGAAGATGTGATATATTTGGGAGAAATGTGGCATTTCTGGAAGAAACTGTCGTATTTTGGGGATAAAACTGGTATTTGTGGGTGAAAAGGTCCTATTTGAAGGGGGAATCCTGGTATTTCTTGGAGAAGATGTGATCTATTTGGGAGAAATGTGGTATGTCTGGAAGAAAGTGTCCTCTTTTGGGGATAAAAGAGGTATTTGTGGGTGAAAAAGTCCTATTTGAAGGGGGAAAGCTGGTATTTCTTGGAGAAGATGTGATATATTTGGGAGAAATTTGGCATGTCTGGAAGAAACTATCCTCTTTTGGGGATAAAAGAGGTATGTGTGGGTGAAAAGGTCCTATTTGAAGGGGGAACCCTGGTATTTCTTGGAGAAGATGTGATATATTTGGGAGAAATGTGGCACGTCTGGAGTAAACTGTCCTATTTGGGGGGAGAAGGCTGGTACTTGTGGGAGAAAAGGTCCTATTTCAGGAGGAATCCTGGTATTTCTTGGTGGAGATGTGATATGTTTGGGAGAAATGTGGCATTTCTGGAAGAAACTGTCCTCTTTTGGGGATAAAAGAGGTATTTGTGGGTGAAATGGTCCTATTTGAAGGGGGAAAGGTGGTATTTCTTGGAGAAGATGTGATCTATTTGGGAGAAATCTGGCATTTCTGGAAGAAACTGTCCTCTTTTGGGGATAAAACAGGTATTTGTGGGTGAAAAGGTCCTATTTGAAGGGGGAAACCTGGTATTTCTTGGAGAAGATGTGATATATTTGGGAGAAATGTGGCATTTCTGGAAGAAACTGTCCTATTTTGGGGATAAAAGAGGTATTTGTGGGTGAAAATGTCCTATTTGAAGGGGGAAACCTGGTATTTCTTGGAGAAGATGTGATATATTTGGGAGAAATGTGGCATTTCTGGAAGAATATGTCCAATTTGAGGGATAAAGAGGTATTTGTGGGTGAAAAGGTCCTATTTGAAGGGGGAAACCTGGTATTTCTTGGAGAAGATGTGATCTATTTGGGAGAAATGTGGCATTTCTGGAAGAAACTGTCCTATTTGGGGGATAAAACAGGTATTTGTGGGTGAAAAGGTCCTATTTGAAGGGGGAAAGCTGGTATTTCTTCGAGAAGATGTGATCTATTTGGGAGAAATGTGGCATTTCTGGAAGAAACTGTCCTATTTGGGGGATAAAAGAGGTATTTGTGGGTGAAAAGGTCCTATTTGAAGGGGGAAAGCTGGTATTTCTTGGAGAAGATGTGATCTATTTGGGAGAAATGTGGCATTTCTGGAAGAAACTGTCCTATTTTGGGGATAAAAGAGGTATTTGTGGGTGATAAGGTCCTATTTCAAGGGGGAACCCTGGTATTTCTTGGAGAAGATGTGATATATTTGGGAGAAATATGGCATGTCTGGAAGAAGCTGTCCTATTTTTGGGATAAAACAGGTATTTGTGGGTGAAAAGGTCCTATTTCAAGGGGGAAACCTGTTATTTCTTGGAGAAGATGTGATATATTTGGGAGAAATGTGGCATTTCTGGAAGAAACTGTCCTCTTTTGGGTATAAAACAGGTATTTGTGGGAGAAAAGGTCCTATTTGAAGGGGGAAAGCTGGTATTTCTTGGAGAAGATGTGATATATTTGGGAGAAATGTGGCCTTTCTGGAAGAAAATGTCCAATTTGGGGGGAGAAGGCTGGTAGTTTTCGGTGAGAAGGTCCTATTTCAGGAGGAATCCTGGTATTTCTTGGAGAAGATGTGATCTATTTGGGAGAAATGTGGCATTTCTGGAAGAAAATGTCCAATTTGGGGGAGAAGGCTGGTAGTTTTGGGTGAGAAGGTCCTATTTCAGGAGGAATCCTGGCATTTCTTGGAGAAGATGTGATCTATTTGGGAGAAATGTGGCATGTCTGGAAGAAACTGTCCTCTTTTGGGGATAAAAGAGGTATTAGTGGTTGAAAAGGTCCTATTTGAAGGGGGAAAGCTGGTATTTCTTGGAGAAGATGTGATGTATTTGGGAGAAATGTGGCATTTCTGGAAGAAAATGTCCTCTTTTGGGGATAAAAGAGGTATTTCATGGAGAAAAGGTCCTAATTCAAGGGGGAAACCTGGTATTTCTTGGAGAAGATGTGATATATTTGGGAGAAATGTGGCACGTCTGGAGTAAACTGTCCTATTTGGGGGGAGAAGGCTGGTACTTGTGGGAGAAAAGGTCCTATTTCAGGAGGAATCCTGGTATTTCTTGGAGGAGATGTGATATGTTTGGGAGAAATGTGGCATTTCTGGAAGAAACTGTCCTCTTTTGGGGATAAAAGAGGTATTTGTGGGTGAAATGGTCCTATTTGAAGGGGGAAACCTGGTATTTCTTGGAGAAGATGTGATCTATTTGGGAGAAATCTGGCATTTCTGGAAGAAACTGTCCTCTTTTGGGGATAAAACAGGTATTTGTGGGTGAAAAGGTCCTATTTGAAGGGGGAAACCTGGTATTTCTTGGAGAAGATGTGATATATTTGGGAGAAATGTGGCATTTCTGGAAGAAACTGTCCTCTTTTGGGGATAAAAGAGGTATTTGTGGGTGAAAATGTCCTATTTGAAGGGGGAAACCTGGTATTTCTTGGAGAAGATGTGATATATTTGGGAGAAATGTGGCATTTCTGGAAGAATATGTCCAATTTGAGGGATAAAGAGGTATTTGTGGGTGAAAAGGTCCTATTTGAAGGGGGAAACCTGGTATTTCTTGGAGAAGATGTGATCTATTTGGGAGAAATGTGGCATTTCTGGAAGAAACTGTCCTATTTGGGGGATAAAAGAGGTATTTGTGGGTGAAAAGGTCCTATTTGAAGGGGGAAAGCTGGTATTTCTTCGAGAAGATGTGATCTATTTGGGAGAAATGTGGCATTTCTGGAAGAAACTGTCCTATTTGGGGGATAAAAGAGGTATTTGTGGGTGAAAAGGTCCTATTTGAAGGGGGAAATCTGGTATTTCTTGGAGAAGATGTGATCTATTTGGGAGAAATGTGGCATTTCTGGAAGAAACTGTCCTATTTTGGGGATAAAAGAGGTATTTGTGGGTGATAAGGTCCTATTTCAAGGGGGAACCCTGGTATTTCTTGGAGAAGATGTGATATATTTGGGAGAAATATGGCATGTCTGGAAGAAGCTGTCCTATTTTTGGGATAAAACAGGTATTTGTGGGTGAAAAGGTCCTATTTCAAGGGGGAAACCTGTTATTTCTTGGAGAAGATGTGATATATTTGGGAGAAATGTGGCATTTCTGGAAGAAACTGTCCTCTTTTGGGTATAAAACAG
Source organism: Lophura swinhoii (assembly GCA_030408155.1). Lineage (NCBI taxonomy): Eukaryota > Metazoa > Chordata > Aves > Galliformes > Phasianidae > Lophura > Lophura swinhoii. The sequence continues at coordinate 800,420 of CM059457.1, forward strand.
GTATTTGTGGGAGAAAAGGTCCTATTTGAAGGGGGAAAGCTGGTATTTCTTGGAGAAGATGTGATATATTTGGGAGAAATGTGGCCTTTCTGGAAGAAAATGTCCAATTTGGGGGGAGAAGGCTGGTAGTTTTCGGTGAGAAGGTCCTATTTCAGGAGGAATCCTGGTATTTCTTGGAGAAGATGTGATCTATTTGGGAGAAATGTGGCATTTCTGGAAGAAAATGTCCAATTTGGGGGAGAAGGCTGGTAGTTTTGGGTGAGAAGGTCCTATTTCAGGAGGAATCCTGGCATTTCTTGGAGAAGATGTGATATATTTGGGAGAAATGTGGCATGTCTGGAAGAAACTGTCCTCTTTTGGGGATAAAAGAGGTATTAGTGGTTGAAAAGGTCCTATTTGAAGGGGGAAAGCTGGTATTTCTTGGAGAAGATGTGATGTATTTGGGAGAAATGTGGCATTTCTGGAAGAAAATGTCCTCTTTTGGGGATAAAAGAGGTATTTCATGGAGAAAAGGTCCTAATTCAAGGGGGATACCTGGTATTTCTTGGAGAAGATGTGATATATTTGGGAGAAATGTGTCATTTCTGGAAGAAACTGTCCTCCTTTGGGGATAAAAGAGGTATGTGTGGGTGAAAAGGTCCTATTTGAAGGGGGAAAGCTGGTATTTCTTGGAGAAGATGTGATCTATTTGGGAGAAATGTGGCATTTCTGGAAGAAACTGTCCTCTTTTGGGGATAAAACAGGTATTTGTGGGTGAAAACGTTGTATTTGAAGGGGGAAACCTGTTATTTCTTGGAGAAGATGTGATCTATTTGGGAGAAATGTGGCATTTCTGGAAGAAACTGTCCTCTTTTGGGGATAAAAGAGGTATTTGTGGGTGAAAAGTTCCTATTTCAAGGGGGAAACCTGGTATTTCTTGGAGAAGATGTGATATATTTGGGAGAAATGAGGCATTTCTGGAAGATAATGTCCAATTTGGGGGGAGAAGGCTGGTAGTTGTGGGTGAGAAGGTCCTATTTCAGGAGGAATCCTGGTATTTCTTGGAGAAGATGTGATATATTTGGGAGAAATGTGGCATTTCTGGAAGAAACTGTCGTATTTTGGGGATAAAACAGGTATTTGTGGGTGAAAAGGTCCTATTTGAAGGGGGAAACCTGGTATTTCTTGGAGAAGATGTGATGTATTTGGGAGAAATGTGGCATTTCTGGAAGAAAGTGTCCTCTTTTGGGGATAAAACAGGTATTTGTGGGTGAAAACGTCCTATTTGAAGGGGGAAAGCTGGTATTTCTTGGAGAAGATGTGATATATTTGGGAGAAATTTGGCATGTCTGGAAGAAACTGTCCTCTTTTGGGGATAAAAGAGGTATGTGTGGGTGAAAAGGTCCTATTTGAAGGGGAAAACCTGGTATTTCTTGGAGAAGATGTGATCTATTTGGGAGAAATGTGGCACGTCTGGAAGAAACTGTCCTATTTGGGGGGAGAAGGCTGGTACTTGTGGGAGAAAAGGTCCTATTTCAGGAGGAATCCTGGTATTTCTTGGAGGAGATGTGATATGTTTGGGAGAAATGTGGCATTTCTGGAAGAAACTGTCCTCTTTTGGGGATAAAAGAGGTATTTGTGGGTGAAAAGGTCCTATTTGAAGGGGGAAACCTGGTATTTCTTGGAGAAGATCTGATCTATTTGGGAGAAATCTGGCATTTCTGGAAGAAACTGTCCTCTTTTGGGGATAAAACAGGTATTTATGGGTGAAAATTTCCTATTTGAAGGGGGAAAGCTGGTATTTCTTGGAGAAGATGTGATCTATTTGGGAGAAATGTGGCATGTCTGGAAGAAACTGTCCTCTTTTGGGGATAAAAGAGGTATTTGTGGGAGAAAAGGTCCTCTTTGAAGGGGGAAACCTGGTATTTCTTGGAGAAGAGGTGATATATTTGGGAGAAATGTGGCATTTCTGGAAGAAACTGTCGTATTTTGGGGATAAAAGAGGTATTTGTGGGTGAAAAGGTCCTATTTGAAGGGGTAAAGCTGTTATTTCTTGGAGAAGATGTGATATATTTGGGAGAAATCTGGCATTCCTGGAAGAAACTGTCCTCTTTTGGGGATAAAAGAGGTTTTTTTGGGGAAAAGGTCCTATTTGAAGGGGGAAACGTGGTATTTCTTGGAGAAGATGTGATCTATTTGGGAGAAATGTGGCATTTCTGGAAGAAACTGTCCTCTTTTGGGGATAGAACAGGTATTTGTGGGTGAAAAGGTCCTATTTCCAGCGGAAAACCTGGTATTTCTTGGAGAAGATGTGATATATTTGGGAGAAATGTGGCATGTCTGGAAGAAAATGTCCTATTTGGGGGGAGAAGGGTGGTATTTGTGGGAAAAAAGTTCCTATTTCAGGAGGTATCCTGGTATTTCTTGGAGGAGATGTGATATGTTTGGGAGAAATCTGGCCTTTCTGGAAGAAACTGTCCTATTTTGGGGATAAAAGAGGTATTTGTGGGTGAAAAGGTCCTATTTGAATGGGGAAACCTGGTATTTCTTGGAGAAGATGTGGTATATTTGGGAGAAATGTGGCATTTCTGGAAGAAACTGTCCTCTTTTGGGGATAAAAGAGGTATTTGTGGGTGAAAAGGTCCTATTTGAAGGGGGAAAGGTGGTATTTCTTGGAGAAGATGTGATATGTTTGGGAGAAATATGGCATTTCTGGAAGAAACTGTTCTATTTTGGGGATAAAAGAGGTATTTGTGGGTGAAAAGGTCCTATTTGAAGGGGGAAACCTGGTATTTCTTGGAGAAGATGTGATCTATTTGGGAGAAATGTGGCATTTCTGGAAAAAACTGTCCTCTTTTGGGGATAAAAGAGGTATTTGTGGGAGAAAAGGTCCTCTTTGAAGGGGGAAAGCTGGTATTTCTTGGAGAAGATGTGATATATTTGGGAGAAATGTGGCATTTCTGGAAGAAACTGTCCTCTTTTGGGGATAAAAGAGGTATTTGTGGGTGAAAAGGTCCTATTTGAAGGGGGAAACCTGGTATTTCTTGGAGAAGATGTGATATGTTTGGGAGAAATGTGGCATTTCTGGAAGAAACTGTCCTCTTTTGGGGATAAAAGAGGTATTTGTGGATGAAAAGGTGCAATTTGAATGGGGAAAGCTGGTATTTCTTGGAGAAGATGTGATATATTTGGGAGAAATATGGCATTTCTGGAAGAAACTGTTCTATTTTGGGGATAAAAGAGGTATTTGTGGGTGAAAAGGTCCTATTTGAAGGGGGAAAGGTGGTATTTCTTGGAGAAGATGTGATCTATTTGGGAGAAATGTGGCATGTCTGGAAGAAACTGTCCTCTTTTGGGGATAAAAGAGGTATTTGTGGGTGAAAAGGTCCTATTTGAAGGGGGAAAGCTGGTATTTCTTGGAGAAGATGTGATATATTTGGGAGAAATGTGGCATGTCTGGAAGAAACTGTCCTCTTTTGGGGATAAAAGAGGTATTTGTGGGTGAAAAGGTCCTATTTGAAGGGGGAAACCTGGTATTTCTTGGAGAAGATGTGATATGTTTGGGAGAAATGTGGCCTTTCTGGAAGAAACTGTCCTCTTTTGGGGATAAAAGAGGTATTTGTGGGTGAAAAGTTCCTATTTGAAGGGGGAAAGCTGGTATTTCTTGGAGAAGATGTGATATGTTTGGGTGAAATGTGGCATTTCTGGAAGAAACTGTCCTCTTTTGGGGATAAAAGAGGTATTTGTGGGTGAAAAGGTCCTATTTGAAGGGGGAAACCTGGTATTTCTTGGAGAAGAGGTGATATATTTGGGAGAAATGAGGCATGTCTGGCAGAAACTGTCCTCTTTTGGGTATAAAACAGGTATTTGTGGGAGAAAAGGTCCTATTTGAAGGGGGAAAGCTGGTATTTCATGGAGAAGATGTGATATATTTGGGAGAAATGTGGCCTTTCTGGAAGAAACTGTCCAATTTGGGGGGAGAACGCCGGTAGTTTTCGGTGAGAAGGTCCTATTTCAGGAGGAATCCTGGTATTTCTTGGAGAAGATGTGATATATTTGGGAGAAATGTGGCCTTTCTGGAAGAAAATGTCCTATTTGGGGGGAGAAGGCTGGTAGTTTTGGGTGAGAAGGTCCCCTTTCAGGAGGAATCCTGGCATTTCTTGGAGAAGATGAGATATATTTGGGAGAAATGTGGCCTTTCCGGAAGAAACTGTCCTCTTTTGGGGATAAAAGAGGTATTAGTGGTTGAAAAGGTCCTATTTGAAGGGGGAAACCTGGTATTTGTGGGAGAAGATGTGATATATTTGGGAGAAATGTGGCATTTCTGGAAGAAAATGTCCTCTTTTGGGGATAAAACAGGTATTTCATGGAGAAAAGGTCCTAATTGAAGGGGTAAACCTGGTATTTCTTGGAGGAGTTGTGATATATTTGAGAGAAATGTGGCATTTCTGGAAGAAACTGTCCTATTTTGGGGATAAAAGAGGTATTTGTGGGAGAAAAGGTCCTATTTGAAGGGGGAAAGCTGGTATTTGTGGGAGAAGATGTGATATATTTGGGAGAAATGTGGCATGTCTGGAAAAAACTGTCCTCTTTTGGGGATAAAAGAGGTATTTGTGGGTGAAAAGGTCCTATTTGAAGTGGGAAACCTGGTATTTCTTGGAGAAGTTGTGATATATTTGGGAGAAATCTGGCATTCCTGGAAGAAACTGTCCTCTTTTGGGGATAAAAGAGGTATGTGTGGTTGAAAAGGTCCTATTTCCAGCGGAAAACCTGGTATTTCTTGGAGAAGATGTGATCTATTTGGGAGAAATGTGCCATTTCTGGAAGAAAATGTCCTATTTGGGGGGAGAAGGGTGGTATTTGTGGGAGAAAAGTTCCTATTTCAGGAGGAATCCTGGTATTTCTTGGAGAAGATGTGGTATATTTGGGAGAAATGTGGCATTTCTGGAAGAAACTGTCCTATTTTGGGGATAAAAGAGGTATTTGTGGGTGAAAAGGTCCTATTTGAAGGGGGAAAGCTGGTATTTCTTGGAGAAGATGTGATATATTTGGGAGAAATGTGGCATTTCTGGAAGAAACTGTCCTCTTTTGGGGATAAAAGAGGTATTTGTGTTTGAAAAGGTCCTATTTGAAGGGGGAAACCTCGTATTTCTTGGAGAAGATGTGATATGTTTGGGAGAAATATGGCATTTCTGGAAGAAACTGTTCTATTTTGGGGATAAAAGAGGTATTTGTGGGTGAAAAGGTCCTATTTGAAGGAGGAAACCTGGTATTTCTTGGAGAAGATGTGATCTATTTGGGAGAAATGTGGCATGTCTGGAAGAAACTGTCCTCTTTTGGGGATAAAAGAGGTATTTGTGGGAGAAAAGGTCCTCTTTGAAGGGGGATACCTGGTATTTCTTGGAGAAGAGGTGATATATTTGGGAGAAATGTGGCATTTCTGGAAGAAACTGTCCTCTTTTGGGGATAAAAGAGGTATTTGTGGGTGAAAAGGTCCTATTTGAAGGGGTAAAGCTGTTATTTCTTGGAGAAGATGTGATATATTTGGCAGAAATGTGGCATTTCTGGAAGAAACTGTCCTATTTTGGGGATAAAAGAGGTATTTGTCGCTGAAAAGGTCCTATTTGAAGGGGGAAAGCTGGTATTTCTTGGAGAAGAGGTGATATATTTGGGAGAAATGAGGCATGTCTGGCAGAAACTGTCCTATTTGGGGGATAAAACAGGTATTTGTGGGAGAAAAGGTCCTATTTGAAGGGGGAAAGCTGGTATTTCTTGGAGAAGATGTGATCTATTTGGGAGAAATGTGGCCTTTCTGGAAGAAAATGTCCAATTTGGGGGGAGAAGGCTGGTAGTTTGCGGTGAGAAGGTCCTATTTCAGGAGGAATCCTGGTATTTGTTGGAGAAGATGTGATATATTTGGGAGAAATGTGTCCTTTCTGGAAGAAAATGTCCAATTTGGGGGGAGAAGGCTGGTAGTTTTGGGTGAGAAGGTCCTCTTTCAGGTGGAATCCTGGCATTTCTTGGAGAAGATGTGATATATTTGGGAGAAATGCGGCCTTTCTGGAAGAAACTGTCCTCTTTTGGGGATAAAAGAGGTATTAGTGGTTGAAAAGGTCCTATTTGAAGGGGGAAACCTGGTATTTGTGGGAGAAGATGTGATATATTTGGGAGAAATGTGGCATTTCTGGAAGAAAATGTCCTCTTTTGGGGATAAAAGAGGTATTTCGTGGAGAAAAAGTCCTAATTGAAGGGGGAAACCTGGTATTTCTTGGAGGAGTTGTGATATATTTGGGAGAAATGTGGCATTTCTGGAAGAAACTGTCCTATTTTGGGGATAAAAGAGGTATTTGTGGGAGAAAAGGTCCTATTTGAAGGGGGAAAGCTGGTATTTGTGGGAGAAGATGTGATATATTTGGGAGAAATGTGGCATGTCTGGAAAAAACTGTCCTCTTTTGGGGATAAAAGAGGTATTTGTGGGTGAAAAGGTCCTATTTGAAGGGGGAAAGCTGGTATTTCTTGGAGAAGATGTGATATATTTGGGAGAAATCTGGCATTCCTGGAAGAAACTGTCCTCTTTTGGGGATAAAAGAGGTTTTTTTGGGGAAAAGGTCTTATTTGAAGGGGGAAACGTGGTATTTCTTGGAGAAGATGTGATCTATTTGGGAGAAATGTGGCATTTCTGGAAGAAACTGTCCTCTTATGGGGATAGAACAGGTATTTGTGGGTGAAAAGGTCCTATTTCCAGCGGAAAACCTGGTATTTCTTGGAGAAGATGTGATCTATTTGGGAGAAATGTGGCATGTCTGGAAGAAAATGTCCTATTTGGGGGGAGAAGGCTGGTACTTGTGGGAGAAAAGGTCCTATTTCAGGAGGAATCCTGGTATTTCTTGGAGGAGATGTGATATGTTTGGGAGAAATGTGGCATTTCTGGAAGAAACTGTCCTCTTTTGGGGATAAAAGAGGTATTTGTGGGTGAAATGGTCCTATTTGAAGGGGGAAAGGTGGTATTTCTTGGAGAAGATGTGATCTATTTGGGAGAAATCTGGCATTTCTGGAAGAAACTGTCCTCTTTTGGGGATAAAAGAGGTATTTGTGGGTGAAAAGGTCCTATTTGAAGGGGGAAACCTGGTATTTCTTGGAGAAGATGTGATATATTTGGGAGAAATGTGGCATTTCTGGAAGAAACTGTCCTATTTTGGGGATAAAAGAGGTATTTGTGGGTGAAAATGTCCTATTTGAAGGGGGAAAGCTGGTATTTCTTGGAGAAGATGTGATATATTTGGGAGAAATGTGGCATTTCTGGAAGAATATGTCCAATTTGAGGGATAAAGAGGTATTTGTGGGTGAAAAGGTCCTATTTGAAGGGGGAAACCTGGTATTTCTTGGAGAAGATGTGATCTATTTGGGAGAAATGTGGCATTTCTGGAAGAAACTGTCCTATTTGGGGGATAAAACAGGTATTTGTGGGAGAAAAGGTCCTATTTGAAGGGGGAAACCTGGTATTTCTTGGAGAAGATGTGATCTATTTGGGAGAAATGTGGCATTTCTGGAAGAAACTGTCCTATTTGGGGGATAAAAGAGGTATTTGTGGGTGAAAAGGTCCTATTTGAAGGGGGAAAGCTGGTATTTCTTGGAGAAGATGTGATCTATTTGGGAGAAATGTGGCATTTCTGGAAGAAACTGTCCTATTTTGGGGATAAAAGAGGTATTTGTGGGTGATAAGGTCCTATTTCAAGGGGGAACCCTGGTATTTCTTGGAGAAGATGTGATATATTTGGGAGAAATATGGCATGTCTGGAAGAAGCTGTCCTATTTTTGGGATAAAACAGGTATTTGTGGGTGAAAAGGTCCTATTTCAAGGGGGAAACCTGTTATTTCTTGGAGAAGATGTGATATATTTGGGAGAAATGTGGCATTTCTGGAAGAAACTGTCCTCTTTTGGGTATAAAACAGGTATTTGTGGGAGAAAAGGTCCTATTTGAAGGGGGAAAGCTGGTATTTCTTGGAGAAGATGTGATATATTTGGGAGAAATGTGGCCTTTCTGGAAGAAAATGTCCAATTTGGGGGGAGAAGGCTGGTAGTTTTCGGTGAGAAGGTCCTATTTCTGGAGGAATCCTGGTATTTCTTGGAGAAGATGTGATCTATTTGGGAGAAATGTGGCATTTCTGGAAGAAAATGTCCAATTTGGGGGAGAAGGCTGGTAGTTTTGGGTGAGAAGGTCCTATTTCAGGAGGAATCCTGGCATTTCTTGGAGAAGATGTGATATATTTGGGAGAAATGTGGCATGTCTGGAAGAAACTGTCCTCTTTTGGGGTTAAAAAGGTATTAGTGGTTGAAAAGGTCCTATTTGAAGGGGGAAAGCTGGTATTTCTTGGAGAAGATGTGATGTATTTGGGAGAAATGTGGCATTTCTGGAAGAAAATGTCCTCTTTTGGGGATAAAAGAGGTATTTCATGGAGAAAAGGTCCTAATTCAAGGGGGAAACCTGGTATTTCTTGGAGAAGATGTGATATATTTGGGAGAAATGTGTCATTTCTGGAAGAAACTGTCCTCTTTTGGGGATAAAAGAGGTATTTGTGGGTGAAAAGGTCCTATTTGAAGGGGGAAAGCTGGTATTTCTTGGAGAAGATGTGATCTATTTGGGAGAAATGTGGCATTTCTGGAAGAAACTGTCCTCTTTTGGGGATAAAAGAGGTATTTGTGGGTGATAAGGTCCTATTTGAAGGGGGAACCCTGGTATTTCTTGGAGAAGATGTGATATATTTGGGAGAAATATGGCATGTCTGGAAGAAGCTGTCCTATTTTTGGGATAAAACAGGTATTTGTGGGTGAAAAGGTCGTATTTCAAGGGGGAAACCTGTTATTTCTTGGAGAAGATGTGATATATTTGGGAGAAATGTGGCATTTCTGGAAGAAACTGTCCTCTTTTGGGTATAAAACAGGTATTTGTGGGAGAAAAGGTCCTATTTGAAGGGGGAAAGCTGGTATTTCTTGGAGAAGATGTGATATATTTGGGAGAAATGTGGCCTTTCTGGAAGAAAATGTCCAATTTGGGGGGAGAAGGCTGGTAGTTTTCGGTGAGAAGGTCCTATTTCAGGAGGAATCCTGGTATTTCTTGGAGAAGATGTGATCTATTTGGGAGAAATGTGGCATTTCTGGAAGAAAATGTCCAATTTGGGGGAGAAGGCTGGTAGTTTTGGGTGAGAAGGTCCTATTTCAGGAGGAATCCTGGCATTTCTTGGAGAAGATGTGATCTATTTGGGAGAAATGTGGCATGTCTGGAAGAAACTGTCCTCTTTTGGGGATAAAAGAGGTATTAGTGGTTGAAAAGGTCCTATTTGAAGGGGGAAAGCTGGTATTTCTTGGAGAAGATGTGATGTATTTGGGAGAAATGTGGCATTTCTGGAAGAAAATGTCCTCTTTTGGGGATAAAAGAGGTATTTCATGGAGAAAAGGTCCTAATTCAAGGGGGATACCTGGTATTTCTTGGAGAAGATGTGATATATTTGGGAGAAATGTGTCATTTCTGGAAGAAACTGTCCTCTTTTGGGGATAAAAGAGGTATTAGTGGTTGAAAAGGTCCTATCTGAAGGGGGAAACCTGGTATTTCTTGGAGAAGATGTGATCTATTTGGGAGAAATGTGGCATTTCTGGAAGAAACTGTCCTCTTTTGGGGATAAAACAGGTATTTGTGGGTGAAAACGTTGTATTTGAAGGGGGAAACCTGTTATTTCTTGGAGAAGATGTGATCTATTTGGGAGAAATGTGGCATTTCTGGAAGAAACTGTCCTCTTTTGGGGATAAAAGATGTATTTGTGGGTGAAAAGTTCCTATTTCAAGGGGGAAACCTGGTATTTCTTGGAGAAGATGTGATATATTTGGGAGAAATGAGGCATTTCTGGAAGAAAATGTCCAATTTGGGGGGAGAAGGCTGGTAGTTGTGGGTGAGAAGGTCCTATTTCAGGAGGAATCCTGGTATTTCTTGGAGAAGATGTGATATATTTGGGAGAAATGTGGCATTTCTGGAAGAAACTGTCCTATTTTGGGGATAATAGTGGTATTTGTGGGTGAAAAGGTCCTATTTGAAGGGGGAAACGTGGTATTTCTTGGAGAAGATGTGATGTATTTGGGAGAAATGTGGCATTTCTGGAAGAAAGTGTCCTCTTTTGGGGATGAAAGAGGTATTTGTGGGTGAAAACGTCCTATTTGAAGGGGGAAAGCTGGTATTTCTTGGAGAAGATGTGATATATTTGGGAGAAATTTGGCATGTCTGGAAGAAACTGTCGTCTTTTGGGGATAAAAGAGGTATGTGTGGGTGAAAAGGTCCTATATGAAGGGGAAAACCTGGTATTTCTTGGAGAAGATGTGATATATTTGGGAGAAATGTGGCACGTCTGGAAGAAACTGTCCTATTTGGGGGGAGAAGGCTGGTACTTGTGGGAGAAAAGGTCCTATTTCAGGAGGAATCCTGGTATTTCTTGGAGGAGATGTGATATGTTTGGGAGAAATGTGGCATTTCTGGAAGAAACTGTCCTCTTTTGGGGATAAAAGAGGTATTTGTGGGTGAAAAGGTCCTATTTGAAGGGGGAAACCTGGTATTTCTTGGAGAAGATCTGATCTATTTGAGAGAAATCTGGCATTTCTGGAAGAAACTGTCCTCTTTTGGGGATAAAACAGGTATTTATCGGTGAAAATTTCCTATTTGAAGGGGGAAAGCTGGTATTTCTTGGAGAAGATGTGATATATTTGGGAGAAATCTGGCATTTCTGGAAGAAAGTGTCCTCTTTTGGGGATAAAAGAGGTATTTGTGGGTGAAAAGGTCCTATTTGAAGGGGGAAAGGTGGTATTTCTTGGAGAAGATGTGATATATTTGGGAGAAATGAGGCATGTCTGGAAGAAACTGTCCTCTTTTGGGGATCAAAGAGGTATTTGTGGGTGAAAAGGTCCTATTTGAAGGGGGAAACCTGGTATTTCTTGGAGAAGATGTGATCTATTTGGGAGAAATGTGGCCTTTCTGTAAGAAACAGTCCTATTTTGGGGATAAAAGAGGTATTTGTGTGTGAAAAGGTCCTATTTCAGGAGGAATCCTGGTATTTCTTGGAGAAGATGTGATATATTTGGGAGAAATGTGGCCTTTCTGGAAGAAAATGTCCTATTTTGGGGATAAAAGAGGTATTTCATGGAGAAAAGGTCCTAATTCAAGGGGAAACCCTGGTATTTCGTGGAGTAGATGTGATATATTTGGGAGAAATGTGGCATTTCTGGAACAAACTGTCCTATTTTGGGGATAAAACAGGTATTTGTGGTTGAAAAGGTCCTATTTGAAGGGGGAAACCTGGTATTTCTTGGAGAAGATGTGATATATTTGGGAGAAATGTGGCATTTCTGGAAGAAACTGCCCTCTTTTGGGGATAAAAGAGGTATTTGTGGGTGAAAAGTTCCTATTTGAAGGGGGAAACCTGGTATTTCTTGGTGAAGATGTGATATATTTGGGAGAAATGAGTCATTTCTGGAAGAAAATGTCCAATTTGGGGGGAGAAGGCTTGTAGTTGTTGGAGAGAAGGTCCTATTTCTGGAGGAATCCTGGTATTTCTTGGAGAAGATGTGATATATTTGGGAGAAATGTGGCATTTCTGGAAGAAAATGTCCTCTTTTGGGGATAAAAGAGGTATGTGTGTGTGAAATGGTCCTATCTGAAGGGGGAAACGTGGTATTTCTTGGAGAAGATGTGATATATTTGGGAGAAATGTGGCCTTTCTGGAAGAAAATGTTCTATTTGGGGGGAGAAGGCTGGTACTCGTGGGAGAAAAGGTCCTATTTCAGGAGGAATCCTGGTATTTCTTGGAGGAGATGTGATATGTTTGGGAGAAATGTGCCATATCTGGAAGAAACTGTCCTCTTTTGGGGATAAAAGAGGTATTTGTGGAAGAAAAGGTCCTATTTGAAGGGGGAAACCTGGTATTTCTTGGAGAAGATGTGATCTATTTGGGAGAAATGTGGCATGTCTGGAAGAAACTGTCCTATTTTGGGGATCAAACAGGTATTTGTGGGAGAAAAGGTCCTATTTGAAGGGGGAAACCTGGTATTTCTTGGAGAAGATGATGTATATTTGGGAGAAATGTGGCATTTCTGGAAGAAACTGTCCTCTTTTGGGGATAAAAGAGGTATTTGTGGGTGAAAAGGTCCTATTTGAAGGGGGGAACCTGGTATTTCTTGGAGAAGATGTGATCTATTTGGGAGAAATGAGGCATTTCTGGAAGAAACTGTCCTCTTTTGGGGATAAAAGAGGTATTTGTGGGTGAAAAGTTCCTATTTGAAGGGGGAAACTTGATTTTTCTTGGAGAAGATGTGATATATTTGGGAGAAATTTGGCATTTCTGGAAGAAACTGTCCTCTTTTGGGGATAAAAGAGGTATTTGTGGGTGAAAAGGTCCTATTTGAAGGGGGAAACGTGGTATTTCTTGGAGAAGATGTGATCTATTTGGGAGAAATGTGGCATTTCTGGAAGAAACTGTCCTCTTTTGGGGATAAAACAGGTATTTGTGGGTGAAAATTTCCTATTTGAAGGGGGAAACCTGGTATTTCATGGAGAAGATGTGATATATTTGGGAGAAACGTGGCATGTCTGGAAGAAACTGTCCTATTTCGGGGATAAAACAGGTATTAGTGCTTGAAAAGGTCCTATTTGAAGGGGGAAACCTGGTATTTCTTGGAGAAGATGTGATCTATTTGGGAGAAATGTGGCATGTCTGGAAGAAACTGTCCTATTTGGGGGGAGAAGGCTGTTAGTTTTGGGTGAGAAGGTCCTATTTCAGGAGGAATCCTGGTATTTCTTGGAGAAGATGTGATATATTTGGGAGAAATGTGGCCTTTCTGGAAGAAAATGTCCAATTTGGGGGGAGAAGGCTGGTAATTTTGGGTGAGAAGGTACTCTTTCAGGAGGAATCCTGGCATTTCTTGGAGAAGATGTGATCTATTTGGGAGAAATGTGGCATTTCTGGAAGAAAATGTCCTATTTTGGGGATAAAAGAGGTATTTGTGGGGGAAAAGGTCCTATTTGAAGGGGGAAAGCTGGTATTTCTTGGAGAAGATGTGATATATTTGGGAGAAATCTGGCATTCCTGGAAGAAACTGTCCTCTTTTGGGGATAAAAGAGGTTTTTTTGGGGAAAAGGTCCTATTTGAAGGGGGAAACGTGGTATTTCTTGGAGAAGATGTGATATATTTGGGAGAAATGTGGCATTTCTGGAAGAAACTGTCCTCTTTTGGGGATAGAACAGGTATTTGTGGGTGAAAAGGTCCTATTTCCAGTGGATAACCTGGTATTTCTTGGAGAAGATGTGATATATTTGGGAGAAATGTGGCATTCCTGGAAGAAACTGTCCTATTTTCGGGATAAAAGAGGTATTTGTGGGTGAAAAGGTCCTATTTCAGGAGGAATCCTGGTATTTCTTGGAGGAGATGTGATATGTTTGGGAGAATTGTGGCATTTCTGGAAGAAACTGTCCTCTTTTGGGGATAAAAGAGGTATTTGTGGGTGAAAAGGTCCTATTTGAAGGGGGAAACCTGGTATTTCTTGGAGAAGATGTGATATATTTGGGAGAAATGTGGCCTTTCTGGAAGAAACTGTCCTCTTTTGGGGATAAAAGAGGTATTTGTGGGTGAAAAGGTCCTATTTGAAGGGGGAAACCTGGTATTTCTTGGAGAAGATGTGATATATTTGGGAGAAATGTGGCATTTCTGGAAGAAAATGTCCTCTTTTGGGGATAAAAGAGGTATTTGTGGGTGAAAAGGTCCTATTTGAAGGGGGAAACCTTGTATTTCTTGGAGAAGATGTGATATATTTGGGAGAAATGTGGCATGTCAGGAAAAAACTGTCCTATTTTGGGGATAAAAGAGGTATTTGTGGGTGAGAAGGTCCTATTTGAAGGGGGAAACGTGGTATTTCTTGGAGAAGATGTGATATATTTGGGAGAAATCTGGCATTCCTGGAAGAAACTGTCCTCTTTTGGGGATAAAAGAGGTTTTTTTGGGGAAAAGGTCCTATTTGAAGGGGGAAAGCTGGTATTTCTTGGAGAAGATGTGATCTATTTGGGAGAAATCTGGCATTTCTGGAAGAAACTGTCCTCTTATGGGCATAGAACAGGTACTTGTGGGAGAAAAGGTCCTATTTCAGGAGGAATCCTGGTATTTCTTGGAGAAGATGTGATATATTTGGGAGAAATGTGGCATGTCTGGAAGAAAATGTCCTATTTGGGGGGAGAAGGCTGGTATTTGTGGGAGAAAAGGTCCTATTTGAAGGGGGAACGCTGGTATTTCTTGGAGGAGACGTGATATATTTGGGAGAAATGTGGCATTTCTGGAAGAAACTGTCCTCTTTTGGGGATAAAACAGGTATTTGTGGGTGAAAAGTTCCGATTTGAAGGGGGAAACCTGGTATTTCTTGGAGAAGATGTGATATGTTTGGGAGAATTATGGCATTTCTGGAAGTATATGTCCAATTTGAGGGATAAAACAGGTATTTGTGGTTGAAAATTTCCTATTTGAAGGGGGAAAGCTGGTATTTCTTGGGGAAGATGTGATATATTTGGGAGAAATGTGGCATTTCTGGAAGAAACTGTCCTATTTTGGGGATCAAACAGGTATTTGTGGGTGAAAAGGTCCTATTTGAAGGGGGAAAGCTGGTATTTCTTGGAGAAGATGTGGTATATTTTGGAGAAATGTGGCATTTCTGGAAGAAACTGTCCTCTTTTGGGGATAAAAGAGGTATTTGTGGGTGAAAAGGTCCTATTTGAAGGGGGAAACGTGGTATTTCTTGGAGAAGATGTGATATATTTGGGAGAAATGTGGCATTTCTGGAAGAAACTGTCCTATTTTGGGGATAAAAGAGGTATTTGTGGGTGAAAAGGTCCTATTTGAAGGGGGAAACCTGGTATTTCTTGGAGAAGATGTGATATGTTTGGGAGAAATGTGCCATTTCTGGAAGAAACTGTCCTCTTTTGGGGATAAAAGAGGAATTTGTGTTTGAAAAGGTCCTATTTGAAGGGGGAAAGCTGGTATTTCTTGGAGAAGATGTGAT
Organism: Lophura swinhoii; assembly: GCA_030408155.1. NCBI lineage: Eukaryota > Metazoa > Chordata > Aves > Galliformes > Phasianidae > Lophura > Lophura swinhoii. The sequence goes on from CM059457.1 coordinate 815,478, forward strand.
CTATTTGGGAGAAATGTGGCATTTCTGGAAGAAACTGTCCTCTTCTGGGGATCAAACAGGTATTTGTGGGAGAAAAGGTCCTATTTGAAGGGGGAAACCTGGTATTTCTTGGAGAAGATGTGATATATTTGGGAGAAAGGTGGCCTTTCTGGAAGAAACTGTCCTCTTTTGGGGATAAAAGAGGTATTTGTGGGTGAAAAGGTCCTATTTGAAGGGGGAAAGCTGGTATTTCTTGGAGAAGATGTGATATATTTGGGAGAAATGTGGCATTTCTGGCAGAAACTGTCCTCTTTTGGGGATAAAAGAGGTATTTGTGGGTGATAAGTTCCTATTTGAAGGGGGAAAGCTGGTATTTCTTGGAGAAGATGTGATATATTTGGGAGAAATGTGGCATTTCTGGAAGAAACTGTCCTCTTTTGGGGATAAAAGAGGTATTTGTGGGTGAAAAGGTCCTATTTGAAGGGGGAAAGGTGGTATTTCTTGGAGAAGATGTGATATGTTTGGGAGAAATATGGCATTTCTGGAAGAAAGTGTTCTATTTTGGGGATAAAAGAGGTATTTCTGGGTGAAAAGGTCCTATTTGAAGGGGGAAACCTGGTATTTCTTGGAGAAGATGTGATCTATTTGGGAGAAATGTGGCATGTCTGGAAGAAACTGTCCTCTTTTGGGGATAAAAGAGGTATTTGTGGGAGAAAAGGTCCTCTTTGAAGGGGGAAAGCTGGTATTTCTTGGAGGAGATGTGATATATTTGGGAGAAATGTGGCATTTCTGGAAGAAACTGTCCTCTTTTGGGGATAAAAGAGGTATTTGTGGGTGAAAAGGTCCTATTTGAAGGGGGAAACCTGGTATTTCTTGGAGAAGATGTGATATGTTTGGGAGAAATGTGGCATTTCTGGAAGAAACTGTCCTCTTTTGGGGATAAAAGAGGTATTTGTGGGTGAAAAGGTCCTATTTGAATGGGGAAAGCTGGTATTTCTTGGAGAAGATGTGATATATTTGGGAGAAATATGGCATTTCTGGAAGAAACTGTTCTATTTTGGGGATAAAAGAGGTATTTGTGGGTGAAAAGGTCCTATTTGAAGGGGGAAACCTGGTATTTCTTGGAGAAGATGTGATCTATTTGGGAGAAATGTGGCATGTCTGGAAGAAACTGTCCTATTTTGGGGATAAAAGAGGTATTTGTGGGTGAAAAGGTCCTATTTGAAGGGGGAAAGCTGGTATTTCTTGGAGAAGATGTGATATATTTGGGAGAAATGTGGCATGTCTGGAAGAAACTGTCCTCTTTTGGGGATAAAAGAGGTATTTGTGGGTGAAAAGGTCCTATTTGAAGGGGGAAACCTGGTATTTCTTGGAGAAGATGTGATATGTTTGGGAGAAATGTGGCCTTTCTGGAAGAAACTGTCCTCTTTTGGGGATAAAAGAGGTATTTGTGGGTGAAAAGTTCCTATTTGAAGGGGGAAAGCTGGTATTTCTTGGAGAAGATGTGATCTATTAGGGAGAAATGTGGCATTTCTGGAAGAAACTGTCCTCTTTTGGGGATAAAAGAGGTATTAGTGGGTGAAAAGGTCCTATTTGAAGGGGGAAACGTGGTATTTCTTGGAGAAGAGGTGATATATTTGGGAGAAATGAGGCATGTCTGGCAGAAACTGTCCTCTTTTGGGGATAAAAGAGGTATTTGTGTTTGAAAAGGTCCTATTTGAAGGGGGAAAGCTGGTATTTCATGGAGAAGATGTGATCTATTTGGGAGAAATGTGGCCTTTCTGGAAGAAACTGTCCAATTTGGGGGGAGAACGCCGGTAGTTTTCGGTGAGAAGGTCCTATTTCAGGAGGAATCCTGGTATTTCTTGGAGAAGATGTGATGTATTTGGGGGAAATGTGGCCTTTCTGGAAGAAAATGTCCAATTTGGGGGGAGAAGGCTGGTAGTTTTGGGTGAGAAGGTCCTCTTTCAGGAGGAATCCTGGCATTTCTTGGAGAAGATGAGATATATTTGGGAGAAATGTGGCCTTTCCGGAAGAAACTGTCCTCTTTTGGGGATAAAAGAGGTATTAGTGGTTGAAAAGGTCCTATTTGAAGGGGGAAACCTGGTATTTGTGGGAGAAGATGTGATATATTTGGGAGAAATGTGGCATTTCTGGAAGAAAATGTCCTATTTTGGGGATAAAACAGGTATTTCATGGAGAATAGGTCCTATTTGAAGGGGGAAAGCTGGTATTTCTTGGAGAAGATGTGATATATTTGGGAGAAATGTGGCATTTCTGGAAGAAACTGTCCTCTTATGGGGATAGAACAGGTATTTGTGGGTGAAAAGGTCCTATTTCCAGCGGAAAACCTGGTATTTCTTGGAGAAGATGTGATATATTTGGGAGAAATGTGGCATGTCTGGAAGAAAATGTCCTATTTGGGGGAAGAAGGGTGGTATTTGTCGGAGAAAAGTTCCTATTTCAGGAGGTATCCTGCTATTTCTTGGAGGAGATGTGATATTTTTGGGAGAAATGTGGCATGTCTGGAAGAAACTGTCCTCTTTTGGGGATAAAAGAGGTATTTGTGGGTGAAAAGGTCCTATTTGAAGGGGGAAACCTGGTATTTCTTGGAGAAGATATGATATATTTGGGAGAAATGTGGCCTTTCCGGAAGAAACTGTCCTCTTTTGGGGATAAAAGAGGTATTTGTGGATGAAAAGGTCCTATTTGAAGGGGGAAACCTGGTATTTCTTGGAGAAGATGTGATATGTTTGGGAGAAATGTGCCATTTCTGGAAGAAACTGTCCTCTTTTGGGGATAAAAGAGGTATTTGTGGGTGAAAAGGTCCTATTTGAAGGGGGAAAGCTGGTATTTCTTGGAGAAGATGTGATATGTTTGGGAGAAATGTGGCCTTTCTGGAAGAAACTGTTCTATTTTGGGGATAAAAGAGGTATTTGTGGGTGAAAAGGTCCTATTTGAAGGGGGAAACCTGGTATTTCTTGGAGAAGATATAATATATTTGGGAGAAATGTGGCATTTCTGGAAGAAACTGTCCTCTTTTGGGGATAAAAGAGATATTTGTGGGAGAAAAGGTCCTATTTGAAGGGGGAAACCTGGTATTTCTTGGAGAAGATGTGATATATTTGGGAGAAATGTGGCATGTCTGGAAGAAACTGTCCTCTTTTGGGGATAAAAGATGTATTTGTGGGAGAAAAGGTCCTCTTTGAAGGGGGAAACCTGGTATTTCTTGGAGAAGAGGTGATATATTTGGGAGAAATGTGGCATTTCTGGAAGAAACTGTCCTATTTTGGGGATAAAAGAGGTATTTGTGGGTGAAAAGGTCCTATTTGAAGGGGGAAAGCTGGTATTTCTTGGAGAAGATGTGATATATTTGGGAGAAATGTGGCATTTCTGGAAGAAACAGTCCTATTTTGGGGATAAAAGAGGTATTTGTTGGTGAAAAGGTCCTATTTGAAGGGGGAAACCTGGTATTTCTTGGAGAAGATGTGATCTATTTGGGAGAAATGTGGAATTTCTGCAAGAAACTGTCCTATTTTGGGAAAAAATGAGGTATTTGTGGGTGAACAGGTCCTATTTCAGGAGGAATCCCGGTATTTCTTGGAGAAGATGTGATATATTTGGGAGAAATGTGGCATTTCTGGAAGAGAATGTCCAATTTGTGGGGAGAAGGCTGGTAGTTGTGGGTGAGAAGGTCCTATTTCAGGAGGAATCCTGGTATTTCTTGGAGAAGATGTGATGTATTTGGGAGAAATGTGGCATTTCTGGAAGAAACTGTCGTATTTTGGGGATAAAACAGGTATTTGTGGGTGAAAAGGTCCTATTTGAAGGGGGAAACGTGGTATTTCTTGGAGAAGATGTGATCTATTTGGGAGAAATGTGGCATGTCTGGAAGAAAGTGTCCTCTTTTGGGGATAAAAGAGGTATTTGTGAGTGAAAAAGTCCTATTTGAAGGGGGAAAGCTGGTATTTCTTGGAGAAGATGTGATATATTTGGGAGAAATTTGGCATGTCTGGAAGAAACTGTCCTCTTTTGGGGATAAAAGAGGTATGTGTGGGTGAAAAGGTCCTATTTGAAGGGGGAACCCTGGTATTTCTTGGAGAAGATGTGATATATTTGGGAGAAATGTGGCACGTCTGGAGGAAACTGTCCTATTTGGGGGGAGAAGGCTGGTACTTGTGGGAGAAAAGGTCCTATTTCAGGAGGAATCCTGGTATTTCTTGGAGGAGATGTGATATGTTTGGGAGAAATGTGGCATTTCTGGAAGAAACTGTCCTCTTTTGGGGATAAAAGAGGTATTTGTGGGTGAAATGGTCCTATTTGAAGGGGGAAAGCTGGTATTTCTTGGAGAAGATGTGATCTATTTGAGAGAAATCTGGCATTTCTGGAAGAAACTGTCCTCTTTTGGGGATAAAACAGGTATTTGTGGGTGAAAAGGTCCTATTTGAAGGGGGAAACCTGGTATTTCTTGGAGAAGATGTGATATATTTGGGAGAAATGTGGCATTTCTGGAAGAAACTGTCCTATTTTGGGGATAAAAGAGGTATTTGTGGGTGAAAAGGTCCTATTTGAAGGGGGAAACCTGGTATTTCTTGGAGAAGATGTGATATATTTTGGAGAAATGTGGCATTTCTGGAAGAATATGTCCAATTTGAGGGATAAAGAGGTATTTGTGGGTGAAAAGGTCCTATTTGAAGGGGGAAACCTGGTATTTCTTGGAGAAGATGTGATCTATTTGGGAGAAATGTGGCATTTCTGGAAGAAACTGTCCTATTTGGGGGATAAAACAGGTATTTGTGGGTGAAAAGGTCCTATTTGAAGGGGGAAAGCTGGTATTTCTTGGAGAAGATGTGATGTATTTGGGAGAAATGTGGCATTTCTGGAAGAAACTGTCCTCTTTTGGGGATAAAAGAGGTATTTGTGGGTGAAAAGGTCCTATTTGAAGGGGGAAACCTGGTATTTCTTGGAGAAGATGTGATCTATTTGGGAGAAATGTGGCATTTCTGGAAGAAACTGTCCTATTTTGGGGATAAAAGAGGTATTTGTGGGTGATAAGGTCCTATTTCAAGGGGGAACCCTGGTATTTCTTGGAGAAGATGTGATATATTTGGGAGAAATATGGCATGTCTGGAAGAAGCTGTCCTATTTTTGGGATAAAACAGGTATTTGTGGGTGAAAAGGTCCTATTTGAAGGGGGAAACCTGTTATTTCTTGGAGAAGATGTGATATATTTGGGAGAAATGTGGCATTTCTGGAAGAAACTGTCCTCTTTTGGGTATAAAACAGGTATTTGTGGGAGAAAAGGTCCTATTTGAAGGGGGAAAGCTGGTATTTCTTGGAGAAGATGTGATATATTTGGGAGAAATGTGGCCTTTCTGGAAGAAAATGTCCAATTTGGGGGGAGAAGGCTGGTAGTTTTCGGTGAGAAGGTTCTATTTCAGGAGGAATCCTGGTATTTCTTGGAGAAGATGTGATCTATTTGGGAGAAATGTGGCATTTCTGGAAGAAAATGTCCAATTTGGGGGAGAAGGCTGGTAGTTTTGGGTGAGAAGGTCCTATTTCAGGAGGAATCCTGGCATTTCTTGGAGAAGATGTGATATATTTGGGAGAAATGTGGCATGTCTGGAAGAAACTGTCCTCTTTTGGGGATAAAAGAGGTATTAGTGGTTGAAAAGGTCCTATTTGAAGGGGGAAAGCTGGTATTTCTTGGAGAAGATGTGATGTATTTGGGAGAAATGTGGCATTTCTGGAAGAAAATGTCCTCTTTTGGGGATAAAAGAGGTATTTCATGGAGAAAAGGTCCTAATTCAAGGGGGAAACCTGGTATTTCTTGGAGAAGATGTGATATATTTTGGAGTAATGTGGCATTTCTGGAAGAAACTGTCCTCTTTTGGGGATAAAAGAGGTATTTGTGGGTGAAAAGGTCCTATTTGAAGGGGGAAAGCTGGTATTTCTTGGAGAAGATGTGATCTATTTGGGAGAAATGTGGCATTTCTGGAAGAAACTGTCCTCTTTTGGGGATAAAAGAGGTATTTGTGGGTGAAAAGTTCCTATTTCAAGGGGGAAACCTGGTATTTCTTGGAGAAGATGTGATATATTTGGGAGAAATGTGGCATGTCTGGAAGAAAATGTCCTATTTGGGGGGAGAAGGCTGGTATTTGTGGGAGAAAAGGTCCTATTTGAAGGGGGAACGCTGGTATTTCTTGGAGGAGACGTGATATATTTGGGAGAAATGTGGCATTTCTGGAAGAAACTGTCCTCTTTTGGGGATAAAACAGGTATTTGTGGGTGAAAAGTTCCGATTTGAAGGGGGAAACCTGGTATTTCTTGGAGAAGATGTGATATGTTTGGGAGAATTATGGCATTTCTGGAAGTATATGTCCAATTTGAGGGATAAAACAGGTATTTGTGGTTGAAAATTTCCTATTTGAAGGGGGAAAGCTGGTATTTCTTGGGGAAGATGTGATATATTTGGGAGAAATGTGGCATTTCTGGAAGAAACTGTCCTATTTTGGGGATCAAACAGGTATTTGTGGGTGAAAAGGTCCTATTTGAAGGGGGAAAGCTGGTATTTCTTGGAGAAGATGTGGTATATTTTGGAGAAATGTGGCATTTCTGGAAGAAACTGTCCTCTTTTGGGGATAAAAGAGGTATTTGTGGGTGAAAAGGTCCTATTTGAAGGGGGAAACGTGGTATTTCTTGGAGAAGATGTGATATATTTGGGAGAAATGTGGCATTTCTGGAAGAAACTGTCCTATTTTGGGGATAAAAGAGGTATTTGTGGGTGAAAAGGTCCTATTTGAAGGGGGAAACCTGGTATTTCTTGGAGAAGATGTGATATGTTTGGGAGAAATGTGCCATTTCTGGAAGAAACTGTCCTCTTTTGGGGATAAAAGAGGAATTTGTGTTTGAAAAGGTCCTATTTGAAGGGGGAAAGCTGGTATTTCTTGGAGAAGATGTGATCTATTTGGGAGAAATGTGGCATTTCTGGAAGAAACTGTCCTCTTCTGGGGATCAAACAGGTATTTGTGGGAGAAAAGGTCCTATTTGAAGGGGGAAACCTGGTATTTCTTGGAGAAGATGTGATCTATTTGGGAGAAAGGTGGCCTTTCTGGAAGAAACTGTCCTCTTTTGGGGATAAAAGAGGTATTTGTGGGTGAAAAGGTCCTATTTGAAGGGGGAAAGCTGGTATTTCTTGGAGAAGATGTGATATATTTGGGAGAAATGTGGCATTTCTGGCAGAAACTGTCCTCTTTTGGGGATAAAAGAGGTATTTGTGGGTGATAAGTTCCTATTTGAAGGGGGAAAGCTGGTATTTCTTGGAGAAGATGTGATCTATTTGGGAGAAATGTGGCATTTCTGGAAGAAACTGTCCTCTTTTGGGGATAAAAGAGGTATTTGTGGGTGAAAAGGTCCTATTTGAAGGGGGAAAGGTGGTATTTCTTGGAGAAGATGTGATATGTTTGGGAGAAATATGGCATTTCTGGAAGAAACTGTTCTATTTTGGGGATAAAAGAGGTATTTCTGGGTGAAAAGGTCCTATTTGAAGGGGGAACCCTGGTATTTCTTGGAGAAGATGTGATCTATTTGGGAGAAATGTGGCATGTCTGGAAGAAACTGTCCTCTTTTGGGGATAAAAGAGGTATTTGTGGGAGAAAAGGTCCTCTTTGAAGGGGGAAAGCTGGTATTTCTTGGAGGAGATGTGATATATTTGGGAGAAATGTGGCATTTCTGGAAGAAACTGTCCTCTTTTGGGGATAAAAGAGGTATTTGTGGGTGAAAAGGTCCTATTTGAAGGGGGAAACCTGGTATTTCTTGGAGAAGATGTGGTATGTTTGGGAGAAATGTGGCATTTCTGGAAGAAACTGTCCTCTTTTGGGGATAAAAGAGGTATTTGTGGGTGAAAAGGTCCTATTTGAATGGGGAAAGCTGGTATTTCTTGGAGAAGATGTGATATATTTGGGAGAAATATGGCATTTCTGGAAGAAACTGTTCTATTTTGGGGATAAAAGAGGTATTTGTGGGTGAAAAGGTCCTATTTGAAGGGGGAAACCTGGTATTTCTTGGAGAAGATGTGATCTATTTGGGAGAAATGTGGCATGTCTGGAAGAAACTGTCCTATTTTGGGGATAAAAGAGGTATTTGTGGGTGAAAAGGTCCTATTTGAAGGGGGAAAGCTGGTATTTCTTGGAGAAGATGTGATATATTTGGGAGAAATGTGGCATGTCTGGAAGAAACTGTCCTCTTTTGGGGATAAAAGAGGTATTTGTGGGTGAAAAGGTCCTATTTGAAGGGGGAAACCTGGTATTTCTTGGAGAAGATGTGATATGTTTGGGAGAAATGTGGCCTTTCTGGAAGAAACTGTCCTCTTTTGGGGATAAAAGAGGTATTTGTGGGTGAAAAGTTCCTATTTGAAGGGGGAAAGCTGGTATTTCTTGGAGAAGATGTGATATATTTGGGAGAAATGTGGCATTTCTGGAAGAAACTGTCCTCTTTTGGGGATAAAAGAGGTATTAGTGGGTGAAAAGGTCCTATTTGAAGGGGGAAACGTGGTATTTCTTGGAGAAGAGGTGATATATTTGGGAGAAATGAGGCATGTCTGGCAGAAACTGTCCTCTTTTGGGGATAAAAGAGGTATTTGTGTTTGAAAAGGTCCTATTTGAAGGGGGAAAGCTGGTATTTCATGGAGAAGATGTGATCTATTTGGGAGAAATGTGGCCTTTCTGGAAGAAACTGTCCAATTTGGGGGGAGAACGCCGGTAGTTTTCGGTGAGAAGGTCCTATTTCAGGAGGAATCCTGGTATTTCTTGGAGAAGATGTGATGTATTTGGGGGAAATGTGGCCTTTCTGGAAGAAAATGTCCAATTTGGGGGGAGAAGGCTGGTAGTTTTGGGTGAGAAGGTCCTCTTTCAGGAGGAATCCTGGCATTTCTTGGAGAAGATGAGATATATTTGGGAGAAATGTGGCCTTTCCGGAAGAAACTGTCCTCTTTTGGGGATAAAAGAGGTATTAGTGGTTGAAAAGGTCCTATTTGAAGGGGGAAACCTGGTATTTGTGGGAGAAGATGTGATATATTTGGGAGAAATGTGGCATTTCTGGAAGAAAATGTCCTATTTTGGGGATAAAACAGGTATTTCATGGAGAATAGGTCCTATTTGAAGGGGGAAAGCTGGTATTTCTTGGAGAAGATGTGATATATTTGGGAGAAATGTGGCATTTCTGGAAGAAACTGTCCTCTTATGGGGATAGAACAGGTATTTGTGGGTGAAAAGGTCCTATTTCCAGCGGAAAACCTGGTATTTCTTGGAGAAGATGTGATATATTTGGGAGAAATGTGGCATGTCTGGAAGAAAATGTCCTATTTGGGGGAAGAAGGGTGGTATTTGTCGGAGAAAAGTTCCTATTTCAGGAGGTATCCTGCTATTTCTTGGAGGAGATGTGATATTTTTGGGAGAAATGTGGCATGTCTGGAAGAAACTGTCCTCTTTTGGGGATAAAAGAGGTATTTGTGGGTGAAAAGGTCCTATTTGAAGGGGGAAACCTGGTATTTCTTGGAGAAGATATGATATATTTGGGAGAAATGTGGCCTTTCCGGAAGAAACTGTCCTCTTTTGGGGATAAAAGAGGTATTTGTGGATGAAAAGGTCCTATTTGAAGGGGGAAACCTGGTATTTCTTGGAGAAGATGTGATATGTTTGGGAGAAATGTGCCATTTCTGGAAGAAACTGTCCTCTTTTGGGGATAAAAGAGGTATTTGTGGGTGAAAAGGTCCTATTTGAAGGGGGAAAGCTGGTATTTCTTGGAGAAGATGTGATATGTTTGGGAGAAATGTGGCCTTTCTGGAAGAAACTGTTCTATTTTGGGGATAAAAGAGGTATTTGTGGGTGAAAAGGTCCTATTTGAAGGGGGAAACCTGGTATTTCTTGGAGAAGATATAATATATTTGGGAGAAATGTGGCATTTCTGGAAGAAACTGTCCTCTTTTGGGGATAAAAGAGATATTTGTGGGAGAAAAGGTCCTATTTGAAGGGGGAAACCTGGTATTTCTTGGAGAAGATGTGATATATTTGGGAGAAATGTGGCATGTCTGGAAGAAACTGTCCTCTTTTGGGGATAAAAGATGTATTTGTGGGAGAAAAGGTCCTCCTTGAAGGGGGAAACCTGGTATTTCTTGGAGAAGAGGTGATATATTTGGGAGAAATGTGGCATTTCTGGAAGAAACTGTCCTATTTTGGGGATAAAAGAGGTATTTGTGGGTGAAAAGGTCCTATTTGAAGGGGGAAAGCTGGTATTTCTTGGAGAAGATGTGATATATTTGGGAGAAATGTGGCATTTCTGGAAGAAACAGTCCTATTTTGGGGATAAAAGAGGTATTTGTTGGTGAAAAGGTCCTATTTGAAGGGGGAAACCTGGTATTTCTTGGAGAAGATGTGATCTATTTGGGAGAAATGTGGAATTTCTGCAAGAAACTGTCCTATTTTGGGAAAAAATGAGGTATTTGTGGGTGAACAGGTCCTATTTCAGGAGGAATCCCGGTATTTCTTGGAGAAGATGTGATATATTTGGGAGAAATGTGGCATTTCTGGATGAAAATGTCCCATTTGTGGGGAGAAGGCTGGTAGTTGTGGGTGAGAAGGTCCTATTTCAGGAGGAATCCTGGTATTTCTTGGAGAAGATGTGATGTATTTGGGAGAAATGTGGCATTTCTGGAAGAAACTGTTCTATTTTGGGGATAAAACAGGTATTTGTGGGTGAAAAGGTCCTATTTGAAGGGGGAAACGTGGTATTTCTTGGAGAAGATGTGATCTATTTGGGAGAAATGTGGCATGTCTGGAAGAAAGTGTCCTCTTTTGGGGATAAAAGAGGTATTTGTGAGTGAAAAAGTCCTATTTGAAGGGGGAAAGCTGGTATTTCTTGGAGAAGATGTGATATATTTGGGAGAAATTTGGCATGTCTGGAAGAAACTGTCCTCTTTTGGGGATAAAAGAGGTATGTGTGGGTGAAAAGGTCCTATTTGAAGGGGGAACCCTGGTATTTCTTGGAGAAGATGTGATATATTTGGGAGAAATGTGGCACGTCTGGAGGAAACTGTCCTATTTGGGGGGAGAAGGCTGGTACTTGTGGGAGAAAAGGTCCTATTTCAGGAGGAATCCTGGTATTTCTTGGAGGAGATGTGATATGTTTGGGAGAAATGTGGCATTTCTGGAAGAAACTGTCCTCTTTTGGGGATAAAAGAGGTATTTGTGGGTGAAATGGTCCTATTTGAAGGGGGAAAGCTGGTATTTCTTGGAGAAGATGTGATCTATTTGAGAGAAATCTGGCATTTCTGGAAGAAACTGTCCTCTTTTGGGGATAAAACAGGTATTTGTGGGTGAAAAGGTCCTATTTGAAGGGGGAAACCTGGTATTTCTTGGAGAAGATGTGATATATTTGGGAGAAATGTTGCATTTCTGGAAGAAACTCTCCTATTTTGGGGATAAAAGAGGTATTTGTGGGTGAAAAGGTCCTATTTGAAGGGGGAAACCTGGTATTTCTTGGAGAAGATGTGATATATTTTGGAGAAATGTGGCATTTCTGGAAGAATATGTCCAATTTGAGGGATAAAGAGGTATTTGTGGGTGAAAAGGTCCTATTTGAAGGGGGAAACCTGGTATTTCTTGGAGAAGATGTGATCTATTTGGGAGAAATGTGGCATTTCTGGAAGAAACTGTCCTATTTGGGGGATAAAACAGGTATTTGTGGGTGAAAAGGTCCTATTTGAAGGGGGAAAGCTGGTATTTCTTGGAGAAGATGTGATGTATTTGGGAGAAATGTGGCATTTCTGGAAGAAACTGTCCTCTTTTGGGGATAAAAGAGGTATTTGTGGGTGAAAAGGTCCTATTTGAAGGGGGAAACCTGGTATTTCTTGGAGAAGATGTGATCTATTTGGGAGAAATGTGGCATTTCTGGAAGAAACTGTCCTATTTTGGGGATAAAAGAGGTATTTGTGGGTGATAAGGTCCTATTTCAAGGGGGAACCCTGGAATTTCTTGGAAAAGATGTGATATATTTGGGAGAAATATGGCATGTCTGGAAGAAGCTGTCCTATTTTTGGGATAAAACAGGTATTTGTGGGTGAAAAGGTCCTATTTGAAGGGGGAAACCTGTTATTTCTTGGAGAAGATGTGATATATTTGGGAGAAATGTGGCATTTCTGGAAGAAACTGTCCTCTTTTGGGTATAAAACAGGTATTTGTGGGAGAAAAGGTCCTATTTGAAGGGGGAAAGCTGGTATTTCTTGGAGAAGATGTGATATATTTGGGAGAAATGTGGCCTTTCTGGATGAAAATGTCCAATTTGGGGGGAGAAGGCTGGTAGTTTTCGGTGAGAAGGTTCTATTTCAGGAGGAATCCTGGTATTTCTTGGAGAAGATGTGATCTATTTGGGAGAAATGTGGCATTTCTGGAAGAAAATGTCCAATTTGGGGGAGAAGGCTGGTAGTTTTGGGTGAGAAGGTCCTATTTCAGGAGGAATCCTGGCATTTCTTGGAGAAGATGTGATCTATTTGGGAGAAATGTGGCATGTCTGGAAGAAACTGTCCTCTTTTGGGGATAAAAGAGGTATTAGTGGTTGAAAAGGTCCTATTTGAAGGGGGAAAGCTGGTATTTCTTGGAGAAGATGTGATGTATTTGGGAGAAATGTGGCATTTCTGGAAGAAAATGTCCTCTTTTGGGGATAAAAGAGGTATTTCATGGAGAAAAGGTCCTAATTCAAGGGGGAAACCTGGTATTTCTTGGAGAAGATGTGATATATTTTGGAGTAATGTGGCATTTCTGGAAGAAACTGTCCTCTTTTGGGGATAAAAGAGGTATTTGTGGGTGAAAAGGTCCTATTTGAAGGGGGAAAGCTGGTATTTCTTGGAGAAGATGTGATCTATTTGGGAGAAATGTGGCATTTCTGGAAGAAACTGTCCTCTTTTGGGGATAAAAGAGGTATTTGTGGGTGAAAAGTTCCTATTTCAAGGGGGAAACCTGGTATTTCTTGGAGAAGATGTGATATATTTGGGAGAAATGAGGCATTTCTGGAAGAAAATGTCCAATTTGGGGGGAGAAGGCTGGTAGTTGTGGGTGAGAAGGTCCTATTTCAGGAGGAATCCTGGTATTTCTTGGAGAAGATGTGATATATTTGGGAGAAATGTGGCATTTCTGGAAGAAACTTTCCTCTATTGGGGATAAAACAGGTATTTGTGGGTGAAAAGGTTCTATTTGAAGGGGGAAACCTGGTATTTCTTGGAGAAGATGTGATGTATTTGGGAGAAATGTGGCATTTCTGGAAGAAAGTGTCCTCTTTTGGGGATGAAAGAGGTATTTGTGGGTGAAAACGTCCTATTTGAAGGGGGAAAGCTGGTATTTCTTGGAGAAGATGTGATATATTTGGGAGAAATTTGGCATGTCTGGAAGAAACTGTCCTCTTTTGGGGATAAAAGAGGTATGTGTGGGTGAAAAGGTCCTATTTGAAGGGGAAAACCTGGTATTTCTTGGAGAAGATGTGATCTATTTGGGAGAAATGTGGCACGTCTGGAAGAAACTGTCCTATTTGGGGGGAGAAGGCTGGTACTTGTGGGAGAAAAGGTCCTATTTCAGGAGGAATCCTGGTATTTCTTGGAAGAGATGTGATATGTTTGGGAGAAATGTGGCATTTCTGGAAGAAACAGTCCTCTTTTGGGGATAAAAGAGGTATTTGTGGGTGAAAAGGTCCTATTTGAAGGGGGAAACCTGGTATTTCTTGGAGAAGATCTGATCTATTTGGGAGAAATCTGGCATTTCTGGAAGAAACTGTCCTCTTTTGGGGATAAAACAGGTATTTATGGGTGAAAATTTCCTATTTGAAGGGGGAAAGCTGGTATTTCTTGGAGAAGATATGATCTATTAGGGAGAAATGTGGCATTTCTGGAAGAAACTGTCCTCTTTTGGGGATAAAACAGGTATTTGTGGGTGAAAAGGTCCTATTTGAAGGGGGAAACCTGGTATTTCTTGGAGAAGATGTGGTATATTTGGGAGAAATGTGGCATTTCTGGAAGAAACTGTCCTCTTTTGGGGATAAAAGAGGTATTTGTGGGTGAAAAGGTCCTATTTGAAGGGGTAAAGCTGGTATTTCTTGGAGAAGATGTGATCTATTTCGGAGAAATCTGGCATGTCTGGCAGAAACTGTCGTCTTTTGGGGATAAAACAGGTATTTGTGGGAGAAAAGGTCCTATTTGAAGGGGGAAACGTGGTATTTCTTGGAGAAGATGTGATATATTTGGGAGAAATGTGGCATGTCTGGAAGAAACTGTCCTACTTTAGGGATAAAACAGGTATTTGTGGGTGAAAAGGTCCTATTTGAAGGGGGAAACCTGGTATTTCTTGGAGAAGATGTGGTATATTTGGGAGAAATGTGGCATTTCTGGAAGAAACTGTCCTCTTTTGGGGATAAAAGTTGTATTTGTGGGTGAAAAGGTCCTATTTCCAGGGGGAAAGCAGGTATTTCTTGGAGAAGATGTGATATATTTGGGAGAAATGTGGCCTTTCTGGAAGAAACTGTCCTCCTTTGGGGATAAAAGAGGTATTTGTGGGTGAAAAGGTCCTATTTGAAGGGGGAAAGCTCGTATTTCTTGGAGAAGATGTGATATATTTGGGAGAAATGTGGCATTTCTGGAAGAAACTGTCCTCTTCTGGGGATAAAAGAGGTATTTGTGGGTGATAAGGTCCTATTTGAAGGGGGAAACCTGGTATTTCTTGGAGAAGATGTGATCTATTTGGGAGAAATGTGGCATGTCTGGTAGAAAATGTCCTATTTGGGGGGAGAAGGGTGGTCTTTGTGGGAGAATAGTTCCTATTTCAGGAGGAATCCTGCTATTTCTTGGAGGAGACGTGATATGTTTGGGAGAAATGTGCCATTTCTGGAAGAAACTGTCCTCTTTTGGGGATAAAACAGGTATTAGTGGGTGAAAAGGTCCTATTTGAAGGGGGAAACCTGGTATTTCTTGGAGAAGATGTGATATGTTTGGGAGAAATATGGCATTTCTGGAAGTAACTGTCCTCCCTTGGGGATAAAACATTTATTTGTGGTGAAAATGTCGTATTTGAAGGGGGAAACCTGGTATTTCTTGGAGAAGATGTGATATATTTGGGAGAAATGTGGCATGTCTGGAAGAAACTGTCCTCTTTTGGGGATAAAACAGGTACTTGTGGGTGAAAAGGTCCTATTTGAAGCGGGAAAGCTGGTATTTCTTGGAGAAGATGTGATATATTTGGGAGAAATGCGGCATTTCTGGAAGAAAGTGTCCTCTTTTGGGGATAAAACAGGTATTTGTGGGAGAAAAGGTCCTATTTTAAGGGGGAAAGCTGGTATTTCTTGAAGGAGATGTGATATACTTGGGAGAAATGTGGCATGTCAGGAAGAAACTGTCCTATTTGGGGGATAAAAGAGGTATTTGTGGGTGAAAAGGTCCTATTTGAAGGGGGAAAGCTGGTATTTCTTGGAGAAGATGTGATGTATTTGGGAGAAATGTGGCATGTGAGGAAGAAAATGTCCTATTTGGGGGAGAAGCCTGCTATTAGTGTGTGAAAAGTTCCTATTTGAAGGGGGAAAGCTGGTATTTCTTGGAGAAGATGTGATCTATTTGGGAGAAATGTGGCATTTCTGGAAGAAACTGTCCTATTTTGGGAAATAAAGAGGTATTTGTGGGTGAAAAGGTCCTATTTCAGGAGGAATCCTGGTATTTCTTGGAGAAGATGTGATATATTTGGGAGAAATGAGGCTTTTCTGGAAGAAAATGTCCAATTTGTGGGGAGAAGGCTGGTAGTTGTGGGTGAGAAGGTCCTATTTCAGGAGGAATCCTGTTATTTCTTGGAGAAGATGTGATATATTTGGGAGAAATGTGGCATTTCTGGAAGAAACTGTCCTCTTTTGGGGATAAAAGAGGTATTTGTGGGAGAAAAGGTCCTATTTGAAGGGGGAAACCTGGTATTTCTTGGAGAAGGTGTGATATATTTGGGAGAAATGTGCCATTTCTGGAAGAAACTGTCCTCTTTTGGGGATAAAAGAGGTATTTGTGGGTGAAAAGGTCTTATTTGAAGGGGGAACCCTGGTATTTCTTGGAGAAGATGTGATGTATTTGGGAGAAATGTGGCATGTCTGGAAGAAACTGTCCTCTTTTGGGGATAAAAGAGGTATGTGTGGGTGAAAAGGTCCTATTTCCAGGGGAAAACCTGGTATTTCTTGGAGAAGATGTGCTATATTTGGGAGAAATGTGGCATTTCTGGAAGAAAATGTCCTATTTGGGGGATAAAAGAGGTATTTGTGGGTGAAAAGTTCCTATTTGAAGGGGGAAACGCGGCATTTCTTGGAGAAGATGTGATCTATTTGGGAGAAATGTGGCATTTCTGGAAGAAACTGTCCTCTTTTGGGGATAAAAGAGGTATTTGTGGGTAAAAAGGTCCTATTTGAAGGGGGAATGGTGGAATTTCTTGGAGAAGATGTGATATGTTTGGGAGAAATCTGGCATTTCTGGAAGAAAATGTCCAATTTGGGGGGAGAATGCTGGTAGTTTTGTGTGAGAAGGTCCTATTTCAGGAGGAATCCTGGTATTTCTTGGAGAAGATGTGATATATTTGGGAGAAATGTGGCCTTTCTGGAAGAAAATGTCCAATTTGGGGGGAGAAGGCTGGTAGTTTTGGGTGAGAAGTCCCTATTTCAGGAGGAATCCTGGCATATCTTGGAGAAGATGTGATATATTTGGGAGAAATGTGGCATTTCTGGAAGAAACTGTCCTCTTTTGGGGATAAAAGAGGTATTAGTGGTTGAAAAGGTCATATTTGAAGGGGGAAACCTGGTATTTCTTGGAGAAGATGTGATATATTTGGGAGAAATGTGGCATTTCTGGAAGAAAATGTCCTCTTTTGGGGATAAAAGAGGTATTTCTTGGAGAAAACGTCCTATTTGAAGGGGGAAAGCTGGTATTTCTTGGAGAAGATGTGATATATTTGGGAGAAATGTGGCATTTCTGGAAGAAACTGTCCTCTTTTGGGGATAAAACAGGTATTTGTGGGAGAAAAGGTCCTATTTGAAGGGGGAACCCTGGTACTTCTTGGAGAAGATGTGATATTTTTGGGAGAAATGTGGCATGTCTGGAAAAAACTATCCTCTTTTGGGGATAAAAGAGGTATTTGTGGGTGAAAAGGTCCTATTTGAAGGGGGAAAGCTGGTATTTCTTGGAGAAGATGTGATCTATTTGGGAGAAATGTGGCATGTCTGGAAGAAACTGTCCTCTTTTGGGGATAAAAGAGGTATTTGTGGGTGAAAAGGTCCTATTTGAAGGGGGAAACCTGGTATTTCTTGGAGAAGATGTGATATATTTGGGAGAAATGTGGCATGTCTGGCAGAAACTGTCCTATTTTGGGGACAAAAGAGGTATTTGTGGTTGAAAAGGTCCTATTTGAAGGGGGAAACGTGGTATTTCTTGGAGAAGATGTGATATATTTGGGAGAAATGTGGCCTTTCTGGAAGAAACTATCCTATTTGGGGGATAAAAGAGGTATTTGTGGGTGAAAAGGTCCTATTTGAAGGGGGAAACCTGGTATTTCTTGGAGAAGATGTGATATATTTGGGAGAAATGTGGCATTTCTGGAAGAAACTGTCCTATTTGGGGGGAGATGCCTGCTCTTAGTGGGTGAAAATGTCCTATTTGAAGGGGGAAAGCTGGTATTTCTTGGAGAAGAGGTGATATGTTTGGGAGAAATGTGGCATGTCAGGAAGAAACTGTCCTATTTGGGGGGAGAAGGCTGGTATTTGTGGGAGAAAAGGTCCTATTTGAAGGGGGAAAGCAGGTATTTCTTGGAGAAGATGTGATCTATTTGGGAGAAATGTGGCATGTCTGGAAGAAACTGTCCTATTTGAGGGATAAAGAGGTATTTGTGGGTGAAAAGGTCCTATTTGAACGGGAAAGCTGGTATTTCTTGGAGAAGATGTGATCTATTTGGGAGAAATGTGGCATTTCTGGAAGAAACTGTCCTATTTGGGGGATAAAACAGGTATTTGTGGGAGAAAAGGTCCTATTTGAAGGGGGAAACGTGGTATTTCTTGGAGAAGATGTGATCTATTTGGGAGAAATTTGGCCTTTCTGGAAGAAAATGTCCAATCTGGGGGGAGAAGGCTGGTAGTTTTCGGTGAGAAGGTCCTATTTCAGGAGGAATCCTGGTATTTCTTGGAGAAGATGTGATATATTTGGGAGAAATGTGGCCTTTCTGGCAGAAACTGTCCTATTTGGGGGATAAAAGAGGTATTTGTGGGTGATAAGGTCCTATTTGAAGGGGGAAACCTGGTATTTCTTGGAGAAGATGTGCTATATTTGGGAGAAATGTGGCATGTCTGGAAGAAACTGTCCTATTTGGGGGATACAGGAGGTATTTGTGGGTGAAAAGTTCCTATTTGAAGGGGGAAAGCTGGTATTTCTTGGAGAAGATGTGATATGTTTGGGAGAAATGTGGCATTTCTGGACGTAACTGTTCTATTTTGGGGATATAAGAGGTATTTGTGGGTGAAAAGGTCCTATTTGAAGGGGGAAACCTGGTATTTCTTGGAGAAGATGTGATCTATTTGGGAGAATTCTGGCATTTCTGGAAGAAACTGTCCTCTTTTGGGGGGAGAAAGCTGGTATTTGTGGGAGAAAAGGTCCTATTTCAGGAGGAATCCTGGTATTTCTTGGAGAAGATGTGATATATTTGGGAGAAATGTGGCATTTCTGGCAGAAACTGTCCTCTTTTGGGGATAAAAGAGGTATTTGTGGGTGAAAAGGTCCTATTTGAAGGGGGAACCCTGGTATTTCTTGGAGAAGATGTGATATATTTGGGAGAAATGTGGCATGTCTGGAAGAAACTGTCCTCTTTTGGGGATAAAAGAGGTATTTGTGGTTGAAAATTTCCTATTTGAAGGGGGAAACCTGGTATTTCTTGGAGAAGATGTGATATATTTGGGGGAAATGTGGCATTTCTGGAAGAAACTGTCCTCTTTTGGGGATAAAAGAGGTATTTGTGGGTGAAAAGGTCCTATTTGAAGGGGAAAACCTGGTATTTCTTGGAGAAGATGTGATATATTTGGGAGAAATGTGGCATGTCTGGAAGAAACTGTCCTATTTGAGGGATAAAAGAGGTATTTGTGGGTGAATAGGTCCTATTTGAAGGGGGAAAGCTTGTATTTCTTGGTGAAGATGTGGTATATTTGGGAGAAATGTGGCATTTCTGGAAGAAACTGTCCTCTTTTGGGGATAAAAGAGGTATTTGTGGGTGAAAACGTTGTATTTGAAGGGGGAAACCTGGTATTTCTTGGAGAAGATGTGATATATTTGGGAGAAATGTGGCTTTTCTGGAAGAAACTGTCCTATTTGGGGGATAAAACAGGTATTTGTGGGTGAAAAGGTCCTATTTGAAGGGGGAAAGCTGGTATTTCTTGGAGAAGATGTGATATATTTGGGAGAAATGTGGCCTTTCTGGAAGAAACTGTCCTCTTTTGGGGATAAAAGAGGTATTTGTGGGTGAAAAGGTCCTATTTGAAGGGGAAAACCTGGTATTTCTTGGAGAAGATGTGATATATTTGGGAGAAATGTGGCATGTCTGGAAGAAACTGTCCTATTTGGGGGATAAAACAGGTATTTGTGGGAGAAAAGGTCCTATTTGAAGGGGGAAAGCTGGTATTTCATGGAGAAGATGTGATCTATTTGGGAGAAATGTGGCCTTTCTGGAAGAAAATGATCAATTTGTGGGGAGAAGGCTGGTAGTTGTGGGTGAGAAGGTCCTATTTCAGGAGGAATCCTGGTATTTCTTGTAGAAGATGTGATATATTTGGGAGAAATGTGGCATGTCTGGAAGAAAATGTCCAATTTGGGGGGAGAAGGCTGGTAGTTTTGGGTGAGAAGGTCCTCTTTCAGGAGGAATCCTGGCATTTCTTGGAGAAGATGTGATCTATTTGGGAGAAATGTGGCATTTCTGGAAGAAACTGTCCTCTTTTGGGGATAAAAGAGGTATTAGTGGTTGAAAAGGTCCTATTTGAAGGGGGAAACCTGGTATTTGTGGGAGAAGATGATATATATTTGGGAGAAATGTGGCCTTTCTGGAAGAAAATGTCCTCTTTTGGGGATAAAACAGGTATTTCATGGAGAAAAGGTCCTAATTGAAGGGGGAAACCTGGTATTTCTTGGAGGAGTTGTGATATATTTGGGAGAAATGTGTCATTTCTGGAAGAAACTGTCCTCTTTTGGGGATAAAAGAGGTATTTCATGGAGAAAAGGTCCTAATTGAAGGGGGAAACCTGGTATTTCTTGGAGGAGTTGTGATATATTTGGGAGAAATGTGTCATTTCCGGAAGAAACTGTCCTCTTTTGGGGATAAAAGAGGTATTTGTGGGTGAGAAGGTCCTATTTGAAGGGGGAAAGCTGGTATTTCTTGGAGAAGATGTGATATATTCGGGAGAAATCTGGCATTCCTGGAAGAAACTGTCCTCTTTTGGGGATAAAAGAGGTTTTTTTGGGGAAAAGGTCCTATTTGAAGGGGGAAACGTGGTATTTCTTGGAGAAGATATGATATATTTGGGAGAAATGTGGCATGTCTGGAAGAAAATGTCCTATTTGTGGGGAGAAGGCTGGTATTTGTGGGAGAAAAGTTCCTATTTCAGGAGGAATCCTGCTATTTCTTGGAGGAGATGTGATATGTTTGGGAGAAATGTGGCATGTCTGGAAGAAACTTTCCTCTATTGGGGATAAAAGAGGTATTTGTGGGTGAAAAGGTCCTATCTGAAGGGGGAAAGCTGGTATTTCTTGGAGAAGATGTGATTTATTTGGGAGAAATCTGGCCTTTCTGGAAGAAACTGTCCTCTTTTGGGGATAAAAGAGGTATTTGTGGGTGAAAAGGTCCTATTTGAAGGGGGAAAGCTGGTATTTCTTGGAGAAGATGTGATATATTTGGGAGAAATATGGCATTTCTGGAAGAAACTGTCCTCTTTTGGGGATAAAACAGGTATTTGTGGGAGAAATGTCCTATTTGAAGGGGGAAAGCTGGTATTTCTTGGAGAAGATGTGATATATTTGGGAGAAATCTGGCATTCCTGGAAGAAACAGTCCTCTTTTGGGGATAAAAGAGGTTTTTTTGGGGATAAGCTCCTATTTGAAGGGGGAAACATGGTATTTCTTGGAGAAGATGTGATATATTTGGGAGAAATCTGGCATGTCTGGATGAAACTGTCCTATTTTGGGGATAAAAGAGGTTTTTTTGGGGAAAAGGTCCTATTTCCAGGGGAAAACCTGGTATTTCTTGGAGAAGATGTGATATATTTGGGAGAAATGTGGCATGTCTGGAAGAAAATGTCCTATTTGGGGGGAGAAGGGTGGTATTTGTGGGAGAAAAGTTCCTATTTCAGGAGGAATCCTGGTATTTCTTGGAGGAGATGTGATATGTTTGGGAGAAATGTGGCATTTCTGGAAGAAACTGTCCTCTTTTGGGGATAAAAGAGGTATTTGTGGGTGAAAAGGTCCTATCTGAAGGGGGAAACCTGGTATTTCTTGGAGAAGATGTGATATATTTGGGAGAAATCTGGCATTTCTGGAAGAAACTGTCCTCTTTTGGGGATAAAAGAGGTATTTGTGGGTGAAAAGGTCCTATTTGAAGGGGGAAACCTGGTATTTCTTGGAGAAGATGTGATATATTTGGGAGAAATGTGGCATTTCTGGAAGAAACTGTCCTATTTGGGGGGAGATGCCTGCTCTTAGTGGGTGAAAATGTCCTATTTGAAGGGGGAAAGCTGGTATTTCTTGGAGAAGAGGTGATATGTTTGGGAGAAATGTGGCATGTCAGGAAGAAACTGTCCTATTTGGGGGGAGAAGGCTGGTATTTGTGGGAGAAAAGGTCCTATTTGAAGGGGGAAAGCAGGTATTTCTTGGAGAAGATGTGATCTATTTGGGAGAAATGTGGCATGTCTGGAAGAAACTGTCCTATTTGAGGGATAAAGAGGTATTTGTGGGTGAAAAGGTCCTATTTGAACGGGAAAGCTGGTATTTCTTGGAGAAGATGTGATCTATTTGGGAGAAATGTGGCATTTCTGGAAGAAACTGTCCTATTTGGGGGATAAAACAGGTATTTGTGGGAGAAAAGGTCCTATTTGAAGGGGGAAACGTGGTATTTCTTGGAGAAGATGTGATCTATTTGGGAGAAATTTGGCCTTTCTGGAAGAAAATGTCCAATCTGGGGGGAGAAGGCTGGTAGTTTTCGGTGAGAAGGTCCTATTTCAGGAGGAATCCTGGTATTTCTTGGAGAAGATGTGATATATTTGGGAGAAATGTGGCCTTTCTGGCAGAAACTGTCCTATTTGGGGGATAAAAGAGGTATTTGTGGGTGATAAGGTCCTATTTGAAGGGGGAAACCTGGTATTTCTTGGAGAAGATGTGCTATATTTGGGAGAAATGTGGCATGTCTGGAAGAAACTGTCCTATTTGGGGGATACAGGAGGTATTTGTGGGTGAAAAGTTCCTATTTGAAGGGGGAAAGCTGGTATTTCTTGGAGAAGATGTGATATGTTTGGGAGAAATGTGGCATTTCTGGACGTAACTGTTCTATTTTGGGGATATAAGAGGTATTTGTGGGTGAAAAGGTCCTATTTGAAGGGGGAAACCTGGTATTTCTTGGAGAAGATGTGATCTATTTGGGAGAATTCTGGCATTTCTGGAAGAAACTGTCCTCTTTTGGGGGGAGAAAGCTGGTATTTGTGGGAGAAAAGGTCCTATTTCAGGAGGAATCCTGGTATTTCTTGGAGAAGATGTGATATATTTGGGAGAAATGTGGCATTTCTGGCAGAAACTGTCCTCTTTTGGGGATAAAAGAGGTATTTGTGGGTGAAAAGGTCCTATTTGAAGGGGGAACCCTGGTATTTCTTGGAGAAGATGTGATATATTTGGGAGAAATGTGGCATGTCTGGAAGAAACTGTCCTCTTTTGGGGATAAAAGAGGTATTTGTGGTTGAAAATTTCCTATTTGAAGGGGGAAACCTGGTATTTCTTGGAGAAGATGTGATATATTTGGGGGAAATGTGGCATTTCTGGAAGAAACTGTCCTCTTTTGGGGATAAAAGAGGTATTTGTGGGTGAAAAGGTCCTATTTGAAGGGGAAAACCTGGTATTTCTTGGAGAAGATGTGATATATTTGGGAGAAATGTGGCATGTCTGGAAGAAACTGTCCTATTTGAGGGATAAAAGAGGTATTTGTGGGTGAATAGGTCCTATTTGAAGGGGGAAAGCTTGTATTTCTTGGTGAAGATGTGGTATATTTGGGAGAAATGTGGCATTTCTGGAAGAAACTGTCCTCTTTTGGGGATAAAAGAGGTATTTGTGGGTGAAAACGTTGTATTTGAAGGGGGAAACCTGGTATTTCTTGGAGAAGATGTGATATATTTGGGAGAAATGTGGCTTTTCTGGAAGAAACTGTCCTATTTGGGGGATAAAACAGGTATTTGTGGGTGAAAAGGTCCTATTTGAAGGGGGAAAGCTGGTATTTCTTGGAGAAGATGTGATATATTTGGGAGAAATGTGGCCTTTCTGGAAGAAACTGTCCTCTTTTGGGGATAAAAGAGGTATTTGTGGGTGAAAAGGTCCTATTTGAAGGGGAAAACCTGGTATTTCTTGGAGAAGATGTGATATATTTGGGAGAAATGTGGCATGTCTGGAAGAAACTGTCCTATTTGGGGGATAAAACAGGTATTTGTGGGAGAAAAGGTCCTATTTGAAGGGGGAAAGCTGGTATTTCATGGAGAAGATGTGATCTATTTGGGAGAAATGTGGCCTTTCTGGAAGAAAATGATCAATTTGTGGGGAGAAGGCTGGTAGTTGTGGGTGAGAAGGTCCTATTTCAGGAGGAATCCTGGTATTTCTTGTAGAAGATGTGATATATTTGGGAGAAATGTGGCATGTCTGGAAGAAAATGTCCAATTTGGGGGGAGAAGGCTGGTAGTTTTGGGTGAGAAGGTCCTCTTTCAGGAGGAATCCTGGCATTTCTTGGAGAAGATGTGATCTATTTGGGAGAAATGTGGCATTTCTGGAAGAAACTGTCCTCTTTTGGGGATAAAAGAGGTATTAGTGGTTGAAAAGGTCCTATTTGAAGGGGGAAACCTGGTATTTGTGGGAGAAGATGATATATATTTGGGAGAAATGTGGCCTTTCTGGAAGAAAATGTCCTCTTTTGGGGATAAAACAGGTATTTCATGGAGAAAAGGTCCTAATTGAAGGGGGAAACCTGGTATTTCTTGGAGGAGTTGTGATATATTTGGGAGAAATGTGTCATTTCTGGAAGAAACTGTCCTCTTTTGGGGATAAAAGAGGTATTTCATGGAGAAAAGGTCCTAATTGAAGGGGGAAACCTGGTATTTCTTGGAGGAGTTGTGATATATTTGGGAGAAATGTGTCATTTCCGGAAGAAACTGTCCTCTTTTGGGGATAAAAGAGGTATTTGTGGGTGAGAAGGTCCTATTTGAAGGGGGAAAGCTGGTATTTCTTGGAGAAGATGTGATATATTCGGGAGAAATCTGGCATTCCTGGAAGAAACTGTCCTCTTTTGGGGATAAAAGAGGTTTTTTTGGGGAAAAGGTCCTATTTGAAGGGGGAAACGTGGTATTTCTTGGAGAAGATATGATATATTTGGGAGAAATGTGGCATGTCTGGAAGAAAATGTCCTATTTGTGGGGAGAAGGCTGGTATTTGTGGGAGAAAAGTTCCTATTTCAGGAGGAATCCTGCTATTTCTTGGAGGAGATGTGATATGTTTGGGAGAAATGTGGCATGTCTGGAAGAAACTTTCCTCTATTGGGGATAAAAGAGGTATTTGTGGGTGAAAAGGTCCTATCTGAAGGGGGAAAGCTGGTATTTCTTGGAGAAGATGTGATTTATTTGGGAGAAATCTGGCCTTTCTGGAAGAAACTGTCCTCTTTTGGGGATAAAAGAGGTATTTGTGGGTGAAAAGGTCCTATTTGAAGGGGGAAAGCTGGTATTTCTTGGAGAAGATGTGATATATTTGGGAGAAATATGGCATTTCTGGAAGAAACTGTCCTCTTTTGGGGATAAAACAGGTATTTGTGGGAGAAATGTCCTATTTGAAGGGGGAAAGCTGGTATTTCTTGGAGAAGATGTGATATATTTGGGAGAAATCTGGCATTCCTGGAAGAAACAGTCCTCTTTTGGGGATAAAAGAGGTTTTTTTGGGGATAAGCTCCTATTTGAAGGGGGAAACATGGTATTTCTTGGAGAAGATGTGATATATTTGGGAGAAATCTGGCATGTCTGGATGAAACTGTCCTATTTTGGGGATAAAAGAGGTTTTTTTGGGGAAAAGGTCCTATTTCCAGGGGAAAACCTGGTATTTCTTGGAGAAGATGTGATATATTTGGGAGAAATGTGGCATGTCTGGAAGAAAATGTCCTATTTGGGGGGAGAAGGGTGGTATTTGTGGGAGAAAAGTTCCTATTTCAGGAGGAATCCTGGTATTTCTTGGAGGAGATGTGATATGTTTGGGAGAAATGTGGCATTTCTGGAAGAAACTGTCCTCTTTTGGGGATAAAAGAGGTATTTGTGGGTGAAAAGGTCCTATCTGAAGGGGGAAACCTGGTATTTCTTGGAGAAGATGTGATATATTTGGGAGAAATCTGGCATTTCTGGAAGAAACTGTCCTCTTTTGGGGATAAAAGAGGTATTTGTGGGTGAAAAGGTCCTATTTGAAGGGGGAAACCTGGTATTTCTTGGAGAAGATGTGATATATTTGGGAGAAATATGGCATTTCTGGAAGAAACTGTCCTCTTTTGGGGATAAAACAGGTATATGTGGGAGAAAAGGTCCTATTTGAAGGGGGAAAGCTGGTATTTCTTGGAGAAGATGTGATCTATTTGGGAAAAATGTGGCTTGTCTGGAAGAAACTGTCCTATTTGGGGGATAAAACAGGTATTTGTGGGAGATAAGGTCCTATTTGAAGGGGGAAAGCTGGTATTTCATGGAGAAGATGTGATCTATTTGGGAGAAATGTGGCCTTTCTGGAAGAAAATTTCCAATTTGTGGGGAGAAGGCTGGTAGTTGTGGGTGAGAATGTCCTATTTCAGGAGGAATCCTGGTATTTCTTGGAGAAGATGTGATATATTTGGGAGAAATGTGGCATGTCTGGAAGAAAATGTCCAATTTGGGGGGAGAAGGCTGGTAGTTTTGGGTGAGAAGGTCCTCTTTCAGGAGGAATCCTGGCATTTCTTGGAGAAGATGTGATATATTTGGGAGAAATGTGGCATTTCTGGAAGAAACTGTCCTCTTTTGGGGATAAAAGAGGTATTAGTGGTTGAAAAGGTCCTATTTGAAGGGGGAAAGCTGGTATTTGTGGGAGAAGATGATATATATTTGGGTGAAATGTGGCCTTTCTGGAAGAAAATGTCCTCTTTTGGGGATAAAACAGGTATTTCATGGAGAAAAGGTCCTAATTGAAGGGGGAAACCTGGTATTTCTTGGAGGAGTTGTGATATATTTGGGAGAAATGTGTCATTTCTGGAAGAAACTGTCCTCTTTTGGGGATAAAAGAGGTATTTGTGGGAGAAAAGGTCCTATTTGAAGGGGGAACCCTGGTATTTCTTGGAGAAGATGTGATATATTTGGGAGAAATGTGGCATGTCTGGAAAAAACTGTCCTCTTTTGGGGATAAAAGAGGTATTTGTGGGTGAGAAGGTCCTATTTGAAGGGGGAAAGCTGGTATTTCTTGGAGAAGATGTGATCTATTTTGGAGAAATCTGGCATTCCTGGAAGAAACTGTCCTCTTTTGGGGATAAAAGAGGTTTTTTTGGGGAAAAGGTCCTATTTGAAGGGGGAAAGCTGGTATTTCATGGAGAAGATGTGATCTATTTGGGAGAAATGTGGCCTTTCTGGAAGAAAATGTCCAATTTGTGGGGAGAAGGCTGGTAGTTGTGGGTGAGAATGTCCTATTTCAGGAGGAATCCTGGTATTTCTTGGAGAAGATGTGATATATTTGGGAGAAATGTGGCATGTCTGGAAGAAAATGTCCAATTTGGGGGGAGAAGGCTGGTAGTTTTGGGTGAGAAGGTCCTCTTTCAGGAGGAATCCTGGCATTTCTTGGAGAAGATGTGATCTATTTGGGAGAAATGTGGCATTTCTGGAAGAAACTGTCCTCTTTTGGGGATAAAAGAGGTATTAGTGGTTGAAAAGGTCCTATTTGAAGGGGGAAACCTGGTATTTGTGGGAGAAGATGATATATATTTTGGTGAAATGTGGCCTTTCTGGAAGAAAATGTCCTCTTTTGGGGATAAAAGAGGTATTTCATGGAGAAAAGGTCCTAATTGAAGGGGGAAACCTGGTATTTCTTGGAGGAGTTGTGATATATTTGGGAGAAATGTGTCATTTCTGGAAGAAACTGTCCTCTTTTGGGGATAAAAGAGGTATTTGTGGGAGAAAAGGTCCTATTTGAAGGGGGAACCCTGGTATTTCTTGGAGAAGATGTGATATATTTGGGAGAAATGTGGCATGTCTGGAAAAAACTGTCCTCTTTTGGGGATAAAACAGGTATTTGTGGGTGAGAAGGTCCTATTTGAAGGGGGAAACCTGGTATTTCTTGGAGAAGATGTGATCTATTTTGGAGAAATCTGGCATTCCTGGAAGAAACTGTCCTCTTCTGGGGATAAAATAGGTTTTTTTGGGGAAAAGGTCCTATTTGAAGGGGGAAAGCTGGTATTTCTTGGAGAAGATGTGATATATTTGGGAGAAATGTGGCATTTCTGGAAGAAACTGTCCTCTTATGGGGATAAAAAAGGTATTTGTGGGTGAAAAGGTCCTATTTGAAGGGGGAAAGCTGGTATTTCTTGGAGAAGATGTGATATGTTTGGGAGAAATATGGCATTTCTGGAAGAAACTGTCCTATTTGGGGGGAGAAGGGTGGTATTTGAGGGAGAAAAGTTCCTATTTCAGGAGGAATCCTGGTATTTCTTGGAGGAGATGTGATATGTTTGGGAGAAATGTGGCATGTCTGGAAGAAAATGTCCTATTTGGGGGGAGAAGGGTGGTATTTGTGGGAGAAAAGTTCCTATTTCAGGAGGAATCCTGGTATTTCTTGGAGGAGATATGATATGTTTGGGAGAAATATGGCATGTCTGGAAGAAACTGTCCTCTTTTGGGGATAAAACAGGTATTTGTGGGTGAAAAGGTCCTATTTGAAGGGGGAAAGCTGGTATTTCTTGGAGAAGATGTGATATGTTTGGGAGAAATGTGGCCTTTCTGGAAGAAACTGTCCTATTTTGGGGTTAAAACAGGTATTTGTGGGTGAAAAGGTCCTATTTGAAGGGGGAAAGCTGTTATTTCTTGGAGAAGATGTGATATATTTGGGAGAAATGTGGCATGTCTGGAAGAAACTGTCCTATTTTGGGGATAAAACAGGTATTTGTGGGTGAAAAGGTCCTATTTGAAGGGGGAAAGCTGGTATTTCTTGGAGAAGATGTGATATATTTGGGGGAAATGTGGCATGTCTGGAAGAAACTGTCCTCTTTTGGGGATAAAACAGGTATTTGTGGGTGAAAAGGTCCTATTTGAAGGGGGAAACCTGGTATTTCTAGGAGGAGATGTGATATATTTGGGAGAAATGTGGCATTTCTGGAAGAAACTGTCCTCTTTTGGGGATAAAAGAGGTATTTGTGGGTGAAAAGGTCCTATCTGAAGGGGGAAAGCTGGTATTTCTTGGAGAAGATGTGATCTATTTGGGAGAAATGTGGCCTTTCTGGAAGAAACTGTGTTATTTTGGGGATAAAAGAGGTATTTGTGGGGGAAAAGTTCCTATTTGAAGGGGGAAAGCTGGTATTTCTTGGAGAAGAGGTGATATATTTGGGAGAAATGTGGCATTCCTGGAAGAAACTGTCCTCTTTTGGGGATAAAAGAGGTTTTTTTGGGGAAAAGGTCCTATTTGAAGGGGGAAACGTGGTATTTCTTGGAGAAGATATGATATATTTGGGAGAAATGTGGCATGTCTGGAAGAAAATGTCCTATTTGGGGGGAGAAGGGTGGTATTTGTGGGAGAAAAGTTCCTATTTCAGGAGGAATCCTGGTATTTCTTGGAGGAGATGTGATATGTTTGGGAGAAATGTGGCATTTCTGGAAGAAACTGTCCTCTTTTGGGGATAAAAGAGGTATTTGTGGGTGAAAAGGTCCTATCTGAAGGGGGAAACCTGGTATTTCTTGGAGAAGATGTGATCTATTTGGGAGAAATCTGGCATTTCTGGAAGAAACTGTCCTCTTTTGGGGATAAAAGAGGTATTTGTGGGTGAAAAGGTCCTATTTGAAGGGGGAAACCTGGTATTTCTTGGAGAAGATGTGATATATTTGGGAGAAATATGGCATTTCTGGAAGAAACTGTCCTCTTTTGGGGATAAAACAGGTATTTGTGGGAGAAATGTCCTATTTGAAGGGGGAAAGCTGGTATTTCTTGGAGAAGATGTGATATATTTGGGAGAAATCTGGCATTCCAGGAAGAAACAGTCCTCTTTTGCGGATAAAAGAGGTTTTTTTGGGGATAAGCTCCTATTTGAAGGGGGAAACCTGGTATTTCTTGGAGAAGATGTGATATATTTGGGAGAAATCTGGCATGTCTGGATGAAACTGTCCTCTTTTGGGGATAAAACAGGTATTTGTGGGTGAAAAGGTCCTATTTCCAGGGGAAAACCTGGTATTTCTTGGAGAAGATGTGATCTATTTGGGAGAAATGTGGCATGTCTGGAAGAAAATGTCCTATTTGGGGGGAGAAGGGTGGTATTTGTGGGAGAAATGTTCCTATTTCAGGAGGAATCCTGGTATTTCTTGGAGGAGATGTGATATGTTAGGGAGAAATGTGGCATGTCTGGAAGAAACTGTCCTCTTTTGGGGATAAAACAGGTATTTGTGGGTGAAAAGGTCCTATCTGAAGGGGGAAACCTGGTATTTCTTGGAGAAGATGTGATATATTTGGGAGAAATCTGGCATTTCTGGAAGAAACTGTCCTCTTTTGGGGATAAAAGAGGTATTTGTGGGTGAAAAGGTCCTATTTGAAGGGGGAAACCTGGTATTTCTTGGAGAAGATGTGATATATTTGGGAGAAATGTGGCATTTCTGGAAGAAACTGTCCTCTTTTGGGGATAAAACAGGTATATGTGGGAGAAAAGGTCCTATTTGAAGGGGGAAAGCTGGTATTTCTTGGAGAAGATGTGATCTATTTGGGAGAAATGTGGCTTGTCTGGAAGAAACTGTCCTATTTGGGGGATTAAACAGGTATTTGTGGGAGATAAGGTCCTATTTGAAGGGGGAAAGCTGGTATTTCATGGAGAAGATGTGATCTATTTGGGAGAAATGTGGCCTTTCTGGAAGAAAATGTCCAATTTGTGGGGAGAAGGCTGGTAGTTGTGGGTGAGAATGTCCTATTTCAGGAGGAATCCTGGTATTTCTTGGAGAAGATGTGATATATTTGGGAGAAATGTGGCATGTCTGGAAGAAAATGTCCAATTTGGGGGGAGAAGTCTGGTAGTTTTGGGTGAGAAGGTCCTCTTTCAGGAGGAATCCTGGCATTTCTTGGAGAAGATGTGATATATTTGGGAGAAATGTGGCATTTCTGGAAGAAACTGTCCTCTTTTGGGGATAAAAGAGGTATTAGTGGTTGAAAAGGTCCTATTTGAAGGGGGAAAGCTGGTATTTGTGGGAGAAGATGATATATATTTGGGTGAAATGTGGCATGTCTGGAAGAAACTGTCCTCTTTTGGGGATAAAACAGGTATTGCATGGAGAAAAGGTCCTAATTGAAGGGGGAAACCTGGTATTTCTTGGAGAAGATGTGATATATTTGGGAGAAATGTGTCATTTCTGGAAGAAACTGTCCTCTTATGCGGATAAAAGAGGTATTTGTGGGAGAAAAGGTCCTATTTGAAGGGGGAACCCTGGTATTTCTTGGAGAAGATGTGATATATTTGGGAGAAATGTGGCATGTCTGGAAAAAACTGTCCTCTTTTGGGGATAAAAGAGGTATTTGTGGGTGAGAAGGTCCTATTTGAAGGGGGAAACCTGGTATTTCTTGGAGAAGATGTGATCTATTTTGGAGAAATCTGGCATTCCTGGAAGAAACTGTCCTCTTTTGGGGATAAAATAGGTTTTTTTGGGGAAAAGGTCCTATTTGAAGGGGGAAAGCTGGTATTTCATGGAGAAGATGTGATCTATTTGGGAGAAATGTGGCCTTTCTGGAAGAAAATGTCCAATTTGTGGGGAGAAGGCTGGTAGTTGTGGGTGAGAATGTCCTATTTCAGGAGGAATCCTGGTATTTCTTGGAGAAGATGTGATATATTTGGGAGAAATGTGGCATGTCTGGAAGAAAATGTCCAATTTGGGGGGAGAAGGCTGGTAGTTTTGGGTGAGAAGGTCCTCTTTCAGGAGGAATCCTGGCATTTCTTGGAGAAGATGTGATCTATTTGGGAGAAATGTGGCATTTCTGGAAGAAACTGTCCTCTTTTGGGGATAAAAGAGGTATTAGTGGTTGAAAAGGTCCTATTTGAAGGGGGAAACCTGGTATTTGTGGGAGAAGATGATATATATTTTGGTGAAATGTGGCCTTTCTGGAAGAAAATGTCCTCTTTTGGGGATAAAACAGGTATTTCATGGAGAAAAGGTCCTAATTGAAGGGGGAAACCTGGTATTTCTTGGAGGAGTTGTGATATATTTGGGAGAAATGTGTCATTTCTGGAAGAAACTGTCCTCTTTTGGGGATAAAAGAGGTATTTGTGGGAGAAAAGGTCCTATTTGAAGGGGGAACCCTGGTATTTCTTGGAGAAGATGTGATATATTTGGGAGAAATGTGGCATGTCTGGAAAAAACTGTCCTCTTTTGGGGATAAAAGAGGTATTTGTGGGTGAGAAGGTCCTATTTGAAGGGGGAAACCTGGTATTTCTTGGAGAAGATGTGATCTATTTTGGAGAAATCTGGCATTCCTGGAAGAAACTGTCCTCTTTTGGGGATAAAATAGGTTTTTTTGGGGAAAAGGTCCTATTTGAAGGGGGAAACCTGGTATTTCTTGGAGAAGATGTGATATATTTGGGAGAAATGTGGCATTTCTGGAAGAAACTGTCCTCTTATGGGGATAAAACAGGTATTTGTGGGTGAAAAGGTCCTATTTGAAGGGGGAAAGCTGGTATTTCTTGGAGAAGATGTGATATGTTTGGGAGAAATATGGCATTTCTGGAAGAAACTGTCCTATTTGGGGGGAGAAGGGTGGTATTTGTGGGAGAAAAGTTCCTATTTCAGGAGGAATCCTGGTATTTCTTGGAGGAGATGTGATATGTTTGGGAGAAATGTGGCATGTCTGGAAGAAAATGTCCTATTTGGGGGGAGAAGGGTGGTATTTGTGGGAGAAAAGTTCCTATTTCAGGAGGAATCCTGGTATTTCTTGGAGGAGATATGATATGTTTGGGAGAAATATGGCATGTCTGGAAGAAACTGTCCTCTTTTGGGGATAAAACAGGTATTTGTGGGTGAAAAGGTCCTATTTGAAGGCGGAAACCTGGTATTTCTTGGAGAAGATGTGATATGTTTGGGAGAAATGTGGCATGTCAGGAAGAAACTGTCCTATTTTGGGGTTAAAACAGGTATTTGTGGGTGAAAAGGTCCTATTTGAAGGGGGAAAGCTGTTATTTCTTGGAGAAGATGTGATATATTTGGGAGAAATGTGGCATGTCTGGAAGAAACTGTCCTCTTTTGGGGATAAAACAGGTATTTGTGGGTGAAAAGGTCCTATTTGAAGGGGGAAAGCTGGTATTTCTTGGAGAAGATGTGATATATTTGGGGGAAATGTGGCATGTCTGGAAGAAACTGTCCTCTTTTGGGGATAAAACAGGTATTTGTGGGTGAAAAGGTCCTATTTGAAGGGGGAAACCTGGTATTTCTAGGAGGAGACGTGATCTATTTGGGAGAAATCTGGCATTTCTGGAAGAAACTGTCCTCTTTTGGGGATAAAAGAGGTATTTGTGGGTGAAAAGGTCCTATCTGAAGGGGGAAAGCTGGTATTTCTTGGAGAAGATGTGATATATTTGGGAGAAATGTGGCATGTCTGGAAGAAACTGTGTTTTTTAGGGGATAAAAGAGGTATTTGTGGGGGAAAAGTTCCTATTTGAAGGGGGAAAGCTGGATGTTCTTGCAGGAGATGTGATATATTTGGGAGAAATATGGCATGTCTGGAAGAAACTGTCCTCTTCTGGGGATAAAAGAGGTATTTGTGGTTGAAAAGGTCCTATTTGAAGGGGGAAACCTGGCATTTCTTGGAGAAGGTTTGATATATTTGGGAGAAATGTGGCATTTCTGGAAGAAACTGTCCTATTTTCGGGATAAAAGAGGTATTCGTGGGTGAAAAGGTCCTATTTGAAGGGGGAAACCTGGTATTTCTTGGAGAAGATGTGATCTATTTGGGAGAAATGAGGCCATTCTGGCAGAAACTGTCCTCTATCGGGGATAAATGAGGTATTTGTGGGTGAAAAGGTCCTATTTGAAGGGGGAAACGTGGTATTTCTTGGAGAAGATGTGATACATTCGGGAGAAATCTGGCCTTTCTGGCAGAAACTGTCCTATTTTGGGGAAAAAAGAGGTATATGTGGGAGAAAAGTTCCTATTTCAAGGGGGAAAGCTGGTATTTCTGTGGCCTTTCTGGAAGAAACTGTCCTCTTTTGGGGATAAAAGAGGTATTTGTGGGTGAAAAGGTCCTATTTGAAGGGGGAAACCTGGTATTTCTTGGAGAAGATGTGATATGTTTGGGTGAAATGTGGCATTTCTGGAAGAAACTGTCCTCTTTTGGGGATAAAAGAGGTATTTTTGGTTGAAAAGGTCCTATTTGAAGGGGAAAACCTGGTATTTCTTGGAGAAGATGTGATATATTTGGGAGAAATGTGCCATGTCTGGAAGAAAATGCCCTATTTGGGGCGAGAAGGCTGGTATTAGTGGGTGAAAAGGTCCTATTTGAAGGGGGAAACGTGGTATTTCTTGGAGAAGATGTGATATATTTGGGAGAAATCTGGCCTTTCTGGAAGAAACTGTCCTATTTTGGTGATAAAAGAGGTATTTGTGGGTGAAAAGTTCCTATTTCCAGGGGGAAACCTGGTATTTCTTGGAGAAGATGTGATATATTTGGGAGAAATGTGGCATGTCAGGAAGAAACTGTGCTCTTTTGGGGATCAAACAGGTATTTGTGGGTGAAAAGGTCCTATTTGAAGGGGGAAACCAGATATTTCTTGGAGAAGATGTGATCTATTTGGGAGAAATGTGGCTTTTCTGAAAGAAAATGTCCAATTTTGGAGATAAAAGAGGTATTTGTGGGTGAAAAGGTCCTATTTGAAGGGGGAAACGTGGTATTTCTTGGAGAAGATGTGATATGTTTCGGAGAAATGTGGCATGTCTGGAAGAAACTGTCCTCTTTTGGGGATAAAATAGGTATTTGGGGGTGAAAAGGTCCTCTTTCAAGGGGGAAACCTGTTATTTCTTGGAGAAGATGTGATCTATTTGGGAGAAATGTGGCCTTTCTGGCAGAAACCGTCCTCTTTTGGGGATAAAAGAGGTATTTGTGGGTGAAAAGGTCCTATTTGAAGGGGGAAACCTGGTATTTCTTGGAGAAGCTGTGATATATTTAGAGAAACCTGGCATGTCTGGAAGAAACTGTCCTCTTTTGGGGATAAAAGAGGTATTTGTGGGTGAAAAGGTCCTATTTGAAGTAGGAAACCTGGTATTTCTTGGAGAAGATGTGATATGTTTGGGAGAAATGTGGCATTTCTGGAAGAAACTGTTCTATTTTGGGGATAAAAGAGGTATTTGTGGGTGAAAAGGTCGTATTTGAAGGGGAAAACCTGGTATTTCTTGGAGAAGATGTGATATATTTGGGAGAAATGTGGCATGTCTGGAAGAAAGTGTCCTCTTTTGGGGATAAAAGAGGTATTAGTGGGTGAAAAGGTCCTATTTGAAGGGGGAAACGTGGTATTTCTTGGAGAAGATGTGATATATTTGGGAGAAATGTGGCATGTCTGGAAAAAACTGTCCTCTTTTGGGGATAAAAGAGGTATTTGTGGGTGAAAAGGTCCTATTTGAAGGGGGAAAGCTGGTATTTCTTGGAGAAGATGTGATCTATTTGGGAGAAATGTGTCATTTCCGGAAGAAACTGTCCTCTTTTGGGGAAAAAACAGGTATTAGTGGGTGAAAAGGTCCTATTTGAAGGGGGAAAGCTGGTATTTCTTGGAGAAGATGTGATATATTTGGGAGAAATGTGGCATTTCTGGAAGGAACTGTTCTATTTTGGGGATAAAACAGGTATTTGTGGGTGAAAAGGTCCTATTTGAAGGGGGAAAGCTGGTATTTCTTGGAGAAGATGTGATATATTTGGGAGAAATGTGGCCTTTCTGGTAGAAACTGTCCTCTTTTGGGGATAAAACAGGTATTTGTGGGTGAAAAGGTCCTATCTGAAGGGGGAAAGCTGGTATTTCTTGGAGAAGATGTGATATATTTGGGAGAAATGTGGCATTTCTGGAAGAAAATGTCCTATTTTGGGGATAAAAGAGGTATTTGTGGGTGAAAAGGTCCTATTTGAAGGGGGAAACCTGGTATTTCTTGGAGAAGATGTGATATGTTTGGGAGAAATATGGCATTTCTGGAAGAAACTGTCCTCTTTTGGGGATAAAACAAGTATTTGTGGGAGAAAAGGTCCTATTTGAAGGGGGAAAGCTGGTATTTCTTGGAGAAGATGTGATCTATTTGGGAGAAATGTGGCATGTCTGGAAGAAACTGTCCTATTTTGGGGATAAAACAGGTATTTGTGGGAGAAAAGGTCCTATTTGAAGGGGGAAAGCTGGTATTTCTTGGAGAAGATGTGATCTATTTGGGAGAAATGTGGCCTTTCTGGAAGAAAATGTCCAATTTGTGGGGAGAAGGCTGGTAGTTGTGGGTGAGAATGTCCTATTTCAGGAGGAATCCTGGTATTTCTTGGAGAAGATGTGATATATTTGGGAGAAATGTGGCATGTCTGGAAGAAAATGTCCAATTTGGGGGGAGAAGGCTGGTAGTTTTGGGTGAGAAGGTCCTATTTCAGGAGGAATCCTGGCATTTCTTGGAGAAGATGTGATCTATTTGGGAGAAATGTGGCATTTCTGGAAGAAACTGTCCTCTTTTGGGGATAAAAGAGGTATTAGTGGTTGAAAAGGTCCTATTTGAAGGGGGAAACCTGGTATTTGTGGGAGAAGATGATATATATTTTGGAGAAATGTGGCCTTTCTGGAAGAAAATGTCCTCTTTTGGGGATAAAACAGGTATTTCATGGAGAAAAGGTCCTAATTGAAGGGGGAAACCTGGTATTTCTTGGAGGAGTTGTGATATATTTGGGAGAAATGTGTCATTTCTGGAAGAAACTGTCCTCTTTTGGGGATAAAAGAGGTATTTGTGGGAGAAAAGGTCCTATTTGAAGGGGGAACCCTGGTATTTCTTGGAGAAGATGTGATATATTTGGGAGAAATGTGGCATGTCTGGAAAAAACTGTCCTCTTTTGGGGATAAAAGAGGTATTTGTGGGTGAGAAGGTCCTATTTGAAGGGGGAAACCTGGTATTTCTTGGAGAAGATGTGATATATTTGGGAGAAATGTGGCATTTCTGGAAGAAACTGTCCTCTTATGGGGATAAAAAAGGTATTTGTGGGTGAAAAGGTCCTATTTGAAGGGGGAAACCTGGTATTTCTTGGAGAAGATGTGATATGTTTGGGAGAAATATGGCATTTCTGGAAGAAACTGTCCTATTTGGGGGGAGAAGGGTGGTATTTGTGGGAGAAAATTTCCTATTTCAGGAGGAATCCTGGTATTTCTTGGAGGAGATGTGATATGTTTGGGAGAAATGTGGCATGTCTGGAAGAAAATGTCCTATTTGGGGGGAGAAGGGTGGTATTTGTGGGAGAAAAGTTCCTATTTCAGGAGGAATCCTGGTATTTCTTGGAGGAGATATGATATGTTTGGGAGAAATATGGCATGTCTGGAAGAAACTGTCCTCTTTTGGGGATAAAACAGGTATTTGTGGGTGAAAAGGTCCTATTTGAAGGGGGAAACCTGGTATTTCTTGGAGAAGATGTGATATGTTTGGGAGAAATGTGGCATTTCTGGAAGAAACTGTCCTATTTTGGGGTTAAAACAGGTATTTGTGGGTGAAAAGGTCCTATTTGAAGGGGGAAAGCTGTTATTTCTTGGAGAAGATGTGATATATTTGGGAGAAATGTGGCATGTCTGGAAGAAACTGTCCTCTTTTGCGGATAAAACAGGTATTTGTGGGTGAAAAGGTCCTATTTGAAGGGGGAAAGCTGGTATTTCTTGGAGAAGATGTGATATATTTGGGGGAAATGTGGCATGTCTGGAAGAAACTGTCCTCTTTTGGGGATAAAACAGGTATTTGTGGGTGAAAAGGTCCTATTTGAAGGGGGAAACCTGGTATTTCTAGGAGGAGATGTGATCTATTTGGGAGAAATCTGGCATTTCTGGAAGAAACTGTCCTCTTTTGGGGATAAAAGAGGTATTTGTGGGTGAAAAGGTCCTATCTGAAGGGGGAAAGCTGGTATTTCTTGGAGAAGATGTGATATATTTGGGAGAAATGTGGCCTTTCTGGAAGAAACTGTGTTTTTTTGGGGATAAAAGAGGTATTTGTGGGGGAAAAGTTCCTATTTGAAGGGGGAAAGCTGGTATTTCTTGGAGAAGATGTGATATATTTGGGAGAAATGTGGCATTTCTGGAAGAAACTGTCCTCTTCTGCGGATAAAAGAGGTATTTGTGGGTGAAAAGGTCCTATTTGAAGGGGGAAAGCTGGTATTTCTTGGAGAAGATGTGATATATTTGGGAGAAATGTGGCATGTCTGGAAGAAAATGTCCTGTTTTGGGGATAAAAGTGGTATTTGTGGGTGACAAGGTCCTATTTGCAGGAGGAAAGCTGGTATTTCTTGGAGAAGATGTGATATATTTGGGAGAAATGTGGCATTTCTGGAAGAAACTGTCCTCTTTTGGGGATAAAACAGGTATTTGTGGGTGATAAGGTCGTATTTGAAGGGGGAAAGCTGGTATTCCTTGGAGAAGATGTGATGTATTTGGGAGAAATGTGGCATTTCTGGAAGAAACTGTCCTATTTGGGGGGAGAAGTGTGGTATTTCTGGGAGAGAAGTTCCTATTTCAGGAGGAATCCTGGTATTTCTTGGAGAAGATGTGATATATTTGGGAGAAATCTGGCATTTCTGGAAGAAACTGTCCTCTTTTGGGGATAAAACAGGTATTTGTGGGAGAAAAGGTCCTATTTGAAGGGGGAAAGCTGGATGTTCTTGCAGGAGATGTGATATATTTGGGAGAAATATGGCATGTCTGGAAGAAACTGTCCTCTTCTGGGGATAAAAGAGGTATTTGTGGTTGAAAAGGTCCTATTTGAAGGGGGAAACCTGGCATTTCTTGGAGAAGGTTTGATATATTTGGGAGAAATGTGGCATTTCTGGAAGAAACTGTCCTATTTTCGGGATAAAAGAGGTATTCGTGGGTGAAAAGGTCATATTTGAAGGGGGAAAGCTGGTATTTCTTGGAGAAGATGTGATCTATTTGGGAGAAATGAGGCCATTCTGGCAGAAACTGTCCTCTATCGGGGATAAATGAGGTATTTGTGGGTGAAAAGGTCCTATTTGAAGGGGGAAACGTGGT
Organism: Lophura swinhoii; assembly: GCA_030408155.1. Lineage (NCBI taxonomy): Eukaryota > Metazoa > Chordata > Aves > Galliformes > Phasianidae > Lophura > Lophura swinhoii. The sequence goes on from CM059457.1 coordinate 854,219, forward strand.
ATTTCTTGGAGAAGATGTGATACATTCGGGAGAAATCTGGCCTTTCTGGCAGAAACTGTCCTATTTTGGGGAAAAAAGAGGTATATGTGGGAGAAAAGTTCCTATTTCAAGGGGGAAAGCTGGTATTTCTGTGGCCTTTCTGGAAGAAACTGTCCTCTTTTGGGGATAAAAGTGGTATTTGTGGGTGAAAAGGTCCTATTTGAAGGGGGAAACCTGGTATTTCTTGGAGAAGATGTGATATGTTTGGGTGAAATGTGGCATTTCTGGAAGAAACTGTCCTCTTTTGGGGATAAAAGAGGTATTTTTGGTTGAAAAGGTCCTATTTGAAGGGGAAAACCTGGTATTTCTTGGAGAAGATGTGATATATTTGGGAGAAATGTGCCATGTCTGGAAGAAAATGTCCTATTTGGGGCGAGAAGGCTGGTATTTGTGGGTGAAAAGGTCCTATTTGAAGGGGGAAACGTGGTATTTCTTGGAGAAGATGTGATATATTTGGGAGAAATGTGGCATGTCTGGAAGAAACTGTCCTATTTTGGGGATAAAAGAGGTATTTGTGGGTGAAAAGGTCCTATATGATGGGGGAATCCTGGTATTTCTTGGAGAAGATGTGATATATTTGGGAGAAATGTGGCATGTCAGGAAGAAACTGTGCTCTTTTGGGGATCAAACAGGTATTTGTGGGTGAAAAGGTCCTATTTGAAGGTAGAACCTGGTATTTCTTGGAGAAGATGTGATCTATATTGGAGAAATGTGGCCTTTCTGGAAGAAACTGTGCTCTTTTGGGGATAAAACAGGTATTTGTGGGAGAAAAGGTCCTATTTGAAGGGGGAAACCTGGTATTTCTTGGAGAAGATGTGATATATTTGGGAGAAATGTGGCATGTCAGGAAGAAACTGTCCTATTTTGGGGATAAAACAGGTATTTGTGGGAGAAAAGGTCCTATTTGAAGAGGGAAAGCTGGTATTTCTTGGAGAAGATGTGATCTATTTGGGAGAAATGTGGCTTTTCTGAAAGAAAATGTCCAATTTTGGAGATAAAAGAGGTATTTGTGGGTGAAAAGGTCCTATTTGAAGGGGGAAACGTGGTATTTCTTGGAGAAGATGTGATATGTTTCGGAGAAATGTGGCATGTCTGGAAGAAACTGTCCTCTTTTGGGGATAAAATAGGTATTTGGGGGTGAAAAGGTCCTCTTTCAAGGGGGAAACCTGGTATTTCTTGGAGAGGATGTGATCTATTTGGGAGAAATGTGGCCTTTCTGGCAGAAACCGTCCTCTTTTGGGGATAAAAGAGGTATTTGTGGGTGAAAAGGTCCTATTTGAAGGGGGAAACCTGGTATTTCTTGGAGAAGCTGTGATATATTTAGAGAAACCTGGCATGTCTGGAAGAAACTGTCCTCTTTTGGGGATAAAAGAGGTATTTGTGGGTGAAAAGGTCCTATTTGAAGTAGGAAACCTGGTATTTCTTGGAGAAGATGTGATATGTTTGGGAGAAATGTGGCATTTCTGGAAGAAACTGTCCTATTTTGGGGTTAAACCAGGTATTTGTGGGTGAAAAGGTCCTATTTGAAGGGGAAAACCTGGTATTTCTTGGAGAAGATGTGATATATTTGGGAGAAATGTGGCATGTCTGGAAGAAACTGTCCTCTTTTGGGGATAAAAGAGGTATTAGTGGGTGAAAAGGTCCTATTTGAAGGGGGAAACGTGGTATTTCTTGGAGAAGATGTGATATATTTGGGAGAAATGTGGCATGTCTGGAAAAAACTGTCCTCTTTTGGGGATAAAAGAGGTATTTGTGGGTGAAAAGGTCCTATTTGAAGGGGGAAAGCTGGTATTTCTTGGAGAAGATGTGATCTATTTGGGAGAAATGTGTCATTTCCGGAAGAAACTGTCCTCTTTTGGGGAAAAAACAGGTATTTGTGGGTGAAAAGGTCCTATTTGAAGGGGGAAAGCTGGTATTTCTTGGAGAAGATGTGATATATTTGGGAGAAATGTGGCATGTCTGGAAGGAACTGTTCTATTTTGGGGATAAAACAGGTATTTGTGGGTGAAAAGGTCCTATTTGAAGGGGGAAAGCTGGTATTTCTTGGAGAAGATGTGATATATTTGGGAGAAATGTGGCCTTTCTGGAAGAAACTGTCCTCTTTTGGGGATAAAACAGGTATTTGTGGGTGAAAAGGTCCTATCTGAAGGGGGAAAGCTGGTATTTCTTGGAGAAGATGTGATATATTTGGGAGAAATGTGGCATTTCTGGAAGAAAATGTCCTATTTTGGGGATAAAAGAGGTATTTGTGGGTGAAAAGGTCCTATTTGAAGGGGGAAACCTGGTATTTCTTGGAGAAGATGTGATATGTTTGGGAGAAATATGGCATTTCTGGAAGAAACTGTCCTCTTTTGGGGATAAAACAAGTATTTGTGGGAGAAAAGGTCCTATTTGAAGGGGGAAAGCTGGTATTTCTTGGAGAAGATGTGATCTATTTGGGAGAAATGTGGCATGTCTGGAAGAAACTGTCCTATTTTGGGGATAAAACAGGTATTTGTGGGAGAAAAGGTCCTATTTGAAGGGGGAAAGCTGGTATTTCTTGGAGAAGATGTGATCTATTTGGGAGAAATGTGGCCTTTCTGGAAGAAAATGTCCAATTTGTGGGGAGAAGGCTGGTAGTTGTGGGTGAGAATGTCCTATTTCAGGAGGAATCCTGGTATTTCTTGGAGAAGATGTGATGTATTTGGGAGAAATGTGGCATGTCTGGAAGAAACTGTCCTCTTTTGGGGATAAAAGAGGTATTAGTGGTTGAAAAGGTCCTATTTGAAGGGGGAAACCTGGTATTTGTGGGAGAAGATGATATATATTTTGGAGAAATGTGGCCTTTCTGGAAGAAAATGTCCTCTTTTGGGGATAAAACAGGTATTTCATGGAGAAAAGGTCCTAATTGAAGGGGGAAACCTGGTATTTCTTGGAGGAGTTGTGATATATTTGGGAGAAATGTGTCATTTCTGGAAGAAACTGCCCTCTTTTGGGGATAAAAGAGGTATTTGTGGGAGAAAAGGTCCTATTTGAAGGGGGAACCCTGGTATTTCTTGGAGAAGATGTGATATATTTGGGAGAAATGTGGCATGTCTGGAAAAAACTGTCCTCTTTTGGGGATAAAAGAGGTATTTGTGGGTGAGAAGGTCCTATTTGAAGGGGGAAACCTGGTATTTCTTGGAGAAGATGTGATCTATTTTGGAGAAATCTGGCATTCCTGGAAGAAACTGTCCTCTTTTGGGGATAAAAGAGGTTTTTTTGGGGAAAAGGTCCTATTTGAAGGGGGAAACCTGGTATTTCTTGGAGAAGATGTGATCTATTTGGGAGAAATGTGGCATTTCTGGAAGAAACTGTCCTCTTTTGGGGATAAAACAGGTATTTGTGGGTGAAAAGGTCCTATTTGAAGGGGGAAACCTGGTATTTCTTGGAGAAGATGTGAAATGTTTGGGAGAAATATGGCATTTCTGGAAGAAACTGTCCTATTTGGGGGGAGAAGGGTGGTATTTGTGGGAGAAAAGTTCCTATTTCAGGAGGAATCCTGGTATTTCTTGGAGGAGATGTGATATGTTTGGGAGAAATGTGGCATGTCTGGAAGAAAATGTCCTATTTGGGGGGAGAAGGGTGGTATTTGTGGGAGAAAAGTTCCTATTTCAGGAGGAATCCTGGTATTTCTTGGAGGAGATGTGATATGTTTGGGAGAAATGTGGCATGTCTGGAAGAAACTGTACTCTTTTGGGGAAAAAACAGGTATTTGTGGGTGAAAAGGTCCTATCTGAAGGGGGAGAGCTGGTATTTCTTGGAGAAGATGTGATCTATTTGGGAGAAATGTGGCATTTCTGGAAGAAACTGTCCTATTTTGGGGATAAAAGAGGTATTTGTGGGAGAAAAGGTCCTATTTGAAGGGGGAAATCTGGTATTTCTTGGAGAAGATGTGATCTATTTGGGAGAAATGTGGCCTTTCTGGAAGAAGATGTCCAATTTTGGGGGAGAAGACTGGTAGTTTTCGGTGAGAAGGTCCTATTTCAGGAGGAATCCTGGTATTTCTTGGAGAAGATGTGATATATTTGGGAGAAATGTGGCATTTCTGGAAGAAAATGTCCTCTTTTGGGGGGAGAAGGCTGGTAGTTTTTGGTGAGAAGGTCCTATTTCAGGAGGAATCCTGGCATTTCTTGGAGAAGATATGATATATTTGGGAGAAATGTGGCATTTCTGGAAGAAACTGTCCTCTTTTGGGGATAAAAGAGGTATTAGTGGTTGAAAAGGTCCTATTTGAAGGGGGAAACCTGGTATTTGTGGGAGAAGATGATATATATTTGGGAGAAATCTGGCATGTCAGGAAGAAACTGTCCTCTTTTGTGGATAAAAGAGGTATTTCATGGAAAAAAGGTCCTAATTGAAGGGGGAAACCTGGTATTTCTTGGAGGAGTTGTGATATATTTGGGAGAAATGTGGCATTTCTGGAAGAAACTGTGCTCTTTTGGGAATAAAACAGGTATTTGTGGGAGAAAAGGTCCTATTTGAAGGGGGAACCCTGGTATTTCTTGGAGAAGATGTGATCTATTTGGGAGAAATGTGGCATGTCTGGAAAAAACTGTCCTCTTTTGGGGATAAAAGAGGTATTTGTGGGTGAGAAGGTCCTATTTGAAGGGGGAAAGCTGGTATTTCTTGGAGAAGATGTGATATATTTGGGAGAAATCTGGCATTCCTGGAAGAAACTGTCCTCTTTTGGGGATAAAATAGGTTTTTTTGGGGATAAGGTCCTATTTGAAGGGGGAAACCTGGTATTTCTTGGAGAAGATGTGATATATTTGGGAGAAATGTGGCATTTCTGGAAGAAACTGTCCTCTTATGGGGATAAAAAAGGTATTTGTGGGTGAAAAGGTCCTATTTGAAGGGGGAAACCTGGTATTTCTTGGAGAAGATGTGATATGTTTGGGAGAAATATGGCATTTCTGGAAGAAACTGTCCTATTTGGGGGGAGAAGTGTGGTATTTCTGGGAGAGAAGTTCCTATTTCAGGAGGAATCCTGGTATTTCTTGGAGAAGATGTGATATATTTGGGAGAAATGTGGCCTTTCTGGAAGAAAATGTCCAATTTGGGGGGAGAAGGCTGGTAGTTTTGGGTGAGAAGGTCCTCTTTCAGGAGGAATCCTGGTATTTCTTGGAGGAGATGTGATATGTTTGGGAGAAATGTGGCATGTCTGGAAGAAACTGTCCTCTTTTGGGGATAAAAGAGGTATTAGTTGTTGAAAAGGTCCTATTTGAAGGGGGAAACCTGGTATTTCTTGGAGAAGATGTGATATGTTTGGGAGAAATATGGCATGTCAGGAAGAAACTGTCCTATTTTGGGGTTAAAACAGGTATTTGTGGGTGAAAAGGTCCTATTTGAAGGGGGAAAGCTGGTATTTCTTGGAGAAGATGTGATATATTTGGGAGAAATGTGGCATGTCTGGAAGAAACTTTCCTCTTTTGGGGATAAAAGAGGTATTTGTGGGTGAAAAGGTCCTATTTGAAGGGGGAAACCTGGTATTTCTTGGAGAAGATGTGATATATTTGGGGGAAATGTGGCCTTTCTGGAAGAAACTGTCCTATTTTGGGGATAAAACAGGTATTTGTGGGTGAAAAGGTCCTATTTGAAGGGGGAAACCTGGTATTTCTAGGAGGATATGTGATATATTTGGGAGAAATGTGGCATTTCTGGAAGAAACTGTCCTCTTTTGGGGATAAAACAGGTATTTGTGAGTGAAAAGGTCCTATTTGAAGGGGGAAAGCTGGTATTTCTTGGAGAAGATGTGATATATTTGGGAGAAATCTGGCATTTCTGGAAGAAACTGTCGTATTTTGGGGATAAAAGAGGTATTTGTGGGTGATAAGGTCGTATTTGAAGGGGTAAACCTGGTATTTCTTGGAGAAGATGTGATATGTATTTGGGAGAAATGTGGCATTTCTGGAAGGAACTGTCCTCTTTTGGGGATAAAAGAGGTATTTGTGGGTGAAAAGGTCCTATTTCAAGGGGGAACCCTGGTATTTCTTGGAGAAGATGTGATCTATTTGGGAGAAATCTGGCATTTCTGGAACAAACTGTCCTATTTTGGGGATAAAACAGGTATTTGTGGGAGAAAAGGTCCTATTTGAAGGGGGAAAGCTGGATGTTCCTGCAGGAGATGTGATATATTTGGTAGAAATATGGCATGTCTGGAAGAAACTGTCCTCTTTTGGGGATAAAAGAGGTATTTGTGGTTGAAAAGGTCCTATTTGAAGGGGGAAACCTGGTATTTCTTGGAGAAGATTTGATATATTTGGGAGAAATGTGGCATTTCTGGAAGAAACTGTCCTATTTTGGGGATAAAAGAGGTATTTGTGGGTGAAAAGGTCCTATTTGAAGGGGGAAACCTGGTATTTCTTGGAGAAGATGTGATATATTTGGGAGAAATGAGGCCATTCTGGCAGAAACTGTCCTGTTTTGGGGATAAAAGAGGTATTTGTGGGTGAAAAGGTCCTATTTGAAGGGGGAAACGTGGTATTTCTTGGAGAAGATGTGATACATTTGGGAGAAATCTGGCCTTTCTGGCAGAAACTGTCCTCTTTTGGGGAAAAAAGAGGTATATGTGGGAGAAAAGTTCCTATTTCAAGGGGGAAAGCTGGTATTTCTGTGGCCTTTCTGGAAGAAACTGTCCTCTTTTGGGGATAAAAGAGGTATTTGTGGGTGATAAGGTCCTATTTGAAGGGGGAAACCTGGTATTTCTTGGAGAAGATGTGATATATTTGGGAGAAATGTGGCATTTCTGGAAGAAACTGTCCTCTTTTGGGGATAAAAGAGGTATTTGTGGGTGAAAAGGTCCTATTTGAAGGGGAAAACCTGGTATTTCTTGGAGAAGATGTGATCTATTTGGGAGAAATGTGGCATGTCTGGATGAAAATGTCCTATTTGGGGCGAGAAGGCTGGTGTTTGTGGGTGAAAAGGTCCTATTTGAAGGGGGAAACGTGGTATTTCTTGGAGAAGATGTGATATATTTGGGAGAAATGTGGCATTTCTGGAAGAAACTGTCCTATTTTGGGGATAAAAGAGGTATTTGTGGGTGATAAGGTCGTATTTGAAGGGGTAAACCTGGTATTTCTTGGAGAAGATGTGATATATTTGGGAGAAATGTGGCATTTCTGGAAGGAACTGTCCTCTTTTGGGGATAAAAGAGGTATTTGTGGGTGAAAAGGTCCTATTTCAAGGGGGAACCCTGGTATTTCTTGGAGAAGATGTGATCTATTTGGGAGAAATCTGGCATTTCTGGAAAAAACTGTCCTATTTTGGGGATAAAACAGGTATTTGTGGGAGAAAAGGTCCTATTTGAAGGGGGAAAGCTGGATGTTCCTGCAGGAGATGTGATATATTTGGTAGAAATATGGCATGTCTGGAAGAAACTGTCCTCTTTTGGGGATAAAAGAGGTATTTGTGGTTGAAAAGGTCCTATTTGAAGGGGGAAACCTGGCATTTCTTGGAGAAGATTTGATATATTTGGGAGAAATGTGGCATTTCTGGAAGAAACTGTCCTATTTTGGGGATAAAAGAGGTATTTTTGGGTGAAAAGGTCCTATTTGAAGAGGGAAACCTGGTATTTCTTGGAGAAGATGTGATCTATTTGGGAGAAATGAGGCCATTCTGGCAGAAACTGTCCTCTTTTGGGGATAAAAGAGGTATTTGTGGGTGAAAAGGTCCTATTTGAAGGGGGAAACGTGGTATTTCTTGGAGAAGATGTGATACATTTGGGAGAAATCTGGCCTTTCTGGCAGAAACTGTCCTCTTTTGGGGAAAAAAGAGGTATATGTGGGAGAAAAGTTCCTATTTCAAGGGGGAAAGATGGTATTTCTGTGGCCTTTCTGGAAGAAACTGTCCTCTTTTGGGGATAAAAGAGGTATTTGTGGGTGAAAAGGTCCTATTTGAAGGGGAAAACCTGGTATTTCTTGGAGAAGATGTGGTATATTTGGGAGAAATGTGGCATGTCAGGAAGAAACTGTTCTCCTTTGGGGATAAAATAGGTATTTGGGGGTGAGAAGGTCCTCTTTCAAGGGGGAAACCTGGTATTTCTTGGAGAAGATGTGATATATTTGGGAGAAATGTGGCCTTTCTGGCAGAAACTGTCCTATTTTGGGGATAAAAGAGGTATTTGTGGGTGAAAAGGTCGTATTTGAAGGGGTAAACCTGGTATTTCTTGGAGAAGATGTGATATGTATTTGGGAGAAATGTGGCATTTCTGGAAGGAACTGTCCTCTTTTGGGGATAAAAGAGGTATTTGTGGGTGAAAAGGTCCTATTTCAAGGGAGAACCCTGGTATTTCTTGGAGAAGATGTGATCTATTTGGGAGAAATCTGGCATTTCTGGAAGAAACTGTCCTATTTTGGGGATAAAACAGGTATTTGTGGGAGAAAAGGTCCTATTTGAAGGGGGAAAGCTGGATGTTCCTGCAGGAGATGTGATATATTTGGTAGAAATATGGCATGTCTGGAAGAAACTGTCCTCTTTTGGGGATAAAAGAGGTATTTGTGGTTGAAAAGGTCCTATTTGAAGGGGGAAACCTGGCATTTCTTGGAGAAGATTTGATATATTTGGGAGAAATGTGGCATTTCTGGAAGAAACTGTCCTATTTTGGGGATAAAAGAGGTATTTGTGGGTGAAAAGGTCCTATTTGAAGGGGGAAACCTGGTATTTCTTGGAGAAGATGTGATCTATTTGGGAGAAATGAGGCCATTCTGGCAGAAACTGTCCTCTTTTGGGGATAAAAGAGGTATTTGTGGGTGAAAAGGTCCTATTTGAAGGGGGAAACGTGGTATTTCTTGGAGAAGATGTGATACATTTGGGAGAAATCTGGCCTTTCTGGCAGAAACTGTCCTGTTTTGGGGAAAAAAAAGGTATATGTGGGAGAAAAGTTCCTATTTCAAGGGGGAAAGCTGGTATTTCTGTGGCCTTTCTGGAAGAAACTGTCCTCTTTTGGGGATAAAAGAGGTATTTGTGGGTGATAAGGTCCTATTTGAAGGGGGAAACCTGGTATTTTTTGGAGAAGATGTGATATATTTGGGAGAAATGTGGCATTTCTGGAAGAAACTGTCCTCTTTTGGGGATAAAAGAGGTATTTGTGGGTGAAAAGGTCCTATTTGAAGGGGAAAACCTGGTATTTCTTGGAGAAGATGTGGTATATTTGGGAGAAATGTGGCATGTCAGGAAGAAACTGTTCTCTTTTGGGGATAAAATAGGTATTTGGGGGTGAAAAGGTCCTCTTTCAAGGGGGAAACCTGGTATTTCTTGGAGAAGATGATATATATTTGGGAGAAATGTGGCCTTTCTGGCAGAAACTGTCCTATTTTGGGGATAAAAGAGGTATTTGTGGGTGAAAAGGTCCTATTTGAAGGGGGAAACCTGGTATTTCTTGGAGAAGCTGTGATATATTTAGAGAAACCTGGCATGTCTGGAAGAAACTGTCCTATTTTGGGGATAAAAGAGGTATTTGTGGGTGAAAAGGTCCTATTTGAAGTAGGAAACCTGGTATTTCTTGGAGAAGATGTGATATGTTTGGGAGAAATGTGGCATTTCTGGAAGAAACTGTCCTATTTTGGGGTTAAACCAGGTATTTGTGGGTGAAAAGGTCCTATTTGAAGGGGAAAACCTGGTATTTCTTGGAGAAGATGTGATATATTTGGGAGAAATGTGGCATGTCTGGAAGAAACTGTCCTCTTTTGGGAATAAAAGAGGTTTTTTTGGGGAAAAGGTCCTATTTGAAGGGGGAAACCTGGTATTTCTTGGAGAAGATGTGATATGTTTGGGAGAAATGTGGCATGTCCGGAAGAAACTGTCCTATTTTGGGGATAAAAGAGGTATTTGTGGGTGAAAAGGTCCTATTTGAAGGGGGAAAGCTGGTATTTCTTGGAGAAGATGTGATATGTTTGGGAGAAATGTGGCATTTCTGGAAGAAACTGACCTCTTTTGGAGATATAACAGGTATTTGTGGGTGAAAAGGTCCTATTTGAAGGGGGAAAGCTGGTATTTCTTGGAGAAGATGTGATATATTTGGGAGAAATGTGGCATGTCTGGAAGGAACTGTTCTATTTTGGGGATAAAACAGGTATTTGTGGGTGAAAAGGTCCTATTTCCAGGGGTGAAGCTGGTATTTCTTGAAGAAGATGTGATGTATTTGGGAGAAATCTGGCATTTCTGGAAGAAACTGTCCTCTTTTGGGGATAAAACAGGTATTTGTGGAAGAAAAGGTCCTATGTCAAGGGGTAAAGCTGGATGTTCTTGCAGGAGATGTGATATATGTGGGAGAAATGCGGCATTTCTGGAAGAAACTGTCGTATTTCGGGGATCAAAGAGGTATTTGTGGGTGAAAAGGTCCTCTTTCAAGGGGGAAACCTGGTATTTCTTGGAGAAGATGTGATATATTTGGGAGAAATGTGGCATGTCTGGAAGAAACTGTCCTCTTTTGGGGATAAAAGAGGTATTAGTGGGTGAGAAGGTCCTATTTGAAGGGGGAAACCTGGTATTTCTTGGAGAAGATGTGATATGTTTGGGAGAAATGTGGCATTTCTGGAAGAAACTGTCCTCTTTTGGGGGGAAAAGGCTGGTTTTTGTGGGAGAAAAGGTACTATTTCAGTAGAAATCCTGGTATTTCTTGGTGGAGAACTGATATGTTTATGAGAAATGTGGCATTTCTGGAAGAAACTGTCCTATTTTGGGGATAAAAGAGGTATTTTTGGGAGAAAAGGTCCTATTTGAAGGGGGAACGCTGGTATTTCTTGGAGAAGATGTGATATATTTGGGAGAAATGTGGCATTTCTGGAAGAAAATGTCCAATTTGGGGGGAGAAGGCTGGTAGTTTTCGGTGAGAAGGTCCTATTTCAGGAGGAATCCTGGCATTTCTTGGAGAAGATGTGATATATTTGGGAGAAATGTGGCATTTCTGGAAGAAACTGTCCTCTTTTGGGGATAAAAGAGGTATTAGTGGTTGAAAAGGTCCTATTTGAAGGGGGAAACCTGGTATTTCTTGGAGAAGATGATATATATTTGGGAGAAATGTGGCCTTTCTGGAAGAAACTGTCCTCTTTTGTGGATAAAAGAGGTATTTCATGGAAAAAAGGTCCTAATTGAAGGGGGAAACCTGGTATTTCTTGGAGGAGTTGTGATATATTTGGGAGAAATGTGGCATTTCTGGAAGAAACTGTCCTCTTTTGGGGATAAAACAGGTATTTGTGGGAGAAAAGGTCCTATTTGAAGTAGGAAACCTGGTATTTCTTGGAGAAGATGTGATATGTTTGGGAGAAATGTGGCATTTCTGCAATAAACTGTCCTATTTTGGGGTTAAACCAGGTATTTGTGGGTGAGAAGGTCCTATTTGAAGGGGGAAACCTGGTATTTCTTGGAGAAGATGTGATATATTTGGGAGAAATCTGGCATTCCTGGAAGAAACTGTCCTCTTTTGGGGATAAAATAGGTTTTTTTGGGGAAAAGGTCCTATTTGAAGGGGGAAAGCTGGTATTTCTTGGAGAAGATGTGATATATTTGGGAGAAATGTGGCATTTCTGGAAGAAACTGTCCTCTTTTGGGGATAAAACAGGTATTTGTGGGTGAGAAGGTCCTATTTGAAGGGGGAAACCTGGTATTTCTTGGAGTAGATGTGATCTATTTGGGAGAAATGTGGCATGTCTGGAAGAAACTGTGTTCTTTTGGGGATAAAAGAGGTATTTGTGGGTGGAAAGGTCCTATTTGAAGGGGGAAACCTGGTATTTCTTGGAGAAGATGTGATATGTTTGGGAGAAATATGGCATTTCTGGAAGAAACTGTCCTATTTGGGGGGAGAAGGGTGGTATTTGTGGGAGAAAAGATCCTATTTCAGGAGGAATCCTGGTATTTCTTGGAGGAGATCTGATATGTTTGGGAGAAATGTGGCATGTCTGGAAGAAAATGTCCTATTTGGGGGGAGAAGGGTGGTATTTGTGGGAGAAAAGTTCCTATTTCAGGAGGAATCCTGGTATTTCTTGGAGGAGATGTGATATGTTTGGGAGAAATGTGGCATGTCTGGAAGAAACTGTCCTCTTTTGGGGATAAAACAGGTATTAGTTGTTGAAAAGGTCCTATTTGAAGGGGGAAACCTGGTATTTCTTGGAGAAGATGTGATATGTTTGGGAGAAATCTGGCATGTCAGGAAGAAACTGTCCTATTTTGGGGTTAAAACAGGTATTTGTGGGTGAAAAGGTCCTATTTGAAGGGGGAAACCTGGTATTTCTTGGAGAAGATGTGATATATTTGGGAGAAATGTGGCATGTCTGGAAGAAACTGTCCTCTTTTGGGGATAAAACAGGTATTTGTGGGTGAAAAGGTCCTATTTGAAGGGGGAAAGCTGGTATTTCTTGGAGAAGATGTGATATATTTGGGGGAAATGTGGCATGTCTGGAAGAAACTGTGCTCTTTTGGGGATAAAAGAGGTATTTGTGGGTGAAAAGTTCCTATTTGAAGGGGGAAACCTGGTATTTCTAGGAGGAGATGTGATATATTTGGGAGAAATGTGGCATGTCAGGAAGAAAATGTCCTCTTTTGGGGATAAAAGAGGTATTTGTGGGTGAGAAGGTCCTATTTGAAGGGGGAAACCTGGTATTTCTTGGAGAAGATGTGATATATTTGGGAGAAATGTGGCCTTTCTGGAAGAAACTGTGCTCTTTTGGGGATAAAAGAGGTATTTGAGGGAGAAAAATTCCTATTTGAAGGGGGAAAGCTGGTATTTCTTGGAGAAGATGTGATCTATTTGGGAGAAATGTGGCATTTCTGGAAGAAACTGTCCTCTTCTGGGGATAAAAGAGGTATTTGTGGGTGAAAAGGTCCTATTTGAAGGGGGAAACCTGGTATTTCTTGGAGAAGATGTGATCTATTTGGGAGAAATATGGCATGTCTGGAAGAAAATGTCCTATTTTGGGGATAAAAGTGGTATTTGAGGGTGACAAGGTCCTATTTGCAGGAGGAATGCTGGTATTTCTTGGAGAAGATGTGATATATTTGGGAGAAATGTGGCATTTCTGGAAGAAACTGTCCTCTTTTGGGGATAAAAGAGGTATTTGTGGGTGATAAGGTCGTATTTGAAGAGGGAAACCTGGTATTTCTTGGAGAAGATGTGATGTATTTGGGAGAAATGTGGCATTTCTGGAAGGAACTGTCCTCTTTTGGGGATAAAAAAGGTATTTGTGGTTGAAAAGGTCCTATTTGAAGGGGGAAAGCTGGTATTTCTTGGAGAAGATGTGATATATTTGGGAGAAATCTGGCATTTCTGGAACAAACTGTCCTATTTTGGGGATAAAACAGGTATTTGTGGGAGAAAAGGTCCTATTTGAAGGGGGAAAGCTGGATGTTCTTGCTGGAGATGTGATATATTTGGGAGAAATATGGCATGTCTGGAAGAAACTGTCCTCTTTTGGGGATAAAAGAGGTATTTGTGGTTGAAAAGGTCCTATTTCAAGGGGGAAACCTGGCATTTCTTGGAGAAGATTTGATATATTTGGGAGAAATGTGGCATTTCTGGAAGAAACTGTCCTATTTTGGGGATAAAAGAGGTATTTGTGGTTGAAAAGGTCCTATTTGAAGGGGGAAACGTGGTATTTCTTGGAGAAGATGTGGTCTATTTGGGAGAAATGTGGCATGTCTGGAATAAAGTGTCCTCTTTTGGGGATAAAAGAGGTATTTGTGGGTGAAAAGGTCCTATTTGAAGGGGGAAACCTGGTATTTCTTGGAGAAGACGTGATACATTTGGGAGAAATCTGGCCTTTCTGGCAGAAACTGTCCTATTTTGGGGAAAAAAGAGGTATATGTGGGAGAAAAGTTCCTATTTCAAGGGGGAAAGCTGGTATTTCTGTGGCCTTTCTGGAAGAAACTGTCCTCTTTTGGGGATAAAAGAGGTATTTGTGGGTGAAAAGGTCCTATTTGAAGGGGGAAACCTGGTATTTCTTGCAGAAGATGTGATATGTTTGGGTGAAATGTGGCATTTCTGGAAGAAACTGTCCTCTTTTGGGGATAAAAGAGGTATTTGTGGGTGAAAAGGTCCTATTTGAAGGGGAAAACCTGGTATTTCTTGGAGAAGATGTGATATATTTGGGAGAAATGTGGCATGTCTGGAAGAAACTGTCCTATTTGGGGGAGAAGCCTGCTATTAGTGGGTGAAAAGGTACTATTTGAAGGGGGAAACATGGTATTTCTTGGAGAAGATGTGATCTATTTGGGAGAAATGTGGCATTTCTGGAAGAAACTGTCCTCTTTTATGGATAAAAGAGGTATTTGTGGGTGAAAAGGTCCTATTTGATGGGGGAATCCTGGTATTTCTTGGAGAAGATGTGATATATTTGGGAGAAATGTGGCATGTCAGGGAGAAACTGTCCTCTTTTGGGATAAAACAGGTATTTGTGGGTGAAAAGGTCCTATTTGAAGGGAGAACCTGGTATTTCTTGGAGAAGATGTGATCTATTTGTGAGAAATGTGGCCTTTCTGGAAGAAACTGTGCTCTTTTGGGGATAAAACAGGTATTTGTGGGAGAAAAGGTCCTATTTGAAGGGGGAAACCTGGTATTTCTTGGAGAAGCTGTGCTATATTTGGGAGAAATGTGGTCTTTCTGGAAGAAAATGTCCTATTTGGAGGATAAAACAGGTATTTGTGGGAGAAAAGGTCCTATTTGAAGGGGGAAAGCTGGTATTTCTTGGAGAAGATGTGATCTATTTGGGAGAAATGTGGCTTTTCTGAAAGAAAATGTCCAATTTTGGAGATAAAAGAGGTATTTGTGGGTGAAAAGGTCCTATTTGAAGGGGGAAACGTGGTATTTCTTGGAGAAGATGTGATATGTTTGGGAGAAATGTGGCATGTCTGGAAGAAAATGTCCTCTTTTGGGGATAAAATAGGTATTTGGGGATGAAAAGGTCCTCTTTCAAGGGGGAAACCTGGTATTTCTTGGAGAAGATGTGATATATTTGGGAGAAATGTGGCCTTTCTGGCAGAAACTGTCCTCTTTTGGGGATAAAAGAGGTATTTGTGGGTGAAAAGGTCCTATTTCAAGGGGGAAACCTGGTATTTCTTGGAGAAGATGTGATATATTTGGGAGAAATGTGGCATTTCTGGAAGAAACTGTCCTCTTTTGGGGATAAAACAGGTATTTGTGGGTGAAAAGGTCCTATGTCAAGGGGTAAAGCTGGATGTTCTTGCAGGAGATGTGATATATGTGGGAGAAATGCGGCATTTCTGGAAGAAACTGTCGTATTTTGGGGATCAAAGAGGTATTTGTGGGTGAAAAGGTCCTATTTGAAGGGGGAAAGCTGGTATTTCTTGGAGAAGATGTGATATATTTGGGAGAAATGTGGCATGTCTGGAAGAAACTGTCCTCTTTTGGGGATAAAAGAGGTATTAGTGGGTGAGAAGGTCCTATTTGAAGGGGGAAACCTGGTATTTCTTGGAGAAGATGTGATCTATTTGGGAGAAATGTGGCATTTCTGGAAGAAACTGTCCGCTTTTGGGGGGAAAAGGCTGGTTTTTGTGGGAGAAAAGGTACTATTTCAGGAGAAATCCTGGTATTTCTTGGTGGAGAACTGATATGTTTATGAGAAATGTGGCATTTCTGGAAGAAACTGTCCTATTTTGGGGATAAAAGAGGTATTTGTGGGAGAAAAGGTCCTATTTGAAGGGGGAACGCTGGTATTTCTTGGTGAAGATGTGATATGTTTGGGAGAAATGTGGCATTTCTGGAAGAAACTGTCCTCTTTTGGGGATAAAAGAGGTATTAGTGGGTGAAAAGGTCCTATTTGAAGGGGGAAAGCTGTTAGTTTTACCTCTTTTATCCCCAAAAAAGATCAGTTTCTTCCAGAAATGCCACATTTCTCCCAAATATATCTCTTCCTCTCCAAGAAATACCAGGTTTCCCCCTTCAAATAGGACCTTTTCACCCACAAATACCTCTTTTATCCCCAAAATAGAACAGTTTCTTCCAGAAATGCCACATTTCTCCCAAATAGATCACATCTTCTCCAAGAAATACCAGCTTTCCCCCTTCAAATAGGAACTTTTCTCCCACAAATACCTCTTTTATCCCCAAAAGAGGACAGTTTCTTCCAGAAATGCCACATTTCTCCCAAACATATCACATCTTCTCCAAGAAATACCAGCGTTCCCCCTTCAAATAGGACCTTTTCTCCCAAAAATACCTCTTTTATCCCCAAAAGAGCACAGTTTCTTCCAGAAATGCCACATTTCTCCCAAATATATCACAACTCCTCCAAGAAATACCAGGTTTCCCCCTGGAAATAGGAACTCTTCACCCACAAATACCTGTTTTATGCCCAAAATACGACAGTTTCTTCCAGAAAGGCCACATATCTCCCAAACATATCACATCTTCTCCAAGAAATACCAGGTTTCCCCCTTCAAATAGGACCTTTTCACCCACAAATACCTGTTTTATCCCCAAAAGAGGACAGTTTCTTCCAGAAATGCCATATTTCTCCCAAACATATCACATCTTCTCCAAGAAATACCAGGTTTCCCCCTTCAAATAGGACCTTTTCACCCACAAAAAATTCTTTTATCCCCAAAATAGGACAGTTTCTTCCAGAAATGCCACATTTCTCCCAAATATATCACATCTTCTCCAAGAAAAACCAGGTTTCCCCCTGGAAATAGGAACTTTTCACCCAAAAATACCTCTTTTATGCCCAAAATACAACAGTTTCTTCCAGAAATGCCACATTTCTCCCAAATAGATCACATCTCCTGCAAGAACTACCAGGTTTCCCCCTTCAAATAGGACCTTTTCACCCACAAATACCACTTTTATCCCCAAAGTAGGACAGTTTCTTACAGACATGACAGATTTCTCACAAATATATCACATCTTCTCCAAGAAATACCACGTTTCCCCCTTCATATAGGACCTTCTCACCCACAAATACCTCTTTTATCCCCAAAAGAGGACAGTTTCTTCCAGGAATGCCAGATTTCTCCCAAATATAACACATCTTCTCCAAGAAATACCAGCTTTCCCCCTGAAAATAGGACCTTTACTCCTACAAATACCTCTTTTATCCCCAAAATAGGACAGTTTCTGCCATACATGCCATATTTCTCCCAAATATACCACATCTTCTCCAAGAAATACCACGTTTCCCCCTTCAAATAGGACCTTTTCACCCACAAATACCTGTTTCATCCCCAAAAGAGGACAGTTTCTTCCAGAAATGCCACATTTATCCCAAATATATCACATCTTCTCCAAGAAATACCAGGTTTCCCCCTTCAAATAGGACCTTTTCACCCACAAATACCTCTTTTATCCCCAAAATAGGACAGTTCTATCCAGACATGCCACATTTCTCCCAAATATATCACATCTTCTCCAAGAAATACCACGTTTCCCCCTTCAAATAGGAGCTTTTCCCCAAAAAAACCTCTTTTATCCCCAAAAGAGGACAGTTACTTCCAGAAATGCCAGATTTCTCCCAAATATTTCACATCTTCTCCAAGAAATACCAGCTTTCCCCCTTCAAATAGGACCTTTTCTCCCACAAATACCTGTTTTATCCCCAAAATATGACAGTTTCTTCCAGAAAGGCCAGATTTCTCCCAAATATATCACATCTTCTCCAAGAAATACCAGCTTTCCCCCTTCAAATAGGACCTTTGCTCCTACAAATACCTCTTTTATCCCCAAAATAGGACAGTTTCTGCCATACTTGCCATATTTCTCCCAAATATACCACATCTTCTCCAAGAAATACCACGTTTCCCCCTCGAAATAGGACCTTTTCACCCACAAATACCTGTTTCATCCCCAAAAGAGGACAGTTTCTTCCAGAAAGGCCACATTTCTCCCAAATATATCACATCTTCTCCAAGAAATACCAGCTTTCCCCCTTCAAATAGGACGTTTTCTCCCACAAATACCTGTATTATCCCTGAAATAGGACATTTTCTTCCAGAAATGCCACATTTCTCCCAAATATATCACATCTTCTCAAAGAAATACCAGCTTTCCCCCTTGTAATAAGACCTTTTCACCCACAAATACCTGTTTTATCCCCAAAAGAGGACAGTTTCTTCCAGAAATGCCACATTTCTCCCAAATATATCACATCTTCTCCAAGAAATACCAGCTTTCCCCCTTCAAATAGGACCTTTTCACCCACAAATACCTCTTTTATCCCTCAAATACGACACTTTCTTCCAGAAATGCCACATTTCTCCCAAATATATCACATCTTCTCCAAGAAATACCACGTTTCCCCCTTCAAATAGGACCTCTTCACCCACAAATACCTCTTTTATCCCCCAAATAGGACAGTTTCTTCCAGAAATGCCACATTTCTCCCAAATAGATCACATCTTCTCCAAGAAATACCACGTTTCCCCCTTCAAATAGGACCTTATCACCCACAAATACCACTTTTATCCCCAAAATAGGACAGTTTCTGCCAGAAAGGCCACATTTCTCCCAAACATATCACATCTTCTCCAAGAAATACTACGTTTCCCCCTTCAAATAGGACCTTTTCACCCACAAAAAATTCTTTTATCCCCAAAATAGGAAATTTTCTTCCAGAAATGCCACATTTCTCCCAAATATCTCACATCTTCTCCAAGAAATACCAGGTTTCCCCCTTGAATTAGGACCTTTTCACCCACAAATACCTCTTTATCCCTCAAATAGGACAGTTTCTTCCAGACATGCCACATTTCTCCCAAATATATCACATCTTCTCCAAGAAATACCAGGTTTCCCCCTTCAAATAGGACATTTTCACCCACAAATACCAGCCTTCTCCCCCCAAATAGGACAGTTTCGTCCAGAAATGCCACATTTCACCCAAACATATCACATCTTCTCCAAGAAATACCACGTTTCCCCCTTCAAATAGGACCTTTTCACCCACAAATACCTCTTTTATCCCCAAAATAGGACAGTTTCTTCCAGAAATGCCACATTTCTCCCAAATATATCACATCTTCTCCAAGAAATACCAGGTTTCCCCCTTCAAATAGGACCTTCTCACCCACTAATAGCAGGCTTCTCCCCCAAATAGGACGGTTTCTTCCAGACATGCCACATTTCTCCCAAATATATCACATCTTCTCCAAGAAATACCAGCTTTCCCCCTTCAAATAGGACCTTTTCACCCACAAATACCTCATTTATCCCCAAAATAGGACAGTTTCTTCCAGAAAGGCCACATTTCTCCCAAACATATCACATCTCCTCCAAGAAATACCACGTTTCCCCCTTCAAATAGGACCTTTTCACCCACAAATAGCTCTTTTATCCCCAAAAGAGGACAGTTTCTTCCAGAAATGCCACATTTCCCCCAAATAGATCACATCTTCTCCAAGAAAAACCAGGTTTCCCCCTGGAAATAGGAACTTTTCACCCAAAAATACCTGTTTTATGCCCAAAATACAACAGTTTCTTCCAGAAATGCCACATTTCTCCCAAATAGATCACATCTCCTGCAAGAACTTCCAGCTTTCCCCCTTCAAATAGGACCTTTTCACCCACAAATACCACTTTTATCCCCAAAGTACGACAGATTCTTCCAGACATGCCAGATTTCTCCCAAATAGATCACATCTTCTCCAAGAAATACCAGCTTTACCCCTTCAAATAGGACCTTGTCACCCACAAATACCACTTTTATCCCCAAAATAGGACAGTTTCTTCCAGACATGCCACATTTCTCCCAAATAGATCACATCTTCTCCAAGAAATACCAGGATTCTTCCTGAAATATGACCTTTTCTCCCACAAATACCACCATTCTCACACCAGTTAGGACATTTTCTTCCAGAAAGGCCAGATTTCTCCCAAATAGATCACATCTTCTCCAAGAAATACCACGTTTCCCCCTGGAAATAGGACATTTTCACCCACAAATACCTCTTTTATCCCCAAAATAGGACAGTTTCTTCCGGACATGCCACATTTCTCCCAAACATATCACATCTTCTCCAAGAAATAACAGCTTTCCCCCTTCAAATAGGACCTTTTCCCCAAAAAAACTTCTTTTATCCCCAAAAGAGGACAGTTTCTTCCAGGAATGCCAGATTTCTCCCAAATATATCACATCTTCTCCAAGAAATACCAGCTTTCCCCCTGGAAATAGGAACTTTACTCCTACAAATACCTCTTTTATCCCCAAAATAGTACAGTTTCTGCCATACATGCCATATTTCTCCCAAATATACCACATCTTCTCCATGAAATACCAGCTTTCCCCCTTCAAATAGGAACTTTTCACCCACAAATACCTCTTTTATCCCCAAAATAGGACAGTTTCTTCCAGAAAAGCCACATTTCCCCCAAATATATCACATCTTCTCCAAGAAATACCAGCTTTCCCCCTTCAAATAGGACCTTTTCAACCACAAATACCTCTTTTATCCCCAAAATAGGACAGTTTCTTCCAGAAAGGCCAGATTTCTCCCAAATATATCACATCTTCTCCAAGAAATACCACGTTTCCCCCTTCAAATAGGACCTTTTCAACCACAAATACCTCTTTTATCCCCAAAAGAGGACAGTTTCTTCCAGAAATGCCACATTTCTCCCAAATATATCACGTCTTCTCCAAGAAATACCACGTTTCCCCCTTCAAATAGGACCTTTTCTCCCACAAATACCTCTTTTATCCCCAAAAGAGCACAGTTTCTTCCTGACATGCCACATTTCTCCCAAATATATCACATCTTCTCCAAGAAATACCAGCTTTCCCCCTTCAAATAGGACCTTTTCACCCACAAATACCTATTTTATCCCCAAAAGAGGACAGTTTCTTCCAGAAAGGCCACATTTCTCCCAAATATATCACATCTCCTCCTACAAATACCAGGTTTCCCCCTTCAAATACGACCTTTTCACCCACAAATACCTCTTTTATCCCCAAAAGAGGACAGTTTCTTCCAGACATGCCACATTTCCCCCAAATATATCACATCTTCTCCAAGAAATAACAGGTTTCCCCCTGGAAATAGGAACTTTTCACCCACAAATACCTGTTTTATGCCCAAAATACAACAGTTTCTTCCAGAAATGCCACATTTCTCCCAAATATATCACATCTCCTGCAAGAACTACCAGGTTTCCCCCTTCAAATAGGACCTTTTCACCCACAAATACCACTTTTATCCCCAAAGTACGACAGATTCTTCCAGACATGCCAGATTTCTCCCAAATAGATCACAACTCCTCCAAGAAATACCAGGTTTCCCCCTTCAATTAGGACCTTTTCTCCATGAAATACCTCTTTTATCCCCAAAAGAGGACAGTTTCTTCCAGAAAAGCCACATTTCCCCCAAATATATCACATCTTCTCCAAGAAAAACCAGGTTCCCCCCTTCAAATAGGAACTTTTCTCCATGAAATACCTCTTATATCCCCAAAAGAGGACAGTTTCTTCCTGACATGCCACATTTCTCCCAAATATATCACATCTTCTCCAAGAAATACCAGCTTTCCCACTTCAAATAGGACCTTTTCACCCACTAATACCTCTTTTATCCCCAAAAGAGGACAGTTTCTTCCAGAAATGCCACATTTCTCCCAAATATATCACATCTTCTCCAAGAAATACCACGTTTCCCCCTTCAAATAGGAACTTTTCTCCCACAAATACCTCTTTTATCCCCAAAAGAGCACAGTTTCTTCCTGACATGCCACATTTCTCCCAAATATATCACATCTTCTCCAAGAAATACCAGCTTTCCCCCTTCAAATAGGACCTTTTCACCCACAAATACCTCTTTTATCCCCAAAATAGGACATTTTCTTCCAGAAATGCCACATTTCTCCCAAATATATCACATCTCCTCCTAGAAATACCAGGTTTCCCCCTTCAAATAGGACCTTTTCACCCACAAATACCTCTTTTATCCCCAAAAGAGGACAGTTTCTTCCAGAAATGCCACATTTCCCCCAAATATATCACATCTTCTCCAAGAGAAACGAGGTTTCCCCCTTCAAATAGGAACTTTTCACCCAAAAATACCTGTTCTATCCCCATAAGAGGACAGTTTCTTCCAGAAATGCCACATTTCTCCCAAATATATCACATCTTCTCCAAGAAATACCACGTTTCCCCCTTCAAATAGGACCTTTTCACCCAAAAATACCTCTTTGATTCCCAAAATAGGACAGTTTCTTCCAGAAATGCCACATTTCTCCCAAATATATCACATCTTCTCCAAGAAATACCACGTTTCCCCCTTCAGATAGGACCTTCTCACCCACAAATACCTCTTTTATCCCCAAAAGAGGACAGTATCTTCCAGAAATGCCACATTTCTCCAAATATATCACAACTCCTCCAAGAAATACCAGGTTTCCCCCTTCAATTAGGACCTTTTCTCCATGAAATACCTCTTTTATCCCCAAAAGAGGACAGTTTCTTCCAGAAAAGCCACATTTCTCCCAAATATAGCACATCTTCTCCAAGAAATACCAGGTTTCCCCCTTCAAATAGGAACTTTTCTCCATGAAATACCTCTTTTATCCCCAAAAGAGGACAGTTTCTTCCAGAAATGCCACATTTCTCCCAAATATATCACATCTTCTCCAAGAAATACCACGTTTCCCCCTTCAAATAGGACCTTCTCACCCACAAATACCTCTTTTATCCCCAAAAGAGGACAGTTTCTTCCAGAAATGCCACATTTCTCCCAAATAGATCACAACTCCTCCAAGAAATACCAGGTTTCCCCCTTCAATTAGGACCTTTTCTCCATGAAATACCTCTTTTATCCCCAAAAGAGGACAGTTTCTTCCAGAAAAGCCACATTTCCCCCAAATATATCACATCTTCTCCAAGAAAAACCTGGTTCCCCCCTTCAAATAGGAACTTTTCTCCATGAAATACCTCTTATATCCCCAAAAGAGGACAGTTTCTTCCAGAAATGCCACATTTCCCCCAAATATATCACATCTTCTCCAAGAAATACCAGCTTTCCCCCTTCAAATAGGACCTTTTCACCCACAAAAAATTCTTTTATCCCCAAAATAGGACAGTTTCTTCCAGAAATGCCACATTTCTCCCAAACATATCACATCTTCTCCAAGAAATACCACGTTTCCCCCTTCAAATAGGAACTTTTCTCCCACAAATACCTCTTTTATCCCCAAAAGAGGACAGTTTCGTCCAGAAATGCCACATTTCTCCCAAATATATCACATCTCCTCCTACAAATACCAGGTTTCCCCCTTCAAATAGGACCTTTTCACCCACAAATACCTCTTTTATCCCCAAAAGAGGACAGTTTCTTCCAGAAATGCCACATTTCCCCCAAATATATCACATCTTCTCCAAGAAAAACCAGGTTTCCCCCTGGAAATAGGAACTTTTCACCCACAAATACCTGTTTTATGCCCAAAATACAACAGTTTCTTCCAGAAATGCCACATTTCTCCCAAATAGATCACATCTCCTGCAAGAACTACCAGGTTTCCCCCTTCAAATAGGACCTTTTCACCCACAAATACCACTTTTATCCCCAAAGTACGACAGATTCTTCCAGACATGCCAGATTTCTCCCAAATATATCACATCTTCTCCAAGAAATACCAGCTTTCCCCCTTCAAATAGGACCTTTTCACCCACAAATACCTGTTTTATCCCCAAAAGAGGACAGTTTCTTCCAGACATGCCACATTTCTCCCAAATATATCCCATCTTCTCCAAGAAATACCAGGATTCTTCCTGAAATATGACCTTTTCTCCCACAAATACCACCATTCTCACACCAGTTAGGACATTTTCTTCCAGAAAGGCCAGATTTCTCCCAAATAGATCACATCTTCTCCAAGAAATACCACGTTTCCCCCTTCAAATAGGACCTTCACACCCACAAATACCTCTTTTATCCCCAAATGAGGACAGTTTCTGCCAGAAATGCCACATTTCTCCCAAATAGATCACAACTCCTCCAAGAAATACCAGGTTTCGCCCTTCAAATAGGACCTTTTCTCCATGAAATACCTCTTTTATCCCCAAAAGAGGACAGTTTCTTCCAGAAAAGCCACATTTCCCCCAAATATATCACATCTTCTCCAAGAAAAACCAGGTTCCCCCCTTCAAATAGGAACTTTTCTCCATGAAATACCTCTTATATCCCCAAAAGAGGACAGTTTCTTCCAGAAATGCCACATTTCCCCCAAATATATCACATCTTCTCCAAGAAATACCAGGTTTCCCCCTTCAAATAGGACCTTCACACCCACAAATACCTCTTTTACCCCCAAAAGAGGACAGTTTCTTCCAGAAATGCCACATTTCTCCCAAATATATCACATCTTCTCCAAGAAATACCACGTTTCCCCCTTCAAATAGGAACTTTTCTCCCACAAATACCTCTTTTATCCCCAAAAGAGCACAGTTTCTTCCTGACATGCCACATTTCTCCCAAATATATCACATCTTCTCCAAGAAATACCAGCTTTCCCCCTTCAATTAGGACCTTTTCACCCACAAATACCTCTTTTATCCCCAAAATAGGACAGTTTCTTCCAGAAAGGCCACATTTCTCCCAAATATATCACATCTCCTCCTAGAAATACCAGGTTTCCCCCTTCAAATAGGACCTTTTCACCCACAAATACCACTTTTATCCCCAAAAGAGGACAGTATCTTCCAGAAATGCCACATTTCCCCCAAATATATCACATCTTCTCCAAGAAAAACCAGGTTTCCCCCTTCAAATAGGAACTTTTCTCCCACAAATACCTGTTCTATCCCCATAAGAGGACAGTTTCTTCCAGAAATGCCACATTTCTCCTAAATATATCACATCTTCTCCAAGAAATACCACGTTTCCCCCTTCAAATAGGACCTTTTCACCCACAAATACCTCTTTGATCCCCAAAATAGGACAGTTTCTTCCAGAAATGCCACATTTCTCCCAAATATATCACATCTTCTCCAAGAAATACCACGTTTCCCCCTTCAGATAGGACCTTCTCACCCACAAATACCTCTTTTATCCCCAAAAGAGGACAGTATCTTCCAGAAATGCCACATTTCTCCAAATATATCACAACTCCTCCAAGAAATACCAGGTTTCCCCCTTCAATTAGGACCTTTTCTCCATGAAATACCTCTTTTATCCCCAAAAGAGGACAGTTTCTTCCAGAAATGCCACATTTCTCCCAAATATAGCACATCTTCTCCAAGAAATACCAGGTTTCCCCCTTCAAATAGGAACTTTTCTCCATGAAATACCTCTTTTATCCCCAAAAGAGGACAGTTTCTTCCAGGAATGCCACATTTCTCCCAAATATATCACATCTTCTCCAAGAAATACCACGTTTCCCCCTTCAAATAGGACCTTCTCACCCACAAATACCTCTTTTATCCCCAAAAGAGGACAGTTTCTTCCAGAAATGCCACATTTCTCCCAAATAGATCAAAACTCCTCCAAGAAATACCAGGTTTCCCCCTTCAATTAGGACCTTTTCTCCATGAAATACCTCTTTTATCCCCAAAAGAGGACAGTTTCTTCCAGAAAAGCCACATTTCCCCCAAATATATCACATCTTCTCCAAGAAAAACCTGCTTCCCCCTTCAAATAGGAACTTTTCTCCATGAAATACCTATTTTATCCCCAAAAGAGGACAGTTTCTTCCAGAAATGCCACATTTCCCCCAAATATATCACATCTTCTCCAAGAAATACCAGGTTTCCCCCTTCAAATAGGACCTTCTCACCCACAAATACCTCTTTTATCCCCAAAAGAGGACAGTTTCTTCCAGAAATGCCACATTTCTCCCAAATATATCACATCTTCTCCAAGAAATACCACGTTTCCCCCTTCAAATAGGACCTTTTCACCCACAAAAAATTCTTTTATCCCCAAAATAGGACAGTTTCTTCCAGAAATGCCACATTTCTCCCAAACATATCACATCTTCTCCAAGAAATACCACGTTTCCCCCTTCAAATAGGAACTTTTCTCCCACAAATACCTCTTTTATCCCCAAAAGAGGACAGTTTCTTCCAGAAATGATACATTTCTTTCAAATATAGCACATCTTCTCCAAGAAATACCAGCTTTCCGCCTTCAAATAGGACCTTTTCACCCACAAATACCTATTTTATCCCCAAAAGAGGACAGTTTCTTCCAGAAAGGCCACATTTCTCCCAAATATATCACATCTCCTCCTACAAATACCAGGTTTCCCCCTTCAAATAGGACCTTTTCACCCACAAATACCTCTTTTATCCCCAAAAGAGGACAGTTTCTTCCAGACATGCCACATTTCCCCCAAATATATCACATCTTCTCCAAGAAAAACCAGGTTTCCCCCTGGAAATAGGAACTTTTCACCCACAAATACCTGTTTTATGCCCAAAATACGACAGTTTCTTCCAGAAATGCCACATTTCTCCCAAATAGATCACATCTCCTGCAAGAACTACCAGGTTTCCCCCTTCAAATAGGACCTTTTCACCCACAAATACCACCCCAAAGTACGACAGATTCTTCCAGACATGCCAGATTTCTCCCAAATATATCACATCTTCTCCAAGAAATACCAGCTTTCCCCCTTCAAATAGGACCTTTTCACCCACAAATACCTGTTTTATCCCCAAAAGAGGACAGTTTCTTCCAGACATGCCACATTTCTCCCAAATATATCCCATCTTCTCCAAGAAATACCAGGATTCTTCCTGAAATATGACCTTTTCTCCCACAAATACCACCATTCTCACACCAGTTAGGACATTTTCTTCCAGAAAGGCCAGATTTCTCCCAAATAGATCACATCTTCTCCAAGAAATACCACGTTTCCCCCTTCAAATAGGACCTTTTCACCCACAAATACCTCTTTTATCCCCAAAATAGGACAGTTTCTTCCGGACATGCCACATTTCTCCCAAACATATCACATCTTCTCCAAGAAATACCAGGTTTCCCCCTTCAAATAGGACCTTTTCACCCACAAATACCTCTTTTATCCCCAAAAGAGGACAGTTTCTTCCAGAAATGGCACATTTCTCCCAAACATATCACGTCTCCTCCAAGAAATACCAGGATTCCTCCTGATATAGGAACTTTTCTCCCACAAATACCACCCTTCTCCCCCCAAATAGGACATTTTCTTCCAGACATGCCACATTTCTCCCAAATAGATCACATCTTCTCCAAGAAATACCAGGTTTTCCCCTGGAAATAGGACCTGTTCACCAACAAATACCTGTTCTATCCCCATAAGAGGACAGTTTCTTCCAGAAATGCCACATTTCTCCCAAATATATCACATCTTCTCCAAGAAATACCACGTTTCCCCCTTCAAATAGGACCTTTTCCCCAAAAAAACCTCTTTTATCCCCAAAAGAGGACAGTTTCTTCCAGACATGCCACATTTCTCCCAAATATATCACATCTTCTCCAAGAAAGACCACGTTTCCCCCTTCAAATAGGACCTTCTCACCCACAAATACCTCTTATATCCCCAAAAGAGGACAGTTTCTTCCAGAAATGCCACATTTCCCCCAAATATATCACATCTTCTCCAAGAAATACCAGGTTTCCCCCTTCAAATAGGACCTTCTCACCCACAAATACCTCTTTTATCCCCAAAATAGGACAGTTTCTTCCAGAAATGCCACATTTCTGCCAAATATATCACATCTTCTCCAAGAAATACCACGTTTCCCCCTTCAAATAGGAACTTTTCTCCCACAAATACCTCTTTTATCCCCAAAAGAGCACAGTTTCTTCCTGACATGCCACATTTCTCCCAAATATATCACATCTTCTCCAAGAAATACCAGCTTTCCCCCTTCAAATAGGACCTTTTCACCCACAAATACCTCTTTTATCCCCAAAAGTGGACAGTTTCTTCCAGAAAGGCCATATTTCTCCCAAATATATCACATCTCCTCCAAGAAATAACAGGTTTCCCCCTTCAAATAGGACCTTTTCACCCACAAATACCTCTTTTATCCCCAAAAGAGGACAGTTTCTTCCAGAAATGCCACATTTCCCCCAAATATATCACATCTTCTCCAAGAAAAACCAGGTTTCCCCCTGGAAATAGGAAATTTTCACCCAAAAATACCTGTTCTATCCCCATAAGAGGACAGTTTCTTCCAGAAATGCCACATTTCTCCCAAATATATCACATCTTCTCCAAGAAATACCACGTTTCCCCCTTCAAATAGGACCTTTTCACCCACAAATACCTCTTTGATCCCCAAAATAGGACAGTTTCTTCCAGGAATGCCACATTTCTCCCAAATATATCACATCTTCTCCAAGAAATACCACGTTTCCCCCTTCAGATAGGACCTTCTCACCCACAAATACCTCTTTTATCCCCAAAAGAGGACAGTTTCTTCCAGAAATGCCACATTTCTCCAAATATATCACAACTCCTCCTAGAAATACCAGGTTTCCCCCTTCAATTAGGACCTTTTCTCCATGAAATACCTCTTTTATCCCCAAAAGAGGACAGTTTCTTCCAGAAAAGCCACATTTCTCCCAAATATAGCACATCTTCTCCAAGAAATACCAGGTTTCCCCCTTCAAATAGGAACTTTTCTCCATGAAATACCTCTTTTATCCCCAAAAGAGGACAGTTTCTTCCAGAAATGCCACATTTCCCCCAAATGTATCACATCTTCTCCAAGAAATACCAGGTTTCCCCCTTCAAATAGGACCTTCTCAGCCACAAATACCTCTTTTATCCCCAAAATAGGACAGTTTCTTCCAGAAATGCCACATTTCTCCCAAATAGATCACATCTTCTCCAAGAAATACCAGGTTTCCCCCTTCAAATAGGACCTTTTCACCCACAAAAAAATCTTTTATCCCCAAAATAGGACAGTTTCTTCCAGAAATGCCACATTTCTCCCAAATATATCACATCTTCTCCAAGAAATACCACGTTTCCCCCTTCAAATAGGAACTTTTCTCCCACAAATACCTCTTTTATCCCCAAAAGAGCACAGTTTCTTCCTGACATGCCACATTACTCCCAAATATATCACATCTTCTCCAAGAAATACCAGCTTTCCCCCTTCAAATAGGACCTTTTCTCCCACAAATACCTATTTTATCCCCAAAAGAGGACAGTTTCTTCCAGAAAGGCCACATTTCTCCCAAATATATCACATCTCCTCCTCCAATTACCAGGTTTCCCCCTTCAAATAGGACCTTTTCACCCACAAATACCTCTTTTATCCCCAAAAGAGGACAGTTTCTTCCAGACATGCCACATTTCCCCCAAATATATCACATCTTCTCCAAGAAAAACCAGGTTTCCCCCTGGAAATAGGAACTTTTCACCCACAAATACCTGTTTTATGCCCAAAATACGACAGTTTCTTCCAGAAATGCCACATTTCTCCCAAATAGATCACATCTCCTGCAAGAACTACCAGGTTTCCCCCTTCAAATAGGACCTTTTCACCCACAAATACCACTTTTATCCCCAAAGTACGACAGATTCTTCCAGACATGCCAGATTTCTCCCAAATATATCACATCTTCTCCAAGAAATACCAGCTTTCCCCCTTCAAATAGGACCTTTTCACCCACAAATACCTCTTTTATCCCCAAAAGAGGACAGTTTCTTCCAGACATGCCACATTTCTCCCAAATATATCCCATCTTCTCCAAGAAATACCAGGATTCTTCCTGAAATATGACCTTTTCTCCCACAAATACCACCATTCTCACACCAGTTAGGACATTTTCTTCCAGAAAGGCCAGATTTCTCCCAAATAGATCACATCTTCTCCAAGAAATACCACGTTTCCCCCTTCAAATAGGACCTTTTCACCCACAAATACCTCTTTTATCCCCAAAATAGGACAGTTTCTTCCGGACATGCCACATTTCTCCCAAACATATCACATCTTCTCCAAGAAATACCAGGGTTCCCCCTTCAAATAGGACCTTTTCACCCACAAATACCTGTTTTATCCCCAAAAGAGGACAGTTTCTTCCAGAAATGGCACATTTCTCCCAAACATATCACGTCTCCTCCAAGAAATACCAGGATTCCTCCTGATATAGGAACTTTTCTCCCACAAATACCACCCTTCTCCCCCCAAATAGGACATTTTCTTCCAGACATGCCACATTTCTCCCAAATAGATCACATCTTCTCCAAGAAATACCAGGTTTTCCCCTGGAAATAGGACATGTTCACCAACAAATAACTGTTCTATCCCCATAAGAGGACAGTTTCTTCCAGAAATGCCACATTTCTCCCAAATATATCACATCTTCTCCAAGAAATACCACGTTTCCCCCTTCAAATAGGACCTTTTCCCCAAAAAAACCTCTTTTATCCCCAAAAGAGGACAGTTTGTTCCAGGAATGCCACATTTCTCCCAAATATATCACATCTTCTCCAAGAAATACCACGTTTCCCCCTTCAAATAGGACCTTATCACCCACAAATACCTCTTTTATCCCCAAAAGAGGACAGTTTCTGCCAGAAATGCCACATTTCCCCCAAATATATCACAACTCCTCCAAGAAATACCAGGTTTCCCCCTTCAATTAGGACCTTTTCTCCATGAAATACCTCTTTTATCCCCAAAAGAGGACAGTTTCTTCCAGAAAAGCCACAATTCCCCCAAATATATCACATCTTCTCCAAGAAATACCACGTTTCCCCCTTCAAATAGGAACTATTCTCCGTGAAATACCTCTTATATCCCCAAAAGAGGACAGTTTCTTCCAGAAATGCCACATTTCTCCCAAATATATCACATCTTCTCCAAGAAATACCAGGTTTCCCCCTTCAAATAGGACCTTCTCACCCACAAATACCTCTTTTATCCCCAAAATAGGACAGTTTCTTCCAGACATGCCACATTTCTCCCAAATATATCACATCTTCTCCAAGAAATACCAGCTTTCCCCCTTCAAATAAGACCTTTTCACCCACAAAAAATTCTTTTATCCCCAAAATAGGACAGTTTCTTCCAGAAATGCCACATTTCTCCCAAATATATCACATCTTCTCCAAGAAATACCACGTTTCCCCCTTCAAATAGGAACTTTTCTCCCACAAATACCTCTTTTATCCCCAAAAGAGCACAGTTTCTTCCTGACATGCCACATTTCTCCCAAATATATC
The DNA here is from genome assembly GCA_030408155.1 of Lophura swinhoii. Taxonomy (NCBI): domain Eukaryota; kingdom Metazoa; phylum Chordata; class Aves; order Galliformes; family Phasianidae; genus Lophura; species Lophura swinhoii. Next base: position 885,372 of record CM059457.1, read on the forward strand.
ACATCTTCTCCAAGAAATACCAGCTTTCCACCTTCAAATAGGACCTTTTCTCCATGAAATACCTCTTTTATCCCCAAAAGAGGACAGTTTCTTCCAGAAATGCCACATTTCTCCCAAATATATCACATCTCCTCCAAGAAATACCAGCTTTCCCCCTTCAAATAGGACCTTTTCACCCACAAATACCTCTTTTATCCCCAAAAGAGCACAGTTTCTTCCAGACATGCCACATTTCTCCCAAATAGATCACATCTTCTCCAAGAAAAACCAGGTTTCCCCCTGGAAATAGGAACTTTTCACCCAAAAATACCTGTTCTATCCCCATAAGAGGACAGTTTCTTCCAGAAATGCCACATTTCTCCCAAATATATCACATCTTCTCCAAGAAATACCACGTTTCCCCCTTCAAATAGGACCTTCTCACCCACAAATACCTCTTTTATCCCCAGAAGAGGACAGTTTCTTCCAGAAATGCCACATTTCTCCAAATATATCACAACTCCTCCAAGAAATACCAGGTTTCCCCCTTCAAATAGGACCTTTTCTTCATGAAATACCTCTTTTATCCCCAAAAGAGGACAGTTTCTTCCAGAAAAGCCACATTTCCCCCAAATATATCACATCTTCTCCAAGAAATACCGGGTTTCCCCCTTCAAATAGGACCTTTTCACCCACAAAAAATTCTTTTATCCCCAAAATAGGACAGTTTCTTCCAGAAATGCCACATTTCTCCCAAATATATCACATCTTCTCCAAGAAATACCACGTTTCCCCCTTCAAATAGGAACTTTTCTCCCACAAATACCTCTTTTATCCCCAAAATAGGACAGTTTCTTCCTGACATGCCACATTTCTCCCAAATATATCACATCTTCTCCAAGAAATACCAGCTTTCCCCCTTCAAATAGGACCTTTTCACCCACAAATACCTCTTTTATCCCCAAAAGACGACAGTTTCTTCCAGAAAGGCCACATTTCTCCCAAATATATCACATCTCCTCCTAGAAATACCAGGTTTCCCCCTTCAAATAGGACCTTTTCACCCACAAATACCTCTTTTATCCCCAAAAGAGGACAGTTTCTTCCAGAAATGCCACATTTCCCCCAAATATATCACATCTTCTCCAAGAAATAACAGGTTTCCCCCTGGAAATAGGAACTTTTCACCCAAAAATACCTGTTTTATGCCCAAAATACGACAGTTTCTTCCAGAAATGCCAAATTTCTCCCAAATAGATCACATCTCCTGCAAGAACTACCAGGTTTCCCCCTTCAAATAGGACCTTTTCACCCACAAATACCACTTTTATCCCCAAAGTACGACAGATTCTTCCAGACATGCCACATTTCTCCCAAATATATCCCATCTTCTCCAAGAAATACCAGGATTCTTCCTGAAATATGACCTTTTCTCCCACAAATACCTCCATTCTAACACCAGTAAGGACATTTTCTTCCAGAAAGGCCAGATTTCTCCCAAATAGATCACATCTTCTCCAAGAAATACCACGTTTCCCCCTTCAAATAGGACCTTTTCACCCACAAATACCTCTTTTATCCCCAAAATAGGACAGTTTCTTCCGGACATGCCACATTTCTCCCAAACATATCACATCTTCTCCAAGAAATACCAGGTTTCCCCCTTCAAATAGGACCTTTTCCCCAAAAAAACCTCTTTTATTCCCAAAAGAGGACAGTTACTTCCAGGAATGCCAGATTTCTCCCAAATATACCACATCTTCTCCAAGAAATACCAGCTTTCCCCCTTCAAATAGGACCTTTACTCCTACAAATACCTCTTTTATCCCCAAAATAGGACAGTTTCTGCCATACATGCCATATTTCTCCGAAATATACCACATCTTCTCCATGAAATACCAGCTTTCCCCCTTCAAATAGGACCTTTTCACCCACAAATACCTGTTTCATCCCCAAAAGAGGACAGTTTCTTCCAGGAATGCCAGATTTCTCCCAAATATATCACATCTTCTCCAAGAAATACCAGCTTTCCCCCTTCAAATAGGACCTTTTCAACCACTAATACCTCTTTTATCCCCCAAATAGGACACTTTCTTCCAGAAATGCCACATTTCTCCCAAATATATCACATCTTCTCCAAGAAATACCAGCTTTCCCCCTTCAAATAGGACCTTTTCACCCACAAATACCACTTTTATCCCCAAAATAGGACAGTTTCTGCCAGAAATGCCACATTTCTCCCAAACATATCACATCCTCTCCAAGAAATACCAGCTTTCCACCTTCAAATAGGACCTTTTCACCCACTAATAGCTGGCTTCTCCCCCAAATAGGACAGTTTCTACCAGAAATGCCACATTTCTCCCAAATATATCACATCTTCTCCAAGAAATACCAGGTTTCCCCCTTCAAATAGGACCTTTTCACCCACAAATACCTGTTTTATCCCCAAAAGAGGACAGTTTCTTCCAGAAATGCCATATTTCACCCAAACATATCACATCTTCTCCAAGAAATACCAGGTTTCCCCCTTGAAATAGGACCTTTTCACCCACAAATACCTGTTTTATCCCCAAAAGAGGACAGTTTCTTCCAGAAATGGCACATTTCTCCCAAACATATCACGTCTCCTCCAAGAGATACCAGGCTTCCTCCTGAAATAGGACATTTTCTCCCACAAGTACCAGCCTTCTCCCCCCAAATAGGACATTTTCTTCCAGACATGCCACATTTCTCCCAAATATATCACATCTTCTTCAAGAAATACCAGGTTTTCCCCTGGAAATAGGACCTTTTCACCCACAAATACCTGTTCTATCCCCATAAGAGGACAGTTTCTTCCAGAAATGCCACATTTCTCCCAAATAGATCACATCTTCTCCAAGAAATACCAGGATTCCCCCGTCAAATAGGACCTTCTCACCCACAAATACCTCTTTTATCCCCAAAAGAGGACAGTTTCTTCCAGACATGCCACATTTCTCCCAAATATATCACATCTTCTCCAAGAAATAACAGGGTTCCCCCTGGAAATAGGAACTTTTCTCCCACAAATACCTCTTTTATCCCCAAAAGAGGACAGTTTCTTCCAGAAATGCCACATTTCTCCCAAATATATCACATCTCCTCCTAGAAATACCAGGTTTCCCCCTTCAAATAGGACCTTTTCTCCATAAAATACCTCTTTTATCCCCAGAAGAGGACAGTTTCTTCCAGAAAGGCCACATTTCTCCCAAATATATATCATCTTCTCCAAGAAATACCAGGTTTTCCCCTGGAAATAGGACCTTTTCAACCACTAATACCTCTTTTATCCCGAATAGAGGACAGTTTCTTCCAGAAATGCCACATTTCTCCCAAATATATCACATCTTCTCCAAGAAATACCAGGATTCCCCCTTCAAATAGGACCTTCTCACCCAAAACTACCAGCCTTCTCCCCCCAAATTGGACATTTTCTTCCAGAAAGGCCACATTTCTCCCAAATATATCACATCTTCTCCAAGAAATACCAGGTTTCCCCCTTCAAATAGGACCTTTTCACCCACAAATACCTCTTTTATCCCCAATAGAGGACAGTTTCTTCCAGAAATGCCATATTTCACCCAAACATATCACCTCTTCTCCAAGAAATACCAGGTTTCCCCCTTCAAATAGGACCTTTTCACCCACAAATACCTGTTTTATCCCCAAAATAGGACAGTTTCTTCCAGAAATGGCACATTTCTCCCAAACATATCACGTCTCCTCCAAGAAATACCAGGCTTCCTCCTGAAATAGGACATTTTCTCCCACAAGTACCAGCCTTCTCCCCCCAAATAGGACATTTTCTTCCAGAAAGGCCACATTTCTCCCAAATATATCACATCTTCTTCAAGAAATACCAGGTTTTCCCCTGGAAATAGGACCTTTTCACCCACAAATACCTGTTCTATCCCCATAAGAGGACAGTTTCTTCCAGAAATGCCACATTTCTCCCAAATATCTCACATCTTCTCCAAGAAATACCAGGTTTCCTCCTTCAAATAGGAACTTTTCTCCCACAAATACCTCTTTTATCCCCAAAAGAGGACAGTTTCTTCCAGACATGCCACATTTCTCCCAAATATATCACATCTTCTCCAAGAAATACCAGCTTTCCCCCTTCAAATAGGACCTTTTCACCCACAAATACCTATTTTATCCCCAAAAGACGACAGTTTCTTCCAGAAAGGCCACATTTCTCCCAAATATATCACATCTCCTCCTAGAAATACCAGGTTTCCCCCTTCAAATAGGACCTTTTCACCCACAAATACCTCTTTTATCCCCAAAAGAGGACAGTTTCTTCCAGAAATGCCACATTTCCCCCAAATATATCACATCTTCTCCAAGAAAAACCAGGTTTCCCCCTGGAAATAGGAACTTTTCACCCAGAAATACCTGTTTTATGCCCAAAATACGACAGTTTCTTCCAGAAATGCCACATTTCTCCCAAATAGATCACATCTCCTGCAAGAACTACCAGGTTTCCCCATTCAAATAGGACCTTTTCTCCCACAAATACCACTTTTATCCCCAAAGTACGACAGATTCTTCCAGACATGCCAGATTTCTCCCAAATATATCACATCTTCTCCAAGAAATACCAGCTTTCCCCCTTCAAATAGGACCTTTTCACCCACAAATACCTCTTTTATCCCCAAAAGAGGAGAGTTTCTTCCAGACATGCCACATTTCTCCCAAATATATCACATCTTCTCCAAGAAATACCAGGATTCTTCCTGAAATATGACCTTTTCTCCCACAAATTCCACCATTCTAACACCAGTTAGGACATTTTCTTCCAGAAAGGCCAGATTTCTCCCAAATAGATCACATCTTCTCCAAGAAATACCACGTTTCCCCCTTCAAATAGGACCTTTTCACCCACAAATACCTCTTTTATCCCCAAAAGAGGACAGTTTCTTCCGGACATGCCACATTTCTCCCAAACATATCACATCTTCTCCAAGAAATACCAGGTTTCCCCCTTCAAATAGGACCTTTTCCCCCAAAAAAACCTCTTTTATTCCCAAAAGACGACAGTTACTTCCAGGAATGCCAGATTTCTCCCAAATATACCACATCTTCTCCAAGAAATACCAGCTTTCCCCCTTCAAATAGGACCTTTACTCCTACAAATACCTCTTTTATCCCCAAAATAGGACAGTTTCTGCCATACATGCCATATTTCTCCGAAATATACCACATCTTCTCCATGAAATACCAGCTTTCCCCCTTCAAATAGGACCTTTTCACCCACAAATACCAGTTTCATCCCCAAAAGAGGACAGTTTCTTCCAGGAATGCCACATTTCTCCCAAATAGATCACATCTTCTCCAAGAAATGCCACGTTTCCCCCTTCAAATAGGACCTTTTCACCCACAAATACCTGTTTTATCCCCAAAAGAGGACAGTTTCTTCCAGAAATGGCACATTTCTCCCAAACATATCACGTCTCCTCCAAGAAATACCAGGCTTCCTCCTGAAATAGGACATTTTCTCCCACAAGTACCAGCCTTCTACCCCCAAATAGGACATTTTCTTCCAGACATGCCACATTTATCCCAAATATATCACATCTTCTCCAAGAAATAACAGGGTTCCCCCTTCAAATAGGAACTTTTCTCCCACGAATACCTCTTTTATCCCCAAAAGAGGACAGTTTCTTCCAGAAATGCCTCATTTCTCCCAAATATATCACACCTTCTCCTAGAAATACCAGTTTTCCCCCTTCAAATAGGACCTTTTCTCCATAAAATACCTCTTTTATCTCCCAAAGAGGACAGTTTCTTCCAGAAAGGCCACATTTCTCCCAAATATATCACATCTTCTCCAAGAAATACCAGCTTTCCCCCTTCAAATAGGACCTTTTCAACCACTAATACCTCTTTTATCCCCAAAAGAGGACAGTTTCTTCCAGAAATGCCACATTTCTCCCAAATATATCACATCTTCTCCAAGAAATACCAGCTTTCCTCCTGCAAATAGGACCTTCTCACCCAAAACTACCAGCCTTCTCCCCCCTAATTGGACATTTTCTTCCAGAAAGGCCACATTTCTCCAAAATATATCACATCTTCTCCAAGAAATACCACGTTTCCCCCTTCAAATAGGACCTTTTCACCCACAAATACCTGTTTTATCCCCAAAATAGGACAGTTTCTTCCAGAAATGGCACATTTCTCCCAAACATATCACGTCTCCTCCAAGAAATACCAGGCTTCCTCCTGAAATAGGACATTTTCTCCCACAAGTACCAGCCTTCTACCCCCAAATAGGACATTTTCTTCCAGACATGCAACATTTCTCCCAAATATATCACATCTTCTTCAAGAAATACCAGGTTTTCCCCTGGAAATAGGACCTTTTCACCCACAAATACCTGTTCTATCCCCATAAGAGGACAGTTTCTTCCAGAAATGCCACGTTTCTCCCAAATATATCACATCTTCTCCAAGAAATACCAGGATTCCCCCTTCAAATAGGACCTTCTCACCCACAAATACCTCTTTTATCCCCAAAAGAGGACAGTTTCTTCCAGAAATGCCACATTTATCCCAAATATATCACATCTTCTCCAAGAAATAACAGGGTTCCCCCTTCAAATAGGAACTTTTCTCCCACAAATACCTCTTTTATCCCCAAAAGAGGACAGTTTCTTCCAGAAATGCCTCATTTCTCCCAAATATATCACACCTTCTCCTAGAAATACCAGTTTTCCCCCTTCAAATAGGACCTTTTCTCCATAAAATACCTCTTTTATCTCCCAAAGAGGACAGTTTCTTCCAGAAAGGCCACATTTCTCCCAAATATATCACATCTTCTCCAAGAAATACCAGCTTTCCCCCTTCAAATAGGACCTTTTCAACCACTAATACCTCTTTTATCCCCAAAAGAGGACAGTTTCTTCCAGAAATGCCACATTTCTCCCAAATATATCACATCTTCTCCAAGAAATACCAGCTTTCCTCCTGCAAATAGGACCTTCTCACCCAAAACTACCAGCCTTCTCCCCCCTAATTGGACATTTTCTTCCAGAAAGGCCACATTTCTCCAAAATATATCACATCTTCTCCAAGAAATACCAGCTTTCCCCCTTCAAATAGGACCTTTTCACCCACAAATACCTCTTTGATCCAAAAAATACGACAGTTTCTTCCAGAAATGGCACATTTCTCCCAAACATATCACATCTTCTCCAAGAAATACCAGGTTTCCCCCTTCAAATAGGACCTTTTCACCCACAAATACCTCTTTGATCCCCAAAAGAGGACAGTTTCTTCCAGAAATGCCAGATTTCTCCCAAATAGATCACATCTTCTCCAAGAAATACCAGGATTCCTCCTGAAATAGGACCTTGTCATCCACAGATTCCTGTTTTATCCCTTTGTTCCGATCGACTTTTCGTTTTGGAATGTTTATCCGATGCTACACTTCAGCATTCTGTGACGAATAAAATAGAAGAGAAAAGCCCCACTAATAAGGCAGCTAGAAGGTCCAGTAGCCACACACATTGTGCTTTCGGGGAGGACGTTCCAGAAAGTCGAGAGTTGTGGCTTCTTTCCAGCGGAGAAAAAGCACCCTGTTTTCAGGCAATGCTGGACGCTGAATTCTCTCCTTCTCGGCATAGGAATACCGCTCCTTCGCTCTCGTGGCTCGAAAGCGGCACTCGCGCTGAACCGCTCCGGAGAGTCTGCAGTTGCTGTCCGGTCCATCGCGGTTCTGCCCGAGTGCCGCTTGCAGCCTTCAGCAGCGCTCTCGTTTCTCTCGGATGCCGGGAAAGAGCGACTTCAGCCGGATGCTTTGCTCCGACGAGTGAGCGGCTTCTTCTGCGCACATCGCAATGGAGCGCTTCTGACTTCTCCATGTGTCCATGCAGAATGCACTACGCTTCTCTCTCATTCTTATCCCTTTGTTCCGAGCGACTTTTCGTTTTGGAGTGTTTATCCGATGCTACACTTCAGCATTCTGTGACGAATAGAGTAGAAGTGGAAACCACACTAATAAGGCAGCTAGAAGTTCGAGGAGCGACACACGTAGTGCTTTCAGGGAGGACGTTCCAGAAAGTCGAGAGTTGTGGCTTCTTTCCTGCGGAGAAAAAAACCCCTGTTTTCAGGCAATGCAGGACGCTGAATTCTCTCCTTCTCGGCATAGGAATACCGCTCCTTCGCTCTCGTGGCTCGAAAGCGGCACTCGCGCTGAACCGCTCCGGAGAGTCTGCAGTTGCTGTCCGGTCCATCGCGGTTCTGCCCGAGTGCCGCTTGCAGCCTTCAGCAGCGCTCTCGTTTCTCTCGGATGCCGGGAAAGAGCGACTTCAGCCGGATGCTTTGCTCCGACGAGTGAGCGGCTTCTTCTGCGCACATCGCAATGGAGCGCTTCTGACTTCTCCATGTGTCCATGCAGAATGCACTACGCTTCTCTCTCATTCTTATCCCTTTGTTCCGAGCGACTTTTCGTTTTGGAGTGTTTATCCGATGCTACACTTCAGCATTCTGTGACGAATAGAGTAGAAGTGGAAACCACACTAATAAGGCAGCTAGAAGTTCGAGGAGCGACACACGTAGTGCTTTCAGGGAGGACGTTCCAGAAAGTCGAGAGTTGTGGCTTCTTTCCTGCGGAGAAAAAAACCCCTGTTTTCAGGCAATGCAGGACGCTGAATTCTCTCCTTCTCGGCATTTCAATACCGCTCCTTCGCTCTCGTGGCTCGAAAGCGGCACTCGCGCTGAACCGCTCCGGAGAGTCTGCAGTTGCTGTCCGGTCCATCGCGGTTCTGCCCGAGTGCCGCTTGCAGCCTTCAGCAGCGCTCTCGTTTCTCTCGGATGCCGGGAAAGAGCGACTTCAGCCGGATGCTTTTCTCAGACAAGTGAGCGGCTTCTTCTGCGCACATCGCAATGGAGATCTTCTGACTTCTCCTTCTGTCCATGCAGAATGCACTACGCTTCTCTCTCATTCTTATCCCTTTCTTCCGAGCGACTTTTCGTTTTGGAGTGTTTATCTGATGCTACACTTCAGCATTCTGTGACGAATAGAGTAGAAGTGGAAACCACACTAATAAGGCAGCTAGAAGTTCCAGGAGCGACACACGTTGTGCTTTCAGGGAGGACGTTCCAGAAAGTCGAGAGTTGTGGCTTCTTTCCTGCGGAGAAAAAACCCCCTGTTTTCAGGCTATTCAGTAGTCTGCAACTGCAGACTGTCCGGTGTGGTTCAGCGTAAATGCCGCTTTCGAGCCACGAGAGAGGAAAAGCTGCATTCCTATGCCGAGAACGAGCGAATTCAGCGTCCTGCATTGCCTGAAAACAGGGGCTTTTTTCTCCGCAGGAAAGAAGCCACAACTCTCGACTTGCTGGAACGTCCTCCCTGAAAGCACAACGTGTGTGGCTTCTGGAGCTTCTAGCTGCCTTATTAGTGGGGCTTTTCTCTTCTACTCTATTCGTCACAGAATGCTGAAGTGTAGCATCGGATAAACACTCCAAAACGAAATGTCGCTCGGAAGGAAGGGATAAGAATGAGAGAGAAGCGTAGTGCATTCTGCATGGACACATGGAGAAGTCAAAAGCGCTCCATTGCGATGTGCGCAGAAGAAGCCGCTCACTCGTCGGAGCAAAGCATCCGGCTGAAGTCGCTCTTTCCCGGCATCCGAGAGAAACGAGAGCGCTGCTGAAGGCTGCAAGCGGCACTCGGGCAGAACCGCGATGGACCGGACAGCAACTGCAGACTCTCCGGAGCGGTTCAGCGCGAGTGCCGCTTTCGAGCCACGAGAGCGAAGGAGCGGTATTGAAATGCCGAGAAGGAGCGAATTCAGCGTCCAGCATTGCCTGAAAACAGGGGTTTTTTTCTCCGCAGGAAAGAAGCCACAACTCTCGACTTTCTGGAACGTCCTCCCTGAAAGCACAACGTGTGTCGCTCCTCGAACTTCTAGCTGCCTTATTAGTGTGGTTTCCACTTCTACTCTATTCGTCACAGAATGCTGAAGTGTAGCATGGGATAAACACTCCAAAACGAAATGTCGCTCGGAAGAAAGGGATAAGAATGAGAGAGAAGCGTAGTGCATTCTGCATGGACACATGGAGAAGTTAGAAGCGCTCCATTGCGATGTGCGCAGAAGAAGCCGCTCACTCGTCGGAGCAAAGCATCCGGCTGAAGTCGCTCTTTCTCGGCATCCGAGAGAAACGAGAGCGCTGCTGAAGGCTGCAAGCGGCACTCGGGCAGAACCGCGATGGACTGGACAGCAAGTGCAGACTCTCCGGAGCGGTTCAGAGCGAGTGCCGCTTTCGAGACACCAGAGCGAAGGAGCGGTATTCCTATGCCGAGAAGGTGTGAATTCAGCGTCCTGCATTGCCTGAAAACAGGGGGTATTTTCTCCGCAGGAAAGAAGCCACAACTCTCGACTTTCTGGAACGTCCACCCTGAAAGCACAATGTGTGTGGATCCTGGACCTTCTAGCTGCCTTATTAGTGGGGCTTTTCTCTTCTATTTTATTCGTCACAGAATGCTGAAGTGTAGCACCGGATAAACACTTCAAAACGAAAAGTCGCTCGGAACAAAGGGATAAAACAGGAATCGGTGGGTGACAAGGTCCTATTTCAGGAGGAAACCTGGTATTTCTTGTAGAAGATGTGATATATTTGGGAGAAATGTGGCATTTCTGGAAGAAACTGTCCTCTTTTGGGGATAAAAGAGGTATTTGTGGGTGAAAAGGTCCTATTTGACGGGGGAAATTTGGTATTTCTTGGAGAAGATGTGATATATTTGGGAGAAATGTGGCATTTCTTGTAGAAGCTGTCCTCTTTTGGGGATAAAAGAGGTATTTGTGGGTGAGAAGGTCCTATTTGAAGGGGGAACCCTGGTATTTCTTGGAGAAGATGTGATATATTTGGGAGAAATGTGGCATGTCTGGAAAAAACTGTCCTCTTTTGGGGATAAAAGAGGTATTTGTGGGTGAAAAGGTCCTATTTGAAGGGGGAAAGCAGGTATTTCTTGGAGAAGATGTGATCTATTTGGGAGAAATGTGGCATGTCACGTAGAAACTCTCCTATTTTGGAGATAAAAGAATTTTTTGTGGGTGAAAAGGTCCTATTTGAAGGGGGAAAGCTGGTATTTCTTGGAGAAGATGTGATATATTTGGGAGAAATGTGGCATTTCTGGAAGAAACTGTCCTCTTTTGGGGATAAAAGAGGTTTTTTTGGGGAAAAGGTCCTTTTGAAGGGGGAAACGTGGTATTACTTGGAGAAGATGTGATCTATTTGGGAGAAATGTGGCCTTTCTGGAAGAAACTGTCCTCTTATGGGGATAGAACAAGTATTTGTGGGTGAAAAGGTCCCATTTGAAGGGGGAAACCTGGTATTTCTTGGAGAAGATGTGATATATTTGGGAGAAATGTGGCATGTCTGGAAGAAAATGTCCTATTTGGGGGAGAAGGTGGTATTTGTGGGAGAAAAGTTCCTATTTCAGGAGGAATCCTGGCATTTCTTGGAGGAGACGTGATATGTTTGGGAGAAATGTGGCATGCCTGGAAGAAACTGTGCTCTTTTGGGGATAAAAGAGGTATTTGTGGGTGAAAAGGTCCTATTTGAAGGGGGAAAGCTGGTATTTCTTGGAGAAGATGTGATATATTTGGGAGAAATGTGGCATTTCTGGAAGAAACTGTCCTCTTTTGGGGATAAAAGAGGTATTTGTGGTTGATAAGGTCCTATTTGAAGGGGGAAACCTGGTATTTCTTGGAGAAGATGTGATCTATTTGGGAGAAATGTGGCCTTTCTGGAAGAAACTGTCCTCTTTTGGGGACAAAACTTTTTTTTTTTGTGGGTGAAAAGGTCCTTTTGAAGGGGGAAACGTGGTATTACTTGGAGAAGATGTGATATATTTGGGAGAAATGTGGCCTTTCTGGAAGAAACTGTCCTATTTTGGGGATAAAAGAGGAATTTGTGGGTGAAAAGGTCCTATTTGAAGGGGGAAACGTGGTATTTCTTGGAGAAGATGTGATCTATTTGGGAGAAATGTGGCATGTCTGGTAAAAACTGTCTTGTTTTGGGGATAAAAGAGGTATTTGTGGGTGAAAAGGTCCTATTTGAAGGGGGAAAGCTGGTATTTCTTGGAGAAGATGTGATATATTTGGGAGAAATGTGGCCTATCTGGCAGAAACTGTCCTATTTTGGGGATAAAAGTGGTATTTGTGGGTGATAAGGTCCTATTTGAAGGGGGAAAGCTGGTATTTCTTGGAGAAGATGTGATATATTTGGGAGAAATGTGGCATGTCTGGAAGAAACTGTCCTATTTGGGGGATAAAACAGGTATTTGTGGGAGAAAAGGTCCTATTTGAAGGGGGAAAGCTGGTATTTCTTGGAGAAGATGTGATCTATTTGGGAGAAATGTGGCATGTCTGGAAGAAAATGTCCAATTTGGGGGGAGAAGGCTTGTAGTTTTCGGTGAGAAGGTCCTATTTCAGGAGGAATCCTGGTATTTCTTGGAGAAGATGTGATCTATTTGGGAGAAAAGTGGCCTTTCTGGAAGGAAATGTCCAATTTGGGGGGAGAAGGCTGGTAGTTTTGGGTGAGAAGGTCCTATTTGAAGGAGGAAACCTGGTATTTCTTGGAGAAGATGTGATATATTTGGGAGAAATGTGGCATGTCTGGAAGAAACTGTCCTATTTGGGAGATAAAAGAGGTATTTGTGGGTGAAAAGGTCCTATTTGAAGGGTGTAAGCTGGTATTTCTTGGAGAAGATGTGATCTATTTGGGAGAAATGTGGCCTTTCTGGAAGAAAATGTCAAATTTTGGGGATAAAAGAGGTATTTCTTGGAGAAAAGTTCCTAATTGAAGGGGGAAACGTGGTATTTCTTGGAGGAGTTGTGATATATTTGGGAGAAATGTGGCATTTCTGGAAGAAACTGTCCTCTTTTGGGGATAAAAGAGGTATTTGTGGGTGAAAAGGTCCTATTTGAAGGGGGAACCCTGGTATTTCATGGAGAAGATGTGATATATTTGGGAGAAATGTGGCATGTCTGGAAAAAACTGTCCTCTTTTGGGGATAAAAGTGGTATTTGTGGGTGAGAAGGTCCTATTTGAAGGGGGAAACCTGGTATTTCTTGGAGAAGATGTGATATATTTGGGAGAAATGTGGCATTTCTGGAAGAAACTGTCCTCTTATGGGGATAGAACAGGTATTTGTGGGTGAAAAGGTCCTATTTGAAGGGGGAAACCTGGTATTTCTTGGAGAAGATGTGATATATTTGGGAGAAATGTGGCATTCCTGGAAGAAACTGTCCTCTTTTGGGGATAAAAGAGGTTTTTTTGGGGAAAAGGTCCTATTTCCAGGGGGAAAGCTGGTATTTCTTGGAGAAGATGCGATATATTTGGGAGAAATGTGGCCTTTCTGGAAGAAACTGTCCTCTTATGGGGATAGAACAGGTATTTGTGGGTGAAAAGATCCCATTTGAAGGGGGAAACCTGGTATTTCTTGGAGAAGATGTGATATATTTGGGAGAAATGTGGCATGTCTGGAAGAAAATGTCCTATTTGGGGGGAGAAGGGTGGTATATGTGGGAGAAAAGTTCCTATTTCAGGAGGAATCCTGGTATTTCTTGGAGAAGATGTGATATGTTTGGGAGAAATGTGGCATGCCTGGAAGAAACTGTGCTCTTTTGGGGATAAAAGAGGTATTTGTGGGTGAAAAGGTCCTATTTCAAGGGGGAAAGCTGGTATTTCTTGGAGAAGATGTGATCTATTTGGGAGAAATGTGGCATTTCTGGAAGAAACTGTCCTATTTTTGGGATAAAATAGGTATTTGTGGGTGAAAAGGTCCTATTTGAAGGGGGAAACCTGGTATTTCTTGGAGAAGAGGTGATATATTTGGGAGAAATGTGGCATGTCTGGAAGAAACTGTCCTCTTTTGGGGATAAAAGAGGTATTTGTGGGAGAAAAGGTCCTATTTGAAGGGGGAAACGTGGTATTTCTTGGAGAAGATGTGATATATTTGGGAGAAATGTGGCCTTTCTGGCAGAAACTGTCCTCTTTTGGGGATACAAGAGGTATTTGTGGGTGAAAAGGTCCTATTTGAAGGGGGAAAGCTGGTAATTCTTGGAGAAGATGTGATATATTTGGGAGAAATGTGGCATTTCTGGAAGAAACTGTCGTATTTTGGGGATAAAAGAGGTATTTGTGGGTGAAAAGGTCCTATTTGACGGGGGAATCCTTCTATTTCTTGGAGAAGATGTGATGTATTTGGGAGAAATGTGGCATTTCTGGAAGAAACTGTCCTCTTTTGGGGATAAAACAGGTATTTGTGGGAGAAAAGGTCCTATTTGAAGGGGGAAACCTGGTATTTCTTGGAGAAGAGGTGATATATTTGGGAGAAATGTGGCATGTCTGGAAGAAACTGTCCTATTTGGGGGATAAAACAGGTATTTGTGGGTGAAAAGGTCCTATTTGAAGTGGGAAACCTGGTATTTCATGGAGAAGATGTGATCTATTTGGGAGAAATGTGGCCTTTCTGGAAGAAAATGTCCAATTTGGGGGGAGAAGGCTGTTAGTTTTCGGTGAGAAGGTCCTATTTCAGGAGGAATCCTGGTATTTCTTGGAGAAGATGTGATATATTTGGGAGAAATGTGGCATTTCTGGAAGAAACTGTCCTCTTTTGGGATAAAAGAGGTATTTGTGGGTGAAAAGGTCCTATTTGAAGGGGGAAAGCTGGTATTTCTTGGAGAAGATGTGATCTATTTGGGAGAAATGTGGCATTTCTGGAAGAAACTGTCCTATTTGGGGGATAAAACAGGTATTTTTGGGTGAAAAGGTCCTATTTGAAAAAGGAAAGCAGGTATTTCTTGGAGAAGATGTGATATATTTGGGAGAAATGTGGCATTTCTGGTAGAAACTGTCCTATTTGGGGGATAAAACAGGTATTTGTGTGAGAAAAGGTCCTATTTGAAGGGGAAAAGCTGGTATTTCTTGGAGAAGATGTGATATATTTGGGAGAAATCTGGCCTTTCTGGAAGAAACTGTCCTCTTTTGGGGATAAAAGAGGTTTTTTTGGGGAAAAGGTCCTTTTGAAGGGGGAAACGTGGTATTACTTGGAGAAGATGTGATATATTTGGGAGAAATGTGGCCTTTCTGGAAGAAAATGTCCTCTTTTGGGGATAGAACAAGTATTTGTGGGTGAAAAGGTCCTATTTGAAGGGGGAAACCTGGTATTTCTTGGAGAAGATGTGATATATTTGGGAGAAATGTGGCATGTCTGGAAGAAAATGTCCTATTTGGGGGGAGAAGGGTGGTATTTGTGGGAGAAAAGTTCCTATTTCAGGAGGAATCCTGGTATTTCTTGGAGAAGATGTGATATGTTTGGGAGAAATGTGGCATGCCTGGAAGAAACTGTGCTCTTTTGGGGACAAAACTTTTTTTTTTTGTGGGTGAAAAGGTCCTTTTGAAGGGGGAAACGTGGTATTACTTGGAGAAGATGTGATATATTTGGGAGAAATGTGGCCTTTCTGGAAGAAACTGTCCTCTTTTGGGGATAAAAGAGGAATTTGTGGGTGAAAAGGTCCTATTTGAAGGGGGAAACTTGGTATTTCTTGGAGAAGATGTGATATATTTGGGAGAAATGTGGCATGTCTGGTAAAAACTGTCTTGTTTTGGGGATAAAAGAGGTATTTGTGGGTGAAAAGGTCCTATTTGAAGGGGGAAACCTGGTATTTCTTGGAGAAGATGTGATATATTTGGGAGAAATGTGGCCTATCTGGCAGAAACTGTCCTATTTTGGGGATAAAAGTGGTATTTGTGGGTGATAAGGTCCTATTTGAAGCGGGAAACCTGGTATTTCTTGGAGGAGATGTGATATATTTGGGAGAAATGTGGCATGTCTGGAAGAAACTGTCCTATTTTGGGGATACAGGAGGTAGTTGTGGGTGAAAAGGTCCTATTTGAAGGGGGAAACCAGGTATTTCTAGGAGAAGATGTGATATGTTTGGGAGAAATGAGGCATTCCTGGAAGAAACTGTCCTATTTTGGGGATAAAAGATGTATTTGAGGGTGAAAAGGTCTTATTACATGGGGGAAAGCTGGTAATTCTATGAGAAGATGTGATCTATTTGGGAGAAATGTGGCATTTCTGGAAGAAACTGTCCGATTTTGGGGATAAAACAGGTATTTGTGTGTAAAAAGGTCCTATTTGAAGGGGAAACGTGGCATTTCTTGGAGAAGATGTGATCTATTTGGGAGAAATGTGGCATTTCTGGAAGAAACTGTCCTCTTTTGGGGATAAAAGAGGTATTTGTGGGTGAAAAGGTCCTATTTGAAGGGGGAAACGTGGTATTTCTTGGAGAAGAGGTGATATATTTGGGAGAAATGTGGCATGTCTGGAAGAAACTGTCGTATTTTGGGGATAAAACAGGTATTTGTGGGTGAAAAGGTCGTATTTGAAGGGGGAAACCTGGTATTTCTAGGAGAAGAGGTGATATATTTGGGAGAAATGTGGCATGTCTGGAAGAAACTGTCCTATTTGGGGGATAAAACAGGTATTTGTGTGAGAAAAGGTCCTATTTGAAGGGGGAAAGCTGGTATTTCTTGGAGAAGATGTGATCTATTTGGGAGAAATGTGGCATGTCTGGAAGAAAATGTCCAATTTGGGGGGAGAAGGCTGGTAGTTTTCGGTGAGAAGGTCCTATTTCAGGAGGAATCCTGGTATTTCTTGGAGAAGATGTGATCTATTTGGGAGAAAAGTGGCCTTTCTGGAAGGAAATGTCCAATTTGGGGGGAGAAGGCTGGTAGTTTTGGGTGAGAAGGTCCTATTTCAGGAGGAAACCTGGTATTTCTTGGAGAAGATGTGATATATTTGGGAGAAATGTGGCATGTCTGGAAGAAACTGTCCTATTTGGGAGATAAAAGAGGTATTTGTGGGTGAAAAGGTCCTATTTGAAGGGTGTAAGCTGGTATTTCTTGGAGAAGATGTGATCTATTTGGGAGAAATGTGGCCTTTCTGGAAGAAAATGTCAAATTTTGGGGATAAAAGAGGTATTTCTTGGAGAAAAGTTCCTAATTGAAGGGGGAAACGTGGTATTTCTTGGAGGAGTTGTGATATATTTGGGAGAAATGTGGCATTTCTGGAAGAAACTGTCCTCTTTTGGGGATAAAAGAGGTATTTGTGGGTGAAAAGGTCCTATTTGAAGGGGGAACCCTGGTATTTCATGGAGAAGATGTGATATATTTGGGAGAAATGTGGCATGTCTGGAAAAAACTGTCCTCTTTTGGGGATAAAAGTGGTATTTGTGGTGAGAAGGTCCTATTTGAAGGGGGAAAGCTGGTATTTCTTGGAGAAGATGTGATATATTTGGGAGAAATCTGGCATTCCTGGAAGAAACTGTCCTCTTTTGGGGATAAAAGAGGTTTTTTTGGGAAAAGGTCCTATTTCCAGGGGGAAAGCTGGTATTTCTTGGAGAAGATGCGATATATTTGGGAGAAATGTGGCCTTTCTGGTAGAAACTGTCCTCTTATGGGGATAGAACAGGTATTTGTGTGTGAAAAGATCCCATTTGAAGGGGGAAATCTGGTATTTCTTGGAGAAGATGTGATCTATTTGGGAGAAATGTGGCATGTCTGGAAGAAAATGTCCTATTTGGGGGGAGAAGGGTGGTATTTGTGGGAGAAAAGTTCCTATTTCAGGAGGAATCCTGGTATTTCTTGGAGGAGATGTGATATGTTTGGGAGAAATGTGGCATGCCTGGAAGAAACTGTGCTCTTTTGGGGATAAAAGAGGTATTTGTGGGTGAAAAGGTCCTATTTGAAGGGGGAAAGCTGGTATTTCTTGGAGAAGATGTGATCTATTTGGGAGAAATGTGGCATTTCTGGAAGAAACTGTCCTATTTTTGGGATAAAAGAGGTATTTGTGGGTGAAAAGGTCCTATTTGAAGGGGGAAACCTGGTATTTCTTGGAGAAGAGGTGATATATTTGGGAGAAATGTGGCATGTCTGGAAGAAACTGTCCTCTTTTGGGGATAAAAGAGGTATTTGTGGGAGAAAAGGTCCTATTTGAAGGGGGAAACCTGGTATTTCTTGGAGAAGATGTGATATATTTGGGAGAAATGTGGCCTTTCTGGCAGAAACTGTCCTCTTTTGGGGATACAAGAGGTATTTGTGGGTGAAAAGGTCCTATTTGAAGGGGGAAAGCTGGTAATTCTTGGAGAAGATGTGATCTATTTGGGAGAAATGTGGCCTTTCTGGCAGAAACTGTCCTCTTTTGGGGATTAAAGAGGTATTTGTGGGTGAGAAGGTCCTATTTGAAGGGGGAAACCTGGTATTTCTTGGAGAAGATGTGATCTATTTGGGAGAAATGTGGCATGTCTGGAAGAAACTGTCCTCTTTTGGGGATAAAACAGGTATTTGTGGGAGAAAAGGTCCTATTTGAAGGGGGAAACCTGGTATTTCTTGGAGAAGAGGTGATATATTTGGGAGAAATGTGGCATGTCTGGAAGAAACTGTCCTATTTGGGGGATAAAACAGGTATTTGTGGGTGAAAAGGTCCTATTTGAAGTGGGAAACCTGGTATTTCATGGAGAAGATGTGGTCTATTTGGGAGAAATGTGGCCTTTCTGGAAGAAAATGTCCAATTTGGGGGGAGAAGGCTGTTAGTTTTCGGTGAGAAGGTCCTATTTCAGGAGGAATCCTGGTATTTCTTGGAGAAGATGTGATATATTTGGGAGAAATGTGGCATTTCTGGAAGAAACTGTCCTCTTTTGGGATAAAAGAGGTATTTGTGGGTGAAAAGGTCCTATTTGAAGGGGGAAAGCTGGTATTTCTTGGAGAAGATGTGATATATTTGGGAGAAATGTGGCCTTTCTGGAAGAAAATGTCCTCTCTTGGGGATAAAAGAGGTACTTCATGGAGAAAAGGTCCTAATTCAAGGGGGAAACCTGGTATTTCTTGGAGAAGATGTGGTATATTTGGGAGAAATGTGGCATTTCTGGAAGAAACTGTCCTCTTTTGGGGATAAAAGAGGTATTTGTGGGAGAAAAGGTCCTATTTGAAGGGGGAAACCTGGTATTTCCTGGAGAAGATGTGATATATTTGGGAGAAATGTGGCATGTCTGGAAGAAAATGTCCTATTTTGGGGATAAAAGAGGTATTTGTGGGCGAGAAGGTCCTATTTGAAGGGGGAAAGCTGTTATTTCTTGGAGAAGATGTGATATATTTGGGAGAAATGTGGCATTCCTGGAAGAAACTGTCCTCTTTTGGGGATAAAAGAGGTTTTTTTGGGGAAAAGGTCCTATTTGAAGGGGGAAACCTGGTATTTCTTGGAGAAGATGTGATATATTTGGGAGAAATGTGGCCTTTCTGGAAGAAACTGTCCTCTTATGGGGATAGAACAGGTATTTGTGGGTGAAAAGGTCCTATTTGAAGGGGGAAAGCTGGTATTTCTTGGAGAAGATGTGATCTATTTGGGAGAAATGTGGCATGTCTGGAAGAAAATGTCCTATTTGGGGGGAGAAGGGTGGTATATGTGGGAGAAAAGTTCCTATTTCAGGAGGAATCCTGGTATTTCTTGGAGGAGATGTGATATGTTTGGGAGAAATGTGGCATGCCTGGAAGAAACTGTCCTCTTTTGGGGATAAAAGAGGTATTTGTGGGTGAAAAGGTCCTATTTGAAGGGGGAAACCTGGTATTTCTTGGAGAAGATGTGATATATTTGGGAGAAATGTGGCATTTCTGGAAGAAACTGTCCTCTTTTGGGGATTAAAGAGGTATTTGTGGGTGAAAAGTTCCTATTTGAAGGGGGAAACGTGGTATTTCTTGGAGAAGATGTGATATATTTGGGAGAAATGTGGCATGTCTGGAAGAAACTGTCCCCTTTTGGGGATAAAACAGGTATTTTTGGGTGAAAACGTTGTATTTGAAGGGGGAAACCTGTTATTTCTTGGAGAAGATGTGATTTATTTGGGAGAAATCTGGCATTCCTGGAAGAAACTGTCCTACTTTGGGGATAAAAGAGGTTTTTTGGGGGAAAAGGTCCTATTTGAAGGGGGAAACGTGGTATTTCTTGAAGAAGATGTGATATATTTGGGAGAAATGTGGCCTTTCTGGAAGAAACTGTCCTCTTATGGGGATAGAACAGGTATTTGTGGGTGAAAACGTCCTATTTCCTGGGGAAAACCTGGTATTTCTTGGAGAAGATGTGATATATTTGGGAGAAATGTGGCATGTCTGGAAGAAAATGTCCTATTTGGGGGGAGAAGGGTGGTATTTGTGGGAGAAAAGTTCCTATTTCAGGAGGAATCCTGGTATTTCTTGGAGGAGATGTGATATGTTTGGGAGATATGTGCCATTTCTGGAAGAAACTGTCCTCTTTTGGGGATAAAAGAGGTATTTGTGGGTGAAAAGGTCCTATTTGAAGGGGGAAACCTGGTATTTCTTGGAGAAGATGTGATATGTTTGGGAGAAATATGGCATGTCTGGAAGAAACTGTCCTCTTTTGGGGATAAAACAGGTATTTGTGGGTGAAAAGGTCCTATTTGAAGGGGGAAACCTGGTATTTCTTGGAGAAGATGTGATAAATTTGGGAGAAATGTGGCATGTCTGGAAGAAACTGTCCTATTTTGGGGATAAAAGAATTTTTTGTGGGTGAAAAGGTCCTATTTGAAGGGGGAAAGCTGGTATTTCTTGGAGAAGATGTGATATATTTGGGAGAAATGTGGCATTTCTGGAAGAAACTGTCCTATTTTGGGGATAAAAGAATTTTTTGTGGGTGAAAAGGTCCTATTTGAAGGGGGAAACCTGGTATTTCTTTGAGAAGATGTGATATGTTTGGGAGAAATGTGGCATTTCTGGCAGAAACTGTCCTCTTTTGGGGATAAAAGTGGTATTTGTGGGTGATAAGGTCCTATTTGAAGGGGGAAACCTGGTATTTCTTGGAGAAGATGTGATCTATTTGGGAGAAATGTGGCATGTCAGGAAGAAACTGTCCTATTTGGGGGGAGAAGGCTTGTATTTGAGGGAGAAAAGGTCCTCTTCCAGGAGGAATCCTGGTATTTCTTGGAGAAGATGTGATATATTTGGGAGAAATGTGGCATGTCTGGAAGAAACTGTCCTATTTGAGGAATAAAAGAGGTATTTGTGGGTGAAAAGGTCCTATTTGAAGGGGGAAACCTGGTATTTCTTGGAGAAGATGTGATATATTTGGGAGAAATGTGGCATTTCTGGAAGAAACTGTCCTCTTTTGGGGATAAAAGATTTTTTTGTGGGTGAAAAGGTCCTTTTTGAAGGGGGAAAGCTGGTAATTCTATGAGAAGATGTGATTTGTTTGGGAGAAATGTGGCATTTCTGGAAGAAACTGTCCTCTTTGGGGGATAAAACAGGTATTTGTGGGTGAAAAGGTCCTGTTTGAAGGGGGAAACCTGGTAATTCTATGAGAAGATGTGATGTAGTTGGGAGAAATGTGGCATGTCAGGAAGAAACTGTCCTACTTTGGGGATAAAACAGGTATTTGTGGGTGAAAAGGTCCTATTTGAAGGGGGAAACGTGGCATTTCTTGGAGAAGATGCGATATATTTGGGAGAAATGTGGCATTTCTGGCAGAAACTGTGCTCTTTTAGGGATAAAAGAGGTATTTGTGGTTGAAAAGGTCGTATTTGAAGGGGGAAAGCTGGTATTTCTTGGAGAAGATGTGATATATTTGGGAGAAATGTGGCCTTTCTGGAAGTAACTGTCCTCTTTTGGGGATCAAACAGGTACTTGTGGGTGACAAGGTCCTATTTGAAGGGGGAAAGCAGGTATTTCTTGGAGAAGATGAGGTATATTTGGGAGAAATGTGGCATGTCTGGAAGAAAATGTCCTCTTTTGGGGATAAAAGAGGTATTTGTGGGTGAAAACGTTGTATTTCAAGGGGGAAACCTGGCATTTCTTGGAGAAGATGTGATATATTTTGGAGAAATGTGGCATTTCTGGAAGAAACTGTCCTATTTTGGGGATAAAAGAGGTATTCGTGGGTGAAAAGGTCCTATTTGAAGGAGGAAAGCTGGTATTTCTTGGAGAAGATGTGATATATTTGGGAGAAATGTGGCATTTCTGGAAGAAACTGTCCTCTTTTGGGGATAAAAGAGGTATTTGTGGGTGATGAGGTCCTATTTGAAGGGGGAACCCTGGTATTTCTTGGAGAAGATGTGATATTTTTGGGAGAAATGTGGCATTTCTGGAAGAAACTGTCCTATTTTGGGGATAAAACAGGTATTTGTGGGTGAAAAGGTCCTATTTGAAGGGGGAAAGCTGGTATTTCTTGGAGAAGATGTGACATATTTGGGAGAAATGTGGCATTTCTTGAAGAAACTGTCCTCTTTTGGGGATAAAAGAGGTATTTGTGGGTGAAAAGGTCCTATTTGATGGGGGAAAGCTGGTATTTCTTGGAGAAGGTGTGATATATTTGGGAGAAATCTGGCCTTTCTGGAAGAAAATGTCCAATTTGGGGGGAGAAGGCTGGTAGTTTTGGGTGAGAAGGTCCTCTTTCAGGAGGAATCCTGGCATTTCTTGGAGAAGATGTGATATATTTGGGAGAAATGTGGCATTTCTGGAAGAAACTGTCCTCTTTTGGGGATAAAAGAGGTATTAGTGGTTGAAAAGGTCCTATTTGAAGGGGGAAACGTGGTATTTCTTGGAGAAGATGTGATATATTTGGGAGAAATGTGGCATTTCTGGAAGAAACTGTCCTATTTGGGGGATAAAAGAGGTATTTGTGGGTGATAAGTTCATATTTGAAGGGGGAACCCTGGTATTTCTTGGAGAAGATGATATATATTTGGGAGAAATGTGGCCTTTCTGGATGAAACTGTCTTCTTTTGTGGATGAAAGAGGTATTTCATGAAGAAAAGTTTCTAATTGAAGGGGGAAACCTGGTATTTCTTGGAGGAGTTGTGATATATTTGGGAGAAATGTGGCATTTCTGGAAGAAAATGTCAAATTTGGGGGGAGAAGGCTGGTAGTTTTCGGTGAGAAGGTCCTATTTCAGGAGGAATCCTGGTATTTCTTGGAGAAGATGTGAAATATTTGGGAGAAATGTGGCATGTCTGGAAGAAAATGTCCAATTTGGGGGGAGAAGGCTGGTAGTTTTGGGTGAAAAGGTCCTCTTTCAGGAGGAATCCTGGTATTTCTTGGAGAAGATGTGATGTATTTGGGAGAAATGTGGCATTTCCGGAAGAAACTGTCCTCTTTTGGGGATAAAAGAGGTATTAGTGGTTGAAAAGGTCCTATTTGAAGGGGGAAACCTGGTATTTCTTGGAGAAGATGTGATATATTTGGGAGAAATGTGGCCTTTCTGGAAGAAACTGTCCTCTTTTGGGGATAAAAGAGGTATTTCATGGAGAAAAGTTCCTAATTGAAGGGGGAAACCTGGTATTTCTTATAGGAGTTGTGATATATTTGGGAGAAATGTGGCATTTCTGGAAGAAACTGTCCTCTTTTGGGGATAAAAGAGGTATTTGTGGGTGAGAAGGTCCTATTTGACGGGGGAAAGCTGGTATTTCTTGGAGAAGATGTGATATATTTGGGAGAAATGTGGCATGTCTGGAAGAAACTGTCCTCTTTTGGGGATAAAACAGGTATTTGTGGGAGAAAAGGTCCTATTTGAAGGGGGAAAGCTGGTATTTCATGGAGAAGATGTGATCTATTTGGGAGAAATGTGGCCTTTCTGGAAGAAACTGTCCAATTTGGGGGGAGAAGGCTGTTAGTTTTCGGTGAGAAGGTCCTATTTCAGGAGGAATCCTGGTATTTCTTGGAGAAGATGTGATATATTTGGGAGAAATGTGGCATTTCTGGAAGAAAATGTCCAATTTGGGGGGAGAAGGCTGGTAGTTTTGGTTGAGAAGGTCCTCTTTCAGGAGGAATCCTTCTATTTCTTGGAGAAGATGTGATGTATTTGGGAGAAATGTGGCATTTCTGGAAGAAACTGTCCTCTTTTGGGATAAAAGAGGTATTTGTGGGTGAAAAGGTCCTATTTGAAGGGGGAAAGCTGGTATTTCTTGGAGAAGATGTGATATATTTGGGAGAAATGTGGCCTTTCTGGAAGAAAATGTCCTCTTTTGGGGATAAAAGAGGTATTTCATGGAGAAAAGGTCCTATTTGAAGGGGGAAACGTGGTATTTCTTGGAGAAGATGTGGTATATTTGGGAGAAATGTGGCATTTCTGGAAGAAACTGTCCTCTTTTGGGGATAAAAGAGGTATTTGTGGGAGAAAAGGTCCTATTTGAAGGGGGAAACCTGGTATTTCCTGGAGAAGATGTGATCAATTTGGGAGAAATGTGGCATGTCTGGAAGAAAATGTCCTATTTTGGGGATAAAAGAGGTATTTGTGGGCGAGAAGGTCCTATTTGAAGGGGGAAACCTGGTATTTCTTGGAGAAGATGTGATATATTTGGGAGAAATGTGGCATTCCTGGAAGAAACTGTCCTCTTTTGGGGATAAAAGAGGTTTTTTTGGGGAAAAGGTCCTATTTGAAGGGGGAAACGTGGTATTTCTTGGAGAAGATGTGATCTATTTGGGAGAAATGTGGCATTTCTGGAAGAAACTGTCCTCTTATGGGGATAGAACAGGTATTTGTGGGTGAAAAGGTCCTATTTGAAGGGGGAAACCTGGTATTTCTTGGAGAAGATGTGATATATTTGGGAGAAATGTGGCATGTCTGGAAGAAAATGTCCTATTTGGGGGGAGAAGGGTGGTATATGTGGGAGAAAAGTTCCTATTTCAGGAGGAATCCTGGTATTTCATGGAGGAGATGTGATATATTTGGGAGAAATCTGGCATTTCTGGAAGAAACTGTGCTCTTTTGGGGATAAAAGAGGTTTTTTTGGGGAAAAGGTCCTATTTGAAGGGGGAAACCTGGTATTTCTTGGAGAAGATGTGATATATTTGGGAGAAATGTGGCATTTCTGGAAGAAACTGTCCTCTTTTGGGGATTAAAGAGGTATTTGTGAGTGAAAAGTTCCTATTTGAAGGGGGAAACCTGGTATTTCTTGGAGAAGATGTGATATATTTGGGAGAAATGTGGCATGTCTGGAAGAAACTGTCCTCTTTTGGGGATAAAACAGGTATTTGTGGGTGAAAACGTTGTATTTGAAGGGGGAAACCAGTTATTTCTTGGAGAAGATGTGATTTATTTGGGAGAAATCTGGCATTCCTGGAAGAAACTGTCCTCTTTTGGGGATAAAAGAGGTTTTATTGGGGAAAATTCCTATTTGAAGGGGGAAACGTGGTATTTCTTGAAGAAGATGTGATATATTTGGGAGAAATGTGGCCTTTCTGGAAGAAACTGTCCTCTTATGGGGATAGAACAGGTATTTGTGGGTGAAAACGTCCTATTTCCTGGGGAAAACCTGGTATTTCTTGGAGAAGATGTGATATATTTGGGAGAAATGTGGCATGTCTGTAAGAAAATGTCCTATTTGGGGGGAGAAGGGTGGTATTTGTGGGAGAAAAGTTCCTATTTCAGGAGGAATCCTGGTATTTCTTGGAGGAGATGTGATATGTTTGGGAGATATGTGCCATTTCTGGAAGAAACTGTCCTCTTTTGGGGATAAAAGAGGTATTTGTGGGTGAAAAGGTCCTATTTGAAGGGGGAAACCTGGTATTTCTTGGAGAAGATGTGATATGTTTGGGAGAAATATGGCATTTCTGGAAGAAACTGTCCTCTTTTGGGGATAAAAGAGGTATTTGTGGGTGAAAAGGTCCTATTTGAAGGGGGAAAGCTGGTATTTCTTGGAGAAGATGTGATAAATTTGGGAGAAATGTGGCATGTCTGGAAGAAACTGTCCTATTTTGGGGATAAAAGAATTTTTTGTGGGGGAAAAGGTCCTATTTGAAGGGGGAAAGCTGGTATTTCTTGGAGAAGATGTGATATATTTGGGAGAAATGTGGCATTTCTGGAAGAAACTGTCCTCTTTTGGGGATAAAAGAATTTTTTGTGGGTGAAAAGGTCCTATTTGAAGGGGGAAACCTGGTATTTCTTTGAGAAGATGTGATATGTTTGGGAGAAATGTGGCCTTTCTGGCAGAAACTGTCCTATTTTGGGGATTAAAGTGGTATTTGTGGGTGATAAGGTCCTATTTGAAGGGGGAAAGCTGGTATTTCTTGGAGAAGATGTGATATATTTGGGAGAAATGTGGCATGTCAGGAAGAAACTGTCCTATTTGGGGGGAGAAGGCTGGTATTTGAGGGAGAAAATGTCCTCTTCCAGGAGGAATCCTGGTATTTCTTGGAGAAGATGTGATATATTTGGGAGAAATGTGGCATGTCTGGAAGAAACTGTCCTATTTGAGGAATGAAAGAGGTATTTGTGGGTGAAAAGGTCCTATTTGAAGGGGGAAAGCTGGTATTTCTTGGAGAAGATGTGATATATTTGGGAGAAATGTGGCATTTCTGGAAGAAACTGTCCTCTTTTGGGGATAAAAGATTTTTTTGTGGGTGAAAAGGTCCTATTTGAAGGGGGAAAGCTGGTAATTCTATGAGAAGATGTGGTATATTTGGGAGAAATGTGGCCTTTCTGGAAGAAACTGTCCTCTTTTGGGGATAAATCAGGTATTTGTGGTTGAAAATGTCCTATTTGAAGGGGGAAACCTGGTAATTCTATGAGAAGATGTGATGTAGTTGGGAGAAATGTGGCATGTCAGGAAGAAACTGTCCTACTTTGGGGATAAAACAGGTATTTGTGGGTGAAAAGTTCCTATTTGAAGGGGGAAACGTGGCATTTCTTGGAGAAGATGTGATCTATTTGGGAGAAATGTGGCATTTCTGGCAGAAACTGAGCTCTTTTAGGGATAAAAGAGGTATTTGTGGTTGAAAAGGTCGTATTTGAAGGGGGAAAGCTGGTATTTCTTGGAGAAGATGTGATATATTTGGGAGAAATGTGGCCTTTCTGGAAGTAACTGTCCTCTTTTGGGGATCAAACAGGTACTTGTGGGTGACAAGGTCCTATTTGAAGGGGGAAAGCAGGTATTTCTTGGAGAAGATGAGGTATATTTGGGAGAAATGTGGCATGTCTGGAAGAAAATGTCCTCTTTTGGGGATAAAAGAGGTATTTGTGGGTGAAAACGTTGTATTTCAAGGGGGAAACCTGGCATTTCTTGGAGAAGATGTGATATATTTTGGAGAAATGTGGCATTTCTGGAAGAAACTGTCCTATTTTGGGGATAAAAGAGGTATTTGTGGGTGAAAAGGTCCTATTTGAAGGGGGAAACGTGGTATTTCTTGGAGAAGATGTGATATATTTGGGAGAAATGTGGCATTTCTGGAAGAAACTGTCCTCTTTTGGGGATAAAAGAGGTATTTGTGGGTGATGAGGTCCTATTTGAAGGGGGAATCCTGGCATTTCTTGGAGAAGATGTGATATATTTGGGAGAAATGTGGCATTTCTGGAAGAAACTGTCCTCTTTTGGGGATAAAAGAGGTATTTGTGGGTGAAAAGGTCCTATTTGAAGGGGGAAACGTGGTATTTCTTGGAGAAGATGTGATATATTTGGGAGAAATGTGGCATTTCTGGAAGAAACTGTCCTCTTTTGGGGATAAAAGAGGTATTTGTGGGTGAGAAGGTCCTATTTGAAGGGGGAAACGTGGTATTTCTTGGAGAAGATGTGATCTATTTGGGAGAAATGTGGCATTTCTGGAAGAAACTGTCCTATTTGGGGGATAAAAGAGGTATTTGTGGGTGATAAGGTCCTATTTGAAGGGGGAACCCTGGTATTTCTTGGAGAAGATGATATATATTTGGGAGAAATGTGGCATGTCTGGAAGAAACTGTCTTCTTTTGTGGATGAAAGAGGTATTTCATGAAGAAAAGTTTCTAATTGAAGGGGGAAACCTGGTATTTCTTGGAGGAGTTGTGATATATTTGGGAGAAATGTGGCATTTCTGGAAGAAACTGTCCTCTTTTGGGGATAAAAGAGGTATTTGTGGGAGAAAAGGTCCTATTTGAAGGGGGAAACCTGGTATTTCTTGGAGAAGATGTGATATATTTGGGATAAATGTGGCATGTCTGGCAGAAACTGTCCTATTTGGGGGATAAAACAGGTATTTGTGGGAGAAAAGGTCCTATTTGAAGGGGGAAAGCTGGTATTTCTTGGAGAAGATGTGATATATTTGGGAGAAATGTGGCATTTCTGGAAGAAACTGTCCTCTTTTGGGGATAAAAGAGGTATTTGTGGGTGAAAAGGTCCTATTTGAAGGGGGAAACGTGGTATTTCTTGGAGAAGATGTGTTATATTTGGGAGAAATGTGGCATTTCTGGAAGAAAATGTCCAATTTGGGGGGAGAAGGCTGGTAGTTTTCGGTGAGAAGGTCCTATTTCAGGAGGAATTCTGGTATTTCTTGGAGAAGATGTGAAATATTTGGGAGAAATGTGGCATGTCTGGAAGAAAATGTCCAATTTGGGGGGAGAAGGCTGGTAGTTTTGGGTGAAAAGGTCCTCTTTCAGGAGGAATCCTTCTATTTCTTGGAGAAGATGTGATATATTTGGGAGAAATGTGGCATTTCTGGAAGAAAATGTCCAATTTGGGGGGAGAAGGCTGGTAGTTTTGGGTGAGAAGGTCCTATTTCAGGAGGAATCCTGGCATTTCTTGGAGAAGATGTGATATATTTGGGAGAAATGTGGCATTTCTGGAAGAAACTGTCCTCTTTTGGGGATAAAACAGGTATTTGTGGGAGAAAAGGTCCTATTTGAAGGGGGAAACGTGGTATTTCTTGGAGAAGATGTGATATATTTGGGAGAAATGTGGCCTTTCTGGAAGAAAATGTCCTCTTTTGGGGATGAAACAGGTATTTCAAGGAAAAAAGGTCCTAATTGAAGGGGGAAACCTGGTATTTCTTGGAGGAGTTGTGATATATTTGGGAGAAATGTGGCATTTCTGGAAGAAACTGTCCTCTTTTGGGGATAAAAGAGGTATTTGTGGGAGAAAAGGTCCTATTTGAAGGGGGAACCCTGGTATTTCTTGGAGAAGATGTGATATATTTGGGAGAAATGTGGCATGTCTGGCAGAAACTGTCCTATTTGGGGGATAAAACAGGTATTTGTGGGAGAAAAGGTCCTATTTGAAGGGGGAAACCTGGTATTTCTTGGAGAAGATGTGATATATTTGGGAGAAATGTGGCCTTTCTGGAAGAAAATGTCAAATTTGGGGGGAGAACGCTGGTAGTTTTCGGTGAGAAGGTCCTATTTCAGGAGGAATCCTGGTATTTCTTGGAGAAGATGTGAAATATTTGGGAGAAATGTGGCATGTCTGGAAGAAAATGTCCAATTTGGGGGGAGAAGGCTGGTAGTTTTGGGTGAAAAGGTCCTCTTTCAGGAGGAATCCTTCTATTTCTTGGAGAAGATGTGATATATTTGGGAGAAATGTGGCATTTCTGGAAGAAACTGTCCTCTTTTGGGGATAAAAGAGGTATTAGTGGTTGAAAAGGTCCTATTTGAAGGGGGAAACCTGGTATTTCTTGGAGAAGATGTGATATATTTGGGAGAAATGTGGCCTTTCTGGAAGAAACTGTCCTCTTTTGGGGATAAAAGAGGTATTTCATGGAGGAAAGTTCCTAATTGAAGGGGGAAACCTGGTATTTCTTATAGGAGTTGTGATCTATTTGGGTGAAATGTGGCATGTCTGGAAGAAACTGTCCTCTTTTGGGGATAAAACAGGTATTTGTGGGAGAAAAGGTCCTATTTGAAGGGGGAACCCTGGTATTTCTTGGAGAAGATGTGATATATTTGGGAGAAATGTGGCTTGTCTGGAAAAAACTGTCCTCTTTTGGGGATAAAAGAGGTATTTGTGGGTGAAAAGGTCCTATTTGAAGGGGGAAACCTGGTATTTCTTGGAGAAGATGTGATAAATTTGGGAGAAATCTGGCATTCCTGGAAGAAACTGTCCTCTTTTGGGGATCAAACAGGTTTTTTTGGGGAAAAGGTCCTATTTGAAGGGGGAAACGTGGTATTTCTTGGAGAAGATGTGATATATTTGGGAGAAATGTGGCATTTCTGGAAGAAACTGTCCTCTTTTGGGGATAGAACAGGTATTTGTGGGTGAAAAGGTCCTATTTCCAGGGGAAAACCTGGTATTTCTTGGAGAAGATGTGATATATTTCGCAGAAATGTGGCATGTCTGGAAGAAAATGTCCTATTTGGGGGGAGAAGGGTGGTATTTGTGGGAGAAAAGTTCCTATTTCAGGAGGAATCCTGGTATTTCTTGGAGGAGATGTGATATATTTGGGAGAAATGTGGCATGTCTGGAAGAAACTGTCCTATTTTGGGGATACAGGAGGTATTTGTGGGTGAAAAGGTCCTATTTGAAGGGGGAAACCAGGTATTTCTTGGAGAAGATGTGATATGTTTGGGAGAAATGAGGCATTCCTGGAAGAAACTGTCCTATTTTGGGGATAAAAGATGTATTTGAGGGTGAAAAGGTCTTATTACATTGGGGAAAGCTGGTAATTCTATGAGAAGATGTGATATATTTGGGAGAAATGTGGCATTTCTGGAAGAAACTGTCCGATTTTGGGGATAAAACAGGTATTTGTGTGTAAAAAGGTCCTATTTGAAGGGGAAACGTGGCATTTCTTGGAGAAGATGTGATCTATTTGGGAGAAATGTGGCATTTCTGGAAGAAACTGTCCTCTTTTGGGGATAAAAGAGGTATTTGTGGGTGAA
This sequence comes from Lophura swinhoii, assembly GCA_030408155.1. Taxonomy (NCBI): domain Eukaryota; kingdom Metazoa; phylum Chordata; class Aves; order Galliformes; family Phasianidae; genus Lophura; species Lophura swinhoii. The sequence goes on from CM059457.1 coordinate 916,018, forward strand.
AAGGTCCTATTTGAAGGGGGAAAGCTGGTATTTCTTGGAGAAGAGGTGATATATTTGGGAGAAATGTGGCATGTCTGGAACAAACTGTCGTATTTTGGTGATAAAACAGGTATTTGTGGGTGAAAAGGTCGTATTTGAAGGGGGAAACCTGGTATTTCTAGGAGAAGAGGTGATATATTTGGGAGAAATGTGGCATGGCTGGAAGAAACTGTCCTATTTGGGGGATAAAACAGGTATTTGTGTGAGAAAAGGTCCTATTTGAAGGGGGAAAGCTGGTATTTCTTGGAGAAGATGTGATCTATTTGGGAGAAATGTGGCATGTCTGGAAGAAAATGTCCAATTTGGGGGGAGAAGGCTGGTAGTTTTCGGTGAGAAGGTCCTATTTCAGGAGGAATCCTGGTATTTCTTGGAGAAGATGTGATCTATTTGGGAGAAAAGTGGCCTTTCTGGAAGGAAATGTCCAATTTGGGGGGAGAAGGCTGGTAGTTTTGGGTGAGAAGGTCCTATTTCAGGAGGAAACCTGGTATTTCTTGGAGAAGATGTGATATATTTGGGAGAAATGTGGCATGTCTGGAAGAAACTGTCCTATTTGGGAGATAAAAGAGGTATTTGTGGGTGAAAAGGTCCTATTTGAAGGGTGTAAGCTGGTATTTCTTGGAGAAGATGTGATCTATTTGGGAGAAATGTGGCCTTTCTGGAAGAAAATGTCAAATTTTGGGGATAAAAGAGGTATTTCTTGGAGAAAAGTTCCTAATTGAAGGGGGAAACGTGGTATTTCTTGGAGGAGTTGTGATATATTTGGGAGAAATGTGGCATTTCTGGAAGAAACTGTCCTCTTTTGGGGATAAAAGAGGTATTTGTGGGTGAAAAGGTCCTATTTGAAGGGGGAAAGCTGGTATTTCTTGGAGAAGAGGTGATATATTTGGGAGAAATGTGGCATGTCTGGAAGAAACTGTCCTATTTGGGGGATAAAACAGGTATTTGTGGGTGAAAAGGTCCTATTTGAAGTGGGAAACCTGGTATTTCATGGAGAAGATGTGGTCTATTTGGGAGAAATGTGGCCTTTCTGGAAGAAAATGTCCAATTTGGGGGGAGAAGGCTGTTAGTTTTCGGTGAGAAGGTCCTATTTCAGGAGGAATCCTGGTATTTCATGGAGAAGATGTGATATATTTGGGAGAAATGTGGCATTTCTGGAAGAAACTGTCCTCTTTTGGGATAAAAGAGGTATTTGTGTGTAAAAAGGTCCTATTTGAAGGGGGAAAGCTGGTATTTCTTGGAGAAGATGTGATATATTTGGGAGAAATGTGGCCTTTCTGGAAGAAAATGTCCTCTCTTGGGGATAAAAGAGGTACTTCATGGAGAAAAGGTCCTAATTCAAGGGGGAAACCTGGTATTTCTTGGAGAAGATGTGGTATATTTGGGAGAAATGTGGCATTTCTGGAAGAAACTGTCCTATTTTGGGGATAAAAGAGGTATTTGTGGGAGAAAAGGTCCTATTTGAAGGGGGAAACCTGGTATTTCCTGGAGAAGATGTGATATATTTGGGAGAAATGTGGCATGTCTGGAAGAAAATGTCCTATTTTGGGGATAAAAGAGGTATTTGTGGGCGAGAAGGTCCTATTTGAAGGGGGAAAGCTGGTATTTCTTGGAGAAGATGTGATATATTTGGGAGAAATCTGGCATTCCTGGAAGAAACTGTCCTCTTTTGGGGATAAAAGAGGTTTTTTTGGGGAAAAGGTCCTATTTGAAGGGGGAAACCTGGTATTTCTTGGAGAAGATGTGATATATTTGGGAGAAATGTGGCCTTTCTGGAAGAAACTGTCCTCTTATGGGGATAGAACAGGTATTTGTGGGTGAAAAGGTCCTATTTGAAGGGGGAAAGCTGGTATTTCTTGGAGAAGATGTGATCTATTTGGGAGAAATGTGGCATGTCTGGAAGAAAATGTCCTATTTGGGGGGAGAAGGGTGGTATATGTGGGAGAAAAGTTCCTATTTCAGGAGGAATCCTGGTATTTCTTGGAGGAGATGTGATATGTTTGGGAGAAATGTGGCATGCCTGGAAGAAACTGTGCTCTTTTGGGGATAAAAGAGGTATTTGTGGGTGAAAAGGTCCTATTTGAAGGGGGAAACCTGGTATTTCTTGGAGAAGATGTGATATATTTGGGAGAAATGTGGCATTTCTGGAAGAAACTGTCCTCTTTTGGGGATTAAAGAGGTATTTGTGGGTGAATAGTTCCTATTTGAAGGGGGAAAGCTGGTATTTCTTGGAGAAGATGTGATATATTTGGGAGAAATGTGGCATGTCTGGAAGAAACTGTCCCCTTTTGGGGATAAAACAGGTATTTTTGGGTGAAAACGTTGTATTTGAAGGGGGAAACCTGTTATTTCTTGGAGAAGATGTGATTTATTTGGGAGAAATCTGGCATTCCTGGAAGAAACTGTCCTACTTTGGGGATAAAAGAGGTTTTTTGGGGGAAAAGGTCCTATTTGAAGGGGGAAACGTGGTATTTCTTGAAGAAGATGTGATATATTTGGGAGAAATGTGGCCTTTCTGGAAGAAACTGTCCTCTTATGGGGATAGAACAGGTATTTGTGGGTGAAAACGTCCTATTTCCTGGGGAAAACCTGGTATTTCTTGGAGAAGATGTGATATATTTGGGAGAAATGTGGCATGTCTGGAAGAAAATGTCCTATTTGGGGGGAGAAGGGTGGTATTTGTGGGAGAAAAGTTCCTATTTCAGGAGGAATCCTGGTATTTCTTGGAGGAGATGTGATATGTTTGGGAGATATGTGCCATTTCTGGAAGAAACTGTCCTCTTTTGGGGATAAAAGAGGTATTTGTGGGTGAAAAGGTCCTATTTGAAGGGGGAAACCTGGTATTTCTTGGAGAAGATGTGATATGTTTGGGAGAAATATGGCATGTCTGGAAGAAACTGTCCTCTTTTGGGGATAAAACAGGTATTTGTGGGTGAAAAGGTCCTATTTGAAGGGGGAAACCTGGTATTTCTTGGAGAAGATGTGATAAATTTGGGAGAAATGTGGCATGTCTGGAAGAAACTGTCCTATTTTGGGGATAAAAGAATTTTTTGTGGGTGAAAAGGTCCTATTTGAAGGGGGAAAGCTGGTATTTCTTGGAGAAGATGTGATATATTTGGGAGAAATGTGGCATTTCTGGAAGAAACTGTCCTATTTTGGGGATAAAAGAATTTTTTGTGGGTGAAAAGGTCCTATTTGAAGGGGGAAACCTGGTATTTCTTTGAGAAGATGTGATATGTTTGGGAGAAATGTGGCATTTCTGGCAGAAACTGTCCTCTTTTGGGGATAAAAGTGGTATTTGTGGGTGATAAGGTCCTATTTGAAGGGGGAAAGCTGGTATTTCTTGGAGAAGATGTGATATATTTGGGAGAAATGTGGCATGTCAGGAAGAAACTGTCCTATTTGGGGGGAGAAGGCTGGTATTTGAGGGTGAAAAGGTCCTCTTCCAGGAGGAATCCTGGTATTTCTTGGAGAAGATGTGATATATTTGGGAGAAATGTGGCATGTCTGGAAGAAACTGTCCTATTTGAGGAATAAAAGAGGTATTTGTGGGTGAAAAGGTCCTATTTGAAGGGGGAAACCTGGTATTTCTTGGAGAAGATGTGATATATTTGGGAGAAATGTGGCATTTCTGGAAGAAACTGTCCTCTTTTGGGGATAAAAGATTTTTTTGTGGGTGAAAAGGTCCTATTTGAAGGGGGAAAGCTGGTAATTCTATGAGAAGATGTGATTTGTTTGGGAGAAATGTGGCATTTCTGGAAGAAACTGTCCTCTTTTGGGGATAAAACAGGTATTTGTGGGTGAAAAGGTCCTATTTGAAGGGGGAAACCTGGTATTTCTTGGAGAAGATGTGATAAATTTGGGAGAAATGTGGCATGTCTGGAAGAAACTGTCCTCTTTTGGGGATAAAAGAATTTTTTGTGGGTGAAAAGGTCCTATTTGAAGGGGGAAAGCTGGTATTTCTTGGAGAAGATGTGATATATTTGGGAGAAATGTGGCATTTCTGGAAGAAACTGTCCTATTTTGGGGATAAAAGAATTTTTTGTGGGTGAAAAGGTCCTATTTGAAGGGGGAAACCTGGTATTTCTTTGAGAAGATGTGATATGTTTGGGAGAAATGTGGCATTTCTGGCAGAAACTGTCCTCTTTTGGGGATAAAAGTGGTATTTGTGGGTGATAAGGTCCTATTTGAAGGGGGAAACCTGGTATTTCTTGGAGAAGATGTGATATATTTGGGAGAAATGTGGCATGTCAGGAAGAAACTGTCCTATTTGGGGGGAGAAGGCTGGTATTTGAGGGAGAAAAGGTCCTCTTCCAGGAGGAATCCTGGTATTTCTTGGAGAAGATGTGATATATTTGGGAGAAATGTGGCATGTCTGGAAGAAACTGTCCTATTTGAGGAATAAAAGAGGTTTTTGTGGGTGAAAAGGTCCTATTTGAAGGGGGAAACCTGGTATTTCTTGGAGAAGATGTGATATATTTGGGAGAAATGTGGCATTTCTGGAAGAAACTGTCCTCTTTTGGGGATAAAAGAGGTATTTGTGGGTGAAAAGGTCCTATTTGAAGGGGGAAAGCTGGTAATTCTATGAGAAGATGTGATTTGTTTGGGAGAAATGTGGCATTTCTGGAAGAAACTGTCCTCTTTTGGGGATAAAACAGGTATTTGTGGGTGAAAAGGTCCTATTTGAGGGGGGAAAGCTGGTAATTCTATGAGAAGATGTGATGTAGTTGGGAGAAATGTGGCATGTCAGGAAGAAACTGTCCTACTTTGGGGATAAAACAGGTATTTGTGGGTGAAAAGGTCCTATTTGAAGGGGGAAACGTGGCATTTCTTGGAGAAGATGCGATATATTTGGGAGAAATGTGGCATTTCTGGCAGAAACTGTGCTCTTTTAGGGATAAAAGAGGTATTTGTGGTTGAAAAGGTCCTATTTGAAGGGGGAAAGCTGGTATTTCTTGGAGAAGATGTGATATATTTGGGAGAAATGTGGCCTTTCTGGAAGTAACTGTCCTCTTTTGGGGATCAAACAGGTACTTGTGGGTGACAAGGTCCTATTTGAAGGGGGAAAGCAGGTATTTCTTGGAGAAGATGAGGTATATTTGGGAGAAATGTGGCATGTCTGGAAGAAAATGTCCTCTTTTGGGGATAAAAGAGGTATTTGTGGGTGAAAACGTTGTATTTCAAGGGGGAAACCTGGCATTTCTTGGAGAAGATGTGATATATTTTGGAGAAATGTGGCATTTCTGGAAGAAACTGTCCTATTTTGGGGATAAAAGAGGTATTTGTGGGTGAAAAGGTCCTATTTGAAGGGGGAAACGTGGTATTTCTTGGAGAAGATGTGATATATTTGGGAGAAATGTGGCATTTCTGGAAGAAACTGTCCTCTTTTGGGGATAAAAGAGGTATTTGTGGGTGATGAGGTCCTATTTGAAGGGGGAACCCTGGTATTTCTTGGAGAAGATGTGATATTTTTGGGAGAAATGTGGCATTTCTGGAAGAAACTGTCCTATTTTGGGGATAAAACAGGTATTTGTGAGTGAAAAGGTCCTATTTGAAGGGGGAAAGCTGGTATTTCTTGGAGAAGATGTGACATATTTGGGAGAAATGTGGCATTTCTTGAAGAAACTGTCCTCTTTTGGGGATAAAAGAGGTATTTGTGGGTGAAAAGGTCCTATTTGATGGGGGAAAGCTGGTATTTCTTGGAGAAGGTGTGATATATTTGGGAGAAATCTGGCCTTTCTGGAAGAAAATGTCCAATTTGGGGGGAGAAGGCTGGTAGTTTTGGGTGAGAAGGTCCTCTTTCAGGAGGAATCCTGGCATTTCTTGGAGAAGATGTGATATATTTGGGAGAAATGTGGCATTTCTGGAAGAAACTGTCCTCTTTTGGGGATAAAAGAGGTATTAGTGGTTGAAAAGGTCCTATTTGAAGGGGGAAACGTGGTATTTCTTGGAGAAGATGTGATATATTTGGGAGAAATGTGGCATTTCTGGAAGAAACTGTCCTATTTGGGGGATAAAAGAGGTATTTGTGGGTGATAAGTTCCTATTTGAAGGGGGAACCCTGGTATTTCTTGGAGAAGATGATATATATTTGGGAGAAATGTGGCCTTTCTGGAAGAAACTGTCTTCTTTTGTGGATGAAAGAGGTATTTCATGAAGAAAAGTTTCTAATTGAAGGGGGAAACCTGGTATTTCTTGGAGGAGTTGTGATATATTTGGGAGAAATGTGGCATTTCTGGAAGAAACTGTCCTCTTTTGGGGATAAAAGAGGTATTTGTGGGTGAGAAGGTCCTATTTGAAGGGGGAAACGTGGTATTTCTTGGAGAAGATGTGATATATTTGGGAGAAATGTGGCATGTCTGGCAGAAACTGTCCTATTTGGGGGATAAAACAGGTATTTGTGGGAGAAAATGTCCTATTTGAAGGGGGAAACCTGGTATTTCTTGGAGAAGATGTGATATATTTGGGAGAAATGTGGCCTTTCTGGAAGAAAATGTCAAATTTGGGGGGAGAAGGCTGGTAGTTTTCGGTGAGAAGGTCCTATTTCAGGAGGAATCCTGGTATTTCTTGGAGAAGATGTGAAATATTTGGGAGAAATGTGGCATGTCTGGAAGAAAATGTCCAATTTGGGGGGAGAAGGCTGGTAGTTTTGGGTGAAAAGGTCCTCTTTCAGGAGGAATCCTGGTATTTCTTGGAGAAGATGTGATATATTTGGGAGAAATGTGGCATTTCCGGAAGAAACTGTCCTCTTTTGGGGATAAAAGAGGTATTCGTGGTTGAAAAGGTCCTATTTGAAGGGGGAAACCTGGTATTTCTTGGAGAAGATGTGATATATTTGGGAGAAATGTGGCCTTTCTGGAAGAAACTGTCCTCTTTTGGGGATAAAAGAGGTATTTCATGGAGAAAAGTTCCTAATTGAAGGGGGAAACCTGGTATTTCTTATAGGAGTTGTGATATATTTGGGAGAAATGTGGCATTTCTGGAAGAAACTGTCCTCTTTTGGGGATAAAAGAGGTATTTGTGGGTGAGAAGGTCCTATTTGACGGGGGAAAGCTGGTATTTCTTGGAGAAGATGTGATATATTTGGGAGAAATGTGGCATGTCAGGAAGAAACTGTCCTCTTTTGGGGATAAAACAGGTATTTGTGGGAGAAAAGGTCCTATTTGAAGGGGGAAACCTGGTATTTCTTGGAGAAGAGGTGATATATTTGGGAGAAATGTGGCATGTCTGGAAGAAACTGTCCTATTTGGGGGATAAAACAGGTATTTGTGGGTGAAAAGGTCCTATTGGAAGGGGGAAACCTGGTATTTCATGGAGAAGATGTGATCTATTTGGGAGAAATGTGGCCTTTCTGGAAGAAACTGTCCAATTTGGGGGGAGAAGGCTGGTAGTTTTCGGTGAGAAGGTCCTATTTCAGGAGGAATCCTGGTATTTCTTGGAGAAGATGTGATATATTTGGGAGAAAAGTGGCATTTCTGGAAGAAAATGTCCAATTTGGGGGGAGAAGGCTGGTAGTTTTGGTTGAGAAGGTCCTCTTTCAGGAGGAATCCTTCTATTTCTTGGAGAAGATGTGATATATTTGGGAGAAATGTGGCATTTCTGGAAGAAACTGTCCTCTTTTGGGATAAAAGAGGTATTTGTGGGTGAAAAGGTCCTATTTGAAGGGGGAAAGCTGGTATTTCTTGGAGAAGATGTGATATATTTGGGAGAAATGTGGCCTTTCTGGAAGAAAATGTCCTCTTTTGGGGATAAAAGAGGTATTTCATGGAGAAAAGGTCCTATTTGAAGGGGGAAACGTGGTATTTCTTGGAGAAGATGTGGTATATTTGGGAGAAATGTGGCATTTCTGGAAGAAACTGTCCTCTTTTGGGGATAAAAGAGGTATTTGTGGGAGAAAAGGTCCTATTTGAAGGGGGAAACCTGGTATTTCCTGGCGAAGATGTGATCAATTTGGGAGAAATGTGGCATGTCTGGAAGAAAATGTCCTATTTTGGGGATAAAAGAGGTATTTGTGGGCGAGAAGGTCCTATTTGAAGGGGGAAACCTGGTATTTCTTGGAGAAGATGTGATATATTTGGGAGAAATCTGGCATTCCTGGAAGAAACTGTCCTCTTTTGGGGATAAAAGAGGTTTTTTTGGGGAAAAGGTCCTATTTGAAGGGGGAAACGTGGTATTTCTTGGAGAAGATGTGATATATTTGGGAGAAATGTGGCATTTCTGGAAGAAACTGTCCTCTTTTGGGGATAAAAGAGGTATTTGTGGGAGAAAAGGTCCTATTTGAAGGGGGAAACGTGGTATTTCTTGGAGAAGATGTGATCTATTTGGGAGAAATGTGGCATGTCTGGAAGAAAATGTCCTATTTGGGGGGAGAAGGGTGGTATATGTGGGAGAAAAGTTCCTATTTCAGGAGGAATCCTGGTATTTCATGGAGGACATGTGATATATTTGGGAGAAATCTGGCATTTCTGGAAGAAACTGTGCTCTTTTGGGGATAAAACAGGTATTTGTGGGTGAAAAGGTCCTATTTGAAGGGGGAAACGTGGTATTTCTTGGAGAAGATGTGATATATTTGGGAGAAATGTGGCATTTCTGGAAGAAACTGTCCTCTTTTGGGGATGAAACAGGTATTTGTGAGTGAAAAGTTCCTATTTGAAGGGGGAAACCTGGTATTTCTTGGAGAAGATGTGATATATTTGGGAGAAATGTGGCATTTCTGGAAGAAACTGTCCTCTTTTGGGGATAAAACAGGTATTTGTGGGTGAAAACGTTGTATTTGAAGGGGGAAACCTGTTATTTCTTGGAGAAGATGTGATTTATTTGGGAGAAATCTGGCATTCCTGGAAGAAACTGTCCTCTTTTGGGGATAAAAGAGGTTTTTTTGGGGAAAATTCCTATTTGAAGGGGGAAACGTGGTATTTCTTGAAGAAGATGTGATATATTTGGGAGAAATGTGGCCTTTCTGGAAGAAACTGTCCTCTTATGGGGATAGAACAGGTATTTGTGGGTGAAAACGTCCTATTTCCTGGGGAAAACCTGGTATTTCTTGGAGAAGATGTGATATATTTGGGAGAAATGTGGCATGTCTGTAAGAAAATGTCCTATTTGGGGGGAGAAGGGTGGTATTTGTGGGAGAAAAGTTCCTATTTCAGGAGGAATCCTGGTATTTCTTGGAGGAGATGTGATATGTTTGGGAGATATGTGCCATTTCTGGAAGAAACTGTCCTCTTTTGGGGATAAAAGAGGTATTTGTGGGTGAAAAGGTCCTATTTGAAGGGGGAAACCTGGTATTTCTTGGAGAAGATGTGATATGTTTGGGAGAAATATGGCATTTCTGGAAGAAACTGTCCTCTTTTGGGGATAAAAGAGGTATTTGTGGGTGAAAAGGTCCTATTTGAAGGGGGAAAGCTGGTATTTCTTGGAGAAGATGTGATAAATTTGGGAGAAATGTGGCATGTCTGGAAGAAACTGTCCTATTTTGGGGATAAAAGAATTTTTTGTGGGGGAAAAGGTCCTATTTGAAGGGGGAAAGCTGGTATTTCTTGGAGAAGATGTGATATATTTGGGAGAAATGTGGCATTTCTGGAAGAAACTGTCCTCTTTTGGGGATAAAAGAATTTTTTGTGGGTGAAAAGGTCCTATTTGAAGGGGGAAACCTGGTATTTCTTTGAGAAGATGTGATATGTTTGGGAGAAATGTGGCCTTTCTGGCAGAAACTGTCCTATTTTGGGGATAAAAGTGGTATTTGTGGGTGATAAGGTCCTATTTGAAGGGGGAAACCTGTTATTTCTTGGAGAAGATGTGATATATTTGGGAGAAATGTGGCATGTCAGGAAGAAACTGTCCTATTTGGGGGGAGAAGGCTGGTATTTGAGGGAGAAAAGGTCCTCTTCCAGTAGGAATCCTGGTATTTCTTGGAGAAGATGTGATATATTTGGGAGAAATGTGGCATGTCTGGAAGAAACTGTCCTATTTGAGGAATAAAAGAGGTATTTGTGGGTGAAAAGGTCCTATTTGAAGGGGGAAACCTGGTATTTCTTGGAGAAGATGTGATATATTTGGGAGAAATGTGGCATTTCTGGAAGAAACTGTCCTCTTTTGGGGATAAAAGATTTTTTTGTGGGTGACAAGGTCCTATTTGAAGGGGTAAAGCTGGTAATTCTATGAGAAGATGTGGTATATTTGGGAGAAATGTGGCATTTCTGGAAGAAACTGTCCTCTTTTGGGGATAAAACAGGTATTTGTGGGTGAAAATGTCCTATTTGAAGGGGGAAACCTGGTAATTCTATGAGAAGATGTGATGTAGTTGGGAGAAATGTGGCATGTCAGGAAGAAACTGTCCTACTTTGGGGATAAAACAGGTATTTGTGGGTGAAAATGTCCTATTTGAAGGGGGAAACCTGGTAATTCTATGAGAAGATGTGATGTAGTTGGGAGAAATGTGGCATGTCAGGAAGAAACTGTCCTACTTTGGGGATAAAACAGGTATTTGTGGGTGAAAAGGTCCTATTTGAAGGGGGAAACGTGGTATTTCTTGGAGAAGATGTGATATATTTGGGAGAAATGTGGCATTTCTGGAAGAAACTGTCCTCTTTTGGGGATAAAAGAGGTATTTGTGGGTGATGAGGTCCTATTTGAAGGGGGAATCCTGGCATTTCTTGGAGAAGATGTGATCTATTTGGGAGAAATGTGGCATTTCTGGAAGAAACTGTCCTCTTTTGGGGATAAAAGAGGTATTTGTGGGTGAAAAGGTCCTATTTGAAGGGGGAAACGTGGTATTTCTTGGAGAAGATGTGATATATTTGGGAGAAATGTGGCATTTCTGGAAGAAACTGTCCTCTTTTGGGGATAAAAGAGGTATTTGTGGGTGAGAAGGTCCTATTTGAAGGGGGAAACCTGGTATTTCTTGGAGAAGATGTGATCTATTTGGGAGAAATCTGGACTTTCTGGAAGAAAATGTCCAATTTGGGGGGAGAAGGCTGGTAGTTTTGGGTGAGAAGGTCCTCTTTCAGGAGGAATCCTGGCATTTCTTGGAGAAGATGTGATATATTTGGGAGAAATGTGGCATTTCTGGAAGAAACTGTCCTCTTTTGGGGATAAAAGAGGTATTAGTGGTTGAAAAGGTCCTATTTGAAGGGGGAAACGTGGTATTTCTTGGAGAAGATGTGATATATTTGGGAGAAATCTGGCATTTCTGGAAGAAACTGTCCTATTTGGGGGATAAAAGAGGTATTTGTGGGTGATAAGGTCCTATTTGAAGGGGGAACCCTGGTATTTCTTGGAGAAGATGATATATATTTGGGAGAAATGTGGCATGTCTGGAAGAAACTGTCTTCTTTTGTGGATGAAAGAGGTATTTCATGAAGAAAAGTTTCTAATTGAAGGGGGAAACCTGGTATTTCTTGGAGGAGTTGTGATATATTTGGGAGAAATGTGGCATTTCTGGAAGAAACTGTCCTCTTTTGGGGATAAAAGAGGTATTTGTGGTTGAAAAGGTCCTATTTGAAGGGGGAAACCTGGTATTTCTTGGAGAAGATGTGATATATTTGGGATAAATGTGGCATGTCTGGCAGAAACTGTCCTATTTGGGGGATAAAACAGGTATTTGTGGGAGAAAAGGTCCTATTTGAAGGGGGAAAGCTGGTATTTCTTGGAGAAGATGTGATATATTTGGGAGAAATGTGGCATTTCTGGAAGAAACTGTCCTCTTTTGGGGATAAAAGAGGTATTTGTGGGTGAAAAGGTCCTATTTGAAGGGGGAAACCTGGTATTTCTTGGAGAAGATGTGTTATATTTGGGAGAAATGTGGCATTTCTGGAAGAAAATGTCCAATTTGGGGGGAGAAGGCTGGTAGTTTTCGGTGAGAAGGTCCTATTTCAGGAGGAATTCTGGTATTTCTTGGAGAAGATGTGAAATATTTGGGAGAAATGTGGCATGTCTGGAAGAAAATGTCCAATTTGGGGGGAGAAGGCTGGTAGTTTTGGGTGAAAAGGTCCTCTTTCAGGAGGAATCCTTCTATTTCTTGGAGAAGATGTGATATATTTGGGAGAAATGTGGCATTTCTGGAAGAAAATGTCCAATTTGGGGGGAGAAGGCTGGTAGTTTTGGGTGAGAAGGTCCTATTTCCGGAGGAATCCTGGCATTTCTTGGAGAAGATGTGATATATTTGGGAGAAATGTGGCATTTCTGGAAGAAACTGTCCTCTTTTGGGGATAAAACAGGTATTTGTGGGAGAAAAGGTCCTATTTGAAGGGGGAAAGCTGGTATTTCTTGGAGAAGATGTGATATATTTGGGAGAAATGTGGCCTTTCTGGAAGAAAATGTCCTCTTTTGGGGATGAAACAGGTATTTCATGGAAAAAAGGTCCTAATTGAAGGGGGAAACCTGGTATTTCTTGGAGGAGTTGTGATATATTTGGGAGAAATGTGGCATTTCTGGAAGAAACTGTCCTCTTTTGGGGATAAAAGAGGTATTTGTGGGAGAAAAGGTCCTATTTGAAGGGGGAACCCTGGTATTTCTTGGAGAAGATGTGATATATTTGGGAGAAATGTGGCATGTCTGGCAGAAACTGTCCTATTTGGGGGATAAAACAGGTATTTGTGGGAGAAAAGGTCCTATTTGAAGGGGGAAACCTGGTATTTCTTGGAGAAGATGTGATATATTTGGGAGAAATGTGGCCTTTCTGGAAGAAAATGTCAAATTTGGGGGGAGAACGCTGGTAGTTTTCGGTGAGAAGGTCCTATTTCAGGAGGAATCCTGGTATTTCTTGGAGAAGATGTGAAATATTTGGGAGAAATGTGGCATGTCTGGAAGAAAATGTCCAATTTGGGGGGAGAAGGCTGGTAGTTTTGGGTGAAAAGGTCCTCTTTCAGGAGGAATCCTTCTATTTCTTGGAGAAGATGTGATATATTTGGGAGAAATGTGGCATTTCTGGAAGAAACTGTCCTCTTTTGGGGATAAAAGAGGTATTAGTGGTTGAAAAGGTCCTATTTGAAGGGGGAAACCTGGTATTTCTTGGAGAAGATGTGATATATTTGGGAGAAATGTGGCCTTTCTGGAAGAAACTGTCCTCTTTTTTGGATAAAAGAGGTATTTCATGGAGAAAAGTTCCTAATTGAAGGGGGAAACCTGGTATTTCTTATAGGAGTTGTGATATATTTGGGAGAAATGTGGCATGTCTGGAAGAAACTGTCCTCTTTTGGGGATAAAACAGGTATTTGTGGGAGAAAAGGTCCTATTTGAAGGGGGAACCCTGGTATTTCTTGGAGAAGATGTGATATATTTGGGAGAAATGTGGCTTGTCTGGAAAAAACTGTCCTCTTTTGGGGATAAAAGAGGTATTTGTGGGTGAAAAGGTCCTATTTGAAGGGGGAAACCTGGTATTTCTTGGAGAAGATGTGTTATATTTGGGAGAAATGTGGCATTTCTGGAAGAAAATGTCCAATTTGGGGGGAGAAGGCTGGTAGTTTTCGGTGAGAAGGTCCTATTTCAGGAGGAATTCTGGTATTTCTTGGAGAAGATGTGAAATATTTGGGAGAAATGTGGCATGTCTGGAAGAAAATGTCCAATTTGGGGGGAGAAGGCTGGTAGTTTTGGGTGAAAAGGTCCTCTTTCAGGAGGAATCCTTCTATTTCTTGGAGAAGATGTGATATATTTGGGAGAAATGTGGCGTTTCTGGAAGAAAATGTCCAATTTGGGGGGAGAAGGCTGGTAGTTTTGGGTGAGAAGGTCCTATTTCCGGAGGAATCCTGGCATTTCTTGGAGAAGATGTGATATATTTGGGAGAAATGTGGCATTTCTGGAAGAAACTGTCCTCTTTTGGGGATAAAACAGGTATTTGTGGGAGAAAAGGTCCTATTTGAAGGGGGAAAGCTGGTATTTCTTGGAGAAGATGTGATATATTTGGGAGAAATGTGGCCTTTCTGGAAGAAAATGTCCTCTTTTGGGGATGAAACAGGTATTTCATGGAAAAAAGGTCCTAATTGAAGGGGGAAACCTGGTATTTCTTGGAGGAGTTGTGATATATTTGGGAGAAATGTGGCATTTCTGGAAGAAACTGTCCTCTTTTGGGGATAAAAGAGGTATTTGTGGGAGAAAAGGTCCTATTTGAAGGGGGAACCCTGGTATTTCTTGGAGAAGATGTGATATATTTGGGAGAAATGTGGCATGTCTGGCAGAAACTGTCCTATTTGGGGGATAAAACAGGTATTTGTGGGAGAAAAGGTCCTATTTGAAGGGGGAAACCTGGTATTTCTTGGAGAAGATGTGATATATTTGGGAGAAATGTGGCCTTTCTGGAAGAAAATGTCAAATTTGGGGGGAGAACGCTGGTAGTTTTCGGTGAGAAGGTCCTATTTCAGGAGGAATCCTGGTATTTCTTGGAGAAGATGTGATATATTTGGGAGAAATGTGGCATGTCTGGAAGAAAATGTCCAATTTGGGGGGAGAAGGCTGGTAGTTTTGGGTGAAAAGGTCCTCTTTCAGGAGGAATCCTTCTATTTCTTGGAGAAGATGTGATATATTTGGGAGAAATGTGGCATTTCTGGAAGAAACTGTCCTCTTTTGGGGATAAAAGAGGTATTAGTGGTTGAAAAGGTCCTATTTGAAGGGGGAAACCTGGTATTTCTTGGAGAAGATGTGATATATTTGGGAGAAATGTGGCCTTTCTGGAAGAAACTGTCCTCTTTTTTGGATAAAAGAGGTATTTCATGGAGAAAAGTTCCTAATTGAAGGGGGAAACCTGGTATTTCTTATAGGAGTTGTGATATATTTGGGAGAAATGTGGCATGTCTGGAAGAAACTGTCCTCTTTTGGGGATAAAACAGGTATTTGTGGGAGAAAAGGTCCTATTTGAAGGGGGAACCCTGGTATTTCTTGGAGAAGATGTGATATATTTGGGAGAAATGTGGCTTGTCTGGAAAAAACTGTCCTCTTTTGGGGATAAAAGAGGTATTTGTGGGTGAAAAGGTCCTATTTGAAGGGGGAAACCTGGTATTTCTTGGAGAAGATGTGATTTGTTTGGGAGAAATGTGGCATTTCTGGAAGAAACTGTCCTCTTTTGGGGATCAAACAGGTTTTTTTGGGGAAAAGGTCCTATTTGAAGGGGGAAAGCTGGTATTTCTTGGAGAAGATGTGATCTATTTGGGAGAAATCTGGCATTTCTGGAAGAAACTGTCCTCTTTTGGGGATAGAACAGGTATTTGTGGGTGAAAAGGTCCTATTTCCAGGGGAAAACCTGGTATTTCTTGGAGAAGATGTGATATATTTCGCAGAAATGTGGCATGTCTGGAAGAAACTGTCGTATTTGGGGGGAGAAGGGTGGTATTTGTGGGAGAAAAGTTCCTATTTCAGGAGGAATCCTGGTATTCCTTGGAGAAGATGTGATATGTTCGGGAGAAATGTGCCATTTCTGGAAGAAACTGTCCTCTTTTGGGGATAAAAGAGGTATTTGTGGGTGAAAAGGTCCTATTTGAAGGGGGAAACCTGGTATTTCTTGGAGAAGATGTGATATGTTTGGGAGAAATATGGCATTTCTGGAAAAAACTGTCCTATTTTGGGGATAAAAGAGGTATTTGTGGGTGAAAAGGTCCTATTTGAAGGGGGAAACCTGGTATTTCTTGGAGAAGATGGGATCTATTTGGGAGAAATGTGGCATTTCTGGAAGAAACTGTCCTCTTTTGGGGATAAAAGAGGTATTTGTGGGTGAAAAGGTCCTATTTGAAGGGGGAAACGTGGTATTTCTTGGAGAAGATGTGATATATTTGGGAGAAATGTGGCATTTCTGGAAGAAAATGTCCAATTTGGGGGGAGAAGGCTGGTCGTTTTGGGTGAGAAGGTCCTATTTCAGGAGGAATCCTGGCATTTCTTGGAGAAGATGTGATGTATTTTGGAGAAATGTGGCATTTCTGGAAGAAACTGTCCTCTTTTGGGGATAAAACAGGTATTTGTGGGAGAAAATGTCCTATTTGAAGGGGGAAACCTGGTATTTCTTGGAGAAGATGTGATATATTTGGGAGAAATGTGGCCTTTCTGGAAGAAAATGTCCTCTTTTGGGGATAAAACAGGTATTTCATGGAAAAAAGTTCCTAATTGAAGGGGGAAACCTGGTATTTCTTGGAGGAGTGTTGATATATTTGGGAGAAATGTGTCATTTCTGGAAGAAACTGTCCTCTTTTGGGGATAAAAGAGGTATTTGTGGGAGAAAAGGTCCTATTTGAAGGGGGAAACCTGGTATTTCTTGGAGAAGATGTGATATATTTGGGAGAAATGTGGCATGTCTGGAAAAAACTGTCCTATTTTGGGGATAAAAGAGGTATTTGTCGGCGAGAAGGTCCTATTGGAAGGGGGAAACGTGGTATTTCTTGGAGAAGATGTGATATATTTGGGAGAAATGTGGCATGTCTGTAAGAAAGTGTCCTCTTTTGGGGATAAAAGAGGTTTTTTTGGGGAAAAGGTCCTATTTGAAGGGGGAAACGTGGTATTTCTTGGAGAAGATGTGATATGTTTGGGAGAAATGTGGCATTTCTGGAAGAAACTGTCCTCTTATGGGGATAGAACAGGTATTTGTGGGTGAAAAGGTCCTATTTCCAGGGGAAAACCTGGTATTTCTTGGAGAAGATGTGATATATTTGGGAGAAATGTGGCATGTCTGGAAGAAAATGTCCTATTTGGGGGGAGAAGTTTGGTATTTGTGGGAGAATAGTTCCTATTTCAGGAGGAATCCTGGTATTTCTTGGAGGAGACGTGATATGTTTGGGAGAAATGTGCCATTTCTGGAAGAAACTGTCCTCTTTTGGGGATTAAAGAGGTATTAGTGGGTGAAAAGGTCCTATTTGAAGGGGGAAACCTGGTATTTCTTGGAGAAGATGTGATATGTTTGGGAGAAATGTGGCATTTCTGGCAGAAACTGTCCTCTTTTGGGGATAAAAGAGGTATTAGTGGTTGAAAAGGTCCTATTTGAAGGGGGAAACGTGGTATTTCTTGGAGAAGATGTGATCTATTTGGGAGAAATGTGGCATTTCTGGAAGAAACTGTCCTATTTTGGGGATAAAAGAGGTATTTGTGGGTGAAAAGGTCCTATTTGAAGGGGGAACCCTGGTATTTCTTGGAGAAGATGATATATATTTGGGAGAAATGTGGCCTTTCTGGAAGAAACTGTCTTCATTTGTGGATGAAAGAGGTATTTCATGAAGAAAAGTTTCTAATTGAAGGGGGAAACCTGGTATTTCTTGGAGGAGTTGTGATATATTTGGGAGAAATGTGGCATTTCTGGAAGAAACTGTCCTCTTTTGGGGATAAAAGAGGTATTTGTGGGTGAGAAGGTCCTATTTGAAGGGGGAAACCTGGTATTTCTTGGAGAAGATGTGATATATTTGGGAGAAATGTGGCATGTCTGGAAGAAACTGTCCTCTTTTGGGGATAAAACAGGTATTTGTGGGAGAAAAGGTCCTATTTGAAGGGGGAAAGCTGGTATTTCTTGGAGAAGATGTGATCTATTTGGGAGAAATGTGGCATTTCTGGAAGAAACTGTCCTCTTTTGGGGATAAAAGAGGTATTTGTGGGTGAAAAGGTCCTATTTGAAGGGGGAAACGTGGTATTTCTTGGAGAAGATGTGATCTATTTGGGAGAAATGTGGCATTTCTGGAAGAAAATGTCCAATTTGTGGGGAGAAGGCTGGTAGTTGTGGGTGAGAAGGTCCTATTTCAGGAGGAATCCTGGTATTTCTTGGAGAAGATGTGATATATTTGGGAGAAATGTGGCATTTCTGGAAGAAACTGTCGTATTTTGGGGATAAAAGAGGTATTTGTGGGTGAAAAGGTCCTATTTGAAGGGGGAAACGTGGTATTTCTTGGAGAAGATGTGATATATTTGGGAGAAATGTGGCATTTCTGGAAGAAACTGTCCTCTTTTGGGGATAAAACAGGTATTTGTGGGTGATGAGGTCCTATTTGAAGGGGGAATCCTGGCATTTCTTGGAGAAGATGTGATATATTTGGGAGAAATGTGGCATTTCTGGAAGAAACTGTCCTATTTTGGGGATAAAACAGGTATTTGTGGGTGAAAAGGTCCTATTTGAAGGGGGAAACCTGGTATTTCTTGGAGAAGATGTGATATATTTGGGAGAAATGTGGCATTTCTGGAAGAAACTGTCCTCTTTTGGGGATAAAAGGGGTATTTGTGGGTGAGAAGGTCCTATTTGAAGGGGGAAAGCTGGTATTTCTTGGAGAAGATGTGATCTATTTGGGAGAAATCTGGCCTTTCTGGAAGAAAATGTCCAATTTGGGGGGAGAAGGCTGGTAGTTTTGGGTGAGAAGGTCCTCTTTCAGGAGGAATCCTGGCATTTCTTGGAGAAGATGTGATATATTTGGGAGAAATGTGGCATTTCTGGAAGAAACTGTCCTCTTTTGGGGATAAAAGAGGTATTAGTGGTTGAAAAGGTCCTATTTGAAGGGGGAAACGTGGTATTTCTTGGAGAAGATGTGATCTATTTGGGAGAAATGTGGCATTTCTGGAAGAAACTGTCCTATTTTGGGGATAAAAGAGGTATTTGTGGGTGAAAAGGTCCTATTTGAAGGGGGAACCCTGGTATTTCTTGGAGAAGATGATATATATTTGGGAGAAATGTGGCCTTTCTGGAAGAAACTGTCTTCTTTTGTGGATGAAAGAGGTATTTCATGAAGAAAAGTTTCTAATTGAAGGGGGAAACCTGGTATTTCTTGGAGGAGTTGTGATATATTTGGGAGAAATGTGGCATTTCTGGAAGAAACTGTCCTCTTTTGGGGATAAAAGAGGTATTTGTGGGTGAGAAGGTCCTATTTGAAGGGGGAAACCTGGTATTTCTTGGAGAAGATGTGATATATTTGGGAGAAATGTGGCATGTCTGACAGAAACTGTCCTCTTTTGGGGATAAAACAGGTATTTGTGGGAGAAAAGGTCCTATTTGAAGGGGGAAAGCTGGTATTTCTTGGAGAAGATGTGATCTATTTGGGAGAAATGTGGCATTTCTGGAAGAAACTGTCCTCTTTTGGGGATAAAAGAGGTATTTGTGGGTGAAAAGGTCCTATTTGAAGGGGGAAACGTGGTATTTCTTGGAGAAGATGTGATCTATTTGGGAGAAATGTGGCATTTCTGGAAGAAAATGTCCAATTTGTGGGGAGAAGGCTGGTAGTTGTGGGTGAGAAGGTCCTATTTCAGGAGGAATCCTGGTATTTCTTGGAGAAGATGTGATATATTTGGGAGAAATGTGGCATTTCTGGAAGAAACTGTCGTATTTTGGGGATAAAAGAGGTATTTGTGGGTGAAAAGGTCCTATTTGAAGGGGGAAAGCTGGTATTTTTTGGAGAAGATGTGATGTATTTGGGAGAAATCTGGCATTTCTGGAAGAAAGTGTCCTCTTTTGGGGATAAAAGAGGTATTTGTGGGTGAAAACGTCCTATTTGAAGGGGGAAAGCTGGTATTTCTTGGAGAAGATGTGATATATTTGGGAGAAATGTGGCATGTCTGGATGAAACTGTCCTATTTGGGAGATAAAAGAATTTTTTGTGGGGGAAAAGGTCCTATTTGAAGGGGGAAAGCTGGTATTTCTTGGAGAAGATGTGATATATTTGGGAGAAATGTGACATTTCTGGAAGAAACTGTCGTATTTTGGGGATAAAAGAATTTTTTGTGGGTGAAAAGGTCCTATTTGAAGGGGGAAACCTGGTATTTCTTTGAGAAGATGTGATATGTTTGGGAGAAATGTGGCCTTTCTGGCAGAAACTGTCCTATTTTGGGGATAAAAGTGGTATTTGTGGGTGATAAGGTCCTATTTGAAGGGGGAAAGCTGGTATTTCTTGGAGAAGATGTGATATATTTGGGAGAAATGTGGCATGTCAGGAAGAAACTGTCCTATTTGGGGGGAGAAGGCTGGTATTTGAGGGAGAAAAGGTCCTCTTCCAGGAGGAATCCTGGTATTTCTTGGAGAAGATGTGATATATTTGGGAGAAATGTGGCATGTCTGGAAGAAACTGTCCTATTTGAGGAATAAAAGATGTATTTGTGGGTGAAAAGGTCCTATTTGAAGGGGGAAACCTGGTATTTCTTGGAGAAGATGTGATATATTTGGGAGAAATGTGGCATTTCTGGAAGAAACTGTCCTCTTTTGGGGATAAAAGATTTTTTTGTGGGTGAAAAGGTCCTATTTGAAGGGGGAAAGCTGGTAATTCTATGAGAAGATGTGATTTGTTTGGGAGAAATGTGGCATTTCTGGAAGAAACTGTCCTCTTTTGGGGATAAAACAGGTATTTGTGGGTGAAAAGGTCCTATTTGAAGGGGGAAACCTGGTAATTTTATGAGAAGATGTGATGTAGTTTGGAGAAATGTGGCATGTCAGGAAGAAACTGTCCTACTTTGGGGATAAAACAGGTATTTGTGGGTGAAAAGGTCCTATTTGAAGGGGGAAACGTGGCATTTCTTGGAAAAGATGTGATATATTTGGGAGAAATGTGGCATTTCTGGCAGAAACTGTGCTCTTTTAGGGATAAAAGAGGTATTTGTGGTTGAAAAGGTCCTATTTGAAGGGGGAAAGCTGGTATTTCTTGGAGAAGATGTGATATATTTGGGAGAAATGTGGCCTTTCTGGAAGTAACTGTCCTCTTTTGGGGATCAAACAGGTACTTGTGGGTGACATGGTCCTATTTGAAGGGGGAAAGCAGGTATTTCTTGGAGAAGATGAGGTATATTTGGGAGAAATGTGGCATGTCTGGAAGAAAATGTCCTCTTTTGGGGATAAAAGAGGTATTTGTGGGTGAAAACGTTGTATTTCAAGGGGGAAACCTGACATTTCTTGGAGAAGATGTGATATATTTTGGAGAAATGTGGCATTTCTGGAAGAAACTGTCCTATTTTGGGGATAAAAGAGGTATTTGTGGGTGAAAAGGTCCTATTTGAAGGGGGAAACGTGGTATTTCTTGGAGAAGATGTGATCTATTTGGGAGAAATGTGGCATTTCTGGAAGAAACTGTCCTCTTTTGGGGATAAAAGAGGTATTTGTGGGTGATGAGGTCCTATTTGAAGGGGGAATCCTGGCATTTCTTGGAGAAGATGTGATATATTTGGGAGAAATGTGGCATTTCTGGAAGAAACTGTCCTATTTTGGGGATAAAACAGGTATTTGTGGGTGAAAAGGTCCTATTTGAAGGGGGAAACGTGGTATTTCTTGGAGAAGATGTGATATATTTGGGAGAAATGTGGCATTTCTGGAAGAAACTGTCCTCTTTTGGGGATAAAAGAGGTATTTGTGGGTGAGAAGGTCCTATTTGAAGGGGGAAAGCTGGTATTTCTTGGAGAAGATGTGATCTATTTGGGAGAAATCTGGCCTTTCTGGAAGAAAATGTCCAATTTGGGGGGAGAAGGCTGGTAGTTTTGGGTGAGAAGGTCCTCTTTCAGGAGGAATCCTGGCATTTCTTGGAGAAGATGTGATATATTTGGGAGAAATGTGGCATTTCTGGAAGAAACTGTCCTCTTTTGGGGATAAAAGAGGTATTAGTGGTTGAAAAGGTCCTATTTGAAGGGGGAAACGTGGTATTTCTTGGAGAAGATGTGATCTATTCGGGAGAAATGTGGCATTTCTGGAAGAAACTGTCCTATTTGGGGGATAAAAGAGGTATTTGTGGGTGAAAAGGTCCTATTTGAAGGGGGAAACCTGGCATTTCTTGGAGAAGATGTGATATATTTTGGAGAAATGTGGCATTTCTGGAAGAAACTGTCTTCTTTTGTGGATGAAAGAGGTATTTCATGAAGAAAAGTTTCTAATTGAAGGGGGAAACCTGGTATTTCTTGGAGGAGTTGTGATATATTTGGGAGAAATGTGGCATTTCTGGAAGAAACTGTCCTCTTTTGGGGATAAAAGAGGTATTTGTGGGTGAGAAGGTCCTATTTGAAGGGGGAAACCTGGTATTTCTTGGAGAAGATGTGATATATTTGGGAGAAATGTGGCATGTCTGGAAGAAAATGTCCTATTTGGGGGATAAAACAGGTATTTGTGGGAGAAAAGGTCCTATTTGAAGGGGGAAAGCTGGTATTTCTTGGAGAAGATGTGATATATTTGGGAGAAATGTGGCATTTCTGGAAGAAAATGTCCAATTTGGGGGGAGAAGGCTGGTCGTTTTGGGTGAGAAGGTCCTATTTCAGGAGGAATCCTGGCATTTCTTGGAGAAGATGTGATATATTTGGGAGAAATGTGGCATTTCTGGAAGAAACTGTCCTCTTTTGGGGATAAAACAGGTATTTGTGGGAGAAAAGGTCCTATTTGAAGGGGAAAACCTGGTATTTCTTGGAGAAGATGCGATATATTTGGGAGAAATGTGGCCTTTCTGGAAGAAAATGTCCTCTTTTGGGGATGAAACAGGTATTTCATGGAAAAAAGGTCCTAATTGAAGGGGGAAACCTGGTATTTCTTGGAGGAGTTGTGATATATTTGGGAGAAATGTGTCATTTCTGGAAGAAACTGTCCTCTTTTGGGGATAAAAGAGGTATTTGTGGGTGAAAAGGTCCTATTTGAAGGGGGAAACCTGGTATTTCTTGGAGAAGATGTGATAAATTTGGGAGAAATCTGGCATTCCTGGAAGAAACTGTCCTCTTTTGGGGATAACAGAGGTTTTTTTGGGGAAAAGGTCCTATTTGAAGGGGGAAACGTGGTATTTCTTGGAGAAGATGTGATATATTTGGGAGAAATGTGGCATTTCTGGAAGAAACTGTCCTCTTTTGGGGATAGAACAGGTATTTGTGGGTGAAAAGGTCCTATTTCCAGGGGAAAACCTGGTATTTCTTGGAGAAGATGTGATATATTTGGGAGAAATCTGGCATGTCTGGAAGAAACTGTCGTTTTTGGGGGGAGAAGGGTGGTATTTGTGGGAGAAAAGTTCCTATTTCAGGAGGAATCCTGGTATTTCTTGGAGAAGATGTGATATGTTCGGGAGAAATGTGCCATTTCTGGAAGAAACTGTCCTCTTTTGGGGATAAAACAGGTATTTGTGGGTGAAAAGGTCCTATTTGAAGGGGGAAACCTGGTATTTCTTGGAGAAGATGTGATATGTTTGGGAGAAATATGGCATTTCTGGAAAAAACTGTCCTATTTTGGGGATAAAAGAGGTATTTGTGGGTGAAAAGGTCCTATTTGAAGGGGGAAACCTGGTATTTCTTGGAGAAGATGGGATCTATTTGGGAGAAATGTGGCATGTCAGGAAGAAACTGTCCTCTTTTGGGGATAAAAGAGGTATTTGTGGGTGAAAAGGTCCTATTTGAAGGGGGAAACGTGGTATTTCTTGGAGAAGATGTGATGTATTTGGGAGAAATGTGGCATTTCTGGAAGAAAATGTCCAATTTGTGGGGAGAAGGCTGGTCGTTTTGGGTGAGAAGGTCCTATTTCAGGAGGAATCCTGGCATTCCTTGGAGAAGATGTGATGTATTTGGGAGAAATGTGGCATTTCTGGAAGAAACTGTCCTCTTTTGGGGATAAAACAGGTATTTGTGGGAGAAAAGGTCCTATTTGAAGGGGAAAACCTGGTATTTCTTGGAGAAGATGTGATATATTTGGGAGAAATGTGGCCTTTCTGGAAGAAAATGTCCTCTTTTAGGGATAAAACAGGTATTTCATGGAAAAAAGTTCCTAATTGAAGGGGGAAACCTGGTATTTCTTGGAGGAGTGTTGATATATTTGGGAGAAATGTGTCATTTCTGGAAGAAACTGTCCTCTTTTGGGGATAAAAGAGGTATTTGTGGGAAAAAAGGTCCTATTTGAAGGGGGAAACCTGGTATTTCTTGGAGAAGATGTGATATATTTGGGAGAAATGTGGCATGTCTGGAAAAAACTGTCCTATTTTGGGGATAAAAGAGGTATTTGTCGGCGAGAAGGTCCTATTTGAAGGGGGAAACGTGGTATTTCTTGGAGAAGATGTGATATATTTGGGAGAAATGTGGCATGTCTGTAAGAAAGTGTCCTCTTTTGGGGATAAAAGAGGTTTTTTTGGGGAAAAGGTCCTATTTGAAGGGGGAAACCTGGTATTTCTTGGAGAAGATGTGATATGTTTGGGAGAAATGTGGCATTTCTGGAAGAAACTGTCCTCTTATGGGGATAGAACAGGTATTTGTGGGTGAAAAGGTCCTATTTCCAGGGGAAAACCTGGTATTTCTTGGAGAAGATGTGATATATTTGGGAGAAATGTGGCATGTCTGGAAGAAAATGTCCTATTTGGGGGGAGAAGGTTGGTATTTGTGGGAGAATATTTCCTATTTCAGGAGGAATCCTGGTATTTCTTGGAGGAGACGTGATATGTTTGGGAGAAATGTGCCATTTCTGGAAGAAACTGTCCTCTTTTGGGGATTAAAGAGGTATTAGTGGGTGAAAAGGTCCTATTTGAAGGGGGAAACCTGGTATTTCTTGGAGAAGATGTGATATGTTTGGGAGAAATGTGGCATTTCTGGCAGAAACTGTCCTCTTTTGGGGATAAAACATTTATTTGTGGGTGAAAATGTCGTATTTGAAGGGGGAAAGCTGGTATTTCTTGGAGAAGATGTGATATATTTGGGAGAAATGTGGCATGTCTGGAAGAAACTGTCCTCTTTTGGGGATAAAACAGGTATTTGTGGGTGAAAAGGTCCTATTTGAAGGGGGAACCCTGGTATTTCTTGGAGAAGATGTGATATATTTGGGAGAAATGTGGCCTTTCTGGAAGAAACTGTCCTCTTTTGGGGATAAAACAGGTATTTGTGGGAGAAAAGGTCCTATTTGAAGGGGGAAAGCTGGTATTTCTTGGAGAAGATGTGATATATTTGGGAGAAATGTGGCATGTCTGGAAGAAAATGTCCAATTTGGGGGGAGAAGGCTGGTAGTTTTCGGTGAGAAAGGCCTATTTCAGGAGGAATCCTGGTATTTCTTGGAGAAGATGTGATCTATTTGGGAGAAATGTGGCCTTTCTGGAAGAAAATGTCCAATTTGGGGGGAGAAGGCTGGTCGTTTTGGGTGAGAAGGTCCTCTTTCAGGAGGAATCCTGGCATTTCTTGGAGAAGATGTGATATATTTGGGAGAAATGTGGCCTTTCCGGAAGAAACTGTCCTCTTTTGGGGATAAAAGAGGTATTAGTGGTTGGAAAGGTCCTATTTGAAGGGGGAAACCTGGTATTTCTTGGAGAAGATGTGATCTATTTGGAAGAAATGTGGCATTTCTGGAAGAAACTGTCCTCTTTTGGGGATAAAAGAGGTATTTCATGGAGAAAAGGTCCTAATTCAAGGGGGAAACCTGGTATGTCTTGGAGAAGATGTGATATATTTGGGAGAAATGTGTCATTTCTGGAAGAAACTGTCCTCTTTTGGGGATAAAAGAGGTATTTGTGGGTGAAAAGGTCCTATTTGAAGGGGGAACCCTGGTATTTCTTGGAGAAGATGTGATGTATTTGGGATAAATGAGGCATTTCTGGAAGAAACTGTCCTATTTGGGGGGAGAATCCTGGTATTAGTGGGTGAGAAGGTCCTATTTCAGGAGGAATCCTGTTATTTCTTGGAGAAGATGTGATCTATTTGGGAGAAATGTGGCATTTCTGGAAGAAACTGTCCTATTTTGGGGATAAAACAGGTATTTGTGGGTGAAAACGTTGTATTTGAAGGGGGAAACCTGTTATTTCTTGGAGAAGATGTGATATATTTGGGAGAAATGTGGCATTTCTGGAAGAAACTGTCCTCTTTTGGGGATAAAAGAGGTATTTGTGGGTGAAAAGGTCCTATTTGAAGGGGGAAACCTGGTATTTCTTGGAGAAGATGTGATATATTTGGGAGAAATGAGGCATTTCTGGAAGAAAATGTCCTATTTGTGGGGAGAAGGCTGGTAGTTGTGGGAGGAATCCTGGTATTTCTTGGAGAAGATGTGATATATTTGGGAGAAATCTGGCATTTCTGGAAGAAACTGTCGTATTTTGGGGATAAAACAGGTATTTGTGGGTGAAAAGGTCCTATTTGAAGGGGGAAAGCTGGTATTTCTTGGAGAAGATGTGATATATTTGGGAGAAATCTGGCATTTCTGGAAGAAAGTGTCCTCTTTTGGGGATAAAAGAGGTATTTGTGGGTGAAAACGTCCTATTTGAAGGGGGAAAGCTGGTATTTCTTGGAGAAGATGTGATATATTTGGGAGAAATGTGGCATGTCTGGAAGAAAATGTCCTATTTGGGGGGAGAAGGCTGGTACTTGTGGGAGAAAAGGTCCTATTTCAGGAGGAATCCTGGTATTTCTTGGAGGAGATGTGATATGTTTGGGAGAAATGTGGCATTTCTGGAAGAAACTGTCCTCTTTTGGGGATAAAAGAGGTATTTGTGGGTGAAAAGGTCCTATTTGAAGGGGGACACCTGGTATTTCTTGGAGAAGATGTGATCTATTTGGGAGAAATCTGGCATTTCTGGAAGAAACTGTCCTCTTTTGGGGATAAAACAGGTATTTGTGGGTGAAAATTTCCTATTTGAAGGGGGAAACCTGGAATTTCTTGGAGAAGATATGATCTATTTGGGAGAAATTTGGCATTTCTGGAAGAAACTGTCCTCTTTTGGGGATAAAAGAGGTATTTGTGGGTGAAAAGGTCCTATTTGAAGGGGGAAACGTGGTATTTCTTGGAGAAGATGTGGTTTATTTGGGAGAAATGTGGCATTTCTGGAAGAAACTGTCCTCTTTTGGGGATAAAAGAGGTATTTGTGGGTGAAAAGGTCCTATTTGAAGGGGGAAAGCTGGTATTTCTTGGAGAAGAAGTGATCTATTTGGGAGAAATGTGGCATTTCTGGAAGAAACTGTCCTCTTTTGGGGATAAAACAGGTATTTGTGGGAGATAAGGTCCTATTTCAGGAGGAATCCTGGTATTTCTTGGAGAAGATGTGATCTATTTGGGAGAAATGTGGCATGTCTGGAAGAAACTGTCCTACTTTAGGGATAAAACAGGTATTTGTGGGTGAAAAGGTCCTATTTGAAGGGGGAAACGTGGTATTTCTTGGAGAAGATGTGGTATATTTGGGAGAAATGTGGCATTTCTGGAAGAAACTGTCCCCTTTTGGGGATAAAAGAGGTATTTGTGGGTGAAAAGGTCCTATTTGAAGGGGGAAACCTGGTATTTCTTGGAGAAGATGTGATGTATTTGGGAGAAATGTGGCCTTTCTGGAAGAAACTGTCCTCTTTTGGGGATAAAAGAGGTATTTGTGGGTGAAAAGGTCCTATTTGAAGGGAGAACCTGGTATTTCTTGGAGAAGATGTGATCTATTTGGGAGAAATGTGGCCTTTCTGGAAGAAAACTGTGCTCTATTGCGGATAAAACAGTTATTTGTGGGAGAAAAGGTCCTATTTGAAGGGGGAAACCTGGTATTTCTTGGAGAAGATGTGATCTATTTGGGAGAAATGTGGCATGTCTGGAAGAAAATGTCCTATTTGGGGGGAGAAGGCTGGTATTTGAGCAAGAAAAGTTCCTATTTCAGGAGGAATCCTGGTATTTCTTGGAGGAGACGTGATATGTTTGGGAGAAATGTGCCATTTCTGGAAGAAACTGTCCTCTTTTGGGGATAAAAGAGGTATTTGTGGGTGAAAAGGTCCTATTTGAACGGGGAAACCTGGTATTTCTTGGAGAAGATGTGATATGTTTGGGAGAAATATGGCATTTCTGGAAGAAACTGTCCTCTTTTGGGGATAAAACATTTATTTGTGGGTGAAAATGTCGTATTTGAAGGCGGAAACCTGGTATTTCTTGGAGAAGATGTGATATATTTGGGAGAAATCTGGCATGTCTGGAAGAAACTGTCCTATTTTGGGGATAAAACAGGTATTTGTGGGTGAAAAGGTCCTATTTGAAGGGGGAAAGCTGGTATTTCTTGGAGAAGATGTGATATATTTGGGAGAAATGTGGCATTTCTGGAAGAAACTGTCCTCTTTTGGAGATAAAACAGGTATTTGTGGGAGAAAAGGTCCTATTTGAAGGGGGAAAGCTGGTATTTCTTGAAGGAGAAGTGATATATTTGGGAGAAATGTGGCATGTCTGGAAGAAACTGTCCTATTTTGGGTATAAAAGAGGTATTTGTGGGTGAAAAGGTCCTATTTGAAGGGGGAAACGTGGTATTTCTTGGAGAAGATGTGATATATTTGGGAGAAATGTGGCATGTGAGGAAGAAAATGTCCTATTTGGGGGAGAAGCCTACTATTAGTGTGTGAAAAGGTCCTACTTGAAGGGGGAAACCTGGTATTTCTTGGAGAAGATGTGATATATTTGGGAGAAATGTGGCATTTCTGGAAGAAACTGTCCTCTTTTGGGGATAAAACAGGTATTTGTGGGTGAAAAGGTCCTATTTGAAGGGGGAAACCTGGTATTTCTTGGAGAAGATGTGATAAATTTCGGAGAAATCTGGCATTCCTGGAAGAAACTGTCCTCTTTTGGGGATAACAGAGGTTTTTTTGGGGAAAAGGTCCTATTTGAAGGGGGAAACGTGGTATTTCTTGGAGAAGATGTGATATATTTGGGAGAAATGTGGCATTTCTGGAAGAAACTGTCCTCTTTTGGGGATAGAACAGGTATTTGTGGGTGAAAAGGTCCTATTTCCAGGGGAAAACCTGGTATTTCTTGGAGAAGATGTGATATATTTGGGAGAAATGTGGCATGTCAGGAAGAAACTGTCGTATTTGGGGGGAGAAGGGTGGTATTTGTGGGAGAAAAGTTCCTATTTCAGGAGGAATCCTGGTATTTCTTGGAGAAGATGTGATATGTTCGGGAGAAATGTGCCATTTCTGGAAGAAACTGTCCTCTTTTGGGGATAAAAGAGGTATTTGTGGGTGAAAAGGTCCTATTTGAAGGGGGAAACCTGGTATTTCTTGGAGAAGATGTGATATGTTTGGGAGAAATATGGCATTTCTGGAAAAAACTGTCCTATTTTGGGGATAAAAGAGGTATTTGTGGGTGAAAAGGTCCTATTTGAAGGGGGAAACCTGGTATTTCTTGGAGAAGATGGGATCTATTTGGGAGAAATGTGGCATGTCAGGAAGAAACTGTCCTCTTTTGGGGATAAAAGAGGTATTTGTGGGTGAAAAGGTCCTATTTGAAGGGGGAAACGTGGTATTTCTTGGAGAAGATGTGATGTATTTGGGAGAAATGTGGCATTTCTGGAAGAAAATGTCCAATTTGGGGGGAGAAGGCTGGTCGTTTTGGGTGAGAAGGTCCTATTTCAGGAGGAATCCTGGCATTCCTTGGAGAAGATGTGATGTATTTGGGAGAAATGTGGCATTTCTGGAAGAAACTGTCCTCTTTTGGGGATAAAACAGGTATTTGTGGGAGAAAAGGTCTTATTTGAAGGGG
Organism: Lophura swinhoii; assembly: GCA_030408155.1. NCBI lineage: Eukaryota > Metazoa > Chordata > Aves > Galliformes > Phasianidae > Lophura > Lophura swinhoii. The sequence goes on from CM059457.1 coordinate 945,392, forward strand.
AAAACCTGGTATTTCTTGGAGAAGATGTGATATATTTGGGAGAAATGTGGCCTTTCTGGAAGAAAATGTCCTCTTTTGGGGATAAAACAGGTATTTCATGGAAAAAAGTTCCTAATTGAAGGGGGAAACCTGGTATTTCTTGGAGGAGTGTTGATATATTTGGGAGAAATGTGTCATTTCTGGAAGAAACTGTCCTCTTTTGGGGATAAAAGAGGTATTTGTGGGAAAAAAGGTCCTATTTGAAGGGGGAAACCTGGTATTTCTTGGAGAAGATGTGATATATTTGGGAGAAATGTGGCATGTCTGGAAAAAACTGTCCTATTTTGGGGATAAAAGAGGTATTTGTCGGCGAGAAGGTCCTATTTGAAGGGGGAAACGTGGTATTTCTTGGAGAAGATGTGATATATTTGGGAGAAATGTGGCATGTCTGTAAGAAAGTGTCCTCTTTTGGGGATAAAAGAGGTTTTTTTGGGGAAAAGGTCCTATTTGAAGGGGGAAACCTGGTATTTCTTGGAGAAGATGTGATATGTTTGGGAGAAATGTGGCATTTCTGGAAGAAACTGTCCTCTTATGGGGATAGAACAGGTATTTGTGGGTGAAAAGGTCCTATTTCCAGGGGAAAACCTGGTATTTCTTGGAGAAGATGTGATATATTTGGGAGAAATGTGGCATGTCTGGAAGAAAATGTCCTATTTGGTGGGAGAAGGTTGGTATTTGTGGGAGAATATTTCCTATTTCAGGAGGAATCCTGGTATTTCTTGGAGGAGACGTGATATGTTTGGGAGAAATGTGCCATTTCTGGAAGAAACTGTCCTCTTTTGGGGATTAAAGAGGTATTAGTGGGTGAAAAGGTCCTATTTGAAGGGGGAAACCTGGTATTTCTTGGAGAAGATGTGATATGTTTGGGAGAAATGTGGCATTTCTGGCAGAAACTGTCCTCTTTTGGGGATAAAACATTTATTTGTGGGTGAAAATGTCGTATTTGAAGGGGGAAAGCTGGTATTTCTTGGAGAAGATGTGATATATTTGGGAGAAATGTGGCATGTCTGGAAGAAACTGTCCTCTTTTGGGGATAAAACAGGTATTTGTGGGTGAAAAGGTCCTATTTGAAGGGGGAACCCTGGTATTTCTTCGAGAAGATGTGATCTATTTGGGAGAAATGTGGCCTTTCTGGAAGAAACTGTCCTCTTTTGGGGATAAAACAGGTATTTGTGGGAGAAAAGGTCCTATTTGAAGGGGGAAAGCTGGTATTTCTTGGAGAAGATGTGATCTATTTGGGAGAAATGTGGCATGTCTGGAAGAAAATGTCCAATTTGGGGGGAGAAGGCTGGTAGTTTTCGGTGAGAAAGGCCTATTTCAGGAGGAATCCTGGTATTTCTTGGAGAAGATGTGATCTATTTGGGAGAAATGTGGCCTTTCTGGAAGAAAATGTCCAATTTGGGGGGAGAAGGCTGGTCGTTTTGGGTGAGAAGGTCCTCTTTCAGGAGGAATCCTGGCATTTCTTGGAGAAGATGTGATATATTTGGGAGAAATGTGGCCTTTCCGGAAGAAACTGTCCTCTTTTGGGGATAAAAGAGGTATTAGTGGTTGGAAAGGTCCTATTTGAAGGGGGAAACCTGGTATTTCTTGGAGAAGATGTGATCTATTTGGAAGAAATGTGGCATTTCTGGAAGAAACTGTCCTCTTTTGGGGATAAAAGAGGTATTTCATGGAGAAAAGGTCCTAATTCAAGGGGGAAACCTGGTATTTCTTGGAGAAGATGTGATATATTTGGGAGAAATGTGTCATTTCTGGAAGAAACTGTCCTCTTTTGGGGATAAAAGAGGTATTTGTGGGTGAAAAGGTCCTATTTGAAGGGGGAACCCTGGTATTTCTTGGAGAAGATGTGATGTATTTGGGATAAATGAGGCATTTCTGGAAGAAACTGTCCTATTTAGGGGGAGAATCCTGGTATTAGTGGGTGAGAAGGTCCTATTTCAGGAGGAATCCTGTTATTTCTTGGAGAAGATGTGATCTATTTGGGAGAAATGTGGCATTTCTGGAAGAAACTGTCGTATTTTGGGGATAAAACAGGTATTTGTGGGTGAAAACGTTGTATTTGAAGGGGGAAACCTGTTATTTCTTGGAGAAGATGTGATCTATTTGGGAGAAATGTGGCATTTCTGGAAGAAACTGTCCTATTTTGGGGATAAAAGAGGTATTTGTGGGTGAAAAGGTCCTATTTGAAGGGGGAAACCTGGTATTTCTTGGAGAAGATGTGATATATTTGGGAGAAATGAGGCATTTCTGGAAGAAAATGTCCTATTTGTGGGGAGAGGGCTGGTAGTTGTGGGAGGAATCCTGGTATTTCTTGGAGAAGATGTGATATATTTGGGAGAAATCTGGCATTTCTGGAAGAAACTGTCGTATTTTGGGGATAAAACAGGTATTTGTGGGTGAAAAGGTCCTATTTGAAGGGGGAAAGCTGGTATTTCTTGGAGAAGATGTGATGTATTTGGGAGAAATCTGGCATTTCTGGAAGAAAGTGTCCTCTTTTGGGGATAAAAGAGGTATTTGTGGGTGAAAACGTCCTATTTGAAGGGGGAAAGCTGGTATTTCTTGGAGAAGATGTGATATATTTGGGAGAAATGTGGCATGTCTGGAAGAAAATGTCCTATTTGGGGGGAGAAGGCTGGTACTTGTGGGAGAAAAGGTCCTATTTCAGGAGGAATCCTGGTATTTCTTGGAGGAGATGTGATATGTTTGGGAGAAATGTGGCATTTCTGGAAGAAACTGTCCTCTTTTGGGGATAAAAGAGGTATTTGTGGGTGAAAAGGTCCTATTTGAAGGGGGAAACCTGGTATTTCTTGGAGAAGATGTGATCTATTTGGGAGAAATCTGGCATTTCTGGAAGAAACTGTCCTCTTTTGGGGATAAAACAGGTATTTGTGGGTGAAAATTTCCTATTTGAAGGGGGAAACCTGGAATTTCTTGGAGAAGATATGATCTATTTGGGAGAAATGTGGCATTTCTGGAAGAAACTGTCCTCTTTTGGGGATAAAAGAGGTATTTGTGGGTGAAAAGGTCCTATTTGAAGGGGGAAACGTGGTATTTCTTGGAGAAGATGTGGTTTATTTGGGAGAAATGTGGCATTTCTGGAAGAAACTGTCCTCTTTTGGGGATAAAAGAGGTATTTGTGGGTGAAAAGGTCCTATTTGAAGGGGGAAACCTGGTATTTCTTGGAGAAGAAGTGATCTATTTGGGAGAAATGTGGCATTTCTGGAAGAAACTGTCCTCTTTTGGGGATAAAACAGGTATTTGTGGGAGAAAAGGTCCTATTTCAGGAGGAATCCTGGTATTTCTTGGAGAAGATGTGATCTATTTGGGAGAAATGTGGCATGTCTGGAAGAAACTGTCCTACTTTAGGGATAAAACAGGTATTTGTGGGTGAAAAGGTCCTATTTGAAGGGGGAAACGTGGTATTTCTTGGAGAAGATGTGGTATATTTGGGAGAAATGTGGCATTTCTGGAAGAAACTGTCCCCTTTTGGGGATAAAAGAGGTATTTGTGGGTGAAAAGGTCCTATTTGAAGGGGGAAACCTGGTATTTCTTGGAGAAGATGTGATGTATTTGGGAGAAATGTGGCCTTTCTGGAAGAAACTGTCCTCTTTTGGGGATAAAAGAGGTATTTGTGGGTGAAAAGGTCCTATTTGAAGGGAGAACCTGGTATTTCTTGGAGAAGATGTGATGTATTTGGGAGAAATGTGGCCTTTCTGGAAGAAAACTGTGCTCTATTGCGGATAAAACAGTTATTTGTGGGAGAAAAGGTCCTATTTGAAGGGGGAAACCTGGTATTTCTTGGAGAAGATGTGATCTATTTGGGAGAAATGTGGCATGTCTGGAAGAAAATGTCCTATTTGGGGGGAGAAGGCTGGTATTTGAGCAAGAAAAGTTCCTATTTCAGGAGGAATCCTGGTATTTCTTGGAGGAGACGTGATCTATTTGGGAGAAATGTGCCATTTCTGGAAGAAACTGTCCTCTTTTGGGGATAAAAGAGGTATTTGTGGGTGAAAAGGTCCTATTTGAAGGGGGAAACCTGGTATTTCTTGGAGAAGATGTGATATGTTTGGGAGAAATATGGCATTTCTGGAAGAAACTGTCCTCTTTTGGGGATAAAACATTTATTTGTGGGTGAATATGTCGTATTTGAAGGCGGAAACCTGGTATTTCTTGGAGAAGATGTGATATATTTGGGAGAAATCTGGCATGTCTGGAAGAAACTGTCCTCTTTTGGGGATAAAACAGGTATTTGTGGGTGAAAAGGTCCTATTTGAAGGGGGAAAGCTGGTATTTCTTGGAGAAGATGTGATATATTTGGGAGAAATGTGGCATTTCTGGAAGAAACTGTCCTCTTTTGGGGATAAAACAGGTATTTGTGGGAGAAAAGGTCCTATTTGAAGGGGGAAAGCTGGTATTTCTTGAAGGAGATGTGATATATTTGGGAGAAATGTGGCATTTCTGGAAGAAACTGTCCTCTTTTGGGGATAAAACAGGTATTTGTGGGTGAAATGGTCCTATTTGAAGGGGGAAAGCTGGTAATTCTATGAGAAGATGTGCTATATTTGGGAGAAATGTGGCATTTCTGGAAGAAACTGTCCTCTTTTGGGGATAAAAGTGGTATTTGTGGGTGAAAAGGTCCTATTTGAAGGGGGAAACCTGGTATTTCTTGGAGAAGATATGATCTATTTGGGAGAAATGTGGCCTTTCTGGAAGAAACTGTCCTCTTTTGGGGATACAAGAGGTATTTGTGGGTGAAAAGGTCCTATTTGAAGGGGGAAACGTGGTATTTCTTGGAGAAGATATGATATATTTGGGAGAAATGTGGCATTTCTGGAAGAAACAGTCCTCTTTTGGGGATAAAAGAGGTATTTGTGGGTGAAAAGGTCCTATTTGAAGGGGGAAAGCTGGTATTTCTTGGAGAAGATGTGATATATTTGGGAGAAATGTGGCATTTCTGGAAGAATATGTCCAATTTGAGGGATAAAGAGGTATTTGTGGGTGAAAAGGTCCTATTTGAAGGTGGAAACCTGGTATTTCTTGGAGAAGATGTGATATATTTGGGAGAAATGTGGCATTTCTGGAAGAAACTGTCCTATTTTGGGGATAAAAGAGGTATTTGTGGGTGAAACGGTCCTATTTGAAAGGGGAAAGCTGGTATTTCTTGGAGAAGATGTGATGTATTTGGGAGAAATGTGGCATTTCTGGAAGAAACTGTCCTATTTTGGGGATAAAAGAGGTATTTGTGGGTGAAAAGGACCTATTTGAAGGGGGAAAGCTGGTATTTCTTGGAGAAGATGTGATATATTTGGGAGAAATGTGGCATTTCTGGAAGAAACTGTCCTCTTTTGGGGATAAAAGAGGTATTTGTGGGTGATAAGGTCCTATTTCAAGGGGGAAACGTGGTATTTCTTGGAGAAGATGTGATATATTTGGGAGAAATATGGCATGTCTGGAAGAAGCTGTCCTATTTTGGGGATAAAACAGGTATTTGTGGGTGAAAAGGTCCTATTTGAAGGGGGAAAACCTGTTATTTCTTGGAGAAGATGTGATATATTTGGGAGAAATTTGGCATTTCTGGAAGAAACTGTCCTCTTTTGGGGACAAAACAGGTATTTTTGGTTGAAAAGGTCCTATTTGAAGGGGGAACCCTGGTATTTCTTGGAGAAGATGTGATATATTTGGGAGAAATGAGGCATTTCTGGAAGAAACTGTCCTATTTGGGGGGAGAATCCTGGTATTAGTGGGTGAGAAGGTCCTATTTCAGGAGGAATCCTGGTATTTCTTTGAGAAGATGTGATATATTTGGGAGAAATGTGGCATTTCTGGAAGAAACTGTCCTCTTTTGGGGGTAAAACAGGTATTTGTGGGTGAAAAGGTCCTATTTGAAGGGGGAAACCTGGTATTTCTTGGAGAAGATGTGGTATATTTGGGAGAAATGTGGCATTTCTGGAAGAAACTGTCCTATTTTGGGGATAAAAGAGGTATTTGTGGGTGAAAAGGTCCTATTTGTAGGGGGAAACCTGGTATTTCTTGGAGAAGATGTGATATATTTGGGAGAAATCTGGCATTTCTGGAAGAATATGTTCAATTTGAGGGATAAAGCAGGTATTTGTGGTTGAAAAGGTCCTATTTGAAGGGGGAAACCTGGTATTTCTTGGAGAAGATGTGCTATGTTTGGGAGAAATGTGGCATGTCTGGAAGAAAGTGTCCTATTTTGGGGATAAAACAGGTATTTGTGAGTGAAAAGGTCCTATTTGAAGGGGGAAACCTGGTATTTCTTGGAGAAGATGTGCTATATTTGGGAGAAATGTGGCATTTCTGGAAGAAACTGTCCTCTTTTGGGGATAAAAGAGGTATTAGTGGTTGAAAAGGTCCTATTTGAAGGGGGAAAGCTGGTATTTCTTGGAGAAGATGTGATCTATTTGGGAGAAATGTGGCATTTCTGGAAGAAAATGTTCTCTTTTGGGGATAAAAGAGGTATTTCATGGAGAAAAGGTCCTAATTGAAGGGGGAAACCTGGTATGTCTTGGAGAAGATGTGATATATTTGGGAGAAATGTGTCATTTCTGGAAGAAACTGTCCTCTTTTGGGGATAAAAGAGGTATTTGTGGGTGAAAAGGTCCTATTTGAAGGGGGAACCCTGGTATTTCTTGGAGAAGATGTGATACATTTGGGAGAAATGAGGCATTTCTGGAAGAAACTGTCCTATTTGTGGGGAGAAGCCTGGTAGTTTTCGTTGAGAAGGTCCTATTTCAGGAGGAATCCTGGTATTTCTTGGAGAAGATGTGATCTATTTGGGAGAAATGTGGCATTTCTGGAAGAAAATGTCCAATTTGGGGGGAGAAGGCTGGTAGTATTGGGTGAGAAGGTCCTATTTGAAGGGGGAACCCTGGTATTTCTTGGAGAAGATGTGATCTATTTGGGAGAAATGTGGCATTTCTGGAAGAAACTGTCGTATTTTGGGCATAAAACAGGTATTTGTGGTTGAAAATGTCCTATTTGAAGGGGGAAACCTGGTATTTCTTGGAGAAGATGTGGTATATTTGGGAGAAATGTGGCATTTCTGGAAGAAACTGTCCTCTTTTGGGATAAAGGAGGTATTTGTGGGAGAAAAGGTCCTATTTCCAGGGGGAAAGCTGGTATTTCTTGGAGAAGATGTGATATATTTGGGAGAAATGTGGCATTTCTTGAAGAATATGTCCAATTTGAGGGATAAAGAGGTATTTGTGGGTGAAAAGGTCCTATTTGAAGGGGGAAACCTGGTATTTCTTGGAGAAGATGTGATCTATTTGGGAGAAATGTGGCATTTCTGGAAGAAACTGTCGTATTTTGGGGATAAAAGAGGTATTTGTGGGTGAAAAGGTCCTATTTGTAGGGGAAAACCTGTTATTTCTTGGAGAAGATGTGATATATTTGGGAGAAATGTGGCCTTTCTGGAAGAAACTGTCCTCTTTTGGGGATAAAAGAGGTATTTGTGGGTGAAAAGGTCCTATTTGAAGGGGGAAACCTGGTATTTCTTGGAGAAGATGTGATATATTTGGGAGACATGAGGCATTTCTGGAAGAAAATGTCCAATTTGTGGGGAGAAGGCTGGTAGTTGTGGGTGAGAAGGTCCTATTTCAGGAGGAATCCTGGTATTTCTTGGAGAAGATGTGATATGTTTGGGAGAAATGTGGCCTTTCTGGAAGAAACTGTCCTATTTTGGGGATAAAAGAGGTATTTGTGGGTGAAAAGGTCCTATTTGAAGGGGGAAAGCTGGTATTTCTTGGAGAAGATGTGATGTATTTGGGAGAAATGTGGCCTTTCTGGAAGAAACTGTCCTCTTTTGGGGATAAAAGAGGTATTTGTGGGTGAAAAGGTCCTATTTGAAGGGGGAAAGCTGGTATTTCTTGGAGAAGATGTGATCTATTTCGGAGAAATGTGGCATGTCTGGAAGAAACTGCCCTCCTTTGGGGATAAAAGAGGTATGTGTGGGTGAAAAGGTCCTATTTGAAGGGGAAAACCTGGTATTTCTTGGAGAAGATGTGATCTATTTGGGAGAAATGCGGCATGTCTGGAAGAAAATGTCCTATTTGGGGGAAGAAGGCTGGTACTTGTGGGAGAAAAGGTCCTATTTCAGGAGGAATCCTGGTATTTCTTGGAGGAGATGTGATATGTTTTGGAGAAATGTGGCATTTCTGGAAGAAACTGTCCTCTTTTGGGGATAAAAGAGGTATTTGTGGGTGAAAAGGTCCTATTTGAAGGGGGAAAGCTAGTATTTCTTGGAGAAGATGTGATCTATTTGGGAGAAATGTGGCATTTCTGGAAGAAACTGTCCTCTTTTGGGGATAAAACAGGTATTTGTGGGTGAAAATTTCCTATTTGAAGGGGGAAACCTGGTATTTCTTGGAGAAGATATGATCTATTTGGGAGAAATGTGGCATTTCTGGAAGAAACTGTCCTATTTAGGGGATAAAAGAGGTATTAGTGGTTGAAAAGGTCCTATTTGAAGGGGGAAACGTGGTATTTCTTGGAGAAGATGTGATCTATTTGGGAGAAATGTGGCCTTTCTGGAAGAAACTGTCCTCTTTTGGGGATAAAAGAGGTATTTGTGGGTAAAAATGTCCTATTTGAAGGAGGAAAGCTGGTATTTCTTGGAGAAGATGTGATATATTTACGAGAAATGTGGCATTTCTGGAAGAAACAGTCCTCTTTTGGGGATAAAACAGGTATTTGTGGTTGAAAAGGTCCTATTTGAAGGGGGAAACGTGGTATTTCTTGGAGAAGATGTGATATATTTGGGTGAAATGTGGCTTTTCTGGAAGAAAATGTCCAATTTGGGGGGAGAAGGCTGGTAGTTTTGGGTGAGAAGGTCCTATTTCAGGAGGAATCCTGGCATTTCTTGGAGAAGATGTGATATATTTGGGAGAAATGTGGCCTTTCCGGAAGAAACTGTCCTCTTTTGGGGATAAAAGAGGTATTAGTGGGTGAAAAGGTCCTATTTGAAGGGGGAACCCTGGTATTTCTTGGAGAAGATGTGATCTATTTGGGAGAAATGTGGCATTTCTGGAAGAAAATGGCGTATTTTGGGGATAAAAGAGGTATTTCATGGATAAAAGGTCCTATTTGTAGGGGGAAAGCTGGTATTTCTTGGAGAAGATGTGATATATTTGGGAGAAATGTGGCATTTCTGGAAGAAACTGTCCTATTTTGGGGATAAAAGAGGTATGTGTGGGTGAAAATGTCTTATTTGAAGGGGGAACCCTGGTATTTCTTGGAGAAGATGGGATCTATTTGGGAGAAATGTGGCATTTCTGGAAGAAACAGTCCTCTTTTGGGGATAAAAGAGGTATTAGTTGGTGAAAAGGTCCTATTTGAAGGGGGAAACCTGGTATTTCTTGGAGAAGATGTGATATATTTGGGAGAAATCTGGCATTTCTGGAAGAAAATGTCCTATTTGGGGGATAAAAGAGGTATTTGTGGGTGAAAAGTTCCTATTTGAAGGGGGAACCCTGGTATTTCTTGGAGAAGATGTGATACATTTGGGAGAAATGTGGCATTTCTGGAAGAAAATGTCCAATTTGGGGGGAGAAGGCTGGTAGTTTTGTGTGAGAAGGTCCTATTTCAGGAGGAATCCTGGTATTTCTTGGAGAAGATGTGATCTATTTGGGAGAAATGTGGCATTTCTGGAAGAAAATGTCGTATTTTGGGGATAAAAGAGGTATTTCATGGAGAAAAGGTCCTAATTCAAGGGGGAAACCTGATATTTCTTCGAGAAGATGTGATATATTTGGGAGAAATGTGTCATTTCTGGAAGAAACTGTCCTATTTTGGGGATAAAAGAGTTATTTGTGGGTGAAAATGTCTTATTTGAAGGGGGAACCCTGGTATTTCTTGGAGAAGATGGGATATATTTGGGAGAAATGAGGCATTTCTGGAAGAAAATGTCCTCTTTTGGGGATAAAAGAGGTATGTGTGGGTGAAAAGGTCCTATTTGAAGGGGAAAACCTGGTATTTCTTGGTGAAGATATGATATATTTGGGAGAAATGTGGCATGTCTGGAGGAAAATGTCCTCTTTTGGGGGAGAAGGCTGGTACTTGTGGGAGAAAAGGTCCTATTTCAGGAGGAATCCTGGTATTTCTTGGAGGAGATGTGATATGTTTTGGAGAAATGTGGCATGTCAAGAAGAAAATGTCCTCTTTTGGGGATAAAAGAGGTATTTGTGGGTGAAAAGGTCCTATTTGAAGGGGGAAACCTGGTATTTCTTGGAGAAGATGTGATCTATTTGGGAGAAATGTGGCATTTCTGGAAGAAACTGTCCTCTTTTGGGGATAAAAGAGGTATTTGTGGGTGAAAAGGTCCTATTTCAGGAGGAATCCTGGTATTTCTTGGAGAAGATGTGATATATTTGGGAGAAATCTGGCATTTCTGGAAGAAACTGTCCTATTTGGGGGATAAAAGAGGTATTTGTGGTTGAAAAGTTCCTATTTGAAGGGGGAAACGTGGTATTTCTTGGAGAAGATGTGATCTATTTCGGAGAAATGTGGCATTTCTGGAAGAAAATGTCCAATTTGGGGGGAGAAGGCTGGTAGTTTTGTGTGAGAAGGTCCTATTTCAGGAGGAATCCTGGTATTTCTTGGAGAAGATGTGATCTATTTGGGAGAAATGTGGCCTTTCTGGAAGAAAATGTCCAATTTGGGGGGAGAAGGCTGGTAGATTTGGGTGAGAAGTTCCTATTTCAGGAGGAATCCTGGCATATCTTGGAGAAGATGTGATATATTTGGGAGAAATGTGGCATTTCTGGAAGAAACTGTCCTCTTTTGGGGATAAAAGAGGTATTAGTGGTTGAAAAGGTCCTATTTGAAGGGGGAAACCTGGTATTTCTTGGAGAAGATGTGATATATTTGGGAGAAATGTGGCATTTCTGGAAGAAAATGTCCTCTTTTGGGGATAAAAGAGGTATTTCTTGGAGAAAACGTCCTATTTCCAGGGGGAAACCTGGTATTTCTTGGAGAAGATGTGATATATTTGGGAGAAATGTGGCATTTCTGGAAGAAACTGTCCTCTTTTGGGGATAAAAGAGGTATTTGTGGGAGAAAAGGTCCTATTTGAAGGGGGAAACCTGGTACTTCTTGGAGAAGATGTGATATATTTGGGAGAAATGTGGCATTTCTGGAAGAAAGTGTCCTATTTTGGGGATAAAAGAGGTATTAGTGGGTGAAAAGGTCCTATTTGAAGGGGGAAAGCTGGTATTTCTTGGAGAAGATGTGATATATTTGGGAGAAATCTGGCATTTCTGGAAGAAACTGTCCTCTTTTGGGGATAAAAGAGGTTTTTTTGGGGAAAAGGTCCTATTTGAAGGGGGAAACGTGGTATTTCTTGGAGAAGATGTGATATATTTGGGAGAAATGTGGCATTTCTGGAAGAATCTGTCCTCTTAAGGGGATAGAACAGGTATTTTTGGGTGAAAAGGTCCTATTTCCAGGGGAACACCTGGTATTTCTTGGAGAAGATGTGATGTATTTGGGAGAAATTTGGCATGTCTGGAAGAAAATGTCCTATTTGGGGGGAGAAGGGTGGTATTTGTGGGAGAAAAGTTCCTATTTCAGGAGGAATCCTGGTATTTCTTGGAGGAGATGTGATATGTTTGGGAGAAATGTGGCCTTTCTGGAAGAAACTGTCCTCTTTTGGGGATAAAAGAGGTATTTGTGGGTGAAAAGGAACTATTTGAAGGGGGAAACCTGGTATTTCTTGGAGAAGATGTGATCTATTTGGGAGAAATCTGGCATTCCTGGAAGAAACTGTCCTCTTTTGGGGATAAAAGAGGTATTTGTGGGAGAAAAGGTCCTATTTGAAGGGGGAAACCTGGTATTTCTTGGAGAAGATGATATATATTTGGGAGAAATGTGGCATGTCTGGAAGAAAGCGTCCTATTTGGGGATAAAACAGGTATTTGTGGGAGAAAAGGTCCTATTTGAGGGGGGAAAGCTGGTATTTCTTGAAGGAGATGTGATCTATTTGGGAGAAATGTGGCATGTCTGGAAGAAACTGTCCTCTTTTGGGGATAAAAGAGGTATTTGTGGGTGAAAAGGTCCTATTTCCAGGGGGAAACGTGGTATTTCTTGGAGAAGATGTGATATATTTGGGAGAAATGTGGCATTTCTGGAAGAAACTGTCCTATTTGGGGGGAGAAGCCTGCTCTTAGTGGGTGAAAATGTCCTATTTGAAGGGGGAAAGCTGGTATTTCTTGGAGAAGATGTGATATGTTTGGGAGAAATGTGGCATGTCAGGAAGAAACTGTCCTATTTGGGGGGAGAAGGCTGGTATTTGTGGGAGAAAAGGTCCTATTTGAAGGGGGAAAGCAGGTATTTCTTGGAGAAGATGTGATCTATTTGGGAGAAATGTGGCATGTCTGGAAGAAACTGTCCTATTTTGGGGATAAAACAGGTATTTGTGGGTGAAAAGGTCCTATTTGAAGGGGGAAACCTGGTATTTCTTGGAGAAGATGTGATCTATTTCGGAGAAATGTGGCATGTCTGGCAGAAACTGTCCTATTTGGGGGATAAAACAGGTATTTGTGGGAGAAAAGGTCCTATTTGAAGGGGGAAAGCTGGTATTTCATGGAGAAGATGTGATCTATTTGGGAGAAATGTGGCCTTTCTGGAAGAAAATGTCCAATCTGGGTGGAGAAGGCTGGTAGTTTTCGGTGAGAAGGTCCTATTTCAGGAGGAATCCTGGTATTTCTTGGAGAAGATGTGATATATTTGGGAGAAATGTGGCCTTTCTGGCAGAAAATGTCCAATTTGGGGGGAGAAGGCTGGTAGTTTTGGGTGAGAAGGTCCTCTTTCAGGAGGAATCCTGGCATTTCTTGGAGAAGATGTGATATATTTGGGAGAAATGTGGCATTTCTGGAAGAAACTGTCCTATTTTGGGGATAAAAGAGGTATTAGTGGTTGAAAAGGTCCTATTTGTAGGGGGAAACGTGGTATTTCTTGGAGAAGATGTGATATATTTGGGAGAAACCTGGCCTTTCTGGAAGAAAATGTCCAATTTGGGGGGAGAAGGCTGGTAGTTTTGGGTGAGAAGGTCCTCTTTCAGGAGGAATCCTGGCATTTCTTGGAGAAGATGTGATATATTTGGGAGAAATGTGGCATTTCTGGAAGAAAATGTCCTCTTTTGGGGATAAAACAGGTATTTCATGGAGAAATGGTCCTAATTGAAGGGGGAAACCTGGTATTTCTTGGAGAAGATGATATATATTTGGGAGAAATGTGGCATTTCTGGAAGAAACTGTCCTCTTTTGGGGATAAAAGAGGTATTTGGGGGAGAAAAGTTCCTATTTGAAGGGGGAAACGTGGTATTTCTTGGAGAAGATGTGATATATTTGGGAGAAATGTGGCATGTCTGGAAAAAACTGTCCTATTTTGGGGATAAAAGAGGTATTTGTGGGTGAAAAGGTCCTATTTGAAGGGGGAAACCTGGTATTTCTTGGAGAAGATGTGGTATATTTGGGAGAAATCTGGCATTCCTGGAAGAAACTGTCCTCATTGGGGATAAAAGAGGTTTTTTTGGGGAAAAGGTCCTATTTGAAGGGGGAAACGTGGTATTTCTTGGAGAAGATGTGATATATTTGGAAGAAATGTGGCATTTCTGGAAGAAACTGTCCTCTTATGGGGATAGAACAGGTATTTGTGGGTGAAAAGGTCCTATTTGAAGGGGGAAACCTGGTATTTCTTGGAGAAGATGTGATATGTTTGGGAGAAATGTGGCATGTCTGGAAGAAACTGTCCTCTTATGGGGATAAATGAGGTATTTGTGTTTGAAACGGTCCTATTTGAAGGGGGAAACCTGGTATTTCTTGGAGAAGATGTGATATATTTGGGAGAAATGTGGCATTTCTGGAAGAAACTGTCCTCTTTTGGGGATTAAAGAGGTATTTGTGGGTGAAAAGTTCCTATTTGAAGGGAGAATCCTGGTATTTCTGGAGAAGATGTGATATATTTGGGAGAAATGTGGCATTTCTGGAAGAAACTGTCCTATTTGGGGGGAGAAGGCTGGTATTTGAGGGAGAAAAGGTCCTATTTCAGGAGGAATCCTGGTATTTCTTGGAGAAGATGTGATATCTTTGGGAGAAATGTGACATTTCTGGAAGAAACTGTCCTATTTTGGGGATAAAAGAATTTTTTGAGGATGAAAAGGTCCTATTTGAAGGGGGAAACGTGGTATTTCTTGGAGAAGATGTGATATATTTGGGAGAAATGTGGCATGTCTGGAAGAAACTGTCCTATTTTGGGGATAAAACAGGTATTTGTGGGTGAAAAGGTCCTATTTGAAGGGGGAAACGTGGCATTTCTCGGAGAAGATGTGATATATTTGGGAGAAATGTGGCATTTCTGGAAGAAACTGTCCTCTTTTGGGGATAAAAGTGGTATTTGTGGGTGAAAAGGTCCTATTTGAAGGGGGAAACCTGGTATTTCTTGGAGAAGATGTGATATATTTGGGAGAAATGTGGCATGTCTGGAAGAAACTGTCCTATTTGGGAGATAAAAGAGGTATTTGTGGGAGAAAAGGTCCTATTTGAAGGTGGAAAGCTGGTATTTCTTGGAGAAGATGTGATCTATTTGGGAGAAATGTGGCCTTTCAGGAAGAAAATGTCCAATTTGGGGGGAGAAGGCTGGTAGTTTTCGGTGAGAAGGTCCTATTTCAGGAGGAACCCTGGTATTTCTTGGAGAAGATGATATATATTTGGGAGAAATGTGGCATTTCTGGAAGAAACTGTCCTCTTTTGGGGATAAAAGAGGTATTTGTGGGTGAAAAGGTCCTATTTGAAGGGGGAACCCTGGTATTTCTTCGAGAAGATGTGATATATTTGGGAGAAATGTGGCCTTTCTGAAAGAAACTGTCCTCTTTTGTGGATAAAAGAGGTATTTCATGGAGAGAAGTTCCTAATTCAAGGGGGAAACCTGGTATTTCTTGGAGGAGTTGTGATATATTTGGGAGAAATGTGGCATTTCTGGAAGAAACTGTCCTCTTTTGGGGATAAAAGATGTATTTGTGGGAGAAAAGGTCCTATTTGAAGGGGGAAATCTGGTATTTCTTGGAGAAGATTTGATATATTTGGGAGACATCTGGCATTCCTGGAAGAAACTGTCCTCTTTTGGGGATAAAAGAGGTTTTTTTGGGGAAAAGGTCCAATTTGAAGGCGGAAACGTGGTATTTCTTGGAGAAGATGTGATCTATTTGGGAGAAATGTGGCATTTCTGGACGTAACTGTTCTATTTTGGGGATAAAACAGGTATTTGTGGGTGAAAAGGTCCTATTTGAAGGGGGAAACCTGGTATTTCTTGGAGAAGATGTGATATGTTTGGGAGAAATATGGCATTTCTGGAAGAAACTGTCCTCTTTTGGGGATAAAAGAGGTATTTGTGGGTGAAAAGGTCCTATTTGAAGGGGGAAAGCTGCTATTTCTTGGAGAAGATGTGATCTATTTGGGAGAAATGTGGCCTTTCTGGAAGAAACTGTCCTCTTTTGGGGATAAAAGAGGTATTTGTGGGTGAAAAGGTCCTATTTGAAGGGGGAAAGCTGGTATTTCTTGGAGAAGATGTGATACGTTTGGGAGAAATGTGGCATGTCAGGAAGAAACTGTCCTATTTGGGGGGAGAAGGCTGGTATTTGTGGGAGAAAAGGTCCTATTTGAAGGGGGAAAGCAGGTATTTCTTGGAGAAGATGTGATCTATTTGGGAGAAATGTGGCATTTCTGGAAGAAACTGTCCTATTTGAGGGATAAAGAGGTATTTGTGGGTGAAAAGGTCCTATTTGAAGGGGGAAAGCTGGTATTTCTTGGAGAAAATGTGATATATTTGGGAGAAATGTGGCATGTCTGGAAGAAAATGTCCTCTTCTGGGGATAAAAGAGGTATTTGTGGGAGAAAAGGTCCTATTTGAAGGGGGAAACCTGGTATTTCATGGAGAAGATGTGATCTATTTGGGAGAAATGTGGCCTTTCTGGATGAAAATGTCCAATTTGTGGGGAGAAGGCTGGTATTTTTCGGTGAGAAGGTCCTATTTCAGGAGGAATCCTGTTATTTCTTGGAGAAGATGTGATATATTTGGGAGAAATGTGGCCTTTCTGGAAGAAAATGTCCAAATTGGGGGGAGAACGGTGGTAGTTTTGGGTGAGAAGGTCCTATTTCAGGAGGAATCCTGGTATTTCTTGGAGAAGATGTGATATATTTGGGAGAAATCTGGCCTTTCTGGAAGAAACTGTCCTCTTTTGTGGACAAAACATGTATTTGTGGGTGAAAAGTTCCTTTTGAAGGGGGAAACCTGGTATTTCTTGGAGAAGATGTGATATATTTGGGAGAAATGTGGCATTTCTGGAAGAAACTGTCCTGTTTTGGGGATAAAAGAGGTATTTGTGGGTGAAAAGGTCCTATTTGAAGGGGGAAACCTGGTATTTCTTGGAGAAGATGTGATATATTTGGGAGAAATGTGGCATGTCTGGAAGAAACTGTCCTCTTTTGGGGATAAAAGAGGTATTTGTGGGTGAAAAGGTCCTATTTGAAGGGGGAACCCTGGTATTTCTTGGAGAAGATGTGATATATTTGGGAGAAATCTGGCATTTCTGGAAGAAACTGTCCTCTTTTGGGGATAAAAGAGGTATTAGTGGTTGAAAAGTTCCTATTTGAAGGGGGAAACGTGGTATTTCTTGGAGAAGATGTGATCTATTTGGGAGAAATGTGGCATTTCTGGAAGAAACTGTCCCCTTTTGGGGATAAAAGAGGTATTTGTGGGTGAAAAGGTCCTATTTGAAGGGGGAAACGTGGTATTTCTTGGAGAAGATGTGATATATTTGGGAGAAATGTGGCCTTTCTGGCAGAAACTGTCCTCTTTTGGGGATAAAAGAGGTATTTGTGGGTGATAAGGTCCTATTTGAAGGGGGAAACCTGGTATTTCTTGGAGAAGATGTGCTATATTTGGGAGAAATGTGGCATGCCTGGAAGAAACTGTCCTACTTTGGGGATACAAGAGGTATTTGTGGGTGAAAAGGTCCTATTTCAAGGAGGAAACCTGGTATTTCTTGGAGAAGATGTGATATGTTTGGGAGAAATGTGGCATTTCTGGACGTAACTGTTCTATTTTGGGGATAAAAGAGGTATTTGTGGGTGAAAAGGTCCTATTTGAAGGGGGAAAGCTGGTATTTCTTGGAGAAGATGTGATCTATTTGGGAGAAATCTGGCATTTCTGGAAGAAACTGTCCTATTTGGGGGCAGAAGGCTGGTAGTTGTGGGTGAAAATGTCCTATTTGAAGGGGGAAAGCTGGTATTCCTTGGAGAAGATGTGATATGTTTGGGAGAAATGTGGCATGTCAGGAAGAAACTGTCCTATTTTGGGGATAAAAGTGGTATTTGTGGGTGAAAATGTCCTATTTCAGGAGGAATCCTGGTATTTCTTGGAGAAGATGTGATATATTTGGGAGAAATGTGGCCTTTCTGGAAGAAACTGTCCTCTTTTGGGGATAAAAGAGGTATTTGTGGGTGAAAAGGTCCTATTTGAAGGGGGAAAGCTGGTATTTCTTGGAGAAGATGTGATATATTTGGGTGATATGTGGCATGTCTGGAAGAAAATGTCCTATTTGGGGGGTGAAGGCTGGTATTTGTGGGAGAAAAGGTCCTATTTCAGGAGGAATCCTGGTATTTCTTGGAGAAGATGTGATATATTTGGGAGAAATGTGGCATTTCTGGAAGAAACTGTCCTCTTTTGGGGATAAAAGAGGTATTAGTGGTTGAAAAGGTCCTATTTGAAGGGGGAAACCTGGTATTTCTTGGAGAAGATGATATATATTTGGGAGAAATGTGGCCTTTCTGAAAGAAACTGTCCTCTTTTGTGGATAAAAGAGGTATTTCATGGAGAGAAGTTCCTAATTCAAGGGGGAAACCTGGTATTTCTTGGAGGAGTTGTGATATATTTGGGAGAAATGTGGCATTTCTGGAAGAAACTGTCCTCTTAAGGGGATAAAAGATGTATTTGTGGGAGAAAAGGTCCTATTTGAAGGGGGAAATCTGGTATTTCTTGGAGAAGATTTGATATATTTGGGAGACATCTGGCATTCCTGGAAGAAACTGGCCTCTTTTGGGGATAAAAGAGGTTTTTTTGGGGAAAAGGTCCTATTTGAAGGGGGAAACCTGGTATTTCTTGGAGAAGATGTGATATATTTGGGAGAAATGTGGCATTTCTGGAAGAAACTGTCCTCTTTTGGGGATAAAACAGGTATTTGTGGGTGAAAAGGTCCTATTTGAAGGGGGAAACCTGGTATTTCTTGGAGAAGATGTGATATGTTTGGGAGAAATATGGCATTTCTGGAAGAAACTGTCCTCTTTTGGGGATAAAACAGGTATTTGTGGGTGAAAAGGTCCTATTTGAAGGGGGAAAGCTGATATTTCTTGGAGAAGATGTGATCTATTTGGGAGAAATGTGGCATGTCTGGAAGAAACTGTCCTCTTTTGGGGATAAAAGAGGTATTTGTGGGCGATAAGGTCCTATTTGAAGGGGGAAAGCTGGTATTTCTTGGAGAAGATGTGATATGTTTGGGAGAAATGTGGCATGTCAGGAAGAAACTGTCCTATTTGGGGGGAGAAGGCTGGTATTTGTGGGTGAAAAGGTCCTATTTGAAGGGGGAACCCTGGTATTTCTTGGAGAAGATGTGATCTATTTCGGAGAAATGTGGCATGTCTGGAAGA
Organism: Lophura swinhoii; assembly: GCA_030408155.1. Lineage (NCBI taxonomy): Eukaryota > Metazoa > Chordata > Aves > Galliformes > Phasianidae > Lophura > Lophura swinhoii. The sequence continues at coordinate 964,150 of CM059457.1, forward strand.
AACTGTCCTATTTGAGGGATAAAGAGGTATTTGTGGGTGAAAAGGTCCTATTTGAAGGGGGAAAGCTGGTATTTCTTGGAGAAGATGTGATAAATTTGGGAGAAATGTGGCATGTCTGGAAGAAACTGTCCTCTTTTGGGGATAAAAGAGGTATTTGTGGGTGAAAAGGTCCTATTTGAAGGGGGAAAGCTGGTATTTCTTGGAGAAGATGTGATATATTTGGGAGAAATGTGGCATGTCTGGAAGAAACAGTCCTCTTTTGGGGATAAAAGAGGTATTTGTGGGTGAAAAGGTCCCATTTGAATGGGGAACCCTGGTATTTCTTGGAGAAGATGTGATATATTTGGGAGAAATGTGGCATTTCTGGAAGAAACTGTCCTCTTTTGGGGATAAAAGAGGTATTAGTGGTTGAAATGTTCCTATTTGAAGGGGGAAACGTGGTATTTCTTGGAGAAGATGTGATATATTTGGGAGAAATGTGGCATTTCTGGAAGAAACTGTCCCCTTTTGGGGATAAAAGAGGTATTTGTGGGTGAAAAGGTCCTATTTGAAGGGGGAAACGTGGTATTTCTTGGAGAAGATGTGATATATTTGGGAGAAATGTGGCCTTTCTGGCAGAAACTGTCCTCTTTTGGGGATAAAAGAGGTATTTGTGGGTGATAAGGTCCTATTTGAAGGGGGAAACGTGGTATTTCTTGGAGAAGATGTGCTATATTTGGGAGAAATGTGGCATGTCTGGAAGAAACTGTCCTATTTTGGGGATACAAGAGGTATTTGTGGGTGAAAAGGTCCTATTTCAAGGAGGAAACCTGGTATTTCCTGGAGAAGATGTGATATGTTTGGGAGAAATGTGGCATTTCTGGACGTAACTGTTCTATTTTGGGGATAAAAGAGGTATTTGTGGGTGATAAGGTCCTATTTGAAGGGGGAAACCTGGTATTTCTTGGAGAAGATGTGCTATATTTGGGAGAAATGTGGCATGTCTGACAGAAACTGTCCTATTTGGGGGGAGAAGGCTGGTATTTGTGGGAGAAAAGGTCCGATTTCAGGAGGAATCCTGGTATTTCTTGGAGAAGATGTGATATATTTGGGAGAAATGTGGCATTTCTGGAAGAAACTGTCCTATTTTGGGGATAAAAGTGGTATTTGTGGGTGAAAAGGTCCTATTTCAGGAGGAATCCTGGTATTTCTTGGAGAAGATGTGATCAATTTGGGAGAAATGTGGCATTTCTGGAAGAAACTGTCCTCTTTTGGGGATTAAAGAGGTATTAGTGGTTGAAAAGTTCCTATTTGAAGGGGGAAACGTGGTATTTCTTGGAGAAGATGTGATATATTTGGGAGAAATGTGGCATTTCTGGAAGAAACTGTCCCCTTTTGGGGATAAAAGAGGTATTTGTGGGTGAGAAGGTCCTATTTGAAGGGGGAAACGTGGTATTTCTTGGAGAAGATGTGATATATTTGGGAGAAATGTGGCATTTCTGGAAGAAACTGTCCTCTTTTGGGGATAAAAAAGGTATTTGTGGGTGAAAAGGTCCTATTTGAAGGGGGAAACCTGGTATTTCTTGGAGAAGATGTGATATATTTGGGAGAAATGTGGCATGTCAGGAAGAAACTGTCCTCTTTTGGGGATAAAAGAGGTATTTGTGGATGAAAAGTTCCTATTTCAAGGAGGAAACCTGGTATTTCTTGGAGAAGATGTGATATGTTTGGGAGAAATGTGGCATTTCTGGACGTAACTGTTCTATTTTGGGGATAAAAGAGGTATTTGTGGGTGATAAGGTCCTATTTGAAGGGGGAAACCTGGTATTTCTTGGAGAAGATGTGATCTATTTGGGAGAAATCTGGCATTTCTGGAAGAAACTGTCCTATTTGAGGGGTGAAGGCTGGTATTTGTGGGAGAAAAGGTCCTATTTCAGGAGGAATCCTGGTATTTCTTGGAGAAGATGTGATCTATTTGGGAGAAATGTGGCATTTCTGGAAGAAACTGTCCTATTTGGGGGATAAAAGTGGTATTTGTGGGTGAAAAGGTCCTATTTCAGGAGGAATCCTGGTATTTCTTGGAGAAGATGTGATATATTTGGGAGAAATGTGGCCTTTCTGGACGTAACTGTTCTATTTTGGGGATAAAAGAGGTATTTGTGGGTGAAAAGGTCCTATTTGAAGGGGGAAAGCTGGTATTTCTTGGAGAAGATGTGATATATTTGGGTGATATGTGGCATGTCTGGAAGAAAATGTCCTATTTGGGGGGAGAAGGCTGGTATTTGTGGGTGAAAAGGTCCTATTTCAGGAGGAATCCTGGTATTTCTTGGAGAAGATGTAATATATTTGGGAGAAATGTGGCATTTCTGGAAGAAACTGTCCTCTTTTGGGGATAAAAGAGGTATTAGTGGTTGAAAAGGTCCTATTTGAAGGGGGAAACCTGGTATTTCTTGGAGAAGATGATATATATTTGGGAGAAATGTGGCCTTTCTGAAAGAAACTGTCCTCTTTTGTGGATAAAAGAGGTATTTCATGGAGAGAAGTTCCTAATTCAAGGGGGAAACCTGGTATTTCTTGGAGGAGTTGTGATAAATTTGGGAGAAATGTGGCATTTCTGGAAGAAACTGTCCTCTTAAGGGGATAAAAGATGTATTTGTGGGAGAAAAGGTCCTAATTGAAGGGGGAAATCTGGTATTTCTTGGAGAAGATTTGATATATTTGTGAGACATCTGGCATTCCTGGAAGAAACTGTCCTCTTTTGGGGATAAAAGAGGTTTTTTTGCGGAAAAGGTCCTATTTGAAGGGGGAAACGTGGTATTTCTTGGAGAAGATGTGATATATTTGGGAGAAATGTGGCATCCCTGGAAGAAACTGTCCTCTTTTGGGGATAAAACAGGTATTTGTGGGTGAAAAGGTCCTATTTGAAGGGGGAAACCTGGTATTTCTTGGAGAAGATGTGATATGTTTGGGAGAAATGTGGCATTTCTGGAAGAAACTGTCCTCTTTTGGGGATAAAAGAGGTATTTGTGGGTGAAAAGGTCCTATTTGAAGGGGGAAAGCTGGTATTTCTTGGAGAAGATGTGATCTATTTGGGAGAAATGTGTCATTTCTGGAAGAAACTGTCCTCTTTTGGGGATAAAAGAGGTATTTGTGGGTGAAAAGGTCCTATTTGAAGGGGGAAAGCTGGTATTTCTTGGAGAAGATGTGATATGTTTGGGAGAAATGTGGCATGTCAGGAAGAAACTGTCCTATTTGGGGGGAGAAGGCTGGTATTTGTGGGAGAAAAGGTCCTATTTGAAGGGGGAAAGCAGGTATTTCTTGGAGAAGATGTGATCTATTTGGGAGAAATGTGGCATTTCTGGAAGAAACTGTCCTCTTTTGGGGATAAAAGTGGTATTTGTGGGTGAAAAGGTCCTATTTGAAGGGGGAAACGTGGTATTTCTTGGAGAAGATGTGATATATTTGGGAGAAATGTGGCATTTCTGGAAGAAACTGTCCTCTTTTGGGGAAAAAAGAGGTATTTGTGTTTGAAAAGGTCCTATTTGAAGAGGGAAAGCTGGTATTTCTTGGAGAAGATGTGATATGTTTGGGTGAAATGTGGCCTTTCTGGAAGAAACTGTCCTCTTTTGGGGATAAAAGAGGTATTTGTGGGTGAGAAGGTCCTTTTGAAGGGGGAAACCTGGTATTTCTTGGAGAAGATGTGATATATTTGGGAGAAATGTGGCATGTCTGGAAAAAACTGTCCTATTTTGGGGATAAAAGAGGTATTTGTGGGTGTGAAGGTCCTATTTGAAGGGGGAAACGTGGTATTTCTTGGAGAAGATGTGATATATTTGGGAGAAATCTGGCATTCCTGGAAGAAACTGTCCTCTTTTGGGGATAAAAGAGGTTTTTTTGGGGAAAAGGTCCTATTTGAAGGGGGAACCCTGGTATTTCTTGGAGAAGATGTGATCTATTTGGGAGAAATGTGGCATTTCTGGAAGAAACTGTCCTATTTTGGGGATAGAACAGGTATTTGTGGGTGACAAGGTCCTATTTGAAGGGGAAAACCTGGTATTTCTTGGAGAAGATGTGATATATTTGGGAGAAATGTGGCATGTCAGGAAGAAAATGTCCTATTTGGTGGGAGAAGGGTGGTATTTGTGGGAGAAAAGTTCCTATTTCAGGAGGAATCCTGGTATTTCTTGGAGGGGACTTGATATGTTTGGGAGAAATGTGCCATTTCTGGAAGAAACTGTCCTCTTTTGAGGATAAAACAGGTATTTGTGGGTGAAAAGGTCCTATTTGAAGGGGGAAAGCTGGTATTTCTTGGAGAAGATGTGATATGTTTGGGAGAAATATGGCATTTCTGGAAGAAACTGTCCTCTTTTGGGGATGAAACAGGTATTTGTGGGAGAAAAGGTCCTATTTGAAGGGGGAAACGTGGTATTTCTTGGAGAAGATGTGATATATTTGGGAGAAATGTGGCCTTTCTGGAAGAAACTGTCCTCTTTTGGGGATAAAAGAGGTATTTGTGGGTGAAAAGGTCCTATTTGAAGGGGGAAACCTGGTATTTCTTGGAGAAGATGTGATATGTTTGGGAGAAATGTGGCCTTTGTGGAAGAAACTGTCCTATTTGGGGGGAGAAGGCTGGTATTTGTGGGAGAACAGGTCCTCTTTCAGGAGGAATCCTGGTATTTCTTGGAGAAGATGTGATATATTTGGGAGAAATGTGGCATGTCTGGAAGAAACTGTCCTATTTTGGGTATAAAAGAGGTATTTGTGGGTGAAAAGGTCCTATTTGAAGGGGGAAACGTGGTATTTCTTGGAGAAGATGTGATATGTTTGGGAGAAATGTGGCCTTTCTGGAAGAAACTGTCCTATTTTGGGGATACAAGTGGTATTTGTGGGTGATAAGGTCCTATTTGAAGGGGGAAAGCTGGTATTTCTTGGAGAAGATGTGATATATTTGGGAGAAATGTGGCCTTTCTGGAAGAAACTGTCCTCTTTTGGGGATAAAAGAGGTATTTGTGGGTGAAAAGGTCCTATTTGAAGGGGGAAACCTGGTATTTCTTGGAGAAGATGTGATATATTTGGGAGAAATGTGGCATTTCTGGAAGAAACTGTCCTCCTTTGGGGATAAAACAGGTATTTGTGGGAGAAAAGGTCCTATTTGAAGGGGGAAACCTGGTATTTCTTGGAGAAGATGTGATCTATTTGGGAGAAATGTGGCTTTTCTGAAAGAAAATGTCCAATTTTGGAGATAAAAGAGGTATTTGTGGGTGAAAAGTTCCTATTTGAAGGGGGAAACCTGGTATTTCTTGGAGAAGATGTGATATATTTGGGAGAAATGTGGCATTTATGGAAGAAACTGTCCTATTTTGGGGATAAAACAGGTATTTGTGGGTGAAAAGGTCCTATTTGAAGGGGGAAACTTGGTATTTCTTGGAGAAGATGTGATATATTTGGGAGAAATGTGGCATTTATGGAAGAAACTGTCCTCTTTTGGGGATAAAAGAGGTATTTGTGGGTGAAAATGTCCTATTTGAAGGGGGAAAGCTGGTATTTCTTGGAGAAGATGTGATATATTTGGGAGAAATGTGGCATGTCTGGAAGGAACTGTTCTATTTTGGGGATAAAAGAGGTATTTGTGGTTGAAAAGGTCCTATTTCCAGGGGGAAAGCTGGTATTTCTTGGAGAAGATGTGATGTATTTGGGAGAAATCTGGCATTTCTGGAAGAAACTGTCCTCTTTTGGGGATAAAACAGGTATTTGTGGGAGAAAAGGTCCTATGTCAAGGGGTAAAGCTGGATGTTCTTGCAGGAGATGTGATATATGTGGGAGAAATGCGGCTTTTCTGGAAGAAACTGTCGTATTTTGGGGATCAAAGAGGTATTTGTGGGTGAAAAGGTCCTATTTGAAGGGGGAAACCTGGTATTTCTTGGAGAAGTTGTGATATATTTGGGAGAAATGTGGCATGTCTGGAAGAAAATGTCCTCTTTTGGGGAAAAAAGAGGTATTAGTGGGTGAGAAGGTCCTATTTGAAGGCGAAACCTGGAATTTCTTGGAGAAGATGTGATATGTTTGGGAGAAATGTGGCATTTCTGGAAGAAACTGTCCTCTTTTGGGGGGAAAAGGCTGGTTTTCGTGGGAGAAAATGTACTATTTCAGGAGAAATCCTGGTATTTCTTGGTGGAGAACTGATATGTTTATGAGAAATGTGGCATTTCTGGAAGAAACTGTCCTATTTTGGGGATAAAAGAGGTATTTTTGGGAGAAAAGGTCCTATTTGAAGGGGGAACCCTGGTATTTCTTGGAGAAGATGTGATATATTTGGGAGAAATGTGGCATGTCAGGAAGAAACTGTCCTCTTTTGGGGATAAAAGAGGTATTTGTGGGTGAAAAGGTCCTATTTGAAGGGGGATAGCTGTTAGTTTTACCTGTTTTATCCCCAAAATAGAACAGTTTCTTCCAGAAAGGCCACATTTCTCCCAAATATATCAATTCCTCTCCAAGAAATACCAGCTTTCCCCCTTCAAATTGGACCGGTTCACCCAAAAATACCTCCTTTATCCCCAAAATAGTACATTTTCTGCCATACATGCCATATTTCTCCCAAATATACGACTACTTCTCCATGAAATACCAGCTTTCCCCCTTCAAATATGACCTTTTTACCCCATAATACCTGTTTCATCCCCAAAAGAGGACAGTTTCTTCCAGAAATGCCACAATTCTCCGAAATATACCACACCTTCTCCAAGAAATACCGGGTTTCCCCCTTCAAATAGGACCTTTTCTCCCACAAATACCTGTATTAACCCTCAAATAGGACATTTTCTTCCAGAAATGCCACATTTCTCCCAAATATATCACATCTTCTCCAAGAAATACCACGTTTCCCCCTTCAAATAGGACCATTTCACCCACAAATACCTCTTTTATCCCCAAAAGAGGACAGTTTCTTCCAGAAATGCCACATTTCTCCCAAATATATCACATCTCCAAGAAATACCAGGATTCCCCCTTCAAATAGGACCTTTTCACCCACAAATACCTGTTTTATCCCCAAAATAGAACAGTTTCTTCCAGACATGCCACATTTCTCCCAAACATATCACATCTTCTCCAAGAAATACCAGCTTTCCCCCTTCAAATAGGACATTTTCTCCCACAAATACGTGTTTTATCCCCCAAATAGGACAGTTTCTTCCTGACATGCCACATTTCTCCCAAATATATCACATCTTCTCCAAGAAATACCAGGTTTCCCCCTTCGAATTGGACCTTATCACCCACAAATACCACTTTTATCCCCAAAAGAGGACAGTTCCTGCCAGAAAGGCCACATTTCTCCCAAACATATCACATCTTCTCCAAGAAATACCAGGTTTCCCCCTTCAAATAGCACCTTTTCACCCACAAAAAATTCATTTATCCCCAAAATAGGACAGTTTCTGCCAATAATGCCTGATTTCTCCCAAATATATCACATCTTCTCCAAGAAATACCACGTTTCCCCCTTCAAATAGGACCTTTTCACCCACAAACACCTCTTTTATCCCTCAAATAGGTCAGTTTCTTCCAGACATGCCACATTTCTCCCAAATATATCACATCTTCTCCAAGAAATACCAGGATTCCTCCTGAAAGAGGACCTTTTCTCCCACAAATACCAGCCTTCTCCCCCCAAACAGGACAGTTTCTTCCAGACATGCCACATTTCTCCCAAACATATCACATCTTCTCCAAGAAATACCAGGTTTCCCCCTTCAAATAGGACCTTTTCACCCACAAATACCTCTTTTATCCCCAAAAGAGGACAGTTTCTTCCAGACATGCCACATTTCTCCCAAATATATCACATCTTCTCCAAGAAATACCACGTTTCCCCCTTCAAATAGGACCTTTTCACCCACAAATACCTCTTTGATACCCAAAATAGGACAGTTTCTTCCAGAAATGCCAGATTTCTCCCAAATTGATCACATCTTCTCCAAGAAATACCAGGGTTCCCCCTTCAAATAGGACCTTTTCACCCACTAATAGCAGCCTTCTCCCCCCAAATAGGACATTTTCTTCCAGAAATGCCACATTTCTCCCACATATATCACATCTTCTCCAAGAAATACCAGGTTTCCCCCTTCAAATAGGACCTTTTCACCCACAAATACCTCTTTTATCCCCAAAAGAGGACAGTTTCTTCCGGACATGCCACATTTCTCCCAAATGTATCACATCTCCTCCAAGAAATACCAGGCTATCCCCCTTCAAATAGGACCTTTTCTCCCACAAATACCTGTTTTATCCCCAAAACAGGACACTTTCTTCCAGAAATGCCACATTTCTCCCAAATAGATCACATCTTCTCCAAGAAATACCACGTTTCCCCCTTCAAATAGGACCTTTTCACCCAGAAATACCTGTTTTATCCCCAAAAGAGGACAGTTTCTTCCAGAAATGCCACATTTCTCCCAAATATATCACATCTCCTGCAAGAACTACCAGGTTTCCCCCTTCAAATAGGAACTTTTCACCCACAAATACCTCTTTTATCCCCAAAGTAGGACAGATTCTTCCAGACATGCCAGATTTCTCCCAAATATATCACATCTTCTCCAAGAAATACCAGGTTTCCCCCTTCAAATAGGACCTTGTCACCCACAAATACCTCTTTTATCCCCAAAATAGGACATTTTCTTCCAGGAATGCCACATTTCTCCCAAATATATCACATCTTCTCCAAGAAATACCAGGATTCTTCCTGAAATATGACCTTTTCTCCCACAAATACCACCATTCTCACACCAGTTCGGACAGTTTCTTCCAGAAAGGCCAGATTTCTCCCAAATATATCACATCTTCTCCAAGAAATACCACGTTTCCCCCTTCAAATAGGACATTTTCACCCACAAATACCTCTTTTATCCCCAAAACAGGACATTTTCTTCCAGAAATGCCACATTTCTCCCAAATATATCACATCTTCTCCAAGAAATACCAGGATTCCTCCAGAAATAGGAACTTTTCACCCACAAATACCTGTTTTATCCCCCGAAACTGAACATTTTCTTCCAGAAATGCCACATTTCTCCCAAATATATCACATCATCTCCAAGAAATACCAGGTTTCCCCCTTGAAATATGAACTTTTCTCCCACAAATACCTCTTTTATCCCCAAAATAGGACAGTTTATGCCAGAAAGGCCAGATTTCACCCAAATGTATCACATCTTCTCCAAGAAATACCAGCTTTCCCCCTTCAAATAGGACCTTTTCACCCTCATATACCTCATTTATCCCCAAAATAGGACATTTTCTTCCTGACATGCCACATTTCTCCCAAATATATGACATCTTCTCCAAGAAATACCATGTTTCCCCCTTCAAATAGGACCATTTCACCCACAAATACCTCTTTTATCCCCAAAAGAGGACAGTTTCTTCCAGAAATGCCATATTTCTCCCAAACATATCACATCTTCTCCATGAAATACCAGGTTTCCTCCTTGAAATAGGACCTTTTCACCCACAAATACCTCTTTTATCCCCAAAAGAGGACAGTTTCTTCCAGAAATGCCACATATCGCCCAAACATATCACATCTTCTCCAAGAAATACCAGCTTTCCCCCTTCAAATAGGACCATTTCACCCACAAATACCTCTTTTATCCCCAAAAGAGGACAGTTTCTGCCAGAAAGGCCACATTTCTCCCAAATATATCACATCTCCTCCAAGAAATACCAGCTTTCCCCCTTCAAATAGGAACTTTTCTCCCACAAATACCTCTTTTATCCCCAAAAGAGCACACTTTCTTCCTGACATGCCACATTTCTCCCAAATATATCACATCTTCTCCAAGAAATACCAGGTTTCCCCCTTCAAATAGGACCTTTTCACCCACAAATACCTCTTTTATCCCCAAAAGAGGACAGTTTCTACCAGAAATGCCGCATTTCTCCCAAATATATCACATCTCCTCCTAGAAATACCAGGTTTCCCCCTTCAAATAGGACCTTTTCACCCACAAATACCTGTTTTATCCCCAAAAGAGGACAGTTTCTTCCAGAAATGCCACATTTCCCCCAAATACATCACATCTTCTCCAAGAAAAACCAGGTTTCCCCCTTCAAATAGGAACTTTTCACCGAAAAATACCTGTTTTATGCCCAAAATACAACAGTTTATTCCAGAAATGCCACATTTCTCCCAAATATATCACATCTTCTCCAAGAAATACCACGTTTCCCCCTTCAAATAGGAACTTTTCACCCACAAATACCACTTTTATCCCCAAAGTAGGACAGATTCTTCCAGACATGCCAGATTTCTCCCAAATATATCACATCTTCTCCAAGAAATACCAGCTTTCCCCCTTCAAATAGGACCTTGTCACCCACAAATACCTCTTTTATCCCCAAAAGAGGACAGTTTTTCCCAGACATGCCACATTTCTCCCAAATATATCCCATCTTCTCCAAGAAATACCAGGATTCTTCCTGAAATATGACCTTTTCTCCCACAAATACCACCATTCTCACACCAGTTAGGACATTTTCTTCCAGAAAGGCCACATTTCTCCCAAATAGATCACATCTTCTCCAAGAAATACCACGTTTCCCCCTTCAAATAGGACCTTTTCACCCACAAATACCTCTTTTATCCCCAAAATAGGACAGTTTCTTCCGGACATGCTACATTTCTCCCAAACATATCACATCTTCTCCAAGAAATAACAGCTTTCCCCCTTCAAATAGGACCTTTTCCCCAAAAAAACCTCTTTTATCCCCAAAAGAGGACAGTTTCTTCCAGGAATGCCAGATTTCTCCCAAATATAACACATCTTCTCCAAGAAATACCTGCTTTCCCCCTGGAAATAGGACCTTTACTCCTACAAATACCTCTTTTATCCCCAAAATAGGACAGTTTCTGCCATACATGCCATATTTCTCCCAAATATACCACATCTTCTCCATGAAATACCAGCTTTCCCCCTACAAATAGGACCTTTTCACCCACAAATACCTGTTTCATCCCCAAAAGAGGACAGTTTCTTCCAGAAATGCCACATTTCTCCCAAATATACCACATCTTCTCCAAGAAATACCAGGTTTCCCCCTTCAAATAGGACCTTTTCTCCCACAAATACCTGTATTATCCCCCAAATAGGACATTTTCTTCCAGAAATGCCACATTTCTCCCAAATATATCACATCTTCTCCAAGAAATACCAGCTCTCCCCCTTCAAATAGGACCTTTTCACCCACAAATACCTCTTTTATCCCCCAGATAGGACAGTTTCTTCCAGAAATGCCACATTTCTCCCAAATATATCACATCTTCTCCAAGAAATACCAGGTTTCCCCCTTCAAATAGGACCTTATCACCCACAAATACCACTTTTATCCCCAAAAGAGGACAGTTTCTGCCAGAAAGGCCACATTTCTCCCAATTATATATCATCTTCTCCAAGAAATACCAGCTTTCCCCCTTCAAATAGGACCTTTTCACCCACAAAAAACTACTTAATCCCCAAAATAGGACATTTTCTTCAAGAAATGCCACATTTCTCCCAAATATATCACATCTTCTCCAAGAAATACCAGGTTTCCCCCTTGAATTAGGACCTTTTCACCCACAAATACCTCTTTTATCCCCATAAGAGGACAGTTTCTTCCAGACATGCCACATTTCTCCCAAATATATCACATCTTCTCCAAGAAATACCAGCTTTCCCCCTTCAAATAGGACCTTTTCTCCCACATATACCAGCCTTCTCCCACCAAATAGGACAGTTTCTTCCAGAAATGCCACATTTCTCCCAAATAGATCACATCTTCTCCAAGAAATACCAGGTTTCCCCCTTCAAATAGGACCTTTTCACCCACAAATACCTCTTTTATCCCAAAAATAGGACAGTTTCTTCCAGAAATGCCACATTTCTCCCAAATAGATCACATCTTCTCCAAGAAATACCAGCTTTCCCCCTTCAAATAGGACCTTTTCACCCACTAATAGCAGGCTTCTCCCCCAAATAGGACAGTTTCTTCCAGACATGCCACATTCCTCCCAAATATATCACATCTTCTCCAAGAAATACCAGGTTTCCCCCTGGAAATAGGACATTTTCACCCACAAATAGCTCTTTTATCCCCAAAATAGGACAGTTTTTTCCAGACATGCCACATTTCTCCCAAATATATCACATCTCCTTCAAGAAATACCAGGTTTCCCCCTTCAAATAGGACCTTTTCTCCCACAAATACCTGTATTATCCCTGAAATAGGACATTTTCTTCCAGAAATGCCACATTTCTCCCAAATATATCACATCTTCTCCAAGAAATACCAGCTCTCCCCCTTCAAATAGGACCTTTTCACCCACAAATACCTCTTTTATCCCCCAAATAGGACAGTTTCTTCCAGAAATGCCACATTTCTCCCAAATATATCACATCTTCTCCAAGAAATACCAGGTTTCCCCCTTCAAATAGGACCTTATCACCCACAAATACCACTTTTATCCCCAAAAGAGGACAGTTTCTGCCAGAAAGGCCACATTTCTCCCAAACATATCACATCTTCTCCAAGAAATACCAGCTTTCCCCCTTCAAATAGGACCTTTTCACCCACAAAAAACTACTTAATCCCCAAAATAGGACATTTTCTTCCAGAAATGCCACATTTCTCCCAAATATATCACATCTTCTCCAAGAAATACCAGGTTTCCCCCTTGAATTAGGACCTTTTCACCCACAAATACCTCTTTTATCCCCATAAGAGGACAGTTTCTTCCAGACATGCCACATTTCTCCCAAATATATCACATCTTCTCCAAGAAATACCAGCTTTCCCCCTTCAAATAGGACCTTTTCTCCCACATATACCAGCCTTCTCCCCCCAAATAGGACAGTTTCTTCCAGAAATGCCACATTTCTCCCAAATAGATCACATCTTCTCCAAGAAATACCAGCTTTCCCCCTTCAAATAGGACCTTTTCACCCACAAATACCTCTTTTATCCCTCAAATAGGACAGTTTCTTCCAGAAATGCCACATTTCTCCCAAATATATCACATCTTCTCCAAGAAATACCAGCTTTCCCCCTTCAAATAGGACCTTTTCACCCACTAATAGCAGGCTTCTCCCCCAAATAGGACAGTTTCTTCCAGACATGCCACATTTCTCCCAAATATATCACATCTTCTCCAAGAAATACCAGGTTTCCCCCTGGAAATAGGACATTTTCACCCACAAATAGCTCTTTTATCCCCAAAATAGGACAGTTTTTTCCAGACATGCCACATTTCTCCCAAATATATCACATCTCCTTCAAGAAATACCAGGTTTCCCCCTTCAAATAGGACCTTTTCACCCACAAATACCTCTTTTATCCCAAAAATAGGACAGTTTCTTCCAGAAAAGCCACATTTCCCCCAAATATATCACATCTTCTCCAAGAAATACCACGTTTCCCCCTTCAAATAGGACCTTTTCCCCAAAAAAACCTCTTTTATCCCCAAAAGAGGACAGTTTCTTCCAGAAATGCCACATTTCTCCCAAATATATCACATCTTCTCCAAGAAATACCAGGGATCCCCCTTCAAATAGGAACTTTTCTCCCACAAATACCTCTTTTATCCCCAAAATAGGACAGTTTCTTCCAGAAATGCCACATATCTCCCAAACATATCACATCTTCTCCAAGAAATACCAGGTTTCCCCCTGGAAATAGGACCTTCTCACCCACAAATACCTCTTTTATCCCCAAAATAGGACAGTTTCTTCCAGAAATGCCACATTTCTCCCAAATATATCACATCTTCTCCAAGAAATACCAGCTTTCCCCCTTCAAATAGGACCTTTTCACCCACAAAAAATTCTTTTATCCCCAAAATAGGACAGTTTCTTCCAGAAATGCCACATTTCTCCCAAATATATCACATCTTCTCCAAGAAATACCACGTTTCCCCCTTCAAATAGAAACTTTTCTCCCACAAATACCTCTTTTATCCCCAAAAGAGCACAGTTTCTTCCTGACATGCCACATTTCTCCCAAATATATCACATCTTCTCCAAGAAATACCAGCTTTCCCCCTTCAAATAGGACCTTTTCACCCACAAATACCTCTTTTATCCCCAAAAGAGGACAGTTTCTTCCAGAAAGGCCACATTTCTCCCAAATATATCACATCTCCTCCTAGAAATACCAGGTTTCCCCCTACAAATAGGACCTTTTCACCCACAAATACCTCTTTTATCCCCAAAAGAGGACAGTTTCTTCCAGAAATGCCACATTTCCCCCAAATATATCACATCTTCTCCAAGAAAAACCAGGTTTCCCCCTGGAAATAGGAACTTTTCACCCAAAAATACCTCTTTTATGCCCAAAATACAACAGTTTATTCCAGAAATGCCACATTTCTCCCAAATATATCACATCTTCTCCAAGAACTACCAGGTTTCCCCCTTCAAATAGGATCTTTTCACCCACAAATACCACTTTTATCCCCAAAAGAGGACAGTTTCTTCCAGAAATGCCACATTTCCCCCAAATATATCCCATCTTCTCCAAGAAATACCAGGATTCTTCCTGAAATATGACCTTTTCTCCCACAAATACCACCATTCTCACACCAGTTAGGACATTTTCTTCCAGAAAGGCCAGATTTCTCCCAAATATATCACATCTTCTCCAAGAAATACCAAGTTTCCCCCTTTAATTAGGACCTTATCACCCACAAATACCTGTTCTATCCCCAAAAGAGGACAGTTTCTTCCGGACATGCCACATTTCTCCCAAACATATCACATCTTCTCCAAGAAATAACAGCTTTCCCCCTTCAAATAGGACCTTTTCCCCAAAAAAACCTCTTTTATCCCCAAAAGAGGACAGTTTCTTCCAGGAATGCCAGATTTCTCCCAAATATAACACATCTTCTCCAAGAAATACCAGCTTTCCCCCTTCAAATAGGACCTTTACTCCTACAAATACCTCTTTTATCCCCAAAATAGGACAGTTTCTGCCATACATGCCATATGTCTCCCAAATATACCACATCTTCTCCAAGAAATACCACGTTTCCCCCTTCAAATAGGACCTTTTCACCCACAAATACCTGTTTCATCCCCAAAAGAGGACAGTTTCTTCCAGAAATGCCACATTTATCCCAAATATACCACATCTTCTCCAAGAAATACCAGCTTTCCCCCTTCAAATAGGACCTTTTCTCCCACAAATACCTGTACTATCCCTGAAATAGGACATTTTCATCCAGACATGCCACATTTCTCCCAAATATATCACATCTTCTCCAAGAAATACCAGCTTTCCCCCTTGTAATAAGACCTTTTCACCCACAAATACCTCTTTGATCCCCAAAAGAGGACAGTTTCTTCCAGAAATGCCACATTTCTCCCAAATATAGCACATCTTCTCCAAGAAATACCAGGTTTCCCCCTTCAAATAGGACCTTTTCACCCACAAATACCTCTTTTATCCCCCAAATAGGACAGTTTCTGCCAGAAATGCCACATTTCTCCCAAATATATCACATCTTCTCCAAGAAATACCACGTTTCCCCCTTCAAATAGGACCTTTTCACCCACAAATACCTCTTTTATCCCCCAAATAGGACAATTTCTTCCAGAAATGCCACATTTCTCCCAAATAGATCACATCTTCTCCAAGAAATACCAGGTTTCCCCCTTCAAATAGGACCTTATCACCCACAAATACCACTTTTATCCCCAAAATAGGACAGTTTCTTCCAGAAAGGCCACATTTCTCCCAAACATATCACATCTTCTCCAAGAAATACAAGGGTTCCCCCTTCAAATAGGACCTTTTCACCCACAGAAAATTCTTTTATCCCCAAAATAGGACATTTTCTTCCAGAAATGCCACATTTCTCCCAAATATCTCACATCTTCTCCATGAAATACCAGCTTTCCCCCTTCAAATAGGACCTTTTCTCCCACAAATACCTCTTTATACGTCAAATAGGACAGTTTCTTCCAGACATGCCACATTTCTCCCAAATACATCACATCTTCTCCAAGAAATACCACGTTTCCCCCTTCAAATAGAAACTTTTCTCCCACAAATACCTCTTTTATCCCCAAAAGAGCACAGTTTCTTCCTGACATGCCACATTTCTCCCAAATATATCACATCTTCTCCAAGAAATACCAGCTTTCCCCCTTCAAATAGGACCTTTTCACCCACAAATACCTCTTTTATCCCCAAAAGAGGACAGTTTCTTCCAGAAAGGCCACATTTCTCCCAAATATATCACATCTCCTCCTAGAAATACCAGGTTTCCCCCTACAAATAGGACCTTTTCACCCACAAATACCTCTTTTATCCCCAAAAGAGGACAGTTTCTTCCAGAAATGCCACATTTCCCCCAAATATATCACATCTTCTCCAAGAAAAACCAGGTTTCCCCCTGGAAATAGGAACTTTTCACCCAAAAATACCTCTTTTATGCCCAAAATACAACAGTTTATTCCAGAAATGCCACATTTCTCCCAAATAGATCACATCTTCTCCAAGAACTACCAGGATTCCCCCTTCAAATAGGAACTTTTCACCCACAAATACCACTTTTATCCCCAAAAGAGGACAGTTTCTTCCAGAAATGCCACATTTCCCCCAAATATATCCCATCTTCTCCAAGAAATACCAGGATTCTTCCTGAAATATGACCTTTTCTCCCACAAATACCACCATTCTCACACCAGTTAGGACATTTTCTTCCAGAAAGGCCAGATTTCTCCCAAATATATCACATCTTCTCCAAGAAATACCAAGTTTCCCCCTTTAAATAGGACCTTATCACCCACAAATACCTGTTCTATCCCCAAAAGAGGACAGTTTCTTCCGGACATGCCACATTTCTCCCAAACATATCACATCTTCTCCAAGAAATAACAGCTTTCCCCCTTCAAATAGGACCTTTTCCCCAAAAAAACCTCTTTTATCCCCAAAAGAGGACAGTTTCTTCCAGGAATGCCACATTTCTCCCAAATATAACACATCTTCTCCAAGAAATACCAGCTTTCCCCCTTCAAATAGGACCTTTACTCCTACAAATACCTCTTTTATCCCCAAAATAGGACAGTTTCTGCCATACATGCCATATGTCTCCCAAATATACCACATCTTCTCCAAGAAATACCACGTTTCCGCCTTCAAATAGGACCTTTTCACCCACAAATACCTGTTTCATCCCCAAAAGAGGACAGTTTCTTCCAGAAATGCCACATTTCTCCCAAATATACCACATCTTCTCCAAGAAACACCAGCTTTCCCCCTTCAAATAGGACCTTTTCTCCCACAAATACCTGTACTATCCCTGAAATAGGACATTTTCATCCAGACATGCCACATTTCTCCCAAATATATCACATCTTCTCCAAGAAATACCAGCTTTCCCCCTTGTAATAAGACCTTTTCACCCACAAATACCTCTTTTATCCCCAAAAGAGGACAGTTTCTTCCAGAAATGCCACATTTCTCCCAAATATATCACATCTTCTCCAAGAAATACCAGCTTTCCCCCTTCAAATAGGACCTTTTCACCCACAAATACCTCTTTTATCCCCAAAATAGGACAGTTTCTTCCAGAAATGCCACATTTCTCCCAAATACATCACATCTTCTCCAAGAAATACCACGTTTCCCCCTTCAAATAGGACCTTTTCACCCACAAATACCTCTTTTATCCCCCAAATAGGACAATTTCTTCCAAAAATGCCACATTTCTCCCAAATAGATCACATCTTCTCCAAGAAATACCAGCTTTCCCCCTTCAAATAGGACCTTTTCACCCACAAAAAACTACTTAATCCCCAAAATAGGACATTTTCTTCAAGAAATGCCACATTTCTCCCAAATATATCACATCTTCTCCAAGAAATACCAGGTTTCCCCCTTGAATTAGGACCTTTTCACCCACAAATACCTCTTTTATCCCCATAAGAGGACAGTTTCTTCCAGACATGCCACATTTCTCCCAAATATATCACATCTTCTCCAAGAAATACCAGCTTTCCCCCTTCAAATAGGACCTTTTCTCCCACATATACCAGCCTTCTCCCACCAAATAGGACAGTTTCTTCCAGAAATGCCACATTTCTCCCAAATAGATCACATCTTCTCCAAGAAATACCAGGTTTCCCCCTTCAAATAGGACCTTTTCACCCACAAATACCTCTTTTATCCCAAAAATAGGACAGTTTCTTCCAGAAATGCCACATTTCTCCCAAATAGATCACATCTTCTCCAAGAAATACCAGCTTTCCCCCTTCAAATAGGACCTTTTCACCCACTAATAGCAGGCTTCTCCCCCAAATAGGACAGTTTCTTCCAGACATGCCACATTCCTCCCAAATATATCACATCTTCTCCAAGAAATACCAGGTTTCCCCCTGGAAATAGGACATTTTCACCCACAAATAGCTCTTTTATCCCCAAAATAGGACAGTTTTTTCCAGACATGCCACATTTCTCCCAAATATATCACATCTCCTTCAAGAAATACCAGCTTTCCCCCTTCAAATAGGACCTTTTCTCCCACAAATACCTGTATTATCCCTGAAATAGGACATTTTCTTCCAGAAATGCCACATTTCTCCCAAATATATCACATCTTCTCCAAGAAATACCAGCTCTCCCCCTTCAAATAGGACCTTTTCACCCACAAATACCTCTTTTATCCCCCAAATAGGACAGTTTCTTCCAGAAATGCCACATTTCTCCCACATATATCACATCTTCTCCAAGAAATACCAGGTTTCCCCCTTCAAATAGGACCTTATCACCCACAAATACCACTTTTATCCCCAAAAGAGGACAGTTTCTGCCAGAAAGGCCACATTTCTCCCAAACATATCACATCTTCTCCAAGAAATACCAGCTTTCCCCCTTCAAATAGGACCTTTTCACCCACAAAAAACTACTTAATCCCCAAAATAGGACATTTTCTTCCAGAAATGCCACATTTCTCCCAAATATATCACATCTTCTCCAAGAAATACCAGGTTTCCCCCTTGAATTAGGACCTTTTCACCCACAAATACCTCTTTTATCCCCATAAGAGGACAGTTTCTTCCAGACATGCCACATTTCTCCCAAATATATCACATCTTCTCCAAGAAATACCAGCTTTCCCCCTTCAAATAGGACCTTTTCTCCCACATATACCAGCCTTCTCCCCCCAAATAGGACAGTTTCTTCCAGAAATGCCACATTTCTCCCAAATAGATCACATCTTCTCCAAGAAATACCAGCTTTCCCCCTTCAAATAGGACCTTTTCACCCACAAATACCTCTTTTATCCCAAAAATAGGACAGTTTCTTCCAGAAATGCCACATTTCTCCCAAATATATCACATCTTCTCCAAGAAATACCAGCTTTCCCCCTTCAAATAGGACCTTTTCACCCACTAATAGCAGGCTTCTCCCCCAAATAGGACAGTTTCTTCCAGACATGCCACATTTCTCCCAAATATATCACATCTTCTCCAAGAAATACCAGGCTTCCCCCTGGAAATAGGACATTTTCACCCACAAATAGCTCTTTTATCCCCAAAATAGGACAGTTTTTTCCAGACATGCCACATTTCTCCCAAATATATCACATCTCCTTCAAGAAATACCAGGTTTCCCCCTTCAAATAGGACCTTTTCACCCACAAATACCTCTTTTATCCCAAAAATAGGACAGTTTCTTCCAGAAAAGCCACATTTCTCCCAAATATATCACATCTTCTCCAAGAAATACCACGTTTCCCCCTTCAAATAGGACCTTTTCCCCAAAAAAACCTCTTTTATCCCCAAAAGAGGACAGTTTCTTCCAGAAATGCCACATTTCTCCCAAATATATCACATCTTCTCCAAGAAATACCAGGGATCCCCCTTCAAATAGGAACTTTTCTCCCACAAATACCTCTTTTATCCCCAAAATAGGACAGTTTCTTCCAGAAATGCCACATATCTCCCAAACATATCACATCTTCTCCAAGAAATACCAGGTTTCCCCCTTCAAATAGGACCTTCTCACCCACAAATACCTCTTTTATCCCCAAAATAGGACAGTTTCTTCCAGAAATGCCACATTTCTCCCAAATATATCACATCTTCTCCAAGAAATACCAGCTTTCCCCCTTCAAATAGGACCTTTTCACCCACAAAAAATTCTTTTATCCCCAAAATAGGACAGTTTCTTCCAGAAATGCCACATTTCTCCCAAATATATCACATCTTCTCCAAGAAATACCACGTTTCCCCCTTCAAATAGAAACTTTTCTCCCACAAATACCTCTTTTATCCCCAAAAGAGCACAGTTTCTTCCTGACATGCCACATTTCTCCCAAATATATCACATCTTCTCCAAGAAATACCAGCTTTCCCCCTTCAAATAGGACCTTTTCACCCACAAATACCTCTTTTATCCCCAAAAGAGGACAGTTTCTTCCAGAAAGGCCACATTTCTCCCAAATATATCACATCTCCTCCTAGAAATACCAGGTTTCCCCCTACAAATAGGACCTTTTCACCCACAAATACCTCTTTTATCCCCAAAAGAGGACAGTTTCTTCCAGAAATGCCACATTTCCCCCAAATATATCACATCTTCTCCAAGAAAAACCAGGTTTCCCCCTGGAAATAGGAACTTTTCACCCAAAAATACCTCTTTTATGCCCAAAATACAACAGTTTATTCCAGAAATGCCACATTTCTCCCAAATATATATCATCTTCTCCAAGAACTACCAGGTTTCCCCCTTCAAATAGGATCTTTTCACCCACAAATACCACTTTTATCCCCAAAAGAGGACAGTTTCTTCCAGAAATGCCACATTTCCCCCAAATATATCCCATCTTCTCCAAGAAATACCAGGATTCTTCCTGAAATATGACCTTTTCTCCCACAAATACCACCATTCTCACACCAGTTAGGACATTTTCTTCCAGAAAGGCCAGATTTCTCCCAAATATATCACATCTTCTCCAAGAAATACCAAGTTTCCCCCTTTAAATAGGACCTTATCACCCACAAATACCTGTTCTATCCCCAAAAGAGGACAGTTTCTTCCGGACATGCCACATTTCTCCCAAACATATCACATCTTCTCCAAGAAATAACAGCTTTCCCCCTTCAAATAGGACCTTTTCCCCAAAAAAACCTCTTTTATCCCCAAAAGAGGACAGTTTCTTCCAGGAATGCCAGATTTCTCCCAAATATAACACATCTTCTCCAAGAAATACCAGCTTTCCCCCTTCAAATAGGACCTTTACTCCTACAAATACCTCTTTTATCCCCAAAATAGGACAGTTTCTGCCATACATGCCATATGTCTCCCAAATATACCACATCTTCTCCAAGAAATACCACGTTTCCCCCTTCAAATAGGACCTTTTCACCCACAAATACCTGTTTCATCCCCAAAAGAGGACAGTTTCTTCCAGAAATGCCACATTTATCCCAAATATACCACATCTTCTCCAAGAAATACCAGCTTTCCCCCTTCAAATAGGACCTTTTCTCCCACAAATACCTGTACTATCCCTGAAATAGGACATTTTCATCCAGACATGCCACATTTCTCCCAAATATATCACATCTTCTCCAAGAAATACCAGCTTTCCCCCTTGTAATAAGACCTTTTCACCCACAAATACCTCTTTGATCCCCAAAAGAGGACAGTTTCTTCCAGAAATGCCACATTTCTCCCAAATATAGCACATCTTCTCCAAGAAATACCAGGTTTCCCCCTTCAAATAGGACCTTTTCACCCACAAATACCTCTTTTATCCCCCAAATAGGACAGTTTCTGCCAGAAATGCCACATTTCTCCCAAATATATCACATCTTCTCCAAGAAATACCACGTTTCCCCCTTCAAATAGGACCTTTTCACCCACAAATACCTCTTTTATCCCCCAAATAGGACAATTTCTTCCAGAAATGCCACATTTCTCCCAAATAGATCACATCTTCTCCAAGAAATACCAGGTTTCCCCCTTCAAATAGGACCTTATCACCCACAAATACCACTTTTATCCCCAAAATAGGACAGTTTCTTCCAGAAAGGCCACATTTCTCCCAAACATATCACATCTTCTCCAAGAAATACAAGGGTTCCCCCTTCAAATAGGACCTTTTCACCCACAGAAAATTCTTTTATCCCCAAAATAGGACATTTTCTTCCAGAAATGCCACATTTCTCCCAAATATCTCACATCTTCTCCATGAAATACCAGCTTTCCCCCTTCAAATAGGACCTTTTCTCCCACAAATACCTCTTTATACGTCAAATAGGACAGTTTCTTCCAGACATGCCACATTTCTCCCAAATACATCACATCTTCTCCAAGAAATACCACGTTTCCCCCTTCAAATAGAAACTTTTCTCCCACAAATACCTCTTTTATCCCCAAAAGAGCACAGTTTCTTCCTGACATGCCACATTTCTCCCAAATATATCACATCTTCTCCAAGAAATACCAGCTTTCCCCCTTCAAATAGGACCTTTTCACCCACAAATACCTCTTTTATCCCCAAAAGAGGACAGTTTCTTCCAGAAAGGCCACATTTCTCCCAAATATATCACATCTCCTCCTAGAAATACCAGGTTTCCCCCTACAAATAGGACCTTTTCACCCACAAATACCTCTTTTATCCCCAAAAGAGGACAGTTTCTTC
Organism: Lophura swinhoii; assembly: GCA_030408155.1. Taxonomy (NCBI): domain Eukaryota; kingdom Metazoa; phylum Chordata; class Aves; order Galliformes; family Phasianidae; genus Lophura; species Lophura swinhoii. Next base: position 986,819 of record CM059457.1, read on the forward strand.
CAGAAATGCCACATTTCCCCCAAATATATCACATCTTCTCCAAGAAAAACCAGGTTTCCCCCTGGAAATAGGAACTTTTCACCCAAAAATACCTCTTTTATGCCCAAAATACAACAGTTTATTCCAGAAATGCCACATTTCTCCCAAATAGATCACATCTTCTCCAAGAACTACCAGGATTCCCCCTTCAAATAGGAACTTTTCACCCACAAATACCACTTTTATCCCCAAAAGAGGACAGTTTCTTCCAGAAATGCCACATTTCCCCCAAATATATCCCATCTTCTCCAAGAAATACCAGGATTCTTCCTGAAATATGACCTTTTCTCCCACAAATACCACCATTCTCACACCAGTTAGGACATTTTCTTCCAGAAAGGCCAGATTTCTCCCAAATATATCACATCTTCTCCAAGAAATACCAAGTTTCCCCCTTTAAATAGGACCTTATCACCCACAAATACCTGTTCTATCCCCAAAAGAGGACAGTTTCTTCCAGACATGCCACATTTCTCCCAAACATATCACATCTTCTCCAAGAAATAACAGCTTTCCCCCTTCAAATAGGACCTTTTCCCCAAAAAAACCTCTTTTATCCCCAAAAGAGGACAGTTTCTTCCAGGAATGCCAGATTTCTCCCAAATATAACACATCTTCTCCAAGAAATACCAGCTTTCCCCCTTCAAATAGGACCTTTACTCCTACAAATACCTCTTTTATCCCCAAAATAGGACAGTTTCTGCCATACATGCCATATGTCTCCCAAATATACCACATCTTCTCCAAGAAATACCACGTTTCCGCCTTCAAATAGGACCTTTTCACCCACAAATACCTGTTTCATCCCCAAAAGAGGACAGTTTCTTCCAGAAATGCCACATTTCTCCCAAATATACCACATCTTCTCCAAGAAACACCAGCTTTCCCCCTTCAAATAGGACCTTTTCTCCCACAAATACCTGTACTATCCCTGAAATAGGACATTTTCATCCAGACATGCCACATTTCTCCCAAATATATCACATCTTCTCCAAGAAATACCAGCTTTCCCCCTTGTAATAAGACCTTTTCACCCACAAATACCTCTTTTATCCCCAAAAGAGGACAGTTTCTTCCAGAAATGCCACATTTCTCCCAAATATATCACATCTTCTCCAAGAAATACCAGCTTTCCCCCTTCAAATAGGACCTTTTCACCCACAAATACCTCTTTTATCCCCAAAATAGGACAGTTTCTTCCAGAAATGCCACATTTCTCCCAAATACATCACATCTTCTCCAAGAAATACCACGTTTCCCCCTTCAAATAGGACCTTTTCACCCACAAATACCTCTTTTATCCCCCAAATAGGACAATTTCTTCCAAAAATGCCACATTTCTCCCAAATAGATCACATCTTCTCCAAGAAATACCAGGTTTCCCCCTTCAAATAGGACCTTATCACCCACAAATACCACTTTTATCCCCAAAATAGGACAGTTTCTTCCAGAAAGGCCACATTTCTCCCAAACATATCACATCTTCTCCAAGAAATACAAGGGTTCCCCCTTCAAATAAAACCTTTTCACCCACAGAAAATTCTTTTATCCCCAAAATAGGACATTTTCTTCCAGAAATGCCACATTTCTCCCAAATATCTCACATCTTCTCCATGAAATACCAGCTTTCCCCCTTCAAATAGGACCTTTTCTCCCACAAATACCTCTTTATACGTCAAATAGGACAGTTTCTTCCAGACATGCCACATTTCTCCCAAATATATCACATCTTCTCCAAGAAATACCACGTTTCCCCCTTCTAATAGGACCTTTTCTCCCACAAATACCAGCCTTCTCCCCCCAAATAGGACAGTTTCTTCCAGAAATGCCACATTTCACCCAAACATATCACATCTTCTCCAAGAAATACCAGGTTTCCCCCTTCAAATAGGACCTTTTCAACCACTAATACCTCTTTTATCCCCAAAATACGACAGTTTCTTCCAGAAATGCCACATTTCTCCCAAATAGATCACATCTTCTCCAAGAAATACCAGCTTTCCCCCTTCAAATAGGACCTTTTCACCAACTAATAGCAGGCTTCTCCCCCAAATAGGACAGTTTCTTCCAGAAATGCCATATTTCTCCCAAACATATCACATCTTCTCCAAGAAATACCAGGGTTCCCCCTTCAAATAGGACCTTTTCACCCGCAAATACCTATTTTATCCCCAAATAGGACAGTTTCTTCCAGAAAGGCCACATTTCTCCCAAACATATCACATCTTCTCCAAGAAATACCAGGTTTCCCCCTTCAAATAGGACCTTTTCACCCACAAAAAATTCTTTTATCCCCAAAATAGGACATTTTCTTCCAGAAATGCCACATTTCTCCCAAATATCTCACATCTTCTCCAAGAAATACCAGCTTTCCCCCTTGAATTAGGTCCTTTTCACCCACAAATACCTCTTTATACGTCAAATAGGACAGTTTCTTCCAGACATGCCACATTTCTCCCAAATAGATCACATCTTCTTCAAGAAATACCACGTTTCCCCCTTCAAATAGGACCTTTTCACCCACAAATACCTCTTTTATCCCCAAAATAGGACAGTTTCTTCAAGAAATGCCAAATTTCTCCCAAATAGATCACATCTTCTCCAAGAAATACCAGCTTTCCCCCTTCAAATAGGACCTTTTCACCCACAAATACCTCTTTTATCCCCAAAAGAGGACAGTTTCTTCCAGAAAGGCCACATTTCTCCCAAATAGATCACATCTTCTCCAAGAAATACCAGGTTTCCCCCTTCAAATAGGACCTTTTCACCCACAAATACCTCTTTTATCCCCAAAAGAGGACATTTTCTTCCAGAAATGGCACATTTCTCCCAAATAGATCACATCTTCTCCAAGAAATACCAGGTTTCCCCCTTCAAATAGGACCTTTTCACCCACAAATACCACTTTTATCCCCAAAAAAGGACACTTTCTTCCAGAAATACCACATTTCTCCCAAATAGATCACATCTTCTCCAAGAAATACCAGGTTTCCCCCTTCAAATAGGACCTTGTCACCCACAAATACCTCTTTTATCCCCAAAAGAGGACAGTTTTTCCCAGACATGCCACATTTCTCCCAAATAGATCCCATCTTCTCCAAGAAATACCAGGATTCTTCCTGAAATATGACCTTTTCTCCCACAAATACCACCATTCTCACACCAGTTAGGACATTTTCTTCCAGAAAGGCCAGATTTCTCCCAAATATATCACATCTTCTCCAAGAAATACCAAGTTTCCCCCTTTAAATAGGACCTTATCACCCACAAATACCTGTTCTATCCCCAAAAGAGGACAGTTTCTTCCGGACATGCCACATTTCTCCCAAACATATCACATCTTCTCCAAGAAATAACAGCTTTCCCCCTTCAAATAGGACCTTTTCCCCAAAAAAACCTCTTTTATCCCCAAAAGAGGACAGTTTCTTCCAGGAATGCCAGATTTCTCCCAAATATACCACATCTTCTCCAAGAAATACCAGCTTTCCCCCTTCAAATAGGACCTTTACTCCTACAAATACCTCTTTTATCCCCAAAATAGGACAGTTTCTGCCATACATGCCATATGTCTCCCAAATATACCACATCTTCTCCAAGAAATACCACGTTTCCCCCTTCAAATAGGACCTTTTCACCCACAAATACCTGTTTCATCCCCAAAAGAGGACAGTTTCTTCCAGAAATGCCACATTTCTCCCAAATATACCACATCTTCTCCAAGAAATACCAGCTTTCCCCCTTCAAATAGGACCTTTTCTCCCACAAATACCTGTACTATCCCTGAAATAGGACATTTTCATCCAGACATGCCACATTTCTCCCAAATATATCACATCTTCTCCAAGAAATACCAGCTTTCCCCCTTGTAATAAGACCTTTTCACCCACAAATACCTCTTTTATCCCCAAAAGAGGACAGTTTCTTCCAGACATGCCACATTTCTCCCAAATAGATCACATCTTCTCCAAGAAATACCAGCTTTCCCCCTTCAAATAGGACCTTTTCACCCACAAATACCTCTTTTATCCCCCAAATAGGACAGTTTCTTCCAGAAATGCCACATTTCTCCCAAATATATCACATCTTCTCCAAGAAATACCACGTTTCCCCCTTCAAATAGGACCTTTTCACCCACAAATACCTCTTTTATCCCCCAAATAGGACAATTTCTTCCAGAAATGCCACATTTCTCCCAAATAGATCACATCTTCTCCAAGAAATACCAGGTTTCCCCCTTAAAATAGGACCTTATCACCCACAAATACCACTTTTATCCCCAAAATAGGACAGTTTCTTCCAGAAAGGCCACATTTCTCCCAAACATATCACATCTTCTCCAAGAAATACAAGGGTTCCCCCTTCAAATAGGACCTTTTCACCCACAGAAAATTCTTTTATCCCCAAAATAGGACATTTTCTTCCAGAAATGCCACATTTCTCCCAAATATCTCACATCTTCTCCAAGAAATACCAGCTTTCCCCCTTCAAATAGGACATTTTCTCCCACAAATACCTCTTTATACGTCAAATAGGACAGTTTCTTCCAGACATGCCACATTTCTCCCAAATATATCACATCTTCTCCAAGAAATACCACGTTTCCCCCTTCAAATAGGACCTTTTCTCCCACAAATACGAGCCTTCTCCCCCCAAATAGGACAGTTTCTTCCAGAAATGCCACATTTCACCCAAACATATCACATCTTCTCGAAGAAATACCAGGTTTCCCCCTTCAAATAGGACCTTTTCACCCACAAATACCTCTTTTATCCCCAAAAGAGGACAGTTTCTTCCAGAAATGCCATATTTCTCCCAAACATATCACATCTTCTCCAAGAAATACCAGGGTTACCCCTTCAAATAGGACCTTTTCACCCACAAATACCACTTTTATCCCCAAAATAGGACAGTTTCTTCCAGAAAGGCCACATTTCTCCCAAACATATCACATCTTCTCCAAGAAATACCACGTTTCCCCCTTCAAATAGGAACTTTTCACCCACAAAAAATTCTTTTATCCCCAAAATAGGACATTTTCTTCCAGAAATACCACATTTCTCCCAAATATCTCACATCTTCTCCAAGAAATACCAGCTTTCCCCCTTGAATTAGGACCTTTTCACCCACAAATACCTCTTTATACGTCAAATAGGACAGTTTCTTCCAGACATGCCACATTTCTCCCAAATAGATCACATCTTCTTCAAGAAATACCAGCATTCCCCCTTCAAATACGACCTTTTCACCCACAAATACCTCTTTTATCCCCAAAATAGGACAGTTTCTTCCAGAAATGCCAAATTTCTCCCAAATAGATCACGTCTTCTCCAAGAAATACCAGCTTTCCCCCTTCAAATAGGACCTTTTCACCCACAAATACCTCTTTTATCCCCAAAAGAGGACAGTTTCTTCCAGAAAGGCCACATTTCTCCCAAATAGATCACATCTTCTCCAAGAAATACCAGGTTTCCCCCTTCAAATAGGACCTTTTCACCCACAAATACCTCTTCTATCCCCAAAAGAGGACAGTTTCTTCCAGAAATGGCACATTTCTCCCAAATAGATCACATCTTCTCCAAGAAATACCAGCTTTCCCCCTTGAATTAGGTCCTTTTCACCCACAAATACCTCTTTATACGTCAAATAGGACAGTTTCTTCCAGACATGGCACATTTCTCCCAAATAGATCACATCTTCTTCAAGAAATACCACGTTTCCCCCTTCAAATAGGACCTTTTCACCCACAAATACCTCTTTTATCCCCAAAATAGGACAGTTTCTTCCAGAAATGCCAAATTTCTCCCAAATATATCACATCTTCTCCAAGAAATACCAGGGTTCCCCCTTCAAATAGGAACTTTTCTCCCACAAATACCTCTTTTATCCCCAAAATACGACAGTTTCTTCCAGAAATGCCACATTTCTCCCAAACATATCACATCTTCTCCAAGAAATACCAGGTTTCCCCCTTCAAATAGGACCTTCTCACCCACAAATACCTCTTTTATCCCCAAAATAGGACAGTTTCTTCCAGAAATGCCACATTTCTCCCAAATATATCACATCTTCTCCAAGAAATACCAGCTTTCCCCCTTCAAATAGGACCTTTTCACCCACAAAAAATTCTTTTATCCCCAAAATAGGACAGTTTCTTCCAGAAATGCCACATTTCTCCCAAGTATATCACATCTTCTCCAAGAAATACCACGTTTCCCCCTTCAAATAGAAACTTTTCTCCCACAAATACCTCTTTTATCCCCAAAAGAGCGCAGTTTCTTCCTGACATGCCACATTTCTCCCAAATATATCACATCTTCTCCAAGAAATACCAGCTTTCCCCCTTCAAATAGGACCTTTTCAAACACAAATACCTCTTTTATCCCCAAAAGAGGACAGTTTCTTCCAGAAAGGCCACATTTCTCCCAAATATATCACATCTCCTCCTAGAAATACCAGGTTTCCCCCTACAAATAGGACCTTTTCACCCACAAATACCTCTTTTATCCCCAAAAGAGGACAGTTTCTTCCAGAAATGCCACATTTCCCCCAAATATATCACATCTTCTCCAAGAAAAACCAGGTTTCCCCCTGGAAATAGGAACTTTTCACCCAAAAATACCTCTTTTATGCCCAAAATACAACAGTTTATTCCAGAAATGCCACATTTCTCCCAAATATATCACATCTTCTCCAAGAACTACCAGGTTTCCCCCTTCAAATAGGAACTTTTCACCCACAAATACCACTTTTATCCCCAAAAGAGGACAGTTTCTTCCAGAAATGCCACATTTCCCCCAAATATATCCCATCTTCTCCAAGAAATACCAGGATTCTTCCTGAAATATGACCTTTTCTCCCACAAATACCACCATTCTCACACCAGTTAGGACATTTTCTTCCAGAAAGGCCAGATTTCTCCCAAATATATCACATCTTCTCCAAGAAATACCAAGTTTCCCCCTTTAAATAGGACCTTATCACCCACAAATACCTGTTCTATCCCCAAAAGAGGACAGTTTCTTCCGGACATGCCACATTTCTCCCAAACATATCACATCTTCTCCAAGAAATAACAGCTTTCCCCCTTCAAATAGGACCTTTTCCCCAAAAAAACCTCTTTTATCCCCAAAAGAGGACAGTTTCTTCCAGGAATGCCAGATTTCTCCCAAATATAACACATCTTCTCCAAGAAATACCAGCTTTCCCCCTTCAAATAGGACCTTTACTCCTACAAATACCTCTTTTATCCCCAAAATAGGACAGTTTCTGCCATACATGCCATATGTCTCCCAAATATACCACATCTTCTCCAAGAAATACCACGTTTCCCCCTTCAAATAGGACCTTTTCACCCACAAATACCTGTTTCATCCCCAAAAGAGGACAGTTTCTTCCAGAAATGCCACATTTATCCCAAATATACCACATCTTCTCCAAGAAATACCAGCTTTCCCCCTTCAAATAGGACCTTTTCTCCCACAAATACCTGTACTATCCCTGAAATAGGACATTTTCATCCAGACATGCCACATTTCTCCCAAATATATCACATCTTCTCCAAGAAATACCAGCTTTCCCCCTTGTAATAAGACCTTTTCACCCACAAATACCTCTTTGATCCCCAAAAGAGGACAGTTTCTTCCAGAAATGCCACATTTCTCCCAAATATAGCACATCTTCTCCAAGAAATACCAGCTTTCCCCCTTCAAATAGGACCTTTTCACCCACAAATACCTCTTTTATCCCCCAAATAGGACAGTTTCTGCCAGAAATGCCACATTTCTCCCAAATATATCACATCTTCTCCAAGAAATACCACGTTTCCCCCTTCAAATAGGACCTTTTCACCCACAAATACCTCTTTTATCCCCCAAATAGGACAATTTCTTCCAGAAATGCCACATTTCTCCCAAATAGATCACATCTTCTCCAAGAAATACCAGGTTTCCCCCTTCAAATAGGACCTTATCACCCACAAATACCACTTTTATCCCCAAAATAGGACAGTTTCTTCCAGAAAGGCCACATTTCTCCCAAACATATCACATCTTCTCCAAGAAATACAAGGGTTCCCCCTTCAAATAGGACCTTTTCACCCACAGAAAATTCTTTTATCCCCAAAATAGGACATTTTCTTCCAGAAATGCCACATTTCTCCCAAATATCTCACATCTTCTCCATGAAATACCAGCTTTCCCCCTTCAAATAGGACCTTTTCTCCCACAAATACCTCTTTATACGTCAAATAGGACAGTTTCTTCCAGACATGCCACATTTCTCCCAAATATATCACATCTTCTCCAAGAAATACCACGTTTCCCCCTTCAAATAGGACCTTTTCTCCCACAAATACCAGCCTTCTCCCCCCAAATAGGACAGTTTCTTCCAGAAATGCCACATTTCACCCAAACATATCACATCTTCTCCAAGAAATACCAGGTTTCCCCCTTCAAATAGGACCTTTTCACCCACAAATACCTCTTTTATCCCCAAAAGAGGACAGTTTCTTCCAGAAATGCCACATTTCTCCCAAATAGATCACATCTTCTCCAAGAAATACCAGCTTTCCCCCTTCAAATAGGACCTTTTCACCAACTAATAGCAGGCTTCTCCCCCAAATAGGACAGTTTCTTCCAGAAATGCCATATTTCTCCCAAACATATCACATCTTCTCCAAGAAATACCAGGGTTCCCCCTTCAAATAGGACCTTTTCACCCGCAAATACCTATTTTATCCCCAAATAGGACAGTTTCTTCCAGAAAGGCCACATTTCTCCCAAATATATCACATCTTCTCCAAGAAATACCAGCTTTCCCCCTTCAAATAGGACCTTTTCTCCCACATATACCAGCCTTCTCCCCCCAAATAGGACAGTTTCTTCCAGAAATGCCACATTTCTCCCAAATAGATCACATCTTCTCCAAGAAATACCAGCTTTCCCCCTTGAATTAGGTCCTTTTCACCCACAAATACCTCTTTATACGTCAAATAGGACAGTTTCTTCCAGACATGCCACATTTCTCCCAAATAGATCACATCTTCTTCAAGAAATACCACGTTTCCCCCTTCAAATAGGACCTTTTCACCCACAAATACCTCTTTTATCCCCAAAATAGGACAGTTTCTTCCAGAAATGGCACATTTCTCCCAAATAGATCACATCTTCTCCAAGAAATACCAGGTTTCCCCCTTCAAATAGGAACTTTTCACCCACAAATACCACTTTTATCCCCAAAAAAGGACACTTTCTTCCAGAAATACCACATTTCTCCCAAATAGATCACATCTTCTCCAAGAAATACCAGGTTTCCCCCTTCAAATAGGACCTTGTCACCCACAAATACCTCTTTTATCCCCAAAAGAGGACAGTTTTTCCCAGACATGCCACATTTCTCCCAAATACATCCCATCTTCTCCAAGAAATACCAGGATTCTTCCTGAAATATGACATTTTCTCCCACAAATACCACCATTCTCACACCAGTTAGGACATTTTCTTCCAGAAAGGCCAGATTTCTCCCAAATATATCACATCTTCTCCAAGAAATACCAAGTTTCCCCCTTTAAATAGGACCTTATCACCCACAAATACCTGTTCTATCCCCAAAAGAGGACAGTTTCTTCCGGACATGCCACATTTCTCCCAAACATATCACATCTTCTCCAAGAAATAACAGCTTTCCCCCTTCAAATAGGACCTTTTCCCCAAAAAAACCTCTTTTATCCCCAAAAGAGGACAGTTTCTTCCAGGAATGCCAGATTTCTCCCAAATATACCACATCTTCTCCAAGAAATACCAGCTTTCCCCCTTCAAATAGGACCTTTACTCCTACAAATACCTCTTTTATCCCCAAAATAGGACAGTTTCTGCCATACATGCCATATGTCTCCCAAATATACCACATCTTCTCCAAGAAATACCACGTTTCCCCCTTCAAATAGGACCTTTTCACCCACAAATACCTGTTTCATCCCCAAAAGAGGACAGTTTCTTCCTGACATGCCACATTTCTCCCAAATATACCACATCTTCTCCAAGAAATACCAGCTTTCCCCCTTCAAATAGGACCTCTTCTCCCACAAATACCTGTACTATCCCTGAAATAGGACATTTTCATCCAGACATGCCACATTTCTCCCAAATATATCACATCTTCTCCAAGAAATACCAGCTTTCCCCCTTGTAATAAGACCTTTTCACCCACAAATACCTCTTTTATCCCCAAAAGAGGACAGTTTCTTCCAGACATGCCACATTTCTCCCAAATATATCACATCTTCTCCAAGAAATACCAGCTTTCCCCCTTCAAATAGGACCTTTTCACCCACAAATACCTCTTTTATCCCCCAAATAGGACAGTTTCTGCCAGAAATGCCACATTTCTCCCAAATATAGCACATCTTCTCCAAGAAATACCACGTTTCCCCCTTCAAATAGGACCTTTTCACCCACAAATACCTCTTTTATCCCCCAAATAGGACAATTTCTTCCAGAAATGCCACATTTCTCCCAAATAGATCACATCTTCTCCAAGAAATACCAGGTTTCCCCCTTCAAATAGGACCTTATCACCCACAAATACCACTTTTATCCCCAAAATAGGACAGTTTCTTCCAGAAAGGCCACATTTCTCCCAAACATATCACATCTTCTCCAAGAAATACAAGGGTTCCCCCTTCAAATAGGACCTTTTCACCCACAGAAAATTCTTTTATCCCCAAATTAGGACATTTTCTTCCAGAAATGCCACATTTCTCCCAAATATCTCACATCTTCTCCAAGAAATACCAGCTTTCCCCCTTCAAATAGGACCTTTTCTCCCACAAATACCTCTTTATACATCAAATAGGACAGTTTCTTCCAGACATGCCACATTTCTCCCAAATATATCACATCTTCTCCAAGAAATACCACGTTTCCCCCTTCAAATAGGACCTTTTCTCCCACAAATTCGAGCCTTCTCCCCCCAAATAGGACAGTTTCTTCCAGAAATGCCACATTTCACCCAAACATATCACATCTTCTCGAAGAAATACCAGGTTTCCCCCTTCAAATAGGACCTTTTCACCCACAAATACCTCTTTTATCCCCAAAAGAGGACAGTTTCTTCCAGAAATGCCACATTTCTCCCAAATAGATCACATCTTCTCCAAGAAATACCGGGGTTCCCCCTTCAAATAGGACCTTTTCACCCACTAATAGCAGGCTTCTCCCCCAAATAGGACAGTTTCTTCCAGAAATGCCATATTTCTCCCAAACATATCACATCTTCTCCAAGAAATACCAGGGTTACCCCTTCAAATAGGACCTTTTCACCCACAAATACCTATTTTATCCCCAAATAGGACAGTTTCTTCCAGAAAGGCCACATTTCTCCCAAACATATCACATCTTCTCCAAGAAATACCAGGTTTCCCCCTTCAAATAGGACCTTTTCACCCACGAAAAATTCTTTTATCCCCAAAATAGGACATTTTCTTCCAGACATGCCACATTTCTCCCAAATATCTCACATCTTCTCCAAGAAATACCAGCTTTCCCCCTTGAATTAGGACCTTTTCACCCACAAATACCTCTTTATACGTCAAATAGGACAGTTTCTTCCAGACATGCCACATTTCTCCCAAATAGATCACATCTTCTTCAAGAAATACCAGCTTTCCCCCTTCAAATACGACCTTTTCACCCACAAATACCTCTTTTATCCCCAAAATAGGACAGTTTCTTCCAGAAATGCCAAATTTCTCCCAAATAGATCACATCTTCTCCAAGAAATACCAGCTTTCCCCCTTCAAATAGGACCTTTTCACCCACAAATACCTCTTTTATCCCCAAAAGAGGACAGTTTCTTCCAGAAAGGCCACATTTCTCCCAAATATATCACATCTTCTCCAAGAAATACCAGGTTTCCCCCTTCAAATAGGACCTTTTCACCCACAAATACCTCTTCTATCCCCAAAAGAGGACAGTTTCTTCCAGAAATGGCACATTTCTCCCAAATAGATCACATCTTCTCCAAGAAATACCAGGTTTCCCCCTTCAAATAGGACCTTTTCACAAACAAATGCCTCTTTTATCCCCAAAAGAGGACAGTTTCTTCAAGAAATGGCACATTTCTCCCAAACATATCACGTCTTCTCCAAGAAATACCACGTTTCCCCCTTCAAATAGGACCTTTTCACCCACAAATACCAGTTTTATCCCCAAATGAGGGCAGTTTCTTCCAGAAATGCCACATTTCTCCCAAATATATCACATCTCCAAGAAATACCAGTTTTCCTCCTGAAATAGGACCTTGTCACCCACAGATTCCTGTTTTATCCCTTTGTTCCGAGCGACTTTTCGTTTTGGAGTGTTTATCCGATGCTACACTTCGGCATTCTGTGACGAATAAAATAGAAGAGAAAAGCCCCACTAATAAGGCAGCTAGAAGTTCGAGGAGCGACACACTTTGTGCTTTCGGGGAGGACGTCTCAGAAAGTCTAGAGTTGTGGCTTCTTTCCTGCGGAGAAAAAAACCCCTGTTTTCAGGCAGTGCAGGACGCTGAATTCGCTCCTTCTCGGCATAGGAATACCGCTCCTTCGCTCTCGTGGCTCGAAAGCGGCACTCGCTCTGAACCGCTCCGGAGAGTCTGCAGTTGCTGTCCGGTCCATCGCGGTTCTGCCCGAGTGCCGCTTGCAGCCTTCAGCAGCGCTCTCGTTTCTCTCGGATGCCGGGAAAGAGCGACTTCAGCCGGATGCTTTTCTCCGACGAGTGAGCGGCTTCTTCTGCGCACATCGCAATGGAGCGCTTTTGACTTCTCCATGTGTCCATGCAGAATGCACTACGCTTCTCTCTCATTCTTATCCCTTCCTTCCGAGCGACATTTCGTTTTGGAGTGTTTATCCGATGCTACACTTCAGCATTCTGTGACGAATAGAGTAGAAGTGGAAACCACACTAATAAGGCAGCTAGAAGTTCGAGGAGCGACACACGTAGTGCTTTCGGGGAGGACGTTCCAGAATGTCGAGAGTTGTGGCTTGTTTCCTGCGGAGAAAAAAACCCCTGTTTTCAGGCTATTCAGTAGTCTGCAACTGCAGACTGTCCGGTGTGGTTCAGCGCAAATGCTGTTTTCGAGCCACGAGAGAGGAGGAGCGCATTCCTACGCCGAGAACGAGTGAATTCTGCGTCCTGCATTGCCTGAAAACAGGGGGTTTTTTCTCCGCAGGAAACAAGCCACAACTCTCGACTTGCTGGAAAGTCCTCCCCGAAAGCACTACGTGTGTGCATTCTGGAGCTTCTAGCTGCCTTATTAGTAGGGCTTTTCTCTTCTACTCTATTCGTCACAGAATGCTGAAGTGTAGCATCGGATAAACACTCCAAAACGAAATGTCGCTCGGAAGGAAGGGATAAGAATGAGAGAGAAGCGTAGTGCATTCTGCATGGACAGAAGGAGAAGTCAGAAGCTCTCCATTGCGATGTGCGCAGAAGAAGCCGCTCACTCGTCGGAGCAAAGCATCCGGCTGAAGTCGCTCTTTCCCGGCATCCGAGAGAAACGAGAGCGCTGCTGAAGGCTGCAAGCGGCACTCGGGCAGAACCGCGATGGACCGGACAGCAACTGCAGACTCTCCGGAGCGGTTCAGCGCGAGTGCCGCTTTCGAGCCACGAGAGCGAAGGAGCGGTATTGAAATGCCGAGAAGGTGCGAATTCAGCGTCCAGCATTGCCTGAAAACAGGGGTTTTATTCTCCGCAGGAAAGAAGCCACAACTCTCGACTTTCTGGAACGTCCTCCCCGAAAGCACAAAGTGTGTCGCTCCTCGAACTTCTAGCTGCCTTATTAGTAGGGCTTTTCTCTTCTATTTTATTCGTCACAGAATGCTGAAGTGTAGCATCAGATTAACACTCCAAAACGAAATGTCGCTCGGAAAAAGGGATAAGAATGAGAGAGAAGCGTAGTGCATTCTGCATGGACACATGGAGAAGTCAAAAGCGCTCCATTGCGATGTGCGCAGAAGAAGCCGCTCACTCGTCGGAGAAAAGCATCCGGCTGAAGTCGCTCTTTCCCGGCATCCGAGAGAAACGAGAGCGCTGCTGAAGGCTGCAAGCGGCACTCGGGCAGAACCGCGATGGACCGGACAGCAACTGCAGACTCTCCGGAGCGGTTCAGAGCGAGTGCCGCTTTCGAGCCACGAGAGCGAAGGAGCGGTATTCCTATGCCGAGAAGATGCGAATTCAGCCTACTGCATTGCCTGAAAACAGGCGTTTTTTTCTCCGCAGGAAACAAGCCACAACTCTCGACATTCTGGAACGTCCTCCCTGAAAGCACTACGTGTGTCGCTCCTCGAACTTCTAGCTGCCTTATTAGTGTGGTTTCCACTTCTATTCTATTCGTCACAGAATGCTGAAGCGTAGCATCGGATAAACACTCCAAAACGAAAAGTCGCTCGGAACAAAGGGATAAAACAGGAATCTGTGGGTGACAAGGTCCTATTTCAGGAGGAATCCTGGTATTTCTTGGAGGAGATGTGATATATTTGGGAGAAATGTGGCATTTCTGGAAGAAACTGTCCTCTTTTGGGGATAAAAGAGGTATTTGTGGTTGATAAGGTCCTATTTGAAGAGGGAAACATGGTATTTCTTGGAGAAGATGTGATATATTTGGGAGAAATGTGGCCTTTCTGGAAGAAACTGTCCTCTTTTGGGGATAAAAGAGGTATTTGTGGGTGAAAAGGTCCTATTTGAAGGGGGAACCCTGGTATTTCTTGGAGAAGATGTGATATGTTTGGGAGAAATGTGGCATTTCTGGAAGAAACTGTCCTCTTTTGGGGATAAAACAGGTATTTGTGGGTGAAAAGTTCCTATTTGAAGGGGGAAACCTGGTATTTCTTGGAGAAGATGTGATACATTTGGGAGAAATGTGGCATGTCTGGAAGAAACTGTCCTATTTTGGGGATAAAAGGATTTTTTGTGGGTGAAAAGGTCCTATTTGAAGGTGGAAAGCTGGTATTTCTTGGAGAAGATGTGATATGTTTGGGAGAAATGTGGCCTTTCTGGCAGAAACTGTCCTATTTTGGGGATAAAAGTGGTATTTGTGGGTGATAAGGTCCTATTTGAAGGGGGAACAGTGGTATTTCTTTGAGGAGATGTGATCTATTTGGGAGAAATGTGGCATGTCTGGAAGAAGCAGTCCTCTTTTGGGGATAAAAGAGGTACTTGTGGGTGAAAAGGTCGTATTTGAAGGGGGAAAGCTGGTATTTCTTGGAGAAGATGTGATATATTTGGGAGAAATGTGGCATTTCTGGAAGAAACTGTCCTATTTGAGGGATAAAAGAGGTATTTGTGGGTGAAAAGGTCGTATTTCAGGAAGAATCCTGGTATTTCTTGGAGAAGATGTGATATATTTGGGAGAAATCGGGCATTCCTGGAAGAAACTGTCCTCTTTTGGGGATAAAAGATGTATTTGAGGGTGAAAAGGTCCTATTTGAAGGGGGAAACCTGGTATTTCTTGGAGAAGATGTGATATATTTGGGAGAAATGTGGCATTTCTGGAAGAAACAGTCCTCTTTTGGGGATAAAACAGGTATTTGTGTGTAAAAAGGTCCTATTTGAAGGGGAAACGTGGCATTTCTTGGAGAAGATGTGATATATTTGGGAGAAATGTGGCATGTCTGGAAGAAACTGTCCTCATTTGGGGATAAAAGAGGTATTTGTGGGTGATAAGGTCCTATTTGAAGGGGGAAAGCTGGTATTTCTTGGAGAAGATGTGATATATTTGGGAGAAATGTGGCATTTCTGGAAGAAACTGTCCTCTTTTGGGGATAAAAGAGGTATTTGTGGTTGATAAGGTCCTATTTGATGAGGGAAACCTGGTATTTCTTGGAGAAGATGTGATATATTTGGGAGAAATCTGGCCTTTCTGGAAGAAACTGTCCTCTTTTGGGGATAAAAGAGGTATATGTGGGTGAAAAGGTCCTATTTGAAGGGGGAAACGTGGTATTTCTTGGAGAAGATGTGATATGTATGGGAGAAATGTGGCATTTCTGGATGAAACTGTCCTCTTTTGGGGATAAAACAGGTATTTGTGGGTGAAAAGTTCCTATTTGAAGGGGGAAACCTGGTATTTCGTGGAGAAGATGTGATACATTTGGGAGAAATGTGGCATGTCTGGAAGAAACTGTCCTATTTTGGGGATAAAAGGATTTTTTGTGGGTGAAAAGGTCCTATTTGAAGGGGGAACCCTGGTATTTCTTGGAGAAGATGTGATATATTTGGGAGAAATCAGGCATTTCTGGAAGAAACTGTCCTATTTTGGGGATAAAAGAATTTTTTGTGGGTGAAAAGGTCCTATTTGAAGGGGGAAACCTGGTATTTCTTGGAGAAGATGTGATATGTTTGGGAGAAATGTGGCCTTTCTGGCAGAAACTGTCCTATTTTGGGGATAAAAGTGGTATTTGTGGGTGAGAAGGTCCTATTTGAAGGGGGAAACCTGGTATTTCTTGGAGAAGATGTGATATATTTGGGAGAAATGTGGCATGTCAGGAAGAAACGGTCCTATTTGGGGGGAGAAGGCTGGTATTTGAGGGAGAAAAGGTCCTCTTTCTGGAGGAATCCTGGTATTTCTTGGAGAAGATGTGATCTATTTGGGAGAAATGTGGCATGTCTGGAAGAAACTGTCCTATTTGAGGGATAAAAGAGGTATTTGTGGGTGAAAAGGTCGTATTTGAAGGGGGAAACCTGGTATTTCTTGGAGAAGATGTGATATATTTGGGAGAAATCAGGCATTTCTGGAAGAAACTGTCCAATTTTGGGGATAAAAGATTTTTTTGTGGGTGAAAAGGTCCTATTTGAAGGGGGAAAGCTGGTAATTCTATGAGAAGATGTGATATGTTTGGGAGAAATGTGGCATTTCTGGAAGAAACTGTCCTGTTTTGGGGATAAAGCAGGTATTTGTGGGTGAAAAGGTCCTATTTGAAGGGGGAAACCTGGTAATTCTATGAGAAGTTGTGATGTATTTGGGAGAAATGTGGCATGTCTGGAAGAAACTGTCCTATTTTGGGGATAAAAGAGGTATTTGTGGGCGAAAAGGTCCTATTTGAAGGGGGAAACGTGGCATTTCTTGGAGAAGATGTGATATATTTGGGAGAAATGTGGCATGTCTGGAAGTAACTGTCCTCTTTTGGGGATCATACAGGTACTTGTGGGTGACAAGGTCCTATTTGAAGGGGGAAAGCAGGTATTTCTTGGAGAAGATGAGGTATATTTGGGAGAAATGTGGCATGTCTGGAAGAAAATGACCTCTTTTGGGGATAAAAGAGGTATTTGTGGGTGAAAACGTTGTATTTGAAGGGGGAAACCTGGCATTTCTTGGAGAAGATGTGATATATTTTGGAGAAATGTGGCATTTCTGGAAGAAACTGTCCTATTTTAGGGATAAAAGAGGTATTTGTGGGTGAAAAGGTCCTATTTGAAGGGGGAAACGTGGTATTTCTTGGAGAAGATGTGATCTATTTGGGAGAAATGTGGCATTTCTGGAAGAAACTGTCCTATTTGGGGGATAAAAGAGGTATTTGTGGGTGATAAGGTCCTATTTGAAGGGGGAACCCTGGTATTTCTTGGAGAAGATGTGATATTTTTGGGAGAAATGGGGCATTTCTGGAAGAAACTGTCCTCTTTTGGGGATAAAACAGGTATTTGTGGGTGAAAAGGTCCTATTTGAAGGGGGAAACGTGGTATTTCTTGGAGAAGAGGTGATATATTTGGGAGAAATGTGGCATGTCTGTAAGAAACTGTCCTATTTGGGGGATAAAACAGGTATTTGTGGGAGAAAAGGTCCTATTTGAAGGGGGAAAGCTGGTATTTCTTGGAGAAGATGTGATATATTTGGGAGAAATGTGGCCTTTCTGGAAGAAAATGTCCAATTTGAGGGGAGAACGCTGGTAGTTTTCCGTGAGAAGGTCCTATTTCAGGAGGAATCCTGGTATTTCTTGGAGAAGATGTGATATATTTGGGAGAAATGTGGCATTTCTGCAAGAAACTGTCCTCTTTTGGGGATAAAAGAGGTATTAGTGGTTGAAAAGGTCCTATTTGAAGGGGGAAACGTGGTATTTCTTGGAGAAGATGTGATATATTTGGGAGAAATGTGGCATTTCTGGAAGAAACTGTCCTCTTCTGGGGATAAAAGAGGTATTTGTGGGTGAAAAGGTCCTATTTGAAGGGGAACCCTGGTATTTCTTGGAGAAGATGATATATATTTGGGAGAAATGTGGTCTTTCTGGAAGAAACTGTCCTCTTTTGTGGATAAAAGAGGTATTTCATGGAGAAAAGTTCCTAATTGAAGGGGGAAACCTGGTATTTCTTGGAGGAGTTGTGATATATTTGGGAGAAATGTGGCATTTCTGGAAGAAAATGTCCTCTTTTGGGGATAAAAGAGGTATTTGTGGGAGAAAAGGTCCTATTTGAAGGGGGAACCCTGGTATTTCTTGGAGAAGATGTGATATATTTGGGAGAAATGTGGCATGTCTGGAAAAAACTGTCCTCTTTTGGGGATAAAAGAGGTATTTGTGGGTGAGAAGTTCCTATTTGAACGGGGAAACGTGGTATTTCTTGGAGAAGATGTGATATATTTGGGAGAAATGTGGCATTTCTGGAAGAAACTGTCCTCTTTTGGGGATAAAAGAGGTTTTTTTGGGGAAAAGGTCCTATTTGAAGGGGGAAACGTGGTATTTCTTGGAGAAGATGTGATATATTTGGGAGAAATGTGGCCTTTCTGGAAGAAACTGTCCTCTTATGGGGATAGAACAGGTATTTGTGGGTGAAAAGGTCCTATTTCCAGGGGAAAACCTGGTATTTCTTGGAGAAGATGTGATCTATTTGGGAGAAATGTGGCATGTCTGGAAGAAAATGTCGTATTTGGGGGGAGAAGGGTGGTATTTGTGGGAGAAAAGTTCCTATTTCAGGAGGAATCCTGGTATTTCTTGGAGGAGATGTGATATGTTTGGGAGAAATGTGGCATGCCTGGAAGAAACTGTGCTCTTTTGGGGATAAAAGAGGTATTTGTGGGTGAAAAGGTCCTATTTGAAGGGGGAAACCTGGTATTTCTTGGAGAAGATGTGATATGTTTGCGATAAATATGGCATTTCTGGAAGAAACTGTCGTATTTTGGGGATAAAAGAGGTATTTGTGTGTGAAAAGGTCCTATTTGAAGGGGGAAACCTGGTATTTCTTGGAGAAGATGTGATCTATTTGGTAGAAATGAGGCATGTCTGGAAGAAACTGTCCTATTTTGGGGATAAAAGAGGTATTTGTGGGTGAAAAGGTCCTATTTGAAGGGGAACCCTGGTATTTCTTGGAGAAGATGATATATATTTGGGAGAAATGTGGTCTTTCTGGAAGAAACTGTCCTCTTTTGTGGATAA
Organism: Lophura swinhoii; assembly: GCA_030408155.1. Lineage (NCBI taxonomy): Eukaryota > Metazoa > Chordata > Aves > Galliformes > Phasianidae > Lophura > Lophura swinhoii. The sequence continues at coordinate 1,006,254 of CM059457.1, forward strand.
AAGAGGTATTTCATGGAGAAAAGTTCCTAATTGAAGGGGGAAACCTGGTATTTCTTGGAGGAGTTGTGATATATTTGGGAGAAATGTGGCATTTCTGGAAGAAAATGTCCTCTTTTGGGGATAAAAGAGGTATTTGTGGGAGAAAAGGTCCTATTTGAAGGGGGAACCCTGGTATTTCTTGGAGAAGATGTGATATATTTGGGAGAAATGTGGCATGTCTGGAAAAAACTGTCCTCTTTTGGGGATAAAAGAGGTATTTGTGGGTGAGAAGTTCCTATTTGAACGGGGAAACGTGGTATTTCTTGGAGAAGATGTGATATATTTGGGAGAAATGTGGCATTTCTGGAAGAAACTGTCCTCTTTTGGGGATAAAAGAGGTTTTTTTGGGGAAAAGGTCCTATTTGAAGGGGGAAACGTGGTATTTCTTGGAGAAGATGTGATATATTTGGGAGAAATGTGGCCTTTCTGGAAGAAACTGTCCTCTTATGGGGATAGAACAGGTATTTGTGGGTGAAAAGGTCCTATTTCCAGGGGAAAACCTGGTATTTCTTGGAGAAGATGTGATCTATTTGGGAGAAATGTGGCATGTCTGGAAGAAAATGTCGTATTTGGGGGGAGAAGGGTGGTATTTGTGGGAGAAAAGTTCCTATTTCAGGAGGAATCCTGGTATTTCTTGGAGGAGATGTGATATGTTTGGGAGAAATGTGGCATGCCTGGAAGAAACTGTGCTCTTTTGGGGATAAAAGAGGTATTTGTGGGTGAAAAGGTCCTATTTGAAGGGGGAAACCTGGTATTTCTTGGAGAAGATGTGATATGTTTGCGATAAATATGGCATTTCTGGAAGAAACTGTCGTATTTTGGGGATAAAAGAGGTATTTGTGTGTGAAAAGGTCCTATTTGAAGGGGGAAACCTGGTATTTCTTGGAGAAGATGTGATCTATTTGGTAGAAATGAGGCATGTCTGGAAGAAACTGTCCTATTTTGGGGATAAAAGGATTTTTTGTGGGTGAAAAGGTCCTATTTGAAGGGGGAAAGCTGGTATTTCTTGGAGAAGATGTGATATATTTGGAGAAATCAGGCATTTCTGGAAGAAACTGTCCTATTTTGGGGATAAAAGAATTTTTTGTGGGTGAAAAGGTCCTATTTGAAGGGGGAAACGTGGTATTTCTTGGAGAAGATGTGATATGTTTGGGAGAAATGTGGCCTTTCTGGCAGAAACTGTCCTATTTTGGGGATAAAAGTGGTATTTGTGGGTGATAAGGTCCTATTTGAAGGGGGAAACCTGGTATTTCTTGGAGAAGATGTGATCTATTTGGGAGAAATGTGGCATTTCTGCAAGAAACTGTCCTCTTATTGGGATAGAACAGGTATTTGTGGGTGAAAAGGTCCCATTTGAAGGGGGAAACGTGGTATTTCTTGGAGAAGATGTGATATATTTGGGAGAAATGTGGCATGTCTGGAAGAAAATGTCGTATTTGGGGGGAGAAGGGTGGTATTTGTGGGAGAAAAGTTTCTATTTCAGGAGGAATCCTGGTATTTCTTGGAGGAGATGTGATATGTTTGGGAGAAATGTGGCATGCCTGGAAGAAACTGTGCTGTTTTGGGGATAAAAGAGGTTTTTTTGGGGAAAAGGTCCTATTTCCAGGGGGAAAGCTGGTATTTCTTGGAGAAGATGTGATATATTTGGGAGAAATGTGGCCTTTGTGGAAGAAACTGTCCTCTTATTGGGATAGAACAGGTATTTGTGGGTGATAAGGTCCTATTTGAAGGGGGAAACCTGGTATTTCTTGGAGAAGATGTGATATATTTGGGAGAAATCTGGCATTTCTGGAAGAAACTGTCCTCTTTTGGGGATAAAAGAGGTATTTGTGGGTGAAAAGGTCCTATTTGAAGGGGGAAAGGTGGTATTTCTTGGAGAAGATGTGATATATTTGGGAGAAATGTGGCATTTCTGGAAGAAACTGTCCTCTTTTGGGGATAAAAGAGGTATTTGTGGGTGAAAAGGTCCTATTTGAAGGGGGAAACCTGGTATTTCTTGGAGAAGAGGTGATATATTTGGGAGAAATGTGGCCTTTCTGGAAGAAACTGTCCTATTTGGGGGGATAAAAGAGGTATTTGTGGGTGAAAAGGTCCTATTTGAAGGGGGAAACGTGGTAATTCTTGGAGAAGATGTGATATATTTGGGAGAAATCAGGCATGTCTGGCAGAAACTGTCCTATTTGGGGGATAAAACAGGTATTTGTAATTGAAAAGGTCCTATTTGAAGGGGGAAAGCTGGTATTTCATGGAGAAGATGTGATCTATTTGGGAGAAATGTGGCCTTTCTGAAAGAAAATGTCCAATTTGCGGGGAGAAGGCTGTTAGTTTTCGGTGAGAAGGTCCTATTTCAGGAGGAATCCTGGTATTTCTTGGAGAAGATGTGATATATTTGGGAGAAAAGTGGCATTTCTGGAAGAAAATGTCCAATTTGGGGGGAAAGGCTGGTAGTTTTGGTTGAGAAGGTCCTCTTTCAGGAGGAATCCTGGCATTTCTTGGAGAAGATGTGATATATTTGGGAGAAATGTGGCATTTCTGGAAGAAACTGTCCTCTTTTGGGGATAAAAGAGGTATTTGTGGGTGAAAAGGTCCTATTTGAAGGGGGAAAGCAGGTATTTCTTGGAGAAGATGTGATATATTTGGGAGAAATGTGGCCTTTCTGGAAGAAAATGTCCTCTTTTGGGGATAAAAGAGGTATTTCATGGAGAAAAGGTCCTAATTGAAGGGGGAAACCTGGTATTTCTTGGAGGAGTTGTGATATATTTGGGAGAAATGTGGCATTTCTGGAAGAAACTGTCCTCTTTTGGGGATAAAAGAGGTATTTCTTGGAGAAAAGGTCCTATTTGAAGGGGGAAAGCTGGTATTTCTTGGAGAAGATGTGATATATTTGGGAGAAATGTGGCATGTCTGGGAAAAACTGTCCTATGTTGGGGATCAAAGAGGTATTTGTGGGTGAGAAGGTCCTATTTGAAGGGGGAAAGCTGGTATTTCTTGGAGAAGATGTGATATATTTGGGAGAAATGTGGCCTTTCTGGAAGAAACTGTCCTCTTTTCGGGATAAAAGAGGTTTTTTTTGGGAAAAGGTCCTATTTGAAGGGGGAAACGTGGTATTTCTTGGAGAAGATGTGATATATTTGGGAGAAATGTGGCCTTTCTGGAAGAAACTGTCCTCTTTTGGGGATAAAAGAGGTATTTGTGGTTGAAAAGGTCCTATTTGAAGGGGGAACCCTGGTATTTCTTGGAGAAGATGTGATCTATTTGGGAGAAATGTGGCTTGTCTGGAAAAAACTGTCCTCTTTTGGGGATCAAAGAGGTATTTGTGGGTGAGAAGGTCCTATTTGAAGCGGGAAACGTGGTATTTCTTGGAGAAGATGTGATATATTTGGGAGAAATCTGGCATTCCTTGAAGATACTGTCCTATTTTTGGGATAAAATAGGGTTTTTTGGGGAAAAGGTCCTATTTGAAGGGGGAAACGTGGTATTTCTTGGAGAAGATGTGATCTATTTGGGAGAAATGTGGCATTTCTGGAAGAAACTGTCCTCTTATGGGGATAGAACAGGTATTTGTGGGTGAAAAGGTCCTATTTCCAGGGGAAAACCTGGTATTTCATGGAGAAGATGTGATCTATTTGGGAGAAATGTGGCATGTCTGGAAGAAAATGTCCTATTTGGGGGGAGAAGGCTGGTATTTGTGGGAGAAAAGTTCCTATTTCAGGAGGAATCCTGGTATTTCTTGGAGGAGTTGTGATAAGTTTGGGAGAAATGTGCCATTTCTGGAAGAAACTGTCCTGTTTTGGGGATAAAAGAGGTATTTGTGGGTGAAAAGGTCCTATTTGAAGGGGGAAACGTGGTATTTCTTGGAGAAGATGTGATATGTTTGGGAGAAATATGGCATTTCTGGAAGGAACTGTCCTCTTTTGGGGATAAAAGAGGTATTTTTGGGTGAAAAGGTTCTATTTGAAGGGGGAAAGCTGGTATTTCTTGGAGAAGATGTGATATGTTTGGGAGAAATATGGCATTTCTGGAAGAAAATGTCCTATTTTGGGGATAAAAGAGGTATTTGTGTTTGAAAAGGTCCTATTTGAAGGGGGAAAGGTGGTATTTCTTGGAGAAGATGTGATATATTTGGGAGAAATCTGGCATGTCTGGAAAAAACTGTCCTCTTTTGGGGATAAAAGAGGTATTTGTGGGTGAGAAGGTCCTATTTGAAGGGGGAAAGCTGGTATTTCTTGGAGAAGATGTGATATATTTGGGAGAAATGTGGCATTTCTGGAAGAAAGTGTCCTGTTTTGGGGATAAAAGAGGTATTTGTGGGAGAAAAGGTCCTATTTGAAGGGGGAAAGCTGGTATTTCTTGAAGGAGATGTGATATATTTGGGAGAAATGTGGCATGTCTGGAAGAAACTGTCCTATTTTGGGGATAAAAGAGGTATTTGTGGGTGAAAAGGTCCTATTTGAAGGGGGAAAGCTGGTATTTCTTGGAGAAGATGTGATATATTTGGGAGAAATCTGGCATTTCTGGAAGAAACTGTCCTATTTGGGGGATAAAAGAGGTATTTGTGGGTGAAAAGGTCCTATTTGAAGGGGGAAAGCTGGTATTTCTTGGAGAAGATGTGATCTATTTGGGAGAAATGTGGCATTTCTGGAAGAAACTGTCCTCTTTTGGGGATAAAAGAGGTATTTGTGGGTGAAAAGGTCCTATTTCCAGGGGAAAACCTGGTATTTCTTGGAGAAGATGTGATATATTTGGGAGAAATGTGGCATGTCTGGAAGAAAATGTCCTATTTTGGGGATAAAACAGGTATTTGTGGGTGAAAAGATCCTATTTGAAGGGGGAAAGCTGGTATTTCATGGAGAAGATGTGATCTATTTGGGAGAAATGTGGCCTTTCTGGAAGAAAATGTCCAATTTGGGGGGAGAAGGCTGGTAGTTTTCGGTGAGAAGGTCCTATTTCAGGAGGAATCCTGGTATTTCTTGGAGAAGATGTGATATATTTGGGAGAAATGTGGCCTTTCTGGAAGAAAATGTCCAATTTGGGGGGAGAAGGCTGGTAGTTTTCGGTGAGAAGGTCCTCTTTCAGGAGGAATCCTGGCAATTCTTGGAGAAGATGTGATATATTTGGGAGAAATGTGGCATTTCTGGAAGAAACTTTCCTGTTTTGGGGATAAAAGAGGTATTAGTGGTTGAAAAGGTCCTATTTGAAGGGGGAAAGCAGGTATTTCTTGGAGAAGATGTGATATATTTGGGAGAAATGTGGCATGTCTGGCAGAAAATGTCCTGTTTTGGGGGTAAAACAGGTATTTGTGGGAGAAAAGGTCGTATTTGAAGGGGGAAAGCTGGTATTTCTTGGAGAAGATGTGATCTATTTGGGAGAAATGTGGCCTTTCTGGAAGAAAATGTCCAATTTGGGGGGAGAACGCTGGTAGTTTTCCGTGAGAAGGTCCTATTTCAGGAGGAATCCTGGTATTTCTTGGAGAAGATGTGATATATTTGGGAGAAATGTGGCATTTCTGGAAGAAAATGTCCAATTTGGGGGGAGAAGGCTGGTAGTTTTGGGTGAAAAGGTCCTCTTTCAGGAGGAATCCTGGCATTTCTTGGAGAAGATGTGATATATTTGGGAGAAATGTGGCATTTCTGGAAGAAACTGTCCTCTTTTGGGGATAAAAGAGGTATTAGTGGTTGAAAAGGTCCTATTTGAAGGGGGAAACCTGGTATTTCTTGGAGAAGATGTGATATATTTGGGAGAAATGTGGCCTTTCTGGAAGAAACTGTCCTGTTTTGGGGATAAAAGAGGTATTTCATGGAGAAAAGTTCCTAATTGAAGGTGGAAACCTGGTATTTCTTGGAGGAGTTGTGATATATTTGGGAGAAATGTGGCATTTCTGGAAGAAACTTTCCTCTTTTGGGGGTAAAAGAGGTATTTGTGGTTGAAAAGGTCCTATTTGAAGGGGGAACCCTGGTATTTCTTGGAGAAGATGTGATCTATTTGGGAGAAATGTGGCTTGTCTGGAAAAAACTGTCCTCTTTTGGGGATCAAAGAGGTATTTGTGGGTGAGAAGGTCCTATTTGAAGCGGGAAACGTGGTATTTCTTGGAGAAGATGTGATATATTTGGGAGAAATCTGGCATTCCTTGAAGAAACTGTCCTCTTTTGGGGATAAAATAGGTTTTTTTGGGGAAAAGGTCCTATTTGAAGGGGGAAACGTGGTATTTCTTGGAGAAGATGTGATATATTTGGGAGAAATGTGGCATTTCTGGAAGAAACTGTCCTCTTATGGGGATAGAACAGGTATTTGTGGGTGAAAAGGTCCTATTTCCAGGGGAAAACCTGGTATTTCTTGGAGAAGATGAGATCTATTTGGGAGAAATGTGGCATGTCTGGAAGAAAATGTCCTATTTGGGGGGAGAAGGCTGGTATTTGTGGGAGAAAAGTTCCTATTTCAGGAGGAATCCTGGTATTTCTTGGAGGAGTTGTGATAAGTTTGGGAGAAATGTGCCATTTCTGGAAGAAACTGTCCTGTTTTGGGGATAAAAGAGGTATTTGTGGGTGAAAAGGTCCTATTTGAAGGGGGAAACCTGGTATTTCTTGGAGAAGATGTGATATGTTTGGGAGAAATATGGCATTTCTGGAAGGAACTGTCCTCTTTTGGGGATAAAGGAGGTATTTTTGGGTGAAAAGGTCCTATTTGAAGGGGGAAAGCTGGTATTTCTTGGAGAAGATGTGATATGTTTGGGAGAAATATGGCATTTCTGGAAGAAAATGTCCTATTTTGGGGATAAAAGATGTATTTGTGTTTGAAAAGGTCCTATTTGAAGGGGGAAAGGTGGTATTTCTTGGAGAAGATGTGATATATTTGGGAGAAATCTGGCATGTCTGGAAAAAACTGTCCTCTTTTGGGGATAAAAGAGGTATTTGTGGGTGAAAAGGTCCTATTTGAAGGGGGAAACCTGGTATTTCTTGGAGAAGATGTGATATATTTGGGAGAAATGTGGCATTTCTGGAAGAAAGTGTCCTGTTTTGGGGATAAAAGAGGTATTTGTGGGAGAAAAGGTCCTATTTGAAGGGGGAAAGCTGGTATTTCTTGAAGGAGATGTGATATATTTGGGAGAAATGTGGCATGTCTGGAAGAAACTGTCCTATTTTGGGGATAAAAGAGGTATTTGTGGGTGAAAAGGTCCTATTTGAAGGGGGAAAGCTGGTATTTCTTGGAGAAGATGTGATATATTTGGGAGAAATCTGGCATTTCTGGAAGAAACTGTCCTATTTGGGGGATAAAAGTGGTATTTGTGGGTGAAAAGGTCCTATTTGAAGGGGGAAAGCTGGTATTTCTTGGAGAAGATGTGATATATTTGGGAGAAATGTGGCATTTCTGGAAGAAACTGTCCTCTTTTGGGGATAAAAGAGGTATTTGTGGGTGAAAAGGTCCTATTTCCAGGGGAAAACCTGGTATTTCTTGGAGAAGATGTGATATATTTGGGAGAAATGTGGCATGTCTGGAAGAAAATGTCCTATTTTGGGGATAAAACAGGTATTTGTGGGTGAAAAGGTCCTATTTGAAGGGGGAAAGCTGGTATTTCATGGAGAAGATGTGATCTATTTGGGAGAAATGTGGCCTTTCTGGACGAAAATGTCCAATTTGGGGGGAGAAGGCTGGTAGTTGTGGGTGAGAAGGTCCTATTTCAGGAGGAATCCTGGTATTTCTTGGAGAAGATGTGATATATTTGGGAGAAATGTGGCCTTTCTGGAAGAAAATGTCCTATTTGGGGGGAGAAGGCTGGTAGTTTTCGGTGAGAAGGTCCTCTTTCAGGAGGAATCCTGGCAATTCTTGGAGAAGATGTGATATATTTGGGAGAAATGTGGCATTTCTGGAAGAAACTGTCCTCTTTTGGGGATAAAAGAGGTATTAGTGGTTGAAAAGGTCCTATTTGAAGGGGGAAACCTGGTATTTCTTGGAGAAGATGTGATATATTTGGGAGAAATGTGGCATTTCTGGAAGAAAATGTCCCCTTTTGGGAATAAAACAGGTATTTCATGGAGAAAAGTTCCTAATTGAAGGGGGAAACCTGGTATTTCTTGGAGAAGATGTGATATATTTGGGAGAAATGTGGCATTTCTGGAAGAAAATGTCCTATTTTGGGGATAAAACAGGTATTTGTGGGAGAAAAGGTCCTATTTCAAGGGGGAAACCTGGTATTTCTTGGAGAAGATGTGATATATTTGGGAGAAATGTGGCATGTCTGGAAAAAACTGCCCTATTTTGGGGATAAAAGAGGTATTTGTGGGTGAAAAGGTCCTATTTGAAGGGGGAAACCTGGTATTTCTTGGAGAAGATGTGATCTATTTGGGAGAAATGTGGCCTTTCTGGAAGAAACTGTCCTATTTTGGGGATAAAACAGGTACTTGTGGGTGAAAAGGTCCTATTTGAAGGGGGTATCCTGGTATTTCTTGGAGAAGATGTGATATGTTTGGGTGAAATATGGCATTTCTGGAAGAAACTGTCCTCTTTTGGGGGGAGAAGGGTGGTATTTGTGGGAGAAAAGGTCCTATTTCAGGAGGAATCCTGGTATTTCTTGGAGGAGATGTGATATGTTTGGGAGAAATGTGCCATTTCTGGAAGAAACTGTCCTCTTTTGGGGATAAAAGAGGTATTTGTGTGTGAAAAGGTCCTATTTGAAGGGGGAAACCTGGTATTTCTTGGAGAAGATGTGATATATTTGGGAGAAATGTGGCATTTCTGGAAGAAACTGTCCTCTTTTGGGGATAAAAGAGGTATTTGTGGGTGATAAGGTCCTATTTGAAGGGGGAAACCTGGTATTTCTTGGAGAAGATGTGATATATTTGGGAGAAATGTGGCATGTCAGGAAGAAAATGTCCAATTTGGGGGGATAAAAGAGGTATTTGTGGGTGAAAAGGTCCTATTTGAAGGGGGAAACCTGGTATTTCTTGGAGAAGATGTGATATATTTGGGAGAAATGTGGCATTTCTGGAAGAAACTGTCCTCTTTTGGGGATAAAAGAGGTATTTGTGGGTGAGAAGGTCCTATTTGAAGGGGGAAAGCTGGTATTTCTTGGAGAAGATGTGATATATATGGGAGAAATGTGGCATTTCTGGAAGAAACTGTCCTCTTTTGGGGATAAAAGAGGTTTTTTTGGGGAAAAGGTCCTATTTGAAGGGGGAAACGTGGTATTTCTTGGAGAAGATGTGATATATTTGGGAGAAATGTGGCCTTTCTGGAAGAAACTGTCCTCTTATGGGGATAGAACAGGTATTTGTGGGTGAAAAGGTCCTATTTGAAGGGGAAAACCTGGTATTTCTTGGAGAAGATGTGATATATTTGGGAGACATCTGGCATTTCTGGAAGAAAATGTCCTATTTGGGGGGAGAAGGGTGGTATTTGTGGGAGAAAAGTTCCTATTTCAGGAGGAATCCTGGTATTTCTTGGAGGAGATGTGATATGTTTGGGAGAAATGTGCCATTTCTGGAAGAAACTGTCCTCTTTTGGGGATAAAAGAGGTATTTGTGTGTGAAAAGGTCCTATTTGAAGGGGGAAACCTGGTATTTCTTGGAGAAGATGTGATATGTTTGGGAGAAATATGGCATTTCTGGAAGAAACTGTCCTCTTTTGGGGATAAAACAGGTATTTGTGGGTGAAAAGGTCCTATTTGAAGGGGGAAAGCTGGTATTTCTTGGAGAAGATGTGATCTATTTGGGAGAAATGTGGCATTTCTGGAAGAAACTGTCCTCTTTTGGGGATAAAACAGGTATTTTTGGGTGAAAAGGTCCTATTTGAAAAAGGAAAGCAGGTATTTCTTGGAGAAGATGTGATATATTTGGGAGAAATCAGGCATTTCTGGAAGAAACTGTCCTCTTTTGGGGATAAAAGAGGTATTTGTGGGTGAAAAGGTCCTATTTGAAGGGGGAACCCTGGTATTTCTTGGGGAAGACGTGATATATTTGGGAGAAATGTGGCATTTCTGGAAGAAACTGTCCTCTTTTGGGGATAAAAGAGGTATGTGTGGGTGAAAAATTCCTATTTCCAGGGGAAAACCTGGTATTTCTTGGAGAAGATGATATATATTTGGGGGAAATGTGGCATGTCTGGAAGAAAATGTCGTATTTGGGGGGAGAAGGGTGGTATTTGTGGGAGAAAAGTTCCTATTTCAGGAGGAATCCTGGTATTTCTTGGAGGAGATGTGATATGTTTGGGAGAAATGTGCCATTTCTGGAAGAAACTGTCCTCTTTTGGGGATAAAAGAGGTATTTGTGGGTGAAAAGGTCCTATTTGAAGGGGGAAACCTGGTATTTCTTGGAGAAGATGTGATATGTTTGGGAGAAATATGGCATTTCTTGTTGAAACTGTCCTCTTTTGGGGATAAAAGAGGTATTTGTGGGTGAAAAGGTCCTATTTGAAGAGGGAAAGCTGGTATTTCTTGGAGAAGATGTGATCTATTTGGGAGAAATGTGGCATGTCTGGAAGAAACTGTCCTCTTTTGGGGATAAAAGAGGTATTTGTGGGTGAGAAGGTCCTATTTGAAGGGGGAAAGCTAGTATTTCTTGAAGGAGATGTGATATATTTGGGAGAAATGTGGCATGTCAGGAAGAAACTGTCCTCTTTTGGGGATAAAAGAGGTATTTGTGGGTGATAAGGTCCTATTTGAAGGGGGAACCCTGGTATTTCTTGGAGAAGATGTGATATATTTGGGAGAAATCTGGCATTTCTGGAAGAAACTGTCCTATTTGGGGGAGAAGCCTGCTATTAGTGGGTGAAAAGGTCCTATTTGAAGGGGGAAAGCTGGTATTTCTTGGAGAAGATGTGATATATTTGGGAGAAATGTGGCATTTCTGGAAGAAACTGTCCTATTTTGGGGATAAAACAGGTATTTGTGGGTGAAAAGGTCGTATTTGAAGGGGGAAAGCTGGTATTTCTTGGAGGAGATGTGATATGTTTGGGAGAAATGTGGCATGTCAGGAAGAACCTGTCCTATTTGGGGGGAGAAGGCTGGTATTTGTGGGAGAAAAGGTCCTATTTGAAGGGGGAAAGCAGGTATTTCTTGGAGAAGATGTGATATATTTGGGAGAAATGTGGCATGTCTGGAAGAAACTGTCCTATTTGAGGGATAAAGAGGTATTTGTGGTTGAAAAGGTCCTATTTGAAGGGGGAAACCTGGTATTTCTTGGAGAAGATGTGATATATTTGGGAGAAATGTGGCATGTCTGGCAGAAAATGTCCTGTTTTGGGGGTAAAACAGGTATTTGTGGGAGAAAAGGTCCTATTTGAAGGGGGAAAGCTGGTATTTCTTGGAGAAGATGTGATATATTTGGGAGAAATGTGGCCTTTCTGGAAGAAAATGTCCAATTTGGGGGGAGAACGCTGGTAGTTTTCCGTGAAAAGGTCCTATTTCAGGAGGAATCCTGGTATTTCTTGGAGAAGATGTGATATATTTGGGAGAAATGTGGCATTTCTGGAAGCAAATGTCCAATTTGGGGGGAGAAGGCTGGTAGTTTTGGGTGAAAAGGTCCTCTTTCAGGAGGAATCCTGGCATTTCTTGGAGAAGATGTGATCTATTTGGGAGAAATGTGGCATTTCTGGAAGAAACTGTCCTATGTTGGGGATAAAAGAGGTATTAGTGGTTGAAAAGGTCCTATTTGAAGGGGGAAACGTGGTATTTCTTGGAGAAGATGTGATATATTTGGGAGAAATGTGGCCTTTCTGGAAGAAACTGTCCTGTTTTGGGGATAAAAGAGGTATTTCATGGAGAAAAGTTCCTAATTGAAGGTGGAAACGTGGTATTTCTTGGAGGAGTTGTGATATATTTGGGAGAAATGTGGCATTTCTGGAAGAAACTTTCCTCTTTTGGGGATCAAAGAGGTATTTGTGGTTGAAAAGGTCCTATTTGAAGGGGGAACCCTGGTATTTCTTGGAGAAGATGTGATCTATTTGGGAGAAATGTGGCTTGTCTGGAAAAAACTGTCCTCTTTTGGGGATCAAAGAGGTATTTGTGGGTGAGAAGGTCCTATTTGAAGCGGGAAACGTGGTATTTCTTGGAGAAGATGTGATATATTTGGGAGAAATCTGGCATTCCTTGAAGAAACTGTCCTCTTTTGGGGATAAAATAGGTTTTTTTGGGGAAAAGGTCCTATTTGAAGGGGGAAACGTGGTATTTCTTGGAGAAGATGTGATCTATTTGGGAGAAATGTGGCATTTCTGGAAGAAACTGTCCTCTTATGGGGATAGAACAGGTATTTGTGGGTGAAAAGGTCCTATTTCCAGGGGAAAACCTGGTATTTCTTGGAGAAGATGTGATCTATTTTGGAGAAATGTGGCATGTCTGGAAGAAAATGTCCTATTTGGGGGGAGAAGGCTGGTATTTGTGGGAGAAAAGTTCCTATTTCAGGAGGAATCCTGGTATTTCTTGGAGGAGTTGTGATATGTTTGGGAGAAATGTGCCATTTCTGGAAGAAACTGTCCTGTTTTGGGGATAAAAGAGGTATTTGTGGGTGAAAAGGTCCTATTTGAAGGGGGAAACCTGGTATTTCTTGGAGAAGATGTGATATGTTTGGGATAAATATGGCATTTCTGGAAGGAACTGTCCTCTTTTGGGGATAAAAGAGGTATTTTTGGGTGAAAAGGTCCTATTTGAAGGGGGAAAGCTGGTATTTCTTGGAGAAGATGTGATATGTTTGGGAGAAATATGGCATGTCTGGAAGAAAATGTCCTATTTTGGGGATAAAAGAGGTATTTGTGTTTGAAAAGGTCCTATTTGAAGGGGGAAAGGTGGTATTTCTTGGAGAAGGTGTGATATATTTGGGAGAAATCTGGCATGTCTGGAAAAAACTGTCCTCTTTTGGGGATAAAAGAGGTATTTGTGGGTGAAAAGGTCCTATTTCCAGGGGAAAACCTGGTATTTCTTGGAGAAGATGTGATATATTTGGGAGAAATGTGGCATGTCTGGAAGAAAATGTCCTATTTTGGGGATAAAACAGGTATTTGTGGGTGAAAAGGTCCTATTTGAAGGGGGAAAGCTGGTATTTCTTGGAGAAGATGTGATCTATTTGGGAGAAATGTGGCCTTTCTGGAAGAAAATGTCCAATTTGGGGGGAGAAGGCTGGTAGTTTTCGGTGAGAAGGTCCTATTTCAGGAGGAATCCTGGTATTTCTTGGAGAAGATGTGATATATTTGGGAGAAATGTGGCCTTTCTGGAAGAAAATGTCCTATTTTGGGGATAAAAGAGGTATTTGTGGGTGAAAAGGTCCTATTTCCAGGAGGAAACGTGGTATTTCTTGGAGAAGATGTGATATATTTGGGAGAAATGTGGCATTTCTGGAAGGAACTGTCCTCTTTTGGGGATAAAAGAGGTATTTGTGGGTGAAAAGGTCCTATTTGAAGGGGGAAACGTGGTATTTCTTGGAGAAGATGTGATATATTTTGGAGAAATGTGGCATGTCTGGAAGAAACTGTCCTCTTTTGGGGATCAAAGAGGTATTTGTGGGTGAAAAGGTCCTATTTGAAGGGGGAAAGCTGGATGTTCTTGCAGGAGATGTGATATATTTGGGAGAAATGTGGCATGTCTGGAAGAAACTGTCCTCTTTTGGGGATAAAAGAGGTATTTGTGGGAGAAAAGTTCCTATTTGAAGGGGGAACCCTGGTATTTCTTGGAGAAGATGTGATATATTTGGGAGAAATGTGGCATGTCTGGAAAAAACTGCCCTATTTTGGGGATAAAAGAGGTATTTGTGGGTGAAAAGGTCCTATTTGAAGGGGGAAAGCTGGTATTTCTTGGAGAAGATGTGATCTATTTGGGAGAAATGTGGCCTTTCTGGAAGAAACTGTCCTATTTTGGGGATAAAGCAGGTACTTGTGGGTGAAAAGGTCCTATTTGAAGGGGGTATCCTGGTATTTCTTGGAGAAGATGTGATATGTTTGGGTGAAATATGGCATTTCTGGAAGAAACTGTCCTCTTTTGGGGGGAGAAGGGTGGTATTTGTGGGAGAAAAGTTCCTATTTCAGGAGGAATCCTGGTATTTCTTGGAGGAGATGTGATATGTTTGGGAGAAATGTGCCATTTCTGGAAGAAACTGTCCTCTTTTGGGGATAAAACAGGTATTTGTGTGTGAAAAGGTCCTATTTGAAGGGGGAAACCTGGTATTTCTTGGAGAAGATGTGATCTATTTGGGAGAAATCTGGCATTTCTGGAAGAAACTGTCCTCTTTTGGGGATAAAAGAGGTATTTGTGGGTGATAAGGTCCTATTTGAAGGGGGAAACCTGGTATTTCTTGGAGAAGATGTGATATATTTGGGAGAAATGTGGCATGTCAGGAAGAAAATGTCCAATTTGGGGGGATAAAAGAGGTATTTGTGGGTGAAAAGGTCCTATTTGAAGGGGGAAACCTGGTATTTCTTGGAGAAGATGTGATATATTTGGGAGAAATGTGGCATTTCTGGAAGAAACTGTTCTCTTTTGGGGATAAAAGAGGTATTTGTGGGTGAGAAGGTCCTATTTGAAGGGGGAAAGCTGGTATTTCTTGGAGAAGATGTGATATACTTGGGAGAAATGTGGCATTCCTGGAAGAAACTGTCCTCTTTTGGGGATAAAAGAGGTATTTGTGGGAGAAAAGGTCCTATTTGAAGGGGGAAAGCTGGTATTTCTTGGAGAAGATGTGATATATTTGGGAGAAATGTGGCATGTCTGGAAGAAACTGTCCTATTTGAGGGATAAAAGAGGTATTTGTGGGTGAAAAGGTCCTATTTGAAGGGGGAAAGCTGGTATTTCTTGGAGAAGATGTGATATATTTGGGAGAAATGTGGCATTTCTGGAAGGAACTGTCCTCTTTTGGGGATAAAAGAGGTATTTGTGGGAGAAAAGGTCCTATTTGAAGGGGGAAACCTGGTATTTCTTGGAGAAGAGGTGATCTATTTGGGAGAAATGTGGCATGTCAGGAAGAAACTGTGCTCTTTTGGGGATAAAAGAGGTATTTGTGGGAGAAAAGTTCCTATTTGAAGGGGGAAACCTGGTATTTCTTGGAGAAGATGTGATATATTTGGGAGAAATGTGGCATTTCTCGAAGAAACTGTCCTATTTTGGGGATAAAAGAGGTATTTGTGGGTGAAAAGGTCCTATTTGAAGGGGGAACCCTGGTATTTCTTGGAGAAGATGTGATATATTTGGGAGAAATGTGGCATTTCTGAAAGAAACTGTCCTATTTTGGGGATAAAAGTGGTATTTGTGGGTGACAAGGTCCTATTTGAAGGAGGAAAGCTGGTATTTCTTGGAGAAGATGTGATATATTTGGGAGAAATGTGGCATTTCTGGAAGAAAATGTCCTATTTTGGGGGAGAAGGCTGGTAGTTTTCGGTGAGAAGGTCCTATTTCAGGAGGAATCCTGGCAATTCTTGGAGAAGATGTGATATATTTGGGAGAAATGTGGCATTTCTGGAAGGAACTGTCCTCTTTTGGGGATAAAAGAGGTATTTGTGGGTGAAAAGGTCCTATTTGAAGGGGGAAACGTGGTATTTCTTGGAGAAGATGTGATATATTTTGGAGAAATCTGGCATGTCTGGAACAAACTGTCCTCTTTTGGGGATCAAAGAGGTATTTGTGGTTGAAAAGGTCCTATTTGAAGGGGGAAAGCTGGATGTTCTTGCAGGAGATGTGATATATTTGGGAGAAATGTGGCATGTCTGGAAGAAACTGTCCTCTTTTGGGGATAAAAGAGGTATTTGTGGGAGAAAAGTTCCTATTTGAAGGGGGAACCCTGGTATTTCTTGGAGAAGATGTGATATATTTTGGAGAAATGTGGCATGTCTGGAAAAAACTGCCCTATTTTGGGGATAAAAGAGGTATTTGTGGGTGAAAAGGTCCTATTTGAAGGGGGAAACCTGGTATTTCTTGGAGAAGATGTGATATATTTGGGAGAAATGTGGCCTTTCTGGAAGAAACTGTCCTATTTTGGGGATAAAACAGGTACTTGTGGGTGAAAAGGTCCTATTTGAAGGGGAAAACCTGGTATTTCTTGGAGAAGATGTGATATGTTTGGGTGAAATATGGCATTTCTGGAAGAAACTGTCCT
The DNA here is from genome assembly GCA_030408155.1 of Lophura swinhoii. Lineage (NCBI taxonomy): Eukaryota > Metazoa > Chordata > Aves > Galliformes > Phasianidae > Lophura > Lophura swinhoii. The sequence continues at coordinate 1,022,357 of CM059457.1, forward strand.
CTTTTGGGGGGAGAAGGGTGGTATTTGTGGGAGAAAAGTTCCTATTTCAGGAGGAATCCTGGTATTTCTTGGAGGAGATGTGATATGTTTGGGAGAAATGTGCCATTTCTGGAAGAAACTGTCCTCTTTTGGGGATAAAACAGCTATTTGTGTGTGAAAAGGTCCTATTTGAAGGGGGAAACCTGGTATTTCTTGGAGAAGATGTGATCTATTTGGGAGAAATGTGGCATTTCTGGAAGAAACTGTCCTCTTTTGGGGATAAAAGAGGTATTTGTGGGTGATAAGGTCCTATTTGAAGGGGGAAACCTGGTATTTCTTGGAGAAGATGTGATATATTTGGGAGAAATGTGGCATGTCAGGAAGAAAATGTCCAATTTGGGGGGATAAAAGAGGTATTTGTGGGTGAAAAGGTCCTATTTGAAGGGGGAAACGTGGTATTTCTTGGAGAAGATGTGATATATTTGGGAGAAATGTGGCATTTCTGGAAGAAACTGTCCTCTTTTGGGGATAAAAGAGGTATTTGTGGGTGAGAAGGTCCTATTTGAAGGGGGAAAGCTGGTATTTCTTGGAGAAGATGTGATATATTTGGGAGAAATGTGGCATTCCTGGAAGAAACTGTCCTCTTTTGGGGATAAAAGAGGTTTTTTTGGGGAAAAGGTCCTATTTGAAGGGGGAAACGTGGTATTTCTTGGAGAAGATGTGATCTATTTGGGAGAAATGTGGCATGTCAGGAAGAAACTGTCCTATTGGGGGGGAGAAGGCTGGTATTTGAGGGAGAAAAGGTCCTCTTAAAGGAGGAATCCTGGTATTTCTTGGAGAAGATGTGATATATTTGGGAGAAATGTGGCATTTCTGGAAGAAACTGTCCTCTTATGGGGATAGAACAGGTATTTGTGGGTGAAAAGGTCTTATTACAAGGGGGAAACCTGGTATTTCTTGGAGAAGATGTGATATATTTGGGAGAAATGTGGCATGTCTGGAAGAAAATGTCCTATTTGGGGGGAGAAGGTTGGATTTGAGGAAGAAAAGTTCCTATTTCAGGAGGAATCCTGGTATTTCTTGGAGGAGATGTGATATGTTTGGGAGAAATGTGGCATGTCTGGAAGAAACTGTCCTCTTTTGGGGATAAAACAGGTATTTGTGGGTGAAAAGGTCCTATTTGAAGGGGGAAACCTGGTATTTCTTGGAGAAGATGTGATATGTTTGGGAGAAATGTGGCATGTCTGGAAGAAACTGTCCTATTTTGGGAATAAAACAGGTATTTGTGGGTGAAAAGGTCCTATTTGAAGGGGGAAACCTGTTATTTCTTGGAGAAGATGTGATATATTCGGGAGAAATGTGGCATTTCTGGAAGAAACTGTCCAATTTAGGGGATAAAACAGGTATTTGTGGGTGAAAAGGTCCTATTTGAAGGGGGAAACGTGGTATTTCTTGGAGAAGATGTGATCTATTTGGGAGAAATCTGGCATTTCTGGAAGAAACTGTCCTATTTGGGGGGAGAAGGCTGGTATTATTGGGAGAAAATGTCCTATTTGAAGGAGAAAGCAGGCATTTCTTGGAGAAGATGTGATCTATTTGGGAGAAATGTGGCCTTTCTGGCAGAAACTGTCCTATTTTGGGGATAAAACAGGTATTTGTGGGTGAAAAGGTCCTATTTGAAGGGGGAAACCTGGTATTTCTTGGAGAAGATGTGATATATTTGGGGGAAATGTGGCATGTCAGGAAGAAACTGTTCTATTTTGGGGATAAAAGAGGTATTTGTGGGTGATAAGGTCCTATTTGAAGGGGAAAACGTGGTATTTCTTGGAGAAGATGTGATATATTTGGGAGAAATCTGGCATTCCTGGAAAAAACTGTCCTATGTTGGGGATAAAAGAGGTTTTTTGGGGGAAAAGGTCCTATTTGAAGGGGGAAACGTGGTATTTCTTGGAGAAGATGTGCTATATTTGGGAGAAATGTGGCATTTCTGGAAGAAACTGTCCTCTTCTGGGGATAAAACAGGTATTTGTGGGTGAAAAGGTCCTATTTGAAGGGGAAAACCTGGTATTTCTTGGAGAAGATGTGATATATTTGGGAGAAATGTGGCATGTCTGGAAGAAAATGTCGTATTTGGGGGGAGAAGGGTGGTATTTGTGGGAGAAAAGTTCCTATTTCAGGAGGAATCCTGGTATTTCTTGGAGGAGATGTGATATGTTTGGGAGAAATGTGCCATTTCTGGAAGAAACTGTCCTGTTTTGGGGATAAAAGAGGTATTTGTGGGTGAAAAGGTCCTATTTGAAGGGGGAAACCTGGTATTTCTTTGAGAAGATGTGATATGTTTGGGATAAATATGGCATTTCTGGAAGAAACTGTTCTCTTTTGGGGATAAAAGAGGTATTTGTGGGAGAAAAGGTCCTATTTGAAGGGGGAAAGCTGGTATTTCTTGGAGAAGATGTGATATGTTTGGGAGAAATGTGGCATTTCTGGAAGAAACTGTCCTCTTTTGGGGATAAAAGAGGTATTTGTGGTAGAAATGGTCATATTTCAGGAGGAATCCTGGTATTTCTTGGAGAAGATGTGATATATTTGGGAGAAATGTGGCATGTCTGGAAGAAACTGTCCTATTTGAGGGATAAAAGAGGTATTTGTGGGTGAAAAGGTCCTATTTGAAGGGGGAAAGCTGGTATTTCTTGGAGAAGATGTGATATATTTGGGAGAAATGTGGCATTTCTGGAAGGAACTGTCCTCTTTTGGGGATAAAAGAGGTATTTGTGGGAGAAAAGGTCCTATTTGAAGGGGGAAACCTGGTATTTCTTGGAGAAGAGGTGATCTATTTGGGAGAAATGTGGCATGTCAGGAAGAAGCTGTGCTCTTTTGGGGATAAAAGAGGTATTTGTGGGAGAAAAGTTCCTATTTGAAGGGGGAAACCTGGTATTTCTTGGAGAAGATGTGATATATTTGGGAGAAATGTGGCATGTCAGGAAGAAACTGTCCTATTTTGGGGATAAAAGAGGTATTTGTGGGTGAAAAGGTCCTATTTGAAGGGGGAACCCTGGTATTTCTTGGAGAAGATGTGATATATTTGGGAGAAATGTGGCATTTCTGAAAGAAACTGTCCTATTTTGGGGATAAAAGTGGTATTTGTGGGTGACAAGGTCCTATTTGAAGGAGGAAAGCTGGTATTTCTTGGAGAAGATGTGATATATTTGGGAGAAATGTGGCATTTCTGGAAGAAAATGTCCTCTTTTGGGGATAAAAGAGGTATTTGTGGGTGAAAAGGTCCTATTTCCAGGAGGAAACGTGGTATTTCTTGGAGAAGATGTGATATATTTGGGAGAAATGTGGCATTTCTGGAAGGAACTGTCCTCTTTTGGGGATAAAAGAGGTATTTGTGGGTGAAAAGGTCCTATTTGAAGGGGGAAACGTGGTATTTCTTGGAGAAGATGTGATATATTTTGGAGAAATCTGGCATGTCTGGAACAAACTGTCCTCTTTTGGGGATCAAAGAGGTATTTGTGGTTGAAAAGGTCCTATTTGAAGGGGGAAAGCTGGATGTTCTTGCAGGAGATGTGATATATTTGGGAGAAATGTGGCATGTCTGGAAGAAACTGTCCTCTTTTGGGGATAAAAGAGGTATTTGTGGTTGAAAAGGTCCTATTTCAAGGGGGAAACCTGGCATTTCTTGGAGAAGATGTGATATATTTGGGAGAAATGTGGCATGTCTGGAAGAAACTGTCCTCTTTTGGGGATAAATGAGGTACATGTGGGTGAAAAGGTCCTATTTGAAGGGGGAAACGTGGTATTTCTTGGAGAAGATGTGATACATTTGGGAGAAATCTGGCCTTTCTGGCAGAAACTGTCCTCTTTTGGGGATAAAAGAGGTATTTGTGGGAGAAAAGTTCCTATTTGAAGGGGGAAAGCTGGTATTTCTTTGGCCTTTCTGGAAGAAACTGTCCTATTTTGGGGATAAAACAGGTATTTGTGGGTTAAAAGGTCCTATTTGAAGGGGGAAACGTGGTATTTCTTGGAGAAGATGTGATCTATTTGGGAGAAATGTGGCCTTTCTGGAAGAAAATGTCCTATTTGGGGCGAGAAGGCTGGTATTTGTGGGTGAAAAGGTCCTATTTGAAGGGGGAATGCTGGTATTTCTTGGAGAAGATGTGATATATTTGGGAGAAATGTGGCATTTCTGGAAGAAACTGTCCTATTTTGGGGATAAAAGAGGTATTTGTGGGTGAAAAGGTCCTATTTGAAGGGGGAAACCTGGTATTTCTTGGAGAAGATGTGATGTATTTGGGAGAAATGTGGCATTTCTGGAAGAAACTGTCCTCTTTTGGGGATAAAACAGGTATTTGTGGGTGAAAAGGTCCTATTTGAAGGGGGAAAGCTGGTATTTCTTGGAGAAGATGTGATGTATTTGGGAGAAATGTGGCATTTCTGGAAGAAACTGTCCTCTTTTGGGGATAAAACAGGTATTTGTGGGAGAAAAGGTCCTATGTCAAGGGGTAAAGCTGGATGTTCTTGCAGGAGACGTGATATATTTGGGAGGTATGCGGCATTTCTGGAAGAAACTGTCGTATTTTGGGGATCAAAGAGGTATTTGTGGTTGAAAAGGTCCTATTTGAAGGGGGAAAGCTGGTATTTCTTGGAGAAGATGTGATATATTTGGGAGAAATGTGGCATGTCTGGAAGAAACTGTCCTCTTTTGGGAATAAAAGAGGTATTTGTGGGTGAAAACGTTGTATTTGAAGGGGGAAACCTGTTATTTCTTGGAGAAGATGTGATCTATTTGGGAGAAATGTGGCCTTTCTGGAAGAAAATGTCCTATTTTGGGGATAAAAGAGGTATTTGTGGGTGAAAAGGTCCTATTTCCAGGAGGAAACGTGGTATTTCTTGGAGAAGATGTGATATATTTGGGAGAAATGTGGCATTTCTGGAAGGAACTGTCCTCTTTTGGGGATAAAAGAGGTACATGTGGGTGAAAAGGTCCTATTTGAAGGGGGAAACGTGGTATTTCTTGGAGAAGATGTGATACATTTGGGAGAAATCTGGCCTTTCTGGCAGAAACTGTCCTCTTTTGGGGATAAAAGAGGTATTTGTGGGAGAAAAGTTCCTATTTGAAGGGGGAAAGCTGGTATTTCTTTGGCCTTTCTGGAAGAAACTGTCCTATTTTGGGGATAAAACAGGTATTTGTGGGTTAAAAGGTCCTATTTGAAGGGGGAAACGTGGTATTTCTTGGAGAAGATGTGATACATTTGGGAGAAATCTGGCCTTTCTGGCAGAAACTGTCCTCTTTTGGGGATAAAAGAGGTATTTGTGGGAGAAAAGTTCCTATTTGAAGGGGGAAAGCTGGTATTTCTTTGGCCTTTCTGGAAGAAACTGTCCTATTTTGGGGATAAAACAGGTATTTGTGGGTTAAAAGGTCCTATTTGAAGGGGGAAACGTGGTATTTCTTGGAGAAGATGTGATCTATTTGGGAGAAATGTGGCCTTTCTGGAAGAAAATGTCCTATTTGGGGCGAGAAGGCTGGTATTTGTGGGTGAAAAGGTCCTATTTGAAGGGGGAATGCTGGTATTTCTTGGAGAAGATGTGATATATTTGGGAGAAATGTGGCATTTCTGGAAGAAACTGTCCTATTTTGGGGATAAAAGAGGTATTTGTGGGTGAAAAGGTCCTATTTGAAGGGGGAATCCTGGTATTTCTTGGAGAAGATGTGATGTATTTGGGAGAAATGTGGCATTTCTGGAAGAAACTGTCCTCTTTTGGGGATAAAACAGGTATTTGTGGGTGAAAAGGTCCTATTTGAAGGGGGAAAGCTGGTATTTCTTGGAGAAGATGTGATGTATTTGGGAGAAATGTGGCATTTCTGGAAGAAACTGTCCTCTTTTGGGGATAAAACAGGTATTTGTGGGAGAAAAGGTCCTATGTCAAGGGGTAAAGCTGGATGTTCTTGCAGGAGACGTGATATATTTGGGAGGTATGCGGCATTTCTGGAAGAAACTGTCGTATTTTGGGGATCAAAGAGGTATTTGTGGTTGAAAAGGTCCTATTTGAAGGGGGAAAGCTGGTATTTCTTGGAGAAGATGTGATATATTTGGGAGAAATGTGGCATGTCTGGAAGAAACTGTCCTCTTTTGGGAATAAAAGAGGTATTTGTGGGTGAAAACGTTGTATTTGAAGGGGGAAACCTGTTATTTCTTGGAGAAGATGTGATCTATTTGGGAGAAATGTGGCCTTTCTGGAAGAAAATGTCCTATTTTGGGGATAAAAGAGGTATTTGTGGGTGAAAAGGTCCTATTTCCAGGAGGAAACGTGGTATTTCTTGGAGAAGATGTGATATATTTGGGAGAAATGTGGCATTTCTGGAAGGAACTGTCCTCTTTTGGGGATAAATCAGGTATTTGTGGGTGAGAAGGTCCTATTTGAAGGGGGAAACGTGGTATTTCTTGGAGAAGATGTGATATATTTTGGAGAAATCTGGCATGTCTGGAACAAACTGTCCTCTTTTGGGGATCAAAGAGGTATTTGTGGTTGAAAAGGTCCTATTTGAAGGGGGAAAGCTGGATGTTCTTGCAGGAGATGTGATATATTTGGGAGAAATGTGGCATGTCTGGAAGAAACTGTCCTCTTTTGGGGATAAAAGAGGTATTTGTGGTTGAAAAGGTCCTATTTCAAGGGGGAAACCTGGCATTTCTTGGAGAAGATGTGATATATTTGGGAGAAATGTGGCATGTCTGGAAGAAACTGTCCTCTTTTGGGGATAAATGAGGTACATGTGGGTGAAAAGGTCCTATTTGAAGGGGGAAACGTGGTATTTCTTGGAGAAGATGTGATACATTTGGGAGAAATCTGGCCTTTCTGGCAGAAACTGTCCTCTTTTGGGGATAAAAGAGGTATTTGTGGGAGAAAAGTTCCTATTTGAAGGGGGAAAGCTGGTATTTCTTTGGCCTTTCTGGAAGAAACTGTCCTATTTTGGGGATAAAACAGGTATTTGTGGGTTAAAAGGTCCTATTTGAAGGGGGAAACGTGGTATTTCTTGGAGAAGATGTGATCTATTTGGGAGAAATGTGGCCTTTCTGGAAGAAAATGTCCTATTTGGGGCGAGAAGGCTGGTATTTGTGGGTGAAAAGGTCCTATTTGAAGGGGGAATGCTGGTATTTCTTGGAGAAGATGTGATATATTTGGGAGAAATGTGGCATTTCTGGAAGAAATTGTCCTATTTTGGGGATAAAAGAGGTATTTGTGGGTGAAAAGGTCCTATTTGAAGGGGGAATCCTGGTATTTCTTGGAGAAGATGTGATGTATTTGGGAGAAATGTGGCATTTCTGGAAGAAACTGTCCTCTTTTGGGGATAAAACAGGTATTTGTGGGTGAAAAGGTCCTATTTGAAGGGGGAAAGCTGGTATTTCTTGGAGAAGATGTGATGTATTTGGGAGAAATGTGGCATTTCTGGAAGAAACTGTCCTCTTTTGGGGATAAAACAGGTATTTGTGGGAGAAAAGGTCCTATGTCAAGGGGTAAAGCTGGATGTTCTTGCAGGAGACGTGATATATTTGGGAGGTATGCGGCATTTCTGGAAGAAACTGTCGTATTTTGGGGATCAAAGAGGTATTTGTGGTTGAAAAGGTCCTATTTGAAGGGGGAAAGCTGGTATTTCTTGGAGAAGATGTGATATATTTGGGAGAAATGTGGCATGTCTGGAAGAAACTGTCCTCTTTTGGGAATAAAAGAGGTATTTGTGGGTGAAAAGGTCCTATTTGAAGGGGGAAACGTGGTATTTCTTGGAGAAGATGTGATATATTTGGGAGAAATGTGGCCTTTCTGGAAGAAACTGTCTGCTTTTGGGGATAAAAGAGGTATTTGTGGGTGAAAACGTTGTATTTGAAGGGGGAAACCTGTTATTTCTTGGAGAAGATGTGATCTATTTGGGAGAAATGTGGCCTTTCCGGAAGAAACTGTCCTCTTTTGGGGATAAAACAGGTATTTGTGGGTGAAAAGGTCCTATTTGAAGGGGGAAACGTGGTATTTCTTGGAGAAGATGTGATATATTTGGGAGAAATGTGGCATTTCTGGAAGAAACTGTCCTCTTCTGGGGATAAAAGAGGTATTTGTGGGTGATAAGGTCCTATTTCCAGGGGGAACCCTGGTATTTCCTGGAGAAGATGTGATATATTTGGGAGAAATGTGGCATGTCTGGAAGAAACTGTCCTATTTTGGGGATAAAAGTGGTATTTGTGGGTGATAAGGTCCTAATTGAAGGGGGAAACCTGGTATTTCTTGGAGAAGAGGTGATATATTTGGGAGAAATATGGCATGTCTGGAAGAAACTGTCCTATTTGGGGGATAAAACAGGTATTTGTGGGAGAAAAGGTCCTATTTGAAGGGGGAAAGCTGGTATTTCTTGGAGAAGATGTGATCTATTTGGGAGAAATGTGGCCTTTCTGGAAGAAAATGTCCAATTTGGGGGGAGAAGGCTGGTAGTTTTCGGTGAGAAGGTCCTATTTCAGGAGGAATCCTGGCATTTCTTGGAGAAGATGTGATATATTTGGGAGAAATGTGGCCTTTCTGGAAGAAAATGTCCAATTTGGGGGGAGAAGGCTGGTAGTTTTGGGTGAGAAGGTCCTATTTCAGGAGGAATCCTGGCATTTCTTGGAGAAGATGTGATCTATTTGGGAGAAATGTGGCATTTCTGGAAGAAACTGTCCTCTTTTGGGGATAAAAGAGGTATTAGTGTTTGAAAAGGTCCTATTTGAAGGGGGAACCCTGGTATTTCTTGGAGAAGATGTGATGTATTTGGGAGAAATGTGGCATTTCTGGAAGAAAATGTCCTCTTTTGGGGATAAAAGAGGTATTTGTGGGTGATGAGGTCCTATTTGAAGGGGGAAACCTGGTATTTCTTGGAGAAGATGTGATATGTTTGGGAGAAATGTGGCATGTCAGGAAGAAACTGTCCTCTTTTGGGGATAAAAGAGGTATTTGTGGGTGAAAAGGTCCTATTTGAAGGGGGAAAGCTGGTATTTCTTGGAGAAGATGTGATATGTTTTGGAGAAATGTGGCATTTCTTTAAGAAAATGTCCTATTTGGGGGGAGAAGGCTGGTATTTGTGGTAGAAATGGTCCTCTTTCAGGAGGAATCCTGGTATTTCTTGGAGAAGATTTGATATATTTGGGAGAAATGTGGCATGTCTGGAAGAAACTGTCCTATTTGAGGGATAAAAGAGGTATTTGTGGGTGAAAAGGTCCTATTTGAAGGGGGAAAGCTGGTATTTCTTGGAGAAGATGTGATATATTTGGGAGAAATCAGGCCTTTCTGGAAGAAACTGTCCTCTTTTGGGGATAAAACAGGTATTTGTGGGTGAAAAGGTCCTATTTGAAGGGGGAAAGCTGGTATTTCTTCGAGAAGATGTGATATATTTGGGAGAAATGTGGCATTTCTGGAAGAAACTGTCCTCTTTTGGGGATAAAAGAGGTATTTGTGGGAGAAAAGTTCCTATTTGAAGGGGGAAAGCTGGTATTTCTTGGAGAAGATGTGATCTATTTGGGAGAAATGTGGCATTTCTGGAAGAAACTGTCCTCTTTTGGGGATAAAAGAGGTATTTGTGGGTGAAAAGGCCCTATTTGAAGGGGGAAACCTGGTATTTCTTGGAGAAGATGTGATATATTTGGGAGAAATGTGGCATTTCTGGAAGAAACTGTCCTATTTTGGGGATAAAAGTGGTATTTGTGGGTGAGAAGGTCCTATTTGAAGGAGGAAACCTGGTATTTCTTGGAGAAGATGTGATATATTTGGGAGAAATGTGGCATTTCTGGAAGAAAATGTCCTATTTTGGGGATAAAAGAGGTATTTGTGGGTGAAAAGGTCCTATTTGAAGGGGGAAACCTGGTATTTCTTGGAGAAGATGTGATATATTTGGGAGAAATGTGGCATTTCTCTAAGGAACTGTCCTCTTTTGGGGATAAAAGAGGTATTTGTGGGTGAAAAGGTCCTATTTGAAGGGGGAAACGTGGTATTTCTTGGAGAAGATGTGATATATTTTGGAGAAATCTGGCATGTCTGGAAGAAACTGTCCTCTTTTGGGGATCAAAGAGGTATTTGTGGTTGAAAAGGTCCTATTTGAAGGGGGAAAGCTGGATGTTCTTGCAGGAGATGTGATATATTTGGGAGAAATGTGGCATGTCTGGAAGAAACTGTCCTCTTTTGGGGATAAAAGAGGTATTTGTGGGTGAAAAGGTCCTATTTCAAGGGTGAAACGTGGTATTTCTTGGAGAAGATGTGATACATTTGGGAGAAATGTGGCATTTCTGGCAGAAACTGTCCTGTTTTGGGGATAAAAGAGGTATTTGTGGGAGAAAAGTTCCTATTTCAAGGGGGAAAGCTGGTATTTCTGTGGCCTTTCTGGAAGAAACTGTCCTATTTTGGGGATAAAACAGGTATTTGTGGGTGAAAAGGTCCTACTTCCAGGGGAAAACCTGGTATTTCTTGGAGAAGATGTGATATATTTGGGAGAAATGTGGCATGTCTGGAAGAAAATGTCCTATTTGGGGCGAGAAGGCTGGTATTTGTGGGTGAAAAGGTCCTATTTGAAGGGGGAAAGCTGGTATTTCTTGGAGAAGATGTGATATATTTGGGAGAAATGTGGCATTTCTGGAAGAAACTGACCAATTATGGGGATAAAACAGGTATTTGTGGGTGAAAAGGTCCTATTTGAAGGGGGAACCTGGTATTTCTTGGAGAAGATGTGATATATTTGGGAGAAATGTGGCCTTTCTGGAAAAAACTGTCCTATTTTGGGGATAAAACAGGTATTTGTGGGAGAAAAGGTCCTATTTGAAGGGGGAAACCTGGTATTTCTTGGAGAAGATGTGATATATTTGGGAGAAATGTGGCCTTTCTGGAAGAAACTGTCCTATTTAGGGGATAAAAGAGGTATTTGTGGGAGAAAAGTTCCTATTTCAAGGGGGAAACCTGGTATTTCTTGGAGAAGATGTGATATATTTTGGAGAAATGTGGCATGTCTGGAAGAAAATGTCCTATTTTGGGGATAAAAGAGGTATTTGTGGGTGAAAAGGTCCTAGTTGAAGGGGGAAAGCTGGTATTTCTTGGAGAAGATGTGATATGTTTCGGAGAAATGTGGCATGTCTGGAAGAAACTGTCCACTTTTGGGGATAAAAGAGGTATTTGTGGGTGAAAAGGTCCTCTTTCAAGGGGGAAACCTTGTATTTCTTGGAGAAGCTGTGATATATTTGGGAGAAATGTGGCCTTTCTGGAAGAAACTGTCCTATTTTGGGGATTAAAGAGGTATTTGTGGGTGAAAAGGTCCTATTTGAAGGGGGAAACCTGGTATTTCTTGGAGAAGATGTGATCTATTTGGGAGAAATGTGGCATTTCTGGAAGAAACTGTCCTCTTTTGGGGATAAAACAGGTATTTGTGGGTGAAAAGGTCCTATTTGAAGGGGGAAACCTGGTATTTCTTGGAGAAGATGTGATATGTTTGGGAGAAATGTGGCCTTTCTGGCTGAAACTGTCCTCTTTTGGGGATAAAAGAGGTATTTGTGGGTGAAAAGGTCCTATTTGAAGGGGGAAACGTGGTATTTCTTGGAGAAGATGTGATATATTTGGGAGAAATGTGGCATGTCTGGAAGAAACTGTCGTATTTTGGGGATCAAAGAGGTATTTGTGGTTGAAAAGGTCCTATATGAAGGGGGAAAGCTGGTATTTCTTGGAGAAGATGTGATATATTTGGGAGAAATGTGGCATGTCTGGAAGAAACTGTCCTATTTTGGGAATAAAAGAGGTATTTGTGGGTGAGAAGGTCCTATTTGAAGGGGGAACCCTGGTATTTCCTGGAGAAGATGTGATATGTTTGGGAGAAATGTGACATTTCTGGAAGAAAATGTCCTCATTTGGGGGGAAAAGGCTGGTTTTTGTGGGAGAAAAGTTACTATTTCAGGAGAAATCCTGGTATTTCTTGGAGGAGATGTGATATGTTTATGAGAAATGTGGCATTTCTGGAAGAAACTGTCCTATTTTGGGGATAAAAGAGGTATTTTTGGGAGAAAAGGTCCTATTTGAAGGGGGAACCCTGGTATTTCTTGGAGAAGATGTGATATATTTGGGAGAAATGTGGCCTTTCTGGAAGAAACTGTCGTATTTGTGTGATAAAAGAGGTATGTTTGGGTGAAAAGGTCGTATTTGAAGGGGGAAAGCTGGTAGTTTTGCCTCTTTTATCCCCAAAATAGAACAGTTTCTTCCAGAAAGGCCACATTTCTCCCAAATACATCACATCTTCTCCAAGAAATACCACGTTTCCCCCTTCAAATAGGACCTTTTCTCCCACAAATACCTCTTTTATCCCCAAAAGAGGACAGTTTCTTCCAGACATGCCACATTTCTCCCATATATATCACATCTTCTCCAAGAAATACCAGGTTTCCCCCTTCAAATATGACCTTTTCACCCACTAATAGCAGGCTTCTCCCCCCAAATAGGACAGTTTCTTCCAGAAATGCCACATTTCTCCCAAATAGATCTCATCTTCTCCAAGAAATACCAGGTTTCCCCCTTCAAATAGGACCTTTTCACCCACAAATACCTCTTTTATCCCCAAAAGAGGACAGTTTCTTCCAGACATGCCACATTTCTCCCAAATATATCACATCTCCTCCAAGAAATACCAGCTTTCCCCCTTCAAATAGGACCTTTTCTCCCACAAATACCTGTTTTATACCCAAAACAGGACAGTTTCTTCCAGAAATGCCACATTTCTCCCAAATATATCACATCTTCTCCAAGAAATACCTGCTTTCCCCCTTCAAATAGGACCTTTTCACCCACAAATACCTGTTTTATCCGCAAAATAGGACATTTTCTTGCAGAAATGCCACATTTCTCCCAAATATATCACATCTTCTCCAAGAAATACCACGTTTCCCCCTTCAAATAGGACCTTTTCACCCACAAATACCTCTTTTATCCCCATAAGAGGACAGTTTCTTCCAGAAATGCCAGATTTCTCCCAAACATATCACATCTTCTCCAAGAAATACCAGCTTTCCCCCTTCAAATAGGACCTTTTCACCCACAAAAACCTGCTTTATCCCCAAAAGAGTACAGTTTCTTCCAGAAATGCCACATTTCTCCCAAATATATCACATCTCCTGCAAGAACTACCAGGTTTCCCCCTTCAAATAGGACCTTTTCACCCACAAATACCACCTTTATCCCCAAAGTAGGACAGATTCATCCAGACATGCCAGATTTCTCCCATATATATCACATCTTCTCCAAGAAATACCAGCTTTCCCCCTTCAAATAGGACCTTGTCACCCACAAATACCTCTTTTATCCCCAAAATAGGACAGTTTCTTCCAGAAAGGCCACATTTCTCCCAAATATATCACATCTTCTCCAAGAAATACCAGGATTCTTCCTGAAATATGACCTTTTCTCACACAAATACTACCATTCTCACACCAGTTAGGACATTTTCTTCCAGACATTCCACATTTCTCCCAAATATATCACATCTTCTCCAAGAAATACCACGTTTCCCCCTTCAAATAGGACATTTTCACCCACAAATACCTGTTTTATCCCCAAAACAGGACAGTTTCTTCCGGACATGCCACATTTCTCCCAAATATATCACATCTTCTCCAAGAAATACCGGGATTCCTCCTGAAATAGGACCTTTTCACCCACAAATACCTGTTTTATCCCCCCAAACTGAACATTTTCTTCCAGACATGCCAAATTTCTCCCAAGTATATCACATCTTCTCCAAGAAATACCAGGTTTCCCCCTTCAAATAGGACCTTTTCTCCCACAAATACCTCTTTTATCCCCAAAAGAGGACAGTTTCTGCCAGAAAGGCCACATTTCTCCCAAATGTATCACATCTTCTCCAAGAAATACCACGTTTCCCCCTTCAAATAGGACCTTTTCAACCACTAATAGCAGGCTTCTCCCCCAAATAGGACAGTTTCTTCCAGAAATGCCAGATTTCTCCCAAATATATCACATCTTCTCCAAGAAATACCAGGTTTGCCCCTGGAAATAGGAACTTTTCACCCACAAATACCTCTTTTATCCCCAAAAGAGGACAGTTTCTTCCAGAAAGGCCACATTTCTCCCAAATATATATCATCTTCTCCAAGAAATACCAGGTTTCCCCCTTCAAATACGACCTTTTCAACCACTAATACCTCTTTTATCCCCAAAAGAGGACAGTTTCTTCCAGAAATGCCACATTTCTCCCAAATATATCACATCTTCTCCAAGAAATACCAGCTTTCCCCCTTCAAATAGGACCTTTTCTCCCACAAATACCACTTTTATCCCCAAAATAGGACAGTTTCTGCCAGAAAGGCCACATTTCTCCCAAACATATCACATCTTCTCCAAGAAATACCACGTTTCCCCCTTCAAATAGGACCTTTTCACCCACAAAAAATTCTTTTACCCCCAAAATTCGACAGTTTCTTCCAGAAATGCCACATTTCTCCCAAACATATCACATCTTCTCCAAGAAATACCAGCTTTCCCCCTGGAAATAGGACCATTTCTCCCACAAATACCTCTTTATCCCTCAAATAGGACAGTTTCTTCCAGACATGCCACATTTCTCCCAAATATATCACATCTTCTCCAAGAAATACCTGCTTTCCCCCTTCAAATAGGACCTTTTCTCCCACAAATACCAGCCTTCTCCCCCCAAATAGGACAGTTTCTTCCTGACATGCCACATTTCTCCCAAACATATCACATCTTCTCCAAGAAATACCAGGTTTCCCCCTTCAAATAGGACCTTTTCACCCACAAATACCTGTTTTATCCCCAAAGTAGGACAGTTTCTTCAAGAAATGCCACATTTCTCCCAAATATATCACATCTTCTCCAAGATATACCAGGTTTCCCCTTCAAATAGGACCTTTTCACCCACTAATAGCAGGCTTCTCCACCAAATAGGACAGTTTCTTCCAGAAATGCCAGATTTCTCCCAAATATATCACATCTTCTCCAAGAAATACCAGGTTTGCCCCTGAAAATAGGAACTTTTCACCCACAAATACCTCTTTTATCCCCAAAAGAGGACAGTTTCTTCCAGAAAGGCCACATTTCTCCCAAATATATATCATCTTCTCCAAGAAATACCAGGTTTCCCCCTGGAAATAGGACCTTTTCAACCACTACTACCTCCTTTATCCCCAAAAGAGGACAGTTTCTTCCTGACATGCCACATTTCTCCCAAATATATCACATCTTCTCCAAGAAATGCCAGGTTTCCTCCTGAAATAGGACCTTCTCACCGAAAACTACCAGCCTTCTCCCCCCAAATTGGACATTTTCTTCCAGAAAGGCCACATTTCTCCCAAATATATCACATCTTCTCCAAGAAATACCAGGATTCCTCCTGAAATAGGACCTTCTCACCGAAAACTACCAGCCTTCTCCCCCCAAATTGGACATTTTCTTCCAGAAATGCCACATTTCTCCCAAATAGATCACATCCTCTCCAAGAAATACCAGCTTTCCCCCTTCAAATAGGACCTTTTCACCCACAAATACCTCTTTTATCCCCAAAATAGGACAGTTTCTTCCAGAAAGGCTACATTTCTTCCAAATATATCACATCTTCACCAAGAAATACCACGTTTCCCCCTTCAAATAGGACATTTTCACCCACAAATACCTCTTTTATCCCCAAAATAGGACAGTTTCTTCCAGAAATGCCACATTTCTCCCAAATATATCACATCTTCTCCAAGAAATACCAGGTTTCCCCCTTCAAATAGGAACTTATCACCCACAAATACCACTTTTATCCCCAAAAGAGGACAGTTTCTTCCAGAAAGGCCACATTTCTCCCAAACATATCACATCTTCTCCAAGAAATACCACGTTTCCCCCTTCAAATAGGACCTTTTCACCCACAAAAAATTCTTTTATCCCCCAAATAGGACAGTTTCTTCCAGACATGCCACATTTCTCCCAAATATATCACATCTTCTCCAAGAAATACCAGCTTTCCCCCTTCAAATAGGACCTTTTCACCCACAAATACCTGTTTTATCCCCAAAAGAGGACAGTTTCTTCCAGAAATGCCATATTTCTCCCAAACATATCACATCTTCTCCAAGAAATACCAGCTTTCCCCCTTCAAATAGGACCTTTTCACCCACAAATACCTCTTTTATCCCCAAAAGAGGACAGTTTCTTCCAGAAATGCCACATTTCTCCCAAACATATCACATCTCCTCCAAGAAATACCAGGATTCCTCCTGAAATAGGAACTTTTCTCCCACAAATACCTCCCTTCTCCCCCCGAATAGGACATTTTCTTCCAGACATGCCACATTTCTCCCAAATAGATCACATCTTCTCCAAGAAATACCACGTTTCCCCGTTCAAATAGGACCTTTCCCCCAAAAAAACCTCTTTTATCCCCAAAAGAGGACAGTTTCTTCCAGGAATGCCACATTTCTCCCAAATATATCACATCTTCTCCAAAAAATACCACGTTTCCCCCTTCAAATAGGACCTTCTCACCCACAAATACCTCTTTTATCCCCAAAATAGGAGAGTTTTTTCCAGACATGCCACATTTCTCCAAATATATCACATCTTCTCCAAGAAATACCAGGGTTCCCCCTTCAAATAGGAACTTTTCAACCACTAATACCTCTTTTATCCCCAAAAGAGGACAGTTTCTTCCAGAAATGCCATATTTCTCCCAAATATATCACAACTCCTCCAAGAAATACCAGCTTTCCCCCTTGAATTAGGTACTTTTCTCCATGAAATACCTCTTTTATCCCCAGAAGTGGACAGATTCTTCCAGAAAGGTCACATTTCTCCCAAGTATATATCATCTTCTCCAAGAAATACCAGGTTTCCCCCTTCACATAGGACCTTTTCTCCCACTAATAACTGTTTTATCCCCAAAAGAGGATAGTTCCTTCCAGAAATGCCACATTTCTCCCAAATAGATCACATCTTCTCCAAGAAATGCCAGGATTCCTCCTGAAATAGGACCTTCTCACCCAAAACTACCAGCCTTCTCCCCCCAAATTGGACATTTTCATCCAGAAAGGCCACATTTCTCCCAAATATATCACATCTTCTCCAAGAAATACCAGGATTCCTCCTGAAATAGGACCTTCTCACCGAAAACTACCAGACTTCTCCCCCCAAATTGGACAGTTTCTTCCAGAAATGCCACATTTCTCCCAAATAGATCACATCTTCTCCAAGAAATACCAGCTTTCCCCCTTCAAATAGGAACTTTTCACCCACAAATACCTCTTTTATCCCCAAAATAGGACAGTTTCTTCCAGAAATGCCATATTTCTCCGAAACATATCACATCTTCTCCAAGAAATACCAGGTTTACCCCTTCAGATAGGACCTTTTCACCCACAAATACCTCTTTTATCCCCAAAAGAGGACAGTTTCTTCCAGACATGCCACATTTCTCCCAAATATATCACATCTCCTTCAAGAAATACCAGGTTTCCCCCTTCAAATAGGACCTTTTCACCCACAAATACCTCTTTTATCCCCAAAACAGGACACTTTCTTCCAGACATGCCACATTTCTCCCAAATAGATCACATCTTCTCCAAGAAATACCAGCTTTCCCCCTTCAAATAGGACCTTTTCACCCACAAATACCTGTTTTATCCCCAAAAGAGGACAGTTTCTTCCAGACATGCCACATTTCTCCCAAACATATCACATCTTCTCCAAGAAATACCAGCTTTCCCCCTTCAAATAGGACCTTCTCACCCACAAATACCTCTTTTATCCCCAAAATAGGACAGTTTTTTCCAGACATGCCACATTTCTCCCAAATAGATCACATCTTCTCCAAGAAATACCAGGTTTCCCCCTTCAAATAGGACCTTTTCTCCCACAAATACCTCTTTTATCCCCAAAAGAGGACAGTTTCTTCCTGAAATGCCACATTTCTCCCAAATATATCAGAACTCCTCCAAGAAATACCAGGTTTCCCCCTTGAATTAGGACCTTTTCTTCATGAAATACCTCTTTTAACCCCAGAAGTGGGCAGATTCTTCCAGAAATGCCTGATTTCTCCCAAGTATATATCATCTTCTCCAAGAAATACCAGGTTTCCCCCTTCAAATAGGACCTTTTCACCCACAAATACCTGTTTTATCCCCAAAAGAGGACAGTTTCTTCCAGAAATGCCACATTACTCCCAAATAGATCACATCTTCTCCAAGAAATACCAGGGTTCCCCCTTCAAATAGGACCTTTTCACCCACAAATACCTCTTTTATCCCCAAAAGAGGACAGTTTCTTCCAGACATGCCACATTTCTCCCAAATATATCACATCTTCTCCAAGAAATACCAGCTTTCCCCCTTCAAATAGGACCTTTTCACCCACAAATACCTGTTTCATCCCCAAAAGAGGACAGTTTCTTCCAGAAATGCCTGATTTCTCCCAAATATATCACATCTTCTCCAAGAAATAACAGGTTTCCCCCTTCTAATACAACGTTTTCACCCACAAATACCTCTTTTATCCCCAAAAGAGGACAGTTTCTTCCAGAAATGCCACATTTCTCCCAAATATACATCATCTTCTCCAAGAAATAACAGCTTTCCCCCTTCAAATAGGACCTTTTCAACCACAAACACATCTTTTATCCCCAAAAGCAGACAGTTTCTTCCAGAAAGGCCACATTTCTCCCAAATATATCACATCTTCTCCAAGAAATACCAGGTTTCCCCCTTCAAATAGGACCTTATCACCCACAAATACCTCTTTTATCCCCAAAAGAGGACAGTTTCTTCCAGAAATGCCACATTTCTCCCAAACATATCACATCTTCTCCAAGAAATACCACGTTTCCCCCTTCAAATAGGACCTTTTCACCCACAAAAAATTGTTTTATCCCCAAAAGAGGACAGTTTCTTCCAGAAAAGCCACATTTCTCACAAATATATCACATCTTCTCCAAGAAATAACAGGTTTTCCCCTTCTAATACAACGTTTTCACCCACAAATACCTCTTTTATCCCCAAAAGAGGACAGTTTCTTCCAGACATGCCACAATTCTCCCAAATAGATCACATCTACTCCAAGAAATACCAGGTTTCCCCCTTCAAATAGGAACTTTTCACCCACAAATACCTCTTTTATCCCCAAAAGAGGACAGTTTCTTCCAGAAATGGCACATTTCTCCCAAATATATCACATCTTCACCAAGTAATGCCACGTTTCCCCCTTCAAATAGTACCTTTTCACCCACAAATACCTCTTTTATCCCCAAAAGAGGACAGTCTCTTCCTGACATGCCACATTTCTCTTAAACATATCACATCTTCTCATAGAGTTACCAGCTTTCCCCCTTCAAATAGGACCTTTTCACCCACAAATACCTGCTTTATCCCCAAAAGAGGACAGTTTCTTCCAGAAATGCCACATTTCTCCCAAATATATCACATCTTCTCATAGAATTACCAGCTTTCCACCTTCAAATAGGACCTTATCACCCACAAAAAATTCTTTTATCCCCAAAAGAGGACAGTTTCTTCCAGAAATGCCTGATTTCTCCCAAATATATCACATCTTCTCCAAGAAATACCAGGATTCCCCCTTCAAATACGACCTTTTCACCCACAAATACCTCTTTTATCCCTCAAATAGGACAGTTTCTTCCAGACATGCCACATTTCTCCCAAATAGATCACATCTTCTCCAAGAAATACCAGGATTCCTCCAGAAAGAGGACCTTTTCTCCCTCAAATACCAGCCTTCTCCTCCCAAATTGGACAGTTTCTTCCAGAAATGCCAGATGTCTCCCAAATATATCACATCTTCTCCAAGAAATACCAGGTTTCCCCCTTCAAATAGGACCTTCTCACCCACAAATACCTCTTTTATCCCCAAAATAGGACAGTTTCTTCCAGACATGCCACATTTCTCCCAAATAGATCACATCTTCTCCAAGAAATACCAGGTTTCCCCCTTCAAATAGGACCTTATCACCCACAAATACCACTTTTATCCCCAAAATAGGACAGTTTCTGCCAGAAAGGCCACATTTCTCACAAACATATCACATCTTCTCCAAGAAATACCACGTTTCCCCCTTCAAATAGGACCTTTTCACCCACAAAAAATTCTTTTATCCCCAAAATAGGACAGTTTCTTCCAGAAATGCCACATTTCTCCCAAATATATATCATCTTCTCCAAGAAATACCAGCTTTCCCCCTGGAAATAGGACCTTTTCACCCACAAATACCTCTTTTATCCCCAAAATAGGACAGTTTCTTCCAGAAATGCCACATTTCTCCCAAATATATCACATCTTCTCCAAGAAATACCAGCTTTCCCCCTTCGAATAGGACCTTTTCACCCACAAATACCAGCCTTCTCCCCCCAAATAGGACAGTTTCTTCCAGAAATGCCTGATTTCTCCCAAATATATATCATCTTCTCCAAGAAATACCAGGTTTCCCCCTTCAAATAGGACCTTTTCACCCACAAATACCTGTTTTATCCCCAAAAGAGGACAGTTTCTTCCAGAAATGCCATATTTCTCCCAAACATATCACATCTTCTCCAAGAAATACCAGGTTTCCCCCTGGAAATAGGACCTTTTCACCCACAAATACCTCTTTTATCCCCAAAAGAGGACAGTTTCTTCCAGACATGCCACATTTCTCCCAAATACATCACATCTCCTTCAAGAAATACCAGCTTTCCACCTTCAAATAGGACCTTTTCAACCACAAATACCTCTTTTATCCCCAAAACAGGACACTTTCTTCCAGACATGCCGCATTTCTCCTAAATAGATCACATCTTCTCCAAGAAATAAAAGCTTTCCCCCTTTATATAGGACCTTTTCACCCACAAATACCTCTTTTATCCCCAAAAGAGGACAGTTTCTTCCAGACATGCCACATTTCTTCCAAATATATCACATCTCCTCCAAGAAATACCAGCTTTCCCCATTCAATTAGGACCTTTTCACCCACAAATACCTCTTTTATCCCACAAATAGGACAGTTTCTTCCAGAAATGCCACATTTCTCCCAAACATATCACATCTCCTCCAAGAAATACCAGGATTTCTCCTGAAATAGGAACTTTTCTCCCACAAATACCACCCTTCTCCCCCCGAATAGGACATTTTCTTCCAGACATGCCACATTTCTCCCAAATATATCACATCTTCTCCAAGAAATACCAGGGTTCCCCCTGGAAATAGGACCATTTCACCCACAAATACCTGTTCTATCCCCATAAGAGGACAGTTTCTTCCAGAAATGCCACATTTCTCCCAAATATATCACATCTTCTCCAAGAAATACCACGTTTTCCCCTTCAAATAGGACCTTTTCCCCAAAAAAAGCTCTTTTATCCCCAAAAGAGGACAGTTTCTTCCAGGAATGCCAGATTTCTCACAAATATATCACATCTTCTCCAAGAAATACCACGTTTCCCCCTTCAAATAGGACCTTTTCACCCACAAATACCTCTTTTATCCCCAAAAGAGGACAGTTTCTTCCAGACATGCCACATTTCTCCCAAATATATCACATCTCCTTCAAGAAATACCAGGTTTCCCCCTTCAAATAGGACCTTTTCCCAAAAAAAACCTCTTTTATCCCCAAAAGAGGACAGTTTCTTCCAGAAAGGCCACATTTCTCCCAAACATATCACATCTTCTCCAAGAAATACCAGGTTTCCCCCTTCAAATAGGACCTTATCACCCACAAAAAATTCTTTTATCCCCAAAAGAGGACAGTTTCTTCCAGAAATGCCTGATTTCTCCCAAATATATCACATCTTCTCCAAGAAATACCAGCTTTCCCCCTTCAAATACGACCTTTTCACCCACAAATACCTCTTTTATCCCTCAAATAGGACAGTTTCTTCCTGACATGCCACATTTCTCCCAAATACATCACATCTTCTCCAAGAAATACCAGGATTCCTCCTGAAAGAGGACCTTTTCTCCCTCAAATACCAGCCTTCTCCCCCCAAATACGACAGTTTCTTCCAGAAATGCCAGATGTCTCCCAAATATATCACATCTTCTCCAAGAAATACCAGGTTTTCCCCTGGAAGTAGGACCTTTTCACCCACAAATACCTGTTTTATCCCCAAAATAGGACAGTTTCTTCCAGAAATGCCATATTTCTCCCAAACATATCACATCTTCTCCAAGAAATACCACGTTTCCCCCTTCAAATAGGACCTTTTCACCCACAAATACCTCTTTTATCCCCAAAAGAGGACAGTTTCTTCCTGACATGCCACATTTCTCCCAAACATATCACATCTCCTCCAAGAAATACCAGGTTTCCCGCTTCAAATAGGACCTTATCACCCACAAATACCACTTTTATCCCCAAAATAGAACAGTTTCTGCCAGAAAGGCCACATTTCTCCCAAACATATCACATCTTCTCCAAGAGATACCACGTTTCCCCCTTCAAATAGGACCTTTTCACCCAAAAAAATTCTTTTACCCCCAAAATTCGACAGTTTCTTCCAGAAATGCCACATTTCTCCCAAATATATCACATCTTCTCCAAGAAATACCAGCTTTCCCCCTGGAAATAGGACCTTTTCACCCACAAATACCTCTTTATCCCTCAAATAGGACAGTTTCTTCCAGACATGCCACATTTCTCCCAAATATATCACATCTTCTCCAAGAAATACCAGCTTTCCCCCTTCAAATAGGACCTTTTCTCCCACAAATACCAGCCTTCTCCCCCCAAATAGGACAGTTTCTTCCAGAAATGCCACATTTCTCCCAAACATATCACATCTTCTCCAAGAAATACCAGGTTTCCCCCTTCAATTAGGACCTTTTCTCCATGAAATACCTCTTTTATCCCCAAAAGTGGACAGTTTCTTCCAGAAAGGCCACATTTCTCCCAAATATATATCATCTTCTCCAAGAAATACCAGGTTTCCCCCTTCAATTAGGACCTTTTCTCCATGAAATACCTCTTGTATCCCCAGAAGTGGACAGATTCTTCCAGAAAGGCCACATTTCTCCCAAATATATATCATCTTCTCCAAGAAATACCAGGTTTCCCCCTTCAAATAGGACCTTTTCAACCACTAATACCTCTTTTATCCCTAAAAGAGGACAGTTTCTTCCAGAAATGCCACATTTCTCCCAAATAGATCACATCTTCTCCAAGAAATGCCAGGATTCCTCCTGAAATAGGACCTTCTCACCCAAAAATACCACCCTTCTCCCCCCGAATAAGACATTTTCTTCCAGACAAGCCACATTTCTCCCAAATATATCACATCTTCTCCAAGAAATACCAGGGTTCCCCCTGGAAATAGGACCTTTTCACCCACAAATACCTGTTCTATCCCCATAAGAGGACAGTTTCTTCCAGAAATGCCACATTTCTCCCAAATATATCACATCTTCTCCAAAAAATACCACGTTTCCCCCTTCAAATAGGACCTTTTCCCCAAAAGAACCTCTTTTATCCCCAAAAGAGGACAGTTTCTTCCAGGAATGCCACATTTCTCCCAAATAGATCACATCTTCTCCAAGAAATACCAGCTTTCCCCCTTCAAATAGGACCTTATCACCCACAAATACCTCTTTTATCCCCAAAATAGGACAGTTTTTTCCAGACATGCCACATTTCTCCCAAATATATCACATCTTCTCCAAGAAATACCAGGGTTCCCCCTTCAAATAGGAACTTTTCTCCCACAAATACCTCTTTTATCCCCAAAAGAGGACAGTTTCTTCCAGAAATGCCACATTTCTCCCAAATATATCACAACTCCTCCAAGAAATACCAGGTTTCCCCCTTGAATTAGGACCTTTTCTCCATGAAATACCTCTTTTATCCCCAGAAGTGGACAGATTCTTCCAGAAAGGCCACATTTCTCCCAAGTATATATCATCTTCTCCAAGAAATACCAGGTTTCCCCCTTCAAATAGGACCTTTTCAACCACTAATACCTCTTTTATCCCCAAAAGAGGACAGTTTCTTCCAGAAAGGCCACATTTCTCCCAAATATATCACATCTTCTCCAAGAAATGCCAGGATTCCTCCAGAAATAGGACCTTTTCACCCACAAATACCTCTTTTATCCCCAAAATAGGACAGTTTCTTCCAGAAATGCCAGATTTCTCCCAAATATATCACATCTTCTCCAAGAAATACCAGGTTTCCCCCTTCAAATAGGACCTTTTCACCCACAAATACCTCTTTTATCCCTCAAATAGGACAGTTTCTTCCAGAAATGCCAGATTTCTCCCAAATAGATCACATCTTCTCCAAGAAATACCAGGTTTCCCCCTTCAAATAGGACCTTTTCACCCACAAATACCTCTTTTATCCCCCAAAAGAGGACAGTTTCTTCCAGAAATGCCAGATTTCTCCCAAATATGTCACATCTTCTCCAAGAAATACCAGGTTTCCCCCTTCAAATAGGACCTTTTCACCCACAAATACCTGTTTTGTCCCCAAAAGAGGACAGTTTCTTCCAGAAATGCCATATTTCTCCCAAACATATCACATCTTCTCCAAGAAATACCACGTTTCCCCCTTCAAATAGGACCTATTCACCCACAAATACCTCTTTTATCCCCAAAAGAGGACAGTTTCTTCCAGAAAGGCCACATTTCTCCCAAACATATCACATCTTCTCCAAGAAATACCAGCTTTCCCCCTTCAAATAGGACCTTTTCACCCACAAATACCTGTTCTATCCCCAAAAGAGGACAGTTTCTTCCAGAAATGCCACGTTTCTCCCAAACATATCACATCTCCTCCAAGAAATACCAGGATTCCTCCTGAAATAGGAACTTTTCTCCCACAAATACCACCCTTCTCCCCCCGAAATACGACAGTTTCTTCCAGACATGCCACATTTCTCCCAAATATATCACATCTTCTCCAAGAAATACCAGGTTTTCCCCAGGAAATAGGACCTTTTCACCCACAAATACCTGTTCTATCCCCATAAGAGGACAGTTTCTTCCAGACATGCCACATTTCTCCCAAATATATCACATCTTCTCCAAGAAATACCACGTTTCCCCCTTCAAATAGGACCTTTTCCCCAAAAAAAACCTCTTTTATCCCCAAAAGAGGACAGTTTCTTCCAGGAATGCCAGATTTCTCCCAAATATATCACATCTTCTCCAAGAAATACCACGTTTCCCCCTTCAAATAGGACCTTTTCACCCACAAATACCTCTTTTATCCCCAAAAGAGGACAGTTTCTTCCAGAAATGACACATTTCTCCCAAATATATCACAACTCCTCCAAGAACTACCAGGTTTCCCCCTTCAATTAGGACCTTTTCTCCATGAAATACCTCTTGTATCCCCAGAAGTGGACAGATTCTTCCAGAAAGGCCACATTTCTCCCAAATATATATCATCTTCTCCAAGAAATACCAGGTTTCCCCCTTCAAATAGGACCTTTTCAACCACTAATACCTCTTTTATCCCTAAAAGAGGACAGTTTCTTCCAGAAATGCCACATTTCTCCCAAATAGATCACATCTTCTCCAAGAAATGCCAGGATTCCTCCTGAAATAGAACCTTCTCACCCAAAACTACCAGCCTTCTCCCCCCAAATTGGACTTTTTCTTCCAGAAAGGCCAGATTTCTCCCAAATATATCACATCTTCTCCAAGAAATACCAGGATTCCTCCTGAAATAGGACCTTCTCACCGAAAACTACCAGCCTTCTCCCCCCAAATTGGACATTTTCTTCCAGAAAGGCCACATTTCTCCCAAATAGATCACATCTTCTCCAAGAAATACCTGCTTTCCCCCTTCAAATAGGACCTTTTCTCCCACAAATACCTGTTTTATCCCCCAAATAGGACAGTTTCTGCCAGACATGCCACATTTCTCCCAAATATATCACATCTTCTCCAAGAAATACCAGCTTTCCCCCTTCAAATAGGACCTTATCACCCACAAATACCACTTTTATCCCCAAAAGAGGACAGTTTCTTCCAGAAAGGCCACATTTCTCCCAAATAGATCACATCTTCTCCAAGAAATACCAGGGTTCCCCCTTCAAATAGGACCTTATCACCCACTAATACCTCTTTTATCCCCAAAATAGGACATATTCTTCCAGAAATGCCATATTTCTCCCAAACATATCACATCTTCTCCAAGAAATACCACGTTTCCCCCTTCAAATAGGACCTTTTCACCCACAAATACCTCTTTTATCCCCAAAAGAGGACAGTTTCTTCCTGACATGCCACATTTCTCCCAAATATATCACATCTCCTCCAAGAAATACCAGGTTTCCCGCTTCAAATAGGACCTTATCACCCACAAATACCACTTTTATCCCCAAAATAGAACAGTTTCTGCCAGAAAGGCCACATTTCTCCCAAACATATCACATCTTCTCCAAGAGATACCACGTTTCCCCCTTCAAATAGGACCTTTTCACCCACAAAAAATTCTTTTACCCCCAAAATTCGACAGTTTCTTCCAGAAATGCCACATTTCTCCCAAATATATCACATCTTCTCCAAGAAATACCAGCTTTCCCCCTGGAAATAGGACCTTTTCACCCACAAATACCTCTTTATCCCTCAAATAGGACAGTTTCTTCCAGACATGCCACATTTCTCCCAAATATATCACATCTTCTCCAAGAAATACCAGCTTTCCCCCTTCAAATAGGACCTTTTCTCCCACAAATACCAGCCTTCTCCCCCCAAATAGGACAGTTTCTTCCAGAAATGCCACATTTCTCCCAAACATATCACATCTTCTCCAAGAAATACCAGGTTTCCCCCTTCAATTAGGACCTTTTCTCCATGAAATACCTCTTTTATCCCCAAAAGTGGACAGTTTCTTCCAGAAAGGCCACATTTCTCCCAAATATATATCATCTTCATCCAAGAAATGCCAGGTTTCCCCCTTCAAATAGGACCTTTTCAACCACTAATACCTCTTTTATCCCCAAAAGAGGACAGTTTCTTCCTGACATGCCACATTTCTCCCAAATATATCACATCTTCTCCAAGAAATGCCAGGATTCCTCCTGAAATAGGACCTTCTCACCCAAAACTACCAGCCTTCTCCCCCCAAATTGGACATTTTCTTCCAGAAAGGCCACATTTCTCCCAAATATATCACAACTCCTCCAAGAAATACCAGGTTTCCTCCTGAAATAGGACCTTCTCTCCGAAAACTACCAGCCTTCTCCCCCCAAATTGGACATTTTCTTCCAGAAAGGCCACATTTCTCCCAAATAGATCACATCTTCTCCAAGAAATACCAGGTTTCCCCCTTCATATACGACCTTTTCACCCACAAATACCTCTTTTATCCCCAAAAGAGGACAGTTTCTTCCAGAAAGGCCACATTTCACCCAAATATATCACGTCTTCACCAAGAAATACCACGTTTCCCCCTTCAAATAGGACCTTTTCACCCACAAATACCTCTTTTATCCCCAAAATAGGACAGTTTCTTCCAGACATGCCACATTTCTCCCAAATATATCACATCTTCTCCAAGAAATACCAGGTTTCCCCCTTCAAATAGGACCTTATCACCCACAAATACCACTTTTATCCCCAAAATAGGACAGTTTCTGCCAGAAAGGCCACATTTCTCCCAAACATATCACATCTTCTCCAAGAAATACCAGGTTTCCCCCTGGAAATAGGACCTTTTCACCCACAAATACCTCTTTTATCCCCAAAATAGGACAGTTTCTTCCAGACATGCCACATTTCTCCCAAATATATCACATCTCCTTCAAGAAATACCAGCTTTCCCCCTTCAAATAGGACCTTTTCAACCACAAATACCTGTTTTATCCCCAAAACAGGACACTTTCTTCCAGACATGCCACATTTCTCCCAAATATATCACATCTTCTCCAAGAAATACCAGCTTTCCCCCTTCATATAGGACCTTTTCACCCACAAATACCTGTTTTATCCCCAAAATAGGACAGTTTCTTCCAGAAAGGCCATATTTCTCCCAAATATATCACATCTTCTCCAAGAAATACCAGCTTTCCCCCTTCAAATAGGAACTTTTCACCCTCAAATACCTGTTTTATCCCCAAAAGAGGACAGTTTCTTCCAGAAATGCCACATTACTCCCAAATAGATCACATCTTCTCCAAGAAATACCAGGGTTCCCCCTTCAAATAGGACCTTTTCACCCACAAATACCTCTTTTATCCCCAAAAGAGGACAGTTTCTTCCAGACATGCCACATTTCTCCCAAATATATCACATCTTCTCCAAGAAATACCAGCTTTCCCCCTTCAAATAGGACCTTTTCACCCACAAATACCTGTTTCATCCCCAAAAGAGGACAGTTTCTTCCAGAAATGCCTGATTTCTCCCAAATATATCACATCTTCTCCAAGAAATAACAGGTTTCCCCCTTCTAATACAACGTTTTCACCCACAAATACCTCTTTTATCCCCAAAAGAGGACAGTTTCTTCCAGAAATGCCACATTTCTCCCAAATATACATCATCTTCTCCAAGAAATAACAGGTTTCCCCCTTCAAATAGGACCTTTTCAACCACAAACACATCTTTTATCCCCAAAAGCAGACAGTTTCTTCCAGAAAGGCCACATTTCTCCCAAATATATCACATCTTCTCCAAGAAATACCAGGTTTCCCCCTTCAAATAGGACCTTATCACCCACAAATACCTCTTTTATCCCCAAAAGAGGACAGTTTCTTCCAGAAATGCCACATTTCTCCCAAACATATCACATCTTCTCCAAGAAATACCACGTTTCCCCCTTCAAATAGGACCTTTTCACCCACAAAAAATTGTTTTATCCCCAAAAGAGGACAGTTTCTTCCAGAAAAGCCACATTTCTCACAAATATATCACATCTTCTCCAAGAAATAACAGGTTTTCCCCTTCTAATACAACGTTTTCACCCACAAATACCTCTTTTATCCCCAAAAGAGGACAGTTTCTTCCAGACATGCCACAATTCTCCCAAATAGATCACATCTACTCCAAGAAATACCAGGTTTCCCCCTTAAAATAGGAACTTTTCACCCACAAATACCTCTTTTATCCCCAAAAGAGGACAGTTTCTTCCAGAAATGGCACATTTCTCCCAAATATATCACATCTTCACCAAGTAATGCCACGTTTCCCCCTTCAAATAGTACCTTTTCACCCACAAATACCTCTTTTATCCCCAAAAGAGGACAGTCTCTTCCTGACATGCCACATTTCTCTTAAACATATCACATCTTCTCATAGAGTTACCAGCTTTCCCCCTTCAAATAGGACCTTTTCACCCACAAATACCTGCTTTATCCCCAAAAGAGGACAGTTTCTTCCAGAAAGGCCACATTTCTCCCAAATATATCACATCTTCTCATAGAATTACCAGCTTTCCACCTTCAAATAGGACCTTATCACCCACAAAAAATTCTTTTATCCCCAAAAGAGGACAGTTTCTTCCAGAAATGCCTGATTTCTCCCAAATATATCACATCTTCTCCAAGAAATACCAGGATTCCCCCTTCAAATACGACCTTTTCACCCACAAATACCTCTTTTATCCCTCAAATAGGACAGTTTCTTCCAGACATGCCACATTTCTCCCAAATAGATCACATCTTCTCCAAGAAATACCAGGATTCCTCCTGAAAGAGGACCTTTTCTCCCTCAAATACCAGCCTTCTCCCCCCAAATTGGACAGTTTCTTCCAGAAATGCCAGATGTCTCCCAAATATATCACATCTTCTCCAAGAAATACCAGGTTTCCCCCTTCAAATAGGACCTTTTCACCCACAAATACCTCTTTTATCCCCAAAATAGGACAGTTTCTTCCAGACATGCCACATTTCTCCCAAATAGATCACATCTTCTCCAAGAAATACCAGGTTTCCCCCTTCAAATAGGACCTTATCACCCACAAATACCACTTTTATCCCCAAAATAGGACAGTTTCTGCCAGAAAGGCCACATTTCTCACAAACATATCACATCTTCTCCAAGAAATACCACGTTTCCCCCTTCAAATAGGACCTTTTCACCCACAAAAAATTCTTTTATCCCCAAAATAGGACAGTTTCTTCCAGAAATGCCACATTTCTCCCAAATATATATCATCTTCTCCAAGAAATACCAGCTTTCCCCCTGGAAATAGGACCTTTTCACCCACAAATACCTCTTTTATCCCCAAAATAGGACAGTTTCTTCCAGAAATGCCACATTTCTCCCAAATATATCACATCTTCTCCAAGAAATACCAGCTTTCCCCCTTCGAATAGGACCTTTTCACCCACAAATACCAGCCTTCTCCCCCCAAATAGGACAGTTTCTTCCAGAAATGCCTGATTTCTCCCAAATATATATCATCTTCTCCAAGAAATACCAGGTTTCCCCCTTCAAATAGGACCTTTTCACCCACAAATACCTGTTTTATCCCCAAAAGAGGACAGTTTCTTCCAGAAATGCCATATTTCTCCCAAACATATCACATCTTCTCCAAGAAATACCAGGTTTCCCCCTGGAAATAGGACCTTTTCACCCACAAATACCTCTTTTATCCCCAAAAGAGGACAGTTTCTTCCAGACATGCCACATTTCTCCCAAATACATCACATCTCCTTCAAGAAATACCAGCTTTCCACCTTCAAATAGGACCTTTTCAACCACAAATACCTCTTTTATCCCCAAAACAGGACACTTTCTTCCAGACATGCCGCATTTCTCCTAAATAGATCACATCTTCTCCAAGAAATAAAAGCTTTCCCCCTTTATATAGGACCTTTTCACCCACAAATACCTCTTTTATCCCCAAAAGAGGACAGTTTCTTCCAGACATGCCACATTTCTTCCAAATATATCACATCTCCTCCAAGAAATACCAGCTTTCCCCATTCAATTAGGACCTTTTCACCCACAAATACCTCTTTTATCCCACAAATAGGACAGTTTCTTCCAGAAATGCCACATTTCTCCCAAACATATCACATCTCCTCCAAGAAATACCAGGATTTCTCCTGAAATAGGAACTTTTCTCCCACAAATACCACCCTTCTCCCCCCGAATAGGACATTTTCTTCCAGACATGCCACATTTCTCCCAAATATATCACATCTTCTCCAAGAAATACCAGGGTTCCCCCTGGAAATAGGACCATTTCACCCACAAATACCTGTTCTATCCCCATAAGAGGACAGTTTCTTCCAGAAATGCCACATTTCTCCCAAATATATCACATCTTCTCCAAGAAATACCACGTTTTCCCCTTCAAATAGGACCTTTTCCCCAAAAAAAGCTCTTTTATCCCCAAAAGAGGACAGTTTCTTCCAGGAATGCCAGATTTCTCACAAATATATCACATCTTCTCCAAGAAATACCACGTTTCCCCCTTCAAATAGGACCTTTTCACCCACAAATACCTCTTTTATCCCCAAAAGAGGACAGTTTCTTCCAGACATGCCACATTTCTCCCAAATATATCACATCTCCTTCAAGAAATACCAGGTTTCCCCCTTCAAATAGGACCTTTTCCCAAAAAAAACCTCTTTTATCCCCAAAAGAGGACAGTTTCTTCCAGAAAGGCCACATTTCTCCCAAACATATCACATCTTCTCCAAGAAATACCAGGTTTCCCCCTTCAAATAGGACCTTATCACCCACAAAAAATTCTTTTATCCCCAAAAGAGGACAGTTTCTTCCAGAAATGCCTGATTTCTCCCAAATATATCACATCTTCTCCAAGAAATACCAGCTTTCCCCCTTCAAATACGACCTTTTCACCCACAAATACCTCTTTTATCCCTCAAATAGGACAGTTTCTTCCTGACATGCCACATTTCTCCCAAATACATCACATCTTCTCCAAGAAATACCAGGATTCCTCCTGAAAGAGGACCTTTTCTCCCTCAAATACCAGCCTTCTCCCCCCAAATACGACAGTTTCTTCCAGAAATGCCAGATGTCTCCCAAATATATCACATCTTCTCCAAGAAATACCAGGTTTTCCCCTGGAAGTAGGACCTTTTCACCCACAAATACCTGTTTTATCCCCAAAATAGGACAGTTTCTTCCAGAAATGCCATATTTCTCCCAAACATATCACATCTTCTCCAAGAAATACCAGGTTTCCCCCTTCAAATAGGACCTTTTCACCCACAAATACCTCTTTTATCCCCAAAAGAGGACAGTTTCTTCCAGGAATGCCAGATTTCTCCCAAATATATCACATCTCCTCCAAGAAATACCAGGTTTCCCGCTTCAAATAGGACCTTATCACCCACAAATACCACTTTTATCCCCAAAATAGAACAGTTTCTGCCAGAAAGGCCACATTTCTCCCAAACATATCACATCTTCTCCAAGAGATACCACGTTTCCCCCTTCAAATAGGACCTTTTCACCCAAAAAAATTCTTTTACCCCCAAAATTCGACAGTTTCTTCCAGAAATGCCACATTTCTCCCAAATATATCACATCTTCTCCAAGAAATACCAGCTTTCCCCCTGGAAATAGGACCTTTTCACCCACAAATACCTCTTTATCCCCAAAATAGGACAGTTTCTTCCAGACATGCCACATTTCTCCCAAATATATCACATCTTCTCCAAGAAATACCAGCTTTCCCCCTTCAAATAGGACCTTTTCTCCCACAAATACCAGCCTTCTCCCCCCAAATAGGACAGTTTCTTCCAGAAATGCCACATTTCTCCCAAACATATCACATCTTCTCCAAGAAATACCAGGTTTCCCCCTTCAATTAGGACCTTTTCTCCATGAAATACCTCTTTTATCCCCAAAAGTGGACAGTTTCTTCCAGAAAGGCCACATTTCTCCC
The DNA here is from genome assembly GCA_030408155.1 of Lophura swinhoii. Classification (NCBI taxonomy): domain Eukaryota; kingdom Metazoa; phylum Chordata; class Aves; order Galliformes; family Phasianidae; genus Lophura; species Lophura swinhoii. The sequence goes on from CM059457.1 coordinate 1,055,187, forward strand.
AAATATATATCATCTTCTCCAAGAAATACCAGGTTTCCCCCTTCAATTAGGACCTTTTCTCCATGAAATACCTCTTGTATCCCCAGAAGTGGACAGATTCTTCCAGAAAGGCCACATTTCTCCCAAATATATATCATCTTCTCCAAGAAATACCAGGTTTCCCCCTTCAAATAGGACCTTTTCAACCACTAATACCTCTTTTATCCCTAAAAGAGGACAGTTTCTTCCAGAAATGCCACATTTCTCCCAAATAGATCACATCTTCTCCAAGAAATGCCAGGATTCCTCCTGAAATAGGACCTTCTCACCCAAAAATACCACCCTTCTCCCCCCGAATAAGACATTTTCTTCCAGACAAGCCACATTTCTCCCAAATATATCACATCTTCTCCAAGAAATACCAGGGTTCCCCCTGGAAATAGGACCTTTTCACCCACAAATACCTGTTCTATCCCCATAAGAGGACAGTTTCTTCCAGAAATGCCACATTTCTCCCAAATATATCACATCTTCTCCAAAAAATACCACGTTTCCCCCTTCAAATAGGACCTTTTCCCCAAAAGAACCTCTTTTATCCCCAAAAGAGGACAGTTTCTTCCAGGAATGCCACATTTCTCCCAAATAGATCACATCTTCTCCAAGAAATACCACGTTTCCCCCTTCAAATAGGACCTTCTCACCCACAAATACCTCTTTTATCCCCAAAATAGGACAGTTTTTTCCAGACATGCCACATTTCTCCCAAATATATCACATCTTCTCCAAGAAATACCAGGGTTCCCCCTTCAAATAGGAACTTTTCTCCCACAAATACCTCTTTTATCCCCAAAAGAGGACAGTTTCTTCCAGAAATGCCACATTTCTCCCAAATATATCACAACTCCTCCAAGAAATACCAGGTTTCCCCCTTGAATTAGGACCTTTTCTCCATGAAATACCTCTTTTATCCCCAGAAGTGGACAGATTCTTCCAGAAAGGCCACATTTCTCCCAAGTATATATCATCTTCTCCAAGAAATACCAGGTTTCCCCCTTCAAATAGGACCTTTTCAACCACTAATACCTCTTTTATCCCCAAAAGAGGACAGTTTCTTCCAGAAAGGCCACATTTCTCCCAAATATATCACATCTTCTCCAAGAAATGCCAGGATTCCTCCAGAAATAGGACCTTTTCACCCACAAATACCTCTTTTATCCCCAAAATAGGACAGTTTCTTCCAGAAATGCCAGATTTCTCCCAAATATATCACATCTTCTCCAAGAAATACCAGGTTTCCCCCTTCAAATAGGACCTTTTCACCCACAAATACCTCTTTTATCCCTCAAATAGGACAGTTTCTTCCAGAAATGCCAGATTTCTCCCAAATAGATCACATCTTCTCCAAGAAATACCAGGTTTCCCCCTTCAAATAGGACCTTTTCACCCACAAATACCTCTTTTATCCCCCAAAAGAGGACAGTTTCTTCCAGAAATGCTAGATTTCTCCCAAGTATGTCACATCTTCTCCAAGAAATACCAGGTTTCCCCCTTCAAATAGGACCTTTTCACCCACAAATACCTGTTTTGTCCCCAAAAGAGGACAGTTTCTTCCAGAAAGGCCATATTTCTCCCAAACATATCACATCTTCTCCAAGAAATACCACGTTTCCCCCTTCAAATAGGACCTATTCACCCACAAATACCTCTTTTATCCCCAAAAGAGGACAGTTTCTTCCAGAAAGGCCACATTTCTCCCAAACATATCACATCTTCTCCAAGAAATACCAGCTTTCCCCCTTCAAATAGGACCTTTTCACCCACAAATACCTGTTCTATCCCCAAAAGAGGACAGTTTCTTCCAGAAATGCCACGTTTCTCCCAAACATATCACATCTCCTCCAAGAAATACCAGGATTCCTCCTGAAATAGGAACTTTTCTCCCACAAATACCACCCTTCTCCCCCCGAAATACGACAGTTTCTTCCAGACATGCCACATTTCTCCCAAATATATCACATCTTCTCCAAGAAATACCAGGTTTTCCCCAGGAAATAGGACCTTTTCACCCACAAATACCTGTTCTATCCCCATAAGAGGACAGTTTCTTCCAGACATGCCACATTTCTCCCAAATATATCACATCTTCTCCAAGAAATACCACGTTTCCCCCTTCAAATAGGACCTTTTCCCCAAAAAAAACCTCTTTTATCCCCAAAAGAGGACAGTTTCTTCCAGGAATGCCAGATTTCTCCCAAATATATCACATCTTCTCCAAGAAATACCACGTTTCCCCCTTCAAATAGGACCTTTTCACCCACAAATACCTCTTTTATCCCCAAAAGAGGACAGTTTCTTCCAGAAATGACACATTTCTCCCAAATATATCACAACTCCTCCAAGAACTACCAGGTTTCCCCCTTCAATTAGGACCTTTTCTCCATGAAATACCTCTTGTATCCCCAGAAGTGGACAGATTCTTCCAGAAAGGCCACATTTCTCCCAAATATATATCATCTTCTCCAAGAAATACCAGGTTTCCCCCTTCAAATAGGACCTTTTCAACCACTAATACCTCTTTTATCCCTAAAAGAGGACAGTTTCTTCCAGAAATGCCACATTTCTCCCAAATAGATCACATCTTCTCCAAGAAATGCCAGGATTCCTCCTGAAATAGAACCTTCTCACCCAAAACTACCAGCCTTCTCCCCCCAAATTGGACTTTTTCTTCCAGAAAGGCCAGATTTCTCCCAAATATATCACATCTTCTCCAAGAAATACCAGGATTCCTCCTGAAATAGGACCTTCTCACCGAAAACTACCAGCCTTCTCCCCCCAAATTGGACATTTTCTTCCAGAAAGGCCACATTTCTCCCAAATAGATCACATCTTCTCCAAGAAATACCTGCTTTCCCCCTTCAAATAGGACCTTTTCTCCCACAAATACCTGTTTTATCCCCCAAATAGGACAGTTTCTGCCAGACATGCCACATTTCTCCCAAATATATCACATCTTCTCCAAGAAATACCAGCTTTCCCCCTTCAAATAGGACCTTATCACCCACAAATACCTCTTTTATCCCCAAAATAGGACAGTTTCTTCCAGAAAGGCCACATTTCTCCCAAATAGATCACATCTTCTCCAAGAAATACCAGGGTTCCCCCTTCAAATAGGACCTTATCACCCACTAATACCTCTTTTATCCCCAAAATAGGAAATATTCTTCCAGAAATGCCATATTTCTCCCAAACATATCACATCTTCTCCAAGAAATACCACGTTTCCCCCTTCAAATAGGACCTTTTCACCCACAAATACCTCTTTTATCCCCAAAAGAGGACAGTTTCTTCCTGACATGCCACATTTCTCCCAAATATATCACATCTCCTCCAAGAAATACCAGGTTTCCCGCTTCAAATAGGACCTTATCACCCACAAATACCACTTTTATCCCCAAAATAGAACAGTTTCTGCCAGAAAGGCCACATTTCTCCCAAACATATCACATCTTCTCCAAGAGATACCACGTTTCCCCCTTCAAATAGGACCTTTTCACCCACAAAAAATTCTTTTACCCCCAAAATTCGACAGTTTCTTCCAGAAATGCCACATTTCTCCCAAATATATCACATCTTCTCCAAGAAATACCAGCTTTCCCCCTGGAAATAGGACCTTTTCACCCACAAATACCTCTTTATCCCTCAAATAGGACAGTTTCTTCCAGACATGCCACATTTCTCCCAAATATATCACATCTTCTCCAAGAAATACCAGCTTTCCCCCTTCAAATAGGACCTTTTCTCCCACAAATACCAGCCTTCTCCCCCCAAATAGGACAGTTTCTTCCAGAAATGCCACATTTCTCCCAAACATATCACATCTTCTCCAAGAAATACCAGGTTTCCCCCTTCAATTAGGACCTTTTCTCCATGAAATACCTCTTTTATCCCCAAAAGTGGACAGTTTCTTCCAGAAAGGCCACATTTCTCCCAAATATATATCATCTTCATCCAAGAAATGCCAGGTTTCCCCCTTCAAATAGGACCTTTTCAACCACTAATACCTCTTTTATCCCCAAAAGAGGACAGTTTCTTCCTGACATGCCACATTTCTCCCAAATATATCACATCTTCTCCAAGAAATGCCAGGATTCCTCCTGAAATAGGACCTTCTCACCCAAAACTACCAGCCTTCTCCCCCCAAATTGGACATTTTCTTCCAGAAAGGCCACATTTCTCCCAAATATATCACAACTCCTCCAAGAAATACCAGGTTTCCTCCTGAAATAGGACCTTCTCTCCGAAAACTACCAGCCTTCTCCCCCCAAATTGGACATTTTCTTCCAGAAAGGCCACATTTCTCCCAAATAGATCACATCTTCTCCAAGAAATACCAGGTTTCCCCCTTCATATACGACCTTTTCATCCACAAATACCTCTTTTATCCCCAAAAGAGGACAGTTTCTTCCAGAAAGGCCACATTTCACCCAAATATATCACGTCTTCACCAAGAAATACCACGTTTCCCCCTTCAAATAGGACCTTTTCACCCACAAATACCTCTTTTATCCCCAAAATAGGACAGTTTCTTCCAGACATGCCACATTTCTCCCAAATATATCACATCTTCTCCAAGAAATACCAGGTTTCCCCCTTCAAATAGGACCTTATCACCCACAAATACCACTTTTATCCCCAAAATAGGACAGTTTCTGCCAGAAAGGCCACATTTCTCCCAAACATATCACATCTTCTCCAAGAAATACCAGGTTTCCCCCTGGAAATAGGACCTTTTCACCCACAAATACCTCTTTTATCCCCAAAATAGGACAGTTTCTTCCAGACATGCCACATTTCTCCCAAATATATCACATCTCCTTCAAGAAATACCAGCTTTCCCCCTTCAAATAGGACCTTTTCAACCACAAATACCTGTTTTATCCCCAAAACAGGACACTTTCTTCCAGACATGCCACATTTCTCCCAAATATATCACATCTTCTCCAAGAAATACCAGCTTTCCCCCTTCATATAGGACCTTTTCACCCACAAATACCTGTTTTATCCCCAAAATAGGACAGTTTCTTCCAGACATGCCACATTTCTCCCAAATATATCACATCTTCTCCAAGAAATACCAGCTTTCCCCCTTCAAATAGGAACTTTTCACCCTCAAATACCTGTTTTATCCCCAAAAGAGGACAGTTTCTTCCAGAAATGCCATATTTCTCCCAAACATATCACATCTTCTTCAAGAAATACCACGTTTCCCCCTTCAAAAAGGACCTTTTCACCCACAAATACCTCTTTTATCCCCAAAAGAGGACAGTTTCTTCCAGAAATGCCACATATCTCCCAAACATATCACATCCCCTCCAAGAAATACCAGGATTCCTCCTGAAATAGGAACTTTTCTCCCACAAATACCACCCTTCTCCCCCCGAATAAGACATTTTCTTCCAGACATGCCACATTTCTCCCAAATATATCACATCTTCTCCAAGAAATACCAGGGTTCCCCCTGGAAATAGGACCTTTTCACCCACAAATACCTGTTCTATCCCCATAAGAGGACAGTTTCTTCCAGAAAGGCCAGATTTCTCCCAAATATATCACATCTTCTCCAAAAAATACCACGTTTCCCCCTTCAAATAGGACCTTTTCCCTAAAAAAACCTCTTTTATCCCCAAAAGAGGACAGTTTCTTCAAGGAATGCCACATTTCTCCCAAATAGATCACATCTTCTCCAAGAAATACCACGTTTCCCCCTTCAAATAGGACCTTCTCACCCACAAATACCTCTTTTATCCCCAAAATAGGACAGTTTTTTCCAGACATGCCACATTTCTCCCAAATATATCACATCTTCTCCAAGAAATACCAGGGTTCCCCCTTCAAATAGGAACTTTTCTCCCACAAATACCTCTTTTATCCCCAAAAGAGGACAGTTTCTTCCAGAAATGCCACATTTCTCCCAAATATATCACAACTCCTCCAAGAAATACCAGGTTTCCCCCTTGAATTAGGACCTTTTCTCCATGAAATACCTCTTTTATCCCCAGAAGTGGACAGATTCTTCCAGAAAGGCCACATTTCTCCCAAGTATATATCATCTTCTCCAAGAAATACCAGGTTTCCCCCTTCAAATAGGACCTTTTCAACCACTAATACCTCTTTTATCCCCAAAAGAGGACAGTTTCTTCCAGAAAGGCCACATTTCTCCCAAATATATCACATCTTCTCCAAGAAATGCCAGGATTCCTCCAGAAATAGGACCTTTTCACCCACAAATACCTCTTTTATCCCCAAAATAGGACAGTTTCTTCCAGAAAGGCCACATTTCTCCCAAATAGATCATATCTTCTCCAAGAAATACCACGTTTCCCCCTTCAAATAGGACCTTTTCACCCACAAATACCACTTTTATCCCCAAAATAGGACAGTTTCTGCCAGAAAGGCCACATTTCTCCCAAACATATCACATCTTCTCCAAGAAATACCAGCTTTCCCCCTTCAAATAGGACCTTTTCACCCACAAATACCTCTTTTATCCCCAAAAGAGGACAGTTTCTTCCTGACATGCCACATTTCTCCCAAATATATCAAATCTTCTCCAAGAAATACCAGCTTTCCCCATTCAAATAGGACCTATTCACCCACAAATACCTCTTTTATCCCCAAAAGAGGACAGTTTCTTCCAGACATGCCAGATTTCTCCCAAACATATCACATCTTCTCCAAGAAATACCAGCTTTCCCCCTTCAAATAGGACCTTTTCACCCACAAATACCTGTTCTATCCCCAAAAGAGGACAGTTTCTTCCAGAAATGCCACGTTTCTCCCAAACATATCACATCTCCTCCAAGAAATACCAGGATTCCTCCTGAAATAGGAACTTTTCTCCCACAAATACCACCCTTCTCCCCCCGAAATAGGACAGTTTCTTCCAGACATGCCACATTTCTCCCAAATATATCACATCTTCTCCAAGAAATACCAGGTTTTCCCCAGGAAATAGGACCTTTTCACCCACAAATACCTGTTCTATCCCCATAAGAGGACAGTTTCTTCCAGACATGCCACATTTCTCCCAAATATATCACATCTTCTCCAAGAAATACCACGTTTCCCCCTTCAAATAGGACCTTTTCCCCAAAAAAAACCTCTTTTATCCCCAAAAGAGGACAGTTTCTTCCAGGAATGCCAGATTTCTCCCAAATATATCACATCTTCTCCAAGAAATACCACGTTTCCCCCTTCAAATAGGACCTTTTCACCCACAAATACCTCTTTTATCCCCAAAAGAGGACAGTTTCTTCCAGAAATGACACATTTCTCCCAAATATATCACAACTCCTCCAAGAACTACCAGGTTTCCCCCTTCAATTAGGACCTTTTCTCCATGAAATACCTCTTGTATCCCCAGAAGTGGACAGATTCTTCCAGAAAGGCCACATTTCTCCCAAATATATATCATCTTCTCCAAGAAATACCAGGTTTCCCCCTTCAAATAGGACCTTTTCAACCACTAATACCTCTTTTATCCCTAAAAGAGGACAGTTTCTTCCAGAAATGCCACATTTCTCCCAAATAGATCACATCTTCTCCAAGAAATGCCAGGATTCCTCCTGAAATAGGACCTTCTCACCCAAAACTACCAGCCTTCTCCCCCCAAATTGGACTTTTTCTTCCAGAAAGGCCAGATTTCTCCCAAATATATCACATCTTCTCCAAGAAATACCAGGATTCCTCCTGAAATAGGACCTTCTCACCGAAAACTACCAGCCTTCTCCCCCCAAATTGGACATTTTCTTCCAGAAAGGCCACATTTCTCCCAAATAGATCACATCTTCTCCAAGAAATACCTGCTTTCCCCCTTCAAATAGGACCTTTTCTCCCACAAATACCTGTTTTATCCCCCAAATAGGACAGTTTCTGCCAGACATGCCACATTTCTCCCAAATATATCACATCTTCTCCAAGAAATACCAGCTTTCCCCCTTCAAATAGGACCTTATCACCCACAAGTACCTCTTTTATCCCCAAAATAGGACAGTTTCTTCCAGAAAGGCCACATTTCTCCCAAATAGATCACATCTTCTCCAAGAAATACCAGGGTTCCCCCTTCAAATAGGACCTTATCACCCACTAATACCTCTTTTATCCCTCAAATAGGACAGTTTCTTCCAGAAATGCCATATTTCTCCCAAACATATCACATCTTCTCCAAGAAATACCACGTTTCCCCCTTCAAATAGGACCTTTTCACCCACAAATACCTCTTTTATCCCCAAAAGAGGACAGTTTCTTCCTGACATGCCACATTTCTCCCAAATATATCACATCTCCTCCAAGAAATACCAGGTTTCCCGCTTCAAATAGGACCTTATCACCCACAAATACCACTTTTATCCCCAAAATAGAACAGTTTCTGCCAGAAAGGCCACATTTCTCCCAAACATATCACATCTTCTCCAAGAGATACCACGTTTCCCCCTTCAAATAGGACCTTTTCACCCACAAAAAATTCTTTTACCCCCAAAATTCGACAGTTTCTTCCAGAAATGCCACATTTCTCCCAAATATATCACATCTTCTCCAAGAAATACCAGCTTTCCCCCTGGAAATAGGACCTTTTCACCCACAAATACCTCTTTATCCCTCAAATAGGACAGTTTCTTCCAGACATGCCACATTTCTCCCAAATATATCACATCTTCTCCAAGAAATACCAGCTTTCCCCCTTCAAATAGGACCTTTTCTCCCACAAATACCAGCCTTCTCCCCCCAAATAGGACAGTTTCTTCCAGAAATGCCACATTTCTCCCAAACATATCACATCTTCTCCAAGAAATACCAGGTTTCCCCCTTCAATTAGGACCTTTTCTCCATGAAATACCTCTTTTATCCCCAAAAGTGGACAGTTTCTTCCAGAAAGGCCACATTTCTCCCAAATATATATCATCTTCATCCAAGAAATGCCAGGTTTCCCCCTTCAAATAGGACCTTTTCAACCACTAATACCTCTTTTATCCCCAAAAGAGGACAGTTTCTTCCTGACATGCCACATTTCTCCCAAATATATCACATCTTCTCCAAGAAATGCCAGGATTCCTCCTGAAATAGGACCTTCTCACCCAAAACTACCAGCCTTCTCCCCCCAAATTGGACATTTTCTTCCAGAAAGGCCACATTTCTCCCAAATATATCACAACTCCTCCAAGAAATACCAGGTTTCCTCCTGAAATAGGACCTTCTCTCCGAAAACTACCAGCCTTCTCCCCCCAAATTGGACATTTTCTTCCAGAAAGGCCACATTTCTCCCAAATAGATCACATCTTCTCCAAGAAATACCAGGTTTCCCCCTTCATATACGACCTTTTCACCCACAAATACCTCTTTTATCCCCAAAAGAGGACAGTTTCTTCCAGAAAGGCCACATTTCACCCAAATATATCACGTCTTCACCAAGAAATACCACGTTTCCCCCTTCAAATAGGACCTTTTCACCCACAAATACCTCTTTTATCCCCAAAATAGGACAGTTTCTTCCAGACATGCCACATTTCTCCCAAATATATCACATCTTCTCCAAGAAATACCAGGTTTCCCCCTTCAAATAGGACCTTATCACCCACAAATACCACTTTTATCCCCAAAATAGGACAGTTTCTGCCAGAAAGGCCACATTTCTCCCAAACATATCACATCTTCTCCAAGAAATACCAGGTTTCCCCCTGGAAATAGGACCTTTTCACCCACAAATACCTCTTTTATCCCCAAAATAGGACAGTTTCTTCCAGACATGCCACATTTCTCCCAAATATATCACATCTCCTTCAAGAAATACCAGCTTTCCCCCTTCAAATAGGACCTTTTCAACCACAAATACCTGTTTTATCCCCAAAACAGGACACTTTCTTCCAGACATGCCACATTTCTCCCAAATATATCACATCTTCTCCAAGAAATACCAGCTTTCCCCCTTCATATAGGACCTTTTCACCCACAAATACCTGTTTTATCCCCAAAATAGGACAGTTTCTTCCAGAAAGGCCACATTTCTCCCAAATATATCACATCTTCTCCAAGAAATACCAGCTTTCCCCCTTCAAATAGGAACTTTTCACCCACAAATACCTGTTTTATCCCCAAAAGAGGACAGTTTCTTCCAGAAATGCCATATTTCTCCCAAACATATCACATCTTCTCCAAGAAATACCAGGTTTCCCCCTTCAAAAAGGACCTTTTCACCCACAAATACCTCTTTTATCCCCAAAAGAGGACAGTTTCTTCCAGAAATGCCACATATCTCCCAAACATATCACATCCCCTCCAAGAAATACCAGGATTCCTCCTGAAATAGGAACTTTTCTCCCACAAATACCACCCTTCTCCCCCCGAATAAGACATTTTCTTCCAGACATGCCACATTTCTCCCAAATATATCACATCTTCTCCAAGAAATACCAGGGTTCCCCCTGGAAATAGGACCTTTTCACCCACAAATACCTGTTCTATCCCCATAAGAGGACAGTTTCTTCCAGAAAGGCCAGATTTCTCCCAAATATATCACATCTTCTCCAAAAAATACCACGTTTACCCCTTCAAATAGGACCTTTTCCCCAAAAAAACCTCTTTTATCCCCAAAAGAGGACAGTTTCTTCCAGGAATGCCACATTTCTCCCAAATAGATCACATCTTCTCCAAGAAATACCACGTTTCCCCCTTCAAATAGGACCTTCTCACCCACAAATACCTCTTTTATCCCCAAAATAGGACAGTTTTTTCCAGACATGCCACATTTCTCCCAAATATATCACATCTTCTCCAAGAAATACCAGGGTTCCCCCTTCAAATAGGAACTTTTCTCCCGCAAATACCTCTTTTATCCCCAAAAGAGGACAGTTTCTTCCAGGAATGCCACATTTCTCCCAAATATATCACAACTCCTCCAAGAAATACCAGGTTTCCCCCTTGAATTAGGACCTTTTCTCCATGAAATACCTCTTTTATCCCCAGAAGTGGACAGATTCTTCCAGAAAGGCCACATTTCTCCCAAGTATATATCATCTTCTCCAAGAAATACCAGGTTTCCCCCTTCAAATAGGACCTTTTCAACCACTAATACCTCTTTTATCCCCAAAAGAGGACAGTTTCTTCCAGAAAGGCCACATTTCTCCCAAATATATCACATCTTCTCCAAGAAATGCCAGGATTCCTCCAGAAATAGGACCTTTTCACCCACAAATACCTCTTTTATCCCCAAAATAGGACAGTTTCTTCCAGAAAGGCCAGATTTCTCCCAAATAGATCACATCTTCTCCAAGAAATACCAGCTTTCCCCCTTCAAATAGGACCTTTTCACCCACAAATACCTCTTTTATCCCCAAAAGAGGACAGTTTCTTCCTGACATGCCACATTTCTCCCAAATATATCAAATCTTCTCCAAGAAATACCAGCTTTCCCCATTCAAATAGGACCTATTCACCCACAAATACCTCTTTTATCCCCAAAAGAGGACAGTTTCTTCCAGAAAGGCCACATTTCTCCCAAACATATCACATCTTCTCCAAGAAATACCAGCTTTCCCCCTTCAAATAGGACCTTTTCACCCACAAATACCTGTTCTATCCCCAAAAGAGGACAGTTTCTTCCAGAAATGCCACGTTTCTCCCAAACATATCACATCTCCTCCAAGAAATACCAGGATTCCTCCTGAAATAGGAACTTTTCTCCCACAAATACCACCCTTCTCCCCCCGAAATAGGACAGTTTCTTCCAGACATGCCACATTTCTCCCAAATATATCACATCTTCTCCAAGAAATACCAGGTTTTCCCCAGGAAATAGGACCTTTTCACCCACAAATACCTGTTCTATCCCCATAAGAGGACAGTTTCTTCCAGACATGCCACATTTCTCCCAAATATATCACATCTTCTCCAAGAAATACCACGTTTCCCCCTTCAAATAGGACCTTTTCCCCAAAAAAAACCTCTTTTATCCCCAAAAGAGGACAGTTTCTTCCAGGAATGCCAGATTTCTCCCAAATATATCACATCTTCTCCAAGAAATACCACGTTTCCCCCTTCAAATAGGACCTTTTCACCCACAAATACCTCTTTTATCCCCAAAAGAGGACAGTTTCTTCCAGAAATGACACATTTCTCCCAAATATATCACAACTCCTCCAAGAACTACCAGGTTTCCCCCTTCAATTAGGACCTTTTCTCCATGAAATACCTCTTGTATCCCCAGAAGTGGACAGATTCTTCCAGAAAGGCCACATTTCTCCCAAATATATATCATCTTCTCCAAGAAATACCAGGTTTCCCCCTTCAAATAGGACCTTTTCAACCACTAATACCTCTTTTATCCCTAAAAGAGGACAGTTTCTTCCAGAAATGCCACATTTCTCCCAAATAGATCACATCTTCTCCAAGAAATGCCAGGATTCCTCCTGAAATAGGACCTTCTCACCCAAAACTACCAGCCTTCTCCCCCCAAATTGGACTTTTTCTTCCAGAAAGGCCAGATTTCTCCCAAATATATCACATCTTCTCCAAGAAATACCAGGATTCCTCCTGAAATAGGACCTTCTCACCGAAAACTACCAGCCTTCTCCCCCCAAATTGGACATTTTCTTCCAGAAAGGCCACATTTCTCCCAAATAGATCACATCTTCTCCAAGAAATACCTGCTTTCCCCCTTCAAATAGGACCTTTTCTCCCACAAATACCTGTTTTATCCCCCAAATAGGACAGTTTCTGCCAGACATGCCACATTTCTCCCAAATATATCACATCTTCTCCAAGAAATACCAGCTTTCCCCCTTCAAATAGGACCTTATCACCCACAAGTACCTCTTTTATCCCCAAAATAGGACAGTTTCTTCCAGAAAGGCCACATTTCTCCCAAATAGATCACATCTTCTCCAAGAAATACCAGGGTTCCCCCTTCAAATAGGACCTTATCACCCACTAATACCTCTTTTATCCCTCAAATAGGACAGTTTCTTCCAGAAATGCCATATTTCTCCCAAACATATCACATCTTCTCCAAGAAATACCACGTTTCCCCCTTCAAATAGGACCTTTTCACCCACAAATACCTCTTTTATCCCCAAAAGAGGACAGTTTCTTCCTGACATGCCACATTTCTCCCAAATATATCACATCTCCTCCAAGAAATACCAGGTTTCCCGCTTCAAATAGGACCTTATCACCCACAAATACCACTTTTATCCCCAAAATAGAACAGTTTCTGCCAGAAAGGCCACATTTCTCCCAAACATATCACATCTTCTCCAAGAGATACCACGTTTCCCCCTTCAAATAGGACCTTTTCACCCACAAAAAATTCTTTTACCCCCAAAATTCGACAGTTTCTTCCAGAAATGCCACATTTCTCCCAAATATATCACATCTTCTCCAAGAAATACCAGCTTTCCCCCTGGAAATAGGACCTTTTCACCCACAAATACCTCTTTATCCCTCAAATAGGACAGTTTCTTCCAGAAATGCCACATTTCTCCCAAATATATCACATCTTCTCCAAGAAATACCAGCTTTCCCCCTTCAAATAGGACCTTTTCTCCCACAAATACCAGCCTTCTCCCCCCAAATAGGACAGTTTCTTCCAGAAATGCCACATTTCTCCCAAACATATCACATCTTCTCCAAGAAATACCAGGTTTCCCCCTTCAATTAGGACCTTTTCTCCATGAAATACCTCTTTTATCCCCAAAAGTGGACAGTTTCTTCCAGAAAGGCCACATTTCTCCCAAATATATATCATCTTCATCCAAGAAATGCCAGGTTTCCCCCTTCAAATAGGACCTTTTCAACCACTAATACCTCTTTTATCCCCAAAAGAGGACAGTTTCTTCCAGAAATGCCACATTTCTCCCAAATATATCACATCTTCTCCAAGAAATGCCAGGATTCCTCCTGAAATAGGACCTTCTCACCCAAAACTACCAGCCTTCTCCCCCCAAATTGGACATTTTCTTCCAGAAAGGCCACATTTCTCCCAAATATATCACAACTCCTCCAAGAAATACCAGGTTTCCTCCTGAAATAGGACCTTCTCTCCGAAAACTACCAGCCTTCTCCCCCCAAATTGGACATTTTCTTCCAGAAAGGCCACATTTCTCCCAAATAGATCACATCTTCTCCAAGAAATACCTGGTTTCCCCCTTCATATACGACCTTTTCACCCACAAATACCTCTTTTATCCCCAAAAGAGGACAGTTTCTTCCAGAAAGGCCACATTTCACCCAAATATATCACGTCTTCACCAAGAAATACCACGTTTCCCCCTTCAAATAGGACCTTTTCACCCACAAATACCTCTTTTATCCCCAAAAGAGGACAGTTTCTTCCAGACATGCCACATTTCTCCCAAATATATCACATCTTCTCCAAGAAATACCTGCTTTCCCCCTTCAAATAGGACCTTATCACCCACAAATACCACTTTTATCCCCAAAATAGGACAGTTTCTGCCAGAAAGGCCACATTTCTCCCAAACATATCACATCTTCTCCAAGAAATACCAGGTTTCCCCCTGGAAATAGGACCTTTTCAACCACAAATACCTCTTTTATCCCCAAAAGAGGACAGTTTCTTCCAGACATGCCACATTTCTCCCAAATATATCACATCTCCTTCAAGAAATACCAGCTTTCCCCCTTCAAATAGGACCTTTTCAACCACAAATACCTGTTTTATCCCCAAAACAGGACACTTTCTTCCAGACATGCCACATTTCTCCCAAATATATCACATCTTCTCCAAGAAATACCAGCTTTCCCCCTTCATATAGGACCTTTTCACCCACAAATACCTGTTTTATCCCCAAAATAGGACAGTTTCTTCCAGAAAGGCCACATTTCTCCCAAATATATCACATCTTCTCCAAGAAATACCAGCTTTCCCCTTCAAATAGGAACTTTTCACCCACAAATACCTGTTTTATCCCCAAAAGAGGACAGTTTCTTCCAGAAATGCCATATTTCTCCCAAACATATCACATCTTCTCCAAGAAATACCAGGTTTCCCCCTTCAAAAAGGACCTTTTCACCCACAAATACCTCTTTTATCCCCAAAAGAGGACAGTTTCTTCCAGAAATGCCACATATCTCCCAAACATATCACATCCCCTCCAAGAAATACCAGGATTCCTCCTGAAATAGGAACTTTTCTCCCACAAATACCACCCTTCTCCCCCTGAATAAGACATTTTCTTCCAGACATGCCACATTTCTCCCAAATATATCACATCTTCTCCAAGAAATACCAGGGTTCCCCCTGGAAATAGGACCTTTTCACCCACAAATACCTGTTCTATCCCCATAAGAGGACAGTTTCTTCCAGAAAGGCCAGATTTCTCCCAAATATATCACATCTTCTCCAAAAAATACCACGTTTCCCCCTTCAAATAGGACCTTTTCCCCAAAAAAACCTCTTTTATCCCCAAAAGAGGACAGTTTCTTCCAGGAATGCCACATTTCTCCCAAATAGATCACATCTTCTCCAAGAAATACCACGTTTCCCCCTTCAAATAGGACCTTCTCACCCACAAATACCTCTTTTATCCCCAAAATAGGACAGTTTTTTCCAGACATGCCACATTTCTCCCAAATATATCACATCTTCTCCAAGAAATACCAGGGTTCCCCCTTCAAATAGGAACTTTTCTCCCACAAATACCTCTTTTATCCCCAAAAGAGGACAGTTTCTTCCAGAAATGCCACATTTCTCCCAAATATATCAGAACTCCTCCAAGAAATACCAGGTTTCCCCCTTGAATTAGGACCTATTCTCCATGAAATACCTCTTTTATCCCCAGAAGTGGACAGATTCTTCCAGAAAGGCCACATTTCTCCCAAGTATATATCATCTTCTCCAAGAAATACCAGGTTTCCCCCTTCAAATAGGACCTTTTCAACCACTAATACCTCTTTTATCCCCAAAAGAGGACAGTTTCTTCCAGAAAGGCCACATTTCTCCCAAATATATCACATCTTCTCCAAGAAATGCCAGGATTCCTCCAGAAATAGGACCTTTTCACCCACAAATACCTCTTTTATCCCCAAAATAGGACAGTTTCTTCCAGAAAGGCCACATTTCTCCCAAATAGATCACATCTTCTCCAAGAAATACCACGTTTCCCCCTTCAAATAGGACCTTTTCACCCACAAATACCACTTTTATCCCCAAAATAGGACAGTTTCTGCCAGAAAGGCCACATTTCTCCCAAACATATCACATCTTCTCCAAGAAATACCAGCTTTCCCCCTTCAAATAGGACCTTTTCAACCACAAATACCTCTTTTATCCCCAAAAGAGGACAGTTTCTTCCTGACATGCCACATTTCTCCCAAATATATCAAATCTTCTCCAAGAAATACCAGCTTTCCACATTCAAATAGGACCTATTCACCCACAAATACCTCTTTTATCCCCAAAAGAGGACAGTTTCTTCCAGAAATGCCAGATTTCTCCCTAACATATCACATCTTCTCCAAGAAATACCAGCTTTCCCCCTTCAAATAGGACCTTTTCACCCACAAATACCTGTTCTATCCCCAAAAGAGGACAGTTTCTTCCAGAAATGCCACGTTTCTCCCAAACATATCACATCTCCTCCAAGAAATACCAGGATTCCTCCTGAAATAGGAACTTTTCTCCCACAAATACCACCCTTCTCCCCCCGAAATAGGACAGTTTCTTCCAGACATGCCACATTTCTCCCAAATATATCACATCTTCTCCAAGAAATACCAGGTTTTCCCAGGAAATAGGACCTTTTCACCCACAAATACCTGTTCTATCCCCATAAGAGGACAGTTTCTTCCAGACATGCCACATTTCTCCCAAATATATCACATCTTCTCCAAGAAATACCACGTTTCCCCCTTCAAATAGGACCTTTTCCCCAAAAAAAACCTCTTTTATCCCCAAAAGAGGACAGTTTCTTCCAGGAATGCCACATTTCTCCCAAATATATCACCTCTTCTCCAAGAAATACCACGTTTCCCCCTTCAAATAGGACCTTTTCACCCACAAATACCTCTTTTATCCCCAAAAGAGGACAGTTTCTTCCAGAAATGACACATTTCTCCCAAATATATCACAACTCCTCCAAGAACTACCAGGTTTCCCCCTTCAATTAGGACCTTTTCTCCATGAAATACCTCTTGTATCCCCAAAAGTGGACTGATTCTTCCAGAAAGGCCACATTTCTCCCAAATATATATCATCTTCTCCAAGAAATACCAGGTTTCCCCCTTCAAATAGGACCTTTTCAACCACTAATACCTCTTTTATCCCTAAAAGAGGACAGTTTCTTCCAGAAATGCCACATTTCTCCCAAATAGATCACATCTTCTCCAAGAAATGCCAGGATTCCTCCTGAAATAGGACCTTCTCACCCAAAACTACCAGCCTTCTCCCCCCAAATTGGACTTTTTCTTCCAGAAAGGCCAGATTTCTCCCAAATATATCACATCTTCTCCAAGAAATACCAGGATTCCTCCTGAAATAGGACCTTCTCACCGAAAACTACCAGCCTTCTCCCCCCAAATTGGACATTTTCTTCCAGAAAGGCCACATTTCTCCCAAATAGATCACATCTTCTCCAAGAAATACCTGCTTTCCCCCTTCAAATAGGACCTTTTCAACCACAAATACCTGTTTTATCCCCCAAATAGGACAGTTTCTGCCAGACATGCCACATTTCTCCCAAATATATCACATCTTCTCCAAGAAATACCAGCTTTCCCCCTTCAAATAGGACCTTATCACCCACAAGTACCTGTTTTATCCCCAAAATAGGACAGTTTCTTCCAGAAAGGCCACATTTCTCCCAAATAGATCACATCTTCTCCAAGAAATACCAGGGTTCCCCCTTCAAATAGGACCTTATCACCCACTAATACCTCTTTTATCCCTCAAATAGGACAGTTTCTTCCAGAAATGCCAGATTTCTCCCAAATATATCACATCTTCTCCAAGAAATACCAGGTTTCCCCCTTCAAATAGGACCTTTTCACCCACAAATACCTCTTTTATCCCCCAAAAGAGGACAGTTTCTTCCAGAAATGCCAGATTTCTCCCAAATATATCACATCTTCTCCAAGAAATAACAGGTTTCCCCCTTCTAATACAACGTTTTCACCCACAAATACCTGTTTTATCCCCAAAAGAGGACAGTTTCTTCCAGAAATGCCACATTTCTCCCAAACATATCACATCTCCTTCAAGAAACACCAGGATTCCTCCTGAAATAGGAACTTTTCTCCCACAAATACCACCCTTCTCCCCCCAAATAGGACATTTTCTTAAAGAAATGCCACATTTCTCCCAAATATATCACATCTTCTCCAAGAAATACCAGCTTTCCCCCTTCAAATAGGAACTTTTCACCCACAAATACCTGTTTTATCCCCAGAAGAGGACTCTTTCTTCCAGAAATGCCACATTTCTCCCAAATATATCACATCTTCTTCAAGAAATACCACGTTTCCCCCTTCAAATAGGACCTTTTCCCCCACAAATACCTCTTTTATCCCCAAAAGAGGACAGTTTCTTCAAGAAATGCCACATTTCTCCCAAATATATCACCTCTTCTCCAAGAAATACCACGTTTCCCCCTTCAAATAGGACCTTTTCACCCACAAATACCTCTTTTATCCCCAAAAGAGGACAGTTTCTTCCTGACATGCCACATTTCCCCCAAATATATCACAACTTCTCCAAGAAATACCATGGTTTCCCCCTTCAAATAGGACCTTTTCTCCCACAAATACCACCCTTCTCCCCCCAAATAGGACATTTTCTTCCAGAAAGGCCACATTTCTCCCAAATAGATCACATCTTCTCCAAGAAATACCACGTTTCCCTCTTCAAATAGGACCTTTTCCCCAAAAAAACCTCTAAAATCCCCAAAAGAGGACAGTTTCTTCCAAAATGCCACATTTCTCCTTAATATATCACATCTTCGCCATGAAATACCAGGTTTCCTCCTGAAATAGGACCTTGTCACCCACAGATTCCTGTTTTATCCCTTTGTTCCGAGCGACTTTTCGTTTTGGAGTGTTTATCCGATGCTACACTTCAGCATTCTGTGACGAATAAAATAGAAGATAAAAGCCCCACTAATAAGGCAGCTAGAAGTTCGAGGAGCGACACACTTTGTGCTTTCGGGGAGGACGTTCCAGAAAGTCGAGAGTTGTGGCTTGTTTCCTGCGGAGAAAAAACCCCCTGTTTTCAGGCAATGCAGGACGCTGAATTCTCTCCTTCTCGGCATTTCAATACCGCTCCTTCGCTCTCGTGACTCGAAAGCGGCACTCGCGCTGAACCGCTCCGGAGAGTCTGCAGTTGCTGTTCGGTCCATCGCGGTTCTGCCCGAGTGCCGCTTGCAGCCTTCAGCAGCGCTCTCGTTTCTCTCGGAAAGAGCGACTTCAGCCGGATGCTTTGCTCCGACGAGTGAGCGGCTTCTTCTGCGCACATCGCAATGGAGCGCTTTTGACTTCTCCATGTGTCCATGCAGAATGCACTACGCTTCTCTCTCACTCTTATCCCTTCCTTCCGAGCGACATTTCGTTTTGGAGTGTTTATCCGATGCTACACTTCAGCATTCTGTGACGAATAGAGTAGAAGAGAAAAGCCCCACTAATAAGGCAGCTAGAAGTTCGAGGAGCGACACACGTAGTGCTTTCAGGGAGGACGTTCCAGAAAGTCGAGAGTTGTGGCTTCTTTCCGGCGGAGAAAAAACCCCCTGTTTTCCGGCTATTCAGTAGTCTGCAACTGCAGACTGTCCGGTGTGGTTCAGCGCAAATGCCGCTTTCGAGCCACGAGAGAGGAGGAGCGGCATTCCTATGCCGAGAACGAGCGAATTCAGCCTACTGCATTGCCTGAAAACAGGGGCTTTTTTCTCCGCAGGAAAGAAGCCACAACTCTCGACTTTCTGGAACGTCCTCCATGAAAGCACTACGTGCGTGGCTCCTCGAACTTCTAGCTGCCTTATTAGTGGGGCTTTTCTCTTCTACTCTATTCGTCACAGAATGCTGAAGTGTAGCATCGGATAAACACTCCAAAACGAAATGTCGCTCGGAAAAAGGGATAAGAATGAGAGAGAAGCGTAGTGCATTCTGCATGGACACATGGAGAAGTCAGAACCGCTCCATTGCGATGTGCACAGAAGAAGCCGCTCACTCGTCGGAGCAAAGCATCCGGCTGAAGTCGCTCTTTCCCGGCATCCGAGAGAAACGAGAGCGCTGCTGAAGGCTGCAAGCGGCACTCGGGCAGAACCGCGATGGACCGGCCAGCAACTGCAGACTCTCCGGAGCGGTTCAGAGCGAGTGCCGCTTTCGAGCCACGAGAGCGAAGGAGCGGTATTGAAATGCCGAGAAGGAGCGAATTCAGCGTCCTGCATTGCCTGAAAACAGGGGGTTTTTTTCTCCGCAGGAAAGAAGCCACAACTCTCGACTTTCTGGAACGTCCTCCCCGAAAGCACAAAGTGTGTCGCTCCTCGAACTTCTAGCTGCCTTATTAGTGTGGTTTCCACTTCTACTCTATTCGTCACAGAATGCTGAAGTGTAGCATCGGATAAACACTCCAAAACGAAATGTCGCTCGGAAGGAAGGGATAAGAGTGAGAGAGAAGCGTAGTGCATTCTGCATGGACACATGGAGAAGTCAAAAGCGCTCCATTGCGATGTGCGCAGAAGAAGCCGCTCACTCGTCGGAGAAAAGCATCCGGCTGAAGTCGCTCTTTCCCGGCATCCGAGAGAAACGAGAGCGCTGCTGAAGGCTGCAAGCGGCACTCGGGCAGAACCGCGATGGACCGGACAGCAACTGCAGACTCTCCGGAGCGGTTCAGAGCTAGTGCCGCTTTCGAGCCACGAGAGCGAAGGAGCGGTATTGAAATGCCGAGAAGGAGAGAATTCAGCGTCCTGCATTGCCTGAAAACAGGGTTTTTTTTCTCCGCAGGAAAGAAGCCACAACTCTCGACTTTCTGGACCGTCCTCCCCGAAAGCACAACGTGTGTCGCTCCTCGGACTTCTAGCTGCCTTATTAGTGGGGCTTTTCTCTTCTATTTTATTCGTCACAGAATGCTGAAGTGTAGCATCGGATAAACACTCCAAAACGAAAAGTCGCTCGGAACAAAGGGATAAAACAGGAATCTGTGGGTGACAAGGTCCTATTTCAGGAGGAAACCTGGTATTTCTTGGAGGAGATGTGATATGTTTGGGAGAAATGTGGCATTTCTGGAAGATACTGTCCTCTTTTGGGGATAAAAGAGGTATTTGTGGGTGAAAAGGTCCTATTTGAAGGGGGAAACCATGGTATTTCTTGGAGAAGATGTGCTATATTTGGGAGAAATGTGGCATGCCTGGAAGAAACTGACCTATTTTAGGGATACAAGAGATATTTGTGGATGAAAAGGTCCTATTTCTAGGAGGAATCCTGGTATTTCTTGGAGAAGATGTGATATGTTAGGGAGAAATGTGGCATTTCTGGACGTAACTGTTCTATTTTGGGGATAAAAGAGGTGTTTGTGGGTGATAAGGTCCTATTTGAAGGGGGAAAGCTGGCATTTCTTGGAGAAGATGTGATATACTTGGGAGAAATGTGGCATTTCTGGAAGAAACTGTGCTCTTTTGCGGATAAAAGAGTTTTTTTGGGTGAAAATTTCCTATTTGAAGCGGGAAACCTGGTATTTCTATGAGAAGATATGATATATTTGGGAGAAATCTGGCATTGCTGGAAGAAACTGTCCTATATGGGGGGAGAAGGAGGTATTTGTGGGAGAAAAGGTCCTATTTCTGGAGGAATGCTGGTATTTCTTGGAGAAGATGTGATATATTTGGGAGAAATGTGGCATTTCTGGAAGAAAGTGTCCTATGTGAGGGATAAAAGAGGTATTTGTGGGTGAGAAGGTCCTATTTGAAGGGGGAAAGCTGGTATTTCTTGGAGAAGATGTGATATATTTGGGAGAAATGTGGCATTTCTGGAAGAAACTGTCCTCTTTTAGGGATAAAAGGGTTTTTTTGGGTGAAAATTTCCTATTTGAAGGGGGAAACGTGGTATTTCTTGGTGAAGATATGATATATTTGG
The DNA here is from genome assembly GCA_030408155.1 of Lophura swinhoii. NCBI lineage: Eukaryota > Metazoa > Chordata > Aves > Galliformes > Phasianidae > Lophura > Lophura swinhoii. The sequence goes on from CM059457.1 coordinate 1,077,294, forward strand.
GAGAAATGTGGCATTTCTGGAAGAAACTGTCCTATTTGGGGGGAGAAGCCTGGTATTAGTGGGTGATAAGGTCCTATTTGAAGGGGGAAACGTGGTATTTCTTGGAGAAGATGTGATATATTTGGGAGAAATGTGGCATGTCTGGAAGAAACTGTCCTCTTTTGGGGATAAAAGAGGTTTTTTTGGGGAAAAGGTCCTATTTGAAGGGGGAAACGTGGTATTTCTTGGAGAAGAAGTGATCTATTTTGGAGAAATGTGGCATTTCTGGAAGAAACTGTCCTCTTATGGGGATAGAACAGGTATTTATGGGTGAAAAGGTCCTATTTCCAGGGGAAAACCTGGTATTTCTTGGAGAAGATGTGATATATTTGGGAGAAATGAGGCATGTCTGGAAGAAAATGTCCTATTTGTGGGAAGAAGGGTGGTATTTGTGGGAGAAAAGTTCCTATTTCAGGAGGAATCCTGGTATTTCTTGGAGAAGATGTGATATGTTTGGGAGAAATGTGGCATGTCAGGAAGAAACTGTCCTCTTTTGGGGATCAAACAGGTATTTGTGGGTGAAATGGTCCTATTTGAAGGGGGAAAGCTGGTATTTCTTGGAGAAGATGTGATATGTTTGGGAGAAATCTGGCATGTCAGGAAGAAACTGACCTCTTTTGGGGATAAAACAGGTATTTGTGGGTGACAAGGTTCTATTTGAAGGGGGAACCCTGTTATTTCTTGGAGATGATGTGATATATTTGGGAGAAATGTGGCCTTTCTGGCAGAAACTGTCCTATTTGGGGGAGAAGCCTGCTATTAGTGGTTGAAAAGGTCCTATTTGAAGGGGGAAACGTGGTATTTCTTGGAGAAGATGTGATCTATTTGGGAGAAATGTGTCATTTCTGGAAGAAACTGTCCTCTTTTGGGGATAAAAGAGGTATTTGTGGTTGAAAAGGTCCTATTTGAAGGGGGAAAGCAGGTATTTCTTGGAGAAGATGTGATCTATTTAAGAGAAATGTGGCATGTCAGGAAGAAACTGTCCTCTTTTGGGGATAAAAGAGGTATTTGTGGGTGAAAAGTTCCTATTTGAAGGGGGAACCCTGGTCTTTCTTGGAGAAGATGTGATATATTTGGGAGAAATGTGGCATTTCTGGAAAAAACTGTCCTCTTTTGGGGATAAAAGAGGTATTTGTGGGTGATAAGGTCCTATTTGAAGGGGGAAAGCTGGTATTTCTTGGAGAAGATGTGATATGTTTGGGAGAAATATGGCATTTCTGGAAGAAAATGTCCTATTTGGGGGGAGAAGGGTGGTATTTGAGGGAGAAAATTTCCTATTTCAGGAGAAATCCTGGTATTTCTTGGAGGAGACTTGATATGTTTGGGAGAAATGTGCCATTTCTGGAAGAAAGTGTCCTGTTTTGGGGATAAAAGAGGTATTAGTGGTTGAAAAGGTCCTATTTGAAGGGGGAAACCTGGTATTTCTTGGAGAAGATGTGATATATTTGGGAGAAATGTGGCATGTCTGGAAGGAACTGTCCTCTTTTGGGGATAAAAGAGGTATTTTTGGGTGAAAAGGTCCTATTTGAAGGGGGAAAGCTGGTATTTCTTGGAGAAGATGTGATATGTTTGGGAGAAATATGGCATTTCTGGCAGAAACTGTCCTCTTTTGGGGATAAAAGAGGTATTTGTGGGTGAAAAGGTCCTATTTGAAGGGGGAAACGTGGCATTTCTTGGAGAAGATGTGATATGTTTGGGAGAAATGTGGCATTTCTGGAAGAAACTGTCCTATTTGGGGGGTGAAGGCTGGTATTTCAGGGAGAAAAGGTCCTCTTTCAGGAGGAATCCTGGTATTTCTTGGAGAAGATGTGATATATTTGGGAGAAATGTGGCATTTCTGGAAGAAACTGTCCTATTTGAGGGATAAAAGAGGTATTTGTGGGTGAAAAGGTCGTATTTGAAGGGTGAAAGCTGGTATTTCTTGGAGAAGATGTGATATATTTGGGAGAAATGTGGCCTTTCTGGCAGAAACTGTCCTATTTTGGGGATAAAAGAATTTTTTTTGGGTGAAAAGATCCTATTTGAATGGGAAAGCTGGTAATTCTATGAGAAGATGTGATATGTTTGGGAGAAATGTGGCATTTCTGGAAGAAAATGTCCTCTTTATGGATAAAAGAGGTATTTGTGGGTGAAAAGGTCCTATTTGAAGGGGGAAAGCTGGTAATTCTATGAGAAGATGTGATATATTTGGGAGAAATGTGGCATGTCTGGAAAAAACTGTCCACTTTTGGGGATAAAAGAGGTATTTGTGGGTGAAAAGGTCCTATTTGAAGGGGGAAACGTGGTATTTCTTGGAGAAGATGTGATATATTTGGGAGAAATTTGGCATGCCTGGAAGAAACTGTCCTATTTTGGGGATAAAACAGGTATTTGTGGGTGAGAAGGTCCTATTTGAAGGGGGAAAGCTGGTAATTCCTGGAGAAGATGTGATATATTTGGGAGAAATGTGGCATTTCTTGAAGAAACTGTTCTCTTTTGGGGATAAAACAGGTACTTAAGGGTGAAAAGGTCCTATTTGAAGGGGGAAAGCAGGTATTTCTTGGAGGAGATGTGGTATATTTGGGAGAAATGTGGCATTTCTGGAAGAAACTGTCCTCTTTTCGGGATAAAACAGGTATTTGTGGGTGAAAACGTTGTATTTGAAGGGGGAAAGCAGGTATTTCTTGGAGAAGATGTGATATATTTTGGAGAAATGTGGCATTTCTGGAAGAAACTGTCCTCTTTTGGGGATAAAAGAGGTATTTGAGGGTGAAAAGGTCCTATTCGAAGGGGGAAACCTGGTATTTCTTGGAGAAGATGTGATATGTTTGGGAGAAATGTGGCATTTCTGGAAGAAACTGTCCTCTTTTGGGGATAAAAGAGGTATTTGTGGGTGAAAAGTTCCTATTTGAAGGGGGAAAGCTGGTATTTCTTGGAGAAGATGTGATATATTTGGGAGAAATGTGGCATGTCTGGAAGAAACTGTCCTCTTTTGGGGATAAAAGAGGTATTTGTGGGTGAAAAGGTCCTATTTGAAGGGGGAAACGTGGTATTTCTTGGAGAAGATGTGATATATTTGGGAGAAATGTGGCATTTCTGGAAGAAACTGTCCTCTTATGGGGATAGAACAGGTATTTGTGGGTGAAAAGGTCCTATTTCCAGGGGAAAACTTGTTATTTCTTGGAGAAGATGTGATATATTTGGGAGAAATGTGGCATGTCTGGAAGAAAATGTCCTATTCGGGGGGAGAAGGGTGGTATTTGTGGGAGAAAAGTTCCTATTTCAGGAGGAATCCTGGTATTTCTTGGAGGAGATGTGATATGTTTGGGAGAAATGTGGCCTTTCTGGCAGAAACTGTCCTATTTTGGGGATAAAAGTGGTATTTGTGGGTGAAAAGTTCCTATTTGAAGGGGGAAACCTGGTATTTCTTGGAGAAGATGTGATCTATTTGGGAGAAATGTGGCATTCCTGGAAGAAACTGTCCTATTTTGGGGATAAAACAGGTATTTGTGGGTGAAAAGGTCCTATTTGAAGGGGGAAAGCTGGTATTTCTTGGAGAAGATGTGATCTATTTGGGAGAAATGTGGCATTTCTTGAAGAAACTGTCCTATTTTGGGGATAAAAGAGGTATTTGTGGGTGAAAAGTTCCTATTTGAAGGGGGAACCCTGGTATTTCTTGGAGAAGATGTGATATATTTGGGAGAAATGTGGCATTTCGGGAAAAAAACTGTCCTCTTTTGGGGATAAAAGAGGTATTTGTGGGTGATAAGTTCCTATTTGAAGGGGGAAACCTGTTATTTCTTGGAGAAGATGTGACCTATTTGGGAGAAATGTGGCATTCCTGGAAGAAACTGTCCTCTTTTGGGGATAAAAGAGGTATTTGTGGGTGAAAAGGTCCTATTTGAAGGGGGAAACGTGGTATTTCTTGGAGAAGATGTGATATATTTGGGAGAAATGTGGCATTTCTGGAAGAAACTGTCCTCTTTTGGGGATAAAACAGGTACTTGTGGGTGATAAGGTCCTATTTGAAGGGGGAAACCTGGTATTTCTTGGAGAAGAGGTGATATATTTGGGAGAAATGTGGCATGTCAGGAAGAAACTGTCCTCTTTTGGGGATAAAACAGGTATTCGTGGGAGAAAAGGTCCTATTTGAAGGGGGAAAGCTGGTATTTCTTGGAGAAGATGTGATCTATTTGGGAGAAATGTGGCCTTTCTGGAAGAAAATGTCCAATTTTGGGGGAGAAGGCTGGTAGTTTTGGGTGAGAAGGTCCTATTTCAGGAGGAAACCTGGTATTTCTTGGAGAAGATGTGATATATTTGGGAGAAATGTGGCATTTCTGGAAGAAACTGCCCTCTTTTGGGGATAAAACAGGTATTTGTGTGTGAAAAGGTCATATTAGAAGGGGGAAACGTGGTATTTCTTGGAGAAGATGTGATATATTTGGGAGAAATGTGGCCTTTCTGGAAGAAACTGTCGTATTTTGGGGATACAAGAGGTATTTGTGGGTGAATAGGTCCTATTTGAAGGGGGAAAGCTGGTATTTCTTGGAGAAGATGTGATATGTTTGGGAGAAATGTGGCATTTCTGTAAGAAACTGTCCTATTTTGGGGAGAAGGCTGGTATTTGTGGTAGAAAAGGTCCTCTTACAGGAGGAATCCTGGTATTTCTTGGAGAAGATGTGATGTATTTGGGAGAAATGTGGCATTTCTGGAAGAAACTGTCCTATTTGAGGGATAAAAGAGGTATTTGTGGGTGAAAAGGTCCTATTTGAAGGGGGAAACCTGGTATTTCTTGGAGAAGATGATATATATTTGGGAGAAATCAGGCATTTCTGGAAGAAACTGTCCTATTTTGGGGATAAAAGAATTTTTTGTGGGTGAAAAGGTCCTATTTGAAGGGGGAAACCTGTTATTTCTTGGAGAAGATGTGATATGTTTGGGAGAAACGTGGCATGTCAGGAAGAAACTGTCCTCTTTTTGGGATAAAAGAGGTATTTGTGGGTGAAAAGGTCCTATTTGAAGGGGGAAACGTGGTATTTCTTGGAGAAGATGTGATATATTTGGGAGAAATGTGGCATGTCAGGAAGAAACTGTTTTCTTTTGGGGATAAAAGAGGTATTTGTGGGAGAAAAGGTCCTATTTGAATGGGGAACCCTGGTATTTCTTGGAGAAGATTTGATATATTTGGGAGAAATGTGGCATTTCTGGAAGAAACTGTCCTCTTTTGGGGATAAAAGAGGTATTTGTGGGTGAGAAGGTCCTATTTGAAGGGGGAAAGCTGGTAATTCTATGAGAAGATGTGGTATATTTGGGAGAAATGTGGCATTTCTGGAAGAAAATGTCCTATTTGGGGGATAAAAGTGGTATTTGTGGGTGATAAGTTCCTATTTGAAGGGGGAAACCTGTTATTTCTTGGAGAAGATGTGTTATATTTGGGAGAAATGTGGCATTTCTGGAAGAAACTGTCCTCTTTTGGGGATAAAAGAGGTATTTGTGGGTGAAAAGGTCCTATTTGAAGGGGGAAACGTGGTATTTCTTGGAGAAGATGTGATATATTTGGGAGAAATGTGGCATTTCTGGAAGAAACTGTTTTCTTTTCGGGATAAAAGAGGTACTTGTGGGTGATAAGGTCCTATTTGAAGGGGGAAACCTGGTATTTCTTGGAGAAGAGGTGATCTATTTGGGAGAAATGTGGCATGTCTGGAAGAAACTGTCCTCTTTTGGGGATAAAACAGGTATTTGTGGGAGAAAAGGTCCTATTTGAAGGGGGAAAGCTGGTATTTCTTGGAGAAGATGTGATCTATTTGGGAGAAATGTGGCATGTCTGGAAGAAAATGTCCAATTTGGGGGGAGAAGGCTGGTAGTTTTGGGTGAGAAGGTCCTATTTCAGGAGGAATCCTGGCATTTCTTGGAGAAGATGTGATATATTTGGGAGAAATGTGGCATTTCTGGAAGAAACTGTCCTCTTTTGGGGATAAAAGAGGTATTAGTGGTTGAAAAGGTCCTATTTCCAGGGGAAAACCTGGTATTTGTGGGAGAAGATGATATATATTTGGGAGAAATGTGGCCTTTCTGGAAGAAACTGTCCTCTTTTGGGGATAAAAGAGGTATTTCATGGAGAAAAGGTCCTAATTGAAGGGGGAAACCTGGTATTTCTTGGAGGAGTTGTGATATATTTGGGAGAAATGTGGCATGTCTGGAAGAAACTGTCCTCTTTTGGGGATAAAAGAGGTATTTGTGGGAGAAAAGGTCCTATTTGAAGGGGGAACCCTGGTATTTCTTGGAGAAGATGTGATATATTTGGGAGAAATGTGGCATGTCTGGAAAAAACTGTCCTATTTTGGGGATAAAAGAGGTATTTGTGGGTGAGAAGGTCCTATTTGAAGGGGGAAACGTGGTATTTCTTGGAGAAGATGTGATCTATTTGGGAGAAATGTGGCATGTCTGGAAGAAACTGTCCTCTTTTGGGGATAAAAGAGGTTTTTTTGGGGCAAAGGTCCTATTTGAAGGGGGAAACGTGGTATTTCTTGGAGAAGATGTGATATATTTGGGAGAAATATGGCATTTCTGGAAGAAACTGTCCTCTTATGGGGATAGAACAGGTATTTGTGGGTGAAAAGGTCCTATTTCCAGGGGAAAACCTGGTATTTCTTGGAGAAGATGTGATATATTTGGGAGAAATGTGGCCTTTCTGGAAGAAACTTTCCTATTTTGGAGATAAAAGAAGTATTTGTGGGTGAAAAGGTCCTATTTGAAGGGGGAAAGCTGGTAATTCTAAGAGAAGATGTGATATGTTTGGGAGAAATGTGGCATTTATGGGAGAAACTGTCCTCTTTTGGGGATAAAAGAGGTATTTGTGGGTGAAAAGGTCCTATTTGAAGGGGGAAAGCTGGTAATTCTATGAGAAGATGTGATCTATTTGGGAGAAATGTGGCATGTCAGGAAGAAACTGTCCTCTTTTGGGGATAAAAGAGGTATTTGTGGGTGAAAAGGTCGTATTTGAAGGGGGAAACGTGGCATTTCTTGGAGAAGATATGATATATTTGGGAGAAATGTGGGATTTCTGGAGGAAACTGTCCTCTTTTGGGGATAAAAGAGGTATTTGTGGGTGAAAAGGTCCTATTTGAAGGGGGAAACGTGGCATTTCTTGGAGAAGATGTGATATATTTGGGAGAAATGTGGCATTTCTGGAAGAAACTGTCCTATTTTGGGGATAAAACAGGTACTTGTGGGTGAAAAGGTCCTATTTGAAGGGGGAAACCTGGTATTTCTTGGAGAAGATGTGGTATATTTGGGAGAAATGTGGCATTTCTGGAAGAAAATGTCCTCTTTTGGGGATAAAAGAGGTATTTGTGGGTGAAAAGGTCCTATTTGAAGGGGGAAACCTGGTATTTCTTGGAGAAGATGTGATCTATTTGGGAGAAATGTGGCATTTCTGAAAGAAAATGTCCTATTTTGGGGAGAAGGCTGGTAGTTTTCGGTGAGAAGGTCCTATTTCAGGAGGAATCCTGGTATTTCTTGGAGAAGATGTGATATATTTGGGAGAAATGTGGCATTTCTGGAAGAAAATGTCCAATTTGGGGGGAGACGGCTGGTAGTTTTGGGTGAGAAGGTCCTATTTCAGGAGGAATCCTGGCATTTCTTGGAGAAGATGTGATATATTTGGGAGAAATGTGGCATTTCAGGAAGAAACTGTCCTCTTTTGGGGATAAAGAGGTATTAGTGGTTGAAAAGGTCTTATTACAAGGGGGAAAGCTGGTATTTCTTGGAGAAGATGTGATATATTTGGGAGAAATGTGGCATTTCTGGAAGAAACTGTCCTCTTTTGGGGATAAAACAGGTATTTCATGGAGAAAAGGTCCTAATTGAAGGGGGAAACCTGGTATTTCTTGGAGGAGTTGTGATATATTTGGGAGAAATGTGGCATGTCTGGAAAAAACTGTCCTATTTTGGGGATAAAAGAGGTATTTGTGGGTGAGAAGGTCCTATTTGAAGGGGGAAAGCTGGTATTTCTTGGAGAAGATGTCATATATATTTGGGAGAAATGTGGCATTCCTGGAAGAAACTGTCCTCTTTTGGGAATAAAAGAGTTTTTTTTGGGGAAAAGGTCCTATTTGAAGGGGGAAAGCTGGTATTTCTTGGAGAAGATGTGATATATTTGGGAGAAATGTGGCATTTCTGGAAGAAACCGTCCTCTTATGGGGATAGAACAGGTATTTGTGGGTGAAAAGGTCCTATTTCCAGGGGAAAACCTGGTATTTCTTGGAGAAGATGTGATATATTTGGGAGAAATGTGGCATGTCTGGAAGAAAATGTCCTATTTGGGGGTAGAAGGCTGGTATTTGTCGGAGAAAAGTTCCTATTTCAGGAGGAATCCTGGCATTTCTTGGAGGAGATGTGATATGTTTGGGAGAAATGTGGCCTTTCTGGAAGAAACTGTCCTCTTTTGGGGATAAAAGAGGTATTTGTGGGTGAAAAGGTCCTATTTGAAGGGGGAAACCTGGTATTTCTTGGAGAAGATGTGATCTATTTAAGAGAAATGTGGCATTTCTGGAAGAAACTGTCCTCTTTTGGGGATAAAAGAATTTTTTGTGGGTGAAAAGGTCCTAATTCAAGAGGGAAACCTGGTATTTCTTGGAGAAGATGTGATATATTTGGGAGAAATATGGCATGTCTGGAAGAAAATGTCCTATTTGGGGGGAGAAGCGTGGTATTTGTGGGAGAAAAGTTTCTATTTCAGGAGGAATCCTGGTATTTCTTGGAGGAGACTTGATATGTTTGGGAGAAATGTGCCATCTCTGGAAGAAACTGTCGGATTTTGGGGATAAAACAGGTATTTGTGGGTGAAAAGGTCCTATTTGAAGGGGGAAACCTGGTATTTCTTGGAGAAGATGTGATATATTTGGGAGAAATATGGCATTTCTGGAAGAAAGTGTTCTGTTTTGGGGATAAAAGTGGTATTTGTGGGTGAAAAGGTCCTATTAGAAGGGGGAAACGTGGTATTTCTTGGAGAAGATGTGATATATTTGGGAGAAATGTGGCCTTTCTGGAAGAAACTGTCCTCTTTTGGGGATAAAAGAGGTATTTGTGGGTGAAAAGTTCCTATTTGAAGGGGGAACCCTGGTATTTCTTGGAGAAGATGTGATATGTTTGGGAGAAATGTGGCATTTCTGTAAGAAACTGTCCTATTTTGGGGAGAAGGCTGGTATTTGTGGTAGAAAAGGTCCTCTTACAGGAGGAATCCTGGTATTTCTTGGAGAAGATGTGATATATTTGGGAGAAATGTGGCATGTCTGGAAGAAACTGTACTATTTGAGGGATAAAAGAGGTATTTGTGGGTGAAAAGGTCCTATTTGAAGGGGGAATGGTGGAATTTCTTGGAGAAGATGTGATATGTTTGGGAGAAATCAGGCATTTCTGGAAGAAACTGTCCTCTTTTGGGGATAAAAGAATTTTTTGTGGGTGAAAAGGTCCTATTTGAAGGGGGAAACGTGGTATTTCTTGGAGAAGATGTGATATGTTTGGGAGAAACGTGGCATGTCAGGAAGAAACTGTCCTCTTTTGGGGATAAAAGTGGTATTTGTGGGTGATAAGGTCCTATTTGAAGGGGGAAACTTGGTATTTCTTGAAGAAGATGTGATATATTTGGGGGAAATCTGGCATGTCAGGAAGAAACTGTCCTATTTTGGGGATAAAAGAGGTATTTGTGGGTGAAAAGGTCCTATTTGAAGGGGGAGAGCTGGTATTTCTTGGAGAAGATGTGATCTATTTGGGAGAAATGTGGCATTTCTGGAAGAAACTGTCGTATTTTGGGGATAAAAGAGGTATTAGTGGTTGAAAAGGTCCTATTTGAAGGGGGAAACCTGGTATTTCTTGGAGAAGATGTGATCTATTTGGGAGAAATGTGGCCTTTCTGGAAGAAACTGTCCTCTTTTGGGGATAAAAGAGGTATTTCATGGAGAAAAGGTCCTAATTCAAGGGAGAAACCTGGTATTTCTTGGAGGAGTTGTGATATGTTTGGGAGAAATGTGGCATTTCTGGAAGAAACTGTCCTCTTTTGGGGATAAAAGAGGTATTTGTGGGAGAAAAGGTACTTTTGAAGGGGGAAACCTGGTATTTCTTGGAGAAGATATGATATATTTGGGAGAAATATGGCATTTCTGGAAGAAACTGTCCTATTTGGGGGGAGAAGCGTGGTATTTGTGGGAGAAAAGTTCCTATTTCAGGAGGAATCCTGGTATTTCTTGGAGGAGACTTGATATGTTTGGGAGAAATGTGCCATCTCTGGAAGAAACTGTCCTCTTTTGGGGATAAAAGAGGTATCTGTGGGTGAAAAGGTCCTATTTGAAGGGGGAAAAGTGGTATTTCTTGGAGAAGATGTGATATGTTTGGGAGAAATATGGCATTTCTGGAAGAAACTGTCCTCTTTTGGGGATAAAACAGGTATTTGTGGGTGAAAAGGTCCTATTTGAAGGGGGAAACGTGGTATTTCTTGGAGAAGATGTGATATATTTGGGAGAAATGTGGCCTTTCTGGCAGAAACTGTCCTCTTTTGGGGATAAAAGAGGTATTTGTGGGTGAAAAGGTCGTATTTGAAGGGGGAACCCTGGTATTTCTTGGAGAAGATGTGATATGTTTGGGAGAAATGTGGCCTTTCTGGAAGAAACTGTCCTCTTTTGGGGAGAAGGCTGGTATTTGTGGTAGAAAAGGTCCTCTTACAGGAAGAATCCTGGTATTTCTTGGAGAAGATGTGATGTATTTGGGAGAAATGTGGCATGTCTGGAAGAAACTGTCCTATTTGAGGGATAAAAGAGGTATTTGTGGGTGAAAAGGTCCTATTTGAAGGGGGAAACCAGGTATTTCTTGGAGAAGATGATATATATTTGGGAGAAATGTGGCCTTTCTGGAAGAAACTGTCCTATTTTGGGGATAAAAGAATTTTTTGTGGGTGAAAAGGTCCTATTTGAAGGGGGAAACGTGGTATTTCTTGGAGAAGATGTGATATGTTTGGGAGAAATGTGGCCTTTCTGAAAGAAACTGTCCTCTTTTGGGGATAAAAGAGGTATTTGTGGGTGAAAAGTTCCTATTTGAAGGGGGAAACCTGGTATTTCTTGGAGAAGATGTGATATATTTGGGGGAAATGTGGCCTTTCTGGAAGAAACAGTCCTCTTTTGGGGATAAAAGAGGTATTTGTGGGTGAAAAAGTCCTATTTGAAGGGGGAAACCTGGTATTTCTAGGAGGAGATGTGATATATTTGAGAGAAATGTGGCATTTCTGGAAGAAACTGTCCTCTTTTGGGGATAAAAGAGGTATTTGTGGGTGAAAAGGTCCTATTTGAAGGGGGAAAGCTGGTATTTCTTGGAGAAGATGTGATATATTTGGGAGAAATGTGGCCTTTCTGGAAGAAACTGTGCTCTTTTGGGGATAAAAGAGGTATTTCATGGAAATAAGGTCCTAATTCAAGGAGGAATCCTGGCATTTCTTGGAGAAGATGTGATCTATTTGGGAGAAATGTGGCATTTCTGTAAGAAACTGTCCTCTTTTGGGGATAAAAGAGGTATTTGTGGGTGAAAAGGTCCTATTTGAAGGGGGAAAGCTGGTATTTCTCGGAGAAGATGTGATATATTTGGGAGAAATTTGGCATGTCTGGAAAAAACTGTCCTATTTTGTGGATAAAACAGGTATTTGTGGATGAGAAGGTCCTATTTGATGGGGGAAACGTGGCATTTCTTGGAGAAGATGTGATATATTTGGGAGAAATCTGGCATTCCTGGAAGAAACTGTCCTCTTTTGGGGATAAAAGAGGTATTTGTGGGTGAAAAGGTCCTATTTGAAGGGGGAAACCTGGCATTTCTTGGAGAAGATGTGATATATTTGGGAGAAATGTGGCATTTCTGGAAGAAACTGTCCTCTTATGGGGATAGAACAGGTATTTGTGGGTGAAAAGGTCCTATTTGAAGGGGGAAACCTGGTATTTCTTGGAGAAGATGTGATATATTTGGGAGAAATATGGCATGTCTGGAAGAAAATGTCCTATTTGTGGGGTGAAGGCTGGTATTTGTGGGAGAAAAGTTCCTATTTCAGGAGAAATCCTGGTATTTCTTGGAGGAGACTTGATATGTTTGGGAGAAATCTGGCATGTCAGGAAGAAACTGTCGTATTTTGGGGATAAAAGAGGTATCTGTGGGTGAAAAGGTCCTATTTGAAGGGGGAAACGTGGTATTTCTTGGAGAAGATGTGATATGTTTGGGAGAAATGTGGCATTTCTGGAAGAAACTGTCCTCTTTTGGGGATAAAAGAGGTATTAGTGGTTGAAAAGTTCCTATTTGAAGGGGGAAACCTGGTATTTCTTGGAGAAGATGATATATATTTGGGAGAAATGTGGCCTTTCTGGAAGAAACTGTCCTCTTTTGTGGATAAAAGAGGTATTTCATGGAGAAAAGGTCCTAATTCAAGGGAGAAACCTGGTATTTCTTGGAGGAGTTGTGATATATTTGGGAGAAATGTGGCATTTCGGGAAGAAACTGTCCTCTTTTGGGGATAAAAGAGGTATTTGTGGGAAAAAAGGTCCTTTTGAAGGGGGAAACCTGGTATTTCTTGAAGAAGATGTGATATATTTGGGAGAAATGTGGCATGTCTGGCAAAAACTGTCCTATTTTGGAGATAAAAGAGGTATATGTGGGTGAGAAGGTCCTATTTGAAGGGGTTAATGTGGCATTTCTTGGAGAAGATGTGATATATTTGGGAGAAATCTGGCATTCCTGGAAGAAACTGTCCTCTTTTGGGGATAAAAGAGTTATTTGTGGGTGAAAAGGTCCTATTTGAAGGGGGAAACGTGGTATTTCTTGGAGAAGATGTGATATATTTGGGAGAAATGTGGCATTTCTGGAAGAAACTGTCCTCTTATGGGGATAGAACAGGTATTTGTGGGTGAAAAGTTCCTATTTGAAGGGGAAACTTGGTATTTCTTGGAGAAGATCTGATATATTTGGGAGAAATATGGCATGTCTGGAAGAAAATGTCCTATTTGTGGGGAGAAGCGTGGTATTTGTGGGAGAAAAGTTTCTATTTCAGGAGGAATCCTGGTATTTCTTGGAGGAGACTTGATATGTTTGGGAGAAATGTGCCATCTCTGGAAGAAACTGTCGGATTTTGGGGATAAAACAGGTATTTGTGGGTGAAAAGGTCCTATTTGAAGGGGGAAACCTGGTATTTCTTGGAGAAGATGTGATATATTTGGGAGAAATATGGCATTTCTGGAAGAAAGTGTTCTGTTTTGGGGATAAAAGTGGTATTTGTGGGTGAAAAGGTCCTATTAGAAGGGGGAAACGTGGTATTTCTTGGAGAAGATGTGATATATTTGGGAGAAATGTGGCCTTTCTGGCAGAAACTGTCCTCTTTTGGGGATAAAAGAGGTATTTGTGGGTGAAAAGTTCCTATTTGAAGGGGGAACCCTGGTATTTCTTGGAGAAGATGTGATATGTTTGGGAGAAATGTGGCATTTCTGTAAGAAACTGTCCTATTTTGGGGAGAAGGCTGGTATTTGTGGTAGAAAAGGTCCTCTTACAGGAGGAATCCTGGTATTTCTTGGAGAAGATGTGATATATTTGGGAGAAATGTGGCATGTCTGGAAGAAACTGTACTATTTGAGGGATAAAAGAGGTATTTGTGGGTGAAAAGGTCCTATTTGAAGGGGGAATGGTGGAATTTCTTGGAGAAGATGTGATATGTTTGGGAGAAATCAGGCATTTCTGGAAGAAACTGTCCTCTTTTGGGGATAAAAGAATTTTTTGTGGGTGAAAAGGTCCTATTTGAAGGGGGAAACGTGGTATTTCTTGGAGAAGATGTGATATGTTTGGGAGAAACGTGGCATGTCAGGAAGAAACTGTCCTCTTTTGGGGATAAAAGTGGTATTTGTGGGTGATAAGGTCCTATTTGAAGGGGGAAACTTGGTATTTCTTGAAGAAGATGTGATATATTTGGGGGAAATCTGGCATGTCAGGAAGAAACTGTCCTATTTTGGGGATAAAAGAGGTATTTGTGGGTGAAAAGGTCCTATTTGAAGGGGGAGAGCTGGTATTTCTTGGAGAAGATGTGATCTATTTGGGAGAAATGTGGCATTTCTGGAAGAAACTGTCGTATTTTGGGGATAAAAGAGGTATTAGTGGTTGAAAAGGTCCTATTTGAAGGGGGAAACCTGGTATTTCTTGGAGAAGATGTGATCTATTTGGGAGAAATGTGGCCTTTCTGGAAGAAACTGTCCTCTTTTGGGGATAAAAGAGGTATTTCATGGAGAAAAGGTCCTAATTCAAGGGAGAAACCTGGTATTTCTTGGAGGAGTTGTGATATGTTTGGGAGAAATGTGGCATTTCTGGAAGAAACTGTCCTCTTTTGGGGATAAAAGAGGTATTTGTGGGAGAAAAGGTACTTTTGAAGGGGGAAACCTGGTATTTCTTGGAGAAGATATGATATATTTGGGAGAAATATGGCATTTCTGGAAGAAACTGTCCTATTTGGGGGGAGAAGCGTGGTATTTGTGGGAGAAAAGTTCCTATTTCAGGAGGAATCCTGGTATTTCTTGGAGGAGACTTGATATGTTTGGGAGAAATGTGCCATCTCTGGAAGAAACTGTCCTCTTTTGGGGATAAAAGAGGTATCTGTGGGTGAAAAGGTCCTATTTGAAGGGGGAAACGTGGTATTTCTTGGAGAAGATGTGATATGTTTGGGAGAAATATGGCATTTCTGGAAGAAACTGTCCTCTTTTGGGGATAAAACAGGTATTTGTGGGTGAAAAGGTCCTATTTGAAGGGGGAAACGTGGTATTTCTTGGAGAAGATGTGATATATTTGGGAGAAATGTGGCCTTTCTGGCAGAAACTGTCCTCTTTTGGGGATAAAAGAGGTATTTGTGGGTGAAAAGGTCGTATTTGAAGGGGGAACCCTGGTATTTCTTGGAGAAGATGTGATATGTTTGGGAGAAATGTGGCCTTTCTGGAAGAAACTGTCCTCTTTTGGGGAGAAGGCTGGTATTTGTGGTAGAAAAGGTCCTCTTACAGGAGGAATCCTGGTATTTCTTGGAGAAGATGTGATGTATTTGGGAGAAATGTGGCATGTCTGGAAGAAACTGTCCTATTTGAGGGATAAAAGAGGTATTTGTGGGTGAAAAGGTCCTATTTGAAGGGGGAAACCAGGTATTTCTTGGAGAAGATGATATATATTTGGGAGAAATCAGGCATTTCTGGAAGAAACTGTCCTATTTTGGGGATAAAAGAATTTTTTGTGGGTGAAAAGGTCCTATTTGAAGGGGGAAACGTGGTATTTCTTGGAGAAGATGTGATATGTTTGGGAGAAATGTGGCCTTTCTGAAAGAAACTGTCCTCTTTTGGGGATAAAAGAGGTATTTGTGGGTGAAAAGTTCCTATTTGAAGGGGGAAACCTGGTATTTCTTGGAGAAGATGTGATATATTTGGGGGAAATGTGGCCTTTCTGGAAGAAACAGTCCTCTTTTGGGGATAAAAGAGGTATTTGTGGGTGAAAAAGTCCTATTTGAAGGGGGAAACCTGGTATTTCTAGGAGGAGATGTGATATATTTGAGAGAAATGTGGCATTTCTGGAAGAAACTGTCCTCTTTTGGGGATAAAAGAGGTATTTGTGGGTGAAAAGGTCCTATTTGAAGGGGGAAAGCTGGTATTTCTTGGAGAAGATGTGATATATTTGGGAGAAATGTGGCCTTTCTGGAAGAAACTGTGCTCTTTTGGGGATAAAAGAGGTATTTCATGGAAATAAGGTCCTAATTCAAGGAGGAATCCTGGCATTTCTTGGAGAAGATGTGATATATTTGGGAGAAATGTGGCATTTCTGTAAGAAACTGTCCTCTTTTGGGGATAAAAGAGGTATTTGTGGGTGAAAAGGTCCTATTTGAAGGGGGAAAGCTGGTATTTCTCGGAGAAGATGTGATCTATTTGGGAGAAATTTGGCATGTCTGGAAAAAACTGTCCTATTTTGTGGATAAAACAGGTATTTGTGGATGAGAAGGTCCTATTTGATGGGGGAAACGTGGCATTTCTTGGAGAAGATGTGATATATTTGGGAGAAATCTGGCATTCCTGGAAGAAACTGTCCTCTTTTGGGGATAAAAGAGGTATTTGTGGGTGAAAAGGTCCTATTTGAAGGGGGAAACCTGGCATTTCTTGGAGAAGATGTGATATATTTGGGAGAAATGTGGCATTTCTGGAAGAAACTGTCCTCTTATGGGGATAGAACAGGTATTTGTGGGTGAAAAGGTCCTATTTGAAGGGGGAAACCTGGTATTTCTTGGAGAAGATGTGATATATTTGGGAGAAATATGGCATGTCTGGAAGAAAATGTCCTATTTGTGGGGTGAAGGCTGGTATTTGTGGGAGAAAAGTTCCTATTTCAGGAGAAATCCTGGTATTTCTTGGAGGAGACTTGATATGTTTGGGAGAAATCTGGCATGTCAGGAAGAAACTGTCGTATTTTGGGGATAAAAGAGGTATCTGTGGGTGAAAAGGTCCTATTTGAAGGGGGAAACGTGGTATTTCTTGGAGAAGATGTGATATGTTTGGGAGAAATATGGCATTTCTGGAAGAAACTGTCCTCTTTTGGGGATAAAACAGGTATTTGTGGGTGAAAAGGTCCTATTTGAAGGGGGAAACGTGGTATTTCTTGGAGAAGATGAGATATATTTGGGAGAAATGTGGCCTTTCTGGAAGAAACTGTCCTCTTTTGGGGATAAAAGAGGTATTAGTGGGTGAGAAGGTCCTATTTGAAGGGGGAACCCTGGTATTTCTTGGAGAAGATGTGATATGTTTGGGAGAAATGTGGCATTTCTGTAAGAAACTGTCCTATTTTGGGGAGAAGGTTGGTATTTGTGGTAGAAAAGGTCCTCTTACAGGAGGAATCCTGTTATTTCTTGGAGAAGATGTGATATATTTGGGAGAAATGTGGCATGTCTGGAAGAAACTGTCCTCTTTTGGGGATAAAAGAGGTATTTGTGGGTGAAAAGGTCCTATTTGAAGGGGGAAACCTGGTATTTCTTGGAGAAGATGATATATATTTGGGAGAAATCAGGCATTTCTGGAAGAAACTGTCCTATTTTGGGGATAAAAGAATTTTTTGTGGGTGAAAAGGTCCTATTTGAAGGGGGAAACGTGGTATTTCTTGGAGAAGATATGATATGTTTGGGAGAAATGTGGCCTTTCTGAAAGAAAATGTCCTATTTTGGGGATAAAAGTGGTATTTGTGGGTGAAAAGTTCCTATTTGAAGGGGGAAACCTGGTATTTCTTGGAGAAGATGTGATCTATTTGGGAGAAATGTGGCCTTTCTGGAAGAAACTGTGCTCTTTTGGGGATAAAAGAGGTATTTCATGGAAATAAGGTCCTAATTCAAGGAGGAATCCTGGCATTTCTTGGAGAAGATGTGATATATTTGGGAGAAATCTGGCATTTCTGGAAGAAAATGTCCTCTTATGGGGATAGAACAGGTATTTGTGGGTGAAAAGGTCCTATTTGAAGGGGGAAACCTGGTATTTCTTGGAGAAGATGTGATATATTTGGGAGAAATATGGCATGTCTGGAAGAAAATGTCCTATTTGGGGGGAGAAGCGTGGTATTTGTGGGAGAAAAGTTCCTATTTCAGGAGAAATCCTGGTATTTCTTGGAGGAGACTTGATATGTTTGGGAGAAATGTGCCATCTCTGGAAGAAACTGTCGTATTTTGGGGATAAAACAGGTATTTGTGGGTGAAAAGGTCCTATTTGAAGGGGGAAACGTGGTATTTCTTGGAGAAGATGTGATATGTTAGGAGAAATATGGCATTTCTGGAAGAAACTGTCCTCTTTTGGGGATAAAACAGGTATTTGTGGGTGAAAAGGTCCTATTTGTAGGGGGAAACGTGGTATTTCTTGGTGAAGATGTGATATATTTTGGAGAAATGTGGCCTTTCTGGAAGAAACTGTCCTCTTTTGGGGATAAAAGAGGTATTTGTGGGTGAAAAGGTCCTATTTGAAGGGGGAACCCTGGTATTTCTTGGAGAAGATGTGATATGTTTGGGAGAAATGTGGCATTTCTGTAAGAAACTGTCCTATTTTGGGGAGAAGGCTGGTATTTGTGGTAGAAGAGGTCCTCTTACAGGAGGAATCCTGGTATTTCTAGGAGAAGATGTGATATATTTGGGAGAAATGTGGCATGTCTGGAAGAAACTGTCCTCTTTTGGGGATAAAAGAGGTATTTGTGAGTGAAAAGGTCCTATTTGAAGGGGGAAACCTGGTATTTCTTGGAGAAGATGATATATATTTGGGAGAAATCAGGCATTTCTGGAAGAAACTGTCCTATTTTGGGGATAAAAGAATTTTTTGTGGGTGAAAAGGTCCTATTTGAAGGGGGAAACGTGGTATTTCTTGGAGATGATGTGATATGTTTGGGAGAAATGTGGCCTTTCTGAAAGAAAATGTCCTATTTTGGGGATAAAAGTGGTATTTGTGGGTGAAAAAGTCCTATTTGAAGGGGGAAAGCTGGTATTTCTTGGAGAAGATGTGATCTATTTGGGGGAAATGTGGCCTTTCTGGAAGAAACTGTCCTCTTTTGGGGATAAAAGAGGTATTTGTGGGTGAAAAAGTCCTATTTGAAGGGGGAAACCTGGTATTTCTAGGAGGAGATGTGATATATTTGAGAGAAATGTGGCATTTCTGGAAGAAACTGTCCTCTTTTGGGGATAAAAGAGGTATTTGTGGGTGAAAAGGTCCTATTTGAAGGGGGAAAGCTGGTATTTCTTGGAGAAGATGTGATATATTTGGGAGAAATGTGGCCTTTCTGGAAGAAACTGTGCTCTTTTGGGGATAAAAGAGGTATTTCATGGAAATAAGGTCCTAATTCAAGGAGGAATCCTGGCATTTCTTGGAGAAGATGTGATATATTTGGGAGAAATGTGGCATTTCTGGCAGAAACTGTCCTCTTTTGGGGATAAAAGTGGTATTAGTGGTTGAAAAGGTCCTATTTGAAGGGGGAAACCTGGTATTTCTTGGAGAAGATGATATATATTTGGGAGAAATGTGGCCTTTCTGGAAGAAACTGTCCTCTTTTGGAGATAAAAGAGGTATTTCATGGAGAAAAGGTCCTAATTCAAGGGAGAAACCTGGTATTTCTTGGAGGAGTTGTGATATATCTGGGAGAAATGTGGCATTTCTGGAAGAAACTGTCCTCTTTTGGGGATAAAAGAGGTATTTGTGGGAGAAAAGGTCCTTTTGAAGGGGGAAAGCTGGTATTTTTTGGAGAAGATGTGATCTATTTGGGAGAAATTTGGCATGTCTGGAAAAAACTGTCCTATTTTGTGGATAAAACAGGTATTTGTGGATGAGAAGGTCCTATTTGAAGGGGGAAACGTGGCATTTCTTGGAGAAGATGTGATATATTTGGGAGAAATGTGGCATTCCTGGAAGAAACTGTCCTCTTTTGGGGATAAAAGAGGTATTTGTGGGTGAAAAGGTCCTATTTGAAGGGGGAAACCTGGCATTTCTTGGAGAAGATGTGATATGTTTGGGAGAAATGTGGCATTTCTGGAAGAAACTGTCCTCTTATGGGGATAGAACAGGTATTTGTGGGTGAAAAGGTCCTATTTGAAGGGGGAAAGCTGGTATTTCTTGGAGAAGATGTGATATATTTGGGAGAAATATGGCATGTCTGGAAGAATATGTCCTATTTGGGGGGAGAAGCGTGGTATTTGTGGGAGAAAAGTTCCTATTTCAGGAGAAATCCTGGTATTTCTTGGAGGAGACTTGATATGTTTGGGAGAAATGTGCCATCTCTGGAAGAAACTGTCGGATTTTGGGGATAAAACAGGTATTTGTGGGTGAAAAGGTCCTATTTGAAGGGGGAAACCTGGTATTTCTTGGAGAAGATGTGATATATTTGGGAGAAATATGGCATTCCTGGAAGAAACTGTTCTGTTTTGGGGATAAAAGAGGTATTTGTGGGTGAAAAGGTCCTATTTGAAGGGGGAAACCTGGCATTTCTTGGAGAAGATGTGATATATTTGGGAGATATGTGGCATGTCAGGAAGAAACTGTCCTATTTTGGGGATAAAAGAATATTTTGTGGGTGAAAAGTTCCTATTTGAAGGGGGAAACCTGGTATTTCTTGGAGAAGATGTGATATGTTTGGGAGAAATGTGGCCTTTCTGGCAGAAACTGTCCTATTTTGGGGATAAAAGTGGTATTTGTGGGTGATAAGGTCCTATTTGAAGGGGGAAACCTGGTATATCTTGGAGAAGATGTGATCTATTTGGGAGAAATCAGGCATTTCTGGAAGAAACTGTCCTCTTCTGGGGATAAAAGAGGTATTTGTTGGTGAAAAGGTCCTATTTGAAGGGGGAAACCTGGCATTTCTTGGAGAAGATGTGATCTATTTGGGAGAAATCAGGCATTTCTGGAAGAAACTGTCCGCTTTTGGGGATAAAAGAGGTATTTGTGGGTGAAAAGGTCCTATTTGAAGGGGGAAACCTGGTATTTCTTGGAGAAGATGTGATCTATTTGGGAGAAATGTGGCCTTTCTGGAAGAAACTGTCCTATTTTGGGGATAAAAGAGGTATTTGTGGGTGAAAAGGTAGTATTTGAAGGGGGAAAGCTGGTATTTCGTGGAGAAGATGTGATCTATTTGGGAGAAATGTGGCATTTCTTGAAGAAACTGTCCTATTTTGGGGATAAAACAGGTACTTGTGGGTGAAAAGGTCCTATTTGAAGGGGGAAAGCAGGTATTTCTTGGAGGAGATGTGGTATATTTGGGAGAAATGTGGCATTTCTGGAAGAAACTGTCCTATTTTGGGGATAAAACAGGTATTTGTTGGTGAATACGTTGTATTTGAAGGGGGAAACGTGGTATTTCTTGGAGAAGATGTGATATATTTTGGAGAAATGTGGCCTTTCTGGAAGAAACTGTCCTCTTTTGGGGATAAAAGAGGTATTTGTGGGTGAAAAGGTCCTATTTGAAGGGGGAAAGCTGGTATTTCTTGGAGAAGATGTGATATGTTTGGGAGAAATGTGGCATTTCTGTAAGAAACTGTCCTATTTTGGGGAGAAGGCTGGTATTTGTGGTAGAAAAGGTCCTCTTACAGGAGGAATCCTGGTATTTCTTGGAGAAGATGTGATATATTTGGGAGAAATGTGGCATGTCTGGAAGAAACTGTCCTATTTGAGGGATAAAAGAGGTATTTGTGGGTGAAAAGGTCCTATTTGAAGGGGGAAACCAGGTATTTCTTGGAGAAGATGATATATATTTGGGAGAAATCAGGCATTTCTGGAAGAAACTGTCCTATTTTGGGGATAAAAGAATTTTTTGTGGGTGAAAAGGTCCTATTTGAAGGGGGAAACGTGGTATTTCTTGGAGAAGATGTGATATGTTTGGGAGAAACGTGGCATGTCAGGAAGAAACTGTCCTCTTTTGGGGATAAAAGTGGTATTTGTGGGTGATAAGGTCCTATTTGAAGGGGGAAACTTGGTATTTCTTGGAGAAGATGTGATATATTTGGGGGAAATCTGGCATGTCAGGAAGAAATTGTCCTCTTTTGGGGATAAAAGAGGTATTTGTGGGTGAAAAAGTCCTATTTGAAGGGGGAAACGTGGTATTTCTTGGAGAAGATGTGATATATTTGGGAGAAATGTGGCCTTTCTGAAAGAAAATGTCCTATTTTGGGGATAAAAGTGGTATTTGTGCGTGAAAAGTTCCTATTTGAAGGGGTATCGTGGTATTTCTTGGAGAAGATGTAATATATTTGGGGGAAATGTGGCCTTTCTGGAAGAAACTGTCCTATTTTGGGGATAAAAGAGGTATTTGTGGGAGAAAAGGTCCTATTTGAAGGGGGAAACCTGGTATTTCTAGGAGGAGATGTGATATATTTGGGAGAAATGTGGCATTTCTGGAAGAAACTGTCCTCTTTTGGGGATAAAAGAGGTATTTGTGGGTGAAAAGGTCCTATTTGAAGGGAGAAAGCTGGTATTTCTTGGAGAAGATGTGATATATTTGGGAGAAATGTGGCATGTCAGGAAGAAACTGTGCTCTTTTGGGGATAAAAGAGGTATTTCATGGAAAAAAGGTCCTAATTCAAGGGGGAAACCTGGTATTTCTTGGAGGAGTTGTGATATATTTGGGAGAAATGTGGCATTTCTGGAAGAAACTGTCCTCTTTTGGGGATAAAAGAGGTATTTGTGGGTGAAAAGGTCCTATTTGAAGGGGGAAAGCTGGTATTTCTTGGAGAAGATGTGATCTATTTGGGAGAAATGTGGCATGTCAGGAAGAAACTGTCCTATTTTGGGGATAAAAGTGGTATTTGTGGGTGACAAGGTCCTATTTGAAGGAGGAAAGCTGGTATTTCTTGGAGAAGATGTGATATATTTGGGAGAAATGTGGCCTTTCTGGAAGAAACTGTCCTCTTTTGGGGATAAAAGAGGTATTTGTGGGTGAAAAGGTCCTATTTGAAGGGGGAACCCTGGTATTTCTTGGGGAAGATGTGATATATTTGGGAGAAACGTGGCATTTCTGGAAGGAACTGTCCTATTTTTGGGATAAAAGAGGTATTTGTGGGTGAAAAGGTCCTATTTGAAGGGGGAACCTGGTATTTCTTGGATAAGATGTGATATATTTTGGAGAAATGTGGCATTTCTGGAAGAAACTGTCGTCTTTTGGGGATAAAAGAGGTATTTGTGGGTGAAAAGGTCCTATTTGAAGGGGGAAAGCTGGATGTTCTTGCAGGAGATGTGATATATTTGGGAGAAATGTGGCATGTCAGGAAGAAACTGTCCTATTTTGGGGATAAAACAGGTATTTGTGGGTGAAAATGTCCTATTTCAAGGGGGAAACCAGGCATTTCTTGGAGAAGATGTGATATATTTGGGAGAAATTTGGCATTTCTGGAAGAAACTGTCCTCTTTTGGGGATAAAAGAGGTATTTGTGGGTGAGAAGGTCCTATTTGAAGTGGGAAACGTGGTATTTCTTGGAGAAGATGTGATACATTTTGGAGAAATGTGGCCTTTCTGGAAGAAACTGTCCTCTTTTGGGGATAGAACCGGTATTTGTGGGTGAAAAGGTCCTATTTGAAGGGGGAAACGTGGTATTTCTTGCAGAAGCTGTTATATATTTAGAGAAACCTGGCATTTATGTAAGAAACTGTCCTCTTTTGGGGATAAAAGAGGTATTTGTGGGTGAAAAGGTCCTATTTGAAGTTGGAAACCTGGTATTTCTTGGAGAAGATGTGATCTATTTGGGAGAAATGTGGCATGTCTGGAAGAAACTGTCCTATTTTGGAGATAAAAGAGGAATTTGTGGGTGAAAAGGTCCTATTTAAAGGGGGAAAGCTGGTATTTCGTGGAGAAGATGTGATATGTTTCGGAGAAATGTGGCATGTCTGGAATAAACTGTCCTCTTTTGGAAATAAAACAGGTATTTGTGGGTGAAAAGGTCCTCTTTCAAGGGGGTAACGTGGTATTTCTTGGAGAAGATGTGATCTATTTGGGAGAAATGTGGCCTTTCTGGAAGAAAGTGTCCTGTCTTGGGGATAAAAGAGGTATTTGTGGGTGAAAAGGTCCTATTTGAAGGGGGAAACGTGGTATATCTTGGAGAAGCTGTGATATATTTAGAGAAACCAGGCATTTATGTAAGAAACTGTCCTATATGGGGGATAAAAGAGGTATTTGTGGGTGAAAAGGTCCTATTTGAAGGGGGAAACCTGGTATTTCTTGGAGAAGATGTGATATGTTTGGGAGAAATGTGGCCTTTCTTGAAGAAACTGTCCTATTTTGGGGATAAAAGAGGTATTAGTGGGTGAAAAGGTCGTATTTGAAGGGGGAAACCTGGTATTTCTTGGAGAAGCTCTGATATGTTTGAGAGATACCTGGCATTTATGAAGAAACTGTTCTCTTTTGGGGATAAAAGAGGTATTTGTGGGTGAGAAGGTCCTATTTGAAGGGGGAAAGCTGGTATTTCTTGGAGAAGATGTGATATATTTGGGAGAAATGTGGCCTTTCTGGAAGAAAGTGTCCTCTTTTGGGAATAAAAGAGGTATTTGTGGGTGAAAAGGTCCTATTTGAAGGAGGAAACCTGGTATTTCTTGGAGAAGATGTGATATGTTTGGGAGAAATGTGGCATGTCTGGACGAAACTGTTCTATTTTGGGGATAAAAGAGGTACTTGTGGGTGAAAAGGTCCTATTTGAAGGGGGAAAGCTGGTATTTCTTGGAGAAGATGTGATGTATTTGGGAGAAATGTGGCATGTCTGGAAAAAACTGTCCTCTTTTGGGGATAAAACAGGTATTTGTGGGAGAAAAGGTCCTATGTCAAGGGGTAAAGCTGGATGTTCTTGCAGGAGATGTGATATATTTGGGAGAAATGCAGCATTTCTGGAAGAAACTGTCGTATATTGGGGATCAAAGAGGTATTTGTGGGTGAAAAGGTTCTATTTGAAGGGGGAAACCTGGTATTTCTTGGAGAAGATGTGATATATTTGGGAGAAATGTGGCATGTCTGGAAGAAACTGTCCTCTTTTGGGGATAAAAGAGGTATTTGTGGGTGAGAAGGTCCTATTTGAAGGGGGAAACGTGGTATTTCTTGGAGAAGATGTGATATGTTTGGGAGAAATGTCGCATTTCTGGAAGAAACTGTCCTATTTTGGGGGGAAAAGGCTTTTTTTTTTGGGAGAAAAGGTACTATTTCAGGAGAAATCCTGGTATTTCTTGGAGGAGAAGTGATATGTTTATGAGAAATGTGGCATTTCTGGAAGAAACTGTCCTATTTTGGGGATAAAAGAGGTATTTTTGGGAGAAAAGGTCCTATTTGAAGGGGGAACCCTGGTATTTCTTGGAGAAGATGTGATATATTTGGGAGATATGTGGCATGTCAGGAAGAAACTGTCCTATTTTGGGGATAAAAGAATATTTTGTGGGTGAAAAGGTCCTATTTGAAGGGGGAAACCTGGTATTTCTTGGAGAAGATGTGATATGTTTGGGAGAAATGTGGCCTTTCTGGCAGAAACTGTCCTATTTTGGGGATAAAAGTGGTATTTGTGGGTGATAAGGTCCTATTTGAAGGGGGAAACCTGGTATATCTTGGAGAAGATGTGATCTATTTGGGAGAAATCAGGCATTTCTGGAAGAAACTGTCCTCTTCTGGGGATAAAAGAGGTATTTGTTGGTGAAAAGGTCCTATTTGAAGGGGGAAACCTGGCATTTCTTGGAGAAGATGTGATCTATTTGGGAGAAATGTTGCCTTTCTGGAAGAAACTGTCCGCTTTTGGGGATAAAAGAGGTATTTGTGGGTGAAAAGGTCCTATTTGAAGGGGGAAACCTGGTATTTCTTGGAGAAGATGTGATATATTTGGGAGAAATGTGGCCTTTCTGGAAGAAACTGTCCTCTTTTGGGGATAAAAGAGGTATTTGTGGGTGAAAAGGTCCTATTTGAAGGGGGAACCCTGGTATTTCTTGGAGAAGATGTGATATATTTGGGAGAAATGTGGCATTTCTGGAAGAAACTGTCCTCTTTTGGGGATAAAAGAGGTATTTGTGGGTGAAAAGGTCCTATTTGAAGGGGGAAAGCTGGTATTTCGTGGAGAAGATGTGATATATTTGGGAGAAATGTGGCATTTCTTGAAGAAACTGTCCTATTTTGGGGATAAAACAGGTACTTGTGGGTGAAAAGGTCCTATTTGAAGGGGGAAAGCAGGTATTTCTTGGAGGAGATGTGGTATATTTGGGAGAAATGTGGCGTTTCTGGAAGAAACTGTCCTCTTTTGGGGATAAAAGAGGTATTTGTTGGTGAATACGTTGTATTTGAAGGGGGAAACCTGGTATTTCTTGGAGAAGATGTGATATATTTTGGAGAAATGTGGCATTTCTGGAAGAAACTGTCCTCTTTTGGGGATAAAAGAGGTATTTGTGGGTGAAAAGGTCCTATTTGAAGGGGGAAACCTGGTATTTCTTGGAGAAGATGTGATCTATTTGGGAGAAATGTGGCATTTCTGGCAGAAACTGTCCTCTTCTGGGGATAAAAGAGGTATTTGTGGGTGAAAAGGTCCTATTTGAAGTGGGAACCCTGTTATTTCTTGGAGAAGATGTGATATATTTGGGAGAAATGTGGCATTTCTGGAAGAAACTGTCCTATTTGGGGGATAAAAGTGGTATTTGTGGGTGAAAAGGTCCTATTTGAAGGGGGAACCCTGGTATTTCTTGGAGAAGATGTGATATTTTTGGGAGAAATGTGGCATGTCTGGAAGAAACTGTCCTATTTTGGGGGATAAAACAGGTATTTGTGGGAGAAAAGGTCCTATTTGAAGGGGGAAACCTGGTATTTCTTGGAGAAGATGTGATATATTTGGGAGAAATGTGGCATGTCAGGAAGAAACTGTCCTCTTCTTGGGGATAAAAGAGGTATTTGTGGGTGAAAAATCCTATTTGAAGGGGGAAACGTGGTATTTCTTGGAGAAGATGTGATATATTTGGGAGAAATGTGGCATTTCTGGAAGAAACTGTCCTCTTTTGGGGATCAAAGAGGTATTTGTGGGAGAAAAGTTCCTATTTCAGGAGGAATCCTGGTATTTCTTGGAGGAGACGTGATATGTTTGGGAGAAATGTGCCATTTCTGGAAGAAACTGTCCAATTTGGGGGGAGAAGGCTGGTAGTTTTGGGTGAGAAGGTCCTCTTTCAGGAGGAATCCTGGCATTTCTTGGAGAAGATGTGATCTATTTGGGAGAAATGTGGCATTTCTGGAAGAAACTGTCCTCTTTTGGGGATAAAAGAGGTATTAGTGGTTGAAAAGGTCCTATTCGAAGGGGGAAACATGGTATTTCTTGGAGGAGTTGTGATATATTTGGGAGAAATGTGGCATTTCTGGAAGAAACTGTCCTCTTTTGGGGATAAAAGAGGTATTTGTGGGAGAAAAGGTCCTATTTGAAGGGGGAACCCTGGTATTTCTTGGAGAAGATGTGATATATTTTGGAGAAATGTGGCATGTCTGGAAAAAACTGTCCTCTTTTGGGGATAAAAGAGGTATTTGTGGGTGAAAAGGTCCTATTTGAAGGGGGAAAGCTGGTATTTCTTGGAGAAGATGTGATATATTTGGGAGAAATGTGGCATTCCTGGAAGAAACTGTCCTCTTTTGGGGATAAAAGAGGTTTTTTTGGGGAAAAGGTCCTATTTGAAGGGGGAAACGTGGTATTTCTTGGAGAAGATGTGGTATATTTGGGAGAAATGTGGCATGTCAGGAAGAAACTGTCCTATTTGGGGGGAGAAGGGTGGTATTTGTGGGAGAAAAGGTCCTATTTCAGGAGGAATTCTGGTATTTCTTGGAGGAGATGTGATATGTTTGGGAGAAATGTGCCATTTCTGGAAGAAACTGTCGTATTTTGGGGATAAAAGAGGTATTTGTGGGTGAAAAGGTCCTATTTGAAGGGGGAAAGCTGGTATATCTTGGAGAAGATGTGATATGTTTGGGAGAAATATGGCATTTCTGGAAGAAAATGTCCTCTTTTGGGGATAAAACAGGTATTTGTGGGAGAAAATGTCCTATTTGAAGGGGGAAACCTGGTATTTCTTGGAGAAGATGTGATATGTTTGGGAGAAATGTGGCATTTCTGGAAGAAACTGTCCTATTTGGGGGGAGAAGGCTGGTATTTGTGGGAGAAAAGGTCCTATTTGAAGGGGGAACCCTGGTATTTCTTGGAGAAGGTATGATATATTTGGGAGAAATGTGGCATGTCTGGAAGAAACTGTCCTATTTGAGGGATAAAGAGGTATTTGTGGGTGAAAAGGTCCTATTTGAAGGGGGAAAGCTGGTATTTCTTGGAGAAGATGTGATATATTTGGGAGAAATGTGGCATTTCTGGAAGAAACTGTCCTATTTTGGGGATAAAAGTGGTATTTGTGGGTGATAAGGTCCTATTCGAAGGGGGAAACCTGGTATTTCATGGAGAAGATGTGATCTATTTGGGAGAAATGTGGCCTTTCTGGAAGAAAATGTCCAATTTGGGGGGAGAAGGCTGGTAGTTTTCGGTGAGAAGGTCCTATTTCAGGAGGAATCCTGGCATTTCTTGGAGAAGATGTGATATATTTGGGAGAAATGTGGCCTTTCTGGAAGAAAATGTCCAATTTGGGGGGAGAAGGCTGGTAGTTTTGGGTGAGAAGGTCCTCTTTCAGGAGGAATCCTGGCATTTCTTGGAGAAGATGTGATATATTTGGGAGAAATGTGGCATTTCTGGAAGAAACTGTCCTCTTTTGGGGATAAAAGAGGTATTAGTGGTTGAAAAGGTCCTATTTGAAGGGGGAAACCTGGTCTTTGTGGGAGAAGATGTGATATACTTGGGAGAAATGTGGCATGTCTGGAAGAAACTGTCCTCTTTTGGGGATAAAAGAGGTATTAGTGGTTGAAAAGGTCCTATTTGAAGGGGGAAACCTGATATTTGTGGGAGAAGATGATATATATTTGGGAGAAATGTGGCCTTTCTGGAAGAAACTGTCCTCTTTTGGGGATAAAAGTGGTATTTGTGGGTGAAAAGGTCCTAATTGAAGGGGGAAACCTGGTATTTCTTGGAGGATTGGTGATATATTTGGGAGAAATGTGGCATTTCTGGAAAAAACTGTCCTCTTTTGGGGATAAAAGAGGTATTTGTGGGTGAGAAGGTCCTATTTGAAGGGGGAAAGCTGGTATTTCTTGGAGAAGATGTGATATATTTTGGAGAAATGTGGCATGTCTGGAAGAAACTGTTCTATTTTGGGGATAAAACAGGTATTTGTGGGTTAAAAGGTCCTATTTGAAGGGGGAAACGTGGTATATCTTGGAGAAGATGTGATATATTTGGGAGAAATGTGGCATGTCTGGAAGAAAATGTCCTATTTGGGGGGAGAAGGGTGGTATTTGTGGGAGATAAGTTCCTATTTCAGGAGGAATCCTGGTATTTCTTGGAGGAGATGTGATATGTTTGGGATAAATGTGCCATTTCTGGAAGAAACTGTCGTATTTTGGGGATAAAAGAGGTATTTGTGGGTGAAAAGGTCCTATTTGAAGGGGGAAAGCTGGTATTTCTTGGAGAAGATGTGATATGTTTGGGAGAAATATGGCATTTCTGGAAGAAAATGTCCTCTTTTGGGGATAAAAGAGGTATTTGTGGGTTGAAAGGTCCTACTTGAAGGGGGAAAGCTGGTAATTCTATGAGAAGATGTGATATGTTTGGGAGAAATGTGGCCTTTCTGGAAGAAAATGTCCTCTTTTGGGGATAAAACAGGTATTTGTGGGTGAAAAGGTCCTATTTGAAGGGGGAAAGCTGGTAATTCTTGGAGAAGATGTGATATATTTGGGAGAAATGTGGCATGTCTGGATGAAACTGTTCTATTTTGGGGATGAAAGAGGTATTTGTGGGAGAAAAGGTCCTATTTGAAGGGGGAAACGGGGTATTTCTTGGAGAAGATGTGATATATTTGGGAGAAATCAGGCATTTCTGGAAGAAACTGTCCTATTTTGGGGATAAAAGAATTTTTTGTGGGTGAAAAGGTCCTATTTGAAGGGGGAAAGCTGGTAATTCTTGGAGAAGATGTGATATATTTGGGAGAAATGTGGCATGTCAGGAAGAAACTGTCCTCTTTTGGGGATAAAAGAGGTATTTGTGGGAGAAAAGGTCCTATTTGAAGGGGGAACCCTGGTATTTCTTGGAGAAGATGTGATCTATTTGGGAGAAATGTGGCATTTCTGGAAGAAACTGTCCTCTTTTGGGGATAAAAGAGGTATTTGTGGGTGAAAAGGTCCTATTTGAAGGGGGAAAGCTGGTATTTCTTGGAGAAGATGTGATCTATTTGGGAGAAATGTGGCATTTCTGGAAGAAACTGTCCTCTTTTGGGGATAAAAAAGGTACTTGTGGGTGAAAACGTTGTATTTCAAGGGGGAAACCTGTTATTTCTTGGAGAAGATGTGATCTATTTGGGAGAAATGTGGCATGTCTGGAAGAAACTGTCCTATTTTGGGGATAAAAGAGGTATTTGTGGTTGAAAAGGTCCTATTTGAAGGGGGAAAGCTGGTATTTCTTGGAGAAGATGTGATCTATTTGGGAGAAATGTGGCATTTCTGAAGAAAATGTCCTATTTTGGGGATAAAAGAGGTATTTGTGGGTGAAAAGGTCCTATTTGAAGGGGGAACCCTGGTATTTCTTGGAGAAGATGTGATATATTTGGGAGAAATGTGGCATTTCTGGAAGAAACTGTCCTATTTTGGGGATAAAACAGGTATTTGTGGGTGAAAAGGTCCTATTTGAAGGGGGAACCCTGGTATTTCTTGGAGAAGATGTGATATATTTGGGAGAAATGTGGCATGTCTGGAAGAAACTGTCCTCTTTTGGGGATAAAAGAGGTATTTGTGGGAGAAAAGGTCCTATTTGAAGGGGGAAACGTGGTATTTCTTGGAGAAGATGTGATATGTTTGGGAGAAATGTGGCATTTCTGGAAGAAAATGTCCAATTTGGGGGGAGAAGGCTGGTAGTTTTCGGTGAGAAGGTCCTATTTCAGGAGGAATCCTGGTATTTCTTGGAGAAGATGTGATATATTTGGGAGAAATCTGGCCTTTCTGGAAGAAAATGTCGAATTTGGGGGGAGAAGGCTGGTAGTTTTGGGTGTGAAGTTCCTATTTCAGGAGGAATCCTGGCATTTCTTGGAGAAGATGTGATCTATTTGGGAGAAATGTGGCATGTCTGGAAGAAACTGTCCTGTTTTGGGGATAAAAGAGGTATTAGTGGTTGAAAAGGTCCTATTTGAAGGGGGAAAGCTGGTATTTCTTGGAGAAGATGTGATATATTTGGGAGAAATGTGGCATTTCTTGAAGAAACTGTTCTCTTATGGGGATAGAACAGGTATCTGTGGGTGAAAAGGTCCTATTTCCAGGGGAAAACCTGGTATTTCTTGGAGAAGATGTGATGTATTTGGGAGAAATGTGGCATGTCTGGAAGAAAATGTCCTATTTGGGGGGAGAAGGGTGGTATTTGTGGGGGAAAAGATCCTATTTCAGGAGGAATCCTGGTATTTCTTGGAGGAGATGTGATATGTTTGGGAGAAATGTGGCATGTCTGGAAGAAACTGTCCTCTTTTGGGGATAAAAGAGGTATTTGTGGGTGAAAAGGTCCTATTTGAAGGGGGAAACCTGGTATTTCTTGGAGAAGATGTGATCTATTTGGGAGAAATGTGGCATGTCTGGAAGAAACTGTCCTATTTTGGGGATAAAAGAGGTATTTGTGGGTGAAAAGGTCCTATTTGAAGGGGGAAAGCTGGTATTTCTTGGAGAAGATGTGATATATTTGGGAGAAATGTGGCATGTCTGGAAGAAACTGTCCTATTTTGGGGATAAAAGAGGTATTAGTGGGTGAAAAGGTCCTATTTGAAGGGGGAAAGCTGGTATTTCTTGGAGAAGATGTGATATATTTGGGTGAAATCAGGCATTTCTGGCAGAAACTGTCCTATTTTGGGGATAAAAGAATTTTTTGTGGGTGAAAAGGTCCTATTTGAAGGGGGAAAGCTGGTATTTCTTGGAGAAGATGTGATATATTTGGGAGAAATCTGGCATGTCAGGAAGAAACTGTCCTATTTGGGGGGAGAAGGCTGGTATTAATGGGAGAAAAGGTCCTCTTTCAGGAGGAATCCTGGTATTTCTTGGAGAAGATGTGATATATTTGGGAGAAATGTGGCATGTCTGGAAGAAACTGTCTTATTTGAGGGATAAAAGAGGTATTAGTGGTTGAAAAGGTCCTATTTGAAGGGGGAAACCTGGTATTTCTTGGAGAAGATGTGATATATTTGGGAGAAATGTGGCCTTTCTGGAAGAAACTGTCCTATTTTGGGGATAAAAGAGGTATTTCATGGAGAAAAGTTCCTAATTCAAGGGGGAAACCTGGTATTTCATGGAGGAGTTGTGATATATTTGGGAGAAATGTGGCCTTTCTGGAAGAAACTGTTCTCTTTTGGGGATAAAAGAGGTATTTGTGGGAGAAAAGGTCCTATTTGAAGGGGGAACCCTGGTATTTCTTGGAGAAGATGTGATATATTTTGGAGAAATGTGGCATGTCTGGAAAAAACTGTCCTCTTTTGGAGATAAAAGAGGTATTTGTGGGTGAAAAGGTCCTATTTGAAGGGGGAAACGTGGTATTTCTTGGAGAAGATGTGATCTATTTGGGAGAAATGTGGCCTTTCTGGAAGAAACTGTCCTCTTTTGGGGATAAAAGAGGTTTTTTTGGGGAAAAGGTCCTATTTGAAGGGGGAAACGTGGTATTTCTTGGAGAAGATGCGATCTATTTGGGAGAAATGTGGCATGTCAGGAAGAAACTGTCCTATTTGGGGGGAGAAGGGTGGTATTTGTGGGAGAAAAGGTCATATTTCAGGAGGAATACTGGTATTTCTTGTAGGAGATGTGATACGTTTGGGAGAAATGTGCCATTTCTGGAAGAAACTGTCCTCTTTTGGGGATAAAACAGGTATTTGTGGGTGAAAAGGTCCTATTTGAAGGGGGAAACCTGGTATTTCTTGGAGAAGATGTGATATGTTTGGGAGAAATGTGGCATTTCTGGAAGAAAGTGTCCTGTTTTGGGGATAAACCAGGTATTTGTGGGAGAAAAGGTCCTATATGAAGGGGGAAAGCTGGTATTTCTTGAAGGAGATGTGATATATTTGGGAGAAATGTGGCATTTCTGGAAGAAACTGTCCTCTTTTGGGGATAAAAGAGGTATTTGTGGGTGAAAAGGTCCTATTTGAAGGGGGAAAGCTGGTATTTCTTGGAGAAGATGTGATCTATTTGGGAGAAATGTGGCATTTCTGGAAGAAACTGTCCAATTTTGGGGATAAAAGAGGTATTTGTGGGAGAAAAGGTCCTATTTGAAGGGGGAAAGCAGGTATTTCTTGGAGAAGATGTGATATGTTTGGGAGAAATATGGCATGTCAGGAAGAAACTGTCCTATTTGGGGGGAGAAGGCTGGTATTTGTGGGAGAAAAGGTCCTATCTGAAGGGGGTAAGCAGGTATTTCTTGGAGAAGATGTGATATATTTGGGAGAAATGTGGCATGTCTGGAAGAAACTGTCCTATTTGAGGGATAAAGAGGTATTTGTGGGTGAAAAGGTCCTATTTGAAGGGGGAAAGCTGGTATTTGTTGGAGAAGATGTGATATATTTGGGAGAAATGTGGCATGTCTGGCAGAAACTGTCCTATTTGGGGGATAAAAGAGGTATTTGTGGGAGAAAAGGTCCTATTTGAAGGGGGAAAGCTGGTATTTCATGGAGAAGATGTGATCTATTTGGGAGAAATGTGGCCTTTCTGGAAGAAACTGTTCTATTTTGGGGATAAAACAGGTATTTGTGGGTGAAAAGGTCCTATTTGAAGGGGGAAACGTGGTATTTCTTGGAGAAGATGTGATATATTTGGGAGAAATGTGGCATGTCTGGAAGAAAATGTCCTATTTGGGGGGAGAAGGGTGGTATTTGTGGGAGATAAGTTCCTATTTCAGGAGGAATCCTGGTATTTCTTGGAGGAGATGTGATATGTTTGGGATAAATGTGCCATTTCTGGAAGAAACTGTCGTATTTTGGGGATAAAAGAGGTATTTGTGGGTGAAAAGGTCCTATTTGAAGGGGGAAAGCTGGTATTTCTTGGAGAAGATGTGATATGTTTGGGAGAAATATGGCATTTCTGGAAGAAAATGTCCTCTTTTGGGGATAAAACAGGTATTTGTGGGAGAAAATGTCCTATTTGAAGGGGGAAAGCTGGTATTTCTTGGAGAAGATATGATATATTTGGGAGAAATGTGGCATGTCTGGAAGAAACTGTCCTATTTGAGGGATAAAACAGGTATTTGTGG
Organism: Lophura swinhoii; assembly: GCA_030408155.1. Lineage (NCBI taxonomy): Eukaryota > Metazoa > Chordata > Aves > Galliformes > Phasianidae > Lophura > Lophura swinhoii. The sequence goes on from CM059457.1 coordinate 1,111,183, forward strand.
GTGAAAAGGTCCTATTTGAAGGGGGAAAGCTGTTATTTCTTGGAGAAGATGTGATATATTTGGGAGAAATCAGGCATTTCTGGAAGAAACTGTCCTCTTTTGGGGATAAAAGAATTTTTTGTGGGTGAAAAGGTCCTATTTGAAGGGGGAAACCTGGTATTTCTTGGAGAAGATGTGATATGTTTGGGAGAAATGTGGCCTTTCTGGCAGAAACTGTCCTATTTTGGGGATAAAAGAGGTATTTGTGGGTGATAAGGTCCTATTTGAAGGGGGAAACCTGGTATTTCTTGGAGAAGATGTGATATATTTGGGAGAAATGTGGCATGTCAGAAAGAAACTGTCCTATTTGGGGGGAGAAGGCTGGTATTAATGGGAGAAAAGGTCCTCTTTCAGGAGGAATCCTGGTATTTCTTGGAGAAGATGTGATATATTTGGGAGAAATGTGGCATGTCTGGAAGAAACTGTCCTATTTGAGGGATAAAAGAGGTATTTGTGGGTGAAAAGGTCGTATTTGAAGGGGGAAACCTGGTATTTCTTGGAGAAGATGTGATCTATCTGGGAGAAATCTGGCATTTCTGGAAGAAACTGTCCTATTTTGGGGATAAAAGAGGTATTAGTGGTTGAAAAGGTCCTATTTGAAGGGGGAAACCTGGTATTTGTGGGAGAAGATGTGATATATTTGGGAGAAATGTGGCCTTTCTGGAAGAAACTGTCCTCTTTTGGGGATAAAAGAGGTATTTGTGGGTGAAAAGGTCCTATTTGAAGGGGGAAACCTGGTATTTCTTGGAGAAGATGTGATATATTTGGGAGAAATGTGGCATTTCTGGAAGAAACTGTCCTCTTTTGGGGATAAAACAGGTATTTGTGGGTGAAAAGGTCCTATTTGAAGGGGGAAACCTGGTATTTCTTGGAGAAGATGTGATCTATTTGGGAGAAATGTGGCATGTCTGGAAGAAACTGTCCTATTTTGGGGATAAAAGAGGTATTTGTGGGTGAAAACGTTGTATTTCAAGGGGGAAACCTGTTATTTCTTGGAGAAGATGTGCTATATTTTGGAGAAATGTGGCATTTCTGGAAGAAACTGTCCTCTTTTGGGGATAAAAGAGGTATTTGTGGGTGAAAAGGTCGTATTTGAAGGGGGAAACCTGGTATTTCTTGGAGAAGATGTGATATATTTGGGAGAAATGTGGCATGTCTGGAAGAAACTGTCCTATTTGGGGGATAAAAGAGGTATTTGTGGGTGATAAGGTCCTATTTGAAGGGGGAACCCTGGTCTTTCTTGGAGAAGATGTGATATATTTGGGAGAAATGTGGCATTTCTGGAAGAAACTGTCCTATTTTGGGGATAAAACAGGTATTTGTGGGTGAAAAGGTCCTATTTGAAGGGGGAAGCCTGGTATTTCTTGGAGAAGATGTGATATATTTGGGAGAAATGTGGCATGTCTGGAAGAAACTGTCCGATTTGGGGGATAAAACAGGTATTTGTGGGAGAAAAGGTCGTATTTGAAGGGGGAAACGTGGTATTTCTTGGAGAAGATGTGATATGTTTGGGAGAAATGTGGCCTTTCTGGAAGAAAATGTCCTATTTGGGGGGAGAAGGCTGGTAGTTTTCGGTGAGAAGGTCCTATTTCAGGAGGAATCCTGGTATTTCTTGGAGAAGATGTGATATATTTGGGAGAAATGTGGCATGTCTGGAAGAAAATGTCGAATTTGGGGGGAGAAGGCTGGTAGTTTTGGGTGTGAAGTTCCTATTTCAGGAGGAATCCTGGCATTTCTTGGAGAAGATGTGATATATTTGGGAGAAATGTGGCATGTCTGGAAGAAACTGTCCTGTTTTGGGGATAAAAGAGGTATTAGTGGTTGAAAAGGTCCTATTTGAAGGGGGAAAGCTGGTATTTCTTGGAGAAGATGTGATGTATTTGGGAGAAATGTGGCATTTCTTGAAGAAACTGTCCTCTTATGGGGATAGAACAGGTATCTGTGGGTGAAAAGGTCCTATTTCCAGGGGAAAACCTGGTATTTCTTGGAGAAGATGTGATCTATTTGGGAGAAATGTGGCATGTCTGGAAGAAAATGTCCTATTTAAGGGGAGAATGGTGGTATTTGTGGGGGAAAAGATCCTATTTCAGGAGGAATCCTGGTATTTCTTGGAGGAGATGTGATATGTTTGGGAGAAATGTGGCATGTCTGGAAGAAACTGTCCTCTTTTGGGGATAAAAGAGGTATTAGTGGTTGAAAAGGTCCTATTTGAAGGGGGAAACCTGGTATTTCTTGGAGAAGATGTAATATGTTTGGGAGAAATGTGGCATGTCAGGAAGAAACTGTCCTCTTTTGGGGATAAAACAGGTATTTGTGGGTGAAAAGGTCCTATTTGAAGGGGGAAAGCTGGTATTTCTTGGAGAAGATGTGATATATTTGGGAGAAATGTGGCATGTCTGGAAGAAACTGTCCTATTTTGGGGATAAAAGAGGTATTTGTGGGTGAAAAGGTCCTATTTGAAGGGGGAAAGCTGGTATTTCTTGGAGAAGATGTGATATATTTGGGTGAAATCAGGCATTTCTGGCAGAAAATGTCCTATTTTGGGGATAAAAGAATTTTTTGTGGGTGAAAAGGTCCTATTTGAAGGGGGAAAGCTGGTATTTCTTGGAGAAGATGTGATATGTTTGGGAGAAATGTGGCATTTCTGGAAGAAACTGTCCTCTTTTGGGGATAAAAGTGGTATTTGTGGGTGATAAGGTCCTATTTGAAGGGGGAAACCTGGTATTTCTTGGAGAAGATGTGATATATTTGGGAGAAATCTGGCATGTCAGGAAGAAACTGTCCTATTTGGGGGGAGAAGGCTGGTATTAATGGGAGAAAAGGTCCTATTTCAGGAGGAATCCTGGTATTTCTTGGAGAAGATGTGATATATTTGGGAGAAATGTGGCATTTCTGGAAGAAACTGTAATATTTGAGGGATAAAAGAGGTATTTGTGGGTGAAAAGGTCGTATTTGAAGGGGGAAAGCTGGTAATTCTATGAGAAAATGTGATATATTTGGGAGAAATGTGGCATTTCTGGAAGAAAATGTCCTCTTTTGGGGATAAAACAGGTATTTCATGGAGAAAAGGTCCTAATTGAAGGGGGAAACCAGGTATTTCTTGGAGGAGTTGTGATATATTTGGGAGAAATGTGGCCTTTCTGGAAGAAACTGTCCTCTTTTGGGGATAAAACAGGTATTTGTGGGAGAAAAGTTCCTATTTGAAGGGGGAACCCTGGTATTTCTTGGAGAAGATGTGATCTATTTGGGAGAAATGTGGCATTTCTGGAAGAAAGTGTCCTCTTTTGGGGATAAAAGAGGTATTTGTGGGTGAGAAGGTCCTATTTGAAGGGGGAATCCTGGTATTTCTTGGAGAAGATGTGATATATTTGGGAGAAATGTGGCATGTCTGGAAGAAAATGTCCTCTTTTGGGGATAAAAGAGGTATTTGTGGGTGAAAAGGTCCTATTTGAAGGGGGAAACGTGGTATTTCTTGGAGAAGATGTGATATATTTGGGAGAAATGTGGCATTTCTGGAAGAAAGTGTCCTGTTTTGGGGATAAAACAGGTATTTGTGGGTGAAATGGTCCTATTTCCAGGGGAAAACCTGGTATTTCTTGGAGAAGATGTGATCTATTTGGGAGAAATGTGGCATTTCTGGACGAAAATATCCTAATTGGGGGGAGAAGGGTGGTATTTGTGGGAGAAAAGTTCCTATTTCAGGAGGAATCCTGGTATTTCTTGCAGGAGATGTGATATGTTTGGGAGAAATGTGGCATTTCTGGAAGAAACTGTCCTCTTTTGGGGATAAAACAGGTATTTGTGGGTGAAAAGTTCCTATTTGAAGGGGGAAAGCTGGTATTTCTTGGAGAAGATGTGATATATTTGGGAGAAATGTGGCATTTCTTGAAGAAACTGTCCTCTTCTGGGGATAAAAGAGGTATTTGTGTTTGAAAAGGTCCTATTTGAAGGGGGAAACCTGGTATTTCTTGGAGAAGATGTGATATATTTGGGAGAAATCTGGCATTTCTGGAAGAAAATGTCCTATTCTGGGGATAAAACAGGTATTTGTGGGTGAAAAGGTCCTATTTGAAGGGGGAACCCTGGTATTTCTTGGAGAAGATGTGATATATTTGGGAGAAATGTGGCATGTCTGGAAGAAACTGTCCTCTTTTGGGGATAAAAGAGGTATTTGTGGGTGAGAAGGTCCTATTTGAAGGGGGAAAGCTGGTATTTCTTGGAGAAGATGTGATATATTTGGGAGAAATGTGGCATTCCTGGAAGAAACTGTCCTCTTATGGGGATAGAACAGGTATTTGTGGGTGAAAAGGTCCTATTTGAAGGGGAAAACCTGGTATTTCTTGGAGAAGATGTGATATATTTGGGAGAAATGTGGCATGTCTGGAAGAAAATGTCCTATTTGGGGGGAGAAGGGTGATATTTGTGGGAGAAAAGTTCCTATTTCAGGAGGAATCCTGGTATTTCTTGGAGGAGATATGATATGTTTGGGAGAAATGTGCCATTTCTGGAAGAAACTGTCCTATTTTGGGGATAAAACAGGTACTTGTGGGTGAAAAGGTCCTATTTGAAGGGGGAAACCTGGTATTTCTTGGAGAAGATGTGATATGTTTGGGAGAAATATGGCATTTCTGGAAGAAACTGTCCTCTTTTGGGGATAAAAGAGGTATTTGTGGGTGAAAAGGTCCTATTTGAAGGGGGAAAGCTGGTATTTCTTGGAGAAGATGTGATATATTTGGGAGAAATGTGGCATGTCTGGAAGAAACTGTCCTCTTCTGGGGATACAAGAGGTATTTGTGGGTGAGAAGGTCCTGTTTGAAGGGGGAAAGCTGGTATTTCTTGGAGAAGATGTGATATATTTGGGAGTAATGTGGCATTTCTGGAAGAAACTGTCCTATTTTGGGGATAAAAGAATTTTTTGTGTGTGAAAAGGTCCTATATGAAGGGGGAAACTTGGTATTTCTTGAAGGAGATGTGATATGTTTGGGAGAAATGTGGCCTTTCTGGCAGAAACTGTCCTCTTTTGGGGATAAAAGTGGTATTTGTGGGTGATAAGGTCGTATTGGAAGGGGGAAACCTGGTATTTCTTGGAGAAGATGTGATATATTTGGGAGAAATGTGGCCTTTCTGGAAGAAACTGTCCTATTTTGGGGATAGAAGAATTTTTTGTGGGTGAAAAGGTCCTATTTGAAGGGGGAAAGCTGGTAATTGTATGAGAAGATGTGATATGTTTGGGAGAAATGTGGCATGTCTGGAAGAAACTGTCCTCTTTATGGATAAAACAGGTATTTGTGGGAGAAAAGGTCCTATTTGAAGGGGAAAGCTGGTAATTCTATGAGAAGATGTGATATATTTGGGGGAAATGTGTCATGTCAGGAAGAAACTGTCCTCTTTTGGGGATAAAAAAGGTATTTGTGGGTGAAAAGGTCCTATTTGAAGGGGGAAAGCTGGTATTTCTTGGAGAAGATGTGATATATTTTGGAGAAATGTGGCATTTCTGGAAGAAACTGTCCTATTTTGGGGGTAAAAGAGGTATTTGTGGGTGAAAAGGTCCTATTTGAAGGGGGAAACCTGGTATTTCTTGGAGAAGATGTGATCTATTTGGGAGAAATGTGGCATTTCTGGCAGAAACTGTCCTCTTTCGGGGATAAAAGAGGTACTTGTGGGTGAAAAGGTCCTATTTGAAGGGGGAAAGCTGGTATTTCTTGGAGAAGATGTGATGTGTTTGGGAGAAATGTGGCATGTCTGGAAGAAACTGTCCTATTTGGGGGATAAAAGAGGTATTTGTGGGTGAAAAGGTCCTATTTGAAGGGGGAAAGCTGGTATTTCTTGGAGAAGATGTGATCTATTTGGGAGAAATGTGGCATTTCTGGCAGAAACTGTCCTCTTTTGGGGATAAAAGAGGTATTTGTGGGTGATAAGGTCCTATTCGAAGGGGGAAACGTGGTATTTCTTGGAGAAGAGGTGATATATTTGGGAGAAATATGGCATGTCTGGAAGAAACTGTCCTATTTGGGGGATAAAACAGGTATTCCATGGAGAAAATGTCCTAATTGAAGGGGAAAACTGGTATTTCTTGGAGAAGATGTGATATGTTTGGGAGAAATGTGGCCTTTCTGGAAGAAACTGTCCAATTTGCGGGGAGAAGGCTGGTAGTTTTCGGTGAGAAGGTCCTATTTCAGGAGGAATCCTGGTATTTCTTGGAGAAGATGTGATATATTTGGGAGAAATGTGGCATTCCTGGAAGAAACTGTCCTCTTTTGGGGATAAAAGAGGTTTTTTTGGGGAAAAGGTCCTATTTGAAGGGGGAAACGTGGTATTTCTTGGAGAAGATGTGATGTATTTGTGAGAAATGTGGCATTTCTGGAAGAAACTGTCCTCTTTTGGGGATAGAACTGGTATTTGTGGGTGAAAAGGTCCTATTTCCAGGGGAAAACCTGGTATTTCTTGGAGAAGATGTGATCTATTTGGGAGAAATGTGGCATGTCTGGAAGAAAATGTCCTATTTTGGGGAGAAGGGTGGTATTTGTGGGAGAAAATTTCCTATTTCAGGAGGAATCCTGGTATTTCTTGGAGGAGATGTGATATGTTTGGGAGAAATGTGGCCTTTCTGGAAGAGACTGTCCTCTTTTGGGGATAAAAGAGGTATTTATGGGTGAAAAGGTCCTATTTGAAGGGGGAAAGCTGGTATTTCTTGGAGAAGATGTGATCTATTTGGGAGAAATGTGGCATGTCTGGAAGAAACTGTCCTCTTTTGGGGATAAAAGAGGTATTTGTGGGTGAAAAGGTCCTATTTGAAGGGGGAAAGCTGGTATTTCTTGGAGAAGATGTGATATATTTGGGAGAAATTTGGCATTTCTGGAAGAAAGTGTCCTGTTTTGGGGATAAAACAGGTATTTGTGGGAGAAAAGGTCCTATTTGAAGGGGGAAAGCTGGTATTTCTTGAAGGAGATGTGATCTATTTGGGAGAAATGTTGCATGTCAGGAAGAAACTGTCTTATTTTGGGGATAAAAGAGGTATTTGTGGGTGAAAAGGTCCTATTTGAAGGGGGAAAGCTGGTATTTCTTGGAGAAGATGTGATCTATTTGGGAGAAATGTGGCATGTCTGGAAGAAACTGTCCTATTTTGGGTATAAAGAGGTATTTGTGGGTGAAAAGGTCCTATTTGAAGGGGGAAACCTGGTATTTCTTGGAGAAGATGTGATATATTTGGGAGAAATGTGGCATGTCTGGAAGAAACTGTCCTATTTGGGGGATAAAACAGGTATTTGTGGGTGAAAAGGTCCTATTTGAAGGGGGAATGCTGGTATTTCTTGGAGAAGATGTGATATGTTTGGGAGAAATGTGGCCTTTCTGGCTGAAACTGTCCTATTTTGGGGATAAAAGTGGTATTTGTGGGTGAAAAGGTCCTATTTGAAGGGGGAAACCTGGTATTTCTTGGAGAAGATGTGATCTATTTGGGGGAAATGTGGCATGTCTGGAAGAAACTGTCCTATTTTGGGGATAAAAGAGGTATTTGTGGGTGAAAAGGTCCTATTTGAAGGGGGAAAGCTGGTATTTCTTGGAGAAGATGTGATCTATTTGGGAGAAATGTGGCCTTTCTGGAAGAAAATGTCCAATTTGGGGGGAGAAGGCTGGTAGTTTTGGGTGAGAAGGTCCTATTTCAGGAGGAATCCTGGCATTTCTTGGAGAAGATGTGATATATTTGGGAGAAATGTGGCCTTTCTGGAAGAAAATGTCCAATTTGGGGGGAGAAGGCTGGTAGTTTTGGGTGAGAAGGTCCTCTTTCAGGAGGAATCCTGGCATTTCTTGGAGAAGATGTGATCTATTTGGGAGAAATGTGGCATTTCTGGAAGAAAATGTCCTCTTTTGGGGATAAAAGAGGTATTAGTGGTTGAAAAGGTCCTATTTGAAGGGGGAAACCTGTTATTTGTGGGAGAAGATGATATATATTTGGGAGAAATGTGGCCTTTCTGGAAGAAACTGTCCTCTTTTGGGGATAAAAGAGGTATTTGTGGGAGATAAGGTCCTAATTGAAGGGGGAAACCTGGTATTTGTTGGAGGATTTGTGATATATTTGGGAGAAATGTGGCATTTCTGGCAGAAACTGTCCTCTTTTGGGGATAAAACAGGTATTTGTGGGTGAAAAGGTCCTATTTGAAGGGGGAAAGCTGGTATTTCTTGGAGAAGATGTGATATATTTGGGAGAAATGTGGCATTTCTGGAAGAAAGTGTCCTGTTTTGGGGATAAAACAGGTACTTGCGGGAGAAAAGGTCCTATTTGAAGGGGGAAACCTGGTATTTCTTGGAGAAGATGTGATATATTTGGGAGAAATCAGGCATTTCTGGAAGAAACTGTCCTATTTTGGGGATAAAAGAATTATTTGTGGGTGAAAAGGTCCTATTTGAAGGGGGAAAGCTGGTAATTCTATGAGAAGATGTGATATGTTTGGGAGAAATGTGGCATTTCTGGAAGAAACTGTCCTCTTTTGGGGATAAAAGAGGTATTTGTGGGTGAGAAGGTCCTATTTGAAGGGGGAAAGCTGGTATTTCTTGGAGAAGATGTGATATATTTGGGGGAAATGTGGCATGCCAGGAAGAAACTGTCCTCTTTTGGGGATAAAAGAGGTATTTGTGGGTGAAAAGGTCCTATTTGAAGGGGGAAAGCTGGTATTTCTTGGAGAAGATGTGATCTATTTGGGAGAAATGAGGCATGTCTGGAAGAAACTGTCCTATTTTGGGGATAAAAGAGGTATTTGTGTGTGAAAAGGTCCTATTTGAAGGGGGAAACGTGGTATTTCTTGGAGAAGATGTGATATATTTGGGAGAAATGTGGCCTTTCTTGAAGAAACTGTCCTCTTTTGGGGATAAAACAGGTATTTGTGGGAGAAAAAGTTCGTATTTGAAGGGGGAAAGCAGGTATTTCTTGGAGAAGATGTGGTATATTTGGGAGAAATGTGGCATTTCTGGAAGAAACTGTCCTCTTTTGGGGATAAAACAGGTATTTGTGAGTGAAAACGTTGTATTTCAAGGGGGAAACCTGTTATTTCTTGGAGAAGATGTGCTATATTTGGGAGAAATGTGGCATTTCTGGCAGAAACTGTCCTCTTTTGGGGATATAACAGGTATTTGTGGGTGAACAGGTCCTATTTGAAGGGGGAAAGCTGGTATTTCTTGGAGAAGATGTGATATATTTGGGAGAAATGTGGCATTTCTGGAAGAAACTGTCCTATTTGGGGGATAAAAGAGGTATTTGTGGGTGATAAGGTCCTATTTGAAGGGGGAAACGTGGTATTTCTTGGAGAAGATGTGATATATTTGGGAGAAATGTGGCATGTATGGAAGAAACTCTCCTCTTTTGGGGATAAAACAGGTATTTGTGGGTGAAAAGGTCCTATTTGAAGGGGGAAACCTGGTATTTCTTGGAGAAGAGGTGATATAATTGGGAGAAATGTGGCATGTCTGGCAGAAACTGTCCTATTTGGGGGATAAAACAGGTATTTGTGGGAGAAAAGGTCCTATTTGAAGGGGGAAAGCTAGTATTTCTTGGAGAAGATGTGATATATTTGGGAGAAATGTGGCCTTTCTGGAAGAAAATGTCCTATCTGGGGGGAGAAGGCTGGTAGTTTTCGGTGAGAAGGTCCTATTTCAGGAGGAATCCTGGTATTTCTTGGAGAAGATGTGGTATATTTGGGAGAAATCTGGCCTTTCTGGTAGAAAATGTCCAATTTGGGGGGAGAAGGCTGGTAGTTTTGGGTGAGAAAGTCCTATTTCAGGAGGAATCCTGGTATTTCTTGGAGAAGATGTGATATATTTGGGAGAAATGTGGCATTTCTGGAAGAAACTGTCCTCTTTTGGGGATAAAAGAGGTATTTGTGTTTGAAAAGGTCCTATTTGAAGGGGGAAACCTGGTATTTGTGGGAGAAGATGTGATATATTTGGGAGAAATGTGGCATTTCTGGAAGAAACTGTCCTATTTTGGGGATAAAAGAGGTATTTGTGGGAGAAAAGTTCCTATTTGAAGGGGGAACCCTGGTATTTCTTGGAGAAGATGTGATATATTTGGGAGAAATGTGGCATGTCTGGAAAAAACTGTCCTATTTTGGGGATAAAAGAGGTATTTGTGGGTGAGAAGGTCCTATTTGAAGGGGGAAACCTGGTATTTCTTGGAGAAGATGTGATATATTTGGGAGAAATCTGGCATTCCTGGAAGAAACTGTCCTCTTTTGGGGATAAAAGAGGTTTTTTTGGGGAAAAGATCCTAATTGAAGGGGGAAACTTGGTATTTCTTGGAGAAGATGTGATATGTTTGGGAGAAATGTGGCATTTCTGGAAGAAACTGTCCTCTTATGGGGATAGAACAGGTATTTGTGGGTGAAAAGGTCCTATTTCCAGGGGAAAACCTGGTATTTCCTGGAGAAGATGTGATCTATTTAGGAGAAATGTGGCATGTCTGGAAGAAAATGTTCTCTTTGGGGGGAGAAGGGTTGTATTTGTGGGAGAAAAGTTCCTATTTCAGGAGGAATCCTGGTATTTCTTGGAGGAGATGTGATATATTTGGGAGAAATGTGGCATTTCTGGAAGAAACTGTCCTCTTTTGGGGATAAAAGAGGTATTAGTGGTTGAAAAGGTCCTATTTGAAGGGGGAAAGCTGGTATTTCTTGGAGAAGATGTGATATGTTTGGGAGAAATGTGGCATTTCTGGAAGAAACTGTCCTCTTTTGGGGATAAAAGTGGTATTTGTGGGTGATAAGGTCCTATTTGAAGGGGGAAACCTGGTATTTCTTGGAGAAGATGTGATATATTTGGGAGAAATCTGGCATGTCAGGAAGAAACTGTCCTATTTGGGGGGAGAAGGCTGGTATTAATGGGAGAAAAGGTCCTATTTCAGGAGGAATCCTGGTATTTCTTGGAGAAGATGTGATATATTTGGGAGAAATGTGGCATGTCTGGAAGAAACTGTAATATTTGAGGGATAAAAGAGGTATTTGTGGGTGAAAAGGTCGTATTTGAAGGGGGAAAGCTGGTAATTCTATGAGAAAATGTGATATATTTGGGAGAAATGTGGCATTTCTGGAAGAAAATGTCCTCTTTTGGGGATAAAACAGGTATTTCATGGAGAAAAGGTCCTAATTGAAGGGGGAAACCAGGTATTTCTTGGAGGAGTTGTGATATATTTGGGAGAAATGTGGCCTTTCTGGAAGAAACTGTCCTCTTTTGGGGATAAAACAGGTATTTGTGGGAGAAAAGTTCCTATTTGAAGGGGGAACCCTGGTATTTCTTGGAGAAGATGTGATCTATTTGGGAGAAATGTGGCATTTCTGGAAGAAAGTGTCCTCTTTTGGGGATAAAAGAGGTATTTGTGGGTGAGAAGGTCCTATTTGAAGGGGGAATCCTGGTATTTCTTGGAGAAGATGTGATCTATTTGGGAGAAATGTGGCATGTCTGGAAGATACTGTCCTCTTTTGGGGATAAAAGAGGTATTTGTGGGTGAAAAGGTCCTATTTGAAGGGGGAAACGTGGTATTTCTTGGAGAAGATGTGATATATTTGGGAGAAATGTGGCATTTCTGGAAGAAAGTGTCCTGTTTTGGGGATAAAACAGGTATTTGTGGGTGAAATGGTCCTATTTCCAGGGGAAAACCTGGTATTTCTTGGAGAAGATGTGATCTATTTGGGAGAAATGTGGCATTTCTGGACGAAAATATCCTAATTGGGGGGAGAAGGGTGGTATTTGTGGGAGAAAAGTTCCTATTTCAGGAGGAATCCTGGTATTTCTTGCAGGAGATGTGATATGTTTGGGAGAAATGTGGCATTTCTGGAAGAAACTGTCCTCTTTTGGGGATAAAACAGGTATTTGTGGGTGAAAAGTTCCTATTTGAAGGGGGAAAGCTGGTATTTCTTGGAGAAGATGTGATATATTTGGGAGAAATGTGGCATTTCTTGAAGAAACTGTCCTCTTCTGGGGATAAAAGAGGTATTTGTGTTTGAAAAGGTCCTATTTGAAGGGGGAAACCTGGTATTTCTTGGAGAAGATGTGATATATTTGGGAGAAATCTGGCATTTCTGGAAGAAAATGTCCTATTCTGGGGATAAAACAGGTATTTGTGGGTGAAAAGGTCCTATTTGAAGGGGGAACCCTGGTATTTCTTGGAGAAGATGTGATATATTTGGGAGAAATGTGGCATGTCTGGAAGAAACTGTCCTCTTTTGGGGATAAAAGAGGTATTTGTGGGTGAGAAGGTCCTATTTGAAGGGGGAAAGCTGGTATTTCTTGGAGAAGATGTGATATATTTGGGAGAAATGTGGCATTCCTGGAAGAAACTGTCCTCTTATGGGGATAGAACAGGTATTTGTGGGTGAAAAGGTCCTATTTGAAGGGGAAAACCTGGTATTTCTTGGAGAAGATGTGATATATTTGGGAGAAATGTGGCATGTCTGGAAGAAAATGTCCTATTTGGGGGGAGAAGGGTGATATTTGTGGGAGAAAAGTTCCTATTTCAGGAGGAATCCTGGTATTTCTTGGAGGAGATATGATATGTTTGGGAGAAATGTGCCATTTCTGGAAGAAACTGTCCTCTTTTGGGGATAAAAGAGGTATTTGTGGGTGAAAAGGTCCTATTTGAAGGGGGAAACCTGGTATTTCTTGGAGAAGATGTGATATGTTTGGGAGAAATATGGCATTTCTGGAAGAAACTGTCCTCTTTTGGGGATAAAAGAGGTATTTGTGGGTGAAAAGGTCCTATTTGAAGGGGGAAAGCTGGTATTTCTTGGAGAAGATGTGATATATTTGGGAGAAATGTGGCATGTCTGGAAGAAACTGTCCTCTTCTGGGGATACAAGAGGTATTTGTGGGTGAGAAGGTCCTGTTTGAAGGGGGAAAGCTGGTATTTCTTGGAGAAGATGTGATATATTTGGGAGTAATGTGGCATTTCTGGAAGAAACTGTCCTATTTTGGGGATAAAAGAATTTTTTGTGTGTGAAAAGGTCCTATATGAAGGGGGAAACTTGGTATTTCTTGAAGGAGATGTGATATGTTTGGGAGAAATGTGGCCTTTCTGGCAGAAACTGTCCTCTTTTGGGGATAAAAGTGGTATTTGTGGGTGATAAGGTCGTATTGGAAGGGGGAAACCTGGTATTTCTTGGAGAAGATGTGATATATTTGGGAGAAATGTGGCCTTTCTGGAAGAAACTGTCCTATTTTGGGGATAGAAGAATTTTTTGTGGGTGAAAAGGTCCTATTTGAAGGGGGAAAGCTGGTAATTGTATGAGAAGATGTGATATGTTTGGGAGAAATGTGGCATGTCTGGAAGAAACTGTCCTCTTTATGGATAAAACAGGTATTTGTGGGAGAAAAGGTCCTATTTGAAGGGGAAAGCTGGTAATTCTATGAGAAGATGTGATATATTTGGGGGAAATGTGTCATGTCAGGAAGAAACTGTCCTCTTTTGGGGATAAAAAAGGTATTTGTGGGTGAAAAGGTCCTATTTGAAGGGGGAAAGCTGGTATTTCTTGGAGAAGATGTGATATATTTTGGAGAAATGTGGCATTTCTGGAAGAAACTGTCCTATTTTGGGGGTAAAAGAGGTATTTGTGGGTGAAAAGGTCCTATTTGAAGGGGGAAACCTGGTATTTCTTGGAGAAGATGTGATCTATTTGGGAGAAATGTGGCATTTCTGGCAGAAACTGTCCTCTTTCGGGGATAAAAGAGGTACTTGTGGGTGAAAAGGTCCTATTTGAAGGGGGAAAGCTGGTATTTCTTGGAGAAGATGTGATGTGTTTGGGAGAAATGTGGCATGTCTGGAAGAAACTGTCCTATTTGGGGGATAAAAGAGGTATTTGTGGGTGAAAAGGTCCTATTTGAAGGGGGAAAGCTGGTATTTCTTGGAGAAGATGTGATCTATTTGGGAGAAATGTGGCATTTCTGGCAGAAACTGTCCTCTTTTGGGGATAAAAGAGGTATTTGTGGGTGATAAGGTCCTATTCGAAGGGGGAAACGTGGTATTTCTTGGAGAAGAGGTGATATATTTGGGAGAAATATGGCATGTCTGGAAGAAACTGTCCTATTTGGGGGATAAAACAGGTATTCCATGGAGAAAATGTCCTAATTGAAGGGGAAAACTGGTATTTCTTGGAGAAGATGTGATATGTTTGGGAGAAATGTGGCCTTTCTGGAAGAAACTGTCCAATTTGCGGGGAGAAGGCTGGTAGTTTTCGGTGAGAAGGTCCTATTTCAGGAGGAATCCTGGTATTTCTTGGAGAAGATGTGATATATTTGGGAGAAATGTGGCATTCCTGGAAGAAACTGTCCTCTTTTGGGGATAAAAGAGGTTTTTTTGGGGAAAAGGTCCTATTTGAAGGGGGAAACGTGGTATTTCTTGGAGAAGATGTGATGTATTTGTGAGAAATGTGGCATTTCTGGAAGAAACTGTCCTCTTTTGGGGATAGAACTGGTATTTGTGGGTGAAAAGGTCCTATTTCCAGGGGAAAACCTGGTATTTCTTGGAGAAGATGTGATCTATTTGGGAGAAATGTGGCATGTCTGGAAGAAAATGTCCTATTTTGGGGAGAAGGGTGGTATTTGTGGGAGAAAATTTCCTATTTCAGGAGGAATCCTGGTATTTCTTGGAGGAGATGTGATATGTTTGGGAGAAATGTGGCCTTTCTGGAAGAGACTGTCCTCTTTTGGGGATAAAAGAGGTATTTATGGGTGAAAAGGTCCTATTTGAAGGGGGAAAGCTGGTATTTCTTGGAGAAGATGTGATCTATTTGGGAGAAATGTGGCATGTCTGGAAGAAACTGTCCTCTTTTGGGGATAAAAGAGGTATTTGTGGGTGAAAAGGTCCTATTTGAAGGGGGAAACGTGGTATTTCTTGGAGAAGATGTGATATATTTGGGAGAAATTTGGCATTTCTGGAAGAAAGTGTCCTGTTTTGGGGATAAAACAGGTATTTGTGGGAGAAAAGGTCCTATTTGAAGGGGGAAAGCTGGTATTTCTTGAAGGAGATGTGATCTATTTGGGAGAAATGTTGCATGTCAGGAAGAAACTGTCTTATTTTGGGGATAAAAGAGGTATTTGTGGGTGAAAAGGTCCTATTTGAAGGGGGAAAGCTGGTATTTCTTGGAGAAGATGTGATCTATTTGGGAGAAATGTGGCATGTCTGGAAGAAACTGTCCTATTTTGGGTATAAAGAGGTATTTGTGGGTGAAAAGGTCCTATTTGAAGGGGGAAAGCTGGTATTTCTTGGAGAAGATGTGATATATTTGGGAGAAATGTGGCATGTCTGGAAGAAACTGTCCTATTTGGGGGATAAAACAGGTATTTGTGGGTGAAAAGGTCCTATTTGAAGGGGGAATGCTGGTATTTCTTGGAGAAGATGTGATATGTTTGGGAGAAATGTGGCCTTTCTGGCTGAAACTGTCCTATTTTGGGGATAAAAGTGGTATTTGTGGGTGAAAAGGTCCTATTTGAAGGGGGAAACCTGGTATTTCTTGGAGAAGATGTGATATATTTGGGGGAAATGTGGCATGTCTGGAAGAAACTGTCCTATTTTGGGGATAAAAGAGGTATTTGTGGGTGAAAAGGTCCTATTTGAAGGGGGAAAGCTGGTATTTCTTGGAGAAGATGTGATCTATTTGGGAGAAATGTGGCCTTTCTGGAAGAAAATGTCCAATTTGGGGGGAGAAGGCTGGTAGTTTTGGGTGAGAAGGTCCTATTTCAGGAGGAATCCTGGCATTTCTTGGAGAAGATGTGATATATTTGGGAGAAATGTGGCCTTTCTGGAAGAAAATGTCCAATTTGGGGGGAGAAGGCTGGTAGTTTTGGGTGAGAAGGTCCTCTTTCAGGAGGAATCCTGGCATTTCTTGGAGAAGATGTGATCTATTTGGGAGAAATGTGGCATTTCTGGAAGAAAATGTCCTCTTTTGGGGATAAAAGAGGTATTAGTGGTTGAAAAGGTCCTATTTGAAGGGGGAAACCTGTTATTTGTGGGAGAAGATGATATATATTTGGGAGAAATGTGGCCTTTCTGGAAGAAACTGTCCTCTTTTGGGGATAAAAGAGGTATTTGTGGGAGATAAGGTCCTAATTGAAGGGGGAAACCTGGTATTTGTTGGAGGATTTGTGATATATTTGGGAGAAATGTGGCATTTCTGGAAGAAAATGTCCTCTTTTGGGGATAAAACAGGTATTTGTGGGTGAAAAGGTCCTATTTGAAGGGGGAAAGCTGGTATTTCTTGGAGAAGATGTGATATATTTGGGAGAAATGTGGCATTTCTGGAAGAAAGTGTCCTGTTTTGGGGATAAAACAGGTACTTGCGGGAGAAAAGGTCCTATTTGAAGGGGGAAACCTGGTATTTCTTGGAGAAGATGTGATATATTTGGGAGAAATCAGGCATTTCTGGAAGAAACTGTCCTATTTTGGGGATAAAAGAATTATTTGTGGGTGAAAAGGTCCTATTTGAAGGGGGAAAGCTGGTAATTCTATGAGAAGATGTGATATGTTTGGGAGAAATGTGGCATTTCTGGAAGAAACTGTCCTCTTTTGGGGATAAAAGAGGTATTTGTGGGTGAGAAGGTCCTATTTGAAGGGGGAAAGCTGGTATTTCTTGGAGAAGATGTGATATATTTGGGGGAAATGTGGCATGCCAGGAAGAAACTGTCCTCTTTTGGGGATAAAAGAGGTATTTGTGGGTGAAAAGGTCCTATTTGAAGGGGGAAAGCTGGTATTTCTTGGAGAAGATGTGATCTATTTGGGAGAAATGAGGCATGTCTGGAAGAAACTGTCCTATTTTGGGGATAAAAGAGGTATTTGTGGGTGAAAAGGTCCTATTTGAAGGGGGAAACGTGGTATTTCTTGGAGAAGATGTGATATATTTGGGAGAAATGTGGCCTTTCTTGAAGAAACTGTCCTCTTTTGGGGATAAAACAGGTATTTGTGGGAGAAAAAGTTCGTATTTGAAGGGGGAAAGCAGGTATTTCTTGGAGAAGATGTGGTATATTTGGGAGAAATGTGGCATTTCTGGAAGAAACTGTCCTCTTTTGGGGATAAAACAGGTATTTGTGAGTGAAAACGTTGTATTTCAAGGGGGAAACCTGTTATTTCTTGGAGAAGATGTGCTATATTTGGGAGAAATGTGGCATTTCTGGCAGAAACTGTCCTCTTTTGGGGATATAACAGGTATTTGTGGGTGAACAGGTCCTATTTGAAGGGGGAAAGCTGGTATTTCTTGGAGAAGATGTGATATATTTGGGAGAAATGTGGCATTTCTGGAAGAAACTGTCCTATTTGGGGGATAAAAGAGGTATTTGTGGGTGATAAGGTCCTATTTGAAGGGGGAAACGTGGTATTTCTTGGAGAAGATGTGATATATTTGGGAGAAATGTGGCATGTATGGAAGAAACTGTCCTCTTTTGGGGATAAAACAGGTATTTGTGGGTGAAAAGGTCCTATTTGAAGGGGGAAACCTGGTATTTCTTGGAGAAGAGGTGATATAATTGGGAGAAATGTGGCATGTCTGGCAGAAACTGTCCTATTTGGGGGATAAAACAGGTATTTGTGGGAGAAAAGGTCCTATTTGAAGGGGGAAAGCTAGTATTTCTTGGAGAAGATGTGATATATTTGGGAGAAATGTGGCCTTTCTGGAAGAAAATGTCCTATCTGGGGGGAGAAGGCTGGTAGTTTTCGGTGAGAAGGTCCTATTTCAGGAGGAATCCTGGTATTTCTTGGAGAAGATGTGGTATATTTGGGAGAAATCTGGCCTTTCTGGTAGAAAATGTCCAATTTGGGGGGAGAAGGCTGGTAGTTTTGGGTGAGAAAGTCCTATTTCAGGAGGAATCCTGGTATTTCTTGGAGAAGATGTGATATATTTGGGAGAAATGTGGCATTTCTGGAAGAAACTGTCCTCTTTTGGGGATAAAAGAGGTATTTGTGTTTGAAAAGGTCCTATTTGAAGGGGGAAACCTGGTATTTGTGGGAGAAGATGTGATATATTTGGGAGAAATGTGGCATTTCTGGAAGAAACTGTCCTATTTTGGGGATAAAAGAGGTATTTGTGGGAGAAAAGTTCCTATTTGAAGGGGGAACCCTGGTATTTCTTGGAGAAGATGTGATATATTTGGGAGAAATGTGGCATGTCTGGAAAAAACTGTCCTATTTTGGGGATAAAAGAGGTATTTGTGGGTGAGAAGGTCCTATTTGAAGGGGGAAACCTGGTATTTCTTGGAGAAGATGTGATATATTTGGGAGAAATCTGGCATTCCTGGAAGAAACTGTCCTCTTTTGGGGATAAAAGAGGTTTTTTTGGGGAAAAGATCCTAATTGAAGGGGGAAACTTGGTATTTCTTGGAGAAGATGTGATATGTTTGGGAGAAATGTGGCATTTCTGGAAGAAACTGTCCTCTTATGGGGATAGAACAGGTATTTGTGGGTGAAAAGGTCCTATTTCCAGGGGAAAACCTGGTATTTCCTGGAGAAGATGTGATCTATTTAGGAGAAATGTGGCATGTCTGGAAGAAAATGTTCTCTTTGGGGGGAGAAGGGTTGTATTTGTGGGAGAAAAGTTCCTATTTCAGGAGGAATCCTGGTATTTCTTGGAGGAGATGTGATATATTTGGGAGAAATGTGGCATTTCTGGAAGAAACTGTCCACTTTTGGGGATAAAAGAGGTATTTGTGGGTGAAAAGGTCCTATTTGAAGGGGGAAAGCTGGTATTTCTTGGAGAAGATGTGATATATTTGGGAGAAATGTGGCATTTCTGGAAGAAACTGTCCTCTTTTGGGGATAAAAGAGGTATTTGTGGGTGAAAAGGTCCTATTTGAAGGGGGAAACCTGGTTTTTCATGGAGAAGATGTGATATATTTGGGAGAAATGTGGCATTTCTGGAAGAAACTGTCCTATTTTGGGGATAAAAGAGGTATTTGTGGGTGAAAAGTTCGTATTTGAAGGGGGAAACCTGGTATTTCTTGGAGAAGATGTGATATATTTGGGAGAAATGTGGCATTTCTGGAAGAAACTGTCCTATTTGGGGGAGAAGCCTGCTATTAGTGGGTGAGAAGGTCGTATTTGAAGGGGGAAACGTGGTATTTCTTGGAGAAGATGTGATATATTTGGGAGAAATGTGGCATTTCTGGAAGAAACTGTCCTCTTATGGGGATAGAACAGGTATTTGTGGGTGAAAAGGTCCTATTTGAAGGGGGAAACCTGGTTTTTCATGGAGAAGATGTGATATATTTGGGAGAAATGTGGCATGTCAGGAAGAAACTGTCCTATTTGGGGGGAGAAGTCTGGTATTTGAGGGAGAAAAGGTCCTATTTCAGGAGAAATACTGGTATTTCTTGAAGGAGATGTGATCTATTTGGGAGAAATGTGGCATGTCAGGAAGAAACTGTCCTATTTTGGGGATAAAAGAGGTATTTGTGGGTGAGAAGTTCCTATTTGAAGGGGGAAAGCTGGTATTTCTTGGAGAAGATGTGATATATTTGGGAGAAATCTGGCATTCCTGGAAGAAACTGTTCTCTTTTGGGGATAAAAGAGGTTTTTTTGGGGAAAAGGTCCTATTTGAAGGGGGAAAGCTGGTATTTCTTGAAGGAGATGTGATATATTTGGGAGAAATGTGGCATGTCTGGAAGAAACTGTCGTATTTTGGGGATAAAAGAGGTATTTGTGGGTGAGAAGGTCCTATTTGAAGGGGGAAAGCTGGTATTTCTTGGAGAAGATGTGATATATTTGGTAGAAATGTGGCATGTCTGGCAGAAACTGTCCTATTTTGGGGATAAAAGAGGTATTTGTTGGTGAAAAGGTCCTATTTGAAGGGGGAAAGCTGGTATTTCTTGGAGAAGATGTGATATATTTGGGAGAAATGTGGCATGTCCGGAAGAAACTGTCCTATCTGGGGGATAAAAGAGGTATTTGTGGGTGAAAAGTTCGTATTTGAAGGGGGAAAGCTGGTATTTCTTGGAGAAGATGTGATCTATTTGGGAGAAATGTGGCATGTCTGGAAGAAACTGTCCTATTTTGGGGATAAAACAGGTATTTGTGGGTGAAAAGGTCCTATTTGAAGGGGGAAAGCTGGTATTTCTTGGAGAAGATGTGATATGTCTGGAAGAAATGTGGCATGTCAGGCAGAAACTGTCCTATTTGTGGGGAGAAGGCTGGTATTTGTGGGAGAAAAGGTCCTATTTGAAGGGGGAAAGCTGGTATTTCTTGGAGAAGATGTGCTATATTTTGGAGAAATGAGGCATGTCTGGCAGAAACTGTCCTATTTGGGGGATAAAAGAGGTATTTGTGGGTGAAAAGGTCCTATTTCCAGGGGAAAACCTGGTATTTCTTGGAGAAGCTGTGATCTATTTGGGAGAAATGTGGCATGTCTGGAAGAAAATGTCCTATTTGGGGGGAGAAGGGTGGTATTTGTGGGAGAAAAGTTCCTATTTCAGGAGGAATCCTGGTATTTCTTGGAGAAGATGTGATATGTTTGGGAGAAATGTGGCATTTCTGGAAGAAACTGTCCTCTTTTGGGGATAAAAGAATTTTTTGTGGGTGAAAAGGTCCTATCTGAAGGGGGAAACCTGGTATTTCTTGGAGAAGATGTGATATGTTTGAGAGAATTGTGGCATTTCTGGAAGAATCTGTCCTCTTTTGGGGATAAAAGAGGTATTTGTGGGTGAAAAGGTCCTATTTGAAGGGGGAAACCTGGTATTTCTTGGAGCAGATGTGATATATTTGGGAGAAATGTGGCATTTCTGGAAGAAACTGTCCTATTTGAGGGATAAATCATGTATTTGTGGGTGAAAAGGTCCTATTTGAAGGGGGAAAGCTGGTATTTCTTGGAGAAGATGTGATATATTTGGGAGAAATCTGGCATTTCTGGAAGAAACTGTCCTCTTTTGGGGATCAAACAGGTATTTGAGGGAGAAAAGGTCCTATTTGAAGGGGGAACGTTGGTATTTGTGGTAGAAGATGTGATATATTTGGGAGAAATGTGGCATGTCTGGAAGAAACTGTCCTCTTTTGGGGATAAAAGAGGTATTCGTGGGTGAAAAGGTCCTATTTGAAGGGGGAAACCTGGTATTTCTTGGAGAAGATGTGTTATATTTGGGAGAAATATGGCATGTCTGGAAGAAACTGTCCACTTTTGGGGATAAAAGAGGTATTTGTGGGTGAAAAGGTCCTATTTGAAGGGGGAAAGCTGGTAATTCTATGAGAAGATGTGATACATTTGGGAGAAATGTGGCATGTCTGGAAGAAACTGCCCTCTTTTGGGGATAAAATTGGTATTTATGGGTGATAAGGTCCTATTTGAAGGGGGAAACTTGGTATTTCTTGGAGAAGATGTGATATATTTGGGAGAAATGTGGCATTTCTGGAAGAAAGTGTCCTGTTTTGGGGATAAAACAGGTATTTGTGGGAGAAAAGGTCCTATTTGAAGGGGGAAACCTGGTATTTCTTGGAGAAGATGTGATATGTTTGGGAGAAATCTGGCATTTCTGGAAGAAACTGTCCTATTTGGGGGGAGAAGGCTGGTATTTGTGGGAGAAAAGGTCCTATTTGAAGGGGGAAAGCAGGTATTTCTTGGAGAAGATGTGATATATTTGGGAGAAATGTGGCATGTCTGGATGAAACTGTCCTATTTTGGGGATAAAGAGGTATTTGTGGGTGAAAAGGTCCTATTTGAAGGGGGAAACCTGGTATTTCTTGGATAAGAGGTGATATATTTGGGAGAAATGTGGCATGTATGGAAGAAACTGTCCTCTTATGGGGATCGATCAGCTATTTGTGGGTGAAAAGGTCCTATTTGAAGGGGGAAAGCTGGTATTTCATGGAGAAGATGTGATCTATTTGGGAGAAATGTGGCCTTTCTGGAAGAAAATGTCCAATTTGGGGGGAGAAGACTGGTATTTGTGGGAGAAAAGGTCCTATTTGAAGGGGGAAAGCTAGTATTTCTTGGAGAAGATGTGATATATTTGGGAGAAATGTGGCCTTTCTGGAAGAAAATGTCCTATCTGGGGGGAGAAGGCTGGTAGTTTTCGGTGAGAAGGTCCTATTTCAGGAGGAATCCTGGTATTTCTTGGAGAAGATGTGGTATATTTGGGAGAAATCTGGCCTTTCTGGTAGAAAATGTCCAATTTGGGGGGAGAAGGCTGGTAGTTTTGGGTGAGAAAGTCCTATTTCAGGAGGAATCCTGGTATTTCTTGGAGAAGATGTGATATATTTGGGAGAAATGTGGCATTTCTGGAAGAAACTGTCCTCTTTTGGGGATAAAAGAGGTATTTGTGTTTGAAAAGGTCCTATTTGAAGGGGGAAACCTGGTATTTGTGGGAGAAGATGTGATATATTTGGGAGAAATGTGGCATGTCTGGAAGAAACTGTCCTATTTTGGGGATAAAAGAGGTATTTGTGGGAGAAAAGTTCCTATTTGAAGGGGGAACCCTGGTATTTCTTGGAGAAGATGTGATATATTTGGGAGAATTGTGGCATGTCTGGAAAAAACTGTCCTATTTTGGGGATAAAAGAGGTATTTGTGGGTGAGAAGGTCCTATTTGAAGGGGGAAACCTGGTATTTCTTGGAGAAGATGTGATATATTTGGGAGAAATCTGGCATTCCTGGAAGAAACTGTCCTCTTTTGGGGATAAAAGAGGTTTTTTTGGGGAAAAGATCCTAATTGAAGGGGGAAACTTGGTATTTCTTGGAGAAGATGTGATATGTTTGGGAGAAATGTGGCATTTCTGGAAGAAACTGTCCTCTTATGGGGATAGAACAGGTATTTGTGGGTGAAAAGGTCCTATTTCCAGGGGAAAACCTGGTATTTCCTGGAGAAGATGTGATCTATTTAGGAGAAATGTGGCATGTCTGGAAGAAAATGTTCTCTTTGGGGGGAGAAGGGTTGTATTTGTGGGAGAAAAGTTCCTATTTCAGGAGGAATCCTGGTATTTCTTGGAGGAGATGTGATATATTTGGGAGAAATGTGGCATTTCTGGAAGAAACTGTCCTCTTTTGGGGATAAAAGAGGTATTTGTGGGTGAAAAGGTCCTATTTGAAGGGGGAAAGCTGGTATTTCTTGGAGAAGATGTGATATATTTGGGAGAAATGTGGCATTTCTGGAAGAAACTGTCCTCTTTTGGGGATAAAAGAGGTATTTGTGGGTGAAAAGGTCCTATTTGAAGGGGGAAACCTGGTTTTTCATGGAGAAGATGTGATATATTTGGGAGAAATGTGGCATGTCTGGAAGAAACTGTCCTATTTTGGGGATAAAAGAGGTATTTGTGGGTGAAAAGGTCGTATTTGAAGGGGGAAACCTGGTATTTCTTGGAGAAGATGTGATATATTTGGGAGAAATGTGGCATTTCTGGAAGAAACTGTCCTATTTGGGGGAGAAGCCTGCTATTAGTGGGTGAGAAGGTCGTATTTGAAGGGGGAAACGTGGTATTTCTTGGAGAAGATGTGATGTATTTGGGAGAAATGTGGCATTTCTGGAAGAAACTGTCCTCTTATGGGGATAGAACAGGTATTTGTGGGTGAAAAGGTCCTATTTGAAGGGGGAAAGCTGGTATTTCTTGGAGAAGATGTGATATATTTGGGAGAAATGTGGCATGTCTGGAAGAAATTGTCCTATTTGGGGGGAGAAGCGTGGTATTTGTGGGAGAAAAGTTCCTATTTCAGGAGGAATCCTGGTACTTCTTGGAGGAGATGTGATATGTTTGGGAGAAATGTGGCATGTCTGGAAGAAACTGTCCTCATTGGGGGATAAAAGAGGCATTTGTGGGTGAAAAGGTCCTATTTGAAGGGGGAAACCTGGTATTTCTTGGAGAAGATGTGATATATTTGGGAGAAATGTGGCCTTTCTGGAAGAAACTGTCCTATTTTGGGGATAAAAGAGGTATTTGTGGGTGAAAAGTTCCTATTTAAAGGGGGAACCCTGGTATTTCTTGGAGAAGATGTGATATATTTGGGAGAAATGTGGCATGTCTGGAAGAAACTGTCCTATTTTGGGGATAAAAGTGGTATTTGTGGGTGAAAAGGTCCTATTTGAAGGGGGAAACGTGGTATTTCTTGGAGAAGATGTGATATATTTGGGAGAAATGTGGCATGTCAGGAAGAAACTGTCCTATTTGGGGGGAGAAGTCTGGTATTTGAGGGAGAAAAGGTCCTATTTCAGGAGAAATACTGGTATTTCTTGAAGGAGATGTGATCTATTTGGGAGAAATGTGGCATGTCAGGAAGAAACTGTCCTCTTTTGGGGATAAAAGAGGTATTTGTGGGTGAGAAGTTCCTATTTGAAGGGGGAAACGTGGTATTTCTTGGAGAAGATGTGATCTATTTGGGAGAAATCTGGCATTCCTGGAAGAAACTGTTCTCTTTTGGGGATAAAAGAGGTTTTTTTGGGGAAAAGGTCCTATTTGAAGGGGGAAAGCTGGTATTTCTTGAAGGAGATGTGATATATTTGGGAGAAATGTGGCATGTCTGGAAGAAACTGTCCTATTTTGGGGATAAAAGAGGTATTTGTGGGTGAGAAGGTCCTATTTGAAGGGGGAAAGCTGGTATTTCTTGGAGAAGATGTGATCTATTTGGGAGAAATGTGGCATGTCAGGAAGAAACTGTCCTATTTTGGGGATAAAACAGGTATTTGTGGGTGACAAGGTCCTATTTGAAGGAGGAAAGCTGGTATTTCTTGGAGAAGATGTGATATATTTGGGAGAAATGTGGCATGTCCGGAAGAAACTGTCCTATCTGGGGGATAAAAGAGGTATTTGTGGGTGAAAAGTTCGTATTTGAAGGGGGAAAGCTGGTATTTCTTGGAGAAGATGTGAAATATTTGGGAGAAATGTGGCATGTCTGGAAGAAACTGTCCTATTTTGGGGATAAAACAGGTATTTGTGGGTGAAAAGGTCCTATTTGAAGGGGGAAAGCTGGTATTTCTTGGAGAAGATGTGATATGTCTGGAAGAAATGTGGCATGTCAGGCAGAAACTGTCCTATTTGTGGGGAGAAGGCTGGTATTTGTGGGAGAAAAGGTCCTATTTGAAGGGGGAAAGCTGGTATTTCTTGGAGAAGATGTGCTATATTTTGGAGAAATGAGGCATGTCTGGCAGAAACTGTCCTATTTTGGGGATAAAAGAGGTATTTGTGGGTGAAAAGGTCCTATTTGAAGGGGGAAAGCTGGTATTTCTTGGAGCAGATGTGATATATTTGGGAGAAATGTGGCATTTCTGGAAGAAACTGTCCTATTTGAGGGATAAATCATGTATTTGTGGGTGAAAAGGTCCTATTTGAAGGGGGAAAGCTGGTATTTCTTGGAGAAGATGTGATATATTTGGGAGAAATTTGGCATTTCTGGAAGAAACTGTCCTCTTTTGGGGATCAAACAGGTATTTGAGGGAGAAAAGGTCCTATTTGAAGGGGGAACGTTGGTATTTGTGGTAGAAGATGTGATATATTTGGGAGAAATGTGGCATGTCTGGAAGAAACTGTCCTCTTTTGGGGATAAAAGAGGTATTCGTGGGTGAAAAGGTCCTATTTGAAGGGGGAAACCTGGTATTTCTTGGAGAAGATGTGTTATATTTGGGAGAAATATGGCATGTCTGGAAGAAACTGTCCACTTTTGGGGATAAAAGAGGTATTTGTGGGTGAAAAGGTCCTATTTGAAGGGGGAAAGCTGGTAATTCTATGAGAAGATGTGATACATTTGGGAGAAATGTGGCATGTCTGGAAGAAACTGCCCTCTTTTGGGGATAAAATTGGTATTTATGGGTGATAAGGTCCTATTTGAAGGGGGAAACTTGGTATTTCTTGGAGAAGATGTGATATATTTGGGAGAAATGTGGCATTTCTGGAAGAAAGTGTCCTGTTTTGGGGATAAAACAGGTATTTGTGGGAGAAAAGGTCCTATTTGAAGGGGGAAACCTGGTATTTCTTGGAGAAGATGTGATATGTTTGGGAGAAATCTGGCATTTCTGGAAGAAACTGTCCTATTTGGGGGGAGAAGGCTGGTATTTGTGGGAGAAAAGGTCCTATTTGAAGGGGGAAAGCAGGTATTTCTTGGAGAAGATGTGATATATTTGGGAGAAATGTGGCATGTCTGGATGAAACTGTCCTATTTTGGGGATAAAGAGGTATTTGTGGGTGAAAAGGTCCTATTTGAAGGGGGAAACCTGGTATTTCTTGGATAAGAGGTGATATATTTGGGAGAAATGTGGCATTTCTGGAAGAAACTGTCCTCTTATGGGGATAGAACAGCTATTTGTGGGTGAAAAGGTCCTATTTGAAGGGGGAAAGCTGGTATTTCATGGAGAAGATGTGATCTATTTGGGAGAAATGTGGCCTTTCTGGAAGAAAATGTCCAATTTGGGGGGAGAAGACTGGTAGTTTTCGGTGAGAAGGTCCTATTTCAGGAGGAATCCTGGTATTTCTTGGAGAAGATGTGATATATTTGGGAGAAATGTGGCCTTTCTGGAATAAAATGTCCAATTTGGGGGGAGAAGGCTGGTAGTTTTGGGTGAGAAGGTCCTATTTCAGGAGGAATCCTGGCATTTCTTTGAGAAGATGTGATATATTTGGGAGAAATGTGGCATTTCTGGAAGAAACTGTCCTCTTTTGGGGATAAAAGAGGTATTTGTGTTTGAAAAGATCCTATTTTAAGGGGGAACCCTGGTATTTCTTGGAGAAGATGTGATCTATTTGGGAGAAATGTGGCATGTCTGGAAAAAACTGTCCTCTTTTGGGGATAAAAGAGGTATTTGTGGGTGAAAAGGTCCTATTTGAAGGGGGAAAGCTGGTATTTCTTGGAGAAGATGTGATCTATTTGGGAGAAATGTGGCATTCCTGGAAGAAACTGTCCTCTTTTGGGGATAAAAGAGGTTTTTTTGGGGAAAAGGTCCTATTTGAAGGGGGAAACGTGGTATTTCTTGGAGAAGATGTGATATATTTGGGAGAAATGTGGCCTTTCTGGAAGAAACTGTCCTCTTATGGGGATAGAACAGGTATTTGTGGGTGAAAAGGTCCTATTTGTAGGGGAAAACCTGGTATTTCTTGGAGAAGATGTGATATATTTGGGAGAAATGTGGCATTTCTGGAAGAAAATGTCCTAATTGGGGGGAGAACGGTGGTATTTTATGGGAGAAAAGTTTCTATTTCAGGAGGAATCCTGGTATTTCTTGGAGGAGATGTGATATGTTTGGGAGAAATGTGGCATTTCTGGAAGAAACTGTCCTCTTTTGGGGATAAAACAGGTATTTGTGGGTGAAAAGTTCCTATTTGAAGGGGGAAACCTGGTATTTCTTGGAGAAGATGTGATATATTTGGGAGAAATGTGGCATTTCTGGAAGAAACTGTCCTCTTATGGGGATAGAACAGGTATTTGTGGGTGAAAAGGTCCTATTTCCAGGGGAAAACCTGGTATTTCTTGGAGAAGATGTGATCTATTTGGGAGAAATGTGGCATTCCTGGAAGAAACTGTCCTCTTATGGGGATAGAACAGGTATTTGTGGGTGAAAAGGTCCTATTTCCAGGGGAAAACCTGGTATTTCTTGGAGAAGATGTGATCTATTTGGGAGAAATGTGGCATGTCTGGAAGAAAATGTCCTATTTGGGGGGAGAAGGGTGGTATTTGTGGGAGAAAAGTTCCTATTTCAGGAGGAATCCTGGTATTTCTTGGAGGAGATGTGATATGTTTGGGAGAAATGTGCCATTTCTGGAAGAAACTGTTCTCTTTTGGGGATAAAAGAGGTATTTGTGGGTGAAAAGGTCCTATTTGAAGGGGGAAACCTGGTATTTCTTGGAGAAGATGTGATATGTTTGGGAGAAATATGGCATTTCTGGAAGAAACTGTCCTCTTTTGGGGATAAAAGAGGTATTTGTGGGTGAAAAGTTCCTATTTGAAGGGGGAACCCTGGTATTTCTTGGAGAAGATGTGATCTATTTGGGAGAAATGTGGCATGTCTGGAAGAAACTGCCCTATTTTGGGGAT
Source organism: Lophura swinhoii (assembly GCA_030408155.1). Lineage (NCBI taxonomy): Eukaryota > Metazoa > Chordata > Aves > Galliformes > Phasianidae > Lophura > Lophura swinhoii. Next base: position 1,139,178 of record CM059457.1, read on the forward strand.
AAAAGAGGTATTTGTGGGTGAGAAGGTCCTATTTGAAGGGGGAAAGCTGGTATTTCTTGGAGAAGATGTGATCTATTTGGGAGTAATGTGGCATTTCTGGAAGAAACTGTCCTCTTTTGGGGATAAAAGAATTTTTTGTGGGAGAAAAGGTCCTATTTGAAGGGGGAAACCTGGTATTTCTTGAAGGAGATGTGATGTGTTTGGGAGAAATGTGGCCTTTCTGGCAGAAACTGTCCTATTTTGGGGATAAAAGAGGTATTTCTGGGTGATAAGTTCCTATTTGAAGGGGGAAACGTTGTATTTCTTGGAGAAGATGTGATATATTTGGGAGAAATGTGGCATGTCTGGAAGAAACTGTCCTATTTGGGGGGAGAAGGCTGGTATTTGAGGGAGAAAAGGACTTCTTTCAGGAGGAATCCTGGTATTTCTTGGAGAAGATGTGATCTATTTGCGAGAAATGTGGCATGTCTGGAAGAAACTGTCCTATTTGAGGGATAAAAGAGGTATTTGTGGGTGACAAGGTCCTATTTGAAGGGGGAAAGCTGTTATTTCTTGGAGAAGATGTGATCTATTTGGGAGAAATGTGGCCTTTCTGGAAGAAACTGTCCTATTTTGGGGATAGAAGAATTTTTTGTGGGTGAAAAGGTCCTATTTGAAGGGGGAAAGCTGGTAATTGTATGAGAAGATGTGATATGTTTGGGAGAAATGTGGCATGTCTGGAAGAAACTGTCCTCTTTATGGATAAAACAGGAATTTGTGGGAGAAAAGGTCCTATTTGAAGGGGGAAAGCTGGTAATTCTATGAGAAGATGTGATATATTTGGGGGAAATGTGTCATGTCAGGAAGAAACTGTCCTCTTTTGGGGATAAAACAGGTATTTGTGGGTGAAAAGGTCCTATTTGAAGGGGGAAACGTGGTATTTCTTGGAGGAGATGTGATATATTTTGGAGAAATGTGGCATTTCTGGAAGAAACTGTCCTATTTTGGGGGTAAAAGAGGTATTTGTGGGTGAAAAGGTCCTATTTGAAGGGGGAAAGCTGGTATTTCTTGCAGGAGATGTGATATATTTGGGAGAAATGTGGCATTTCTTGAAGAAACTGTCCTCTTTTGGGGATAAAAGAGGTACTTGTGGGTGAAAAGTTCCTATTTGAAGGGGGAAAGCAGGTATTTCTTGGAGAAGATGTGATATATTTGGGAGAAATGTGGCATGTCTGGAAGAAACTGTCCTATTTTGGGGATAAAAGAGGTATTTGTGGGTGAAAAGGTCCTCTTTCAAGGGGGAATCCTGGTATTTCTTGGAGAAGATGTGATCTATTTGGGAGAAATGTGGCATTTCTGGAAGAAACTGTCCTCTTTTGGGGATAAAAGAGGTATTTGTGGGTGAAAAGGTCCTATTTGAAGGGGGAACCCTGGTATTTCTTGGAGAAGATGTGATATATTTGGGAGAAATGTGGCCTTTCTGGAAGAAACTGTCCTATTTTGGGGATATAAGTGGTATTTGTGGGTGATAAGGTCCTATTTGAAGGGGGAAAGCTGGTATTTCTTGGAGAAGAGGTGATATATTTGGGAGAAATGTGGCATGTCTGGAAGAAACTGTCCTATTTGGGGGATAAAACAGGTATTTCATGGAGAAAATGTCCTAATTGATGGGGAAAACTGGTATTTCTTGGAGAGGATGTGTTCTATTTGGGAGAAATGTGGCCTTTCTGGAAGAAACTGTCCAATTTGGGGGGAGAAGGCTGGTAGTTTTCGGTGAGAAGGTCCTATTTCAGGAGGAATCCTGGTATTTCTTGGAGAAGATGTGATATATTTGGGAGAAATGTGGCATTTCTGGAAGAAACTGTCCTCTTTTGGGGATAAAAGAGGTTTTTTTGGGGAAAAGGTCCTATTTGAAGGGGGAAACGTGGTATTTCTTGGAGAAGATGTGATATATTTGGGAGAAATGTGGCATTTCTGGAAGAAACTGTCCTCTTTTGGGGTAGAACAGGTATTTGTGGGTGAAAAGGTCCTATTTGAAGGGGGAAAGCAGGTATTTCTTGGAGAAGATGTGATATATTTGGGAGAAATGTGGCCTTTCTGGAAGAAACTGTCCTATTTGGGGGATAAAAGTGGTATTTGTGGGTGATAAGGTCCTATTCGAAGGGGGAAACGTGGTATTTCTTGGAGAAGATGTGATATATTTGGGAGAAATGTGGCATGTCTGGAAGAAACTGTCCTATTTGGGGGATAAAACAGGTATTTCATGGAGAAAATGTCCTAATTGAAGGGGAAAACTGGTATTTCTTGGAGAGGATGTGTTCTATTTGGGAGAAATGTGGCCTTTCTGGAAGAAACTGTCCAATTTGGGGGGAGAAGGCTGGTAGTTTTCGGTGAGAAGGTCCTATTTCAGGAGGAATCCTGGTATTTCTTGGAGAAGATGTGATATATTTGGGAGAAATGTGGCATTTCTGGAAGAAACTGTCCTCTTTTGGGGATAAAAGAGGTATTAGTGGTTGAAAAGTTCCTATTTGAAGGGGGAAACCTGGTATTTCTTGGAGAAGATGTGATATATTTGGGAGAAATGTGGCCTTTCTGGAAGAAACTGTCCTCTTTTGGGGATAAAACAGGTACTTGTTGGTGAAAAGGTCCTATTTGTAGGGGAAAAGCAGGTATTTCTTGGAGAAGATGTGATATATTTGGGAGAAATGTGGCATTTCTGGAAGAAACTGTCCTCTTTTGTTGATAAAAGAGGTATTTGTGGGTGAAAAGGTCCTATTTGAAGGGGGAAACGAGGCATTTCTTGGAGAAGATGTGATCTATTTGGGAGAAATGTGGCATTTCTGGAAGAAACTGTCCTATTTTGGGGATAAAAGAGGTATTTTTGGGTGAAAAGGTCCTATTTGAAGGGGGAAACCTGTTATTTCTTGGAGAAGAGGTGATATATTTGGGAGAAATGTGGCATTTCTGGAAGAAACTGTCCTATTTGGGGGATAAAAGAGGTATTTGTGGGTGAAAAGGTCCTATTTGAAGGGGGAACCCTGGTATTTCTTGGAGAAGATGTGATATATTTGGGAGAAATGTGGCATGTCTGGAAGAAACTGTCCTATTTTGGGGATAAAACAGGTATTTGTGGTTGAAAAGGTCCTATTTGAAGGGGGAAAGCTGGTATTTCGTGGAGAAGATGTGATCTATTTGGGAGAAATGTGGCCTTTCTTGAAGAAAATGTCCAATTTAGGGGAGAAGGCTGGTAGTTTTCGGTGAGAAGGTCCTATTTCAGGAGGAATCCTGGTATTTCTTGGAGAAGATGTGATATATTTGGGAGAAATGTGGCCTTTCTGGAAGATTATGTCCAATTTGGGGGGAGAAGGCTGGTAGTTTTGGGTGAGAAGGTCCTCTTTCAGGAGGAATCCTGGCATTTCTTGGAGAAGATGTGATATGTTTGGGAGAAATGTGGCATTTCTGGAAGAAACTGTCCTCTTTTGGGGATAAAAGAGGTATTTGTGGGTGAAAAGGTCCTATTTGAAGGGGGAAACCTGGTATTTCTTGGAGAAGATGTGATCTATTTGGGAGAAATGTGGCATGTCTGGAAGAAACTGTCCTCTTTTGGGGATAAAAGAGGTTTTTTTGGGGAAAAGGTCCTATTTGAAGGGGGAAACCTGGTATTTCTTGGAGAAGATGTGATATATTTGGGAGAAATGTGGCATTTCTGGAAGAAACTGTCCTCTTATGGGGATAGAACAGGTATTTGTGGGTGAAAAGGTCCTATTTGAAGGGGGAAACGTGGTATTTCTTGGAGAAGATGTGATATATTTGGGAGAAATGTGGCATGTCTGGAAGAAAATGTCCAGTTTGAGGGGAGAAGGGTGGTATTTGTGGGAGAAAAGTTCCTATTTCAGGAGGAATCCTGGTATTTCTTGGAGGAGATGTGATATGTTTGGGAGAAATGTGGCATGTCTGGAAGAAACTGTCCTCTTTTGGGGATAAAAGAGGTATTTGTGGGTGACAAGGTCCTATTTGAAGGGGGAAACCTGGTATTTCTTGGAGAATATGTGATATGTTTGGGAGAAATATGGCATTTCTGGAAGAAACTGTCCTCTTTTGGGGATAAAAGAGGTATTTGTGGGTGAGAAGGTCCTATTTGAAGGGGGAAAGCTGGTATTTCTTGAAGGAGATGTGATATATTTGGGAGAAATGTGGCCTTTCTGGAAGAAACTGTCCTATTTTAGGGATAAAAGAGGTATTTGTGGGTGAGAAGGTCCTATTTGAAGGGGGAAAGCTGGTATTTCTTGGAGAAGATGTGATATATTTGGGAGAAATGTGGCATTTCTGGAAGAAACTGTCCTGTTTTGGGGATAAAACAGGTATTTGTGGGAGAAAAGGTCCTATTTGAAGGGGGAAACCTGGTATTTCTTGAAGGAGATGTGATATATTTGGGAGAAATGTGGCATGTCTGGAAGAAACTGTCCTCTTTTGGGGATAAAAGAGGTATTTGTGGGTGAAAAGGTCCTATTTCCAGGGGAAAACCTGGTATTTCTTGGAGAAGATGTGATCTATTTGGGAGAAATGTGGCATTTCTGGAAGAAAATGTCCTAATTGGGGGGAGAACGGTGGTATTTTATGGGAGAAAAGTTCCTATTTCAGGAGGAATCCTGGTATTTCTTGGAGGAGATGTGATATGTTTGGGAGAAATGTGCCATTTCTGGAAGAAACTGTCCTCTTTTGGGGATAAAACAGGTATTTGTGGGTGAAAAGTTCCTATTTGAAGGGGGAAACCTGGTATTTCTTGGAGAAGATGTGATATATTTGGGAGAAATGTGACATTTCTGGAAGAAACTGTCCTCTTATGGGGATAGAACAGGTATTTGTGGGTGAAAAGGTCCTATTTCCAGGGGAAAACCTGGTATTTCTTGGAGAAGATGTGATCTATTTGGGAGAAATGTGGCATTCCTGGAAGAAACTGTCCTCTTATGGGGATAGAACAGGTATTTGTGGGTGAAAAGGTCCTATTTCCAGGGGAAAACCTGGTATTTCTTGGAGAAGATGTGATCTATTTGGGAGAAATGTGGCATGTCTGGAAGAAAATGTCCTATTTGGGGGGAGAAGGGTGGTATTTGTGGGAGAAAAGTTCCTATTTCAGGAGGAATCCTGGTATTTCTTGGAGGAGATGTGATATGTTTGGGAGAAATGTGCCATTTCTGGAAGAAACTGTTCTCTTTTGGGGATAAAAGAGGTATTTGTGGGTGAAAAGGTCCTATTTGAAGGGGGAAACCTGGTATTTCTTGGAGAAGATGTGATATGTTTGGGAGAAATATGGCATTTCTGGAAGAAACTGTCCTCTTTTGGGGATAAAAGAGGTATTTGTGGGTGAAAAGGTCCTATTTGAAGGGGGAAACCTGGTATTTCTTGGAGAAGATGTGATATATTTGGGAGAAATGTGGCATGTCTGGAAGAAACTGCCCTATTTTGGGGATAAAAGAGGTATTTGTGGGTGAGAAGGTCCTATTTGAAGGGGGAAACCTGGTATTTCTTGGAGAAGATGTGATCTATTTGGTTGTAATGTGGCATTTCTGGAAGAAACTGTCCTCTTTTGGGGATAAAAGAATTTTTTGTGGGTGAAAAGGTCCTATTTGAAGGGGGAAACCTGGTATTTCTTGAAGGAGATGTGATGTGTTTGGGAGAAATGTGGCCTTTCTGGCAGAAACTGTCCTATTTTGGGGATAAAAGAGGTATTTGTGGGTGATAAGGTCCTATTTGAAGGGGGAAACGTTGTATTTCTTGGAGAAGATGTGATATATTTGGGAGAAATGTGGCATGTCTGGAAGAAACTGTCCTATTTGGGGGGAGAAGGCTGGTATTTGAGGGAGAAAAGGACTTCTTTCAGGAGGAATCCTGGTATTTCTTGGAGAAGATGTGATCTATTTGCGAGAAATGTGGCATGTCTGGAAGAAACTGTCCTATTTGAGGTATCAAAGAGGTATTTGTGGGTGACAAGGTCCTATTTGAAGGGGGAAAGCTGTTATTTCTTGGAGAAGATGTGATCTATTTGGGAGAAATGTGGCCTTTCTGGAACAAACTGTCCTATTTTGGGGATAGAAGAATTTTTTGTGGGTGAAAAGGTCCTATTTGAAGGGGGAAAGCTGGTAATTGTATGAGAAGATGTGATATGTTTGGGAGAAATGTGGCATGTCTGGAAGAAACTGTCCTCTTTATGGATAAAACAGGAATTTGAGGGAGAAAAGGTCCTATTTGAAGGGGGAAAGCTGGTAATTCTATGAGAAGATGTGATATATTTGGGGGAAATGTGTCATGTCAGGAAGAAACTGTACTCTTTTGGGGATAAAACAGGTATTTGTGGGTGAAAAGGTCCTATTTGAAGGGGGAAACATGGTATTTCTTGGAGGAGATGTGATATATTTGGGAGAAATGTGGCATTTCTGGAAGAAACTGTCCTATTTTGGGGGTAAAAGAGGTATTTGTGGGTGAAAAGGTCCTATTTGAAGGGGGAAAGCTGGTATTTCTTGGAGAAGATGTGATATATTTGGGAGAAATGTGGCATTTCTTGAAGAAACTGTCCTATTTTGGGGATAAAAGAGGTACTTGTGGGTGAAAAGTTCCTATTTGAAGGGGGAAAGCAGGTATTTCTTGGAGAAGATGTGATATATTTGGGAGAAATGTGGCATGTCTGGAAGAAACTGTCCTATTTTGGGGATAAAAGAGGTATTTGTGGGTGAAAAGGTCCTCTTTCAAGGGGGAAAGCTGGTATTTCTTGGAGAAGATGTGATCTATTTGGGAGAAATGTGGCATTTCTGGCAGAAACTGTCCTCTTTTGGGGATAAAAGAGGTATTTGTGGGTGAAAAGGTCCTATTTGAAGGGGGAACCCTGGTATTTCTTGGAGAAGATGTGATATATTTGGGAGAAATGTGGCCTTTCTGGTAGAAACTGTCCTCTTTTGGGGATAAAAGTGGTATTTGTGGGTGATAAGGTCCTATTCGAAGGGGGAAACGTGGTATTTCTTGGAGAAGATGTGATATATTTGGGAGAAATGTGGCATGTCTGGAAGAAACTGTCCTATTTGGGGGATAAAACAGGTATTTCATGGAGAAAATGTCCTAATTGAAGGGGAAAACTGGTATTTCTTGGAGAGGATGTGTTCTATTTGGGAGAAATGTGGCCTTTCTGGAAGAAACTGTCCAATTTGGGGGGAGAAGGCTGGTAGTTTTCGGTGAGAAGGTCCTATTTCAGGAGGAATCCTGGTATTTCTTGGAGAAGATGTGATATATTTGGGAGAAATGTGGCATTTCTGGAAGAAACTGTCCTCTTTTGGGGATAAAAGAGGTTTTTTTGGGGAAAAGGTCCTATTTGAAGGGGGAAACGTGGTATTTCTTGGAGAAGATGTGATATATTTGGGAGAAATGTGGCATTTCTGGAAGAAACTGTCCTCTTTTGGGGTAGAACAGGTATTTGTGGGTGAAAAGGTCCTATTTGAAGGGGGAAAGCAGGTATTTCTTGGAGAAGATGTGATATATTTGGGAGAAATGTGGCCTTTCTGGAAGAAACTGTCCTATTTTGGGGATAAAAGTGGTATTTGTGGGTGATAAGGTCCTATTCGAAGGGGGAAACGTGGTATTTCTTGGAGAAGAGGTGATATATTTGGGAGAAATGTGGCATGTCTGGAAGAAACTGTCCTATTTGGGGGATAAAACAGGTATTTCATGGAGAAAATGTCCTAATTGAAGGGGAAAACTGGTATTTCTTGGAGAGGATGTGTTCTATTTGGGAGAAATGTGGCCTTTCTGGAAGAAACTGTCCAATTTGGGGGGAGAAGGCTGGTAGTTTTCGGTGAGAAGGTCCTATTTCAGGAGGAATCCTGGTATTTCTTGGAGAAGATGTGATATATTTGGGAGAAATGTGGCATTTCTGGAAGAAACTGTCCTCTTTTGGGGATAAAAGAGGTATTAGTGGTTGAAAAGTTCCTATTTGAAGGGGGAAACCTGGTATTTCTTGGAGAAGATGTGATATATTTGGGAGAAATGTGGCCTTTCTGGAAGAAACTGTCCTCTTTTGGGGATAAAACAGGTACTTGTTGGTGAAAAGGTCCTATTTGTAGGGGAAAAGCAGGTATTTCTTGGAGAAGATGTGATATATTTGGGAGAAATGTGGCATTTCTGGAAGAAACTGTCCTATTTTGGGGATAAAAGAGGTATTTGTGGGTGAAAAGGTCCTATTTGAAGGGGGAAACGAGGCATTTCTTGGAGAAGATGTGATCTATTTGGGAGAAATGTGGCATGTCTGGAAGAAACTGTCCTATTTTGGGGATAAAAGAGGTATTTTTGGGTGAAAAGGTCCTATTTGAAGGGGGAAACCTGTTATTTCTTGGAGAAGATGTGATATATTTGGGAGAAATGTGGCATTTCTGGAAGAAACTGTCCTCTTCTGGGGATAAAAGAGGTATTTGTGGGTGAAAAGGTCCTATTTGAAGGGGGAACCCTGGTATTTCTTGGAGAAGATGTGATATATTTGGCAGAAATGTGGCATGTCTGGAAGAAACTGTCCTATTTGGGGGATAAAACAGGTATTTGTGGTTGAAAAGGTCCTATTTGAAGGGGGAAAGCTGGTATTTCGTGGAGAAGATGTGATCTATTTGGGAGAAATGTGGCCTTTCTGGAAGAAAATGTCCAATTTGGGGGGAGAAGGCTGGTAGTTTTCGGTGAGAAGGTCCTATTTCAGGAGGAATCCTGGTATTTCTTGGAGAAGATGTGATATATTTGGGAGAAATGTGGCCTTTCTGGAAGATTATGTCCAATTTGGGGGGAGAAGGCTGGTAGTTTTGGGTGAGAAGGTCCTCTTTCAGGAGGAATCCTGGCATTTCTTGGAGAAGATGTGATATGTTTGGGAGAAATGTGGCATTTCTGGAAGAAACTGTCCTCTTTTGGGGATAAAAGAGGTATTTGTGGGTGAAAAGGTCCTATTTGAAGGGGGAAACCTGGTATTTCTTGGAGAAGATGTGATCTATTTGGGAGAAATGTGGCATGTCTGGAAGAAACTGTCCTCTTTTGGGGATAAAAGAGGTTTTTTTGGGGAAAAGGTCCTATTTGAAGGGGGAAACCTGGTATTTCTTGGAGAAGATGTGATATATTTTGGAGAAATGTGGCATTTCTGGAAGAAACTGTCCTCTTATGGGGATAGAACAGGTATTTGTGGGTGAAAAGGTCCTATTTGAAGGGGGAAACGTGGTATTTCTTGGAGAAGTTGTGATATATTTGGGAGAAATGTGGCATGTCTGGAAGAAAATGTCCAATTTGAGGGGAGAAGGGTGGTATTTGTGGGAGAAAAGTTCCTATTTCAGGAGGAATCCTGGTATTTCTTGGAGGAGATGTGATATGTTTGGGAGAAATGTGGCATGTCTGGAAGAAACTGTCCTCTTTTGGGGATAAAAGAGGTATTTGTGGGTGACAAGGTCCTATTTGAAGGGGGAAACCTGGTATTTCTTGGAGAATATGTGATATGTTTGGGAGAAATATGGCATTTCTGGAAGAAACTGTCCTCTTTTGGGGATAAAAGAGGTATTTGTGGGTGAGAAGGTCCTATTTGAAGGGGGAAAGCTGGTATTTCTTGAAGGAGATGAGATATATTTGGGAGAAATGTGGCCTTTCTGGAAGAAACTGTCCTATTTTAGGGATAAAAGAGGTATTTGTGGGTGAAAAGGTCCTATTTGAAGGGGGAAAGCTGGTATTTCTTGGAGAAGATGTGATATATTTGGGAGAAATGTGGCATTTCTGGAAGAATCTGTCCTGTTTTGGGGATAAAACAGGTATTTGTGGGAGAAAAGGTCCTATTTGAAGGGGGAAACCTGGTATTTCTTGAAGGAGATGTGATATATTTGGGAGAAATGTGGCCTTTCTGGAAGAAACTGTCCTCTTTTGGGGATAAAAGAGGTATTTGTGGGTGAAAAGGTCCTATTTGAAGGGGGAAACCTGGTATTTCTTGGAGAAGATGTGATCTATTTGGGAGAAATGTGGCCTTTCCGGAAGAAACTGTCCTATTTGGGGGATAAAAGAGGTATTTGTTGGTGAAAAGTTCCTATTTCAAGGGGGAAAGCGGGTATTTCTTGGAGAAGATGTGATGTATTTGGGAGAAATGTGGCATGTCTGGAAGAAACTGTCCTATTTTGGGGATAAAAGAGGTATTTGTGGGTGAAAAGTTCCTATTTGAAGGGGGAAACGTGGTATTTCTTGGAGAAGATGTGATATGTTTGGGAGAAATGTGGCATGTCAGGAAGAAACTGTCCTATTTGGGGGGTGAAGGCTGGTATTTGTGGGAGAAAAGGTCCTATTTGAAGGGGGAAAGCTGGTATTTCTTGGAGAAGATGTGATCTATTTGGGAGAAATGTGGCCTTTCTGGAAGAAAATGTCCATTTTGGGGGGAGAACGCTGGTAGTTTTGGGTGTGAAGGTCCTATTCCAGGAGGAATCCTGGTATTTCTTGGAGAAGATGTGATATATTTGGGAGAAATCTGGCATTTCTGGAAGAAACTGTCCTCTTTTCGGGATAAAAGAGGTATTTGTGGGAGAAAAGTTCCTATTTAAAGGGGGAACCCTGGTATTTCTTGGAGAAGATGTGATCTATTTGGGAGAAATGTGGCATGTCTGGAAAAAACTGTCCTCTTTTGGGAATAAAAGATGTATTTGTGGGTGAAAAGGTCCTATTTGAAGGGGGAAAGCTGGTATTTCTTGGAGAAGATGTGATCTATTTGGGAGAAATCTGGCATGTCTCGAAGAAACTGTCCTATTTTGGGGATAAAACAGGTATTTGTGGGAGAAAAGGTCCTTTTGAAGGCGGAAAGCAGGTATTTCTTGGAGAAGATGTGATCTATTTGGGAGAAATGTGGCATGTCTGGAAGAAACTGTCCTCTTTTGGGGATAAAACAGGTATTTGTGGGTGAAAAAGTCCTATTTCCAGGGGAAAACCTGGTATTTCTTGGAGAAGATGTGATCTATTTGGGAGAAATGTGGCATGTCTGGAAGAAAATGTCCTATTTGGGGGGAGAAGGGTGGTATTTGTGGGAGAAATGTTCCTATTTCAGGAGGAATCCTGGTATTTCTTGGAGGAGATGTGATATGTTTGGGAGAAATGTGGCCTTTCTGGAAGAAACTGTCCTCTTTTGGGGATAAAAGAGGTATTTGTGGGTGAAAAGGTCCTATTTGAAGGGGGAAAGCTGGTATTTCTTGGAGAAGATGTGATATATTTGGGAGAAATGTGGCATGTCTGGAAGAAACTGTCCTCTTTTGGGGATAAAAGAGGTATTTCATGGAGAAAAGGTCCTAATTCAAGGGGGAAACCTGGTATTTCTTGGAGGAGTTGTGATATATTTGGGAGAAATGTGGCATTTCTGGAAGAAACTGTCCTCTTTTGGGGATAAAACAGGTATTTGTGGGTGAAAAGGTCCTATTTGAAGGGGGAAACCTGGTATTTCTTGGAGAAGATGTGATATATTTGGGAAAAATGTGGCATTTCTGGAATAAAGTGTCCTGTTTTGGGGATAAAACAGGTACTTGCGGGAGAAAAGGTCCTATTTGAAGGGGGAAACCTGGTATTTCTTGGAGAAGATGTGATATATTTGGGAGAAATAAGGCATTTCTGGACGAAACTGTCCTATTTTGGGGATAAAAGAATTTTTTGTGGGTGAAAAGGTCCTATTTGAAGGGGGAAAGCTGGTAATTCTATGAGAAGATGTGATATGTTTGGGAGAAATGTGGCATTTCTGGAAGAAACTGTCCTCTTTTGGGGATAAAACAGGTATTTGTGGGTGAAAAGGTCCTATTTGAAGGGGGAAAGCTGGTAATTCTATGAGAAGATGTGATATATTTGGGGGAAATGTGGCATGCCAGGAAGAAACTGTCCTATTTTGGGGATAAAAGAGGTATTTGTGGGTGAAAAGGTCCTATTTGAAGGGGGAAAGCTGGTATTTCTTGGAGAAGATGTGATCTATTTGGGAGAAATGTGGCATTTCTTGAAGAATCTGTCCTCTTTTGGGGATAAAACAGGTATTTGTGAGTGAAAACGTTGTATTTCAAGGGGGAAACCTGTTATTTCTTGGAGAAGATGTGCTATATTTTGGAGAAATGTGGCATTTCTGGAAGAAACTGTCCTCTTTTGGGGATCAAAGAGGTATTTGTGGGTGAAAAGGTCCTATTTGAAGGGGGAAACCTGGTATTTCTTGGAGAAGATGTGATCTATTTGGGAGAAATGTGGCATTTCTGGAAGAAACTGTCCTCTTTTGGGGATAAAACAGGTATTTGTGGGTGAAAAGGTCCTATTTGAAGGGGGAAAGCTGGTATTTCTTGGAGAAGATGTGATATATTTGGGAGAAATGTGGCATGTCTGGAAGAAAATGTCCTCTTTTGGGGATAAAACAGGTATTTGTGGGTGAAAAGGTCCTATTTGAAGTGGGAAACCTGGTATTTCTTGGAGAAGAGGTGATATATTTGGGAGAAATGTGGCATGTCTGGCAGAAACTGTCCTATTTGGGGGATAAAAGAGGTATTTGTGGGAGAAAAGGTCCTATTTGAAGGGGGAAAGCTAGTATTTCTTGGAGAAGATGTGATGTATTTGGGAGAAATGTGGCCTTTCTGGAAGAAAATGTCCAATTTGGGGGGAGAAGGCTGGTATTTGAGGGAGAAAAGGACTTCTTTCAGGAGGAATCCTGGTATTTCTTGGAGAAGATGTGGTATATTTGGGAGAAATCTGGCCTTTCTGGTAGAAAATGTCCAATTTGGGGGGAGAAGGCTGGTAGTTTTGGGTGAGAAAGTCCTATTTCAGGAGGAATCCTGGTATTTCTTGGAGAAGATGTGATATATTTGGGAGAAATGTGGCCTTTCTGGAAGAAACTGTCCTCTTTTGGGGATAAAAGAGGTATTTGTGTTTGAAAAGGTCCTATTTGAAGGGGGAAACCTGGTATTTGTGGGAGAAGATGTGATATATTTGGGAGAAATGTGGCATTTCTGGAAGAAACTGTCCTCTTTTGGGGATAAAAGAGGTATTTGTGGGAGAAAAGTTCCTATTTGAAGGGGGAACCCTGGTATTTCTTGGAGAAGATGTGATCTATTTGGGAGAAATGTGGCATGTCTGGAAAAAACTGTCCTATTTTGGGGATAAAAGAGGTATTTGTGGGTGATAAGGTCCTATTTGAAGGGGGAAACCTGGTATTTCTTGGAGAAGATGTGATATATTTGGGAGAAATCTGGCATTCCTGGAAGAAACTGTCCTCTTTTGGGGATAAAAGAGGTTTTTTTTGGGGAAAAGATCCTATTTGAAGGGGGAAACGTGGTATTTCTTGGAGAAGATGTGATATTTTTTGTAGAAATGTGGCATTTCTGGAAGAAACTGTCCTCTTATGGGGATAGAACAGGTATTTGTGGATGAAAAGGTCCTTTTTCCAGGGGAAAACCTGGTATTTCCTGGAGAAGATGTGATCTATTTGGGAGAAATGTGGCATGTCTGGAAGAAAATGTCCTATTTGGGGGGAGAAGGGTGGTATTTGTGGGAGAAAAGTTCCTATTTCAGGAGGAATCCTGGTATTTCTTGGAGGAGATGTGATATGTTTGGGAGAAATGTGGCATTTCTGGAAGAAACTGTCCTCTTTTGGGGATAAAAGAGGTATTTGTGGGTGAAAAGGTCCTATTTGAAGGGGGAAAGCTGGTATTTCTTGGAGAAGATGTGATATATTTGGGAGAAATGTGGCATTTCTGGAAGAAAGTGTCCTGTTTTGGGGATAAAACAGGGATTTGTGGGAGAAAAGGTCCTATTTGAAGGGGGAACCCTGGTATTTCTTGAAGGAGATGTGATATATTTGGGAGAAATGTGGCATGTCTGGAAGAAACTGTCCACTTTTGGGGATAAAAGAGGTATTTGTGGGTGAAAAGGTCCTATTTGAAGGGGGAAACGTGGTATTTCTTGGAGAAGATGTGATATATTTGGGAGAAATGTGGCATTTCTGGAAGAAACTGTCCTATTTGGGGGAGAAGCCTGCTATTAGTGGGTGAAAAGGTCCTATTTGAAGGGGGAAACGTGGTTTTTCTTGGAGAAGATGTGATATATTTGGGAGAAATGTGGCCTTTCTGGAAGAAACTGTCCTCTTATGGGGATAGAACAGGTATTTGTGGGTGAAAAGGTCCTATTTGAAGGGGGAAAGCTGGTATTTCGTGGAGAAGATGTGATCTATTTGGGAGAAATGTGGAATGTCTGGAAGAAAATGTCCTATTTGGGGGGAGAAGGGTGGTATTTGTGGGAGAAAAGTTCCTATTTCAGGAGGAATCATGGTATTTCTTGGAGGAGATGTGATATGTTTGGGAGAAATGTGGCATTTCTGGAAGAAACTGTCCTATTTTGGGGATAAAAGAGATATTTGTGGGTGAAAAGTTCCTATTTGAAGGGGGAACCCTGGTATTTCTTGGAGAAGATGTGATATATTTGGGAGAAATGTGGCATGTCTGGAAGAAACTGTCCTCTTTTGGGGATAAAAGTGGTATTTGTGGGTGAAAAGGTCCTATTTGAAGGGGGAAACGTGGTATTTCTTGGAGAAGATGTGATATATTTGGGAGAAATGTGGCATGTCAGGAAGTAACTGTCCTATTTGGGGGTAGAAGGCTGGTATTTGAGGGAGAAAAGGTACTCTTTCAGGAGAAATCCTGGTATTTCTTGGAGAAGATGTGATCTATTTGGGAGAAATGTGGCATGTCAGGAAGAAACTGTCCTATTTTGGGGTTAAAAAGGTATTTGTGGGTGAAAAGGTCCTATTTGAAGGGGGAAACGTGGCATTTCTTGGAGAAGATGTGATATATTTGGGAGAAATGTGGCCTTTCTGGCAGAAACTGTCCTCTTTTGGGGATAAAAGAGGTATTAGAGGTGGAAAATGGTCCTATTTGAAGGGGGAAACCTGCTATTTGTGGGAGAAGATGTGATATATTTGGGAGAAATGTGGCATTTCTGGAAGAAACTGTCCTCTTTTGGGGATAAAACAGGTACTTGTTGGTGAAAAGGTCCTATTTGTAGGGGGAAAGCAGGTATTTCTTGGAGAAGATGTGATATATTTGGGAGAAATGTGGCATTTCTGGAAGAAACTGTCCTATTTTGGGGATAAAAAATTTTTTGTGGGTGAAAAGGTCCTATTTGAAGGGGGAAAGCTGGTAATTCTATGAGAAGATGTGATATATTTGGGAGAAATGTGGCATGTCTGGAAGAAACTCTCCTCTTTTGGGGATAAAAGAGGTATTTGTGGGTGAAAAGGTCCTATTTGAAGGGGGAAACTTGGCATTTCTTGGAGAAAATGTAATATATTTGGGAGAAATGTGGCCTTTCTGGCAGAAACTGTCCTCTATTGGGGATAAAAGAGGTATTAGTGGTTGAAAAGTTCCTATTTGAAGGGGGAAAGCTGGTATTTTTTGGAGAAGATGTGATATATTTGGGAGAAATGTGGCATTTCTTGAAGAAACTGTCCTCTTTTGGGGATAAAACAGGTACTTGTTGGTGAAAAGGTCCTATTTGTAGGG
The DNA here is from genome assembly GCA_030408155.1 of Lophura swinhoii. Taxonomy (NCBI): domain Eukaryota; kingdom Metazoa; phylum Chordata; class Aves; order Galliformes; family Phasianidae; genus Lophura; species Lophura swinhoii. Next base: position 1,154,705 of record CM059457.1, read on the forward strand.
GAAAAGCAGGTATTTCTTGGAGAAGATGTGATATATTTGGGAGAAATGTGGCATTTCTGGAAGAAACTGTCCTATTTTGGGGATAAAAGAGGTATTTGTGGGTGAAAAGGTCCTATTTGAAGGGGGAAACGAGGCATTTCTTGGAGAAGATGTGATCTATTTGGGAGAAATGTGGCATTTCTGGAAGAAACTGTCCTCTTTTGGGGATCAAAGAGGTATTTGTAGGTGAAAAGGTCCTATTTGAAGGGGGAAACCTGTTATTTCTTGGAGAAGATGTGATATATTTGGGAGAAATGTGGCATTTCTGGAAGAAACTGTCCTCTTCTGGGGATAAAAGAGGTATTTGTGGGTGAAAAGGTCCTATTTGAAGGGGGAACCCTGGTATTTCTTGGAGAAGATGTGATATATTTGGGAGAAATGTGGCATGTCTGGAAGAAACTGTCCTATTTGGGGGATAAAACAGGTATTTGTGGGAGAAAAGGTCCTATTTGAAGGGGGAAAGCTGGTATTTCGTGGAGAAGATGTGATCTATTTGGGAGAAATGTGGCCTTTCTGGAAGAAAATGTCCAATTTGGGGGGAGAAGGCTGGTAGTTTTCGGTGAGAAGGTCCTATTTCAGGAGGAATCCTGGTATTTCTTGGAGAAGATGTGATATATTTGGGAGAAATGTGGCCTTTCTGGAAGATTATGTCCAATTTGGGGGGAGAAGGCTGGTAGTTTTGGCTGAGAAGGTCCTCTTTCAGGAGGAATCCTGGCATTTCTTGGAGAAGATGTGATATGTTTGGGAGAAATGTGGCATTTCTGGAAGAAACTGTCCTCTTTTGGGGATAAAAGAGGTATTTGTGGGTGAAAAGGTCCTATTTGAAGGGGGAAACCTGGTATTTCTTGGAGAAGATGTGATCTATTTGGGAGAAATGTGGCATGTCTGGAAGAAACTGTCCTCTTTTGGGGATAAAAGAGGTTTTTTTGGGGAAAAGGTCCTATTTGAAAGGGGAAACCTGGTATTTCTTGGAGAAGATGTGATATATTTGGGAGAAATGTGGCATTTCTGGAAGAAACTGTCCTCTTATGGGGATAGAACAGGTATTTGTGGGTGAAAAGGTCCTATTTGAAGGGGGAAACGTGGTATTTCTTGGAGAAGATGTGATATATTTGGGAGAAATGTGGCATGTCTGGAAGAAAATGTCCAATTTGGGGGGAGAAGGGTGGTATTTGTTGGAGAAAAGTTCCTATTTCAGGAGGAATCCTGGTATTTCTTGGAGGAGATGTGATATGTTTGGGAGAAATGTGGCATGTCTGGAAGAAACTGTCCTCTTTTGGGGATAAAAGAGGTATTTGTGGGTGACAAGGTCCTATTTGAAGGGGGAAACCTGGTATTTCTTGGAGAATATGTGATATGTTTGGGAGAAATATGGCATTTCTGGAAGAAACTGTCCTCTTTTGGGGATAAAAGAGGTATTTGTGGGTGAGAAGGTCCTATTTGAAGGGAGAAAGCTGGTATTTCTTGAAGGAGATGTGATATATTTGGGAGAAATGTGGCCTTTCTGGAAGAAACTGTCCTATTTTGGGGATAAAAGAGGTATTTGTGGGTGAAAAGGTCCTATTTGAAGGGGGAAAGCTGGTATTTCTTGGAGAAGATGTGATATATTTGGGAGAAATGTGGCATTTCTGGAAGAAACTGTCCTGTTTTGGGGATAAAACAGGTATTTGTGGGAGAAAAGGTCCTATTTGAAGGGGGAAACCTGGTATTTCTTGAAGGAGATGTGATATATTTGGGAGAAATGTGGCATGTCTGGAAGAAACTGCCCTCTTTTGGGAATAAAAGAGGTATTTGTGGGTGAAAAGGTCCTATTTGAAGGGGGAAACCTGGTATTTCTTGGAGAAGATGTGATATATTTGGGAGAAATGTGGCCTTTCCGGAAGAAACTGTCCTATTTGGGGGATAAAAGAGGTATTTGTTGGTGAAAAGGTCCTATTTCAAGGGGGAAAGCGGGTATTTCTTGGAGAAGATGTGATATATTTGGGAGAAATGTGGCATGTCTGGAAGAAACTGTCCTATTTGGGGGATAAAAGAGGTATTTGTGGGTGAAAAGTTCCTATTTGAAGGGGGAAACGTGGTATTTCTTGGAGAAGATGTGATATGTTTGGGAGAAATGTGGCATGTCAGGAAGAAACTGTCCTATTTGGGGGGTGAAGGCTGGTATTTGTGGGAGAAAAGGTCCTATTTGAAGGGGGAAAGCTGGTATTTCTTGGAGAAGATGTGATCTATTTGGGAGAAATCTGGCCTTTCTGGAAGAAAATGTCCAATTTGGGGGGAGAAGGCTGGTAGTTTTGGGTGAGAAGGTCCTATTCCAGGAGGAATCCTGGTATTTCTTGGAGAAGATGTGATATATTTGGGAGAAATGTGGCATTTCTGGAAGAAAATGTCCTCTTTTGGGGATAAAAGAGGTATTAGTGGTTGAAAAGGTCCTATTTGAAGGGGGAAACCTGGTATTTGTGGGAGAAGATGTGATATATTTGGGAGAAATGTGGCATTTCTGGAAGAAAATGTCCTCTGTTGGGGATAAAACAGGTATTTCATGGAGAAAAGCTCCTAATTGAAGGGGGAAACGTGGTATTTCTTGGAGGAGTTGTGATCTATTTGGGAGAAATTTGGCATTTCTGGAAGAAACTGTCCTCTTTTCGGGATAAAAGAGGTATTTGTGGGAGAAAAGTTCCTATTTAAAGGGGGAACCCTGGTATTTCTTGGAGAAGATGTGATCTATTTGGGAGAAATGTGGCATGTCTGGAAAAAACTGTCCTCTTTTGGGAATAAAAGAGGTATTTGTGGGTGAAAAGGTCCTATTTGAAGGGGGAAAGCTGGTATTTCTTGGAGAAGATGTGATCTATTTGGGAGAAATGTGGCATGTCTGGAAGAAACTGTCCTCTTTTGGGGATAAAACAGGTATTTGTGGGAGAAAAGGTCCTTTTGAAGGGGGAAAGCAGGTATTTCTTGGAGAAGATGTGATCTATTTGGGAGAAATGTGGCATGTCTGGAAGAAACTGTCCTCTTTTGGGGATAAAACAGGTATTTGTGGGTGAAAAATTCCTATTTCCAGGGGAAAACCTGGTATTTCTTGGAGAAGATGTGATCTATTTGGGAGAAATGTGGCATGTCTGGAAGAAAATGTCCTATTTGGGGGGAGAAGGGTGGTATTTGTGGGAGAAAAGTTCCTATTTCAGGAGGAATCCTGGTATTTCTTGGAGGAGATGTGATATGTTTGGGAGAAATGTGGCCTTTCTGGAAGAAACTGTCCTCTTTTGGGGATAAAAGAGGTATTTGTGGGTGAAAAGGTCCTATTTCGAGGGGGAAAGCGGGTATTTCTTGGAGAAGATGTGATATATTTGGGAGAAATGTGGCCTTTCTGGAAGAAACTGTCCTCTTTTGGGGATAAAACAGGTATTTGTGGGTGAAAAGTTCCTATTTGAAGGGGGAACCCTGGTATTTCTTGGAGAAGATGTGATATATTTGGGAGAAATGTGGCATGTCTGGAAGAAACTGTCCTCTTTTGGGGATAAAAGAGGTATTTGTGGGTGAGAAGGTCCTATTTGAAGGGGGAAAGCTGGTATTTCTTGGAGAAGATGTGATATATTTGGAGAAATGTGGCATTTCTGGAAGAAACTGTCCTCTTTTGGGGATAAAAGAGGTTTTTTTGGGGAAAAGGTCCTATTTCAAGGGGGAAACGTGGTATTTCTTGGAGAAGATGTGATATATTTGGGAGAAATGTGGCATTTCTGGAAGTAACTGTCCTCTTATGGGGATAGAACAGGTATTTGTGGGTGAAAAGGTCCTATTTCCAGGGGAAAACCTGGTATTTCTTGGAGAAGATGTGATATATTTTGGTGAAATGTGGCATGTCTGGAAGAAAATGTCCTATTTGGGGGGAGAAGGGTGGTATTTGTGGGAGAAAAGTTCCTATTTCAGGAGGAATCCTGGTATTTCTTGGAGGAGATGTGATATGTTTGGGAGAAATGTGGCATTTCTGGAAGAAACTGTCCTCTTTTGGGGATAAAAGAGGTATTTGTGGGTGAAAAGGTCCTATTTGAAGGGGGAAAGCTGGTATTTCTTGGAGAAGATGTGATATGTTTGGGAGAAATATGGCATTTCTGGATGAAACTGTCCTCTTTTGGGGATAAAAGAGGTATTTGTGGGTGAAAAGGTCCTATTTGAAGGGGGAAAGCTGGTATTTCTTGGAGAAGATGTGATCTATTTGGGAGAAATGTGGCATGTCTGGAAGAAACTGTCCTATTTTGGGGATAAAAGAGGTATTTGTGGGTGAGAAGGTCCTATTTGAAGGGGGAAAGCAGGTATTTCTTGGAGAAGATGTGATATATTTGGGAGAAATCAGGCATTTCTGGAAGAAACTGTCCTCTTTTGGGGATAAAAGAATTTTTTGTGGGTGAAAAGGTCCTATTTGAAGGGGGAAACCTGGTATTTCTTGAAGGAGATGTGATATGTTTGGGAGAAATGTTGCCTTTCTGGCAGAAACTGTCCTATTTTGGGGTTAAAAGTGTATTTGTGGGTGAAAAGGTCCTATTTGAAGGGGGAAACCTGGTATTTCTTCGAGAAGATGTGATATATTTGGGAGAAATGTGGCATGTCTGGAAGAAACTGTCCTATTTGGGGGGAGAAGGCTGGTATTTGAGGGAGAAAAGGTCCTCTTTCAGGAGGAAACCTGGTATTTCTAGGAGAAGATGTGAAATATTTGGGAGAAATGTGGCATGTCTGGAAGAAACTGTCCTATTTTAGGGATAAAAGAGGTATTTGTGGCTGAAAAGGTCGTATTTGAAGGGGGAAACCTGGTATTTCTTGGAGAAGATGTGATATATTTGGGAGAAATGTGGCCTTTCTGGAAGAAACTGTCCTATTTGGGGGATAAAAGAGGTACTTGTGGGTGAAAAGGTCCTATTTGAAGGGGGAAAGCAGGTATTTCTTGGAGAAGATGTGGTATATTTGGGAGAAATGTGGCATTTCTGGAAGAAACTGTCCTCTTTTGGGGATAAAGGAGGTATTTGTGGGTGAAAAGGTCCTATTTGAAGGGGGAAACCAGTTATTTCTTGGAGAAGATGTGATATATTTGGGAGAAATGTGGCATGTCTGGAAGAAACTGTCCTCTTTTGGGGATCAAAGAGGTATTTGTAGGTGAAAAGGTCCTATTTGAAGGGGGAAACCTGGTATTTCTTGGAGAAGATGTGATATATTTGGGAGAAATGTGGCATTTCTGGAAGAAACTGTCCTCTTCTGGGGATAAAAGAGGTATTTGTGGGTGATAAGGTCCTATTTGAAGGGGGAACCCTGGTATTTCTTGGAGAAGATGTGATATATTTGGGAGAAATGTGGCATTTCTTGAAGAAACTGTCCTATTTTGGGGATAAAAGTGGTATTTGTGGGTGAAAAGGTCCTATTTGAAGGGGGAAAGGTGGTATTTCTTGGAGAAGAGGTGATATATTTGGGAGAAATGTGGCATGTCTGGAAGAAACTGTCCTATTTGGGGGATACAAGAGGTATTTGTGGGAGAAAAGGTCCTATTTGAAGGGGGAAACGTGGTATTTCTTGGAGAAGATGTGATCTATTTGGGAGAAATGAGGCCTTTCTGGAAGAAAATGTCCAATTTGGGGGGAGAAGGCTGGTAGTTTTCGGTGAGAAGGTCCTATTTCAGGAGGAATCCTGGTATTTCTTGGAGAAGATGTGATCTATTTGGGAGAAATCTGGCATTCCTGGAAGAAACTGTACTCTTTTGGGGATAAAAGAGGTTTTTATGGGGAAAAGGTCCTATTTGAAGGGGGTAACCTGGCATTTCTTGGAGAAGATGTGGTATATTTGGGAGAAATGTGGCATTTCTGGAAGAAACTGTCCTCTTATGGGGATAGAACAGGTATTTGTGGGTGAAAAGGTCCTATTTCCAGGGGAAAACCTGGTATTTCTTGGAGAAGATGTGATCTATTTGGGAGAAATGTGGCATGTCTGGAAGAAAATGTCCTATTTGGGGGGAGAAGCCTGCTATTAGTGGGTGAAAAGGTCCTATTTGAAGGGGGAAACGTGGTATTTCTTGGAGAAGATGTGATATATTTGGGAGAAATGTGGCATGTCTGGAAGAAACTGTCCTCTTTTGGGGATAAAACAGGTATTTGTGGGTGAAAAGGTCCTATTTGAAGGGGGAAAGCTGGTATTTCTTGAAGAAGATTCGACATGTTTGGGTGATATGTGGCATGTCTGGAAGAAAATGTCCTATTTGGGGGGAGAACGCTGGTATTTGTGGGAGAAAAGGTCCTATTTCAGGAGGAATCCTGGCATTTCTTGGAGAAGATGTGATCTATTTGGGAGAAATGTGGCATTTCTGGAAGAAACTGCCTTATTTTGGGGATAAAAGAGGTATTTGTGGGTGAAAAGGTCCTATTTGAAGGGGGAAAGCTGGTATTTCTTGGAGAAGATATGATATATTTGGGAGAAATGCGGCATTTCTGGAAGAAAATGTCCAATTTGTGGGGAGAAGCCTGGTATTAGTGGGTGAAAAGGTCCTATTTGAAGTGGGAAACCTGGTATTTCTTGGAGAACATGTGATATATTTGGGAGAAATGTGGCATTTCTGGAAGAAACTGTCCAATTTTGGGGATAAAAGAGGTATTTGTGGGTGAAAAGGTCCTATTTGAAGGGGGAAACGTGGTATTTCTTGGAGAAGATGTGATATATTTGGGAGAAATCTGGCATTTCTGGAAGAATATGTCCAATTTGAGGGATAAAACAGGTATTTGTGGTTGAAAAGGTCCTATTTGAAGGGGGAAACCTGGTATTTCTTGGAGAAGATGTGATATATTTGGGAGAAATGTGGCATGTCTGGAAGAAACTGTCCTCTTTTGGGGATAAAAGAGGTATTTGTGGGTGAAAAGGTCCTATTCGAAGGGGGAAAGCTGGTATTTCTTGGAGAAGATGTGATCTATTTGGGAGAAATGTGGCATTTCTTGAAGAAACTGTCGTCTTTTGGGGATAAAAGAGGTATTTGTGGGTGAAAAGGTCCTATTTGAAGGGGGAAAGGTGGTATTTCTTGGAGAAGATGAGGTATATGTTTGGGAGAAATGTGGCATGTCTGGAAGAAACTGTCCTCTTTTGGGGATAAAACAGGTATTTGTGGGTGAAAAGGTCCTATTTGAAGGGGGAAAGCTGGTATTTCTTGGAGAAGATGTGATATATTTGGGAGAAATGTGGCGTTTCTGGAAGAAAGTGTCCTGTTTTGGGGATAATACAGGTATTTGTGGGAGAAAAGGTCCTATTTGAAGGGGGAAAGCTGGTATTTCTTGAAGGAGATGTGATATATTTGGGAGAAATGTGGCATGTCTGGAAGAAACTGTCCTCTTTTGGGGATAAAAGAGGTATTTGTGGGTGAAAAGGTCCTATTTGAAGGGGGAAACGTGGTATTTCTTGGAGAAGATGTGATATGTTTGGGAGAAATGTGGCATGTCAGGAAGAAACTGTCCTATTTGGGGGGAGAAGGCTGGTATTTGTGGGTGAAAAGGTCCTATTTGAAGGGGGAAAGCTGGTATTTCTTGGAGAAGATGTGATCTATTTGGGAGAAATGTGGCCTTTCTGGAAGAAAATGTCCAATTTGGGGGGAGAAGGCTGGTAGTTTTGGGTGAGAAGGTCCTATTCCAGGAGGAATCCTGGTATTTCTTGGAGAAGATGTGATATATTTGGGAGAAATGTGGCATTTCTGGAAGAAACTGTCCTCTTTTGGGGATAAAACAGGTATTAGTGGTTGAAAAGGTCCTATTTGAAGGGGGAAACCTGGTATTTGTGGGTGAAGATGTGATATATTTGGGAGAAATGTGGCATTTCTGGAAGAAAATGTCCTCTTTTGGGGATAAAACAGGTATTTCATGGAGAAAAGGTCCTAATTGATGGGGGAAACGTGGTATTCCTTGAAGGAGTTGTGATCTATTTGGGAGAAATGTGGCATTTCTGGAAGAAACTGTCCTCTTTTCGGGATAAAAGAGGTATTTGTGGGTGAAAAGGTCCTATTTAAAGGGGGAACCCTGGTATTTCTTGGAGAAGATGTGATCTATTTGGGAGAAATGTGGCATGTCTGGAAAAAACTGTCCTCTTTTGGGAATAAAAGAGGTATTTGTGGGTGAGAAGGTCCTATTTGAAGGGGGAAAGCTGGTATTTCTTGGAGAAGATGTGATATATTTGGGAGAAATGTGGCATGTCTGGAAGAAACTGTCCTCTTTTGGGGATAAAACAGGTATTTGTGGGTGAAAAGGTCCTTTTGAAGGGGGAAAGCTGGTATTTCTTGGAGCAGATGTGATATATTTGGGAGAAATGTGGCATGTCTGGAAGAAACTGTCCTCTTTTGGGGATAAAAGAGGTATTTGTGGGTGAAAAAGTCCTATTTCCAGGGGAAAACCTGGTATTTCTTGGAGAAGATGTGATCTATTTGGGAGAAATGTGGCATGTCTGGAAGAAACTGTCCTATTTGGGGGGAGAAGGGTGGTATTTGTGTTAGAAAAGTTCCTATTTCAGGAGGAATCCTGGTATTTCTTGGAGGAGATGTGATATGTTTGGGAGAAATGTGGCATGTCTGGAAGAAACTGTCCTCTTTTGGGGATAAAACAGGTATTTGTGGGTGAAAAGGTCCTATTTGAAGGGGGAAACCTGGTATTTCTTGGAGAAGATGTGATATATTTGGGAGAAATGTGGCCTTTCTGGAAGAAACTGTCCTATTTTGGGGATAAAAGAGGTATTTGTGGGTGAAAAGGTCCTATTTGAAGGGGGAAACCTGGTATTTCTTGGAGAAGATGTGATATATTTGGGAGAAATGTGGCATTTCTGGAAGAAAGTGTCCTGTTTTGGGGATAAAACAGGTATTTGTGGGTGATAAGGTCCTATTTGAAGGGGGAACCCTGGTATTTCTTGGAGAAGATGTGATATATTTGGGAGAAATGTGGCATTTCTGGAAGAAACTGTCCTCTTTTGGGGATAAAAGAGGTTTTTTTGGGGAAAAGGTCCTATTTGAAGGGGGAAACGTGGTATTTCTTGGAGAAGATGTGATATATTTGGGAGAAATGTGGCATTTCTGGAAGTAACTGTCCTCTTATGGGGATAGAACAGGTATTTGTGGGTGAAAAGGTCCTATTTGAAGGGGAAAACGTGGTATTTCTTGGAGAAGATGTGATATATTTGGGAGAAATGTGGCATGTCTGGAAGAAAATGTCCTATTTGGGTGGAGAAGGGTGGTATTTGTGGGAGAAAAGTTCCTATTTCAGGAGGAATCCTGGTATTTCTTGGAGGAGATGTGATATGTTTGGGAGAAATGTGGCATGTCTGGAAGAAACTGTCCTCTTTTGGGGATAAAACAGGTATTTGTGGGTGAAAAGGTCCTATTTGAAGGAGGAAAGCTGGTATTTCTTGGAGAAGATGTGATATGTTTGGGAGAAATATGGCATTTCTGGATGAAACTGTCCTCTTTTGGGGATAAAAGAGGTATTTGTGGGTGAAAAGGTCCTATTTGAAGGGGGAAAGCTGGTATTTCTTGGAGAAGATGTGATATATTTGGGAGAAATGTGGCATGTCTGGAAGAAACTGTCCTATTTTGGGGATAAAAGAGGTATTTGTGGGTGAGAAGGTCCTATTTGAAGGGGGAAAGCAGGTATTTCTTGGAGAAGATGTGATATATTTGGGAGAAATCAGGCATTTCTGGAAGAAACTGTCCTCTTTTGGGGATAAAAGAATTTTTTGTGGGTGAAAAGGTCCTATTTGAAGGGGGAAACCTGGTATTTCTTGAAGGAGATGTGATATGTTTGGGAGAAATGTGGCCTTTCTGGCAGAAACTGTCCTATTTTGGGGTTAAAAGTGTATTTGTGAGTGAAAAGGTCCTATTTGAAGGGGGAAAGCTGGTATTTCTTGGAGAAGATGTGATCTATTTGGGAGAAATGTGGCATGTCTGGAAGAAACTGTCCTATTTGGGGGGAGAAGGCTGGTATTTGAGGGAGAAAAGGTCCTCTTTCAGGAGGAATCCTGGTATTTCTAGGAGAAGATGTGATATATTTGGGAGAAATGTGGCATGTCTGGAAGAAACTGTCCTATTTGAGGGATAAAAGAGGTATTTGTGGCTGAAAAGGTCGTATTTGAAGGGGGAAACCTGGTATTTCTTGGAGAAGATGTGATATATTTGGGAGAAATGTGGCCTTTCTGGAAGAAACTGTCCTATTTGGGGGATAAAAGAGGTACTTGTGGGTGAAAAGGTCCTATTTGAAGGGGGAAACGTGGTATTTCTTGGAGAAGATGTGATCTATTTGGGAGAAATGTGGCATTTCTGGAAGAAACTGTCCTCTTTTGGGGATAAAGGAGGTATTTGTGGGTGAAAAGTTCCTATTTGAAGGGGGAAACCTGGTATTTCTTGGAGAAGATGTGATATATTTGGGAGAAATGTGGCATGTCTGGAAGAAACGGTCCTCTTTTGGGGATAAAACAGGTATTTGTGGGTGAAAAGGTCCTATTTGAAGGGGGAAACGTGGTATTTCTTGGAGAAGATGTGATATATTTGGGAGAAATGTGGCATTTCTGGAAGAAACTGTCCTCTTCTGGGGATAAAAGAGGTATTTGTGGGTGATAAGGTCCTATTTGAAGGGGGAACCCTGGTATTTCTTGGAGAAGATGTGATATATTTGGGAGAAATGTGGCATTTCTTGAAGAAAATGTCCTATTTTGGGGATAAAAGTGGTATTTGTGGGTGAAAAGGTCCTATTTGAAGGGGGAAAGGTGGTATTTCTTGGAGAAGAGGTGATATATTTGGGAGAAATGTGGCATGTCTGGAAGAAACTGTCCTATTTGGGGGATACAAGAGGTATTTGTGGGAGAAAAGGTCCTATTTGAAGGGGGAAACGTGGTATTTCTTGGAGAAGATGTGATCTATTTGGGAGAAATGAGGCCTTTCTGGAAGATAATGTCCAATTTGGGGGGAGAAGGCTGGTAGTTTTCGGAGAGAAGGTCCTATTTCAGGAGGAATCCTGGTATTTCTTGGAGAAGATGTGATCTATTTGGGAGAAATCTGGCATTCCTGGAAGAAATTGTACTCTTTTGGGGATAAAAGAGGTTTTTATGGGGAAAAGGTCCTATTTGAAGGGGGTAACCTGGCATTTCTTGGAGAAGATGTGGTATATTTGGGAGAAATGTGGCATTTCTGGAAGAAACTGTCCTCTTATGGGGATAGAACAGGTATTTGTGGGTGAAAAGGTCCTATTTCCAGGGGAAAACCTGGTATTTCTTGGAGAAGATGTGATCTATTTGGGAGAAATGTGGCATGTCTGGAAGAAAATGTCCTATTTGGGGGGAGAAGCCTGCTATTAGTGGGTGAAAAGGTCCTATTTGAAGGGGGAAACGTGGTATTTCTTGGAGAAGATGTGATATATTTGGGAGAAATGTGGCATGTCTGGAAGAAACTGTCCTCTTTTGGGGATAAAACAGGTATTTGTGGGTGAAAAGGTCCTATTTGAAGGGGGAAAGCTGGTATTTCTTGGAGAAGATGCGACATATTTGGGTGATATGTGGCATGTCTGGAAGAAAATGTCATATTTGGGGGGAGAACGCTGGTATTTGTGGGAGAAAAGGTCCTATTTCAGGAGGAATCCTGGCATTTCTTGGAGGAGATGTGATCTATTTGGGAGAAATGTGGCATTTCTGGAAGAAACTGTCTTATTTTGGGGATAAAAGAGGTATTTGTGGGTGAAAAGGTCCTATTTGAAGGGGGAAACCTGGTATTTCTTGGAGAAGATGTGATATATTTGGGAGAAATATGGCATTTCTGGAAGAAACTGTCCTCTTTTGGGGATAAAAGAGGTATTTGTGGGTGAAAAGGTCCTATTTGAAGGAGGAAAGCTGGTATTTCTTGGAGAAGATGTGATATATTTGGGAGAAATGCGGCATTTCTGGAAGAAAATGTCCTATTTGGGGGGAGAAGCCTGGTATTAGTGGGTGAAAAGGTCCTATTTGAAGGGGGAAACCTGGTATTTCTTGGAGAAGATGTGATATATTTGGGAGAAATGTGGCATGTCTGGAAGAAACTGTCCTATTTTGGGGATAAAAGAGGTATTTGTGGGTGAAAAGGTCCTATTTGAAGGGGGAAACGTGGTATTTCTTGGAGAAGATGTGATGTATTTGGGAGAAATCTGGCATTTCTGGAAGAATATGTCCAATTTGAGGGATAAAACAGGTATTTGTGGTTGAAAAGGTCCTATTTGAAGGGGGAATCCTGGTATTTCTTGGAGAAGATGTGATATATTTGGGAGAAATGAGGCATGTCTGGAAGAAACTGTCCTCTTTTGGGGATAAAAGAGGTATTTGTGGGTGAAAAGGTCCTATTTGAAGGGGGAAAGCTGGTATTTCTTGGAGAAGATGTGCTATATTTGGGAGAAATGTGGCATTTCTTGAAGAAACTGTCGTCTTTTGGGGATAAAAGAGGTATTTGTGGGTGAAAAGGTCCTATTTGAAGGGGGAAAGGTGGTATTTCTTGGAGAAGATGTGATATATTTGGGAGAAATGTGGCATGTCTGGAAGAAACTGTCCTCTTTTGGGGATAAAACAGGTATTTGTGGGTGAAAAGGTCCTATTTGAAGGGGGAAAGCTGGTATTTCTTGGAGAAGATGTGATATATTTGGGAGAAATGTGGCATTTCTGGAAGAAAGTGTCCTGTTTTGGGGATAAAACAGGTATTTGTGGGAGAAAAGGTCCTATTTGAAGGGGGAAAGCTGGTATTTCTTGAAGGAGATGTGATATATTTGGGAGAAATGTGGCATGTCTGGAAGAAACTGTCCTATTTTGGGGATAAAAGAGGTATTTGTGTGTTAAAATGTCCTATTTGAAGGGGGAAACCTGTTATTTCTTGGAGAAGATGTGATATATTTGGGAGAAATGTGGCATTTCTGGAAGAAACTGTCCTATTTGGGGGAGAAGTCTGCTGTAAGTGGGTGAAAAGGTCCTATTTGAAGGGGGAACCGTGGTATTTCTTGGAGAAGATGTGATGTATTTGGGAGAAATGTGGCATTTCTGGAAGAAACTGTCCTATTTTGGGGATAAAAGAGGTATTTGTGGGTGAAAAGCTCCTATTTGAAGGGGGAAAGCTGGTATTTCTTGGAGAAGATGTGATATATTTGGGAGAAATGTGGCATTTCTGGAAGAAACTGTCCTCTTTTGGGGATAAAAGAGGTACTTGTGGGTGAAAAGGTCCTATTTGAAGGGCGAAAGCAGGTATTTCTTGGAGAAGATGTGGTATATTTGGGAGAAATGTGGCATTTCTGGAAGAAACTGTCCTCTTTTGGGGATAAAGGAGGTATTTGTGGGTGAAAAGGTCCTATTTGAAGGGGGAAACCTGGTATTTCTTGGAGAAGATGTGATCTATTTGGGAGAAATGTGGCATGTCTGGAAGAAACTGTCCTCTTTTGGGGATCAAAGAGGTATTTGTGGGAGAAAAGTTCCTATTTGAAGGGGGAAAGCTGGTATTTCTTGGAGAAGATGTGATCTATTTGGGAGAAATGTGGCCTTTCTGGAAGAAAATGTCCAATTTGGGGGGAGAAGGCTGGTAGTTTTGGTTGAGAAGGTCCTATTTCAGGAGGAATCCTGGTATTTCTTGGAGGAGACGTGATATGTTTGGGAGAAATGTGCCATTTCTGGAAGAAACTATCCTCTTTTGGGGATAAAACAGGTATTAGTGGGTGAAAAGTTCCTATTTGAAGGGGGAAACGTGGTATTTCTTGGAGAAGATGTGATATGTTTGGGAGAAATATGGCATTTCTGGAAGAAACTGTCCTATTTGAGGGATAAAAGAGGTATTTGTGGGTGAAAAGGTCCTATTTGAAGGGGGAAACCTGGTATTTCTTGGAGAAGATAATATATATTTGGGAGAAATCTGGCATTTCTGGAAGAAACTGTCCTCTTTTGGGGATAAAAGAATTTTTTGTGGGTGAAAAGGTCCTATTTGAAGGGGGAAACCTGGTATTTCTTGGAGAAGATGTGATATGTTTGGGAGAAATGTGGCCTTTCTGGCAGAAACTGTCCTATTTTGGGGATAAAAGAGGTATTTGTGGGTGAAAAGGTCCTATTTGAAGGGGGAACCTGGTATTTCTTGGAGAAGATGTGATATATTTGGGAGAAATCTGTTATGTCTGGAACAAACTGTCCTACTTTGGGGATAAAACAGGTATTTGTGGGAGAAAAGTTCCTACTTGAAGGGGGAAAGCTGGATGTTCTTGCAGGAGATGTGATATATTTTGGAGAAATGTGGCATGTCTGGAAGAAACTGTCCTCTTTTGGGGATCAAAGAGGTATTTGTGGTTGAAAAGGTCCTATTTCAAGGGGGAAACCTGGCATTTCTTGGAGAAGATGTGATATATTTGGGAGAAATGTGGCATTTCTGGAAGAAACTGTCCTATTTTGGGGATAAAACAGGTATTTGTGGGTGAAATGTTCCTATTTGAAGGGGGAAACGTGGTATTTCTTGGAGAAGATGTGATCTATTTGGGAGAAATGAGGCCATTCTGGCAGAAACTGTCCTCTTTTGGGGATAAATGAGGTATATGTGGGTGAAAAGGTCCTATTTGAAGGGGGAAACGTGGTATTTCTTTGAGAAGATGTGATACAATTGGGAGAAATCTGGCCTTTCTGGCAGAAACTGTCCTGTTTTGGGGATAAAAGAGGTATTTGTGGGAGAAAAGTTCCTATTTCAAGGGGGAAAACTGGTATTTCTGTGGCCTTTCTGGAAGAAACTGTCCTCTTTTGGGGATAAAAGAGGTATGTGTGGGTGAAAAGGTCCTATTTCCAGGGGAAAACCTGGTATTTCTTGGAGAAGATGTGATATATTTGGGAGAAATGTAGCATGTCTGGAAGAAAATGTCCTATTTGGGGTGAGAAGGCTGATATTTGTGGGTGAAAAGGTCCTATTTGAAAGGGGAAAGCTGGTATTTCTTGGAGAAGATGTGATCTATTTGGGAGAAATGTGGCATGTCTGGAAGAAACTGTCCTTTTTTGGAGATAAAAGAGGTATTTGTGGGTGAAAAGGTCCTATTTGAAGGGGGAAACCTGGTATTTCTTGGAGAAGATGTGATATGTTTCGGAGAAATGTGGCATTTCTGGAAGAAACTGTTCTATTTTGGGGATAAAATAGGTATTTGTGGGTGAAAAGGTCCTATTTGAAGGGGGAAACCTGGTATTTCTTGGAGAAGATGTGATATATTTGGGAGAAATGTGGCCTTTCGGGCAGAAACTATCCTCTTTTGGGGATAAAAGAGGTATTTGTGGGTGAAAAGGTCCTATTTGAAGGGGGAAACGTGGTATTTCTTTTTAGAAGCTGTGATATATTTAGAGAAATCTGGCATTTCTGGAAGAAACTGTCCTCTTTTGGGGATAAAACAGGTATTTGTGGGAGAAAAGGTCCTATGTCAAGGGGTAAAGATGGATGTTCTTGCAGGAGATGTGATATATTTGGGAGTAATGCGGCATTTCTGGAAGAAACTGTCGTATTTTGGGATCAAAGAGGTATTTGTGGGTGAAAAGGTCCTATTTGAAGGGGGAAACGTGGTATTTCTTGGAGAAGATGTGATATATTTGGGAGAAATCAGGCATGTCTGGAAGAAACTGTCCTCTTTTGGGGATAAAAGAGGTATTTGTGGGTGAGAAGGTCCTATTTGAAGGGGGAAACCTGGTATTTCTTGAAGAAGATGTGATAAGTTTGGGAGAAATGTGGCATTTCTGGCAGAAACTGTCCTCTTTTGGGGGGAAAAGGCTGGTTTTTGTGGGAGAAAATGTACTATTTCAGGAGAAATCCAGGTATTTCTTGGAGGAGATGTGATATGTTTATGAGAAATGTGGCATTTCTGGATGAAACTGTCCTATTTTGGGGATAAAAGAGGTATTTTTGGGAGAAAAGGTCCTATTTGAAGGGGGAACCCTGGTATTTCTTGGAGAAGATGTGATATATTTGGGAGAAATGTGGCCTTTCTTGAAGACACTGTCCTATTTGAGTGATAAAAGAGGTATGTGTGGGTGAAAAGGTCCTATTTGAAGGGGGAAAGCTGGTAGTTTTACCTCTTTTATCCCCAAAATAGAACAGTTTCTTCCAGAAAGGCCACATTTCTCCCAAGTATATCACTTCTTCTCCAAGAAATACCAGCTTTCCCCCTTCAAATAGGACCGTTTCACCCACAAATACCTCTTTTATCCCCAAAAGAGGACATTTTCTGCCATACATGCCATATTTCTCCCAAATATACCACAACTTCTCCATGAAATACCAGCTTTCCCCCTTCAATTAGGACCTTTTTACCCAAAAATACCTGTTTCATCCCCAAAATAGGACAGTTTCTTCCAGAAATGCCACATTTCTCCCAAATATACCACATCTTCTCCAAGAAATACCAGCTTTCCCCCTTCAAATAGGACCTTTTCTCCCACAAATACCTGTATTATCCCTCAAATAGGACATTTTCTTCCAGAAATGCCACACTTCTCCCAAATATATCACATCTTCTCCAAGAAATACCAGGTGTCCCCCATGTAATAAGACCTTTTCACCCACAAATAGCTCTTTTATCCCCAAAAGAGGACAGTTTCTTCCAGAAATGCCACATTTCTCCCAAATATTTCACATCTTCTGCAAGAAATACCAGGTTTCCCCCTTCAAATTCGACCTTATCACCCACAAATACCTCTTTTATCCCCAAAATAGGACAGTTTCTGCCAGAAAGGCCACATTTCTCCCAAATATATCACATCTTCTCCAAGAAATACCTGCTTTCCCCCTTCAAATAGGACCTTTTCACCCACAAAAAATTCTTTTATCCCCAAAAGAGAACAGTTTCTGCCAGAAATGCCATATTTCTCCCAAATATATCACATCTTCTCCAAGAAATACCAGGTTTCCCCCTTCAAATAGGACCTTTTCACCCACAAATACCTCTTTTATCCCTCAAATAGGACAGTTTCTTCCAGACATGCCACATTTCTCCCAAATATATCACATCTTCTCCAAGAAATACCAGGATTCCTCCTGAAAGAGGACCTTTTCTCCCACAAATACCACCCTTCTCCCCCCAAACAGGACAGTTTCTTCCAGAAATGCCACATTTCTCCCAAATAGATCACATCTTCTCCAAGAAATACCAGGTTTCCCCCTTCAAATAGGACCTTTTCACCCACAAATACCTCTTTTATCCCCAAAAGAGGACAGTTTCTTCCAGAAAGGCCACATTTCTCCCAAATATATCACATCTTCTCCAAGAAATACCACGTTTCCCCCTTCAAATAGGACCTTTTCACCCACAAATACCTGTTTTATCCCCAAAATAGGACAGTTTCTTCCAGACATGCCACATTTCTCCCAAATAGATCACATCTTCCCCAAGAAATACCAGGGTTCCCCCTTCAAATCGGACCTTATCACCCACAAATACCTTTTTTATCCCCCAAATAGGACAGTTTCTTCCAGAAATGCCACATTTCTCCCAAATATATCACATCTTCTCCAAGAAATACCAGGTTTCCCCCTTCAAATAGGACCTTTTCACCCACAAATACCTCTTTTATCCCCAAAATAGGACAGTTTCTTCCAGACATGCCACATTTCTCCCAAATATATCACATCTCCTCCAAGAAATACCAGCTTTCCCCCTTCAAATAGGACATTTTCTCCCACAAATACCTGTTTTATCCCAAAAACAGGACACTTTCTTCCAGAAATGCCACATTTCTCCCAAATATATCACATCTTCTCATAGAATTACCAGCATTCCCCCTTCAAAGAGGACCTTCTCACCCACAAATACCACATTTATCCCCAAAAGAGGACAGTTTCTTCCAGACATGCCACATTTCTCCCAAATATACCACATCTTCTCCAAGAAATACCAGGTTTCCCCCTTCAAATATGTCCTTTTCACCCACAAATACCTGTTTTATCCCCAAAAGTGGAAAGTTTCTCCCAGAAATGCAATATTTCTCCCAAACATAACACATCTTCTCCAGGAAATACCAGGTTTCCCCCTTCAAATAGGACCTTTTCAACCACTAATACCTGTTTTATCCCCAAAAGAGGACAGTTTCTTCCAGAAATGCCACATTTCTCCCAAATAGATCACATCTTCTCCAAGAAA
Source organism: Lophura swinhoii (assembly GCA_030408155.1). Taxonomy (NCBI): domain Eukaryota; kingdom Metazoa; phylum Chordata; class Aves; order Galliformes; family Phasianidae; genus Lophura; species Lophura swinhoii. The sequence goes on from CM059457.1 coordinate 1,172,875, forward strand.
TACCAGGATTCCTCCTTCAAATAGGAACTTTTCTTCCTCAAATACCACCCTTCTCCCCCCAAATAGGACATTTTCTTCCAGACATGCCACATTTCTCCCAAATATATCACATCTTCTCCAAGAAATACCAGCTTTCCGCCTTCATATAGGAACTTTTCACCCACAAATACCTCTTTTATCCCCATAAGAGGACAGTTTCTTCCAGAAATGCCACATTTCTCCCAAACATATCACATCTTCTCCAAGAAATACCACGTTTCCCCCTTCAAATAGGACCTTTTCACCCACAAATACCTGCTTTATCCCCAAAATAGGACAGTTTCTTCCAGAAATGCCACATTTCTCCCAAATATATCACATCTCCTGCAAGAACTACCAGGTTTCCCCCTTCAAATAGGAACTTTTCAACCACAAATACCACTTTTATCCCCAAAGTAGGACAGTTTCTGCCAGAAAGGCCACATTTCTCCCAAATATATCACATCTTCTCCAAGAAATACCAGGATTCTTCCTGAAATATGACCTTTTCTCCCACAAATACCACCATTCTCACACCAGTTAGGACATTTTCTTCCAGAAAGGCCACATTTCTCCCAAATAGATCACATCTTCTCCAAGAAATACCACGTTTCCCCCTTGAAATGGGACCTTTTCACCCACAAATACCTGCTTTATCCCCAAAATAGGACAGTTTCTTCCGGACATGCCACATTTCTCCAAAATATATCACATCTTCTCCAAGAAATACCAGGATTCCTCCTGAAATAGGACCTTTTCTACCACAAATACCTGTTTTATCCCCCCAAACTGAACATTTTCTTCCAGAAATGCCAGATTTCTCCCAAATATATCACATCTTCTCCATGAAATACCAGCTTTCCCCCTTGAAATATGAACTTTTCACCCACAAATACCTCTTTTATCCCCAAAATAGGAGAGTTTCTGCCAGAAAGGCCACATTTCTCCCAAATGTATCACATCTTCTCCAAGAAATACCACGTTTCCCCCTTCAAATAGGACCTTCTCACCCACATATACCTCATTTATCCCCAAAATAGGACAGTTTCTTCCAGAAATGCCACATTTCTCCCAAATAGATCACATCTTCTCCAAGAAATACCAGGTTTCCCCCTGGAAATACGACCATTTCACCCACAAATACCTCTTTTATCCCCAAAATAGAACATTTTCTGCTAGAAATGCCAGATTTCTCCCAAATATATCACATCTTCTCCAAGAAATACCAGCTTTCCCCCTTCAAATAGGACCTTTTCACCCACAAATACCTGTTTTATCCCCAAAATAGGACAGTTTCTTCCAGAAATGCCTCATTTCTCCCAAATATATCACATCTCCATGAAATACCAGGTTTCCCCCTTCAAATAGGACCTTTTCACCCACAAATACCTGTTTTACCCCCAAAATAGGACAGTTTCTGCCAGAAATGCCACATTTCTCCGTAATATATCACATCTCCTCCATGAAATACCAGGTTTTCCCTTGGAAATAGGGCCTTATCACCCACAAATACCTGTTTTATGCCCAAAATACAACAGTTTCTTCCAGACATGCCACATTTCTCCCAAATCTATCACATCTTCTCCAAGAAATACCAGGTTTCCCCCTTCAAATAGGACCTTTTCTCCCACAAATACCTGTTTTATCCCCAAAGGAGGACAGTTTCTTCCAGAAATGCCACATTTCCCCCAAATATATCACATCTTCTCCAAGAAATACCGGGTTTCCCCCTGGAAATAGGAACTTTTCACCCAAAAATACCTGTTTTATGCCCAAAATATGACAGTTTCTTCCAGAAATGCCTCATTTCTCCCAAATATATCACATCTCCTGCAAGATCTACCAGGTTTCCCCCTTCAAATAGGAACTTTTAACCCACAAATACCACTTTTATCCCCAAATAGGACAGTTTCTTCCAGAAATGCCACATTTCTCCCAAACATATCACATATTCTCCAAGAAATACCAGCTTTACCCCTTCAAATAGGACCTTTTCACCCACAAATACCTCTTTTATCCCCAAAAGAGGACAGTTTCTTCCAGACATGCCACATTTCTCCCAAATATATCACATCTTCTCCAAGAAATACCAGGATTCTTCCTGAAATATGACCTTTTCTCCCACAAATACCACCATTCTCACACCAGTTATGACATTATCTTCCAGAAAGGGCAGATTTCTCCCAAATATATCACATCTTCTCCAAGAAATACCACGTTATCCCCTTCAAATAGGACCTTTTCACCCACAAATACCACTTTTATCCCCAAAGTAGGACAGATTCTTCCAGACATGCCAGATTTCTCCCAAATATATCACATCTTCTCCAAGAAATAACAGCATTCCCCCTTGAAATAGGACCTTTTCCCCAAAAATCCTCTTTTATCCCCAAAAGAGGACAGTTTCTTCCAGGAATGCCAGATTTCTCCCAAATATACCACATCTACCAGAAGAAATACCAGCTTTCCCCCTTCAAATAGGACCTTTACACCTACAAATACCTCTTTTATCCCCAAAATAGGACAGTTTCTGCCATACATGCCATATTTCTCCCAAATATACACCATCTTCTCCATGAAATACCAGCTTCCCCCCTTCAAATAGGACCTTTTCACCCACAAATACCTGTTTCATCCCCAAAAGAGGACAGTTTCTTCCAGAAATGCCACATTTATCCCAAATATATCACATCTTCTCCAAGAAATACCAGGTTTCCCCCTTCAAATAGGACCTATTCACCCACAAATACCTCTTTTATCCCTCAAATAGGACATTTTCTTCCAGACATGCCACATTTCTCCCAAATATATCACATCTTCTCCAAGAAATACCAGGTTTCCCCCTTCAAATAGGACCTTTTCACCCACAAATACCTCTTTTATCCCCAAAAGAGGACAGTTTCTTCCGGAAATGCCACATTTCTCCCAAATAGATCACATCTTCTCCAAGAAATACCTGCTTTCCCCCTTCAAATAGGACCTTTTCACCCACAAATACCTCTTTTATCCCCAAAAGGGGACAGTTTCTTCCTGACATGCCACATTTCTCCCAAATATATCACATCTTCTCCAAGAAATACCAGGTTTCCCCCTTCAAATAGGACCTATTCACCCACAAATACCTCCTTTATCCCTCAAATAGGACATTTTCTTCCAGACATGCCACATTTCTCCCAAATAGATCACATCTTCTCCAAGAAATACCAGGTTTCCCCCTTCAAATACGACCTTTTCACCCACAAATACCTCTTTTATCCCCAAAAGAGGACAGTTTCTTCCGGAAATGCCACATTTCTCCCAAATAGATCACATCTTCTCCAAGAAATACCAGGTTTCCCCCTTCAAATAGGACCTTCTCACCCACAAATACCTCTTTTATCCCCAAAAGAGGACAGTTTCTTCCTGACATGCCACATTTCTCCCAAACATATCACATCTTCTCCAAGAAATACCACGTTTCCCCCTTCAAATAGGAACTTTTCACCCACAAATACCTCTTTTATCCCCAAAATAGGACAGTTTCTGCCAGAAAGGCCACATTTCTCCCAAATATATCACATCTTCTCCAAGAAATACCAGGTTTCCCCCTTCAAATAGCAGCTTTTCACCCACAAATACCTCTTTATTCCTCAAATAGGACAGTTTCTTCCAGACATGCCACATTTCTCCCAAATATATCACATCTTCTCCAAGAAATACCTGCTTTCCCCCTTCAAATAGGACCTTTTCACCCACAAATACCAGCCTTCTCCCCCCAAATAGGACAGTTCCATCCAGAAATGCCACATTTCTCCCAAACATATCACATCTTCTCCAAGAAATACCAGGTTTCCCCCTTCAAATAGGACCTTATCACCCACAAATACCTCTTTTATCCCCAAAAGAGGACAGTTTCTTCCAGAAATGCCAGATTTCTCCCAAATAGATCACATCTTCTCCAAGAAATACCAGGTTTCCCCCTTCAAATAGGACCTTTTTCACCCACAAATACCTCTTTTATCCCCAAAAGAGGACAGTTTCTTCCAGACATGCCACATTTCTCCCAAATATATCACATCTCCTGCAAGAAATACCAGCTTTCCCCCTTCAAATAGGACCTTTTCTCCCACAAATACCTGTTTTATCCCCAAAACAGGACACTTTCTTCCAGAAATGCCTGATTTCTCCCAAATATATCACATCTTCTCCAAGAAATACCAGCTTTCCCCCTACAAATAGGACCTTTTCACCCACAAATACCTGTTTTATCCCCAAAAGAGGACAGTTTCTTCCAGACATGCCACATTTCTCCCAAATATATCACATCTTCTCCAAGAAATACCAGCTTTCCCCCTTCAAATAGGACCTTCTCACCCACAAATACCTCTTTTATCCCCAAAATAGGACAGTTTCTTCCAGAAATGCCATATTTCTCCCAAACATATCACATCTTCTCCAAGAAATACCACGTTTCCCCCTTCAAATAGGACCTTTTCACCCACAAATACCTCTTTTATCCCCAAAAGAGGACAGTTTCTGCCAGAAATGCCACATTTCTCCCAAACATATCACGTCTCCTCCAAGAAATACCAGGATTCCTCCTGAAATAGGACCTTTTCTCCAACAAATACCACCCTTCTCCCCCCAAATTGGACATTTTCTTCCAGACATGCCACATTTCTCCCAAATATATCATATCTTCTCCATGAAATACCACGTTTCCCCCTTCAAATAGGACCTTTTCACCCACAAATACCTGTTCTATCCCCATAAGAGGACAGTTTCTTCCAGAAATGCCACATTTCTCCCAAATAGATCACATCTTCTCCAAGAAATACCACGTTTCCCCCTTCAAATAGGACCTTTTCCCCAAAAAAACCTCTTTTATCCCCAAAAGAGGACAGTTTCTTCCAGGAATGCCAGATTTCTCCCAAATATATCACATCTTCTCCAAGAAATACCACGTTTCACCCTTCAAATAGGACCTTCTCACCCACAAATACCTCTTTTATCCCCAAAAGAGGACAGTTTTTTCCAGACATGCCACTTTTCTCCCAAATATATCACATCTTCTCCAAGAAATACCAGCTTTCCCCCTTCAAATAGGAACTTTTCTCCCACTAATACCTCTTTTATCCCCAAAATAGGACAGTTTCTTCCTGACATGCCACATTTCTCCCAAATATATCACATCTTCTCCAAGAAATACCAGGTTTCCCCCTTGAATTAGGACCTTTTCTCCATGAAATACCTCTTTTATCCCCAAAAGAGGACAGTTTCTTCCAGAAAGGCCACATTTCTCCCAAATATATCACATCTTCTCCAAGAAATACCACGTTTCCCCCTTCAAATAGGACCTTTTCAACCACTAATACCTCTTTTATCCCCAAAAGAGGACAGTTTCTTCCAGAAATGCCACATTTCTCCCAAATATATCACATCTTCTCCAAGAAATGCCAGGATTCCTCCTGAAATAGGACCTTCTCACCCAAAAATTCCAGCCTTCTCCCCCCAAATTGGACATTTTCTTCCAGAAAGGCCACATTTCTCCCAAATATATCACATCTTCTCCAAGAAATACCAGGATTCCTCCTGAAATAGGATCTTCTCACCAAAAACTACCAGCCTTCTCCCCCCAAATTGGACATTTTCTTCCAGAAATGCCACATTTCTCCCAAATATATCACATCTTCTCCAAGAAATACCACGTTTCCCCCTTCAAATAGGACCTTTTCACCCACAAATACCTGTTTTATCCCCAAAAGAGGACAGTTTCTTCCTGACATGCCACATTTCCCCCAAATATATCACATCTTCTCCAAGAAATACCAGGTTTCCCCCTTCAAATAGGACCTTATCAACCACAAATACCACTTTTATCCCCAAAATAGGACAGTTTCTGCCAGAAAGGCAACATTTCTCCCAAACATATCACATCTTCTCCAAGAAATACCAGCTTTCCGCCTTCAATTAGGACCTTTTCATCCACAAAAAATTCTTTTATCCCCAAAATAGGACAGTTTCTTCAAGAAATGCCACATTTCTCCCAAATAGATCACATCTTCTCCAAGAAATACCAGGTTTCCCCCTTCAAATAGGACCTTTTCACCCACAAATACCTCTTTATCCCCAAAAGAGGACAGTTTCTTCCAGAAATGCCACATTTCTCCCAAATAGATCACATCTTCTCCAAGAAATGCCAGGATTCCTCCTGAAATAGGACCTTCTCACCAAAAACTACCAGCCTTCTCCCCCCAAATTCGACATTTTCTTCCAGAAAGGCCACATTTCTCCCAAATATATCACATCTTCTCCAAGAAATACCAGGATTCCTCCTGAAATAGGACCTTCTCACCGAAAACTACCAGCCTTCTCCCCCCAAATAGGACATTTTCTTCTAGAAAGGCCACATTTCTCCCAAATAGATCACATCTTCTCCAAGAAATACCAGCTTTCCCCCTTCAAATAGGACCTTTTCTCCCACAAATACCTCTTTTATCCCCAAAATAGGACAGTTTCTTCCAGAAATGCCAGATTTCTCCAAAATATATCACATCTTCTATAAGAAATAACAGGTTTCCCCCTTCAAATACAACGTTTTCACCCACAAATACCTCTTTTATCCCCAAAAGAGGACAGTTTCTTCCAGAAATGCCACATTTCTCCCAAATATATCACATCTTCTCCAAGAAATGCCACGTTTCCCCCTTCAAATAGGACCTTTTCACCCACAAATACCTGTTTGATCCCCAAAATAGGACAGTCTCTTCCTGACATGCCACATTTCTCCCAAATATATCACATCTTCTCATAGAATTACCAGCTTTCCCCCTTCAAATAGGACCTTTTCACCCACAAATACCTGTTTTATCCCCAAAAGAGGACAGTTTCTTCCAGAAATGCCACATTTCTCCCAAACATATCACATCTTCTCATAGAATTACCAGCTTTCCCCCTTCAAATAGGACCTTTTCACCCACAAAAAATTCTTTTATCCCCAAAATAGGACAGTTTCTTCCTGACATGCCACATTTCTCCCAAATAGATCACATCTTCTCCAAGAAATACCAGGTTTCCCCCTTCAAATAGGACCTTTTCACCCACAAATACCTCTTTTATCCCTCAAATAGGACAGTTTCTTCCAGAAATGCCACATTTCTCCCAAATATATCACATCTTCTCCAAGAAATACCGGGATTCCTCCTGAAAGAGGACCTTTTCTCCAAAAAATAACAGCCTTCTCCCCCCAAATAGGACAGTTTCTTCCAGAATTGCCAGATGTCTCCCAAATATATCACATCTTCTCCAAGAAATACCAGGTTTCCCCCTTCAAATAGGACCTTTTCACCCACAAATACCTCTTTTATCCCCAAAATAGGACAGTTTCTTCCAGACATGCCAGATTTCTCCCAAACATATCACATCTTCTCCAAGAAATACCAGGTTTCCCCCTTCAAATAGGACCTTTTCACCCACAAATACCTATTTTATCCCCAAAAGAGGACAGTTTCATCCAGAAATGGCCACATTTCTCCCAAACATACCACATCTCCCCCAAGAAATACCAGGATTCCTCCTGAAATAGGAACTTTTCTCCCACAAATACCACCCTTCTCCCCCCAAATAGGACATTTTCTTCCAGACATGCCACATTTCTCCCAAATAGATCACATCTTCTCCAAGAAATACCAGGTTTTCCCCTGGAAATAGGACCTTTTCACCCACAAATACCTGTTCTATCCCCATAAGAGTACAGTTTCTTGCAGAAATGCCACATTTCTCCCAAATATATCACATCTTCTCCAAGAAATACCACGTTTCCCCCTTCAAATAGGACCTTTTCCCCAAAAAAACCTCTTTTATCCCCAAAATTGGACAGTTTCTTCCAGGAATGCCAGATTTCTCCCAAATATATCACATCTTCTCCAAGAAATACCACGTTTCCCCCTTCAAATAGGACCTTTTCACCCACAAATACCTCTTTTATCCCCAAAATAGGACAGTTTTTTCCAGACATGCCACGTTTCTCCCAAATATATCACATCTTCTCCAAGAAATACCAGCTTTCCCCCTTCAAATAGGACCTTTTCACCCACAAATACCTCTTTTATCCCCAAAAGAGGACAGTTTCTTCCAGACATGCCACATTTCTCCCAAATAGATCACATCTTCTCCAAGAAATACCAGGTTTCCCCCTTAAAATAGAACCTTTTCACCCACAAATACCTCTTTTATCCCCAAAAGAGGACAGTTTCTTCCAGAAAGGCCACATTTCTCCCAAACATATCACATCTCCTCCAAGAAATACCAGGTTTCCCCCTTCAAATAGGACCTTTTCACCCGCAAATACCACCCTTCTCCCCCCAAATAGGACATTTTCTTCCAGACATGCCAAATTTCTCCCAAATATATCACATCTTCTCCAAGAAATACCAGGTTTTCCCCTGGAAATAGGACGTTTTCACCCACAAATACCTCTTTATCCCCAAAAGAGGACAGTTTCTTCCAGAAAGGCCACATTTCTCCCAAATAGATCACATCTTCTCCAAGAAATACCAGCTTTCCCCCTTCAAATAGGACCTTTTTCACCCACAAATACCTCTTTTATCCCCAAAAGAGGACAGTTTCTTCCAGACATGCCACATTTCTCCCAAATATATCACATCTCCTGCAAGAAATACCAGCTTTCCCCCTTCAAATAGGACCTTTTCTCCCACAAATACCTGTTTTATCCCCAAAACAGGACACTTTCTTCCAGAAATGCCTGATTTCTCCCAAATATATCACATCTTCTCCAAGAAATACCAGCTTTCCCCCTACAAATAGGACCTTTTCACCCACAAATACCTGTTTTATCCCCAAAAGAGGACAGTTTCTTCCAGACATGCCACATTTCTCCCAAATATATCACATCTTCTCCAAGAAATACCAGCTTTCCCCCTTCAAATAGGACCTTTTCACCCACAAATACCTGTTTTATCCCCAAAAGAGGACAGTTTCTTCCAGAAATGCCATATTTCTCCCAAACATATCACATCTTCTCCAAGAAATACCAGGTTTCCCCCTTCAAATAGGACCTTTTCACCCACAAATACCTCTTTTATCCGCAAAAGAGGACAGTTTCTGCCAGAAATGCCACATTTCTCCCAAATAGATCACGTCTCCTCCAAGAAATACCAGGATTCCTCCTGAAATAGGTTCTTTTCTCCCACAAATACCACCCTTCTCCCCGCAAATTGGACATTTTCTTCCAGACATGCCACATTTCTCCCAAATATATCACATCTTCTCCAAGAAATACCAGCTTTCCCCCTTCAAATAGGACCTTTTCACCCACAAATACCTGTTCTATCCCCATAAGAGGACAGTTTCTTCCAGAAGTGCCACATTTCTCCCAAATAGATCACATCTTCCCCAAGAAATACCACGTTTCCCCCTTCAAATAGGACCTTTTCCCCAAAAAAACCTCTTTTATCCCCAAAAGAGGACAGTTTCTTCCAGGAATGCCACATTTCTCCCAAATATATCACATCTTCTCCAAGAAATACCAGCTTTCCCCCTTCAAATAGGACCTTCTCACCCACAAATACCTCTTTTATCCCCAAAATAGGACAGTTTTTTCCAGACATGCCACATTTCTCCCAAATATATCACATCTTCTCCAAGAAATACCAGGTTTCCCCCTTCAAATAGGAACTTTTCTCCCACAAATACCTCTTTTATCCCCAAAATAGGACAGTTTCTTCCTGACATGCCATATTTCCCCCAAATATATCACATCTTCTCCAAGAAATACCACGTTTCCCCCTTCAAATAGGACCTTTTCTCCATGAAATACCTCTTTTATCCCCAAAAGAGGACAGTTTCTTCCAGAAATGCCACATTTCTCCCAAATAGATCACATCTTCTCCAAGAAATGCCAGGATTCCTCCTGAAAGAGGACCTTCTCACCCAAAACTTCCAGCCTTCTCCCCCCAAATTGGACATTTTCTTCCGGAAAGGCCACATTTCTCCCAAACATATCACATCTTCTCCAAGAAATGCCAGGATTCCTCCTGAAATAGGACCTTCTCACCGAAAACTACCAGCCTTCTCCCCCCAAATTGGACATTTTCTTCCAGAAATGCCACATTTCTCCCAAATAGATCACATCTTCTCCAAGAAATACCAGGTTTCCCCCTTCAAATACGACCTTTTCCCCAAAAATACCTCTTTTATCCCCAAAAGAGGACAGTTTCTTGCAGAAATGCCACATTTCTGCCAAATATATCACATCTTCTCCAAGAAATACCAGGTTTCCCCCTTCAAATAGGACCTTTTCAACCACAAATACCACTTTTATCCCCAAAATAGGACAGTTTCTGCCAGAAAGGCAACATTTCTCCCAAACATATCACATCTTCTGCAAGAAATACCAGCTTTCCGCCTTCAATTAGGACCTTTTCATCCACAAAAAATTCTTTTATCCCCAAAAGAGGACAGTTTCTTCCAGAAATGCCTGATTTCTCCCAAATATATCATATCTTCTCCAAGAAATACCAGCTTTCCCCCTTCAAATAGGACCTTTTCACCCACAAATACCTCTTTATCCCCAAAAGAGGACAGTTTCTTCCAGAAATGCCACATTTCTCCCAAATATATTACATCTTCTCCAAGAAATACCACGTTTCCCCCTTCAAATAGGACCTTTTCACCAACAAATACCTCTTTGATCCCCCAAATAGGACAGTTTCTTCCAGAAATGCCACATTTCTACCAAACACATCACATCTTCTCCAAGAAATACCACGTTTCCCCCTTCAAATAGGACCTTTTCACCCACAAATACCTGTTTTATCCCCAAAAGAGGACAGTTTCTTCCAGAAATGCCACATTTCTCCCAAATAGATCACATCTTCTCCAAGAAATACCAGGTTTCCCCCTGGAAATACGACCATTTCACCCACAAATACCTCTTTTATCCCCAAAATAGAACATTTTCTGCTAGAAATGCCAGATTTCTCCCAAATATATCACATCTTCTCCAAGAAATACCAGCTTTCCCCCTTCAAATAGGACCTTTTCACCCACAAATACCTGTTTTATCCCCAAAAGAGGACAGTTTCTTCCTGACATGCCATATTTCTCCCAAACATATCACATCTTCTCCAAGAAATACCAGGATTCCCTTTTGAAATAGGACCTTTTCACCCATAAATACCTCTTTTATCCCCAAAAGAGGACAGTCTCTTCCAGAAAGGCCACATTTCTCCCAAACATATCACATCTCCTCCAAGAAATACCAGGATTCCTCCTGAAATAGGAACTTTTCTCCCACAAATACCACCCTTCTCCCCCCAAATAGGACATTTTCTTCCAGACATGCCACATTTCTCCCAAATATATCTCATCTTCTCCAAGAAATACCAGGTTTTCCACTGGAAATAGGACCTTTTCACCCACAAATACCTGTTCTATCCCCATAAGAGGACAGTTTCTTCCAGAAATGCCACATTTCTCCCAAATATAACACAACTCCTCCAAGAAATACCAGGTTTCCCCCTTGAATTAGGACCTTTTCTCCATGAAATACCTCTTTTATCCCCAAAAGTGGACAGATTCTTCCAGAAAGGCCACATTTCTCCCAAATATATATCATCTTCTCCAAGAAATACCAGCTTTCCCCCTTCAAATAGGACCTTTTCAAACACAAATACCTGTTTTATCCCCAAAAGAGGACAGTTTCTTCCAGAAATGCCACATTTCTCCCAAATATATCACATCTTCTCCAAGAAATGCCAGGATTCCTCCTGAAATAGGACTTTCTCACCCAAAACTACCAGCCTTCTCCCCCCAAATTCGACATTTTCTTCCAGACATGCCACATTTCTCCCAAATATATCACATCTTCTCCAAGAAATACCAGGATTCCTCCTGAAATAGGACCTTCTCACCGAAAACTACCAGCCTTCTCCCCCCAAATAGGACATTTTCTTCCAGAAAGGCCACATTTCTCCCAAATAGATCACATCTTCTCCAAGAAATACCAGCTTTCCCCCTTCAAATAGGACCTTTTCTCCCACAAATACCTCTTTTATCCCCAAAAGAGGACAGTTTCTTCCAGACATGCCACATTTCTCCCAAATATATCACCTCTTCTCCAAGAAATAACAGGTTTCCCCCTTCAAATAGGACCTTTTCACCCACAAATACCTCTTTTATCCCCAAAAGAGGACAGTTTCTTCCAGAAATGCCACATTTCTCCCAAATATACCTCATCTTCACCAAGAAATACCTGCTTCCCCCTTTCAAATATGACCTTTTCACCCACAAATACCTGTTTGATCCCCAAAATAGGACAGTCTCTTCCTGACATGCCACATTTCTCCCAAATATATCACATCTTCTCATAGAATTACCAGCTTTCCCCCTTCAAATAGGACCTTTTCACCCACAAATACCTGTTTTATCCCCAAAAGAGGACAGTTTCTTCCTGACATGCCACATTTCTCCCAAATAGATCACATCTTCTCCAAGAAATACCACGTTTCCCCCTTCAAATAGGACCTTTTCACCCACAAATACCTCTTTTATCCCTCAAATAGGACAGTTTCTTCCAGAAAGGCCACATTTCTCCCAAATATATCACATCTTCTCCAAGAAATACCGGGATTCCTCCTGAAAGAGGACCTTTTCTCCAACAAATAACAGCCTTCTCCCCCCAAATAGGACAGTTTCTTCCAGAATTGCCAGAGGTCTCCCAAATATATCACATCTTCTCCAAGAAATACCAGCTTTCCCCCTTCAAATAGGACCTTTTCACCCACAAATACCTCTTTTATCCCCATAAGAGGACAGTTTCTTCCAGAAATGTCCACATTTCTCCCAAACATACCACATCTTCTCCAAGAAATACCAGGATTCCTCCTGAAATAGGAACTTTTCTCCCACAAATACCACCCTTCTCCCCCCAAATAGGACATTTTCTTCCAGACATGCCACATTTCTCCCAAATAGATCACATCTTCTCCAAGAAATACCAGGTTTTCCCCTTCAAATAGGACCTTTTCACCCACAAATACCTCTTTTATCCCCAAAAGAGGACAGTTTCTTCCAGAATTGCCACATTTCTCCCAAATAGATCACATCTTCTCCAAGAAATACCAAGTTTCCCCCTTCAAATAGGACCTTTTCCCCAAAAAAACCTCTTTTATCCCCAAAAGAGGACAGTTTTTTCCAGACATGCCACTTTTCTCCCAAATATATCACATCTTCTCCAAGAAATACCAGCTTTCCCCCTTCAAATAGGAACTTTTCTCCCACTAATACCTCTTTTATCCCCAAAATAGGACAGTTTCTTCCTGACATGCCACATTTCTCCCAAATATATCACATCTTCTCCAAGAAATACCAGGTTTCCCCCTTGAATTAGGACCTTTTCTCCATGAAATACCTCTTTTATCCCCAAAAGAGGACAGTTTCTTCCAGAAAGGCCACATTTCTCCCAAATATATCACATCTTCTCCAAGAAATACCAGGTTTCCCCCTTCAAATAGGACCTTTTCAACCACTAATACCTCTTTTATCCCCAAAAGAGGACAGTTTCTTCCAGGAATGCCACATTTCTCCCAAATATATCACATCTTCTCCAAGAAATACCAGCTTTCCCCCTTCAAATAGGACCTTCTCACCCACAAATACCTCTTTTATCCCTCAAATAGGACAGTTTTTTCCAGACATGCCACATTTCTCCCAAATATATCACATCTTCTCCAAGAAATACCAGGTTTCCCCCTTCAAATAGGAACTTTTCTCCCACAAATACCTCTTTTATCCCCAAAATAGGACAGTTTCTTCCTGACATGCCATATTTCCCCCAAATATATCACATCTTCTCCAAGAAATACCACGTTTCCCCCTTCAAATAGGACCTTTTCTCCATGAAATACCTCTTTTATCCCCAAAAGAGGACAGTTTCTTCCAGAAATGCCACATTTCTCCCAAATAGATCACATCTTCTCCAAGAAATGCCAGGATTCCTCCTGAAAGAGGACCTTCTCACCCAAAACTTCCAGCCTTCTCCCCCCAAATTGGACATTTTCTTCCGGAAAGGCCACATTTCTCCCAAACATATCACATCTTCTCCAAGAAATGCCAGGATTCCTCCTGAAATAGGACCTTCTCACCGAAAACTACCAGCCTTCTCCCCCCAAATTGGACATTTTCTTCCAGAAATGCCACATTTCTCCCAAATAGATCACATCTTCTCCAAGAAATACCAGGTTTCCCCCTTCAAATACGACCTTTTCCCCAAAAATACCTCTTTTATCCCCAAAAGAGGACAGTTTCTTGCAGAAATGCCACATTTCTGCCAAATATATCACATCTTCTCCAAGAAATACCAGGTTTCCCCCTTCAAATAGGACCTTTTCAACCACAAATACCACTTTTATCCCCAAAATAGGACAGTTTCTGCCAGAAAGGCAACATTTCTCCCAAACATATCACATCTTCTGCAAGAAATACCAGCTTTCCGCCTTCAATTAGGACCTTTTCATCCACAAAAAATTCTTTTATCCCCAAAAGAGGACAGTTTCTTCCAGAAATGCCTGATTTCTCCCAAATATATCATATCTTCTCCAAGAAATACCAGCTTTCCCCCTTCAAATAGGACCTTTTCACCCACAAATACCTCTTTATCCCCAAAAGAGGACAGTTTCTTCCAGAAATGCCACATTTCTCCCAAATATATTACATCTTCTCCAAGAAATACCACGTTTCCCCCTTCAAATAGGACCTTTTCACCAACAAATACCTCTTTGATCCCCCAAATAGGACAGTTTCTTCCAGAAATGCCACATTTCTACCAAACACATCACATCTTCTCCAAGAAATACCACGTTTCCCCCTTCAAATAGGACCTTTTCACCCACAAATACCTGTTTTATCCCCAAAAGAGGACAGTTTCTTCCAGAAATGCCACATTTCTCCCAAATAGATCACATCTTCTCCAAGAAATACCAGGTTTCCCCCTGGAAATACGACCATTTCACCCACAAATACCTCTTTTATCCCCAAAATAGAACATTTTCTGCTAGAAATGCCAGATTTCTCCCAAATATATCACATCTTCTCCAAGAAATACCAGCTTTCCCCCTTCAAATAGGACCTTTTCACCCACAAATACCTGTTTTATCCCCAAAAGAGGACAGTTTCTTCCTGACATGCCATATTTCTCCCAAACATATCACATCTTCTCCAAGAAATACCAGGATTCCCTTTTGAAATAGGACCTTTTCACCCATAAATACCTCTTTTATCCCCAAAAGAGGACAGTCTCTTCCAGAAAGGCCACATTTCTCCCAAACATATCACATCTCCTCCAAGAAATACCAGGATTCCTCCTGAAATAGGAACTTTTCTCCCACAAATACCACCCTTCTCCCCCCAAATAGGACATTTTCTTCCAGACATGCCACATTTCTCCCAAATATATCTCATCTTCTCCAAGAAATACCAGGTTTTCCACTGGAAATAGGACCTTTTCACCCACAAATACCTGTTCTATCCCCATAAGAGGACAGTTTCTTCCAGAAATGCCACATTTCTCCCAAATATAACACAACTCCTCCAAGAAATACCAGGTTTCCCCCTTGAATTAGGACCTTTTCTCCATGAAATACCTCTTTTATCCCCAAAAGTGGACAGATTCTTCCAGAAAGGCCACATTTCTCCCAAATATATATCATCTTCTCCAAGAAATACCAGCTTTCCCCCTTCAAATAGGACCTTTTCAAACACAAATACCTGTTTTATCCCCAAAAGAGGACAGTTTCTTCCAGAAATGCCACATTTCTCCCAAATATATCACATCTTCTCCAAGAAATGCCAGGATTCCTCCTGAAATAGGACTTTCTCACCCAAAACTACCAGCCTTCTCCCCCCAAATTCGACATTTTCTTCCAGACATGCCACATTTCTCCCAAATATATCACATCTTCTCCAAGAAATACCAGGATTCCTCCTGAAATAGGACCTTCTCACCGAAAACTACCAGCCTTCTCCCCCCAAATAGGACATTTTCTTCCAGAAAGGCCACATTTCTCCCAAATAGATCACATCTTCTCCAAGAAATACCAGCTTTCCCCCTTCAAATAGGACCTTTTCTCCCACAAATACCTCTTTTATCCCCAAAAGAGGACAGTTTCTTCCAGACATGCCACATTTCTCCCAAATATATCACCTCTTCTCCAAGAAATAACAGGTTTCCCCCTTCAAATAGGACCTTTTCACCCACAAATACCTCTTTTATCCCCAAAAGAGGACAGTTTCTTCCAGAAATGCCACATTTCTCCCAAATATACCTCATCTTCACCAAGAAATACCTGCTTCCCCCTTTCAAATATGACCTTTTCACCCACAAATACCTGTTTGATCCCCAAAATAGGACAGTCTCTTCCTGACATGCCACATTTCTCCCAAATATATCACATCTTCTCATAGAATTACCAGCTTTCCCCCTTCAAATAGGACCTTTTCACCCACAAATACCTGTTTTATCCCCAAAAGAGGACAGTTTCTTCCTGACATGCCACATTTCTCCCAAATAGATCACATCTTCTCCAAGAAATACCACGTTTCCCCCTTCAAATAGGACCTTTTCACCCACAAATACCTCTTTTATCCCTCAAATAGGACAGTTTCTTCCAGAAAGGCCACATTTCTCCCAAATATATCACATCTTCTCCAAGAAATACCGGGATTCCTCCTGAAAGAGGACCTTTTCTCCAACAAATAACAGCCTTCTCCCCCCAAATAGGACAGTTTCTTCCAGAATTGCCAGAGGTCTCCCAAATATATCACATCTTCTCCAAGAAATACCAGCTTTCCCCCTTCAAATAGGACCTTTTCACCCACAAATACCTCTTTTATCCCCATAAGAGGACAGTTTCTTCCAGAAATGTCCACATTTCTCCCAAACATACCACATCTTCTCCAAGAAATACCAGGATTCCTCCTGAAATAGGAACTTTTCTCCCACAAATACCACCCTTCTCCCCCCAAATAGGACATTTTCTTCCAGACATGCCACATTTCTCCCAAATAGATCACATCTTCTCCAAGAAATACCAGGTTTTCCCCTTCAAATAGGACCTTTTCACCCACAAATACCTCTTTTATCCCCAAAAGAGGACAGTTTCTTCCAGAAATGCCACATTTCTCCCAAATAGATCACATCTTCTCCAAGAAATACCAAGTTTCCCCCTTCAAATAGGACCTTTTCCCCAAAAAAACCTCTTTTATCCCCAAAAGAGGACAGTTTTTTCCAGACATGCCACTTTTCTCCCAAATATATCACATCTTCTCCAAGAAATACCAGCTTTCCCCCTTCAAATAGGAACTTTTCTCCCACTAATACCTCTTTTATCCCCAAAATAGGACAGTTTCTTCCTGACATGCCACATTTCTCCCAAATATATCACATCTTCTCCAAGAAATACCAGGTTTCCCCCTTGAATTAGGACCTTTTCTCCATGAAATACCTCTTTTATCCCCAAAAGAGGACAGTTTCTTCCAGAAAGGCCACATTTCTCCCAAATATATCACATCTTCTCCAAGAAATACCAGGTTTCCCCCTTCAAATAGGACCTTTTCAACCACTAATACCTCTTTTATCCCCAAAAGAGGACAGTTTCTTCCAGAAATGCCACATTTCTCCCAAATATATCACATCTTCTCCAAGAAATGCCAGGATTCCTCCTGAAATAGGACCTTCTCACCCAAAAATTCCAGCCTTCTCCCCCCAAATTGGACATTTTCTTCCAGAAAGGCCACATTTCTCCCAAATATATCACATCTTCTCCAAGAAATACCAGGATTCCTCCTGAAATAGGATCTTCTCACCAAAAACTACCAGCCTTCTCCCCCCAAATTGGACATTTTCTTCCAGAAATGCCACATTTCTCCCAAATAGATCACATCTTCTCCAAGAAATACCACGTTTCCCCCTTCAAATAGGACCTTTTCACCCACAAATACCTGCTTTATCCCCAAAAGAGGACAGTTTCTTCCTGACATGCCACATTTCCCCCAAATATATCACATCTTCTCCAAGAAATACCAGGTTTCCCCCTTCAAATAGGACCTTATCAACCACAAATACCACTTTTATCCCCAAAATAGGACAGTTTCTGCCAGAAAGGCAACATTTCTCCCAAACATATCACATCTTCTCCAAGAAATACCAGCTTTCCGCCTTCAATTAGGACCTTTTCATCCACAAAAAATTCTTTTATCCCCAAAATAGGACAGTTTCTTCAAGAAATGCCACATTTCTCCCAAATAGATCACATCTTCTCCAAGAAATACCAGGTTTCCCCCTTCAAATAGGACCTTTTCACCCACAAATACCTCTTTATCCCCAAAAGAGGACAGTTTCTTCCAGAAATGCCACATTTCTCCCAAATAGATCACATCTTCTCCAAGAAATACCACGTTTCCCCCTTCAAATAGGACCTTTTCACCCACAAATACCTCTTTTATCCCTCAAATAGGACAGTTTCTTCCAGAAAGGCCACATTTCTCCCAAATATATCACATCTTCTCCAAGAAATACCGGGATTCCTCCTGAAAGAGGACCTTTTCTCCAACAAATAACAGCCTTCTCCCCCCAAATAGGACAGTTTCTTCCAGAATTGCCAGAGGTCTCCCAAATATATCACATCTTCTCCAAGAAATACCAGCTTTCCCCCTTCAAATAGGACCTTTTCACCCACAAATACCTCTTTTATCCCCATAAGAGGACAGTTTCTTCCAGAAATGTCCACATTTCTCCCAAACATACCACATCTTCTCCAAGAAATACCAGGATACCTCCTGAAATAGGAACTTTTCTCCCACAAATACCACCCTTCTCCCCCCAAATAGGACATTTTCTTCCAGACATGCCACATTTCTCCCAAATAGATCACATCTTCTCCAAGAAATACCAGGTTTTCCCCTTCAAATAGGACCTTTTCACCCACAAATACCTCTTTTATCCCCAAAAGAGGACAGTTTCTTCCAGAAATGCCACATTTCTCCCAAATAGATCACATCTTCTCCAAGAAATACCAAGTTTCCCCCTTCAAATAGGACCTTTTCCCCAAAAAAACCTCTTTTATCCCCAAAAGAGGACAGTTTTTTCCAGACATGCCACTTTTCTCCCAAATATATCACATCTTCTCCAAGAAATACCAGCTTTCCCCCTTCAAATAGGAACTTTTCTCCCACTAATACCTCTTTTATCCCCAAAATAGGACAGTTTCTTCCTGACATGCCACATTTCTCCCAAATATATCACATCTTCTCCAAGAAATACCAGGTTTCCCCCTTGAATTAGGACCTTTTCTCCATGAAATACCTCTTTTATCCCCAAAAGAGGACAGTTTCTTCCAGAAAGGCCACATTTCTCCCAAATATATCACATCTTCTCCAAGAAATACCAGGTTTCCCCCTTCAAATAGGACCTTTTCAACCACTAATACCTCTTTTATCCCCAAAAGAGGACAGTTTCTTCCAGAAATGCCACATTTCTCCCAAATATATCACATCTTCTCCAAGAAATGCCAGGATTCCTCCTGAAATAGGACCTTCTCACCCAAAAATTCCAGCCTTCTCCCCCCAAATTGGACATTTTCTTCCAGAAAGGCCACATTTCTCCCAAATATATCACATCTTCTCCAAGAAATACCAGGATTCCTCCTGAAATAGGATCTTCTCACCAAAAACTACCAGCCTTCTCCCCCCAAATTGGACATTTTCTTCCAGAAATGCCACATTTCTCCCAAATATATCACATCTTCTCCAAGAAATACCACGTTTCCCCCTTCAAATAGGACCTTTTCACCCACAAATACCTGTTTTATCCCCAAAAGAGGACAGTTTCTTCCTGACATGCCACATTTCCCCCAAATATATCACATCTTCTCCAAGAAATACCAGGTTTCCCCCTTCAAATAGGACCTTATCAACCACAAATACCACTTTTATCCCCAAAATAGGACAGTTTCTGCCAGAAAGGCAACATTTCTCCCAAACATATCACATCTTCTCCAAGAAATACCAGCTTTCCGCCTTCAATTAGGACCTTTTCATCCACAAAAAATTCTCTTATCCCCAAAATAGGACAGTTTCTTCAAGAAATGCCACATTTCTCCCAAATAGATCACATCTTCTCCAAGAAATACCAGGTTTCCCCCTTCAAATAGGACCTTTTCACCCACAAATACCTCTTTATCCCCAAAAGAGGACAGTTTCTTCCAGAAATGCCACATTTCTCCCAAATAGATCACATCTTCTCCAAGAAATGCCAGGATTCCTCCTGAAATAGGACCTTCTCACCAAAAACTACCAGCCTTCTCCCCCCAAATTCGACATTTTCTTCCAGACATGCCACATTTCTCCCAAATATATCACATCTTCTCCAAGAAATACCAGGATTCCTCCTGAAATAGGACCTTCTCACCGAAAACTACCAGCCTTCTCCCCCCAAATAGGACATTTTCTTCTAGAAAGGCCACATTTCTCCCAAATAGATCACATCTTCTCCAAGAAATACCAGCTTTCCCCCTTCAAATAGGACCTTTTCTCCCACAAATACCTCTTTTATCCCCAAAATAGGACAGTTTCTTCCAGAAATGCCAGATTTCTCCAAAATATATCACATCTTCTCCAAGAAATAACAGCTTTCCCCCTTCAAATACAACGTTTTCACCCACAAATACCTCTTTTATCCCCAAAAGAGGACAGTTTCTTCCAGTAATGCCACATTTCTCCCAAATATACCTCATCTTCTCCAAGAAATACCTGCTTTCCCCCTTCAAATATGACCTTTTCACCCACAAATACCTCTTTTATCCCCAAAATAGGACAGTTTCTTCCAGAAATGCCACATTTCTCCCAAATATATCACATCTTCTCCAAGAAATGCCACGTTTCCCCCTTCAAATAGGACCTTTTCACCCACAAATACCTGTTTGATCCCCAAAATAGGACAGTCTCTTCCTGACATGCCACATTTCTCCCAAATATATCACATCTTCTCATAGAATTACCAGCTTTCCCCCTTCAAATAGGACCTTTTCACCCACAAATACCTGTTTTATCCCCAAAAGAGGACAGTTTCTTCCAGAAATGCCACATTTCTCCCAAACATATCACATCTTCTCATAGAATTACCAGCTTTCCCCCTTCAAATAGGACCTTTTCACCCACAAAAAATTCTTTTATCCCCAAAATAGGACAGTTTCTTCCTGACATGCCACATTTCTCCCAAATAGATCACATCTTCTCCAAGAAATACCAGGTTTCCCCCTTCAAATAGGACCTTTTCACCCACAAATACCTGTTTTATCCCTCAAATAGGACAGTTTCTTCCAGAAATGCCACATTTCTCCCAAATATATCACATCTTCTCCAAGAAATACCGGGATTCCTCCTGAAAGAGGACCTTTTCTCCAAAAAATAACAGCCTTCTCCCCCCAAATAGGACAGTTTCTTCCAGAAATGCCAGATGTCTCCCAAATATATCACATCTTCTCCAAGAAATACCAGGTTTCCCCCTTCAAATAGGACCTTTTCACCCACAAATACCTCTTTTATCCCCAAAATAGGACAGTTTCTTCCAGACATGCCAGATTTCTCCCAAACATATCACATCTTCTCCAAGAAATACCAGGTTTCCCCCTTCAAATAGGACCTTTTCACCCACAAATACCTCTTTTATCCCCAAAAGAGGACAGTTTCATCCAGAAATGGCCACATTTCTCCCAAACATACCACATCTCCCCCAAGAAATACCAGGATTCCTCCTGAAATAGGAACTTTTCTCCCACAAATACCACCCTTCTCCCCCCAAATAGGACATTTTCTTCCAGACATGCCACATTTCTCCCAAATAGATCACATCTTCTCCAAGAAATACCAGGTTTTCCCCTGGAAATAGGACCTTTTCACCCACAAATACCTGTTCTATCCCCATAAGAGTACAGTTTCTTGCAGAAATGCCACATTTCTCCCAAATATATCACATCTTCTCCAAGAAATACCACGTTTCCCCCTTCAAATAGGACCTTTTCCCCAAAAAAACCTCTTTTATCCCCAAAATTGGACAGTTTCTTCCAGGAATGCCAGATTTCTCCCAAATATATCACATCTTCTCCAAGAAATACCACGTTTCCCCCTTCAAATAGGACCTTTTCACCCACAAATACCTCTTTTATCCCCAAAATAGGACAGTTTTTTCCAGACATGCCACGTTTCTCCCAAATATATCACATCTTCTCCAAGAAATACCAGCTTTCCCCCTTCAAATAGGACCTTTTCACCCACAAATACCTCTTTTATCCCCAAAAGAGGACAGTTTCTTCCAGACATGCCACATTTCTCCCAAATAGATCACATCTTCTCCAAGAAATACCAGGTTTCCCCCTTAAAATAGAACCTTTTCACCCACAAATACCTCTTTTATCCCCAAAAGAGGACAGTTTCTTCCAGAAAGGCCACATTTCTCCCAAACATATCACATCTCCTCCAAGAAATACCAGGTTTCCCCCTTCAAATAGGACCTTTTCACCCGCAAATACCACCCTTCTCCCCCCAAATAGGACATTTTCTTCCAGACATGCCACATTTCTCCCAAATATATCACATCTTCTCCAAGAAATACCAGGTTTTCCCCTGGAAATAGGACGTTTTCACCCACAAATACCTCTTTATCCCCAAAAGAGGACAGTTTCTTCCAGAAAGGCCACATTTCTCCCAAATAGATCACATCTTCTCCAAGAAATACCAGCTTTCCCCCTTCAAATAGGACCTTTTTCACCCACAAATACCTCTTTTATCCCCAAAAGAGGACAGTTTCTTCCAGACATGCCACATTTCTCCCAAATATATCACATCTCCTGCAAGAAATACCAGCTTTCCCCCTTCAAATAGGACCTTTTCTCCCACAAATACCTGTTTTATCCCCAAAACAGGACACTTTCTTCCAGAAATGCCTGATTTCTCCCAAATATATCACATCTTCTCCAAGAAATACCAGCTTTCCCCCTACAAATAGGACCTTTTCACCCACAAATACCTGTTTTATCCCCAAAAGAGGACAGTTTCTTCCAGACATGCCACATTTCTCCCAAATATATCACATCTTCTCCAAGAAATACCAGCTTTCCCCCTTCAAATAGGACCTTTTCACCCACAAATACCTGTTTTATCCCCAAAAGAGGACAGTTTCTTCCAGACATGCCAGATTTCTCCCAAACATATCACATCTTCTCCAAGAAATACCAGGTTTCCCCCTTCAAATAGGACCTTTTCAACCACAAATACCTCTTTTATCCGCAAAAGAGGACAGTTTCTGCCAGAAATGCCACATTTCTCCCAAATAGATCACGTCTCCTCCAAGAAATACCAGGATTCCTCCTGAAATAGGTACTTTTCTCCCACAAATACCACCCTTCTCCCCCCAAATTGGACATTTTCTTCCAGACATGCCACATTTCTCCCAAATATATCACATCTTCTCCAAGAAATACCAGCTTTCCCCCTTCAAATAGGACCTTTTCACCCACAAATACCTGTTCTATCCCCATAAGAGGACAGTTTCTTCCAGAAGTGCCACATTTCTCCCAAATAGATCACATCTTCTCCAAGAAATACCACGTTTCCCCCTTCAAATAGGACCTTTTCCCCAAAAAAACCTCTTTTATCCCCAAAAGAGGACAGTTTCTTCCAGGAATGCCACATTTCTCCCAAATATATCACATCTTCTCCAAGAAATACCAGCTTTCCCCCGTCAAATAGGACCTTCTCACCCACAAATACCTCTTTTATCCCCAAAATAGGACAGTTTTTTCCAGACATGCCACATTTCTCCCAAATATATCACATCTTCTCCAAGAAATACCAGCTTTCCCCCTTCAAATAGGAACTTTTCTCCCACAAATACCTCTTTTATCCCCAAAATAGGACAGTTTCTTCCTGACATGCCACATTTCCCCCAAATATATCACATCTTCTCCAAGAAATACCACGTTTCCCCCTGCAAATAGGACCTTTTCTCCATGAAATACCTCTTTTATCCCCAAAAGAGGACAGTTTCTTCCAGAAATGCCACATTTCTCCCAAATAGATCACATCTTCTCCAAGAAATGCCAGGATTCCTCCTGAAAGAGGACCTTCTCACCCAAAACTTCCAGCCTTCTCCCCCCAAATTGGACATTTTCTTCCGGAAAGGCCACATTTCTCCCAAATATATCACATCTTCTCCAAGAAATGCCAGGATTCCTCCTGAAATAGGACCTTCTCACCGAAAACTACCAGCCTTCTCCCCCCAAATTGGACATTTTCTTCCAGAAATGCCACATTTCTCCCAAATAGATCACATCTTCTCCAAGAAATACCTGCTTTCCCCCTTCAAATAGGACCTTTTCCCCAAAAATACCTCTTTTATCCCCAAAAGAGGACAGTTTCTTGCAGAAATGCCACATTTCTCCCAAATATATCACATCTTCTCCAAGAAATACCAGGTTTCCCCCTTCAAATAGGACCTTTTCAACCACAAATACCACTTTTATCCCCAAAATAGGACAGTTTCTGCCAGAAAGGCAACATTTCTCCCAAACATATCACATCTTCTGCAAGAAATACCAGCTTTCCGCCTTCAATTAGGACCTTTTCATCCACAAAAAATTCTTTTATCCCCAAAAGAGGACAGTTTCTTCCAGAAATGCCTGATTTCTCCCAAATATATCATATCTTCACCAAGAAATACCAGCTTTCCCCCTTCAAATAGGACCTTTTCACCCACAAATACCTCTTTATCCCCAAAAGAGGACAGTTTCTTCCAGAAATGCCACATTTCTCCCAAATATATTACATCTTCACCAAGAAATACCACGTTTCCCCCTTCAAATAGGACCTTTTCACCAACAAATACCTCTTTTATCCCCCAAATAGGACAGTTTCTTCCAGAAATGCCACATTTCTACCAAACACATCACATCTTCTCCAAGAAATACCACGTTTCCCCCTTCAAATAGGACCTTTTCACCCACAAATACCTGTTTTATCCCCAAAAGAGGACAGTTTCTTCCAGAAATGCCACATTTCTCCCAAATAGATCACATCTTCTCCAAGAAATACCACGTTTCCCCCTGGAAATACGACCATTTCACCCACAAATACCTCTTTTATCCCCAAAATAGAACATTTTCTGCTAGAAATGCCAGATTTCTCCCAAATATATCACATCTTCTCCAAGAAATACCAGCTTTCCCCCTTCAAATAGGACCTTTTCACCCACAAATACCTGTTTTATCCCCAAAAGAGGACAGTTTCTTCCTGACATGCCATATTTCTCCCAAACATATCACATCTTCTCCAAGAAATACCAGGATTCCCTTTTGAAATAGGACCTTTTCACCCATAAATACCTCTTTTATCCCCAAAAGAGGACAGTCTCTTCCAGAAAGGCCACATTTCTCCCAAACATATCACATCTCCTCCAAGAAATACCAGGATTCCTCCTGAAATAGGAACTTTTCTCCCACAAATACCACCCTTCTCCCCCCAAATTGGACATTTTCTTCCAGACATGCCACATTTCTCCCAAATATATCTCATCTTCTCCAAGAAATACCAGGTTTTCCACTGGAAATAGGACCTTTTCACCCACAAATACCTGTTCTATCCCCATAAGAGGACAGTTTCTTCCAGAAATGCCACATTTCTCCCAAATATAACACAACTCCTCCAAGAAATACCAGGTTTCCCCCTTGAATTAGGACCTTTTCTCCATGAAATACCTCTTTTATCCACAAAAGTGGACAGATTCTTCCAGAAAGGCCACATTTCTCCCAAATATATATCATCTTCTCCAAGAAATACCAGCTTTCCCCCTTCAAATAGGACCTTTTCAAACACAAATACCTGTTTTATCCCCAAAAGAGGACAGTTTCTTCCAGAAATGCCACATTTCTCCCAAATAGATCACATCTTCTCCAAGAAATGCCAGGATTCCTCCTGAAATAGGACTTTCTCACCCAAAACTACCAGCCTTCTCCCCCCAAATTCGACATTTTCTTCCAGACATGCCACATTTCTCCCAAATATATCACATCTTCTCCAAGAAATACCAGGATTCCTCCTGAAATAGGACCTTCTCACCGAAAACTACCAGCCTTCTCCCCCCAAATAGGACATTTTCTTCCAGAAAGGCCACATTTCTCCCAAATAGATCACATCTTCTCCAAGAAATACCAGCTTTCCCCCTTCAAATAGGACCTTTTCTCCCACAAATACCTCTTTTATCCCCAAAAGAGGACAGTTTCTTCCAGACATGCCACATTTCTCCCAAATATATCACCTCTTCTCCAAGAAATAACAGGTTTCCCCCTTCAAATAGGACCTTTTCACCCACAAATACCTCTTTTATCCCCAAAAGAGGACAGTTTCTTCCAGAAATGCCACATTTCTCCCAAATATACCTCATCTTCACCAAGAAATACCTGCTTTCCCCTTTCAAATATGACCTTTTCACCCACAAATACCTGTTTGATCCCCAAAATAGGACAGTCTCTTCCTGACATGCCACATTTCTCCCAAATATATCACATCTTCTCATAGAATTACCAGCTTTCCCCCTTCAAATAGGACCTTTTCACCCACAAATACCTGTTTTATCCCCAAAAGAGGACAGTTTCTTCCTGACATGCCACATTTCTCCCAAATAGATCACATCTTCTCCAAGAAATACCACGTTTCCCCCTTCAAATAGGACCTTTTCACCCACAAATACCTCTTTTATCCCTCAAATAGGACAGTTTCTTCCAGAAAGGCCACATTTCTCCCAAATATATCACATCTTCTCCAAGAAATACCGGGATTCCTCCTGAAAGAGGACTTTTTCTCCAACAAATAACAGCCTTCTCCCCCCAAATAGGACAGTTTCTTCCAGAATTGCCAGAGGTCTCCCAAATATATCACATCTTCTCCAAGAAATACCAGCTTTCCCCCTTCAAATAGGACCTTTTCACCCACAAATACCTCTTTTATCCCCATAAGAGGACAGTTTCTTCCAGAAATGTCCACATTTCTCCCAAACATACCACATCTTCTCCAAGAAATACCAGGATTCCTCCTGAAATAGGAACTTTTCTCCCACAAATACCACCCTTCTCCCCCCAAATAGGACATTTTCTTCCAGACATGCCACATTTCTCCCAAATAGATCACATCTTCTCCAAGAAATACCAGGTTTTCCCCTTCAAATAGGACCTTTTCACCCACAAATACCTCTTTTATCCCCAAAAGAGGACATTTTCTTCCAGAAAGGCCACATTTCTCCCAAATAGATCACATCTTCTCCAAGAAATACCAAGTTTCCCCCTTCAAATAGGACATTTTCCCCAAAAAAACCTCTTTTATCCCCAAAAGAGGACAGTTTCTTCCAGGAATGCCAGATTTCTCCCAAATATATCACATCTTCTCCAAGAAATACCACGTTTCCCCCTTCAAATAGGACATTTTCACCCACAAATACCTTTTTTATCCCCCAAATAGCACAGTTTCTTCCAGAAATGCCAGATTTCTCCCAAATATATCACATCTTCTCCAAGAAATGCCAGGGTTCCCCCTTCAAATAGGACCTTTTCACCCGCAAATACCTCTTTTATCCCCAAAAGAGGACAGTTTCTTCCAGAAATGCCACATTTCTCCCAAATATATCACATCTTCTCCAAGAAATACCAGGTTTCCCCCTTCAAATCGGACCTTTTCACCCACAAATACCTCTTTTATCCCCAAAAGAGGACAGTTTCTTCCAGACATGCCACATTTCTCCCAAATAGATCACATCTTCTCCAAGAAATACCAGGTTTCCCCATTCAAATAGAACCTTTTCACCCACAAATACCTCTTTTATCCCCAAAAGAGGACAGTTTCTTCCAGAAAGGCCACATTTCTCCCAAATATATCACATCTCCTCCACGAGATACCAGGTTTTCCCCTTCAAATCGGACCTTTTCACCCACAAATACCTCTTTTATCCCCAAAAGAGGACAGTTTCTTCCAGACATGCCACATTTCTCCCAAATAGATCACATCTTCTCCAAGAAATACCAGGTTTCCCCCTTCAAATAGAACCTTTTCACCCACAAATACCTCTTTTATCCCCAAAAGAGGACAGTTTCTTCCAGAAAGGCCACATTTCTCCCAAATATATCACATCTCCTCCACGAGATACCAGGTTTCCCCCATCAAATAGGACCTTTTCACCCGCAAATACCACCCTTCTCCCCCCAAATAGGACATTTTCTTCCAGACATGCCACATTTCTCCCAAATAGATCACATCTTCTCCAAGAAATACCAGGTTTTCCCCTGGAAATAGGACCTTTTCACCCACAAATACCTGTTCTATCCCCATAAGAGAAGAGTTTCTTCCAGAAATGCCACATTTCTCCCAAACATATCACATCTTCTCCAAGAAATACCACGTTTCCCCCTCAAATAGGACCTTTTCCCCAAAAAAACCTCTAAAATCCCCAAAAGAGTACAGTTTCTTCCGGGAATGCCAGATTTTTCCCAAATATATCACATCTTCTCCAAGAAATACCAGCTTCCCCCTTCAAATAGGACCTTTTCACCCACAGATACCTGTTTTATCCCCAAAAGAGGACAGTTTCTTCCAGAAATGCCACTTTTCTCCCAAATATATCACATCTCCAAGAAATACCAGGTTTCCTCCTGAAATAGGACCTTGTCACACACAGATTCCATTTTTATCCCTTTGTTCCGAGCTACTTTTCGTTTTGGAGTGTTTATCCGATGCTACACTTCAGCATTCTGTGACGAATAGAGTAGAAGAGAAAAGCCCCACTAATAAGGCAGCTAGAAGCTCCAGAAGCCACACACGTAGTGCTTTCAGGGAGGACTTTCCAGAAAGTCGAGAGTTGTGGCTTGTTTCCTGCGGAGAAAAAACCCCCTGTTTTCAGGCAATGCATTAGGCTGAATTCGCTCGTTCTCGGCATAGGAATGCCGCTCCTCCTCTGTCGTGGCTATAAAGCGGCATTTCCGCTGAACCACACCGGACAGTCTGCAGTTGCAGACTACTGAATAGCCTGAAAACAGGGGTTTTTTTCTCCGCAGGAAAGAAGCCACAACTCTCGACTTTCTGGAACGTCCTCCCTGAAAGCACTACGTGTGTGGCTTCTGGAGCTTCTAGCTGCCTTATTAGTGGGGCTTTTCTCTTCTACTCTATTCGTCACAGAATGCTGAAGTGTAGCATCGGATAAACACTCCAAAACGAAATGTCGCTCGGAAGGAAGGGATAAGAATGAGAGAGAAGCGTAGTGCATTCTGCATGGACACATGGAGAAGTCAGAAGCGCTCCATTGCGATGTGCGCAGAAGAAGCCGCTCACTCGTCGGAGAAAAGCATCCGGCTGAAGTCGCTCTTTCCCGGCATCCGAGAGAAACGAGAGCGCTGCTGAAGGCTGCAAGCGGCACTCGGGCAGAACCGCGATGGACCGGCCAGCAACTGCAGACTCTCCGGAGCGGTTCAGCGCGAGTGCCGCTTTCGAGCCACGAGAGCGAAGGAGCGGTATTGAAATGCCGAGAAGGAGCGAATTCAGCGTCCTGCATTGCCTGAAAACAGGGGTTCTTTTCTCCGCAGGAAAGAAGCCACAACTCTCGACTTTCTGGAACGTCCTCCCCGAAAGCACAACGTGTGTCGCTCCTCGAACTTCTAGCTGCCTTATTAGTGTGGTTTCCACTTCTACTCTATTCGTCACAGAATGCTGAAGTGTAGCATCGGATAAACACTCCAAAACGAAATGTTGCTCGGAAAAAGGGATAAGAATGAGAGAGAAGCGTAGTGCATTCTGCATGGACAGAAGCGGCACTCGGGCAGAACCGCGATGGACCGGACAGCAACTGCAGACTCTCCGGAGCGGTTCAGAGCGAGTGCCGCTTTCGAGCCACGAGAGCGAAGGAGCGGTATTCCTATGCCGAGAAGATGCGAATTCAGCCTACTGCATTGCCTGAAAACAGGGGTTATTTTCTCCGCAGGAAAGAAGCCACAATTCTCGACTTTCTGGAACGTACTCCCTGAAAACACAACGTGTGTCGCTCCTCGAACTTCTAGCTGCCTTATTAGTGGGGCTTTTCTCTTCTATTTTATTCGTCACAGAATGCTGAAGTGTAGCACCGGATAAACACTCCAAAACGAAAAGTCGCTCGGAACAAAGTGATAAAACAGGAATCTGTGGGTGACAAGGTCCTATTTCAGGAGGAAACCTGGTATTTCTTGGAGATGTGATATATTTGGGAGAAATGTGGCATTTCTGGAAGAAACTGTCCTATTTTGGGTATAAAAGAGGTATTTGTGGGTGAAAAGTTCCTATTTGAAGGGGGAAACGTGGTATTTCTTGGAGAAGATGTGATCTATTTGGGAGAAATGAGGCATGTCTGGAAGAAACTGTCCTCTTTTGGGGACAAAACATGTATTTGTGGTTGAAAAGGTCCTTTTGAAGGGGGAAACCTGGTATTTCTTGGAGAAGATGTGATATATTTGGGAGAAATGTGGCATTTCTGGAAGAAACTGTCCTATTTTGGGGATAAAAGAGGTATTTGTGGGTGAAAAGGTCCTATTTGAAGGGGGAACCCTGGTATTTCTTGGAGAAGATGTGATATGTTTGGGAGAAATGTGGCATGTCTGGACGTAACTGTTCTATTTTGGGGATAAAAGAGGTATTTGTGGGTGAAAAGGTCCTATTTCATGAGGAATCCTGGTATTTCTTGGAGAAGATGTGATATATTTGGGAGAAATGTGGCCTTTCTGGAAGAAATTGTCCTCTTTTGGGGATAAAAGAGGTATTTGTGGGTGAAAAGGTCCTATTTGAAGGGGGAAAGCTGGTATTTCTTGGAGAAGATGTGATATATTTGGGAGAAATGTGGCATTTCTGGAAGAAACTGTCCTCTTTTGGGGATAAAAGAGGTATTTGTGGGTGACAAGGTCCTATTTGAAGGGGGAAAGCATGTATTTCCTGGAGAAGATGTGATATATTTGGGAGAAATGTGGCATTTCTGGCAGAAACTGTCCTCTTTTGGGGGGAAAAGGCTGGTATTTGTTGGAGAAAAGGTCCTATTACAGGAGTAATCCTGGTATTTCTTGGAGGAGATGTGATATATTTGGGAGAAATGTGGCATGTCTGGAAGAAACTGTCCTATTTGAGGGATAAAAGAGGTATTTGTGGGTGAAAAGGTCCTATTTGAAGGGGGAACCCTGGTATTTCTTGGAGAAGATGTGATGTATTTGGGAGAAATGTGGCATTTCTGGAAGAAACTGTCCTCTTTTGGGGATAAAAGAGGTATTTGTGGGGGAAAAGGTCCTATTTGAAGGGGGAACCCTGGAATTTCTTGGAGAAGATGTGATATGTTTGGGAGAAATGTGGCCTTTCTGGAAGAAACTGTCCTCTTTTGTGGATAAAAGAGGTATTTGCGGGTGAAAAGGTCCTATTTGAAGGGGGAAACCTGTTATTTCTTGGAGAAGATGTGATATGTTTGGGAGAAATGCGGCATTTCTGGAAAAAACTGTCCTCTTTTGGGGATAATACAGGTATTTGTGGGTGAAAAGGTCCTATTTGAAGTAGGAAACCTGGTATTTCTTGGAGAAGATGTGATCTATTTGGGAGAAATCTGGCATTTCTGGAAGAAACTGTCCTATTTTGGGGATAAAAGAGGTATTTGTGGGTGAAAAGGTCCTATTTGAAGGGGGAAAGCTGGTATTTCTTGGAGAAGATGTGATATATTTGGGAGAAATGTGGCATTTCTTGAAGAAACTGTCCTCTTTTGGGGGGAAAAGGCTGGTATTTGTGGGAGAAAAGGTCCTATTACAGGAGTAATCCTGGTATTTCTTGGAGGAGATGTGATATATTTGGGAGGAATGTGGCCTTTCTGGAAGAAACTGTCCTCTTTTGGGGATAAAACAGGTACTTGTGGGTGAAAAGGTCCTATTTGAAGGGGGTATCCTGGTATATCCTGGAGGAGATGTGATCTATTTGGGAGAAATCTGGCATTTCTTGAAGAAACTGTCCTATTTTGAGGATAAAAAAGGTATTTGTGGGTGAGAAGGTCCTATTTGAAGGGGGAAACGTGGTATTTCTTGGAGAATATGTGATATATTTGGGAGAAATGTGGCATGTCTGGAAGAAACTGTCCTCTTTTGGGGATAAAACAGGTATTTGTGGGTGAAAATTTCCTATTTGAAGGGGGAAACCTGGTATTTCTTGGAGAAGATGTGATATATTTGGGAGAAATGTGGCATTTCTGGAAGAAAATGTCCTATTTGGGGGGAGAAGCCTGGTATTAGTGGGTGAAAAGGTCCTATTTGAAGTGGGTAACCTGGCATTTCTTGGAGAAGATGTGGTATATTTGGGAGAAATGTGGCATTTCTGGAAGAAACTGTCCTCTTTTGGGGATAAAACAGGTATTTGTGGGTGAAAACGTTGTATTTGAAGGGGGAAACCTGGTATTTCTTGGAGAAGATGTGATCTATTTGGGAGAAATGTGGCCTTTCTGGAAGAAATTGTCCTATTTTGGGGATAAAAGAGGTATTTGTGGGTGAAAAGGTCCTATTTGAAGGGGGAAACCTGGTATTTCTTGGAGAAGATGTGATATATTTTGGAGAAATGTGGCCTTTCTGGAAGAAACTGTCCTCTTTTGGGGATAAAAGAGGTATTTGTGGGTGATAAGGTCCTATTTGAAGGGGGAACCCTGGTATTTCTTGGAGGAGATGTGGTATATTTGGTAGAAATGTGGCATTTCTGGAAGAAACTGTCCTCTTTTGGGGATAAAACAGGTATTTGTGGGTGAAAAGGTCCTATTTGAAGGGGGAGACGTGGTATTTCTTGGAGAAGATGTGATCTATTTGGGAGAAATGTGGCCTTTCTGGAAGAAAATGTCCAATTTGGGGGGAGAAGGCTGGTAGTTTTGGGTGAGAAGGTCCTATTTCAGGAGGAATCCTGGCATTTCTAGGAGAAGATGTGATATATTTGGGAGAAATGTGGCATTTCTGGAAGAAACTGTCCTCTTTTGGGGATAAAAGAGGTATTTGTGGGTGAAAAGGTCCTATTTGTAGGGGGAAAGCTGGTATTTCTTGAAGGAGATGTGATATATTTGGGAGAAATGTGGCATGTCTGGAAGAAACTGTCCTCTTTTGGGGATAAAACAGGTATCTGTTGTTGAAAAGCTCCTATTTGAAGGGGGAAAGCTGGTATTTCTTGGAGAAGATGTGATATATTTGGGAGAAATGTGGCATTTCTGGAAGAAACTGTCCTCTTTTCGGGATAAAACAGGTACTTGTGGGTGAAAAGGTCCTATTTGAAGGGGGAAACCTGGTATTTCTTGGAGAAGATGTGATATATTTCGGAGAAATGTGGCATTTCTGGAAGAAACTGTCCTATTTTGGGGATAAAACAGGTATTTGTGGGAGAAAAGGTCCTATGTCAAGGGGTAAAGCTGGATGTTCTTGCAGGAGATGTGATATGTTTGGGAGAAATGCGGCATTTCTGGAAGAAACTGTCGTATTTTGGGGATCAAAGAGGTATTTGTGGGTGAAAAGGTCCTATTTGAAGGGGGAAACCTGGTATTTCTTGGAGAAGATGTGATATATTTGGGAGAAATGTGGCATGTCTGGAAGAAACTGTCCTCTTTTGGGGATAAAAGAGGTATTTGTGGGTGACAAGGTCCTATTTGAAGTGGGTAACCTGGTATTTCTTGGAGAAGATGTGGTATATTTGGGAGAAATGTGGCATTTCTGGAAGAAACTGTCCTCTTTGGGGGATAAAACAGGTATTTGTGCGTGAAAACGTTGTATTTGAAGGGGGAAACCTGGTATTTCTTGGAGAAGATGTGATCTATTTGGGAGAAATGTGGCTTTTCTGGAAGAAACTGTCCTCTTTTGGGGATAAAAGAGGTATTTGTGGGTGAAAAGGTCCTATTTGAAGGGGGAAACGTGGTATTTCTTGGAGAAGATGTGATATATTTGGGAGAAATGTGGCCTTTCTGGAAGAAACTGTCCTCTTTTGGGGATAAAAGAGGTATTTGTGGGTGATAAGGTCCTATTTGAAGGGGGAACCCTGGTATTTCTTGGAGGAGATGTGGTATATTTGGTAGAAATGTGGCATTTCTTGAAGAAACTGTCCTCTTTTGGGGATAAAAGAGGTATTTGAGGGTGAAAAGGTCCTATTTGAAGGGGGAAACGTGGTATTTCTTGAAGAAGATGTGATATATATGGGAGAAATGTGGCATGTCTGGAAGAAACTGTCCTATTTTGGGGATAAAACAGGTATTTGTGGGAGAAAAGGTCCTATTTGAAGGGGGAAAGCTGGTATTTCTTGGAGAAGAGGTGATATATTTGGGAGAAATGTGGCATTTCTGAAAGAAACTGTCCTCTTTTGGGGATAAAAGAGGTATTAGTGGTTGAAAAGGTCCTATTTGAAGGGGGAAACCTGGTATTTCTTGGAGAAGATGTGATATGTTTGGGAGAAATGTGGCATTTCTGGAAGAAACTGTCCTCTTTTGGGGATAAAGGAGGTATTTGTGGGTGAAAAGGTCCTATTTGAAGGGGGAACCCTGGTATTTCTTGGAGAAGATGTGATATATTTGGGAGAAATGTGGCATTTCTGGAAGAAACTGTCCTATTTTGGGGATAAAACAGGTATTTGTGGGAGAAAAGGTCCTATGTCAAGGGGTAAAGCTGGATGTTCTTGCAGGAGATGTGATATATTTGGGAGAAATGCGGCATTTCTGGAAGAAACTGTCGTATTTTGGGGATCAAAGAGGTATTTGTGGGTGAAAAGGTCCCATTTCAAGGGGGAAACCTGGTATTTCTTGGAGAAGATGTGATCTATTTGGGAGAAATGTGGCATGTCTGGAAGAAACTGTCCTCTTTTGGGGATAAAAGAGGTATTTGTGGGTGAGAAGGTCCTATTTGAAGGGGGAAACCTGGTATTTCTTGGAGAAGATGTGATAAGTTTGGGAGAAATGTGGCATTTCTGGCAGAAACTGTCCTCTTTTGGGGGGAAAAGGCTGGTTTTTGTGGGAGAAAATGTACTATTTCAGGAGAAATCCAGGTATTTCTTGGAGGAGATGTGATATGTTTATGAGAAATGTGGCATTTCTGGAAGAAACTGTCCTATTTTGGGGATAAAAGAGGTATTTTTGGGAGAAAAGGTCCTATTTGAAGGGGGAACCCTGGTATTTCTTGGAGAAGATGTGATATATTTGGGAGAAATGTGGCCTTTCTTGAAGAAACTGTCCTATTTGAGTGATAAAAGAGGTATGTGTGGGTGAATAGGTCCTATTTGAAGGGGGAAAGCTGGTAGTTTTACATCTTTTATCCCCAAAATAGAACAGTTTCTTCCAGAAAGGCCATATTTCTCCCAAATATATCACTTCTTCTCCAAGAAATACCAGCTTTCCCCCTTCATATACGACCTTTTCACCCACAAATACCTCTTTTATCCCCAAAAGAGGACAGTTTCTGCCATACATGCCATATTTCTCCCAAATATACCACAACTTCTCCATGAAATACCAGCTTTCCCCCTTCAAATAGGACCTTTTTACCCAAAAATACCTGTTTCATCCCCAAAATAGGACAGTTTCTTCCTGACATGCCACATTTCTCCCAAATATACCACATCTTCTCCAAGAAATACCGGCTTTCCCCCTTCAAATAGGACCTTTTCTCCCACAGATTCCTGTATTATCCCTCAAATAGGACATTTTCTTCCAGAAATGCCACACTTCTCCCAAATATGTCACATCTTCTCCAAGAAATACCAGGTTTCCCCCTTGTAATAAGACCTTTTCACCCACAAATAGCTCTTTTATCCCCAAAAGAGGACAGTTTCTTCCAGAAATGCCAGATTTCTCCCAAATATATCACATCTTCTCCAAGAAATACCAGGTTTCCCCCTTCAAATAGGACCTTTTCACCCACAAATACCTGTTCTATCCCCAAAATAGGACAGTTTCTTCCTGACATGCCACATTTCTCCCAAATAGATCACATCTTCTCCAAGAAATACCATGTTTCCCCCTTCAAATTGGACCTTATCCCCCACAAATACCTCTTTTATCCCCAAAAGAGGACAGTTTCTTCCAGAAATGCCACATTTCTCCCAAATATATCACATCTTCTCCAAGAAATACCACGTTTCCCCCTTCAAATACGACCTTTTCACCCACAAATACCTCTTTTATCCCTCAAATAGGACAGTTTCTTCCAGAAATGCCACATTTCTCCCAAATATATCACATCTTCTCCAAGAAATACCAGGATTCCTCCTGAAAGAGGACCTTTTCTCCCACAAATACCAGCCTTCTCCCCCCAACAGGACAGTTTCTTCCAGAAATGCCACATTTCTCCCAAACATATCACATCTTCTCCAAGAAATACCAGCTTTCCCCCTTCAAATAGGACCTTTTCACCCACAAATACCTCTTTTATCCCCAAAAGAGGACAGTTTCTTCCAGACATGCCACATTTCTCCCAAATAGATCACATCTTCTCCAAGAAATACCAGGGTTCCCCCTTCAAATAGGACCTTATCACCCACAAATACCTTTTTTATCCCACTAATAGCACAGTTTCTTCCAGAAATGCCAGATTTCTCCCAAATATATCACATCTTCTCCAAGAAATACCACGTTTCCCCCTTCAAATAGGACATTTTCTCCCACAAATACCTGTTTTATCCCAAAAACAGGACACTTTCTTCCAGAAATGCCACATTTCTCCAAAATATATCACATCTTCTCCAAGAAATACCAGGTTTCCCCCTTCAAAGAGGACCTTTTCACCCAGAAATACCACTATTATCCCCAAAATAGGACAGTTTCTTCCAGAAATGCCACATTTCTCCCAAATAGATCACATCTTCTCCAAGAAATACCAGGTTTCCCCCTTCAAATAGGACCTTTTCACCCACAAATACCTCTTTTATCCCCAAAATAGGACAATTTCTTCCAGAAATGCCATATTTCTCCCAAACATAACACATCTTCTCCAAGAAATACCAGGTTTCCTCCTTCAAATAGGACCTTTTCAACCACAAATACCTGTTTTATCCCCAAAAGAGGACAGTTTCTTCCAGAAATGCCACATTTCTCCCAAACATATCACATCTCCTCCAAGAAACACCAGGATTCCTCCTTCAAATAGGAACTTTTCTTCCTCAAATACCACCCTTCTCCCCCCAAATAGGACATTTTCTTCCAGACATGCCACATTTCTCCCAAATATATCACATCTTCTCCAAGAAATACCAGCTTTCCGCCTTCAAATAGGAACTTTTCACCCACAAATACCTCTTTTATCTCCAAAAGAGGACAGTTTCTTCCAGAAATGCCACATTTCTCCCAAACATATCACATCTTCTCCAAGAAATACCATGTTTCCCCCTTCAAATAGGACCTTTTCACCCACAAATACCTGCTTTATCCCCAAAATAGGACAGTTTCTTCCAGAAATGCCACATTTCTCCCAAATATATCACATCTCCTGCAAGAACTACCAGGTTTCCCCCTTCAAATAGGAACTTTTCACCCACAAATACCACTTTTATCCCCAAAGTAGGACAGTTTCTGCCAGAAAGGCCACATTTCTCCCAAATATATCACATCTTCTCCAAGAAATACCAGGATTCTTCCTGAAATATGACCTTTTCTCCCACAAATACCACCATTCTCACACCAGTTTGGACATTTTCTTCCAGAAAGGCCAGATTTCTCCCAAATAGATCACATCTTCTCCAAGAAATACCAAGTTTCCCCTTTGAAATGGGACCTTTTCACCCACAAATACCTCTTTTATCCCCAAAATAGGACAGTTTCTTCCGGACATGCCACATTTCTCCCAAATATATCACAGCTTCTCCAAGAAATACCACGTTTCCCCCTTGAAATGGGACCTTCTCACCCACAAATACCTCTTTTATCCCCAAAATAGGACAGTTTCTTCCAGAAATGCCACATATCTCCCAAATATATCACATCTTCTCCAAGAAATACCAGGTTTCCCCCTTGAAATAGGACCTTTTCACCCACAAATACCTCTTTTATCCCCAAAAGAGGACAGTTTCTTCCAGAAATGCCACATTTCTCCCAAATATATCACATCTTCTCCAAGAAATGCCAGGTTTCCACCTGGAAATAGGACCTTCTCACCCACAAATACCTGTTTTATCCCCAAAAGAGGACAGTTTCTGCCAGAAAGGCTACATTTCTCCCAAATAGATCACATCTTCTCCAAGAAATACCAGGTTTCCCCCTTCAAATAGGACCTTTTCACCCACAAAAAATTCTTTTATCCCCAAAATAGGACAGTTTCTTCCAGAAATGCCACATTTCTCCCAAATATATCACATCTCCTCCTAGAAATACCAGCTTTCCCCCTTCAAATAGGACCTTTTCACCCACAAATACCTCTTTTATCCCCAAAAGAGGACAGTTTCTTCCAGAAATGCCACATTTCCCCCAAATATATCACATCTTCTCCAAGAAATACCAGGTTTCCCCCTGGAAATAGGATCTTTTCACCCAAAAATACCTGTTTTATGCCCAAAATCTGACAGTTTCTTCCAGAAAGGCCACATTTCTCCCAAAAATATCACATCTCCTGCAAGATCTACCAGGTTTCCCCCATCAAATAGGAACTTTTCACCCACAAATACCACTTTTATCCCCAAAGTAGGACAGATTCTTCCAGACATGCCAGATTTCTCCCAAATATATCACATCTTCTCCAAGAAATACCAGGTTTCCCCCTACAAATAGGACCTTTTCCCCAAAAATCCTCATTTATCCCCAAAATAGGACAGTTTCTTCCAGGAATGCCAGATTTCTCCCAAATATACCACATCTTCTCCAAGAAATACCAGCTTTCCCCCTTCAAATAGGACCTTTACACCTACAAATACCTCTTTTATCCCCAAAAGAGGACAGTTTCTGCCATACATGCCATATTTCTCCCAAATATACACCATCTTCTCCATGAAATACCAGCTTTCCCCCTTCAAATAGGACCTTTTCACCCACAAATACCTGTTTCATCCCCAAAAGAGGACAGTTTCTTCCAGAAATGCCACATTTATCCCAAATATACCACATCTTCTCCAAGAAATACCAGGTTTCCCCCTTCAAATAGGACCTTTTCTCCCACAAATACCTGTATTATCCCTCAAATAGGACATTTTCTTCCAGACAGGCCACATTTCTCCCAAATATATCACATCTTCTCCAAGAAATACCAGGTTTCCCCCTTCAAATAGGACCTTTTCACCCACAAATACCTCTTTTATCCCCAAAAGAGGACAGTTTCTTCCAGAAATGCCACATTTCTCCCAAATAGATCACATCTTCTCCAAGAAATACCAGGTTTCCCCCTTCAAATAGGACCTTTTCACCCACAAATACCTCTTTGTCCCTCAAATAGGACATTTTCTTCCAGACATGCCACATTTCTCCCAAATATATCACATCTTCTCCAAGAAATACCTGCTTTCCCCCTTCAAATAGGACCTTTTCTCCCACAAATACCAGCCTTCTCCCCATAAGAGGACAGTTCCTTCCAGAAATGCCACTTTTCTCCCAAACATATCACGTCTTCTCCAAGAAATACCAGGTTTCCACCTTCAAATAGGACCTTTTCACCCACAAATACCTGTTTTATCCCCAAAAGAGGACAGTTTCTTCCAGAAATGCCAGATTTCTCCCAAATAGATCACATCTTCTCCAAGAAATACCACGTTTCCCCCTTCAAATAGGACCTTTTTCACCCACAAATACCTCTTTTATCCCAAAAACAGGACACTTTCTTCCAGACATGCCACATTTCTCCCAAATATATCACATCTCCTGCAAGAAATACCAGCTTTCCCCCTTCAAATAGGACCTTTTCTCCCACAAATACCTGTTTTATCCCCAAAACAGGACACTTTCTTCCAGACATGCCACATTTCTCCCAAATATATCACATCTCCTGCAAGAAATACCAGCTTTCCCCCTTCAAATAGGACCTTTTCTCCCACAAATACCTCTTTTATCCCCAAAAGAGGACAGTTTCTGCCAGAAATCCCACATTTCTCCCAAACATATCACATCTCCTCCAAGAAATACCAGGATTCCTCCTGAAATAGGAACTTTTCTCCCACAAATACCACCCTTCTCCCCCCAAATTGGACATTTTCTTCCAGACATGCCACATTTCTCCCAAATATATCACATCTTCTCCAAGAAATACCAGCTTTCCCCCTTCAAATAGGACCTTTTCACCCACAAATACCTGTTCTATCCCCATAAGAGGACAGTTTCTTCCAGAAATGCCACATTTCTCCCAAATAGATCACATCTTCTCCAAGAAATACCACGTTTCCCCCTTCAAATAGGACCTTTTCCCCAAAAAAACCTCTTTTATCCCCAAAAGAGGACAGTTTCTTCCAGGAATGCCAGATTTCTCCCAAATATATCACATCTTCTCCAAGAAATGCCAGGATTCCTCCTGAAAGAGGACCTTCTCACCCAAAACTTCCAGCCTTCTCCCCCCAAATTGGACATTTTCTTCCAGAAAGGCCACATTTCTCCCAAATATATCACATCTTCTCCAAGAAATGCCAGGATTCCTCCTGAAATTGGACCTTCTCACCCAAAACTACCAGCCTTCTCCCCCCAAATTGGACATTTTCTTCCAGAAAGGCCACATTTCTCCCAAATATATCACATCTTCTCCAAGAAATACCACGTTTCCCCCTTCAAATAGGACCTTTTCACCCACAAATACATGTTTTATCCCCCAAATAGGACATTTTCTTCCAGAAATGCCAGATTTCTCCCAAATATATCACATCTTCTCCAAGAAATACCAGCTTTCCCCCTTCAAATAGGACCTTATCAACCACAAATACCACTTTTATCCCCAAACTAGGACAGTTTCTGCCAGAAAGGCAACATTTCTCCCAAACATATCACATCTTCTCCAAGAAATACCAGCTTTCCCCCTTCAATTAGGACCTTTTCATCCACAAAAAATTCTTTTATCCCCAAAATAGGACAGTTTCTTCCAGAAATGCCTGATTTCTCCCAAATATATCACATCTTCTCCAAGAAATACCAGCTTTCCCCCTTCAAATAGGACCTTCTCACCCTCAAATACCTCTTTATCCCCAAAAGAGGACAGTTTCTTCAAGACATGCCACATTTCTCCCAAATATATCACATCTTCTCCAAGAAATACCACGTTTCCCCCTTCAAATAGGACCTTTTCACCCACAAATACCTCTTTTATCCCCAAAAGAGGACAGTTTCTTCCAGAAATGCCACATTTCTACAAACATATCACATCTTCTCCAAGAAATACCAGCTTTCCCCCTTCAAATAGGACCTTTTCACCCACAAATACCTGTTTTATCCCCAAAATTGGACAGTTTCTTCCAGAAATTGCCACATTTCTCCCAAACACATCACATCTTCTCCAAGAAATACCAGCTTTCCCCCTTCAAATAGGACCTTTTCACCCACAAATACCTGTTTTATCCCCAAAAGAGGACAGTTTCTTCCAGAAATGCCATATTTCTCCCAAACATATCACATCTTCTCCAAGAAATACCAGCTCTCCCCCTTCAAATAGGACCTTTTCACCCACAAATACCTGTTTTATCCCCAAAAGAGGACAGTTTCTTCCAGACATGCCACATTTCTCCCAAATATATCACATCTTCTCCAAGAAATACCAGCTTTCCCCCTTCAAATAGGACCTTTTCACCCACAAATACCTGTTTTGTCCCCAAAAGAGGACAGTTTCTTCCAGAAATGCCACATTTCACCCAAACATATCACATCTCCTCCAAGAAATACCAGGATTCCTCCTGAAATAGGAACTTTTCTCCCACAAATAC
This sequence comes from Lophura swinhoii, assembly GCA_030408155.1. Taxonomy (NCBI): domain Eukaryota; kingdom Metazoa; phylum Chordata; class Aves; order Galliformes; family Phasianidae; genus Lophura; species Lophura swinhoii. The sequence goes on from CM059457.1 coordinate 1,214,851, forward strand.
CACCCTTCTCCCCCCAAATAGGACATTTTCTTCCAGACATGCCACATTTCTCCCAAATATATCTCATCTTCTCCAAGAAATACCAGGTTTTCCGCTGGAAATAGGACCTTTTCACCCACAACTACCAGCCTTCTCCCCCCAAATAGGACAGTTCCTACTAGAAATGCCACATTTCTCCCAAATATATCACATCTTCTTCAAGAAATACCAGCTTTCCCCCTTCAAATAGGACCTTTTCACCCACAAATACCTCTTTTATCCCCAAAAGAGGACAGTTTCTTCCAGACATGCCACATTTCTCCCAAATATATCACATCTTCTCCAAGAAATACCAGCTTTCCCCCTTCAAATAGGACCTTTTCACCCACAAATACCTCTTTTATCCCCAAAATAGGACAGTTTCTTCCTGACATGCCACATTTCCCCCAAATAGATCACATCTTCTCCAAGAAATACCATGTTTCCCCCTTCAAATTGGACCTTATCACCCACAAATACCTCTTTTATCCCCAAAAGAGGACAGTTTCGGCCAGAAATGCCGCATTTCTCCCAAATATATCACATCTTCTCCAAGAAATACCAGGTTTCCCCCTTCAAATACTACCTTTTCACCCACAAATACCTCTTTTATCCCTCAAATAGGACAGTTTCTTCCAGAAATGCCACATTTCTCCCAAATATATCACATCTTCTCCAAGAAATACCAGGATTCCTCCTGAAAGAGGACCTTTTCTCCCACAAATACCAGCCTTCTCCCCCCAAACAGGACAGTTTCTTCCAGAAATGCCACATTTCTCCCAAACATATCACATCTTCTCCAAGAAATACCAGCTTTCCCCCTTCAAATAGGACCTTTTCACCCACAAATACCTCTTTTATCCCCAAAAGAGGACAGTTTCTTCCAGACATGCCACATTTCTCCCAAATATATCACATCTTCTCCAAGAAATACCACGTTTCCCCTTCAAATAGGACCTTTTCACCCACAAATACCTCTCTGATCCCCAAAATAGGACAGTTTCTTCCAGAAATGCCACATTTCTCCCAAATATATCACATCTTCTCCAAGAAATACCAGGGTTCCCCCTTCAAATAGGACCTTATCACCCACAAATACCTTTTTTATCCCCCAAATAGCACAGTTTCTTCCAGAAATGCCACATTTCTCCCAAATATATCACATCTTCTCCAAGAAATACCAGGTTTCCCCGGGGAAATAGGACCTTTTCACCCACAAATAGCTCTTTTATCCCCAAAAGAGGACAGTTTCTTCCAGAAATGCCAGATTTCTCCCAAATATATCACATCTCCTCCAAAAAATTCCAGCTTTCCTCCTTCAAATAGGACATTTTCTCCCACAAATACCTGTTTTATCCCAAAAACAGGACACTTTCTTCCAGAAATGCCACATTTCTCCAAAATATATCACATCTTCTCCAAGAAATACCAGGTTTCCCCCTTCAAAGAGGACCTTTTCACCCACAAATACCACTATAATCCCCAAAATAGGACAGTTTCTTCCAGAAATGCCACATTTCTCCCAAACACATCACATCTTCTCCAAGAAATACCAGGTTTCCCCCTTCAAATAGGACCTTTTCACCCACAAATACCTCTTTTATCCCCAAAAGTGGAAAGTTTCTTCCAGAAATGCCATATTTCTCCCAAACATAACAGATCTTCTCCAAGAAATACCAGGTTTCCTCCTTCAAATAGGACCTTTTCGACCACAAATACCTGTTTTATCCCCAAAAGAGGACAGTTTCTTCCAGAAATGCCACATTTCTCCCAAACATATCACATCTCCTCCAAGAAATACCAGGATTCCTCCTTCAAATAGGAACTTTTCTTCCTCAAATACCACCCTTCTCCCCCCAAATTGGACATTTTCTTCCAGACATGCCACATTTCTCCCAAATATATCACATCTTCTCCAAGAAATACCAGCTTTCCCCCTTCAAATAGGACCTTTTCACCCACAAATACCTGTTCTATCCCCATAAGAGGACAGTTTCTTCCAGAAATGCCACATTTCTCCCAAATAGATCACATCTTCTCCAAGAAATACCACGTTTCCCCCTTCAAATAGGACCTTTTCCCCAAAAAAACCTCTTTTATCCCCAAAAGAGGACAGTTTCTTCCAGGAATGCCAGATTTCTCCCAAATATATCACATCTTCTCCAAGAAATGCCAGGATTCCTCCTGAAAGAGGACCTTCTCACCCAAAACTTCCAGCCTTCTCCCCCCAAATTGGACATTTTCTTCCAGAAAGGCCACATTTCTCCCAAATATATCACATCTTCTCCAAGAAATGCCAGGATTCCTCCTGAAATTGGACCTTCTCACCCAAAACTACCAGCCTTCTCCCCCCAAATTGGACATTTTCTTCCAGAAAGGCCACATTTCTCCCAAATATATCACATCTTCTCCAAGAAATACCACGTTTCCCCCTTCAAATAGGACCTTTTCACCCACAAATACATGTTTTATCCCCCAAATAGGACATTTTCTTCCAGAAATGCCAGATTTCTCCCAAATATATCACATCTTCTCCAAGAAATACCAGCTTTCCCCCTTCAAATAGGACCTTATCAACCACAAATACCACTTTTATCCCCAAACTAGGACAGTTTCTGCCAGAAAGGCAACATTTCTCCCAAACATATCACATCTTCTCCAAGAAATACCAGCTTTCCCCCTTCAAATAGGACCTTTTCACCCACAAATACCTCTTTTATCCCCAAAAGAGGACAGTTTCTTCCTGACATGCCACATTTCCCCCAAATAGATCACATCTTCTCCAAGAAATACCATGTTTCCCCCTTCAAATTGGACCTTATCACCCACAAATACCTCTTTTATCCCCAAAAGAGGACAGTTTCGGCCAGAAATGCCGCATTTCTCCCAAATATATCACATCTTCTCCAAGAAATACCAGGTTTCCCCCTTCAAATACTACCTTTTCACCCACAAATACCTCTTTTATCCCTCAAATAGGACAGTTTCTTCCAGAAATGCCACATTTCTCCCAAATATATCACATCTTCTCCAAGAAATACCAGGATTCCTCCTGAAAGAGGACCTTTTCTCCCACAAATACCAGCCTTCTCCCCCCAAACAGGACAGTTTCTTCCAGAAATGCCACATTTCTCCCAAACATATCACATCTTCTCCAAGAAATACCAGCTTTCCCCCTTCAAATAGGACCTTTTCACCCACAAATACCTCTTTTATCCCCAAAAGAGGACAGTTTCTTCCAGACATGCCACATTTCTCCCAAACATATCACATCTTCTCCAAGAAATACCACGTTTCCCCTTCAAATAGGACCTTTTCACCCACAAATACCTCTCTGATCCCCAAAATACGACAGTTTCTTCCAGAAATGCCACATTTCTCCCAAATATATCACATCTTCTCCAAGAAATACCAGGGTTCCCCCTTCAAATAGGACCTTATCACCCACAAATACCTTTTTTATCCCCCAAATAGCACAGTTTCTTCCAGAAATGCCACATTTCTCCCAAATATATCACATCTTCTCCAAGAAATACCAGGTTTCCCCGGGGAAATAGGACCTTTTCACCCACAAATACCTCTTTTATCCCCAAAAGAGGACAGTTTCTTCCAGACATGCCACATTTCTCCCAAATATATCACATCTCCTCCAAAAAATACCAGCTTTCCCCCTTCAAATAGGACATTTTCTCCCACAAATACCTGTTTTATCCCAAAAACAGGACACTTTCTTCCAGAAATGCCACATTTCTCCAAAATATATCACATCTTCTCCAAGAAATACCAGGTTTCCCCCTTCAAATAGGACCTTTTCACCCACAAATACCACTATTATCCCCAAAATAGGACAGTTTCTTCCAGAAATGCCACATTTCTCCCAAATATATCACATCTTCTCCAAGAAATACCAGGTTTCCCCCTTCAAATAGGACCTTTTCACCCTCAAATACCTCTTTTATCCCCAAAAGTGGAAAGTTTCTCCCAGAAATGCCATATTTCTCCCAAACATAACAGATCTTCTCCAAGAAATACCAGGTTTCCTCCTTCAAATAGGACCTTTTCGACCACAAATACCTGTTTTATCCCCAAAAGAGGACAGTTTCTTCCAGAAATGCCACATTTCTCCCAAACATATCACATCTCCTCCAAGAAATACCAGGATTCCTCCTTCAAATAGGAACTTTTCTTGCTCAAATACCACCCTTCTCCCCCCAAATAGGACATTTTCTTCCAGACATGCCACATTTCTCCCAAATATATCACATCTTCTCCAAGAAATACCAGCTTTCCGCCTTCAAATAGGAACTTTTCACCCACAAATACCTCTTTTATCCCCAAAAGAGGACAGTTTCTTCAAGAAATGCCACATTTCTCCCAAACATATCACATCTTCTCCAAGAAATACCATGTTTCCCCCTTCAAATAGGACCTTTTCACCCACAAATACCTGCTTTATCCCCAAAATAGGACAGTTTCTTCCAGAAATGCCACATTTCTCCCAAATATATCACATCTCCTGCAAGAACTACCAGGTTTCCCCCTTCAAATAGGAACTTTTCACCCACAAATACCACTTTTATCCCCAAAGTAGGACAGTTTCTGCCAGAAAGGCCACATTTCTCCCAAATATATCACATCTTCTCCAAGAAATACCAGGATTCTTCCTGAAATATGACCTTTTCTCCCACAAATACCACCATTCTCACACCAGTTTGGACATTTTCTTCCAGAATGGCCAGATTTCTCCCAAATAGATCACATCTTCTCCAAGAAATACCACGTTTCCCCCTTGAAATGGGACCTTTTCACCCACATATACCTCTTTTATCCCCAAAATAGGACAGTTTTTTCCAGACAAGCCACGTTTCTCCCAAATAGATCACATCTTCTCCAAGAAATACCAGGGTTCCCCCTTCAAATAGGTCCTTTTCACCCGCAAATACCTCTTTTATCCCCAAAAAGGACAGTTTCTTCCAGAAAGGCCACATTTCTCCCAAATATATCACATCTTCTCCAAGAAATACCAGGTTTCCCCCTTCAAATCGGACCTTTTCACCCACAAATACCTCTTTTATCCCCAAAAGAGGACAGTTTCTTCCAGACATGCCACATTTCTCCCAAATATATCACATCTTCTCCAAGAAATACCAGGTTTCCCCCTTCAAATAGAACCTTTTCACCCACAAATACCTCTTTTATCCCCAAAAGAGGACAGTTTCTTCCAGAAATGCCACATTTCTCCCAAACATATCACATCTCCTCCACGAGATACCAGGTTTCCCCCATCAAATAGGACCTTTTCACCCGCAAATACCACCCTTCTCCCCCCAAATAGGACATTTTCTTCCAGACATGCCACATTTCTCCCAAATATATCACATCTTCTCCAAGAAATACCCGGTTTTCCCCTGGAAATAGGACGTTTTCACCCACAAATACCTGTTCTATCCCCATAAGAGAAGAGTTTCTTCCAGAAATGCCACATTTCTCCCAAACATATCACATCTTCTCCAAGAAATACCACGTTTCCCCCTCAAATAGGACCTTTTCCCCAAAAAAACCTCTAAAATCCCCAAAAGAGTACAGTTTCTTCCAGGAATGCCAGATTTTTCCCAAATATATCACATCTTCTCCAAGAAATACCAGCTTCCCCCTTCAAATAGGACCTTTTCACCCACAGATACCTGTTTTATCCCCAAAAGAGGACAGTTTCTTCCAGAAATGCCACTTTTCTCCCAAATATATCACATCTCCAAGAAATACCAGGTTTCCTCCTGAAATAGGACCATTCCACCCACAAATACCTCTTTTATCCCTCAAATAGGACACTTTCTTCCAGAAATGCCACATTTCTCCCAAATATATCACATCTTCTCCAAGAAATACCAGGATTCCTCATGAAATAGGACCTTTTCACCCACAAATACCAGCCTTCTCCCCCCAAATAGGACAGTTTCTTCCAGAAATGCCACATTTCTCCCAAATATATCACATCTTCTCCAAGAAATACCAGCTTTCCCCCTACAAATAGGACCTTATCACCCACAAATACCTCTTTTATCCCCAAAATAGAACAGTTTCTGCCAGAAATGCCACATTTCTCCCAAACATATCACATCTTCTCCAAGAAATACCAGGTTTCCTCCTTGAAATAGGACCTTTTCACCCACAAATACCTCTTTTATCCCCAAAAGAGGACAGTTTCTTCCAGAAAGGCCACATTTCTCCCAAATATATCACATCTTCTCCAAGAAATACCAGGTTTCCTACTTCAAATAGGACCTTTTCACCCACAAATACCTCTTTTATCCCCAAAAGAGGACATTTTCTTCCAGAAATGCCACATTTCTCCCAAATACATCACATCTTCTCCAAGAAATACCAGGTTTCCTACTTCAAATAGGACCTTTTCACCCAGAAATACCTGTATTATCCCCAAAAGAGGACAGTTTCTTCCAGAAATGCCGCATTTCTCCCAAACATATCACATCTTCTCCAAGAAATACCAGGTTTCCCCCTTCAAATAGGACCTTTTCACCCGCAAATACCTGTTTTATCCCTCAAATAGGACAGTTTCTTCCAGAAATGCCACATTTCTCCCAAATATATCACATCTTCTCCAAGAAATTCCAGGGTTCCCCCTTCAAATAGGACCTTTTCCCCCACAAATACCTCTTTTATCCCCAAAATAGGACAGTTTCTTCCAGAAATGCCACATTTCTCCCAAACATATCACATCTTCTCCAAGAAATACCAGGGTTCCCCCTTCAAATAGGACCTTTTCACCCACAAATACCTCTTTTATCCCTCAAATAGGACAGTTTCTTCCAGACATGCCACATTTCTCCCAAATATATCACATCTCCTCCAAGAAATACCAGGATTACTCCTGTAATAGGACCTTTTCTCCAACAAATACCAGCCTTTTCCCCCCAAAAGAGGACAGTTTCTGCCAGAAATGCCACATTTCTCCCAAATATATCACATCTTCTCCAAGAAATACCAGCTTTCCCCCTTCAAATAGGACCTTGTCACCCACTAATACCTCTTTTATCCCCAAAAGAGGACAGTTTTTTCCAGAAATGCCACATTTCTCCCAAATATATCACATCTTCTCCAAGAAATACCAGCTTTCCCCCTTCAAATAGGACCTTTTCACCCACAAATACCTCTTTTATCCCCAAAAGAGGACAATTTCTTCCAGAAAGGCCACATTTCTCCCAAATATATCACATCTCCTCCAAGAAATACCAGGATTCCTCCTGAAATAGGGCCATTCCACCCACAAATACCTCTTTTATCCCTCAAATAGGACACTTTCTTCCAGAAATGCCACATTTCTCCCAAATATATCACATCTTCTCCAAGAAATACCAGGATTCCTCATGAAATAGGACATTTTCACCCACAAATACCTCTTTTATCCCCAAAATAGAACAGTTACGTCCAGACATGCCACATTTCTCCCAAACATATCACATCTTCTCCAAGAAATACCAGCTTTCCCCCTTCAAATAGGACCTTTTCACCCACAAATACCTGTTTTATCCCCAAAATAGGACAGTTTCTTCCAGAAATGCCACATATCTCCCAAATATATCACATCTTCTCCAAGAAATACCAGGTTTCCCCCTTCAAAAGGACCTTTTCAACCACAAATACATGTTTTGTCCCCAAAAGAGGACAGTTTCTTCCAGAAAGGCCACATTTCTCCCAAATAGATCACATCGTCTCCAAGAAATACCACGTTTCTCCCTCGAAATAGGAACTTTTCACCCACAAATACCTCTTTTATACCCAAAATAGGACAGTTTCTTCCAGAAATGCCACATTTCTCCCAAATATATCACATCTCCAAGAAATACCAGGTTTCCTCCTGAAATAGGACCTTGTCACCCACAGATTCCTGTTTTATCACTTTGTTCCGAGCGACTTTTCGTTTTGGAGTGTTTATCCGGTGCTACACTTCAGCATTCTGTGACGAATAGAGTAGAAGGGAAAAGCCCCACTAATAAGGCAGCTAGAAGTTCGAGGATCGACACACGTTGTGCTTTCAGGGAGGACGTTCCAGAAAGTCGAGAGTTGTGGCTTGTTTACTGCGGAGAAAAAACCCCCTGTTTTCAGGCAATGCATTAGGCTGAATTCGCTCGTTCTCGGCATAGGAATGCCGCTCCTCCTCTGTCGTGGCTCGAAAGCGGCATTTCCGCTGAACCACACCGGACAGTCTGCAGTTGCAGACTACTGAATAGCCTGAAAACAGGGGTTTTTTTCTCCGCAGGAAAGACGCCACAACTCTCGACTTTCTGGAACGTCCTCCCTGAAAGCACTACGTGTGTCGCTCCTCGAACTTCTAGCTGCCTTATTAGTGGGGCTTTTCCCTTCTACTCTATTCGTCACAGAATGCTGAAGTGTAGCATCGGATAAACACTCCAAAACGAAATGTCGCTCGGAAAAAGGGATAAGAATGAGAGAGAAGCGTAGTGCATTCTGCATGGACAGAAGGAGAAGTCAGAAGCTCTCCATTGCGATGTGCGCAGAAGAAGCCGCTCACTTGTCTGAGAAAAGCATCCGGCTGAAGTCGCTCTTTCCCGGCATCCGAGAGAAACGAGAGCGCTGCTGAAGGCTGCAAGCGGCACTCGGGCAGAACCGCGATGGACCGGACAGCAACTGCAGACTCTCCGGAGCGGTTCAGCGCGAGTGCCGCTTTCGAGCCACGAGAGCGAAGGAGCGGTATTCCTATGCCGAGAAGATGCGAATTCAGCGTCCTGCATTGCCTGAAAATAGGGGTTTTTTTCTCCGCAGGAAAGAAGCCACAACTCTCGACTTTCTGGAACGTCCTCCCTGAAAGCACAACGTGTGTCGCTCCTCGAACTTCTAGCAGCCATATTAGTGGGGCTTTTCTCTTCTGCTTTATTCGTCACAGAATGCTGAAGTGTAGCATCGGATAAACACTCCAAAACGAAAAGTAGCTCGGAACAAAGGGATAAAAAAGGAATCTGTGTGTGACAAGGTCCTATTTCAGGAGGAAACCTGGTATTTCTTGGAGATGTGATATATTTGGGAGAAAAGTGGCATTTCTGGAAGAAACTGTCCTCTTTTGGGGATAAAACAGGTATCTGTGGGTGAAAAGGTCCTATTTGAAGGGGGAAGCTGGTATTTCTTTGAGAAGATGTGATATATTTGGGAAAAATCTGGCATTCCTGGAAGAAACTGTACTCTTTTGGGGATTTTAGAGGTTTTTTTGGGGAAAAGGTCCTATTTGAGGGAGAAACGTGGTATTTCTTGGAGAAGATGTGATATGTTTGGGAGAAATGTGGCATTTCTGGAACAAACTCTTCTCTTATGGGGATAGAACAGGTATTTGTGGGTGAAAACGTCCTATTTCCAGGGGAAAACCTGGTATTTCTTGGAGAAGATGTGATATATTTGGGAGAAATGTGGCATGTCTGGAAGAAAATGTCCTATTTGGGGGGAGAAGGGTGGTATTTGCGGGTGAAAAGGTCCTATTTGATGGGGGAAACCTGGTATTTCTTGGAGAAGATGTGATCTATTTGGGAGAAATGTGGCATGTCAGGAAGAAACTGTCCTCTTTTGGGGATAAAACAGGTATTTGTGGGTGAAAAGGTCCTATTTGAAGGGGGAAACCTGGTATTTCTTGGAGAAGATGTGATATATTTGGGAGAAATGTGGCATGTCAGGAAGAGACTGTCCTATTTTGGGGATCAAACAGGTATTTGTGGGTGAAAAGGTCATATTTGAAAGGGGAAAGCAGGTATTTCTTGGTGAAGATGAGGTATATTTGGGAGAAATGTGGCATTTCTGGAAGAAACTGTGCTATTTGGGGGATAAAAAAGGTATTTGTGGATGATAAGGTCCTATTTGAAGGGGGAACCCTGGTATTTCTTGGAGAAGATGTGATATATTTGGGAGAAATGTGGCATTTCTGGATGAAACTGTCCTATTTTGGGGATCAAAGAGGTATTTGTGGGTGAAAAGGTTCTATTTGAAGGGGAAACGTGGTATTTCTTGGAGAAGATGTGATATATTTGGGAGAAATGTGGCATGTCTGGAAGAAACTGTCCTCTTTTGGGGATAAAAGAGGTATTTGTGGGTGAAAAGGTCCTATTTGAAGGGGGAAACCTGGTATTTCTTGGAGAAGATGTGATATGTTTGGGAGAAATGTGGCATTTCTGGAAGAAACTGTCCTGTTTGGGGGGAGAAGGCTGGTATTTGTGGGAGAAAAGGTCCTCTTTCAGGAGGAATCCTGGCATTTCTTGGAGAAGATGTGATATATTTGGGAGAAATGTGGCATTTCTGGAAGAAACTGTCCTCTTTTGGGGATAAAAGAGGTATTTGTGGGTGGAATGGTCCTATTTCAGGAGGAATCCTGGTATTCCTTGGAGGAGATGTGATATGTTTGGGAGAAATGTGGCATTTCTGGAAGAAACTGTCCTCTTTTGGGGATAAAAGAGGTATTTGTGGGTGAAAAGGTCCTATTTGAAGGGGAACCCTGGTATTTCTTGGAGAAGATGTGATATGTTTGGGAGAAATGTGGCATGTCAGGAAGAAACTGTCCTCTTTAGGGGATAAAAGAGGTATTTGTGGGTGAAAAGGTCCTATTTGAAGGGGGAAAGCTGGTATTTCTTGCAGAAGATGTGATATATTTGGGAGAAATGTGGCATGTCTGGAAAAAACTGTCCTATTTTGGGGATAAAAGAGGTATTTGTGGGTGAAAAGGTCCTATTTGAAGGGGGAAACGTGGTATTTCTTGGAGAAGATGTGATATATTTGGGAGAAATGTGGCATGTCTGGAAGAAACTGTCCTCTTTTGGGGATAAAAGAATTTTTTGTGGGTGAAAAGGTCCTATTTGAAGGGGGAAACCTGGTATTTCTTGATGGAGATGTGATATATTTGGGAGAAATGTTGCCTTTCTGGCAGAAACTGTCCTCTTTTGGGGATAAAAGTGGTATTTGTGGGTGATAAGGTCCTATTTGAAGGGGGAAACGTGGTATTTCTTGGAGAAGATGTGATATATTTGGGAGAAATGTGGCATGTCTGGAAGAAAATGTCCTATTTGGGGGGAGAAGGGTGGTATTTGTGGGAGAAAATTTCCTATTTCAGGAGGAATCCTGGTATTTCTTGGAGAAGATGTGATATGTTTGGGAGAAATGTGGCATGTCTGGAAGAAACTGTCCTCTTTTGGGGATAAATAGGTATTTGTGGGTGATAAGGTCCTATTTGAAAGGGGAACCCCGGTATTTCTTGGAGAAGATGTGATATGTTTGGGAGAAATGTGTCATGTCAGGAAGAAACTGTCCTCTTTTGGGGATAAAAGAGGTATTAGTGGGTGAAAAGTTCCTATTTGAAGGGGGAACCCTGGTATTTCTTGGAGAAGATGTGATATATTTGGGAGAAATGTGGCATGTCTGGAAAAAACTGTCCTATTTTGGGGATAAAAGAGGTATTTGTGGGTGAGAAGGTCCTATTTGAAGGGGGAAACGTGGTATTTCTTGGAGAAGATGTGATATGTTTGGGAGAAATGTGGCCTTTCTGGAAGAAAATGTCCTATTTGGGGGGAGAAGACTGGTATTTGTTGGAGAAAAGGTCCTATTTGAAGGGGGAAAGCAGGTATTTCTTGGAGAAGATGTGATATGTTTGGGAGAAATGTGGCATGTCTGGAAGAAACTGTCCTCTTTTGGGGATAAAGAGGTATTTGTGGGTGAAAAGGTCGTATTTGAAGGGGGAAACCTGGTATTTCTTGGAGAAGATGTGATATATTTGGGAGAAATGTGGCATTTCTGGAAAAAACTGTCCTATTTTGGGGTTAAAACAGGTATTTGTGGGAGAAAAGTTCCTATTTGAAGGGGGAAACCTGGTATTTCTTGGAGAAGATGTGATATATTTGGGAGAAATGTGGCCTTTCTGAAAGAAAATGTCCAATTTGGAGGGAGAAGGCTGGTAGTTTTCGGTGAGAAGGTCCTATTTCAGGAGGAATCCTGGTATTTCTTGGAGAAGATGTGATATATTTGGGAGAAATGTGGCCTTTCTGGAAGAAAATGTCCAATTTGGGGGGAGAAGGCTGGTAGTTTTGGGTGAGAAGGTCCTCTTTCAGGAGGAATCCAGGCAATTCTTGGAGAAGATGTGATCTATTTGGGAGAAATGTGGCATGTCAGGAAGAAACTGTCCTCTTTTGGGGATAAAAGATGTATTTCATGGAGAAAAGGTCCTAATTGAAGGGGGAAACGTGGTATTTCTTGGAGGAGTTGTGATATATTTGGGAGAAATGTGGCATTTCTGGAAGAACCTGTCCTCTTTTGGGGATAAAAGAGGTATTTGTGGGAGAAAAGGTCCTATTTGAAGGGGGAAAGCTGGTATTTCTTGGAGAAGATGTGGTATATTTGGGAGAAATGTGGCATGTCTGGAAGAAACTGTCCTCTTTTGGGGATAAAAGAGGTTTTTTTGGGGAAAAGGTCCTATTTGAAGGGGGAAAGCTGGTATTTCTTGGAGAAGATGTGATATATTTGGGAGAAATGTGGCATTTCTGGAAGAAACTGTCCTCTTATGGGGATAGAACAGGTATTTGTGGGTGAAAAGGTCCTATTTCCAGGGGAAAACCTGGAATTTCTTGGAGAAGATGTGATATATTTGGGAGAAATGTGGCATGTCTGGAAGAAAATGTCCTATTTGGGGGGAGAAGGGTGGTATTTGTGGGAGAAAATTTCCTATTTCAGGAGGAATCCTGGTATTTCTTGCAGGAGATGTGATATATTCGGGGGAAATGTGGCATGTCAGGAAGAAACTGTCCTCTTTTGGGGATAAAACAGGTATTTGTGGGTGATAAGATCCTATTTGAAGGGGGAAAGCTGGTATTTCTTGGAGAAGATGTGATATATTTGGGAGAAATGTGGCCTTTCTGGAAGAAAATGTCCTATTTTGGGGATAAAAGAGGTATTTGTGGGTGAAAAGGTCCTATTTGAAGGGGGAAACCTGGTATTTCTTGGAGAAGATGTGATATATTTGGGAGAAATGTGGCATTTCAGGAAGAAACTGTCCTCTTTTGGGGATAAAAGAGGTATTTGTGGGTGAGAAGGTCCTATTTGAAGGGGGAAAGCTGGTATTTCTTGGAGAAGATGTGATATATTTGGGATAAATGTGGCATTTCTGGAAGAAACTGTCCTCTTTTGGGGATAAAAGAGGTTTTTTTTGGGAAAAGGTCCTATTTGAAGGGGGAAACGTGGTATTTCTTGGAGAAGATGTGATCTATTTGGGAGAAATGTGGCATTTCTGGGTGAAACTGTCCTCTTATGGGGATAGAACAGGTATTTGTGGGTGAAAAGGTCCTATTTCCAGGGGAAAACCTGGTATTTCTTGGAGAAGATATGATATATTTGGGAGAAATGTGGCCTTTCTGGAAGAAAATGTCCAATTTGGGGGGAGAAGGGTGGTATTTGTGGGAGAAAAGTTCCTCTTTCAGGAGGAATCCTGGTATTTCTTGGAGGAGATGTGATATGTTTGGGAGAAATGTGCCAATTCTGGAAGACACTGTCCTCTTTTGGGGATAAAAGAGGCATTTGTGGGTGAAAAGGTCCTATTTGAAGGGGAAGCCTGGTATTTCTTGGTGAAGACGTGATATGTTTGGGAGAAATCTGGCATGTCAGGAAGAAACTGTCCTCTTTTGGGGATAAAAGAGGTATTTGTGGGTGAAAAGGTCCTATTTGAAGGGGGAAACCTGGTATTTCTTGGAAAAGATGTGATCTATATGGGAGAAATGTGGCATGTCTGGAAGAAACTGTCCTCTTTTGGGGATAAAAGAGGTATTTGTGGGTGAGAAGGTCCTATTTGAAGGGGGAAACGTGGTATTTCTTGGAGAAGATGTGATATATTTGGGAGAAATCAGGCATTTCTGGAAGAAACTGTCCTCTTTTGGGGAGAAAAGAATTTTTTGTGGGTGAAAAGGTCCTATTTGAAGGGGGAAACCTGGTATTTCTTGAAGGAGATGTGATATGTTTGGGAGAAATGTGGCCTTTCTGGCAGAAACTGTCCTATTTTGGGGATAAAAGTGGTATTTGTGGGTGATAAGGTCCTATTTGAAGGGGGAAACCTGGTATTTCTTGGAGAAGATGTGATATATTTGGGAGAAATGTGGCCTTTCTGGAAGAAAATGTCCAATTTGGGGGGAGAAGGCTGGTAGTTTTGGGTGAGAAGGTCCTCTTTCAGGAGGAATCCTGGTATTTCTTGGAGAAGATGTGATATATTTGGGAGAAATGTGGCATTTCTGGAAGAAACTGTCCTCTTTGAGGGATAAAAGAGGTATTTGTGGGTGAAAAGGTCGTATTTGAAGGGGGAACCCTGGTATTTCTTGGAGAAGATGTGATCTATTTGGGAGAAATGTGGCATTTCTTGAAGAAACTGTCCTCTTTTGGGGATAAAAGAATTTTTTGTGGGTGAAAAGGTCCTATTTGAAGGGGGAAAGCTGGTAATTCTCTGAGAAGATGTGATATGTTTGGGAGAAATGTGGCATTTCTGGGAGAAACTGTCCTCTTTATGGATAAAACAGGTATTTGTGGGTGAAAAGGTCCTATTTGAAGGGGGAAAGCTGGTATTTCTTGGAGAAGATGTGATATATTTGGGAGAAATGTGGCATGTCAGGAAGAAACTGTCCTCTTTTGGGGATAAAAGAGGTCTTTGTGGGTGAAAAGGTCCTATTTGAAGGGGGAAACGTGGTATTTCTTGGAGAAGATGTGATATATTTGGGAGAAATGTGGCCTTTCTGGAAGAAACTGTCCTCTTTTGGGGATAAAAGAGGTATTTGTGGGTGAGAAGGTCCTATTTGAAGGGGGAAAGCTGGTATTTCTTGGAGAAGATGTGATATATTTGGGATAAATGTGGCATTTCTGGAAGAAACTGTCCTATTTTGGGGATAAAACAGGTACTTGTGGGTGAAAAGGTCCTCTCTCAAGGGGGAAACCTGGTATTTCTTGGAGAAGATGTGATCTATTTGGGAGAAATGTGGCATTTCTGGAAGAAACTGTCCTCTTTTGGGGATAAAACAGGTATTTGTGGGTGAAAACGTTGTATTTGAAGGGGGAAACCTGGTATTTCTTGGAGAAGATGTGATATATTTGGGAGAAATGTGGCATTTCTGGAAGAAACTGTCCTCTTTTGGGGATAAAATAGGTATTTGTGGGTGAAAAGGTCCTATTTGAAGGGGGAAAGCTGGTATTTCTTGGAGAAGATGTGATCTATTTGGGAGAAATGTGGCATGTCAGGAAGAAACTGTCCTCTTCTGGGGATAAAAGAGGTATTTGTCGGTGATAAGGTCCTATTTGAAGGGGGAACCCAGGTATTTCTTGGAGAAGATGTGATATATTTGGGAGAAATGTGGCATTTCTGGAAGAAACTGTCCTATTTTGGGGATAAAATTGTTATTTGTGGGTGATAAGGTCCTGTTTGAAGGGGGAAACGTGGTATTTCTTGGAGAAGATGTGATCTATTTGGGAGAAATGTGGCATGTCAGGAAGAAACTGTCCTCTTTTGGGGATAAAACAGGTATTTGTGGGAGAAAAGGTCCTATTTGAAGGGGGAAAGCTGGTATTTCTTGGAGAAGATGTGATATATTTGGGAAAATTTGGCCGTTCTTGAAGAAAATGTCCAATTTGGGGGGAGAAGGCTGGTAGTTTTCGGTGAGAAGGTCCTATTTCAGGAGGGATCCTGGTATTTCTTGGAGAAGATGTTCTATATTTGGGAGAAATGTGGCCTTTCTGGAAGAAAATGTCCAATTTGGGGGGAGAAGGCTGGTAGTTTTGGGTGAGAAGGTCCTCTTTCAGGAGGAATCCAGGCATTTCTTGGAGAAGATGTGATATATTTGGGAGAAATGTGGCATTTCTGGAAGAAACTGTCCTCTTTTGGGGATAAATGAGGTATTAGTGGTTGAAAAGGTCCTATTTGAAGGGGGAAACCTGGTATTTCTTGGAGAAGATGATATATATTTGGGAGAAATGTGGCATTTCTGGAAGAAACTGTCCTCTTTTGGGGATAAAAGAGGTATTTCGTGGAGAAAAGGTCCTAATTCAAGGGGGAAACCTGGCATTTCTTGGAGAAGATGTGATATATTTGGGAGAAATGTGGCATGTCTGGAAGAAACTGTCCTCTTTTGGGGATAAAAGAGGTATTTGTGGGAGAAAAGTTCCTATTTGAAGGGGGAACCCTGGTATTTCTTGGAGAAGATGTGATATATTTGGGAGAAATATGGCATGTCTGGAAGAAACTGTCCTCTTTTGGGGATAAAAGAGGTATTTGTGGATGATAAGGTCCTATTTGAAGGGGGAAACGTGGTATTTCTTTGAGAAGATGTGATATATTTGGGAGAAATGTGGCATTCCTGGAAGAAACAGTCCTCTTTTGGGGATAAAAGAGGTTTTTTTGGGGAAAAGGTCCTATTTGAAGGGGGAAAGCTGGTATTTCTTGGAGAAGATGTGATATATTTGGGAGAAATGTGGCATGTCTGGAAGAAAATGTCCTATTTGGGGGGAGAAGGGTGGTATTTGAGGAAGAAAAGTTCCTATTTCAGGAGGAATCCTGGTATTTCTTGGAGGAGATGTGATATGTTTGGGAGAAATGTGGCATTTCTGGAAGAAACTGTCCTCTTTTGGGGATCAAACAGGTTTTTTTGGATGAAAAGGTCCTATTTGAAGGGGGAAACCTGGTATTTCTTGGAGAAGAGGTGATATATTTGGGAGAAATGTGGCATGTCTGGAAGAAACTGTCCTATTTTGGGGATAAAAGAGGTATTTGTGTTTGAAAAGGTCCTATTTGAATGGGGAAACCTGGTATTTCTTGGAGAAGATGTGATATATTTGGGAGAAATGTGGCATTTCTGGAAGAAACTGTCCTATTTTGGGGATCAAAGAGGTATTTGTGGGTGAGAAGGTCCTATTTGAAGGGGGAAACGTGGTATTTCTTGGAGAAGATGTGATAGATTTGGGAGAAATGTGGCATTCCTGGAAGAAACTGTCCTCTTTTGGGGATAAAAGTGGTTTTTTTGGGGAAAAGGTCCTATTTGAAGGGGGAAACGTGGTATTTCTTGGAGAAGATGTGATATATTTGGGAGAAATGTGGCCTTTCTGGAAGAAACTGTCCTCTTATGGGGATAGAACAGGTATTTGTGGGTGAAAAGGTCCTATTTCCAGGGGAAAACCTGGTATTTCTTGGAGAAGATGTGATGTATTTGGGAGAAATGTGGCCTTTCTGGAAGAAACTGTCCTATTTGGGGGGAGAAGGTTGGTATTTGTGGGAGAAAAGTTCCTATTTCAGGAGGAATCCTGGTATTTCTTGGAGGAGATGTGATATGTTTGGGAGAAATGTGGCCTTTCTGGAAGAAAATGTCCTCTTTTGGGGATAAAAGAGGTATTTGTGGGTGAAAAGGTCCTATTTGAAGGGGAAGCCTGGTATTTCTTGGAGAAGATGTGATATGTTTGGGAGAAATGTGGCATGTCTGGAAGAAACTGTCCTCTTTTGGGGATAAAAGAGGTATTTGTGGGTGAAAAGGTCCTATTTGAAGGGGGAAAGCTGGTATTTCTTGGAGAAGATGTGATATATTTGGGAGAAATGTGGCATGTCTGGAAAAAACTGTCCTATTTTGGGGATAAAAGAGGTATTTGTGGGTGAGAAGGTCCTATTTGAGGGGGGAAAGCTGGTATTTCTTGGAGAAGATGTGATATATTTGGGAGAAATGTGGCATTCCTGGAAGAAACTGTCCTCTTTTGGGGATAAAAGAATTTTTTGTGGGTGAAAAGGTCCTATTTGAAGGGGGAAACCTGGTATTTCTTGAAGGAGATGTGATATGTTTGGGAGAAATTTGGCCATTCTGGAAGAAAGTGTCCTATTTTGGGGATAAAAGTGGTATTTGTGGGTGATAAGGTCCTATTTGACGGGGGAAACCTGGTATTTCTTGGAGAAGATGTGATATATTTGGGAGAAATGTGGCATGTCTGGAAGAAAATGTCCTATTTGGGGGGAGAAGGGTGGTATTTGTGGGAGAAAAGTTCCTATTTTAGGAGGAATCCTGGTATTTCTTGGAGGAGATGTGATATGTTTGGGAGAAATATGGCCTTTCTGGAAGAAACTGTCCTCTTTTGGGGATAAAAGAGGTATTTGTGGGTGATAAGGTCCTATTTGAAGGGGGAAACATGGTATTTCTTGGAGAAGATGTGATATGTTTGGGAGATATCTGGCATGTCAGGAAGAAACTGTCCTCTTTTGGGGATAAAAGAGGTATTTGTGGGTGAAAAGGTCCTATTTGAAGGGGGAAAGCTGGTATTTCTTGGAGAAGATGTGATATATTTGGGAGAAATGTGGCATGTCTGGCAGAAACTGTCCTCTTTTGGGGATAAAAGAGGTATTTGTGGGTGAAAAGGTCCTATTTGAAGGGGGAAACGTGGTATTTCTTGGAGAAGATGTGATATGTTTGGGTGAAATGTGGCATTTCTGGAAGAAACTGTCCTCTTTTGGGGGGAGAAGGCTGGTATTTGTTGGAGAAAAGGTCCTATTTGAAGGGGGAAAGCAAATATTTCTTGGAGAAGACGTGATATATTTGGGAGAAATGTGGCATGTCTGGAAGAAGCTGTCCTATTTTGGGGATAAAAGAGGTATTTGTGGGTGAAAAGGTCCTATTTGAAGGGGGAAACCTGGTATTTCTTGGAGAAGATGTGATCTATTTGGGAGAAATGTGGCATTTCTGGAAGAAACTGTCCTATTTTGGGGATAATACAGGTATTTGTTGGAGAATAGGTCCTATTTGAAGGGGGAAAGCTGGTATTTCTTGGAGAAGATGTGATCTATTTGGGAGAAATGTGGCCTTTCTGGAAGAAAATGTCCAATTTGGGGGGAGAAAGCTGGTAGTTTTCGGTGTGAAGGTCCTATTTCAGGAGGAATCCTGGTATTTCTTGGAGAAGATGTGATATATTTGGGAGAAATGTGGCCTTTCTGGAAGAAAATGTCCAATTTGGGGGGAGAAGGCTGGTAGTTTTGGGTGAGAAGGTCCTCTTTCAGGAGGAATCCAGGCATTTCTTGGAGAAGATGTGATCTATTTGGGAGAAATGTGGCATTTCTGGAAGAAAATGTCCTCTTTTGGGGATAAAAGAGGTATTAGTGGTTGAAAAGGTCCTATTTGAAGGGGGAAACGTGGTATTTCTTGGAGAAGATGTGATCTATTTGGGAGAAATGTGGCCTTTCTGGAAGAAACTGTCCTCTTTTGGGGATAAAAGAGGTATTTCATGGAGAAAAGGTCCTAATTGAAGGGGGAAACGTGGTATTTCTTGGAGGAGTTGTGATATATTTGGGAGAAATTTGGCCTTTCTGGAAGAAACTGTCCTCTTTTGGGGATAAAAGAGGTATTTGTGGGTGAAAAGGTCCTATTTGAAGGGGGAAAGCAGGTATTTCTTGGAGAAGATGTGGTATATGTGGGAGAAATGTGGCATTCCTGGAAGAAACTGTCCTCTTTTGGGGATAAAAGAGGTTTTTTTGGGGAAAAGGTCCTATTTGAAGGGGGAAACCTGGTATTTCTTGGAGAAGATGATATATATTTGGGAGAAATGTGGCATTTCTGGAAGAAACTGTCCTCTTATGGGGATAGAACAGGTATTTGTGGGTGAAAAGGTCCTATTTGAAGGGGGAATCCTGGTATTTCTTGGAGAAGATGTGATCTATTGGGGAGAAATGTGGCATGTCTGGAAGAAAATGTCCTATTTGGGGGGAGAAGGGTGGTATTTGTAGGAGAAAAGTTCCTATTTCAGGAGGAATCCTGGTATTTCTTGGAGGAGATGTGATATGTTTGGGAGAAATGTGGCATGTCTGGAAGAAACTGTCCTCTTTTGGGGATAAAAGAGGTATTTGTGGGTGAAAAGGTCCTATTTGAAGGGGAAGCCTGGTATTTCTTGGAGAAGATGTGATATGTTTGGGAGAAATGTGGCATGTCAGGAAGAAACTGTCCTCTTTAGGGGATAAAAGAGGTATTTGTGGGTGAAAAGGTCCTATTTGAAGGGGGAAACCTGGTATTTCTTGCAGAAGATGTGATATATTTGGGAGAAATGTGGCATGTCTGGAAAAACTGTCCTATTTTGGGGATAAAAGAGGTATTTGTGGGTGAGAAGGTCCTATTTGAAGGGGGAAAGCTGGTATTTCTTGGAGAAGATGTGATATGTTTGGGAGAAATCAGGCATTTCTGGAAGAAACTGTCCTATTTTGGGGATAAAAGAATTTTTTGTGGGTGAAAAGGTCCTATTTGAAGGGGGAAACCTGGTATTTCTTGAAGGAGATGTGATATATTTGGGAGAAATGTGGCCTTTCTGGCAGAAACTGTCCTATTTTGGGGATAAAAGTGGTATTTGTGGGTGATAAGGTCCTATTTGAAGGGGGAAACCTGGTATATCTTGGAGAAGATGTGATATATTTGGGAGAAATGTGGCATGTCTGGAAGAAAATGTCCTATTTGGGGGGAGAAGGGTGGTATTTGAGGGAGAAAAGTTCCTATTTCAAGAGGAATCCTGGTATTTCTTGGAGAAGATGTGATATGTTTGGGAGAAATGTGGCATGTCTGGAAGAAACTGTCCTCTTTTGGGGATAAAAGAGGTATTTGTGGGTGATAAGGTCCTATTTGAAAGGGGAACCCTGGTATTTCTTGGAGAAGATGTGATATGTTTTGGAGATATCTGGCATGTCAGGAATAAACTGTCCTCTTTTGGGGATTAAAGAGGTATTTGTGGGTGAAAAGTTCCTATTTGAAGGGGGAAACCTGGTATTTCTTGGAGAAGATGTGATATATTTGGGAGAAATGTGGCATGTCTGGAAAAAACTGTCCTATTTTGGGGATAAAAGAGGTATTTGTGGGTGAGAAGGTCCTATTTGAAGGGGGAAACGTGGTATTTCTTGGAGAAGATGTGATATGTTTGGGAGAAATGTGGCCTTTCTGGAAGAAAATGTCCTATTTGGGGGGAGAAGACTGGTATTTGTTGGAGAAAAGGTCCTATTTGAAGGGGGAAAGCAGGTATTTCTGGGAGAAGATGTGATATGTTTGGGAGAAATGTGGCATGTCAGGAAGAAACTGTCCAATTTGAGGGATAAAGAGGTATTTGTGGGTGAAAAGGTCCTATTTGAAGGGGGAAACCTGGTATTTCTTGGAGAAGATGTGATATATTTGGGAGAAATGTGGCCTTTCTGAAAGAAAATGTCCAATTTGGGGGGAGAAGGCTGGTAGTTGTGGGTGAGAAGGTCCTATTTCAGGAGGAATCCTGGTATTTCTTGGAGAAGATGTGATATATTTGGGAGAAATGTGGCCTTTCTGAAAGAAAATGCAAAATTTGGGGGGAGAAGGCTGGTAGTTTTGGGTGAGAAGGTCCTCTTTCAGGAGGAATCCAGGCATTTCTTGGAGAAGATGTGATCTATTTGGGAGAAATGTGGCATTTCTGGAAGAAACTGTCCTCTTTTGGGGATAAATGAGGTATTAGTGGTTGAAAAGGTCCTATTTGAAGGGGGAAACATGGTATTTCTTGGAGAAGATGTGATCTATTTGGGAGAAATGTGGCCTTTCTGGAAGAAACTGTCCTCTTCTGGGGATAAAAGAGGTATTTCATGGAGAAAAGGTCCTAATTGAAGGGGGAAACGTGGTATTTCTTGGAGGAGTTGTGATATATTTGGGAGAAATGTGGCATTTCTGGAAGAACCTGTCCTCTTTTGGGGATAAAAGAGGTATTTGTGGGAGAAAAGGTCCTATTTGAAGGGGGAAAGCTGGTATTTCTTGGAGAAGATGTGGTATATTTGGGAGAAATCTGGCATTCCTGGAAGAAACTGTCCTCTTTTGGGGATAAAAGTGGTTTTTTTGGGGAAAAGGTCCTATTTGAAGGGGGAAAGCTGGTATTTCTTGGAGAAGATGTGATATATTTGGGAGAAATGTGGCATTTCTGGAAGAAACTGTCCTCTTATGGGGATAGAACAGGTATTTGTGGGTGAAAAGTTCCTATTTCCAGGTGAAAACCTGGTATTTCTTGGAGAAGATGTGATATATTTGGGAGAAATGTGGCATGTCTGGAAGAAAATGTCCAATTTGGGGGGAGAAGGGTGGTATTTGTGGGAGAAAAGTTCCTATTTCAGGAGGAATCCTGGTATTTCTTGGAGGAGATGTGATATGTTTGGGAGAAATGTGCCATTTCTGGAAGAAACTGTCCTCTTTTGGGGATAAAACAGGTATTTGTGGGAGAAAAGGTCCTATTTGAAGGGGGAAACCTGGTATTTCTTGGAGAAGATGTGATATATTTGGGAGAAATGTGGCATTTCTGGAAGAAACTGTCGTATTTTGGGGATAAAAGAGGTATTTGTGTTTGAAAAGGTCCTATTTGAAGGGGGAACCCTGGTATTTCTTGGAGAAGATGTGATATATTTGGGAGAAATGTGGCCTTTCTGGAAGAAACTGTCCTATTTTGGGGATAAAAGAAGTATTTGTGGGTGAAAAGTTCCTATTTGAAGGGGGAAAGCTGGTAGTTCTTGGAGAAGATGTGATATATTTGGGAGAAATGTGGCATTTCTGGAAGAAACTGTCCTCTTTTGGGGATAAAAGAGGTATTTGTGGGTGAGAAGGTCCTATTTGAAGGGGGAAACCTGGTACTTCTTGGAGAAGATGTGATATATTTGGGATAAATGTGGCATTTCTGGAAGAAACTGTCCTCTTTTGGGGATAAAAGAGGTTTTTTTTGGGAAAAGGTCCTATTTGAAGGGGGAAACGTGGTATTTCTTGGAGAAGATGTGATCTATTTGGGAGAAATGTGGCATTTCTGGGTGAAACTGTCCTCTTATGGGGATAGAACAGGTATTTGTGGGTGAAAAGGTCCTATTTCCAGGGGAAAACCTGGTATTTCTTGGAGAAGATATGATATATTTGGGAGAAATGTGGCCTTTCTGGAAGAAAATGTCCAATTTGGGGGGAGAAGGGTGGTATTTGTGGGAGAAAAGTTCCTCTTTCAGGAGGAATCCTGGTATTTCTTGGAGGAGATGTGATATGTTTGGGAGAAATGTGCCAATTCTGGAAGACACTGTCCTCTTTTGGGGATAAAAGAGGTATTTGTGGGTGAAAAGGTCCTATTTGAAGGGGAAGCCTGGTATTTCTTGGAGAAGATGTGATATGTTTGGGAGAAATGTGGCATGTATGGAAGAAACTGTCCTCTTTTGGGGATAAAAGAGGTATTTGTGGGTGAAAAGGTCCTATTTGAAGGGGGAAACCTGGTATTTCTTGGAAAAGATGTGATCTATTTGGGAGAAATGTGGCATGTCTGGAAGAAACTGTCCTCTTTTGGGGATAAAACAGGTATTTGTGGGTGAAAACGTTGTATTTGAAGGGGGAAACCTGGTATTTCTTGGAGAAGATGTGATATATTTTGGAGAAATGTGGCATGTCTGGAAGAAACTGTCCTCTTTTGGGGATAAAATAGGTATTTGTGGGTGAAAAGGTCCTATTTGAAGGGGGAAAGCTGGTATTTCTTGGAGAAGATGTGATATATTTGGGAGAAATGTGGCATTTCTGGAAGAAACTGTCCTCTTCTGGGGATAAAAGAGGTATTTGTCGGTGATAAGGTCCTATTTGAAGGGGGAACCCAGGTATTTCTTGGAGAAGATGTGTTCTATTTGGGATAAATGTGGCATTTCTGGAAGAAACTGTCCTATTTTGGGGATAAAAGTGGTATTTGTGGGTGATAAGGTCCTATTTGAAGGGGGAAACGTGGTATTTCTTGGAGAAGATGTGATATATTTGGGAGAAATGTGGCATGTCTGGAAGAAACTGTCCTCTTTTGGGGATAAAACAGGTATTTGTGGGTGAAAAGGTCCTATTTGAAGTTGGAAACCTGGTATTTCTTGGAGAAGATGTGATATATTTGGGAGAAATGTGGCCTTTCTGGAAGAAAATGTCCGATTTGGGGGGAGAAGGCTGGTAGTTTTCGGTGAGAAGGTCCTATTTCAGGAGGGATCCTGGTATTTCTTGGAGAAGATGTTCTATATTTGGGAGAAATGTGGCCTTTCTGGAAGAAAATGTCCAATTTGGGGGGAGAAGGCTGGTAGTTTTGGGTGAGAAGGTCCTATTTCAGGAGGAATCCTGGCATTTCTTGGAGAAGATGTGATCTATTTGGGAGAAATGTGGCATTTCTGGAAGAAACTGTCCTCTTTTGGGGATAAATGAGGTATTAGTGGTTGAAAAGGTCCTATTTGAAGGGGGAAACCTGGTATTTCTTGGAGAAGATGATATATATTTGGGAGAAATGTGGCATTTCTGGAAGAAACTGTCCTCTTTTGGGGATAAAAGAGGTATTTCGTGGAGAAAAGGTCCTAATTCAAGGGGGAAACCTGGCATTTCTTGGAGAAGATGTGATATATTTCGGTGAAATGTGGCATGTCTGGAAGAAACTGTCCTCTTTTGGGGATAAAACAGGTATTTGTGGGTGAAAAGGTCCTATTTGAAGGGGGAAACCTGGTATTTCTTGGAGAAGATGTGATCTATTTGGGAGAAAAGGGCATGTCTGGAAGAAACTGTCCTCTTTTGGGGATAAAAGAGGTATTTGTGGATGATAAAGTCCTATTTGAAGGGGGAAACGTGGTATTTCTTGGAGAAGATGTGATATATTTGGGAGAAATCTGGCATTCCTGGAAGAAACTGTCCTCTTTTGGGGATAAAAGAGGTTTTTTTGGGGAAAAGGTCCTATTTGAAGGGGGAAACGTGGTATTTCTTGGAGAAGATGTGATATATTTGGGAGAAATCTGGCATTTCTGGAAGAAACTGTCCTCTTTTGGGGATAGAACAGGTATTTGGGGGTGAAAATGTCCTATTTGAAGGGGAAAACCTGGTATTTCTTGGAGAAGATGTGATATATTTGGGAGAAAAGTGGCATGTCTGGAAGAAAATGTCCTATTTGGGGGGAGAAGGGTGGTATTTGTGGGAGAAAAGTTCCTATTTCAGGAGGAATCCTGGTATTTCTTGGAGGAGATGTGATCTATTTGGGAGAAATGTGGCCTTTCTGGAAGAAACTGTCCTCTTTTGGGGATAAAAGAGGTATTTGTGGGTGAAAAGGTCCTATTTGAAGGGGGAAACCTGGTATTTCTTGGAGAAGATGTGATATGTTTGGGAGAAATGTGGCATTTCTGGAAGAAACTGTCCTATTTTGGGGATTAAAGAGGTATTTGTGGGTGAAAAGGTCCTATTTGAAGGGGGAAAGCTGGTATTTCTTGGAGAAGATGTGATATATTTGGGAGAAATGTGGCATGTCTGGAAGAAACTGTCCTATTTGAGGGATAAATCAGGTATTTGTGGGTGAAAAGGTCCTATTTGAAGGGGGAAAGCTGGTATTTCTTGGAGAAGATGTGATATATTTGGGAGAAATGTGGCATTTCTGGAAGAAAGTGTCCTGTTTTGGGGATAAAACAGGTATTTGTGGGAGAAAAGGTCCTATTTGAAGGGGGAAACCTGGTATTTCTGTGGCCTTTCTGGAAGAAACTGTCCTCTTTTGGGGATAAAACAGGTATTTGTGGTTGAAAAGGTCCTATTTGAAGGGGGAAAGCTGGCATTTCTTTGAGAAGATGTGATATGTTTGGGAGAAATGTGGCATTTCTGGAAGAAACTGTCCTCTTTTGGGGATAATAGAGGTATTTGTTGGTGAAAAGGTCCTATTTGAAGGGGAAAACCTGGTATTTCTTGGAGAAGATGTGATATATTTGGGAGAAATGTGGCATGTCTGGAAGAAAATGTCCTGTTTGGGGCGAGAAGGCTGGTATTTGTGGGTGAAAAGGTCCTATTTGAAGGGGGAAAGCTGGTATTTCTTGGAGAAGATGTGATATATTTGGGAGAAATGTGGCATGTCTGGAAGAAACTGTCCTCTTTTGGGGATAAAAGAGGTATTTGTGGATGATAAGGTCCTATTTTTGAAGGGGGAAAGCTGGTATTTCTTGGAGAAGATGTGATATATTTGGGAGAAATGTGGCCTTTCTGGAAGAAACTTTCCTCTTTTGGGGATAAAAGAGGTATTTGTGGGTGAAAAGGTCCTATTTGAAGGGGGAACCTGGTATTTCTTGGAGAAGATGTGATCTATTTGGGAGAAATGTGGCATGTCAGTAAGAAACTGTCCTATTTTGGGGATAAAAGAGGTATTTGTGGGTGAAAAGGTCCTATTTGAAGGGGGAAACCTGGTATTTCTTGGAGAAGATGTGATATATTTGGGAGAAATGTGGCATTTCTGGAAGAAACTGTCCTATTTGGGGGAGAAGCCTGCTATTAGTGGGTGAAAAGGTCCTATTTGAAGGGGGAAAGCAGGTATTTCTTGGAGAAGATGTGATATATTTGGGAGAAATGTGGCATTTCTGGCAGAAACTGTCCTATTTTGGGGATAAAAGTGGTATTTGTGGGTGATAAGGTCGTATTTGAAGGGGGAAACCTGGTATTTCTTGGAGAAGAGGTGATATATTTGGGAGAAATGTGGCATGTCTGGAAGAAACTGTCCTCTTTTGGGGATAAAACAGGTATTTGTGGGAGAAAAGGTCCTATTTGAAGGGGGAAACGTGGTATTTCTTGGAGAAGATGTGATATATTTGGGAGAAATGTGGCATGTCTGGAAGAAACTGTCCTCTTTTGGGGATAAAGAGGTATTTGTGGGTGAAAAGGTCCTATTTGAAGGGGGAAACCTGGTAGTTCTTGGAGATGATGTGATATATTTGGGAGAAATATGGCATTTCTGAAAGAAACTGTCCTCTTTTGGGGATAAAAGAATTTTTTGTGGGTGAAAATGTCCTATTTGAAGGGGGAAACCTGGTATTTCTTGGAGAAGATGTGATATGTTTGGGAGAAATGTGGCATTTCTGCAAGAAACTTTCCTATTTTGGGGATAAAAGTGGTATTTGTGGGTGATAAGGTCCTATTTGAAGGGGGAAACCTGGTATTTCTTGGAGAAGATGTGATATATTTGGGAGAAATATGGCATGTCAGGAAGAAACTGTCCTATTTTGGGGATCAAAGAGGTATTTGTGGGTGAAAAGGTCCTATTTGAAAGGGGAAACGTGGTATTTCTTGGAGAAGATGTGATCTATTTGGGAGAAATGTGGCCTTTCTGGAAGAAAATGTCCAATTTGGGGGGAGAAGGCTGGTAGTTTTCGGTGAGAAGGTCCTATTTCAGGAGGAATCCTGGTATTTCTTGGAGAAGATGTGATATATTTGGGAGAAATCTGGCCTTTCTGGAAGAAAATGTCCATTTTGGGGGGAGAAGGCTGGTAGATTTGGGTGAGAAGTTCCTATTTCAGGAGGAATCCTGGCATTTCTTGGAGAAGATATGATATATTTGGGAGAAATGTGGCATTTCTGGAAGAAACTGTCGTCTTTTGGGGATAAAAGAGGTATTAGTGGTTGAAAAGGTCCTATTTGAAGGGGGAAACCTGGTATTTCTTGGAGAAGATGTGATATATTTGGGAGAAATGTGGCCTTTCTGGAAGAAACTGTCCTCTTTTGGGGATAAAATAGGTATCTCATGGAGAAAAGTTCCTAATTCAAGGGGGAAACCTGGTATTTCTTGGAGGAGTTGTGATATATTTGGGAGAAATGTGGCCTTTCTGGAAGAAACTGTCCTCTTTTGGGGATAAAAGAGGTATTTGTGGGAGAAAAGGTCCTTTTGAAGGGGGAAACCTGGTATTTCTTGGAGAAGATGTGATATATTTGGGAGAAATATGGCCTTTCTGGAAAAAACTGTCCTATTTTGGGGATAAAAGAGGTATTTGTGGGTGAGAAGGTCCTATTTGAAGGGGGAAACGTGGTATTTCTTGGAGAAGATGTGATATATTTGGGAGAAATGTGGCATGTCTGGTAGAAACTGTCCTCTTTTGGGGATAAAAGTGGTTTTTTTGGGGAAAAGGTCCTATTTGAAGGGGGAAACGTGGTATTTCTTGGAGAAGATGTGTTCTATTTGGGATAAATGTGGCATTTCTGGAAGAAACTGTCCTCTTTTGGGGATAGAACAGGTATTTGTGGGTGAAAAGGTCCTATTTGAAGGGGGAAACGTGATATTTCTTGGAGAAGATGTGATCTATTTGGGAGAAATGTGGCATGTCTGGAATAAAATGTCCAATTTGGGGGGAGAAGGGTGGTATTTGTGGGAGAAAAGTTAATATTTCAGGAGGAATCCTGGTATTTCTTGGAGGAGATGTGATATGTTTGGGAGAAATGTGCCATGTCTGGAAGAAACTGTCCTCTTTTGGGGATAAAAGAGGTATTTGTGGTTGAAAAGGTCCTATTTGAAGGGGGAAACCTGGTATTTCTTGGAGAAGATGTGATCTATTTGTGAGAAATGAGGCCATTCTGGCAGAAACTGTCCTCTTTTGGGGATAAATGAGGTATATGTGGGTGAAAAGGTCCTATTTGAAGGGGGAAAGCTGGTATTTCTTGGAGAAGAAGTGATACATTTGGGAGAAATCTGGCCTTTCTGGCAGAAACTGTCCTATTTTGGGGATAAAAAGGTATATGTGGGAGAAAAGTTCCTATTTCAAGGGGGAAAGCTGGTATTTCTGTGGCCTTTCTGGAAGAAACTGTCCTCTTTTGGGGATAAAACAGGTATTTGTGGGTGAAAAGGTCCTATTTGAAGGGGGAAAGCTGGTATTTCTTGGAGAAGATGTGATATGTTTGGGAGAAATCTGGCATGTCAGGAAGAAACTGTCCTCTTTTTGGGGGAAAAGGCTGGTTTTTGTGGGAGAAAAGGTCCTATTTCAGGAGGAATCCTGGTATTTCTTGGAGGAGAAGTGATATGTTTATGAGAAATGTGGCCTTTCTGGAAGAAACTGTCCTATTTTGGGGATAAAAGAGGTATTAGTGGTTGAAAAGGTCCTATTTGAAGGGGGAACCCTGGTATTTCTTGGAGAAGATGTGATATATTTGGGAGAAATGTGGCCTTTCTGGAAGAAACTGTCCTATTTGAGTGATAAAAGAGGTATTTGTGGGTGAAAAGGTCCTATTTGAAGGGGGAAAGCTGGTAGTTTTACCTCTTTTATCCCCAAAATAGAACAGTTTCTTCCAGAAAGGCCACATTTCTCCCAAATATAACACTTCTTCTCCAAGAAATACCAGCTTTCCCCCTTCAAATAGGACCTTTTTACCCAAAAATACCTGTTTCATCCCCAAAAGAGGACAGTTTCTTCCAGAAAGGCCATATTTCTCCCAAACATATCACATCTTCTCCAAGAAATACCAGGTTTCCCCCTTCAAATAGGACCTTTTCACCCACAAATTCCTGTTTTATCCCCAAAAGAGGACATTTTCTTCCAAAAATGCCACATTTCTCCCAAATATACCACATCTTCTCCAAGAAATACCAGGTTTCCCCCTTCAAATAGGACCTTTTCTCCCACAAATACCTTTATTATCCCCCAAATAGGACATTTTCTTCCAGAAATGCCACACTTCTCCCAAATATATCACATCTTCTGCAAGAAATACCAGGTTTCCCCCTTGTAATAAGACCTATTCACCCAGAAATACCTCTTTTATCCCCAAAAGAGGACAGTCTCTTCCAGACATGCCACATTTCTCCCAAATATATCACATCTTCTCCAAGAAATACCACGTTTCCCCCTTCAAATAGGACCTTTACAACCACAAATACCTGTTTTATCCCCAAAAGAGGACAGTTTCTTCCAGACATGCCACATTTCTCCGAAATATATCACATCTTCTCCAAGAAATACCAGCTTTCCCCCTTCAAATAGGTCCTTTTCTCCCACAAATACCTCTTTTATCCCCCAAATGGGACAGTTTCTTCCAGAAATGCCACATTTCTCCCAAACATATCACATCTTCTCCAAGAAATACCAGGTTTCCCCCTTCAAATAGGACCTTTTCACCCACAAATACCTGTTTTATCCCCAAAATTGGACAGTTTCTTCCAGAAATGCCACATTTCTCCCAAATATATCACATCTTCTCCAAGAAATACCAGCTTTCCCCCTTCAAATAGGACCTTTTCACCCACAAATACCTGTTTTATCCCCAAAAGAGGACAGTTTCTTCCAGAAATGCCATATTTCTCCCAAATATATCACATCTTCTCCAAGAAATACCAGCTTTCCCCCTTCAAATAGGACCTTTTCACCCACAAATACCTCTTTTATCCCTCAAATAGGTCAGTTTCTTCCAGACATGCCACATTTCTCCCAAATATATCACATCTTCTCCAAGAAATACCAGGATTCCTCCTGAAAGAGGACCTTTTCTCCCACAAATACCAGCCTTCTCCCCCCAAACAGGACAGTTTCTTCCAGAAATGCCACATTTCTCCCAAACATATCACATCTTCTCCAAGAAATACCAGGTTTCCCCCTTCAAATAGGACCTTTTCTCCCACAAATACCTTTATTATCCCTCAAATAGGACATTTTCTTCCAGAAATGCCACACTTCTCCCAAATATATCACATCTTCTCCAAGAAATACCAGGTTTCCCCCTTGTAATAAGACCTATTCACCCAGAAATACCTCTTTTATCCCCAAAAGAGGACAGTCTCTTCCAGACATGCCACATTTCTCCCAAATATATCACATCTTCTCCATGAAATACCAGCTTTCCCCCCTTAAATAGGACCTTTTCACCCACAAATACCTCTTTTATCCCCAAAAGTGGACAGTTTCTTCCGGACATGCCACATTTCTCCCAAACATATCACATCTTCTCCAAGAAATACCAGCTATCCCCCTTCAAATAGGACCTTTTCCCCAAAAAAAACCTCTTTTATCCCCAAAAGAGGACAGTTTCTTCCAGGAATGCCAGATTTCTCCCAAATATACCACATCTTTTCCAAGAAATACCAGCTTTCCACCTTCAAATAGGACCTTTACTCCTACAAATACCTCTTTTATACCCAAAATAGGACAGTTTCTGCCATACATGCCATATTTCTCCCAAATATACCACATCTTCTCCATGAAATACCAGCTTTCCCCCTTCAAATAGGACCTTTTCACCCACAAATACCTGTTTCATCCCCAAAAGAGGACAGTTTCTTCCAGAAATGCCACATTTATCCCAAATATACCACATCTTCTCCAAGAAATACCAGGTTTCCCCCTTCAAATTGGACCTTTTCTCCCACAAATACCTGTATTATCCCTCAAATAGGACATTTTCTTCCAGAAATGCCACATTTCTCCCAAATATATCACATCTTCTCCAGGAAATACCAGGTTTCCCCCTTGTAATAAGACCTTTTCACTCACAAATACCTCTTTTCTCCCCAAAAGAGGACAGTTTCATCAAGAAATGCCACATTTCTCCCAAATATATCACATCTTCTCCAAGAAATACCACGTTTCCCCCTTCAAATAGGACCTTTTCACCCACAAATACCTCTTTTATCCCCCAATTAGGACAGTTTCTTCCAGAAATGCCACATATCTCCCAAATAGATCACATCTTCTCCAAGAAATACCACGTTTCCCCCTTCAAATAGGACCTTTTCACCCACAAATACCTCTTTTATCCCCAAAATAGGACAGTTTCTTCCAGAAATGCCACATTTCTCCCAAATAGATCACATCTTCTCCAAGAAATACCAGGTTTCCCCCTTCAAATAGGACCTTATCACCCACAAATACCACTTTTATCCCCCCCAAATAGGACAGTTTCTGCCAGAAATGCCACATTTCTCCCAAACATATCACATCTTCTCCAAGAAATACCAGGTTTCCCCCTTCAATTAGGACCTTTTCACCCACAAAAAATTCTTTTATCCCCAAAATAGGACAGTTTCTTCCAGAAATGCCACATTTCTCCCAAATATATCACATCTTCTCCAAGAAATACCACGTTTCCCCCTTGAATTAGGACCTTTTCACCCACAAATACCTCTTTATCCCTCAAATAGGACAGTTTCTTCCAGACATGCCACATTTCTCCCAAATATATCACATCTTCTCCAAGAAATACCAGCTTTCCCCCTTCAAATAGGATCTTTTCTCCCACAAATATCAGCCTTCTCCCCCCAAATAGGACACTTTCTTCCAGAAATGCCACATTTCTCCCAAACATGTCACATCTTCTCCAAGAAATACCACCTTTCCCCCTTCAAATAGGACCTTTTCACCCACAAATACCACTTTTATCCCCCAAACAGGACACTTTCTTCCAGAAATGCCACATTTCTCCCAAATATATCACATCTTCTCCAAGAAATACCAGGTTTCCCCCTTCAAATAGGACCTTTTCACCCACAAAAAATTCTTTTATTCCCAAAATAGGACAGTTTCTGCCAGAAATGCCTGATTTCTCCCAAATATATCACATCTCCTGCAAGAAATACCACGTTTCCCCCTTCAAATAGGACCTTATCACCCACAAATACCTCTTTTATCCCTCAAATAGGTGAGTTTCTTCCAGACATGCCACATTTCTCCCAAATATATCACATCTTCTCCAGGAATTACCAGGATTCCTCCTGAAAGAGGACCTTTTCTCCCACAAATACCAGCCTTCTCCCCCCAAACAGGACAGTTTCTTCCGGAAATGCCGCATTTCTCCCAAACATATCACATCTTCTCCAAGAAATACCAGGTTTCCCCCTTCAAATAGGACCTTTTCACCCACAAATACCTCTTTTATCCCCAAAAGAGGACAGTTTCTTCCAGAAAGGCCACATTTCTCCCAAATATATCACATCTTCACCAAGAAATACCACGTTTCCCCCTTCAAATAGGACCTTTTCACCCACAAATACCAGCCTTCTCGCCCCAAATAGGACATTTTCTTCCAGACATGCCACATTTCTCCCAAATATATCACATCTCCTGCAAGAACTACCAGGTTTCCCCCTTCAAATAGGAACTTTTCACCCACAAATACCACTTTTATCCCGAATGTAGGACAGATTCTTCCAGAAATGCCACATTTCTCCCAAATATATCACATCTTCTCCAAGAAATACCAGCTTTACCCCTTCAAATAGGACCTTGTCACCCACAAATACCTCTTTTATCCCCAAAAGAGGACAGTTTCTTCCAGACATGCCACATTTCTCCCAAATATATCACATCTTCTCCAAGAAATACCAGGATTCTTCCTGAAATATGACCTTTTCTCCCACAAATACCACCATTCTCACACCAGTTAGGACATTTTCTTCCAGAAAGGCCAGATTTCTCCCAAATAGATCACATCCTTTCCAAGAAATACCACGTTTCCCCCTTGAAATAGGACATTTTCACCCACAAATACCTCTTCTGTCCCCAAAATAGGACAGTTTCTTCCAGAAATGCCACATTTCTCCCAAATATATCACATCTTCTCCAAGAAATACCAGGATTCCTCCTGAAATAGGACCTTTTCTACCACAAATATCTGTTTCATTCCCCCAAACTGAACATTTTCTTCCAGACATGCCAGATTTCTCCCAAATATATCACATCTTCTCCAAGAAATACCAGCTTTACCCCTTGAAATATGAACTTTTCTCCCACAAATACCTCTTTTATCCCCAAAATAGGACAGTTTCTGCCAGAAAGGCCAGATTTCACCCAAACGTATCACATCTTCTCCAAGAAAAACCACGTTTCCCCCTTCAAATAGGACCTTTTCACCCACATATACCTCATTTATCCCCAAAATAGGACTGTTTCTGCCAGAATGGCCAGATTTCTCCCAAATAGATCACATCTTCTCCAAGAAATACCACGTTTCCCCCTTCAAATAGGACCATTTCACCCACAAATACCTCTTTCATCCCCAAAATCGAACATTTTCTGCCAGAAATGCCACATTTCTCCCAAATATATCACATCTTCTCCAAGAAATACCAGCTTTCCCCCTTCAAATAGGACCTTTTCACCCACAAATACCTGTTTTATCCCCAAAAGAGGACAGTTTCTTCCAGAAATGCCACATTTCTCCCAAATATATCACATCTTCTCCAAGAAATACCACGTTTCCCCCTTCAAATAGGACCTTTTCACACACAAATACCTGTTTTACCCCCAGAAGAGGACAGTTTCTGCCAGAAACGCCACATTTCTCCCAAATATATCACATCTCCTCCATGAAATACCAGGTTTTCCCTTGGAAATAGGGCCTTTTCACCCACAAATACCTCTTTTATCCCCAAAAGAGGATAGTTTCTTCCAGAAAAGCCACATTTCACACAAACATATCACATCTTCTCCAAGAAATACCAGCTTTCCCCCTTCAAATAGGACCTTTTCTCCCACAAATACCTGTTTGATCCCCAAAATAGGACAGTTTCTTCCAGAAATGCCACATTTCTCCCAAATATATCACATCTCCTGCAAGAACTACCAGGTTTCCCCCTTCAAATAGGAACTTCTCTCCCACAAATACCACTTTTATCCCCAAAATAGGACAGTTTCTTCCAGACATGCCACATTTCTCCCAAATAGATCACATCTTCTCCAAGAAATACCAGCTTTCCCCCTTCAAATAGGACCTTGTCACCCACAAATACCTCTTTTATCCCCAAAAGAGGACAGTTTCTTCCAGACATGCAACATTTCTCCCGAATAGATCCCATCTTCTCCAAGAAATACCAGGATTCTTCCTGAAATATGACCTTTTCTCCCACAAATACCACCATTCTCACACCAGTTAGGACATTTTCTTAAAGAAAGGCCAGATTTCTCCCAAATATATCACATATTCTCCAAGAAATACCATGTTTCCCCCTTTAAATAGGACGTTTTCACCCACAAATACCTCTTTTATCCCCAAAATAGGACAGTTTCTTCCGGACATGCCACATTTCTCCCAAACATATCACATTTTCTCCAAGAAATAACAGCTTTCCCCCTTCAAATAGACCTTTTCCCCCAAAAAATCTCTTTTATCCCCAAAAGAGGACAGTTTCTTCCAGGAATGCCAGATTTCTCCCAAATATACCACATCTTCTCCAAGAAATACCAGCTTTCCCCCTTCAAATAGGACCTTTACTCCTACAAATACCTTTTTTATACCCAAAATAGGACAGTTTCTGCCATACATGCCATATTTCTCCCAAATATATCACATCTTCTCCATGAAATACCAGCTTTCCCCCTTCAAATACTACCTTTTCACCCACAAATACCTGTTTCATCCCCAAAAGAGGACAGTTTCTTCCAGAAATGCCAGATTTCTCCAAAATATATCACATCTTCTCCAAGAAATACCAGGTTTCCCCCTTCAAATAGGACCTTTTCACCCACAAATACCACTTTTATCCCCCCCAAATAGGACAGTTTCTGCCAGAAAGGCCACATTTCTCCCAAACATATCACATCTTCTCCAAGAAATACCAGGTTTCCCCCTAAAATTAGGACCTTTTCACCCACAAATACCTCTTTTATCCCTCAAATAGGACAGTTTCTTCCAGACATGCCACATTTCTCCCAAATATATCACATCTTCTCCAAGAAATACCAGGTTTCCCCCTTGAATTAGGACCTTTTCACCCACAAATACCTCTTTATCCCTCAAATAGGACAGTTTCATCCAGACATGCCACATTTCTCCCAAATATATCACATCTTCTCCAAGAAATACCAGGGTTCCCCCTTCAAATAGGATCTTTTCTCCCACAAATATCAGCCTTCTCCCCCCAAATAGGACAGTTTCTTCCAGAAATGCCACATTTCTCCCAAACATATCACCTCTTCACCAAGAAATACCAGGTTTCCCCCTTCAAATAGGACCTTTTCACCCACAAATACCACTTTTATCCCCAAAACAGGACACTTTCTTCCAGAAATGCCACATTTCTCCCAAATATATCACATCTCCTCCAAGAAATACCAGGTTTCCCCCGTCAAATAGGACCTTTTCACCCACAAAAAATTCTTTTATCCCCAAAATAGGACAGTTTCTGCCAGAAATGCCTGATTTCTCCCAAATAAATCACATCTTCTCCAAGAAATACCAGCTTTCCCCCTTCAAATAGGACCTTTTCACCCACAAATACCTGTTTTATCCCCAAAATAGGACAGTTTCTTCCAGACATGCCACATTTCCCCCAAATATATCACATCTTCTCATAGAATTACCAGGTTTCCCCCTTCAAATAGTACCTTTTCACCCACAAATACCTGTTTTATCCCCATAATAGGACAGTTTCTTCCAGAAATGCCACATTTCTCCCAAATATATCACATCTTCTCCAAGAAATACCAGGTTTCCCCCTTCAAATAGGACCTTTTCACCCACAAATACCTGTTTTATCCCCAAAAGTGGACAGTTTCTCCAAGAAATGCCAGATTTCTCCCAAATATATCACATCTTCTCCAAGAAATACCAGGTTTCCCCCTTCAAATAGGACCTTTTCACCCACAAATACCTGTTTTATCCCCAAAAGACGACAGTTTTTTCCTGACATGCCACATTTCTCCCAAACATATCACATCTCCTCCAAGAAATACCAGGATTCCTCCTGAAACAGGAACTTTTCTTCCTCAAATACCACCCTTCTCCCCCAAAAAAGGACATTTTCTTCCAGACATGCCACGTTTCTCCCAAATAGATCACATCTTCTCCAAGAAATACCAGCTTTCCCCCTTCAAATAGGACCTTTTCACCCACAAATACCTCTTTTATCCCCAAAAGAGGACAGTTTCTTCCGGACATGCCACATTTCTCCCAAACATATCACATCTTCTCCAAGAAATACCACGTTTCCCCCTTCAAATAGGACCTTTTCACCCACAAATACCTGCTTTATCCCCAAAAGAGGACAGTTTCTTCCAGAAATGCCACATTTCTCCCAAACATATCACATCTCCTGCAAGAACTACCATGTTTCCCCCTTCAAATAGGAACTTTTCACCCACAAATACCTCTTTTATCCCGAAAGTAGGACAGATTCTTCCAGAAATGCCACATTTCTCCCAAATATATCACATCTTCTCCAAGAAATACCAGCTTTCCCCCTTCAAATAGGACCTTTTCACCCACAAATACCTCTTTCATCCCCAAAATAGGATAGTTTCTGCCAGAAAGGCCAGATTTCACCCAAATGTATCACATCTTCTCCAAGAAATACCACGTTTCCCCCTTCAAATAGGACCTTTTCACCCACATATACCTCATTTATCCCCAAAATAGGACTGTTTCTGCCAGAATGGCCAGATTTCTCCCAAATAGATCACATCTTCTCCAAGAAATACCACGTTTCCCCCTTCAAATAGGACCTTTTCACCCACAAATACCTGTTTTATCCCCCAAATAGGACAGTTTCTTCCAGAAATGCCACATTTCTCCCAAATACATCACATCTTCTCCAAGAAATACCAGCTTTCCCCCTTCAAATAGGACCTTTTCACCCACAAATACCTGTTTTACCCCCAAAAGAGGACAGTTTCTGCCAGACATGCCACATTTCTCCCAAATATATCACATCTCCTCCATGAAATACCAGGTTTTCCCTTGGAAATAGGGCCTTTTCACCCACAAATACCTGTTTTATCCCCAAAAGAGGACAGTTTCTTCCAGAAAAGCCACATTTCTCCCAAACATATCACATCTTCTCCTAGAAATACCAGGTTTCCCCCTTCAAATAGGACCTTTTCTCCCACAAATACCTGTTTGATCCCCAAAATACGACAGTTTCTTCCAGAAATGCCACATTTCGCCCAAATAGATCACATCTTCTCCAAGAAATACCACGTTTCCCCCTTCAAATAGGACCTTTTCACCCACAAATACCTCTTTTATCCCCAAAAGAGGACAGTTTCTTCCGGACATGCCACATTTCTCCCAAATATATCACATCTCCTGCAAGAACTACCAGGTTTCCCCCTTCAAATAGGACCTTATCACCCACAAATACC
This sequence comes from Lophura swinhoii, assembly GCA_030408155.1. Classification (NCBI taxonomy): domain Eukaryota; kingdom Metazoa; phylum Chordata; class Aves; order Galliformes; family Phasianidae; genus Lophura; species Lophura swinhoii. Next base: position 1,252,724 of record CM059457.1, read on the forward strand.
ACTTTTATCCCCCCCAAATAGGACAGTTTCTGCCAGAAAGGCCAAATTTCTCCCAAACATATCACATCTTCTCCAAGAAATACCAGGTTTCCCCCTTCAAATAGGAACTTTTCACCCACAAAAAATTCTTTTATCCCCAAAAGAGGACATTTTCTTCCAGAAATGCCACATTTCTCCCAAATATATCGCATCTTCTCCAAGAAATACCACGTTTCCCCCATGAATTAGGACCTTTTCACCCACAAATACCTCTTTATCCCTCAAATAGGACAGTTTCATCCAGACATGCCACATTTCTCCCAAATATATCACATCTTCTCCAAGAAATACCAGGGTTCCCCCTTCAAATAGGACCTTTTCTCCCACAAATACCTTTATTATCCCTCAAATAGGACATTTTCTTCCAGAAATGCCACACTTCTCCCAAATATATCACATCTTCTCCAAGAAATACCAGGTTTCCCCCTTGTAATAAGACCTATTCACCCAGAAATACCTCTTTTATCCCCAAAAGAGGACAGTTTCTTCCAGAAATGCCACATTTCTCCCAAATATATCACATCTTCTCCAAGAAATACCACGTTTCCCCCTTCAGATAGGACCTTTTCACCCACTAATAGCAGGCTTCTCCCCAGAATAGGACAGTTTCTTCCAGACATGCCACATTTCTCCCAAACATATCACATCTTCTCCAAGAAATACCAGCTTTCCCCCTTCAAATAGGACCTTTTCAAACACAAATACCTCTTTTATCCCCAAAATACGACAGTTTCTGCCAGAAATGCCTGATTTCTCCCAAACATATCACATCTTCTCCAAGAAATACCTGCTTTCCCCCTTCAAATAGGACCTTTTCACCCACAAATACCTCTTTTATCCCCAAAAGAGGACAGTTTCTTCCAGAAATGGCTCATTTCTCCCAAACATATCTCGTCTCCTCCAAGAAATACCAGGATTCCTCCTGAAATAGGAACTTTACTCCCACAAATACCACCCTTCTCCCCAAAATTGGACATTTTCTTCCAGACATGCCACATTTCTCCCAAACATATCACATCTTCTCCAAGAAATACCAGGTTTTCCCCATCAAATAGGACCTTTTCACCCACAAATACCTGTTCTATCCCCAAAATAGGACAGTTTCTTCCAGAAATGCCACATTTCTCCCAAATATATCACATCTTCTCCAAGAAATACCAGGTTTCCCCCTTCAAATAGGACCTTATCACCCACAAATACCTCTTTTATCCCCAAAAGAGGACAGTTTCTTCCAGAAAGGCCACATTTCTCCCAAATATATCACATCTTCTCCAAGAAATACCAGGTTTCCCCCTTCAAATAGGACCTTTTCACCCACAAATACCTCTTTTATCCCCAAAAGAGGACAGTTTCTTCCAGACATGCCACATTTCTCCCAAATAGATCACATCTTCTCCAAGAAATACCACGTTTCCCCCTTCAAATAAGACCTTTTCAACCACTAACACCTCTTTTATCCCCAAAAGAGGACAGTTTCTTCCAGACATGCCACATTTCTCCCAAATATATCACATCTTCTCCAAGAAATGCCAGGATTCCTCCTGAAATAGGACCTTCTCACCCAAAACTACCAGCCTTCTCCCCCAAATTGGACATTTTCTTCCAGAAAGGCCAGATTTCTCCCAAATATATCACATCTTCTCCAAGAAATACCAGGATTCCTCCTGAAATAGGACCTTCTCACCGAAAACTACCAGCCTTCTCCCCCCAAATTGGACATTTTCTTTCAGAAAGGCCACATTTCTCCCAAATAGATCACATCTTCTCCAAGAAATACCAGGTTTCCCCCTTCAAATATTATCTTTTCACCCACAAATACCTCTTTTATCCCCAAAATAGTAAAGTTTCTTGCAGAAATGCCACATTTCTCCCAAATATATCACATCTTCTCCAAGAAATACCACGTTTCCCCCTTCAAATAGGACCTTTTCACCCACAAATACCTGTTTTATCCCCAAAATAGGACAGTTTCTTCCTGACATGCCTCATTTCCCCAAAAAATATCACATCTTCTCCAAGAAATACCAGGTTTCCCCCTTCAAATAGGACCTTATCACCCACAAATACCACTTTTATCCCCAAAATAGGACAGTTTCTGTCAGAAAGGCCACATTTCTCCCAAACATATCACATCTTCTCCAAGAAATACATGCTTTCCCCCTTCAAATAGGACCTTTTCACCCACAAAAATTCTATTATCCCCAAAATAGGACAGTTTCTTCCAGAAATGCCACATTTCTCCCAAATATATCACATCTTCTCCAAGAAATACCAGCTTTCCCCCTTCAAATAGGACCTTTTCACCCACAAATACCTCTTTATCCCTCAAATAGGACAGTTTCTTCCAGAAATGCCACATTTCTCCCTAATAGATCACATCTTCTCCAAGAAATACCTGCTTTCCCCCTTGAAATAGGACCTTTTCTCCCACAAATACCTCTTTTATCCCCAAAATAGGACAGTTTCTTCCAGACATGCCAGATTTCTCCCAAATATATCACAACTCCTCCAAGAAATACCAGGTTTCCCCCTTCAAATAGGACCTTTTCACCCACAAATACCTCTTTTATCCCGAAAGTAGGACAGTTTCTTCCAGAAATGCCACATTTCTCCCAAAGATATCACATCTTCTCCAAGAAATGCCAGGATTCCTCCTGAAATAGGACCTTCTCAACCAAAACTACCAGCCTTCTCCCCCCACATTGGACATTTTCTTCCAGAAAGGCCACATTTCTCCCAAATATATCACATCTTCTCCAAGAAATACCAGGATTCCTCCTGAAATAGGACCTTCTCACCGAAAACTACCAGCCTTCTCCCCCCAAATTGGACATTTTCTTCCAGAAAGGCCACATTTCTCCCAAATAGATCACATCTTCTCCAAGAAATACCAGCTTTCCCCCTTCAAATAGGACCTTTTCACCCACAAATACCTCTTTTATCCCCAAAAGAGGACAGTTTCTTCCGGAAATGCCACATTTCTCCCAAATATATCACATCTTCTCCAAGAAATACCACGTTTCCCCCTTCAAATAGGACCTTTTCACCCACAAATACCACTTTTATCCCCAAAAGAGGACACTTTCTTCCAGAAATGCCACATTTCTCCCAAATATATCACATCTTCTCCAAGAAATACCACGTTTCCCACTTCAAATAGGACCTTATCACCCACAAATACCTGTTTTATCCCCAAAAGAGGACACTTTCTTCCAGAAATGCCACATTTCTCCCAAAAATATCACATCTTCTCCAAGAAATAACAGATTTCCCCCTTCAAAAGGACCTTTTCACCCACTAATAGCAGGCTTCTCCCCCAAATAGGACAGTTTCTTCCAGAAATGCCAGATTTCACCCAAATATATCACATCTTCTCCAAGAAATAGCAGCTTTCCCCCTTCAAATAGGACCTTTTCACCCACAAATACCTCTTTTATCCCCAAAATAGGACAGTTTCTTCCAGACATGCCACATTTCTCCCAAATATATCACATCTTCTCCAAGAAATACCAGCTTTCCCCCTTCAAATAGGACCTTTTCACCCACAAATACCTCTTTTATCCCCAAAAGAGGACAGTTTCTTCCAGAAATGCCACATTTCTCCCAAATATATCACATCTTCACCAAGAAATACCAGGTTTCCCCCTTCAAATAGGACCTTCTCACCCACAAATACCTCTTTTATCCCCAAAATAGGACAGTTTCTTCCGGAAATGCCACATTTCTCCCAAATAGATCACATCTTCCACAAGAAATGCCAGGATTCCTCCTGAAATAGGACCTTCTCACCCAAAACTACCAGCCTTCTCCCCCCAAATAGGACATTTTCCTCCAGAAAGGCCAGATTTCTCCCAAATATATCACATCTTCTCCAAGAAATACCAGGATTCCTCCTGAAATAGGACCTTCTCACCGAAAACTACCAGCCTTCTCCCCCCAAATTGGACATTTTCTTCCAGACATGCCACATTTCTCCCAAATATATCACATCTTCTCCAAGAAATACCAGGTTTCCCCCTTCAAATAGGACCTTTTCTCCCACAAATACCTGTTTTATCCCCTAAATAGAACAGTTTCTTCCAGGAATGCCACATTTCTCCCAAATATATCACATCTTCTCCAAGATATACCAGGTTTCCCCCTTCAAATACGACCTTTTCACCCACAAATACCTCTTTTTTCCCTCAAATAGGTCAGTTTCTTCCAGACATGCCACATTTCTCCCAAATAGATCACATCTTCTCCAAGAAATACCAGGGATCCCCCTTCAAATAGGACCTTATCACCCACAAATACCTCTTTTATCCCCAAAAGAGGACAGTTTCTTCCAGAAATGCCACATTTCTCCCAAATATATCACATCTTCTCCAAGAAATAACAGGTTTCCCCCTTCAAAAGGACCTTTTCACCCACAAATGCATGTTATGTCCCCAAAAGAGGACAGTTTCTTCCAGAAAGGCCACATTTCTCCCAAATATATCACATCTTCTCCAAGAAATACCACGTTTCCCTCTTCAAATAGGACCTTTTCACCCACAAATACCTGTTTTATCCCCAAAATAGGACAGTTTCTTCCAGACATGCCACATTTCTCCCAAATATATCACATCTTCTCCAAGAAATACCAGCTTTCCCCCTTCAAATAGGACCTTCTCACCCACAAATACCTGTTTTATCCTCAAATTGGACATATTCTTCCAGAAATGCCTGATTTCTCCCAAATATATCACATCTTCTCCAAGAAATACCAGCTTTCCCCCTTCAAATAGGACCTTTTCACCCACAAATACCTCTTTTATCCCCAAAATAGGACAGTTTCTTCCAGAAATGCCACATTTCTCCCAAATATATCACATCTTCTCCAAGAAATACCAGGTTACCCACTTCAAATAGGACCTTTTCACCCACAAATACCAGGCTTCTCCCCCCAAATAGGACATTTTCTTCCAGAAATGCCACATTTCTCCCAAATATATCACATCTTCTCCAAGAAATACCACGTTTCCCCCTTCAAATACGACCTTTTCACCCACAAATACCTCTTTTATCCCCAAAAGAGGACAGTTTCTTCCAGAAATGCCACATTTCTCCCAAATATATCACATCTTCTCCAAGAAATACCAGGATTCCCCCTTCAAATATGACCTTTTCACCCACAAACACCTCTTTTATCCCCAAAATAGGACAGTTTCTGCCAGAAATGCCAGATTTCTCCCAAATAGATCACATCACCTCCAAGAAATACCAGGATTCCTCCTGAAATAGGACCTTTTCTCCCACAAATACCAGCCTTCTCCCCACAAATTGGACATTTTCTTCCAGATATGCCACATATCACCCAAATATATCACATCTTCTCCAAGAAATACCAGCTTTCCCCCTTCAAATAGGACCTTTTCACCCACAAGTACCTGTTTTATCCCCAAAAGAGGACAGTTTCTTCCAGAAATGCCACATTTCCCCCAAACATATCACATCTCCTCCAAGAAATACCAGGATTTCTCCTGTAATAGGACCTTTTCTCCCACAAATACCAGCCTTTTCCCCCCAAAAGTGGACAGTTTCTTCCAGAAATGCCAGATTTCTCCCACATATATCACATCTTCTCCAAGAAATACCACGTTTCCCCCTTCAGATAGGACCTTTTCACCCACAAATACCACTTTTATCCCCAAAAGAGGACAGTTTCTTCCAGAAATGCCACATTTCTCCCAAATATATCACATCTTCTCCATGAATTACCAGGTTTCCCCCTTCAAATAGGACCTTTTCACCCACTAATACCTCTTTTATCCCCAAAAGAGGACAGTTTCTTCCAGAAATGCCACATTTCTCCCAAACATATCACATCTTCTCCAAGAAATACCAGGATTCCTCCTGAAATAGGACCTTTTCACCCACAAATACCTCTTTTATCCCTCAAATTGGACATTTTCTTCCAGAAAGGCCACATTTCTCCCAAATATATCACATCTTCTCCAAGAAATACCAGGATTCCTCCTGAAATAGGACCTTCTCACCGAAAACTACCAGCCTTCTCCCCCCAAACTGGACATTTTCTTCCAGAAAGGCCACATTTCTCCCAAATAGATCACCTCTTCTCCAAGAAATACCACGTTTCCCCCTTCAAATAGGACCTTCTCACCCACAAATACCTCTTTTATCCCCGAAATAGAACAGTTTCTTCCAGAAATGCCACATTTCGCCCAAACATATCACATCTTCTCCAAGAAATACCAGGTTTCCTCCTTGAAATAGGACCTTTTCACCCACAAATACCTCTTGTATCCCCAAAAGAGGACAGTTTCTTCCAGACATGCCACATTTCTCCCAAATATATCACATCTTCTCCAAGAAATACCAGGTTTCCCCCTTCAAATAGGACCTTTTCACCCACAAATACCACTTTTATCCCCAAAATAGGACAGTTTCTTCCAGAAATGCCACATTTCTCCCAAATATATCACATCTTCTCCAAGAAATACCAGGTTTCCCCCTTCAAATAGGACCTTTTCACCCACAAATACCTCTTGTATCCCCAAAAGAGGACAGTTTCTTCCAGACATGCCACATTTCTCCCAAATATATCACATCTTCTCCAAGAAATACCAGGTTTCCCCCTTCAAATAGGACCTTTTCACCCACAAATACCTCTTGTATCCCCAAAAGAGGACAGTTTCTTCCAGACATGCCACATTTCTCCCAAATATATCACATCTTCTCCAAGAAATACCAGCTTTCCCCCTTCAAATAGGACCTTTTTACCCACAAATACCTCTTCTTTCCCCAAAAGAGGACAGTTTCTTCCAGAAAGGCCACATTTCTCCCAAATAGATCACATCTTCTCCAAGAAATACCAGGGTTCCCCCTTCAAATAGGACCTTTTCACCCACAAAAAATTCTTTTATCCCCAAAAGAGGACAGTTTCTTCCAGAAATGCCACATTTCTCCCAAATATATCACATCTTCTCCAAGAAATACCACGTTTCCCCCTTCAAATAGGACCTTTTCACCCACAAATACCTCTTTTATCCCCAAAAGAAGACAGTATCTTCCAGACTTGCCACATTTCTCCCAAATATATCACATCTTCTCCAAGAAATACCAGCTCTCCCCCTTCAAATAGGAACTTTTCACCCACAAATACCTCTTTTATCCCCGAAATAGGACAGTTTCTTCCAGACATGCCACATTTCTCCCAAACATATCACATCTCCTCCAAGAAATACCAGGATTCCTCCTGAAACAGGAACTTTTCTTCCTCAAATACCACCCTTCTCCCCCAAAAAAGGACATTTTCTTCCAGACATGACACGTTTCTCCCAAATAGATCACATCTTCTCCAAGAAATACCAGCTTTCCCCCTTCAAATAGGACCTTTTCACCCACAAATACCTCTTTTATCCCCAAAAGAGGACAGTTTCTTCCGGACATGCCACATTTCTCCCAAACATATCACATCTTCTCCAAGAAATACCACGTTTCCCCCTTCAAATAGGACCTTTTCACCCACAAATACCTGCTTTATCCCCAAAAGAGGACAGTTTCTTCCAGAAATGCCACATTTCTCCAAAACATATCACATCTCCTGCAAGAACTACCAGGTTTCCCCCTTCAAATAGGAACTTTTCACCCACAAATACCTCTTTTATCCCGAAAGTAGGACAGATTCTTCCAGAAATGCCACATTTCTCCCAAATATATCACATCTTCTCCAAGAAATACCAGCTTTCCCCCTTCAAATAGGACCTTTTCACCCACAAATACCTCTTTTATCCCCAAAATAGGATAGTTTCTGCCAGAAAGGCCAGATTTCACCCAAATGTATCACATCTTCTCCAAGAAATACCACGTTTCCCCCTTCAAATAGGACCTTTTCACCCACATATACCTCATTTATCCCCAAAATAGGACTGTTTCTGCCAGAATGGCCAGATTTCTCCCAAATAGATCACATCTTCTCCAAGAAATACCACGTTTCCCCCTTCAAATAGGACCTTTTCACCCACAAATACCTGTTTTATCCCCCAAATAGGACAGTTTCTTCCAGAAATGCCACATTTCTCCCAAATACATCACATCTTCTCCAAGAAATACCAGCTTTCCCCCTTCAAATAGGACCTTTTCACCCACAAATACCTGTTTTACCCCCAAAAGAGGACAGTTTCTGCCAGACATGCCACATTTCTCCCAAATATATCACATCTCCTCCATGAAATACCAGGTTTTCCCTTGGAAATAGGGCCTTTTCACCCACAAATACCTGTTTTATCCCCAAAAGAGGACAGTTTCTTCCAGAAAAGCCACATTTCTCCCAAACATATCACATCTTCTCCTAGAAATACCAGGTTTCCCCCTTCAAATAGGACCTTTTCTCCCACAAATACCTGTTTGATCCCCAAAATACGACAGTTTCTTCCAGAAATGCCACATTTCACCCAAATAGATCACATCTTCTCCAAGAAATACCACGTTTCCCCCTTCAAATAGGACCTTTTCACCCACAAATACCTCTTTTATCCCCAAAAGCGGACAGTTTCTTCCGGACATGCCACATTTCTCCCAAATATATCACATCTCCTGCAAGAACTACCAGGTTTCCCCCTTCAAATAGGACCTTATCACCCACAAATACCACTTTTATCCCCCCCAAATAGGACAGTTTCTGCCAGAAAGGCCACATTTCTCCCAAACATATCACATCTTCTCCAAGAAATACCAGGTTTCCCCCTTCAAATAGGACCTTTTCACCCACAAAAAATTCTTTTATCCCCAAAAGAGGACATTTTCTTCCAGAAATGCCACATTTCTCCCAAATATATCGCATCTTCTCCAAGAAATACCACGTTTCCCCCATGAATTAGGACCTTTTCACCCACAAATACCTCTTTATCCCTCAAATAGGACAGTTTCATCCAGACATGCCACATTTCTCCCAAATATATCACATCTTCTCCAAGAAATACCAGGGTTCCCCCTTCAAATAGGACCTTTTCTCCCACAAATACCTTTATTATCCCTCAAATAGGACATTTTCTTCCAGAAATGCCACACTTCTCCCAAATATATCACCTCTTCTCCAAGAAATACCAGGTTTCCCCCTTGTAATAAGACCTATTCACCCAGAAATACCTCTTTTATCCCCAAAAGAGGACAGTCTCTTCCAGACATGCCACATTTCTCCCAAATATATCACATCTTCTCCAAGAAATACCACGTCTCCCCCTTCAGATAGGACCTTTTCACCCACTAATAGCAGGCTTCTCCCCAGAATAGGACAGTTTCTTCCAGACATGCCACATTTCTCCCAAATAGATCACATCTTCTCCAAGAAATACCAGCTTTCCCCCTTCAAATAGGACCTTTTCACCCACAAATACCTCTTTATCCCTCAAATAGGACAGTTTCTTCCAGAAATGCCACATTTCTCCCTAATAGATCACATCTTCTCCAAGAAATACCTGCTTTCCCCCTTGAAATAGGACCTTTTCTCCCACAAATACCTCTTTTATCCCCAAAATAGGACAGTTTCTTCCAGACATGCCAGATTTCTCCCAAATATATCACAACTCCTCCAAGAAATACCAGGTTTCCCCCTTCAAATAGGACCTTTTCACCCACAAATACCTCTTTTATCCCGAAAGTAGGACAGTTTCTTCCAGAAATGCCACATTTCTCCCAAAGATATCACATCTTCTCCAAGAAATGCCAGGATTCCTCCTGAAATAGGACCTTCTCAACCAAAACTACCAGCCTTCTCCCCCCACATTGGACATTTTCTTCCAGAAAGGCCACATTTCTCCCAAATATATCACATCTTCTCCAAGAAATACCAGGATTCCTCCTGAAATAGGACCTTCTCACCGAAAACTACCAGCCTTCTCCCCCCAAATTGGACATTTTCTTCCAGAAAGGCCACATTTCTCCCAAATAGATCACATCTTCTCCAAGAAATACCAGCTTTCCCCCTTCAAATAGGACCTTTTCACCCACAAATACCTCTTTTATCCCCAAAAGAGGACAGTTTCTTCCGGAAATGCCACATTTCTCCCAAATATATCACATCTTCTCCAAGAAATACCACGTTTCCCCCTTCAAATAGGACCTTTTCACCCACAAATACCACTTTTATCCCCAAAAGAGGACACTTTCTTCCAGAAATGCCACATTTCTCCCAAATATATCACATCTTCTCCAAGAAATACCACGTTTCCCACTTCAAATAGGACCTTATCACCCACAAATACCTGTTTTATCCCCAAAAGAGGACACTTTCTTCCAGAAATGCCACATTTCTCCCAAAAATATCACATCTTCTCCAAGAAATAACAGATTTCCCCCTTCAAAAGGACCTTTTCACCCACTAATAGCAGGCTTCTCCCCCAAATAGGACAGTTTCTTCCAGAAATGCCAGATTTCACCCAAATATATCACATCTTCTCCAAGAAATAGCAGCTTTCCCCCTTCAAATAGGACCTTTTCACCCACAAATACCTCTTTTATCCCCAAAATAGGACAGTTTCTTCCAGACATGCCACATTTCTCCCAAATATATCACATCTTCTCCAAGAAATACCAGCTTTCCCCCTTCAAATAGGACCTTTTCACCCACAAATACCTCTTTTATCCCCAAAAGAGGACAGTTTCTTCCAGAAATGCCACATTTCTCCCAAATATATCACATCTTCACCAAGAAATACCAGGTTTCCCCCTTCAAATAGGACCTTCTCACCCACAAATACCTCTTTTATCCCCAAAATAGGACAGTTTCTTCCGGAAATGCCACATTTCTCCCAAATAGATCACATCTTCCACAAGAAATGCCAGGATTCCTCCTGAAATAGGACCTTCTCACCCAAAACTACCAGCCTTCTCCCCCCAAATAGGACATTTTCCTCCAGAAAGGCCAGATTTCTCCCAAATATATCACATCTTCTCCAAGAAATACCAGGATTCCTCCTGAAATAGGACCTTCTCACCGAAAACTACCAGCCTTCTCCCCCCAAATTGGACATTTTCTTCCAGACATGCCACATTTCTCCCAAATATATCACATCTTCTCCAAGAAATACCAGGTTTCCCCCTTCAAATAGGACCTTTTCACCCACAAATACCTGTTTTATCCCCTAAATAGAACAGTTTCTTCCAGGAATGCCACATTTCTCCCAAATATATCACATCTTCTCCAAGATATACCAGGTTTCCCCCTTCAAATACGACCTTTTCACCCACAAATACCTCTTTTTTCCCTCAAATAGGTCAGTTTCTTCCAGACATGCCACATTTCTCCCAAATAGATCACATCTTCTCCAAGAAATACCAGGGATCCCCCTTCAAATAGGACCTTATCACCCACAAATACCTCTTTTATCCCCAAAAGAGGACAGTTTCTTCCAGAAATGCCACATTTCTCCCAAATATATCACATCTTCTCCAAGAAATAACAGGTTTCCCCCTTCAAAAGGACCTTTTCACCCACAAATGCATGTTATGTCCCCAAAAGAGGACAGTTTCTTCCAGAAAGGCCACATTTCTCCCAAATATATCACATCTTCTCCAAGAAATACCACGTTTCCCTCTTCAAATAGGACCTTTTCACCCACAAATACCTGTTTTATCCCCAAAATAGGACAGTTTCTTCCAGACATGCCACATTTCTCCCAAATATATCACATCTTCTCCAAGAAATACCAGCTTTCCCCCTTCAAATAGGACCTTCTCACCCACAAATACCTGTTTTATCCTCAAATTGGACATATTCTTCCAGAAATGCCTGATTTCTCCCAAATATATCACATCTTCTCCAAGAAATACCAGCTTTCCCCCTTCAAATAGGACCTTTTCACCCACAAATACCTCTTTTATCCCCAAAATAGGACAGTTTCTTCCAGAAATGCCACATTTCTCCCAAATATATCACATCTTCTCCAAGAAATACCAGGTTACCCACTTCAAATAGGACCTTTTCACCCACAAATACCAGGCTTCTCCCCCCAAATAGGACATTTTCTTCCAGAAATGCCACATTTCTCCCAAATATATCACATCTTCTCCAAGAAATACCACGTTTCCCCCTTCAAATACGACCTTTTCACCCACAAATACCTCTTTTATCCCCAAAAGAGGACAGTTTCTTCCAGAAATGCCACATTTCTCCCAAATATATCACATCTTCTCCAAGAAATACCAGGATTCCCCCTTCAAATATGACCTTTTCACCCACAAACACCTCTTTTATCCCCAAAATAGGACAGTTTCTGCCAGAAATGCCAGATTTCTCCCAAATAGATCACATCACCTCCAAGAAATACCAGGATTCCTCCTGAAATAGGACCTTTTCTCCCACAAATACCAGCCTTCTCCCCACAAATTGGACATTTTCTTCCAGATATGCCACATATCACCCAAATATATCACATCTTCTCCAAGAAATACCAGCTTTCCCCCTTCAAATAGGACCTTTTCACCCACAAGTACCTGTTTTATCCCCAAAAGAGGACAGTTTCTTCCAGAAATGCCACATTTCCCCCAAACATATCACATCTCCTCCAAGAAATACCAGGATTTCTCCTGTAATAGGACCTTTTCTCCCACAAATACCAGCCTTTTCCCCCCAAAAGTGGACAGTTTCTTCCAGAAATGCCAGATTTCTCCCACATATATCACATCTTCTCCAAGAAATACCACGTTTCCCCCTTCAGATAGGACCTTTTCACCCACAAATACCACTTTTATCCCCAAAAGAGGACAGTTTCTTCCAGAAATGCCACATTTCTCCCAAATATATCACATCTTCTCCATGAATTACCAGGTTTCCCCCTTCAAATAGGACCTTTTCACCCACTAATACCTCTTTTATCCCCAAAAGAGGACAGTTTCTTCCAGAAATGCCACATTTCTCCCAAACATATCACATCTTCTCCAAGAAATACCAGGATTCCTCCTGAAATAGGACCTTTTCACCCACAAATACCTCTTTTATCCCTCAAATTGGACATTTTCTTCCAGAAAGGCCACATTTCTCCCAAATATATCACATCTTCTCCAAGAAATACCAGGATTCCTCCTGAAATAGGACCTTCTCACCGAAAACTACCAGCCTTCTCCCCCCAAACTGGACATTTTCTTCCAGAAAGGCCACATTTCTCCCAAATAGATCACCTCTTCTCCAAGAAATACCACGTTTCCCCCTTCAAATAGGACCTTCTCACCCACAAATACCTCTTTTATCCCCGAAATAGAACAGTTTCTTCCAGAAATGCCACATTTCGCCCAAACATATCACATCTTCTCCAAGAAATACCAGGTTTCCTCCTTGAAATAGGACCTTTTCACCCACAAATACCTCTTGTATCCCCAAAAGAGGACAGTTTCTTCCAGACATGCCACATTTCTCCCAAATATATCACATCTTCTCCAAGAAATACCAGGTTTCCCCCTTCAAATAGGACCTTTTCACCCACAAATACCACTTTTATCCCCAAAATAGGACAGTTTCTTCCAGAAATGCCACATTTCTCCCAAATATATCACATCTTCTCCAAGAAATACCAGGTTTCCCCCTTCAAATAGGACCTTTTCACCCACAAATACCTCTTGTATCCCCAAAAGAGGACAGTTTCTTCCAGACATGCCACATTTCTCCCAAATATATCACATCTTCTCCAAGAAATACCAGGTTTCCCCCTTCAAATAGGACCTTTTCACCCACAAATACCTCTTGTATCCCCAAAAGAGGACAGTTTCTTCCAGACATGCCACATTTCTCCCAAATATATCACATCTTCTCCAAGAAATACCAGCTTTCCCCCTTCAAATAGGACCTTTTTACCCACAAATACCTCTTCTTTCCCCAAAAGAGGACAGTTTCTTCCAGAAAGGCCACATTTCTCCCAAATAGATCACATCTTCTCCAAGAAATACCAGGGTTCCCCCTTCAAATAGGACCTTTTCACCCACAAAAAATTCTTTTATCCCCAAAAGAGGACAGTTTCTTCCAGAAATGCCACATTTCTCCCAAATATATCACATCTTCTCCAAGAAATACCACGTTTCCCCCTTCAAATAGGACCTTTTCACCCACAAATACCTCTTTTATCCCCAAAAGAAGACAGTATCTTCCAGACTTGCCACATTTCTCCCAAATATATCACATCTTCTCCAAGAAATACCAGCTCTCCCCCTTCAAATAGGAACTTTTCACCCACAAATACCTCTTTTATCCCCGAAATAGGACAGTTTCTTCCAGACATGCCACATTTCTCCCAAACATATCACATCTCCTCCAAGAAATACCAGGATTCCTCCTGAAACAGGAACTTTTCTTCCTCAAATACCACCCTTCTCCCCCAAAAAAGGACATTTTCTTCCAGACATGACACGTTTCTCCCAAATAGATCACATCTTCTCCAAGAAATACCAGCTTTCCCCCTTCAAATAGGACCTTTTCACCCACAAATACCTCTTTTATCCCCAAAAGAGGACAGTTTCTTCCGGACATGCCACATTTCTCCCAAACATATCACATCTTCTCCAAGAAATACCACGTTTCCCCCTTCAAATAGGACCTTTTCACCCACAAATACCTGCTTTATCCCCAAAAGAGGACAGTTTCTTCCAGAAATGCCACATTTCTCCAAAACATATCACATCTCCTGCAAGAACTACCAGGTTTCCCCCTTCAAATAGGAACTTTTCACCCACAAATACCTCTTTTATCCCGAAAGTAGGACAGATTCTTCCAGAAATGCCACATTTCTCCCAAATATATCACATCTTCTCCAAGAAATACCAGCTTTCCCCCTTCAAATAGGACCTTTTCACCCACAAATACCTCTTTTATCCCCAAAATAGGATAGTTTCTGCCAGAAAGGCCAGATTTCACCCAAATGTATCACATCTTCTCCAAGAAATACCACGTTTCCCCCTTCAAATAGGACCTTTTCACCCACATATACCTCATTTATCCCCAAAATAGGACTGTTTCTGCCAGAATGGCCAGATTTCTCCCAAATAGATCACATCTTCTCCAAGAAATACCACGTTTCCCCCTTCAAATAGGACCTTTTCACCCACAAATACCTGTTTTATCCCCCAAATAGGACAGTTTCTTCCAGAAATGCCACATTTCTCCCAAATACATCACATCTTCTCCAAGAAATACCAGCTTTCCCCCTTCAAATAGGACCTTTTCACCCACAAATACCTGTTTTACCCCCAAAAGAGGACAGTTTCTGCCAGACATGCCACATTTCTCCCAAATATATCACATCTCCTCCATGAAATACCAGGTTTTCCCTTGGAAATAGGGCCTTTTCACCCACAAATACCTGTTTTATCCCCAAAAGAGGACAGTTTCTTCCAGAAAAGCCACATTTCTCCCAAACATATCACATCTTCTCCTAGAAATACCAGGTTTCCCCCTTCAAATAGGACCTTTTCTCCCACAAATACCTGTTTGATCCCCAAAATACGACAGTTTCTTCCAGAAATGCCACATTTCACCCAAATAGATCACATCTTCTCCAAGAAATACCACGTTTCCCCCTTCAAATAGGACCTTTTCACCCACAAATACCTCTTTTATCCCCAAAAGCGGACAGTTTCTTCCGGACATGCCACATTTCTCCCAAATATATCACATCTCCTGCAAGAACTACCAGGTTTCCCCCTTCAAATAGGACCTTATCACCCACAAATACCACTTTTATCCCCCCCAAATAGGACAGTTTCTGCCAGAAAGGCCACATTTCTCCCAAACATATCACATCTTCTCCAAGAAATACCAGGTTTCCCCCTTCAAATAGGACCTTTTCACCCACAAAAAATTCTTTTATCCCCAAAAGAGGACATTTTCTTCCAGAAATGCCACATTTCTCCCAAATATATCGCATCTTCTCCAAGAAATACCACGTTTCCCCCATGAATTAGGACCTTTTCACCCACAAATACCTCTTTATCCCTCAAATAGGACAGTTTCATCCAGACATGCCACATTTCTCCCAAATATATCACATCTTCTCCAAGAAATACCAGGGTTCCCCCTTCAAATAGGACCTTTTCTCCCACAAATACCTTTATTATCCCTCAAATAGGACATTTTCTTCCAGAAATGCCACACTTCTCCCAAATATATCACCTCTTCTCCAAGAAATACCAGGTTTCCCCCTTGTAATAAGACCTATTCACCCAGAAATACCTCTTTTATCCCCAAAAGAGGACAGTCTCTTCCAGACATGCCACATTTCTCCCAAATATATCACATCTTCTCCAAGAAATACCACGTCTCCCCCTTCAGATAGGACCTTTTCACCCACTAATAGCAGGCTTCTCCCCAGAATAGGACAGTTTCTTCCAGACATGCCACATTTCTCCCAAATAGATCACATCTTCTCCAAGAAATACCAGCTTTCCCCCTTCAAATAGGACCTTTTCAAACACAAATACCTGTTTTATCCCCAAAATAGGACAGTTTCTGCCAGAAATGCCATATTTCTCCCAAACATATCACATCTTCTCCAAGAAATACCTGCTTTCCCCCTTCAAATAGGACCTTTTCACCCACAAATACCTCTTTTATCCCCAAAAGGGGACAGTTTCTTCCAGAAATGGCACATTTCTCCCAAACATATCACGTCTCCTCCAAGAAATACCAGGATTCCTCCTGAAATAGGAACTTTACTCCCACAAATACCACCCTTCTCCCCAAAATTGGACATTTTCTTCCAGACATGCCACATTTCTCCCAAATAGATCACATCTTCTCCAAGAAATACCAGGTTTTCCCCATCAAATAGGACCTTTTCACCCACAAATACCTGTTCTATCCCCAAAATAGGACAGTTTCTTCCAGAAAGGCCACATTTCTCCCAAATAGATCACATCTTCTCCAAGAAATACCAGCTTTCCCCCTTCAAATAGGACCTTTTCACCCACAAATACCTCTTTTATCCCCAAAAGAGGACAGTTTCTTCCAGAAATGCCACATTTCTCCCAAATAGATCACATCTTCTCCAAGAAATACCAGGTTCCCCCCTTCTAATAGGACCTTTTCACCCACAAATACCTCTTTTATCCCCAAAAGAGTACAGTTTCTTCCAGACATGCCACATTTCTCCCAAATAGATCACATCTTCTCCAAGAAATACCACGTTTCCCCCTTCAAATAGGACCTTTTCAACCACTAACACCTCTTTTATCCCCAAAAGAGGACAGTTTCTTCCAGACATGCCACATTTCTCCCAAATATATCACATCTTCTCCAAGAAATGCCAGGATTCCTCCTGAAATAGGACCTTCTCACCCAAAACTACCAGCCTTCTCCCCCAAATTGGACATTTTCTTCCAGAAAGGGCAGATTTCTCCCAAATATATCACATCTTCTCCAAGAAATACCAGGATTCCTCCTGAAATAGGACCTTCTCACCGAAAACTACCAGCCTTCTCCCCCCAAATTGGACATTTTCTTTCAGAAAGGCCACATTTCTCCCAAATAGATCACATCTTCTCCAAGAAATACCACGTTTCCCCCTTCAAATATTATCTTTTCACCCACAAATACCTCTTTTATCCCCAAAATAATAAAGTTTCTTGCAGA
The DNA here is from genome assembly GCA_030408155.1 of Lophura swinhoii. Classification (NCBI taxonomy): domain Eukaryota; kingdom Metazoa; phylum Chordata; class Aves; order Galliformes; family Phasianidae; genus Lophura; species Lophura swinhoii. The sequence goes on from CM059457.1 coordinate 1,270,359, forward strand.
AATGCCACATTTCTCCCAAATATATCACATCTTCTCCAAGAAATACCACGTTTCCCCCTTCAAATGGGACCTTTTCACCCACAAATACCTGTTTTATCCCCAAAATAGGACAGTTTCTTCCTGACATGCCTCATTTCCCCAAAAAATATCACATCTTCTCCAAGAAATACCAGGTTTCCCCCTTCAAATAGGACCTTATCACCCACAAATACCACTTTTATCCCCAAAATAGGACTGTTTCTGTCAGAAAGGCCACATTTCTCCCAAACATATCACATCTTCTCCAAGGAATACCTGCTTTCCCCCTTCAAATAGGACCTTTTCACCCACAAAAATTCTTTTATCCCCAAAATAGGACAGTTTCTTCCAGAAATGCCTGATTTCTCCCAAATATATCACATCTTCTCCAAGAAATACCAGCTTTCCCCCTTCAAATAGGACCTTTTCACCCACAAATACCTCTTTATCCCTCAAATAGGACAGTTTCTTCCAGACATGCCACATTTCTCCCAAATATATCACATCTTCTCCAAGAAATACCTGCTTTCCCCCTTCAAATAGGACCTTTTCTCCCACAAATACCTCTTTTATCCCCAAAGTAGGACAGTTTCTTCCAGAAATGCCTGATTTCTCCCAAACATATCACATCTTCTCCAAGAAATACCACGTTTCCCCCTTCAAATAGGACCTTTTCACCCACAAATACCTCTTTTATCCCCAAAGTAGGACAGTTTCTTCCAGAAATGCCACATTTCTCCCAAACATATCACATCTCCTCCAAGAAATGCCAGGATTCCTCCTGAAATAGGAACTTCTCCCCCACAAATACCACCCTTCTCCCCCCAAATAGGACATTTTCTTCCAGACATGCCACATTTCTCCCAAATATATCACATCTTCTCCAAGAAATACCAGGTTTTCCCCTTCAAATAGGACCTTTTCACCCACAAATACCTGTTCTATCCCCATAAGAGGACAGTTTCTTCCAGAAATGCCACATTTCTCCCAAATATATCACATCTTCTCCAAGAAATACCAGGTTTCCCCCTTCAAATAGGACCTTTTCACCCACAAATACCTCTTTTATCCCCAAAAGAGGACAGTTTCTTCCAGAAATGCCACATTTCTCCCAAATAGATCACATCTTCTCCAAGAAATACCAGGTTTCCCCCTTCAAATAGGAACTTATCTCCCACAAATACCTCTTTTATCCCCAAAAGAGGACAGTTTCTTCCAGAAATGCCAGATTTCTCCCAAATATATCACAACTCCTCCAAGAAATACCAGGTTTCCCCCTTCAAATAGGACCTTTTCAACCACCAATACCTCTTTTATCCCCAAAAGAGGACAGTTTCTTCCAGAAATGCCACATTTCTCCCAAATATATCACATCTTCTCCAAGAAATGCCAGGATTCCTCCTGAAATAGGACCTTCTCAACCAAAACTACCAGCCTTCTCCCCCCACATTGGACATTTTCTTCCAGAAAGGCCAGATTTCTCCCAAATATATCACATCTTCTCCAAGAAATACCAGGATTCCTCCTGAAATAGGACCTTCTCACCGAAAACTACCAGCCTTCTCCCCCCAAATTGGACATTTTCTTCCAGAAAGGCCACATTTCTCCCAAATAGATCACATCTTCTCCAAGAAATACCAGCTTTCCCCCTTCAAAAGGACCTTTTCACCCACTAATAGCAGGCTTCTCCCCCAAATAGGACAGTTTCTTCCAGAAATGCCAGATTTCACCCAAATATATCACATCTTCTCCAAAAAATAGCAGCTTTCCCCCTTCAAATAGGACCTTTTCACCCACAAATACCTCTTTTATCCCCAAAATAGGACAGTTTCTTCCAGACATGCCACATTTCTCCCAAATATATCACATCTTCTCCAAGAAATACCAGCTTTCCCCCTTCAAATAGGACCTTTTCACCCACAAATACCTCTTTTATCCCCAAAAGAGGACAGTTTCTTCCAGAAATGCCACATTTCTCCCAAATATATCACATCTTCACCAAGAAATACCAGGTTTCCCCCTTCAAATAGGACCTTCTCACCCACAAATACCTCTTTTATCCCCAAAATAGGACAGTTTCTTCCGGAAAGGCCACATTTCTCCCAAATAGATCACATCTTCCACAAGAAATGCCAGGATTCCTCCTGAAATAGGACCTTCTCACCCAAAACTACCAGCCTTCTCCCCCCAAATAGGACATTTTCCTCCAGAAAGGCCAGATTTCTCCCAAATATATCACATCTTCTCCAAGAAATACCAGGATTCCTCCTGAAATAGGAACTTCTCACCGAAAACTACCAGCCTTCTCCCCCCAAATTGGACATTTTCTTCCAGAAAGGCCACATTTCTCCAAAATAGATCACATCTTCTCCAAGAAATACCAGGTTTCCCCCTTCAAATAGGACCTTTTCTCCCACAAATACCTGTTTTATCCCCTAAATAGAACAGTTTCTTCCAGGAATGCCACATTTCTCCCAAATAGATCACATCTTCTCCAAGAAATACCAGGTTTCCCCCTTCAAATACGACCTTTTCTCCCACAAATACCTCTTTTATCCCTCAAATAGGTCAGTTTCTTCCAGACATGCCACATTTCTCCCAAATATATCACATCTCCTCCAAGAAATACCAGGGATCCCCCTTCAAATAGGACCTTATCACCCACAAATACCTCTTTTATCCCCAAAAGAGGACAGTTTCTTCCAGAAATGCCACATTTCTCCCAAATAGATCACATCTTCTCCAAGAAATAACAGGTTTCCCCCTTCAAAAGGACCTTTTCACCCACGAAATGCATGTTTTGTCCCCAAAAGAGGACAGTTTCTTCCAGAAAGGCCACATTTCTCCCAAATAGATCACATCTTCTCCAAGAAATACCACGTTTCCCTCTTCAAATAGGACCTTCTCACCCACAAATACCTGTTTTATCCTCAAATTGGACATATTCTTCCAGAAATGCCTGATTTCTCCCAAATATATCACATCTTCTCCAAGAAATACCAGGTTTCCCCCTTCAAATAGGACCTTTTCACCCACAAATACCTCTTTTATCCCCAAAATAGGACAGTTTCTTCCAGAAATGCCACATTTCTCCCAAATAGATCACATCTTCTCCAAGAAATACCAGGTTACCCACTTCAAATAGGACCTTTTCACCCACAAATACCAGGCTTCTCCCCCCAAATAGGACATTTTCTTCCAGAAATGCCACATTTCTCCCAAATATATCACATCTTCTCCAAGAAATACCACGTTTCCCCCTTCAAATACGACCTTTTCACCCACAAATACCTCTTTTATCCCCAAAAGAGGACAGTTTCTTCCAGAAATGCCACATTTCTCCCAAATATATCACATCTTCTCCAAGAAATACCAGGATTCCCCCTTCAAATATGACCTTTTCACCCACAAACACCTCTTTTATCCCCAAAATAGGACAGTTTCTTCCAGAAATGCCAGATTTCTCCCAAATAGATCACATCACCTCCAAGAAATACCAGGATTCCTCCTGAAATAGGACTTTTCTCCCACAAATACCAGCCTTCTCCCCACAAATTGGACATTTTCTTCCAGAAAGGCCACATATCACCCAAATATATCACATCTTCTCCAAGAAATACCAGCTTTCCCCCTTCAAATAGGACCTTTTCACCCACAAGTACCTGTTTTATCCCCAAAAGAGGACAGTTTCTTGCAGAAATGCCACATATCCCCCAAACATATCACATCTCCTCCAAGAAATACCAGGATTTCTCCTGTAATAGGACCTTTTCTCCCACAAATACCAGCCTTTCCCCCCCAAAAGAGGACAGTTTCTTCCAGAAATGCCACATTTCTCCCAAATATATCACATCTTCTCCAAGAAATACCACGTTTCCCCCTTCAGATAGGACCTTGTCACCCACAAATACCACTTTTATCCCCAAAAGAGGACAGTTTCTTCCAGAAATTCCACATTTCTCCCAAACATATCACTTCTTCTCCAAGAAATAACAGCTTTCCCCCTTCAAATAGGACCTTATCCCCCAAAAAAACTCTTTTATCCCCAAAAGAGGACAGTTTCTTCCAGAAATGCCACATTTCTCCCAAATATATCACATCTTCTCCATGAAATACCAGGTTTCCCCCTTCAAATAGGACCTTTTCACCCACTAATACCTCTTTTATCCCCAAAAGAGGACAGTTTCTGCCAGAAAGGCCACATTTCTCCCAAATATATCACATCTTCTCCAAGAAATACCAGGATTCCTCCTGAAATAGGACCTTTTCACCCACAAATACCTCTTTTATCCCTCAAATAGGACAGTTTCTTCCAGAAATGCCACATTTCTCCCAAATATATCACATCTTCTCCAAGAAATACCAGCTTTCCCCCTTCAAATAGGACCTTTTCACCCTCAAATACCAGCCTTCTCCCCCCAAATAGGACAGTTTCTTCCAGAAATGCCAGATTTCTCCCGAATAGATCACATCTTCTCCAAGAAATAACAGGTTTCCCCCTTCAAATAAGACCTTATCACCCACAAATACCTCTTTTATCCCCGAAATAGAACAGTTTCTTCCAGAAATGCCACATTTCTCCCAAACATATCGCATCTTCTCCAAGAAATACCAGGTTTCCTCCTTGAAATAGGACCTTTTCACCCACAAATACCTCTTGTATCCCCAAAAGAGGACAGTTTCTTCCAGACATGCCACATTTCTCCCAAATATATCACATCTTCTCCAAGAAATACCAGGTTTCCCCCTTCAAATAGGACCTTATCACCCACAAATACCTGTTTTATCCCCAAAAGAGGACAGTTTCTTCCAGAAATGCCACATTTCTCCCAAATATATCACATCTTCTCCAAGAAATACCAGGTTTCCAACTTCAAATAGGACCTTTTCACCCACAAATACCTCTTGTATCCCCAAAAGAGGACAGTTTCTTCCAGAAAGGCCACATTTCTCCCAAATATATCACATCTTCTCCAAGAAATACCAGCTTTCCCCCTTCAAATAGGACCTTTTCACCCACAAATACCTCTTGTATCCCCAAAAGAGGACAGTTTCTTCCAGACATGCCACATTTCTCCCAAATATATCACATCTTCTCCAAGAAATACCAGCTTTCCCCCTTCAAATAGGACCTTTTCTCCCACAAATACCTCTTCTTTCCCCAAAAGAGGACAGTTTCTTCCAGAAAGGCCACATTTCTCCCAAATATATCACATCTTCTCCAAGAAATACCAGGGTTCCCCCTTCAAATAGGACCTTTTCACCCACAAAAAATTCTTTTATCCCCAAAAGAGGACAGTTTCTTCCAGAAATGCTACATTTCTCCCAAATATATCACATCTTCTCCAAGAAATACCACGTTTCCCCCTTCAAATAGGACCTTTTCACCCACAAATACCTCTTTTATCCCCAAAAGAGGACAGTATCTTCCAGACATGCCACATTTCTCCCAAATATATCACATCTTCTCCAAGAAATAACAGCTTTCCCCCTTCAAAAGGACCTTTTCACCCACAAATACATGTTTTGTCCCCAAAAGAGGTCAGTTTCTTCCAGAAAGGCCACATTTCTCCCAAATAGATCACATCTTCTCCAAGAAATACCACGTTTCCCTCTTCAAATAGGACCTTTTCACCCACAAATACCTCTTTTATACCCAAAATAGGACAGTTTCTTCCAGACATGCCACATTTCTCCCAAATATATCACATCTTCTCCAAGAAATACCAGGTTTCCCCCTTCAGATAGGACCTTTTCACCCACAAATACCACTTTTATCCCCAAAAGAGGACAGTTTCTTCCAGAAATTCCACATTTCTCCCAAACATATCACTTCTTCTCCAAGAAATAACAGCTTTCCCCCTTCAAATAGGACCTTTTCCCCCAAAAAAACTCTTTTATCCCCAAAAGAGGACAGTCTCTTCCAGACATGCCACATTTCTCCCAAATATATCACATCTTCTCCATGAAATACCAGGTAACCCACTTCAAATAGGACCTTTTCACCCACTAATACCAGGCTTCTCCCCCCAAATAGGACATTTTCTTCCAGAAATGCCACATTTCTCCCAAATAGATCACATCTTCTCCAAGAAATGCCAGGTTTCCCCCTTCATATACGACCTTTTCACCCACAAATACCTCTTTTATCCCCAAAAGAGGACAGTTTCTTCCAGAAATGCCACATTTCTCCCAAATATATCGCATCTTCTCCAAGAAATACCAGGATTCCCCCTTCAAATAGGACCTTTTCACCCACTAATACCTCTTTTATCCCCAAAATAGGACAGTTTCTGCCAGAAATGCCACATTTCTGCCAAATAGATCACATCACCTCCAAGAAATACCAGGATTCCTCCTGAAATAGGACCTTTTCTCCCACAAATACCAGCCTTCTCCCCACAAATTGGACATTTTCTTCCAGACATGCCACATATCACCCAAATATATCACATCTTCTCCAAGAAATACCAGCTTTCCCCCTTCAAATTGGACCTTTTCACCTACAAATACCTCTTTTATCCCCAAAATAGAACAGTTTCTTCCAGAAATGCCACATTTCACCCAAACATATCACATCTTCTCCAAGAAATACCAGGATACCCCCTTCAAATAGGACCTTTTCACCCACAAATACCTGTTTTATCCCCAAAAGAGGACAGTTTCTTCCAGAAATGGCACATTTCTCCCAAACATATCACATCTCCTCCAAGAAATACCAGTATTTCTCCTGTAATAGGACCTTTTCTCCCACAAATACCAGCCTTTTCCCCCCAAAAGTGGACAGTTTCTTCCAGAAATGCCAGATTTCTCCCAAATATATCACATCTTCTCCAAGAAATAACAGCTTTCCCCCTTCAAATAGGACCTTTTCCCCCAAAAAAACTCTTTTATCCCCAAAAGAGGACAGTTTCTTCCAGAAATGCCACATTTCTCCCAAATATATCGCATCTTCTCCAAGAAATACCACGTTTCCCCCTTCAAATAGGACCTTTTCACCCACTAATACCTCTTTTATCCCCAAAAGAGGACAGTTTCTTCCAGACATGCCACATTTCTCCCAAATATATCACATCTTCTCCAAGAAATACCAGGATTCCTCCTGAAATAGGACCTTTTCACCCACAAATACCTCTTTTATCCCTCAAATAGAACAGTTTCTTCCAGACATGCCACATTTCTCCCAAATATATCACATCTTCTCCAAGAAATACGAGGGTTCCCCCTTCAAATAGGACCTTTTCACCCTGAAATACCAGCCTTCTCCCCCCAGATAGGACAGTTTCTTCCGGAAATGCCAGATTTCTCCCAAATAGATCACATCTTCTCCAAGGAATACCAGCTTTCCCCCTTCAAATGGGACCTTATCACCCACAAATACCTCTTTTATCCCCGAAATAGAAGAGTTTCTTCCAGAAAGGCCACATTTCTCCCAAATATATCACATCTTCTCCAAAAAATGCCACGTTTCCCCATTCAAATAGGACCTTATCACCCACAAATACCACTTTTATCCCCAAAATAGGACAGTTTCTTCCAGAAATGCCACATTTCTCCCAAATAGATCACATCTTCTCCAAGAAATACCAGGTTTCCCCCTTCAAATAGGACCTTTTCACCCACAAATACCTCTTTTATCCCCAAAAGAGGACAGTTTCTTCCAGAAATGCCACATTTCTCCCAAATATATCACATCTTCTCCAAGAAATACCAGGTTTCCCCCTTCAAATAGGACCTTTTCACCCACAAATACCTCTTTTATCCCCAAAAGAGGACAGTTTCTTCCAGAAATGCCAGATTTCTCCCAAACATATCACATCTTCTCCAAGATATACCAGGTTTCCCCCTTCAAATAGGACCTTTTCACTCACAAAAAATTCTTTTATCCCCAAAAGAGGACAGTTTCTTCCAGAAATGCCACATTTCTCCCAAATATATCACATCTTCTCCAAGAAATACCAGGTTTCCCCCTTCAAATAGGACCTTTTCACCCACAAAAAATTCTTTTATCCCCAAAAGAGGACAGTTTCTTCCAGACATGCCACATTTCTCCCAAATATATCACATCTTCTCCAAGAAGTGCCACGTTTCCCCCTTCAAATAGGACCTTTTCACCCACAAATACCTCTTTTATCCCCAAAAGAGGACAGTTTCTTCCTGACATGCCACATTTCTCCCAAATATATCACATCTTCTTCAAGAAATACCAAGTTTCCCCCTTCAAATAGGACCTTTTCACCCACAAATACCTCTTTTATCCCCAAAAGAGGACAGTTTCTTCCAGACATGCCACATTTCTCCCAAACATATCACATCTTCTCCAAGATATAACAGCTTTTCCCCTTCAAAAGGACCTTTTCACCCACAAATACATGTTTTGTCCCCAAAAGAGGACAGTTTCTTCCAGAAAGGCCACATTTCTCCCAAATATATCACATCTTCTCCAAGAAATACCACGTTTCCCTCTTCAAATAGGACCTTTTCACCCACAAATACCTCTTTTATACCCAAAATAGGACAGTTTCTTCCAGACATGCCACATTTCTACCATATATATCACATCTCCAAGAAATACAAGGTTTCCTCCTGAAATAGGACCTTGTCACCCACAGATTCCTGTTTTATCCCTTTGTTCCGAGCGACTTTTCGTTTTGGAGTGTTTATCCGGTGCTACACATCAGCATTCTGTGACGAATAGAGTTGAAAGGAAAAGCCCCACTAATAAGGCAGCTAGAAGTTCGATTAGCGACACACGTAGCGCTTTCAGGGAGGACGTTCCAGAAAGTCGAGAGTTGTGGCTTCTTTCCTGCGGAGAAAAAACCCCCTGTTTTCAGGCAATGCAGGACGCTGAATTCGCTCCTTCTCTGCATTTCAATACCGCTCCTTCGCTCTCGTGGCTCGAAAGCGGCACTCGCTCTGAACCTCTCCGGAGAGTCTGCAGTTGCTGGCCGGTCCATCGCGGTTCTGCCCGAGTGCCGCTTGCAGCCTTCAGCAGCGCTCTCGTTTCTCTCGGATGCCGGGAAAGAGCGACTTCAGCCGGATGCTTTGCTCCGACGAGTGAGCGGCTTCTTCTGCGCACATCGCAGTGGAGCGCTTCTGACTTCTCCATGTGTCCATGCAGAATGCACTACGCTTCTCTCTCATTCTTATCCCTTCCTTCCGAGCGACATTTCGTTTTGGAGTGTTTATCCGATGCTACACTTCAGCATTCTGTGACGAATAGAGTAGAAGAGAAAAGCCCCACTAATAAGGCAGCTAGAAGCTCCAGAAGCCACACACGTTGTGCTTTCAGGGAGGACGTTGCAGAAAGTCGAGAGTTGTGGCTTCTTTCCTGCGGAGAAAAAAACCCCTGTTTTCAGGCAATGCAGTAGGCTGAATTCGCTCGTTCTCGGCATAGGAATACCGCTCCTCCTCTCTCGTGGCTCGAAAGCGGCATTTGCGCTGAACCACACCGGACAGTCTGCAGTTGCAGACTACTGAATAGCCTGAAAACAGGGGGTTTTTTCTCCGCAGGAAAAAAGCCACAACTCTCGACTTTCTGGAACGTCCTCCCTGAAAGCACTACGTATGTCGCTCCTCGAACTTCTAGCTGCCTTATTAGTGGGGCTTTTCCCTTCAACTCTATTCGTCACAGAATGCTGAAGTGTAGCATCGGATAAACACTCCAAAACGAAATGTCGCTCGGAAAAAGGGATAAGAATGAGAGAGAAGCGTAGTGCATTCTGCATGGACAGAAGGAGAAGTCAGAAGCTCTCCATTGCGATGTGCGCAGAAGAAGCCGCTCACTCGTCGGAGAAAAGCATCCGGCTGAAGTCGCTCTTTCCCGGCATCCGAGAGAAACGAGAGCGCTGCTGAAGGCTGCAAGCGGCACTCGGGCAGAACCGCGATGGACCGGACAGCAACTGCAGACTCTCCGGAGCGGTTCAGAGCGAGTGCCGCTTTCGAGCCACGAGAGCGAAGGAGCGGTATTCCTATGACGAGAAGATGCGAATTCAGCGTCCTGCATTGCCTGAAAATAGGGGGTTTTTTCTCCGCAGGAAAGAAGCCACAACTCCCGACTTTCTGGAACGTCCTCCCCGAAAGCACAACGTGTGTCGCTCCTCGAACTTCTAGCTGCCTTATTAGTGGGGCTTTTCTCTTCTGTTTTATTCGTCACAGAATGCTGAAGTGTAGCATCGGATAAACACTCCAAAACGAAAAGTCGCTCGGAACAAAGGGATAAAACAGGAATCTGTGGGTGAAAAGGTCCTATTTCAGGAGGAAACCTGGTATTTCTTGGAGAAGATGTGATTTATTTGGGAGAAATGTGGCATTTCTGGAAGAAACTGTCCTCTTATGGGGATTAAAGAGGCATTTCATGGAGAAAAGGTCGTATTTGAAGGGGGAAACCTGTTATTTCTTGGAGAAGATGTGATATATTTGGGAGAAATGTGGCATGTCTGGAAGAAAATGTCCTATTTGGGGGGAGAAGGCTGGTATTTGTGGGAGAAAAGGTCCTCTTTCAGGAGGAATCCTGGTATTTCCTGGAGAAGATGTGATATATTTGGGAGAAATGTGGCATTTCTGGAAGAAACTGTCCTATTTTGGGGATAAAAGAGGTATTTGTGGGAGAAAAGGTCCTATTTGAAGGGGGAAACGTGGCATTTCTTGGAGAAGATGTGATATATTTGGGAGAAATGTGGAATGTCAGGAAGAAACTGTCCTCTTTTGGGGATAAAAGAGGTATTTGTGGGTGAAAAGGTCCTATTTGAAGGGGGAAAGCTGGTATTTCTTGGAGAAGATGTGATATGTTTGGGAGAAATGTGGCCTTTCTTGCAGAAACTGTCCTCTTTTGGGGATAAAAGAGGTATTTGTGCGTGAAAAGGTCCTATTTGAATGGGGAAAGCTGGCAATTCTATGAGAAGATGTGATATATTTGGGAGAAATGTGGCATGTCTGGAAGAAACTGTACTATTTTGGGGATAAAAGAGGTATTTGTGGGTGAAAAGTTCCTATATGAAGGGGGAACCCTGGTATTTCTTGGAGAAGATGTGATATATTTGGGAGAAATGTGGCATGTCTGGAAAAAACTGTCCTATTTTGGGGATAAAAGAGGTATTTGTGGGTGAGAAGGTCCTATTTGAAGGGGGAAACGTGGTATTTCTTGGAGAAGATGTGATATATTTTGGAGAAATCAGGCATTCCTGGAAGAAACTGTCCTCTTTTGGGGATAGAAGAGGTTTTTTTGGGAAAAAGGTACTATTTGAAGGGGGAAACGTGGTATTTCTTGGAGAAGATGTGATATATTTGGGAGAAATGTGGCATTTCTGGAAGAAACTGTCCTCTTATGCGGATAGAACAGGTATTTGTGGGTGAAAAGGTCCTATTCCCAGGGGAAAACCTGGTATTTCTTGGAGAAGATGTGATATATTTGGGAGAAATGTGGCATGTCTGGTAGAAAATGTCCAATTTGCGGGGAGAAGGGTGGTATTTGTGGGAGAAATGTTCCTATTTCAGGAGGAATCCTGGTATTTCTTGGAGGAGATGTGATATGTTTCGGAGAAATGTGCCATTTCTGGAAGAAACTGTCCTCTTTTGGGGATAAAACAGGTATTAGTGGTTGAAAAGGTCCTATTTGAAGGGGGAAACGTGGTATTTCTTGGAGAAGATGTGATATGTTTGGGAGAAATCAGGCATTTCTGGAAGAAACTGTCCTCTTTTGGGGATAAAAGAGGTATTTGTGGGTGAAAAGGTCCTATTTGAAGGGGGAAACGTGGTACTTCTTGGAGAAGATGTGATATATGTGGGAGAAATCTGGCATGTCTGGAAGAAACTGTCCTATTTTGGGGATCAAAGAGGTATTTGTGGGTGAAAAGGTCATATTTGAAGGGGGAATCCTGGTATTTCCTGGAGAAGATGTGATATATTTGGGAGAAATGTGGTCTTTCTGGAAGAAACTGTCCTATTTGAGGGATAAAAGAGGTATTTGTGGGTGAAAAGGTCCTATTTGAAGGGGGAAACGTGGTATTTCTTGAAGAAGATGTGATATATTTGGGAGAAATGTGGCATTTCTGGCAGAAACTGTCCTATTTAGGGGATAAAAGAATTTTTTGTGGGTGAAAAGGTCCTATTTGAAGGGGGAAACCTGGTAATTCTATGAGAAGATGTGATATGTTTGGGAGAAATGTGGCATTTCTGGAAGAAAGTGTCCTCTTTGGGGATAAAAGAGGTATTTGTGGGTGAAAACGTTGTATTTGAAGGGGGAAACGTGGTATTTCTTGGAGAAGATGTGATATATTTGGGAGAAATGTGGCATTTCTGGAAGAAACTGTCCTCTTTTGGGGATAAAAGAGGTATTTGTGGGTGAAAAGGTCCTATTTGAAGGGGGAAACCTGGTATTTCTTGGAGAAGATGTGATATATTTGGGAGAAATGTGGCATTTCTGGAAGAAACTGTCCTCTTTTGGGGATAAAAGAGGTATTTGTGGGTGAAAAGGTCCTATTTGAAGGGGGAAACCTGGTATTTCTTGGAGAAGATGTGATCTATTTGGGAGAAATGTGGCATTTCTGGAAGAAACTGTCCTATTTTGGGGATAAAAGTGGTATTTGTGGGTGATAAGGTCCTATTTGAATGGGGAAACGTGGCATTTTTTGGAGAAGATGTGATATATTTGGGAGAAATGTGGCATGTCTGGAAGAAACTGTCCTATTTTGGGGATAAAAGAGGTATTTGTGGGAGAAAAGGTCCTATTTGAAGGGTGAAAGCTGGTATTTCTTGGAGAAGATGTGATCTATTTGGGAGAAATGTGGCCTTTCTGGAAGAAAATGTCCAATTTGGGGGGAGAAGGCTGGTAGTTTTCGGTGAGATGGTCCTATTTCAGGAGGAATCCTGGTATTTCTTGGAGAAGATGTGATATATTTGGGAGAAATGTGGCCTTTCTGGAAGAAAATGTCCAATTTGGGGGGAGAAGGCTGGTAGTTTTCGGAGAGAAGGTCCTATTTCAGGAGGAATCCTGGCATTTCTTGGAGAAGATGTGATATATTTGGGAGAAATGTGGCATTTCTGGAAGTAACTGTCCTCTTTTGGGGATAAAAGAGGTATTTCATGGAGAAGAGGTCCTATTTGAAGGGGGAAACGTGGTATTTCTTGGAGGAGTTGTGATATATTTGGGAGAAATGTGGCATTTCTGGAAGAAACTGTCCTATTTTGGGGATAAAAGAGGTATTTGTGGGTGAAAAGGTCCTATTTGACGGGGGAAAGCTGGTATTTCTTGGAGAAGATGTGATATATTTGGGAGAAATCTGGCATTCCTGGAAGAAACTGTCCTCTTTTGGGGATTTTAGAGGTTTTTTTGGGGAAAAGGTCCTATTTGAAGGGGGAAACGTGGTATTTCTTGGAGAAGATGTGATATGTTTGGGAGAAATGTGGCATTTCTGGAAGAAACTGTCCTCTTATGGGGATAGAACAGGTATTTGTGGGTGAAAAGGTCCTATTTCCAGGGGAAAACCTGGTATTTCTTGGAGAAGATGTGATATATTTGGGAGAAATGTGGCATGTCTGGAAGAAAATGTCCTATTTGGGGGGAGAAGGGTGGTATTTGTGGGTGAAAAGGTCCTATTTGAAGGGGGAAAGCTGGTACTTCTTGGAGAAGATGTGATATATTTGGGAGAAATCTGGCATGTCTGGAAGAAACTGTCCTATTTTGGGGATAAAACAGGTATTTGTGGGTGAAATGGTCATATTTGAAGGGGGAAACGTGGTATTTCTTGGAGAAGATGTGATATATTTGGGAGACATCTGGCAATTCTGGAAGAAACTGTCCTATTTGGGGGGAGAAGGCTGTTATTTGTGGGAGAAAAGGTCCTCTTTCAGGAGGAATCCTGGTATTTCCTGGAGAAGATATGATCTATTTGGGAGAAATGTGGCCTTTCTGGAAGAAACTGTCCTATTTGAGGGATAAAAGAGGTATTTGTGGGTGAAAACGTCCTATTTGAAGGGGGAAACGTGGTATTTCTTGAAGAAGATGTGATATATTTGGGAGAAATTTGGCATTTCTTGCAGAAACTGTCCTATTTAGGGGATAAAAGAATTTTTTGTGGGTGAAAAGGTCCTATTTGAAGGGGGAAAGCTGGTAATTCTATGAGAAGATGTGATATGTTTGGGAGAAATGTGGCCTTTCTGGAAGAAAGTGTCCTCTTTTGGGGATAAAAGAGGTATTTGTGGGTGAAAAGGTCCTATTTGAAGGGGGAAACGTGGTATTTCTTGGAGAAGATGTGATCTATTTGGGAGAAATGTGGCATGTCAGGAAGAGACTGTCCTCTTTTGGGGATAAAAGAGGTATTTGTGGGTGAAAAGGTCCTATTTGAAGGGGGAAAGCTGGTATTTCTTGGAGAAGATGTGATCTATTTGGGAGAAATGTGGCATTTCTGGAAGAAACTGTCCTCTTTTGGGGATAAAAGAGGTATTTGTGGGTGATAAGGTCCTATTTGAAGGGGGAAAGCTGGTATTTCTTGAAGAAGATGTGATATATTTGGGAGAAATGTGGCATGTCTGGAAGAAACTGTCCTATTTTGGGGATCAAAGTGGTATTTGTGGGTGATAAGGTCCTATTTGAAGGGGGAAACGTGGCATTTTTTGGAGAAGAGGTGATATATTTGGGAGAAATGTGGCATGTCTGGCAGAAACTGTCCTATTTTGGGGATAAAACAGGTATTTGTGGGAGAAAAGGTCCTATTTGAAGGGGGAAAGCTGGTATTTCTTGGAGAAGATGTGATCTATTTGGGAGAAATGTGGCCTTTCTGGAGAAAATGTCCAATTTGGGGGGAGAAGGCTGGTAGTTTTCGGTGAGATGGTCCTATTTCAGGAGGAATCCTGGTATTTCTTGGAGAAGATGTGATATATTTGGGAGAAATGTGGCATTTCTGGAAGTAACTGTCCTCTTTTGGGGATAAAAGAGGTATTTGTGGGTGAAAAGGTCCTATTTGAAGGGGGAAAGCTGGTATTTCTTGGAGAAGATGTGATATATTTGGGAGAAATGTGGCCTTTCTGGAAGAATTTGTCCACTTTTGGGGATAAAAGTGGTATTTCATGGAGAAAAGGTCCTAATTCAAGGGGGAAACCTGGTATTTCTTGGAGGAGTTGTGATATATTTGGGAGAAATATGGCATTTCTGGAAGAAACTGTCCTCTTTTGGGGATAAAACAGGTATTTGTGGGAGAAAAGGTCCTATTTGAAGGGGGAACCTGGTATTTCTTGGAGAAGATGTGATATATTTGGGAGAAATGTGGCATGTCTGGAAGAAACTGTCCTATTTTGGGGATAAAAGAGGTATTTGTGGGTGAAAAGGTCCTATTTGAAGGGGGAAGCTGGTATTTCTTGGAGAAGATGTGATATATTTGGGAGAAATGTGGCATGTCTGGAAGAAACAGTCCTCTTTTGGGGATTTTAGAGGTTTTTTTGGGGAAAAGGTCCTATTTGAAGGGGGAAACGTGGTATTTCTTGGAGAAGATGTGATATATTTGGGAGAAATGTGGCATTTCTGGAAGAAACTGTCCTCTTATGGGGATAGAACAGGTATTTGTGGGTGAAAAGGTCCTATTTCCAGTGGAAACCTGGTATTTCTTGGAGAAGATGAGATATATTTGGGAGAAATGTGGCATGTCTGGAAGAAAATGTCATATTTGTGGGGAGAAGGGTGGTAGTTTTGGTTGAGAAGGTCCTATTTCAGGAGGAATCCCGGCATTTCTTGGAGAAGATGTGATATATTTGGGAGAAATGTGGCATTTCTGGAAGAAACTGTCCTCTTTTGGGGATAAAAGAGGTATTTGTGGGTGAAAAGGTCCTATTTGAAGGGGGAAAGCTGGTATTTCTTGGAGAAGATGTGATATATTTGGGAGAAATGTGGCATTTCTGGAAGAAAGTGTCCTGTTTTGGGGAAAAAACATGTATTTGTGGGAGAAAAGGTCCTATTTGAAGGGGGAAAGCTGGTATTTCTTGCAGAAGATGTGATATATTTGGGAGAAATCAGGCATTTCTGGAGGAAACTGTCCTATTTTGGGGATCAAACAGGTATTTGTGGGTGAAAAGGTCCTATTTGAAGGGGGAAACCTGGTATTTCTTGGAGAAGATGTGATATGTTTGGGAGAAATGTGGCCTTTCTGGCAGAAACTGTCCTATTTTGGGGATAAAAGAGGTATTTGTGGGTGATAAGGTCCTATTTGAAGGGGGAAACATGGTATTTCTTGGAGAAGATGTGATATATTTGGGGGAAATGTGGCATGTCAGGAAGAAACTGTCCTATTTTGGGGATAAAAGAGGTATTTGTGGGTGAAAAGGTCCTATTTGAAGGGGGAAACGTGGTATTTCTTGGAGAAGATGTGATCTATTTGGGAGAAATGTGGCCTTTCTGGAAGAAACTGTCCTCTTTTGGGGATAAAAGTGGTATTTGTGGGTGAAAAGGTCGTATTTGAAGGGGGAAAGCTGGTATTTCTTGGAGAAGATGTGATCTATTTGGGAGAAATGTGGCATGTCTGGAAGAAACTGTCCTATTTTGGGGATAAAAGAGGTATTTGTGGGAGAAAAGGTCCTATTTGAAGGGGGAAAGCTGGTATTTCTTGGAGAAGATGTGATATATTTGGGAGAAATGTGGCATGTCTGGAAGAAACTGTCCTCTTCTGGGGATAAAAGAGGTATTTGTGGGTGAAAAGGTCCTATTTGAAGGAGGAATCCAGGTATTTCTTGGAGGAGACGTGATATGTTTGGGAGAAATGTGGCATTTCTGGAAGAAACTGTCCTCTTTTGGGGATAAAACAGGTATTTGTGAGTGAAAAGGTCCTATTTGAAGGGGGAAAGCTGGTATTTCTTGGAGAAGATGTGATATGTTTGGGAGAAATCTGGCATTTCTGGAAGAAACTGTCCTCTTTTGGGGAGAAGCCTGCTATTAGTGGGTGAAAAGGTGCTATTTGAAGGGGGAAAGCTGGTATTTCTTGGGGAAGATGTGATATATTTGGGAGAAATGTGGCATGTCAGGAAGAAACTGTCCACTTTTGGGGATAAAAGAGGTATTTGTGGGTGAAAAGGTCCTATTTGAAGGGGGAAACCTGGTATTTCTTGGAGAAGATGTGATATGTTTGGGAGAAATCTGGCAATTCTGGAAGAAACTGTCCTATTTGGGGGGAGAAGGCTGGTATTTGAGGGAGAAAAGGTCCTATTTGAAGGGGGAAAGCAGGTTTTTCTTGGAGAAGATGTGATGTATTTGGGAGAAATGTGGCATGTCTGGAAGAAGCTGTCCTATTTTGGGGATAAAAGAGGTATTTGTGGGTGAAAAGGTCCTATTTGAAGGGGGAAACCTGGTATTTCTTGGAGAAGATGTGATCTATTTGGGAGAAATGTGGCATTTCTGGAAGTATCTGTCCTCTTTTGGGGATAAAAGAGGTATTTGTGGGAGAAAAGGTCCTATTTGAAGGGGGAAACCTGGTATTTCTTGCAGGAGATGTGATATATTTGGGAGAAATGTGGCATGTCTGGAAGAAACTGTCCTCTTTTGGCGATAAAAGAGGTATTTGTGGGTGAAAAAGGTCCTATTTCCTGGGGGAAACCTGGTACTTCTTGGAGAAGATGTGATATATTCGGGAGAAATGTGGCATTTCTGGAAGAAACTGTCCTCTTTTGGGGATAAAAGAGGTATTAGTGGGTGAAAAGGTCCTATTTGAAGGGGGAAAGCTGGTATTTCTTGGAGAAGATGTGATATATTTGGGAGAAATGTGGCATTTCTGGCAGAAACTGTCCTCTTTTGGGGATAAAAGAGGTATTTGTGGGTGAAAAGGTCCTATTTGAAGGGGGAAAGCAGGTATTTCTTGAAGAAGATGTGGTATATTTGGGAGAAATGTGGCATTTCTGGAAGAAACTGTCCTCTTTTGGGGATAAAGGAGGTATTTGTGGGTGAAAACGTTGTATTTGAATGGGGAAACCTGTTATTTCTTGGAGAAGATGTGATATATTTGGGAGAAATCTGGCATTTCTGGAAGAAACTGTCCTCTTTTGGGGATAAAAGAGGTATTTGTGGGTGAAAATGTCCTATTTGAAGGGGGAAACCTGTATTTCTTGGAGAAGATGTGATATATTTGGGAGAAATGTGGCATTTCTGGAAGAAACTGTCCTCTTTTGGGGATAAAAGAGGTATTTGTGGGTGATAAGGTCCTATTTGAAGGGGGAAACCTGGTATTTCTTGGAGAAGATGTGATATATTTGGGAGAAATGTGGCATTTCTGGAAGAAAATGTCCTCTTTTGGGGATAAAACAGGTATTTGTGGGTGATAAGGTCCTATTTGAAGGGGGAAACGTGGCATTTTTTGGAGAAGAGGTGATATATTTGGGAGAAATGTGGCATGTCTGGAAGAAACTGTCCTCTTTAGGGGATAAAACAGGTATTTGTGGGAGAAAAGGTCCTATTTGAAGGGGGAAAGCTGGTATTTCTTGGAGAAGATGTGATCTATTTGGGAGAAATGTGGCCTTTCTGGAAGAAAATGTCCAATTTGGGGGGAGAAGGCTGGTAGTTTTCGGTGAGAAGGTCCTATTTCAGGAGGAATCCTGGCATTTCTTGGAGAAGATGTGATATATTTGGGAGAAATGTGGCATTTCTGGAAGTAACTGTCCTCTTTTGGGGATAAAAGAGGTATTTGTGGGTGAAAAGGTCCTATTTGAAGGGGGAAAGCTGGTATTTCTTGGAGAAGATGATATATATTTGGGAGAAATGTGGCCTTTCTGGAAGAATTTGTCCACTTTTGGGGATAAAAGAGGTATTTCATGGAGAAAATGTCCTAATTCAAGGGGGAAACCTGGTATTTCTTGGAGGAGTTGTGATATATTTGGGAGAAATGTGGCATTTCTGGAAGAAACTGTCCTCTTTTGGGGATAAAAGAGGTATTTGTGGGTGATAAGGTCCTATTTGAAGGGGGAACCCTGGTATTTCTTGGAGAAGATGTGATATATTTTGGAGAAATGTGGCATGTCTGGAAAAAACTGTCCTATTTTGGGGATAAAAGAGGTATTTGTGGGTGAAAAGGTCCTATTTGAAGGGGGAAGCTGGTATTTCTTGGAGAAGATGTGATATATTTGGGAGAAATGTGGCATGTCTGGAAGAAACTGTCCTCTTTTGGGGATAAAAGAGGTTTTTTTGGGGAAAAGGTCCTATTTGAAGGGGGAAACGTGGTATTTCTTGGAGAAGATGTGATATGTTTGGGAGAAATGTGGCATTTCTGGAAGAAACTGTCCTCTTATGGGGATAGAACAGGTATTTGTGGGTGAAAAGGTCCTATTTCCAGGGAAAACCTGGTATTTCTTGGAGAAGATGTGATATATTTGGGAGAAATGTGGCATGTCTGGAAGAAAATGTCCTATTTGGGGGGAGAAGGGTGGTATTTGTGGGTGAAAAGGTCCTATTTGAAGGGGGAAAGCTGGTATTTCTTGCAGGAGATGTGATATGTTTGGGAGAAATTTGGCATTTCTGGAAGAAACTGTCCTCTTTTGGGGATAAAAGAGGTATTTGTGGTTGAAAAGGTCCTATTTGAAGGGGGAACCCTGGTATTTCTTGGAGAAGATGTGATATATTTGGGAGAAATGTGGCATGTCTGGAAGAAACTGTCCTATTTTGGGGAGAAGCCTGCTATTAGTGGGTGAAAAGGTCCTATTTGAAGGGGGAAACGTGGTATTTCTTGGAGAAGATGTGATATATTTGGGAGAAATGTGGCATGTCTGGAAGAAACTGTCCTATTTTGGGGATAAAAGAGGTATTTGTGGGTGAAAAGGTCCTATTTGAAGGGGGAAACCTGGTATTTCTTGGAGAAGATGTGATATGTTTGGGAGAAATGTGGCATTTCTGGAAGAAACTGTCCTATTTGGGGGGAGAAGGCTGTTATTTGTGGGAGAAAAGGTCCTCTTTCAGGAGGAATCCTGGTATTTCCTGGAGAAGATGTGATATATTTGGGAGAAATGTGGCCTTTCTGGAAGAAACTGTCCTATTTGAGGGATAAAAGAGGTATTTGTGGGTGAAAAGGTCCTATTTGAAGGGGGAAACGTGGTATTTCTTGAAGAAGATGTGATATATTTGGGAGAAATGTGGCATTTCTGGCAGAAACTGTCCTCTTTTGGGGATAAAAGAATTTTTTGTGGGTGAAAATGTCCTATTTGAAGGGGGAAAGATGGTAATTCTATGAGAAGATGTGATATGTTTGGGAGAAATGTGGCATTTCTGGAAGAAAGTGTCCTCTTTTGGGGATAAAACAGGTATTTGTGGGTGAATAGGTCCTATTTGAAGGGGTAAACGTGGTATTTCTTGGAGAAGATGTGATCTATTTGGGAGAAATGTGGCATGTCAGGAAGAGACTGTCCTCTTTTGGGGATAAAAGAGGTATTTGTGGGTGAAAAGGTCCTATTTGAAGGGGGAAACGTGGCATTTCTTGGAGAAGATGTGATATATTCGGGAGAAATGTGGCATTTCTGGAAGAAACTGTCGTATTTTGGGGGATAAAAGAGGTATTTGTGGGTGAAAAGGTCCTTTTTGAAGGCTGAAACCTGGTATTTCTTGGAGAAGATGTGATATATTTGGGAGAAATGTGGCCTTTCTGGCAGAAACTGTCCTCTTTTGGGGATAAAAGAATTTTTTGTGGGTGAAAAGGTCCTATTTGAAGGGGGAAAGCAGGTATTTCTTGGAGAAGATGTGATATATTTGGGAGAAATGTGGCATTTCTGGAAGAAACTGTCCTCTTTTGGGGATAAAAGAGGTATTTGTGGGTGAAAACGTTGTATTTGAAGGGGGAAACCTGTTATTTCTTGGAGAAGATGTTCTATATTTGGGAGAAATCTGGCATTTCTGGAAGAAACTGTCCTCTTTTGGGGATAAAACAGGTATTTGTGGGTGAAAAGGTCCTATTTGAAGGGGGAAACGTGGTATTTCTTGGAGAAGATGTGATCTATTTGGGAGAAATGTGGCATTTCTGGAAGAAACAGTCCTCTTTTGGGGATAAAAGAGGTATTTCTGTGTGATAAGGTCCTATTTGAAGGGGGAAACCTGGTATTTCTTGGAGAAGATGTGATATATTTGGGAGAAATGTGGCATTTCAGGAAGAAAATGTCCAATTTTGGGGATAAAAGTGGTATTTGTGGGTGATAAGGTCCTATTTGAAGGGGGAAACGTGGCATTTTTTGGAGAAGATGTGATATATTTGGGAGAAATGTGGCATGTCTGGAAGAAACTGTCCTATTTTGGGGATAAAAGAGGTATTTGTGGGAGAAAAGGTCCTATTTGAAGGGGGAAAGCTGGTATTTCTTGGAGAAGATGTGATCTATTTGGGAGAAATGTGGCCTTTCTGGAAGAAAATGTCCAATTTGGGGGGAGAAGGCTGGTAGTTTTCGGTGAGAAGGTCCTCTTTCAGGAGGAATCCTGGTATTTCTTGGAGAAGATGTGATCTATTTGGGAGAAATGTGGCATTTCTGGAAGTAACTGTCCTCTTTTGGGGATAAAAGAGGTATTTGTGGGTGAAAAGGTCCTATTTGAAGGGGGAAAGCTGGTATTTCTTGGAGAAGATGATATATATTTGGGAGAAATGTGGCATTTCTGGAAGAATTTGTCCACTTTTGGGGATAAAAGAGGTATTTGTGGGTGAAAAGGTCCTATTTCAAGGGGGAAACCTGGTATTTCTTGGAGGAGTTGTGATATATTTGGGAGAAATGTGGCATGTCTGGAAGAAACTGTCCTGTTTTGGGGATAAAAGAGGTATTTGTGGGTGAAAAGGTCCTATTTGAAGGGGGAAACCTGGTATTTCTTGGAGAAGATGTGATATGTTTGGGAGAAATGTGGCATTTCTGGAAGAAACTGTCCTATTTGGGGGGAGAAGGCTGGTATTTGTGGGTGAAAAGGTCCTATTTCCAGGGGAAAACCTGGTATTTCTTGGAGAAGATGTGATATATTTGGGAGAAATCTGGCATTTCTGGAAGAAAATGTCCTATTTGGGGGGAGAAGGGTGGTATTTGTGGGTGAAATGGTCCTATTTGAAGGGGGAATCGTGGTATTTCTTGCAGGAGATGTGATATGTTTGGGAGAAATTTGGCATTTCTGGAAGAAACTGTCCTCTTTTGGGGATAAAAGAGGTATTTGTGGGTGAAAAGGTCCTATTTGAAGGGGGAAAGCTGGTATTTCTTGGAGAAGATGTGATATATTTGGGAGAAATGTGGCATGTCTGGAAGAAACTGTCCTCTTTTGGGGATAAAAGAGGTATTTGTGGGTGAAAAGTTCCTATTTGAAGGGGGAACCCTGGTATTTCTTGGAGAAGATGTGATATATTTGGGAGAAATGTGGCATGTCTGGAAGAAACTGTCCTATTTTGGGGAGAAGCCTGCTATTAGTGGGTGAAAAGGTCCTATTTGAAGGGGGAAACGTGGTATTTCATGGAGAAGATGTGATATATTTGGGAGAAATGTGGCATGTCTGGAAGAAACTGTCCTATTTTGGGGATAAGACAGGTATTTGTGGGTGAAAAGGTCCTATTTGAATTGGGAAACCTGGTATTTCTTGGAGAAGATGTGATATGTTTGGGAGAAATGTGGCATTTCTGGAAGAAACTGTCCTATTTGGGGGGAGAAGGCTGTTATTTGTGGGTGAAAAGGTCCTCTTTCAGGAGGAATCCTGGTATTTCTTGGAGAAGATGTGATATATTTGGGAGAAATGTGGCCTTTCTGGAAGAAACTGTCCTATTTGAGGGATAAAAGAGGTTTTTGTGGGTGAAAAGGTCCTATTTGAAGGGGGAAAGCTGGTATTTCTTGAAGAAGATTTGATATATTTGGGAGAAATGTGGCATTTCTGGCAGAAACTGTCCTCTTTTGGGGATAAAAGAATTTTTTGTGGGTGAAAAGGTCCTATTTGAAGGGGGAAACCTGGTATTTCTTGGAGAAGATGTGATATGTTTGGGAGAAATGTGGCATTTCTGGAAGAAAGTGTCCTCTTTTGGGGATAAAACAGGTATTTGTGGGTGAAAAGGTCCTATTTGAAGGGGGAAACCTGGTATTTCTTGGAGAAGATGTGATCTATTTGGGAGAAATGTGGCATGTCAGGAAGAGACTGTCCTCTTTTGGGGATAAAAGAGGTATTTGTGGGTGAAAAGGTCCTATTTGAAGGGGGAAACGTGGCACTTCTTGGAGAAGATGTGATATATTTGGGAGAAATGTGGCATTTCTGGAAGAAACTGTCCTATTTTGGGGGATAAAAGAGGTATTTGCGGGTGAAAATGTCCTTTTTGAAGGCTGAAACCTGGTATTTCTTGGAGAAGATGTGATATATTTGGGAGAAATGTGGCCTTTCTGGCAGAAACTGTCCTCTTTTGGGGATAAAAGAGGTATTTGTGGGTGAAAAGGTCCTATTTGAAGGGGGAAAGCAGGTATTTCTTGGAGAAGATGTGATATATTTGGGAGAAATGTGGCATTTCTGGAAGAAACTGTCCTCTTTTGGGGATAAAAGAGGTATTTGTGGTTGAAGAGGTCATATTTGAAGGGGGAAACCTGGTATTTCTTGGAGAAGATGTGATATATTTGGGAGAAATCTGGCATTTCTGGAAGAAACTGTCCTCTTTTGGGGATAAAAGAGGTATTTGTGGGTGATAAGGTCCTATTTGAAGGGGGAACCCTGGTATTTCTTGGAGAAGATGTGATATATTTGGGAGAAATGTGGCATTTCTGGAAGAAACTGTCCTCTTTTGGGGATAAAAGAGGTATTTGTGGGTGATAAGGTCCTATTTCCAGGGGGAAACCTGGTATTTCTTGGAGAAGATGTGATATATTTGGGAGAAATGTGGCATTTCAGGAAGAAAATGTCCTCTTTTGGGGATAAAAGTGGTATTTGTGGGTGATAAGGTCCTATTTGAAGGGGGAAACGTGGCATTTTTTGGAGAAGAGGTGATATATTTGGGAGAAATGTGGCATGTCTGGAAGAAACTGTCCTATTTTGGGGATAAAACAGGTATTTGTGGGAGAAAAGGTCCTATTTGAAGGGGGAAAGCTGGTATTTCTTGGAGAAGATGTGATCTATTTGGGAGAAATGTGGCCTTTCTGGAAGAAAATGTCCAATTTGGGGGGAGAAGGCTGGTAGTTTTCGGTGAGAAGGTCCTATTTCAGGAGGAATCCTGGTATTTCTTGGAGAAGATGTGATCTATTTGGGAGAAATGTGGCATTTCTGGAAGTAACTGTCCTCTTTTGGGGATAAAAGAGGTATTTGTGGGTGAAAAGGTCCTATTTGAAGGGGGAAAGCTGGTATTTCTTGGAGAAGATGATATATATTTGGGAGAAATGTGGCATTTCTGGAAGAATTTGTCCACTTTTGGGGATAAAAGAGGTATTTCATGGAGAAAATGTCCTAAATCAAGGGGGAAACCTGGTATTTCTTGGAGGAGTTGTGATATATTTGGGAGAAATGTGGCATTTCTGGAAGAAACTGTCCTCTTTTGGGGATAAAAGAGGTATTTGTGGGAGAAATGGTCCTATTTGAAGGGGGAACCCTGGAATTTCTTGGAGAAGATGTGATATATTTTGGAGAAATGTGGCATGTCTGGAAAAAACTGTCCTATTTTGGGGATAAAAGAGGTATTTGTGGGTGAAAAGGTCCTATTTGAAGGGGGAAGCTGGTATTTCTTGGAGAAGATGTGATATATTTGGGAGAAATGTGGCATGTCTGGAAGAAACAGTCCTCTTTTGGGGATAAAAGAGGTTTTTTTGGGGAAAAGGTCCTATTTGAAGGGGGAAAGCTGGTAATTCTATGAGAAGATGTGATATGTTTGGGAGAAATGTGGCATTTCTGGAAGAAACTGTCCTCTTATGGGGATAGAACAGGTATTTGTGGGTGAAAAGGTCCTATTTCCAGGGGAAAGCTGGTATTTCTTGGAGAAGATGTGATATATTTGGGAGAAATGTGGCATGTCTGGAAGAAACTGTCCTATTTGGGGGGAGAAGGGTGGTATTTGTGGGTGAAAAGATCCTATTTGAAGGGGGAAAGCTGGTATTTCTTGCAGGAGATGTGATATGTTTGGGAGAAATTTGGCATTTCTGGAAGAAACTGTCCTCTTTTGGGGATAAAAGAGGTATTTGTGGGTGAAAAGGTCCTATTTGAAGGGGGAAAGCTGGTATTTCTTGGAGAAGATGTGATATATTTGGGAGAAATGTGGCATGTCTGGAAGAAACTGTCCTCTTTTGGGGATAAAACAGGTATTTGTGAGTGAAAAGGTCCTATTTGAAGGGGGAAAGCTGGTATTTCTTGGAGAAGATGTGATATGTTTGGGAGAAATCTGGCATTTCTGGAAGAAACTGTCCTCTTTTGGGGAGAAGCCTGCTATTAGTGGGTGAAAAGGTGCTATTTGAAGGGGGAAAGCTGGTATTTCTTGGAGAAGATGTGATATATTTGGGAGAAATGTGGCCTTTCTGGAAGAATTTGTCCACTTTTGGGGATAAAAGTGGTATTTCATGGAGAAAAGGTCCTAATTCAAGGGGGAAACCTGGTATTTCTTGGAGGAGTTGTGATATATTTGGGAGAAATATGGCATTTCTGGAAGAAACTGTCCTATTTTGGGGATAAAAGAGGTATTTGTGGGTGAAAAGGTCCTATTTGAAGGGGGAAAGCTGGTATTTCTTGGAGAAGATGTGATATATTTGGGAGAAATGTGGCCTTTCTGGAAGAATTTGTCCACTTTTGGGGATAAAAGTGGTATTTCATGGAGAAAAGGTCCTAATTCAAGGGGGAAACCTGGTATTTCTTGGAGGAGTTGTGATATATTTGGGAGAAATATGGCATTTCTGGAAGAAACTGTCCTCTTTTGGGGATAAAACAGGTATTTGTGGGAGAAAAGGTCCTATTTGAAGGGGGAACCTGGTATTTCTTGGAGAAGATGTGATATATTTGGGAGAAATGTGGCATGTCTGGAAGAAACTGTCCTATTTTGGGGATAAAAGAGGTATTTGTGGGTGAAAAGGTCCTATTTGAAGGGGGAAGCTGGTATTTCTTGGAGAAGATGTGATATATTTGGGAGAAATGTGGCATGTCTGGAAGAAACAGTCCTCTTTTGGGGATTTTAGAGGTTTTTTTGGGGAAAAGGTCCTATTTGAAGGGGGAAACGTGGTATTTCTTGGAGAAGATGTGATATATTTGGGAGAAATGTGGCATTTCTGGAAGAAACTGTCCTCTTATGGGGATAGAACAGGTATTTGTGGGTGAAAAGGTCCTATTTCCAGTGGAAACCTGGTATTTCTTGGAGAAGATGAGATATATTTGGGAGAAATGTGGCATGTCTGGAAGAAAATGTCCTATTTGGGGGGAGAAGGGTGGTAGTTTTGGTTGAGAAGGTCCTATTTCAGGAGGAATCCCGGCATTTCTTGGAGAAGATGTGATATATTTGGGAGAAATGTGGCATTTCTGGAAGAAACTGTCCTCTTTTGGGGATAAAAGAGGTATTTGTGGGTGAAAAGGTCCTATTTGAAGGGGGAAAGCTGGTATTTCTTGGAGAAGATGTGATATATTTGGGAGAAATGTGGCATTTCTGGAAGAAAGTGTCCTGTTTTGGGGAAAAAACATGTATTTGTGGGAGAAAAGGTCCTATTTGAAGGGGGAAAGCTGGTATTTCTCGCAGAAGATGTGATATATTTGGGAGAAATCAGGCATTTCTGGAAGTAACTGTCCTCTTTTGGGGATAAAAGAATTTTTTGTGGATGAAAAGGTCCTAATTGAAGGGGGAAACCTGGTATTTCTTGGAGAAGATGTGATATGTTTGGGAGAAATGTGGCCTTTCTGGCAGAAACTGTCCTATTTTGGGGATAAAACAGGTATTTGTGGGTGATAAGGTCCTATTTGAAGGGGGAAACCTGGTATTTCTTGGAGAAGATGTGATATATTTGGGGGAAATGTGGCATGTCAGGAAGAAACTGTCCTATTTTGGGGATAAAAGAGGTATTTGTGGGTGAAAAGGTCCTATTTGAAGGGGGAAACGTGGTATTTCTTGGAGAAGATGTGATCTATTTGGGAGAAATGTGGCCTTTCTGGAAGAAACTGTCCTCTTTTGGGGATAAAAGTGGTATTTGTGGGTGAAAAGGTCGTATTTGAAGGGGGAAAGCTGGTATTTCTTGGAGAAGATGTGATCTATTTGGGAGAAATGTGGCATGTCTGGAAGAAACTGTCCTATTTTGGGGATAAAAGAGGTATTTGTGGGAGAAAAGGTCCTATTTGAAGGGGGAAAGCTGGTATTTCTTGGAGAAGATGTGATATATTTGGGAGAAATCGGGCATTCTGGAAGAAACTGTCCTATTTTGGGGATAAAAGAGGTATTTGTGGGTGAAAAGGTCCTATTTGAAGGAGGAATCCAGGAATTTCTTGGAGGAGACGTGATATGTTTGGGAGAAATGTGGCATTTCTGGAAGAAACTGTCCTCTTTTGGGGATAAAACAGGTATTTGTGAGTGAAAAGGTCCTATTTGAAGGGGGAAAGCTGGTATTTCTTGGAGAAGATGTGATATGTTTGGGAGAAATCTGGCATTTCTGGAAGAAACTGTCCTCTTTTGGGGAGAAGCCTGCTATTAGTGGGTGAAAAGGTGCTATTTGAAGGGGGAAAGCTGGTATTTCTTGGGGAAGATGTGATATATTTGGGAGAAATGTGGCATGTCAGGAAGAAACTGTCCACTTTTGGGGATAAAAGAGGTATTTGTGGGTGAAAAGGTCCTATTTGAAGGGGGAAACCTGGTATTTCTTGTAGAAGATGTGATATGTTTGGGAGAAATCTGGCAATTCTGGAAGAAACTGTCCTATTTGGGGGGAGAAGGCTGGTATTTGAGGGAGAAAAGGTCCTATTTGAAGGGGGAAAGCAGGTTTTTCTTGGAGAAGATGTGATGTATTTGGGAGAAATGTGGCATGTCTGGAAGAAGCTGTCCTATTTTGGGGATAAAACAGGTATTTGTGGGTGAAAAGGTCCTATTTGAAGGGGGAAACCTGGTATTTCTTGGAGAAGATGTGATCTATTTGGGAGAAATGTGGCATTTCTGGAAGTATCTGTCCTCTTTTGGGGATAAAAGAGGTATTTGTGGGAGAAAAGGTCCTATTTGAAGGGGGAAACCTGGTATTTCTTGCAGGAGATGTGATATATTTGGGAGAAATGTGGCATGTCTGGAAGAAACTGTCCTCTTTTGGCGATAAAAGAGGTATTTGTGGGTGAAAAAGGTCCTATTTCCTGGGGGAAACCTGGTACTTCTTGGAGAAGATGTGATATATTCGGGAGAAATGTGGCATTTCTGGAAGAAACTGTCCTCTTTTGGGGATAAAAGAGGTATTAGTGGGTGAAAAGGTCCTATTTGAAGGGGGAAACCTGGTATTTCTTGGAGAAGATGTGATATATTTGGGAGAAATGTGGCATTTCTGGCAGAAACTGTCCTCTTTTGGGGATAAAAGAGGTATTTGTGGGTGAAAAGGTCCTATTTGAAGGGGGAAAGCAGGTATTTCTTGAAGAAGATGTGGTATATTTGGGAGAAATGTGGCATTTCTGGAAGAAACTGTCCTCTTTTGGGGATAAAGGAGGTATTTGTGGGTGAAAACGTTGTATTTGAATGGGGAAACCTGTTATTTCTTGGAGAAGATGTGATATATTTGGGAGAAATCTGGCATTTCTGGAAGAAACTGTCCTCTTTTGGGGATAAAAGAGGTATTTGTGGGTGAAAATGTCCTATTTGAAGGGGGAAACCTGGTATTTCTTGGAGAAGATGTGATATATTTGGGAGAAATGTGGCATTTCTGGAAGAAACTGTCCTCTTTTGGGGATAAAAGAGGTATTTGTGGGTGATAAGGTCCTATTTGAAGGGGGAAAGCAGGTATTTCTTGGAGAAGATGTGATATATTTGGGAGAAATGTGGCATTTCTGGAAGAAAATGTCCTCTTTTGGGGATAAAACAGGTATTTGTGGGTGATAAGGTCCTATTTGAAGGGGGAAACGTGGCATTTTTTGGAGAAGAGGTGATATATTTGGGAGAAATGTGGCATGTCTGGAAGAAACTGTCCTCTTTAGGGGATAAAACAGGTATTTGTGGGAGAAAAGGTCCTATTTGAAGGGGGAAAGCTGGTATTTCTTGGAGAAGATGTGATCTATTTGGGAGAAATATGGCCTTTCTGGAAGAAAATGTCCAATTTGGGGGGAGAAGGCTGGTAGTTTTCGGTGAGAAGGTCCTATTTCAGGAGGAATCCTGGCATTTCTTGGAGAAGATGTGATATATTTGGGAGAAATGTGGCATTTCTGGAAGTAACTGTCCTCTTTTGGGGATAAAAGAGGTATTTGTGGGTGAAAAGGTCCTATTTGAAGGGGGAAAGCTGGTATTTCTTGGAGAAGATGATATATATTTGGGAGAAATGTGGCCTTTCTGGAAGAATTTGTCCACTTTTGGGGATAAAAGAGGTATTTCATGGAGAAAATGTCCTAATTCAAGGGGGAAACCTGGTATTTCTTGGAGGAGTTGTGATATATTTGGGAGAAATGTGGCATTTCTGGAAGAAACTGTCCTCTTTTGGGGATAAAAGAGGTATTTGTGGGAGAAAAGGTCCTATTTGAAGGGGGAACCCTGGTATTTCTTGGAGAAGATGTGATATATTTTGGAGAAATGTGGCATTTCTGGAAAAAACTGTCCTATTTTGGGGATAAAAGAGGTATTTGTGGGTGAAAAGGTCCTATTTGAAGGGGGAAGCTGGTATTTCTTGGAGAAGATGTGATATATTTGGGAGAAATGTGGCATGTCTGGAAGAAACTGTCCTCTTTTGGGGATAAAAGAGGTTTTTTTGGGGAAAAGGTCCTATTTGAAGGGGGAAACGTGGTATTTCTTGGAGAAGATGTGATATGTTTGGGAGAAATGTGGCATTTCTGGAAGAAACTGTCCTCTTATGGGGATAGAACAGGTATTTGTGGGTGAAAAGGTCCTATTTCCAGGGAAAACCTGGTATTTCTTGGAGAAGATGTGATATATTTGGGAGAAATGTGACATGTCTGGAAGAAAATGTCCTATTTGGGGGGAGAAGGGTGGTATTTGTGGGTGAAAAGGTCCTATTTGAAGGGGGAAAGCTGGTATTTCTTGCAGGAGATGTGATATGTTTGGGAGAAATTTGGCATTTCTGGAAGAAACTGTCCTCTTTTGGGGATAAAAGAGGTATTTGTGGTTGAAAAGGTCCTATTTGAAGGGGGAACCCTGGTATTTCTTGGAGAAGATGTGATATATTTGGGAGAAATGTGGCATGTCTGGAAGAAACTGTCCTATTTTGGGGAGAAGCCTGCTATTAGTGGGTGAAAAGGTCCTATTTGAAGGGGGAAACGTGGTATTTCTTGGAGAAGATGTGATATATTTGGGAGAAATGTGGCATGTCTGGAAGAAACTGTCCTATTTTGGGCATAAAAGAGGTATTTGTGGGTGAAAAGGTCCTATTTGAAGGGGGAAACCTGGTATTTCTTGGAGAAGATGTGATATGTTTGGGAGAAATGTGGCATTTCTGGAAGAAACTGTCCTATTTGGGGGGAGAAGGCTGTTATTTGTGGGAGAAAAGGTCCTCTTTCAGGAGGAATCCTGGTATTTCCTGGAGAAGATGTGATATATTTGGGAGAAATGTGGCCTTTCTGGAAGAAACTGTCCTATTTGAGGGATAAAAGAGGTATTTGTGGGTGAAAAGGTCCTATTTGAAGGGGGAAACGTGGTATTTCTTGAAGAAGATGTGATATATTTGGGAGAAATGTGGCATTTCTGGCAGAAACTGTCCTCTTTTGGGGATAAAAGAATTTTTTGTGGGTGAAAATGTCCTATTTGAAGGGGGAAAGATGGTAATTCTATGAGAAGATGTGATATGTTTGGGAGAAATGTGGCATTTCTGGAAGAAAGTGTCCTCTTTTGGGGATAAAACAGGTATTTGTGGGTGAATAGGTCCTATTTGAAGGGGTAAACGTGGTATTTCTTGGAGAAGATGTGATCTATTTGGGAGAAATGTGGCATGTCAGGAAGAGACTGTCCTCTTTTGGGGATAAAAGAGGTATTTGTGGGTGAAAAGGTCCTATTTGAAGGGGGAAACGTGGCATTTCTTGGAGAAGATGTGATATATTCGGGAGAAATGTGGCATTTTTGGAAGAAACTGTCGTATTTTGGGGGATAAAAGAGGTATTTGTGGGTGAAAAGGTCCTTTTTGAAGGCTGAAACCTGGTATTTCTTGGAGAAGATGTGATATATTTGGGAGAAATGTGGCCTTTCTGGCAGAAACTGTCCTCTTTTGGGGATAAAAGAATTTTTTGTGGGTGAAAAGGTCCTATTTGAAGGGGGAAAGCAGGTATTTCTTGGAGAAGATGTGATATATTTGGGAGAAATGTGGCATTTCTGGAAGAAACTGTCCTCTTTTGGGGATAAAAGAGGTATTTGTGGGTGAAAACGTTGTATTTGAAGGGGGAAACCTGTTATTTCTTGGAGAAGATGTTCTATATTTGGGAGAAATCTGGCATTTCTGGAAGAAACTGTCCTCTTTTGGGGATAAAACAGGTATTTGTGGGAGAAAAGGTCCTATTTGAAGGGGGAAACGTGGTATTTCTTGGAGAAGATGTGATCTATTTGGGAGAAATGTGGCATTTCTGGAAGAAACAGTCCTCTTTTGGGGATAAAAGAGGTATTTCTGTGTGATAAGGTCCTATTTGAAGGGGGAAACCTGGTATTTCTTGGAGAAGATGTGATATATTTGGGAGAAATGTGGCATTTCAGGAAGAAAATGTCCTATTTTGGGGATAAAAGTGGTATTTGTGGGTGATAAGGTCCTATTTGAAGGGGGAAACGTGGCATTTTTTGGAGAAGATGTGATATATTTGGGAGAAATGTGGCATGTCTGGAAGAAACTGTCCTATTTTGGGGATAAAAGAGGTATTTGTGGGTGAAAAGGTCCTATTTGAAGGGGGAAAGCTGGTATTTCTTGGAGAAGATGTGATCTATTTGGGAGAAATGTGGCATGTCTGGAAGAAACTGTCCTATTTTGGGGGGAGAAGGCTGGTAGTTTTCGGTGAGAAGGTCCTATTTCAGGAGGAATCCTGGTATTTCTTGGAGAAGATGTGATCTATTTGGGAGAAATGTGGCATTTCTGGAAGTAACTGTCCTCTTTTGGGGATAAAAGAGGTATTTGTGGGTGAAAAGGTCCTATTTGAAGGGGGAAAGCTGGTATTTCTTGGAGAAGATGATATATATTTGGGAGAAATGTGGCATTTCTGGAAGAATTTGTCCACTTTTGGGGATAAAAGAGGTATTTGTGGGTGAAAAGGTCCTATTTCAAGGGGGAAACCTGGTATTTCTTGGAGGAGTTGTGATATATTTGGGAGAAATGTGGCATGTCTGGAAGAAACTGTCCTGTTTTGGGGATAAAAGAGGTATTTGTGGGTGAAAAGGTCCTATTTGAAGGGGGAAACCTGGTATTTCTTGGAGAAGATGTGATATGTTTGGGAGAAATGTGGCATTTCTGGAAGAAACTGTCCTATTTGGGGGGAGAAGGCTGGTATTTGTGGGTGAAAAGGTCCTATTTCCAGGGGAAAACCTGGTATTTCTTGGAGAAGATGTGATATATTTGGGAGAAATCTGGCATTTCTGGAAGAAAATGTCCTATTTGGGGGGAGAAGGGTGGTATTTGTGGGTGAAATGGTCCTATTTGAAGGGGGAAACGTGGTATTTCTTGCAGGAGATGTGATATGTTTGGGAGAAATTTGGCATTTCTGGAAGAAACTGTCCTCTTTTGGGGATAAAAGAGGTATTTGTGGGTGAAAAGGTCCTATTTGAAGGGGGAAAGCTGGTATTTCTTGGAGAAGATGTGATATATTTGGGAGAAATGTGGCATGTCTGGAAGAAACTGTCCTCTTTTGGGGATAAAAGAGGTATCTGTGGGTGAAAAGTTCCTATTTGAAGGGGGAACCCTGGTATTTCTTGGAGAAGATGTGATATATTTGGGAGAAATGTGGCATGTCTGGAAGAAACTGTCCTATTTTGGGGAGAAGCCTGCTATTAGTGGGTGAAAAGGTCCTATTTGAAAGGGGAAACGTGGTATTTCATGGAGAAGATGTGATATATTTGGGAGAAATGTGGCATGTCTGGAAGAAACTGTCCTATTTTGGGGATAAGACAGGTATTTGTGGGTGAAAAGGTCCTATTTGAATTGGGAAACCTGGTATTTCTTGGAGAAGATGTGATATGTTTGGGAGAAATGTGGCATTTCTGGAAGAAACTGTCCTATTTGGGGGGAGAAGGCTGTTATTTGTGGGTGAAAAGGTCCTCTTTCAGGAGGAATCCTGGTATTTCTTGGAGAAGATGTGATATATTTGGGAGAAATGTGGCCTTTCTGGAAGAAACTGTCCTATTTGAGGGATAAAAGAGGTTTTTGTGGGTGAAAAGGTCCTATTTGAAGGGGGAAAGCTGGTATTTCTTGAAGAAGATTTGATATATTTGGGAGAAATGTGGCATTTCTGGCAGAAACTGTCCTCTTTTGGGGATAAAAGAATTTTTTGTGGGTGAAAAGGTCCTATTTGAAGGGGGAAACCTGGTATTTCTTGGAGAAGATGTGATATGTTTGGGAGAAATGTGGCATTTCTGGAAGAAAGTGTCCTCTTTTGGGGATAAAACAGGTATTTGTGGGTGAAAAGGTCCTATTTGAAGGGGGAAACCTGGTATTTCTTGGAGAAGATGTGATCTATTTGGGAGAAATGTGGCATGTCAGGAAGAGACTGTCCTCTTTTGGGGATAAAAGAGGTATTTGTGGGTGAAAAGGTCCTATTTGAAGGGGGAAACGTGGCACTTCTTGGAGAAGATGTGATATATTTGGGAGAAATGTGGCATTTCTGGAAGAAACTGTCCTATTTTGGGGGATAAAAGAGGTATTTGTGGGTGAAAATGTCCTTTTTGAAGGCTGAAACCTGGTATTTCTTGGAGAAGATGTGATATATTTGGGAGAAATGTGGCCTTTCTGGCAGAAACTGTCCTCTTTTGGGGATAAAAGAGGTATTTGTGGGTGAAAAGGTCCTATTTGAAGGGGGAAAGCAGGTATTTCTTGGAGAAGATGTGGTATATTTGGGAGAAATGTGGCATTTCTGGAAGAAACTGTCCTCTTTTGGGGATAAAAGAGGTATTTGTGGTTGAAGAGGTCATATTTGAAGGGGGAAACCTGGTATTTCTTGGAGAAGATGTGATATATTTGGGAGAAATCTGGCATTTCTGGAAGAAACTGTCCTCTTTTGGGGATAAAAGAGGTATTTGTGGGTGAAAAGGTCCTATTTGAAGGGGGAACCCTGGTATTTCTTGGAGAAGATGTGATATATTTGGGAGAAATGTGGCATTTCTGGAAGAAACTGTCCTCTTTTGGGGATAAAAGAGGTATTTGTGGGTGATAAGGTCCTATTTCCAGGGGGAAACCTGGTATTTCTTGGAGAAGATGTGATATATTTGGGAGAAATGTGGCATTTCAGGAAGAAAATGTCCTCTTTTGGGGATAAAAGTGGTATTTGTGGGTGATAAGGTCCTATTTGAAGGGGGAAACGTGGCATTTTTTGGAGAAGAGGTGATATATTTGGGAGAAATGTGGCATGTCTGGAAGAAACTGTCCTATTTTGGGGATAAAACAGGTATTTGTGGGAGAAAAGGTCCTATTTGAAGGGGGAAAGCTGGTATTTCTTGGAGAAGATGTGATCTATTTGGGAGAAATGTGGCCTTTCTGGAAGAAAATGTCCAATTTGGGGGGAGAAGGCTGGTAGTTTTCGGTGAGAAGGTCCTATTTCAGGAGGAATCCTGGTATTTCTTGGAGAAGATGTGATCTATTTGGGAGAAATGTGGCATTTCTGGAAGTAACTGTCCTCTTTTGGGGATAAAAGAGGTATTTGTGGGTGAAAAGGTCCTATTTGAAGGGGGAAAGCTGGTATTTCTTGGAGAAGATGATATATATTTGGGAGAAATGTGGCATTTCTGGAAGAATTTGTCCACTTTTGGGGATAAAAGAGGTATTTCATGGAGAAAATGTCCTAATTCAAGGGGGAAACCTGGTATTTCTTGGAGGAGTTGTGATATATTTGGGAGAAATGTGGCATTTCTGGAAGAAACTGTCCTCTTTTGGGGATAAAAGAGGTATTTGTGGGAGAAAAGGTCCTATTTGAAGGGGGAACCCTGGAATTTCTTGGAGAAGATGTGATATATTTTGGAGAAATGTGGCATGTCTGGAAAAAACTGTCCTATTTTGGGGATAAAAGAGGTATTTGTGGGTGAAAAGGTCCTATTTGAAGGGGGAAGCTGGTATTTCTTGGAGAAGATGTGATATATTTGGGAGAAATGTGGCATGTCTGGAAGAAACAGTCCTCTTTTGGGGATAAAAGAGGTTTTTTTGGGGAAAAGGTCCTATTTGAAGGGGGAAAGCTGGTAATTCTATGAGAAGATGTGATATGTTTGGGAGAAATGTGGCATTTCTGGAAGAAACTGTCCTCTTATGGGGATAGAACAGGTATTTGTGGGTGAAAAGGTCCTATTTCCAGGGGAAAGCTGGTATTTCTTGGAGAAGATGTGATATATTTGGGAGAAATGTGGCATGTCTGGAAGAAAATGTCCTATTTGGGGGGAGAAGGGTGGTATTTGTGGGTGAAAAGATCCTATTTGAAGGGGGAAAGCTGGTATTTCTTGCAGGAGATGTGATATGTTTGGGAGAAATTTGGCATTTCTGGAAGAAACTGTCCTCTTTTGGGGATAAAAGAGGTATTTGTGGGTGAAAAGGTCCTATTTGAAGGGGGAAAGCTGGTATTTCTTGGAGAAGATGTGATATATTTGGGAGAAATGTGGCATGTCTGGAAGAAACTGTCCTCTTTTGGGGATGAAAGAGGTATTTGTGGTTGAAAAGGCCCTATTTGAAGGGGGAACCCTGGTATTTCTTGGAGAAGATGTGATATATTTGGGAGAAATGTGGCATGTCTGGAAAAAACTGTCCTATTTTGGGGATAAAAGAGGTATTTGTGGGTGAGAAGGTCCTATTTGAAGGGGGAAAGCTGGTATTTCTTGGAGAAGATGTGATATATTTGGAAGAAATCTGGCATTCTTGGAAGAAACTGTCCTCTTTTGGGGATAAAAGAGGATTTTTTTGGGGAAAAGGTCCTATTTGAAGGGGGAAATGTGGTATTTCTTGGAGAAGATGTGATATATTTGGGAGAAATGTGGCATTTCTGGAAGAAACTGTCCTCTTATGGGGATAGAACAGGTATTTGTGGGTGAAAAGGTCCTATTTGCAGGGGAAAACCTGGTATTTCTTGGAGAAGATGTGATATATTTGGGGAAATCTGGCATTTCTGGAAGAAACTGTCCTATTTGGGGGGAGAAGGGTGGTATATGTGGGAGAAAAGTTCCTATTTCAGGAGGAATCCTGGTATTTCTTGGAGGAGATGTGATATGTTTGGGAGAAATGTGCCATTTCTGGAAGAAACTCTCCTCTTTTGGGGACAAAACAGGTATTTGTGGGGGAAAAGGTCCTATTTGAAGGGGGAATCCTGGTATTTCTTGGAGAAGATGTGATATATTTGGGAGAAATGTGGCATTTCTGGAAGAAACTGTCCTCTTTTTTTGGATAAAAGAGGTGTTTGTGGGTGAAAAGGTCCTATTTGAAGGGGGAAACCTGGTATTTCTTGGAGAAGATGTGATATATTTGGGAGAAATGTGGCATGTCTGGAAGAAACTGTCCTCTTTTGGGGATAAAACAGGTATTTGTGG
Organism: Lophura swinhoii; assembly: GCA_030408155.1. Taxonomy (NCBI): domain Eukaryota; kingdom Metazoa; phylum Chordata; class Aves; order Galliformes; family Phasianidae; genus Lophura; species Lophura swinhoii. Next base: position 1,307,141 of record CM059457.1, read on the forward strand.
GTGAAAAGGTCCTATTTGAAGGGGGAAAGCTGCTATTTCTTGGAGAAGATGTGATATGTTTGGGAGAAATGTGGCATTTCTGGAAGAAAGTGTCCTGTTTTGGGGAAAAAACAGGTATTTGTGGGAGAAAAGGTCCTATTTGAAGGGGGAAAGCTGGTATTTCTTGAAGGGGATGTGATATATTTGGGAGAAATGTGGCATGTCTGGAAGAAACTGTCCTATTTTGGGGATAAAAGAGGTATTTGTGGGTGAAAAGGTCCTATTTGAAGGGGGAAACCTGGTATTTCTTGGAGAAGATGTGATATGTTTGGGAGAAATGTGGCATTTCTGGAAGAAACTGTCCCATTTGGGGGATAAAAGAGGTATTTGTGGGAGAAAAGGTCCTATTTGAAGGGGGAAACCTGGTATTTCTTGCAGAAGATGTGATATATTTGGGAGAAATGTGTCATGTCTGGAAGAAACTGTCCTATTTGAGGGATAAAGAGGTATTTGTGGGTGAAAAGGTCCTATTTGAAGGGGGAAACCTGTTATTTCTTGGAGAAGATGTGATATATTTGGGAGAAATCAGGCATTTCTGGAAGAAACTGTCCTATTTTGGGGATAAAAGAATTTTTTGTGGATGAAAAGGTCCTAATTGAAGGGGGAAACCTGGTATTTCTTGGAGAAGATGTGATATGTTTGGGAGAAATGTGGCATTTCTGGCAGAAACTGTCCTATTTTGGGGATAAAACAGGTATTTGTGGGTGAAAAGGTCCTATTTGAAGGGGGAAAGCTGGTATTTCTTGGAGAAGATGTGATATATTTGGGAGAAATGTGGCATTTCTGGAAGAAACTGTCCTCTTTTGGGGATGAAACAGGTATTTGTGGGTGAAAAGGTCCTATTTCAACGGGGAAACCTGGTATTTCTTGGAGAAGATGTGATCTATTTGGGAGAAATGTGGCCTGTCTGGAAGAAACTGTCCTCTTTTGGAGATAAAAGAGGTATTTGTGGGAGAAAAGGTCCTATTTGAAGGGGGAAAGCTGGTCTTTCTTGGAGAAGATGTGATATATTTGGGAGAAATGTGGCATGTCTGGAAGAAACTGTCCTCTTCTGGGGATAAAAGAGGTATTTGTGGGTGAAAAGGTCCTATTTGAAGGAGGAATCCAGGTATTTCTTGGAGGAGACGTGATATGTTTGGGAGAAATGTGGCATTTCTGGAAGAAACTGTCCTCTTTTGGGGATAAAACAGGTATTTGTGGGTGAAAAGGTCCTATTTGAAGGGGGAAAGCTGGTATTTCTTGGAGAAGATGTGATATATTTGGGAGAAATGTGGCCTTTCAGGAAGAAACTGTCCTATTTTGGGGAGAAGCCTGCTATTAGTGGGTGAAAAGGTGCTATTTGAAGGGGGAAAGCTGGTATTTCTTGCAGAAGATGTGATATATTTGGGAGAAATGTGGCATGTCAGGAAGAAACTGTCCTCTTTTGGGGATAAAAGAGGTATTTGTGGGTGAAAAGGTCCTATTTGAAGGGGGAAACGTGGTATTTCTTGGAGAAGATGTGATCTATTTGGGAGAAATGTGGCATTTCTGGAAGAAACTGTCCTCTTTTGGGGATAAAAGAGGTATTTGTGGGTGAAAAGGTCCTATTTGAAGGGGGAAACCTGGTATTTCTTGCAGGAGATGTGATATATTTGGGAGAAATGTGGCATGTCTGGAAGAAACTGTCCTCTTTTGGGGATAAAAGAGGTATTTGTGGGTGAAAAAGGTCCTATTTCCTGGGGGAAACCTGGTACTTCTTGGAGAAGATGTGATATATTTGGGAGAAATGTGGCATGTCTGGAAGAAACTGTCCTATTTTGGGGAGAAGCCTGCTATTAGTGGGTGAAAAGGTCCTATTTGAAGGGGGAAACCTGGTATTTCTTGGAGAAGATGTGATATATTTGGGAGAAATGTGGCATGTCTGGAAGAAACTGTCCTATTTTGGGCATAAAACAGGTATTTGTGGGTGAAAAGATCCTATTTGAAGGGGGAAACCTGGTATTTCTTGGAGAAGATGTGTTATGTTTGGGAGAAATGTGGCATTTCTGGAAGAAACTGTCCTATTTGGGGGGAGAAGGCTGTTATTTGTGGGAGAAAAGGTCCTCTTTCAGGAGGAATCCTGGTATTTCCTGGAGAAGGTGTGATATATTTGGGAGAAATGTGGCCTTTCTGGAAGAAACTGTCCTATTTGAGGGATAAAAGAGGTTTTTGTGGGTGAAAAGGTCCTATTTGAAGGGGGAAACGTGGTATTTCTTGAAGAAGATGTGATATATTTGGGAGAAATGTGGCATTTCTGGCAGAAACTGTCCTATTTTGGGGATAAAAGAATTTTTTGTGGGTGAAAAGTTCCTATTTGAAGGGGGAAAGATGGTAATTCTATGAGAAGATGTGATATGTTTGGGAGAAATGTGCCATTTCTGGAAGAAAGTGTCCTCTTTTGGGGATAAAACAGGTATTTGTGGGTGAATAGGTCCTATTTGAAGGGGGAAACGTGCTATTTCTTGGAGAAGATGTGATCTATTTGGGAGAAATGTGGCATGTCAGGAAGAGACTGTCCTCTTTTGGGGATAAAAGAGGTATTTGTGGGTGAAAAGGTCCTATTTGAAGGGGGAAACGTGGTATTTCTTGGAGAAGATGTGATATATTTGGGAGAAATGTGGCATTTCTGGAAGAAACTGTCCTATTTTGGGGATAAAAGAGGTATTTGTGGGTGAAAATGTCCTATTTGAAGGGGGAAACCTGGTATTTCTTGGAGAAGATGTGATATATTTGGGAGAAATGTGGCCTTTCTGGCAGAAACTGTCCTCTTTTGGGGATAAAAGAGGTATTTGTGGGTGAAAAGGTCCTATTTGAAGGGGGAAAGCAGGTATTTCTTGGAGAAGATGTGGTATATTTGGGAGTAATGTGGCATTTCTGGAAGAAACTGTCCTCTTTTGGGGATAAAAGAGGTATTTGTGGGTGAAAACGTTGTATTTGAAGGGGGAAACCTGTTATTTCTTGGAGAAGATGTGATATATTTGGGAAAAATCTGGCATTTCTGGAAGAAACTGTCCTCTTTTGGGGATAAAAGAGGTATTTGTGGGTGAAAAGGTCCTATTTGAAGGGGGAAACGTGGTATTTCTTGGAGAAGATGTGATATATTTGGGAGAAATGTGGCATTTCTGGAAGAAACTGTCCTCTTTTGGGGATAAAAGAGGTATTTGTGGGTGATAAGGTCCTATTTGAAGGGGGAAACCTGGTATTTCTTGGAGAAGATGTGATATATTTGGGAGAAATGTGGCATTTCTGGAAGAAACTGTCCTATTTTGGGGATAAAAGTGGTATTTGTGGGTGATAAGGTCCTATTTGAAGGGGGAAACGAGGCATTTTTTGGAGAAGAGGTGATATATTTGGGAGAAATGTGGCATGTCTGGAAGAAACTGTCCTATTTTGGGGATAAAACAGGTATTTGTGGGAGAAAAGGTCCTATTTGAAGGGGGAAAGCTGGTATTTCTTGGAGAAGATGTGATCTATTTGGGAGAAATGTGGCCTTTCTGGAAGAAAATGTCCAATTTGGGGGGAGAAGGCTGGTAGTTTTCGGTGAGAAGGTCCTATTTCAGGAGGAATCCTGGTATTTCTTGGAGAAGATGTGATCTATTTGGGAGAAATGTGGCATTTCTGGAAGTAACTGTCCTCTTTTGGGGATAAAAGAGGTATTTGTGGGTGAAAAGGTCCTATTTGAAGGGGGAAAGCTGGTATTTCTTGGAGAAGATGATATATAATTGGGAGAAATGTGGCCTTTCTGGAAGAATTTGTCCACTTTTGGGGATAAAAGAGGTATTTCATGGAGAAAAGGTCCTAATTCAAGGGGGAAAGCTGGTATTTCTTGGAGGAGTTGTGATATATTTGGGAGAAATGTGGCATTTCTGGAAGAAACTGTCCTCTTTTGGGGATAAAAGAGGTATTTGTGGGAGAAAAGGTCCTATTTGAAGGGGGAACCCTGGTATTTCTTGGAGAAGATGTGATATATTTTGGAGAAATGTGGCATGTCTGGAAAAAACTGTCCTATTTTGGGGATAAAAGAGGTATTTGTGGGTGAAAAGGTCCTATTTGAAGGGGGAAGCTGGTATTTCTTGGAGAAGATGTGATATATTTGGGAGAAATGTGGCATGTCTGGCAGAAACTGTCCTCTTTTGGGGATAAAAGAGGTATTTGTGGGTGAAAAGGTCCTATTTGAAGGGGGAAAGCAGGTATTTCTTGGAGAAGATGTGGTATATTTGGGAGAAATGTGGCATTTCTGGAAGAAACTGTCCTCTTTTGGGGATAAAAGAGGTATTTGTGGTTGAAGAGGTCATATTTGAAGGGGGAAACCTGGTATTTCTTGGAGAAGATGTGATCTATTTGGGAGAAATGTGGCCTTTCTGGAAGAAACTGTCCTCTTTTGGGGATAAAAGAGGTATTTGTGGGTGAAAAGGTCCTATTTGAAGGGGGAACCCTGGTATTTCTTGGAGAAGATGTGATATATTTGGGAGAAATGTGGCATTTCTGGAAGAAACTGTCCTCTTTTGGGGATAAAAGAGGTATTTGTGGGTGATAAGGTCCTATTTCCAGGGGGAAACCTGGTATTTCTTGGAGAAGATGTGATATATTTGGGAGAAATGTGGCATTTCAGGAAGAAAATGTCCTCTTTTGGGGATAAAAGTGGTATTTGTGGGTGATAAGGTCCTATTTGAAGGGGGAAACGTGGCATTTTTTGGAGAAGAGGTGATATATTTGGGAGAAATGTGGCATGTCAGGAAGAAACTGTCCTATTTTGGGGATAAAACAGGTATTTGTGGGAGAAAAGGTCCTATTTGAAGGGGGAAAGCTGGTATTTCTTGGAGAAGATGTGATCTATTTGGGAGAAATGTGGCCTTTCTGGAAGAAAATGTCCAATTTGGGGGGAGAAGGCTGGTAGTTTTCGGTGAGAAGGTCCTATTTCAGGAGGAATCCTGGTATTTCTTGGAGAAGATGTGATCTATTTGGGAGAAATGTGGCATTTCTGGAAGTAACTGTCCTCTTTTGGGGATAAAAGAGGTATTTGTGGGTGAAAAGGTCCTATTTGAAGGGGGAAAGCTGGTATTTCTTGGAGAAGATGATATATATTTGGGAGAAATGTGGCATTTCTGGAAGAATTTGTCCACTTTTGGGGATAAAAGAGGTATTTCATGGAGAAAATGTCCTAATTCAAGGGGGAAACCTGGTATTTCTTGGAGGAGTTGTGATATATTTGGGAGAAATGTGGCATTTCTGGAAGAAACTGTCCTCTTTTGGGGATAAAAGAGGTATTTGTGGGAGAAAAGGTCCTATTTGAAGGGGGAACCCTGGAATTTCTTGGAGAAGATGTGATATATTTTGGAGAAATGTGGCATGTCTGGAAAAAACTGTCCTATTTTGGGGATAAAAGAGGTATTTGTGGGTGAAAAGGTCCTATTTGAAGGGGGAAGCTGGTATTTCTTGGAGAAGATGTGATATATTTGGGAGAAATGTGGCATGTCTGGAAGAAACAGTCCTCTTTTGGGGATAAAAGAGGTTTTTTTGGGGAAAAGGTCCTATTTGAAGGGGGAAAGCTGGTAATTCTATGAGAAGATGTGATATGTTTGGGAGAAATGTGGCATTTCTGGAAGAAACTGTCCTCTTATGGGGATAGAACAGGTATTTGTGGGTGAAAAGGTCCTATTTCCAGGGGAAAGCTGGTATTTCTTGGAGAAGATGTGATATATTTGGGAGAAATGTGGCATGTCTGGAAGAAAATGTCCTATTTGGGGGGAGAAGGGTGGTATTTGTGGGTGAAAAGATCCTATTTGAAGGGGGAAAGCTGGTATTTCTTGCAGGAGATGTGATATGTTTGGGAGAAATTTGGCATTTCTGGAAGAAACTGTCCTCTTTTGGGGATAAAAGAGGTATTTGTGGGTGAAAAGGTCCTATTTGAAGGGGGAAAGCTGGTATTTCTTGGAGAAGATGTGATATATTTGGGAGAAATGTGGCATGTCTGGAAGAAACTGTCCTCTTTTGGGGATGAAAGAGGTATTTGTGGTTGAAAAGGTCCTATTTGAAGGGGGAAACCTGGTATTTCTTGGAGAAGATGTGATATATTTGGGAGAAATGTGGCATGTCCGGAAGAAACTGTCCTATTTTGGGGATAAAAGAGGTATTTGTGGGTGAGAAGGTCCTATTTGAAGGGGGAAAGCTGGTATTTCTTGGAGAAGATGTGATATATTTGGAAGAAATCTGGCATGTCTGGAAAAAACTGTCCTATTTTGGGGATAAAAGAGGTATTTGTGGGTGAGAAGGTCCTATTTGAAGGGGGAAAGCTGGTATTTCTTGGAGAAGATGTGATATATTTGGAAGAAATCTGGCATTCTTGGAAGAAACTGTCCTCTTTTGGGGATAAAAGAGGATTTTTTTGGGGAAAAGGTCCTATTTGAAGGGGGAAACGTGGTATTTCTTGGAGAAGATGTGATATATTTGGGAGAAATGTGGCATTTCTGGAAGAAACTGTCCTCTTATGGGGATAGAACAGGTATTTGTGGGTGAAAAGGTCCTATTTGCAGGGGAAAACCTGGTATTTCTTGGAGAAGATGTGATATATTTGGGGAAATCTGGCATTTCTGGAAGAAACTGTCCTATTTGGGGGGAGAAGGGTGGTATATGTGGGAGAAAAGTTCCTATTTCAGGAGGAATCCTGGTATTTCTTGGAGGAGATGTGATATGTTTGGGAGAAATGTGCCATTTCTGGAAGAAACTCTCCTCTTTTGGGGACAAAACAGGTATTTGTGGGGGAAAAGGTCCTATTTGAAGGGGGAATCCTGGTATTTCTTGGAGAAGATGTGATATATTTGGTAGAAATGTGGCATTTCTGGAAGAAACTGTCCTCTTTTTTTGGATAAAAGAGGTGTTTGTGGGTGAAAAGGTCCTATTTGAAGGGGGAAACCTGGTATTTCTTGGAGAAGATGTGATATATTTGGGAGAAATGTGGCATGTCTGGAAGAAACTGTCCTCTTTTGGGGATAAAACAGGTATTTGTGGGTGAAAAGGTCCTATTTGAAGGGGGAAAGCTGCTATTTCTTGGAGAAGATGTGATATGTTTGGGAGAAATGTGGCATTTCTGGAAGAAAGTGTCCTGTTTTGGGGAAAAAACAGGTATTTGTGGGAGAAAAGGTCCTATTTGAAGGGGGAAAGCTGGTATTTCTTGAAGGGGATGTGATATATTTGGGAGAAATGTGGCATGTCTGGAAGAAACTGTCCTATTTTGGGGATAAAAGAGGTATTTGTGGGTGAAAAGGTCCTATTTGAAGGGGGAAACCTGGTATTTCTTGGAGAAGATGTGATATGTTTGGGAGAAATGTGGCATTTCTGGAAGAAACTGTCCCATTTGGGGGATAAAAGAGGTATTTGTGGGAGAAAAGGTCCTATTTGAAGGGGGAAACCTGGTATTTCTTGCAGAAGATGTGATATATTTGGGAGAAATGTGTCATGTCTGGAAGAAACTGTCCTATTTGAGGGATAAAGAGGTATTTGTGGGTGAAAAGGTCCTATTTGAAGGGGGAAACCTGTTATTTCTTGGAGAAGATGTGATATATTTGGGAGAAATCAGGCATTTCTGGAAGAAACTGTCCTATTTTGGGGATAAAAGAATTTTTTGTGGATGAAAAGGTCCTAATTGAAGGGGGAAACCTGGTATTTCTTGGAGAAGATGTGATATGTTTGGGAGAAATGTGGCATTTCTGGCAGAAACTGTCCTATTTTGGGGATAAAACAGGTATTTGTGGGTGAAAAGGTCCTATTTGAAGGGGGAAAGCTTGTATTTCTTGGAGAAGATGTGATATATTTGGGAGAAATGTGGCATTTCTGGAAGAAACTGTCCTCTTTTGGGGATGAAACAGGTATTTGTGGGTGAAAAGGTCCTATTTCAACGGGGAAACCTGGTATTTCTTGGAGAAGATGTGATCTATTTGGGAGAAATGTGGCATGTCTGGAAGAAAATGTCCTCTTTTGGAGATAAAAGAGGTATTTGTGGGAGAAAAGGTCCTATTTGAAGGGGGAAAGCTGGTCTTTCTTGGAGAAGATGTGATATATTTGGGAGAAATGTGGCATGTCTGGAAGAAACTGTCCTCTTCTGGGGATAAAAGAGGTATTTGTGGGTGAAAAGGTCCTATTTGAAGGAGGAATCCAGGTATTTCTTGGAGGAGACGTGATATGTTTGGGAGAAATGTGGCATTTCTGGAAGAAACTGTCCTCTTTTGGGGATAAAACAGGTATTTGTGGGTGAAAAGGTCCTATTTGAAGGGGGAAAGCTGGTATTTCTTGGAGAAGATGTGATATATTTGGGAGAAATGTGGCCTTTCAGGAAGAAACTGTCCTATTTTGGGGAGAAGCCTGCTATTAGTGGGTGAAAAGGTGCTATTTGAAGGGGGAAAGCTGGTATTTCTTGCAGAAGATGTGATATATTTGGGAGAAATGTGGCATGTCAGGAAGAAACTGTCCTCTTTTGGGGATAAAAGAGGTATTTCTGGGTGAAAAGGTCCTATTTGAAGGGGGAAACGTGGTATTTCTTGGAGAAGATGTGATCTATTTGGGAGAAATGTGGCATTTCTGGAAGAAACTGTCCTCTTTTGGGGATAAAAGAGGTATTTGTGGGTGAAAAGGTCCTATTTGAAGGGGGAAACCTGGTATTTCTTGCAGGAGATGTGATATATTTGGGAGAAATGTGGCATGTCTGGAAGAAACTGTCCTCTTTTGGGGATAAAAGAGGTATTTGTGGGTGAAAAAGGTCCTATTTCCTGGGGGAAACCTGGTACTTCTTGGAGAAGATGTGATATATTTGGGAGAAATGTGGCATGTCTGGAAGAAACTGTCCTATTTTGGGGAGAAGCCTGCTATTAGTGGGTGAAAAGGTCCTATTTGAAGGGGGAAACCTGGTATTTCTTGGAGAAGATGTGATATATTTGGGAGAAATGTGGCATGTCTGGAAGAAACTGTCCTATTTTGGGCATAAAACAGGTATTTGTGGGTGAAAAGATCCTATTTGAAGGGGGAAACCTGGTATTTCTTGGAGAAGATGTGTTATGTTTGGGAGAAATGTGGCATTTCTGGAAGAAACTGTCCTATTTGGGGGGAGAAGGCTGTTATTTGTGGGAGAAAAGGTCCTCTTTCAGGAGGAATCCTGGTATTTCCTGGAGAAGGTGTGATATATTTGGGAGAAATGTGGCCTTTCTGGAAGAAACTGTCCTATTTGAGGGATAAAAGAGGTTTTTGTGGGTGAAAAGGTCCTATTTGAAGGGGGAAACGTGGTATTTCTTGAAGAAGATGTGATATATTTGGGAGAAATGTGGCATTTCTGGCAGAAACTGTCCTATTTTGGGGATAAAAGAATTTTTTGTGGGTGAAAAGTTCCTATTTGAAGGGGGAAAGATGGTAATTCTATGAGAAGATGTGATATGTTTGGGAGAAATGTGCCATTTCTGGAAGAAAGTGTCCTCTTTTGGGGATAAAACAGGTATTTGTGGGTGAATAGGTCCTATTTGAAGGGGGAAACGTGCTATTTCTTGGAGAAGATGTGATCTATTTGGGAGAAATGTGGCATGTCAGGAAGAGACTGTCCTCTTTTGGGGATAAAAGAGGTATTTGTGGGTGAAAAGGTCCTATTTGAAGGGGGAAACGTGGTATTTCTTGGAGAAGATGTGATATATTTGGGAGAAATGTGGCATTTCTGGAAGAAACTGTCCTATTTTGGGGATAAAAGAGGTATTTGTGGGTGAAAATGTCCTATTTGAAGGGGGAAACCTGGTATTTCTTGGAGAAGATGTGATATATTTGGGAGAAATGTGGCCTTTCTGGCAGAAACTGTCCTCTTTTGGGGATAAAAGAGGTATTTGTGGGTGAAAAGGTCCTATTTGAAGGGGGAAAGCAGGTATTTCTTGGAGAAGATGTGGTATATTTGGGAGTAATGTGGCATTTCTGGAAGAAACTGTCCTCTTTTGGGGATAAAAGAGGTATTTGTGGGTGAAAACGTTGTATTTGAAGGGGGAAACCTGTTATTTCTTGGAGAAGATGTGATATATTTGGGAAAAATCTGGCATTTCTGGAAGAAACTGTCCTCTTTTGGGGATAAAAGAGGTATTTGTGGGTGAAAAGGTCCTATTTGAAGGGGGAAACGTGGTATTTCTTGGAGAAGATGTGATATATTTGGGAGAAATGTGGCATTTCTGGAAGAAACTGTCCTCTTTTGGGGATAAAAGAGGTATTTGTGGGTGATAAGGTCCTATTTGAAGGGGGAAACCTGGTATTTCTTGGAGAAGATGTGATATATTTGGGAGAAATGTGGCATTTCTGGAAGAAACTGTCCTATTTTGGGGATAAAAGTGGTATTTGTGGGTGATAAGGTCCTATTTGAAGGGGGAAACGAGGCATTTTTTGGAGAAGAGGTGATATATTTGGGAGAAATGTGGCATGTCTGGAAGAAACTGTCCTATTTTGGGGATAAAACAGGTATTTGTGGGAGAAAAGGTCCTATTTGAAGGGGGAAAGCTGGTATTTCTTGGAGAAGATGTGATCTATTTGGGAGAAATGTGGCCTTTCTGGAAGAAAATGTCCAATTTGGGGGGAGAAGGCTGGTAGTTTTCGGTGAGAAGGTCCTATTTCAGGAGGAATCCTGGTATTTCTTGGAGAAGATGTGATCTATTTGGGAGAAATGTGGCATTTCTGGAAGTAACTGTCCTCTTTTGGGGATAAAAGAGGTATTTGTGGGTGAAAAGGTCCTATTTGAAGGGGGAAAGCTGGTATTTCTTGGAGAAGATGATATATAATTGGGAGAAATGTGGCCTTTCTGGAAGAATTTGTCCACTTTTGGGGATAAAAGAGGTATTTCATGGAGAAAAGGTCCTAATTCAAGGGGGAAAGCTGGTATTTCTTGGAGGAGTTGTGATATATTTGGGAGAAATGTGGCATTTCTGGAAGAAACTGTCCTCTTTTGGGGATAAAAGAGGTATTTGTGGGAGAAAAGGTCCTATTTGAAGGGGGAACCCTGGTATTTCTTGGAGAAGATGTGATATATTTGGGAGAAATGTGGCATGTCTGGAAAAAACTGTCCTATTTTGGGGATAAAAGAGGTATTTGTGGGTGAAAAGGTCCTATTTGAAGGGGGAAGCTGGTATTTCTTGGAGAAGATGTGATATATTTGGGAGAAATGTGGCATGTCTGGAAGAAACTGTCCTCTTTTGGGGATAAAAGAGGTATTTGTGTGTGAAAAAGTTCCTATTTCCTGGGGGAAACCTGGTACTTCTTGGAGAAGATGTGATATATTTGGGAGAAATGTGGCATGTCTGGAAGAAACTGTCCTATTTTGGGGAGAAGCCTGCTATTAGTGGGTGAAAAGGTCCTATTTGAAGGGGGAAAGCTGGTATTTCTTGGAGAAGATGTGATATATTTGGGAGAAATGTGGCATGTCTGGAAGAAACTGTCCTATTTTGGGGATAAAACAGGTATTTGTGGGTGAAAAGATCCTATTTGAAGGGGGAAACCTGGTATTTCTTGGAGAAGATGTGTTATGTTTGGGAGAAATGTGGCATTTCTGGAAGAAACTGTCCTATTTGGGGGGAGAAGGCTGTTATTTGTGGGAGAAAAGGTCCTCTTTCAGGAGGAATCCTGGTATTTCCTGGAGAAGGTGTGATATATTTGGGAGAAATGTGGCCTTTCTGGAAGAAACTGTCCTATTTGAGGGATAAAAGAGGTATTTGTGGGTGAAAAGGTCCTATTTGAAGGGGGAAACGTGGTATTTCTTGAAGAAGATGTGATATATTTGGGAGAAATGTGGCATTTCTGGCAGAAACTGTCCTATTTTGGGGATAAAAGATTTTTTTGTGGGTGAAAAGGTCCTATTTGAAGGGGGAAAGATGGTAATACTATGAGAAGATGTGATATGTTTGGGAGAAATGTGGCATTTCTGGAAGAAAGTGTCCTCTTTTGGGGATAAAACAGGTATTTGTGGGTGAATAGGTCCTATTTGAAGGGGGAAACGTGCTATTTCTTGGAGAAGATGTGATCTATTTGGGAGAAATGTGGCATGTCAGGAAGAGACTGTCCTCTTTTGGGGATAAAAGAGGTATTTGTGGGTGAAAAGGTCCTATTTGAAGGGGGAAACGTGGTATTTCTTGGAGAAGATGTGATATATTTGGGAGAAATGTGGCATTTCTGGAAGAAACTGTCCTATTTTGGGGATAAAAGAGGTATTTGTGGGTGAAAATGTCCTATTTGAAGGGGGAAACCTGGTATTTCTTGGAGAAGATGTGATCTATTTGGGAGAAATGTGGCCTTTCTGGCAGAAACTGTCCTCTTTTGGGGATAAAAGAGGTATTTGTGGGTGAAAAGGTCCTATTTGAAGGGGGAATCGTGGTATTTCTTGGAGAAGATGTGGTATATTTGGGAGTAATGTGGCATTTCTGGAAGAAACTGTCCTCTTTTGGGGATAAAAGAGGTATTTGTGGGTGAAAACGTTGTATTTGAAGGGGGAAACCTATTATTTCTTGGAGAAGATGTGATATATTTGGGAGAAATCTGGCATTTCTGGAAGAAACTGTCCTATTTTGGGGATAAGACAGGTATTTGTGGGTGAAAAGGTCCTATTTGAAGGGGGAAACGTGGTATTTCTTGGAGAAGATGTGATATATTTGGGAGAAATGTGGCATTTCTGGAAGAAACTGTCCTCTTTTGGGGATAAAAGAGGTATTTGTGGGTGATAAGGTCCTATTTGAAGGGGGAAACCTGGTATTTCTTGGAGAAGATGTGATATATTTGGGAGAAATGTGGCATTTCTGGAAGAAACTGTCCTATTTTGGGGATAAAAGTGGTATTTGTGGGTGATAAGGTCCTATTTGAAGGGGGAAACCTGGCATTTTTTGGAGAAGAGGTGATATATTTGGGAGAAATGTGGCATGTCTGGAAGAAACTGTCCTATTTTGGGGATAAAACAGGTATTTGTGGGAGAAAAGGTCCTATTTGAAGGGGGAAAGCTGGTATTTCTTGGAGAAGATGTGATCTATTTGGGAGAAATGTGGCCTTTCTGGAAGAAAATGTCCAATTTGGGGGGAGAAGGCTGGTAGTTTTCGGTGAGAAGGTCCTATTTCAGGAGGAATCCTGGTATTTCTTGGAGAAGATGTGATCTATTTGGGAGAAATGTGGCATTTCTGGAAGTAACTGTCCTCTTTTGGGGATAAAAGAGGTATTTGTGGGTGAAAAGGTCCTATTTGAAGGGGGAAAGCTGGTATTTCTTGGAGAAGATGATATATAATTGGGAGAAATGTGGCCTTTCTGGAAGAATTTGTCCACTTTTGGGGATAAAAGAGGTATTTCATGGAGAAAAGGTCCTAATTCAAGGGGGAAAGCTGGTATTTCTTGGAGGAGTTGTGATATATTTGGGAGAAATGTGGCATTTCTGGAAGAAACTGTCCTCTTTTGGGGATAAAACAGGTATTTGTGGGAGAAAAGGTCCTATTTGAAGGGGGAACCCTGGTATTTCTTGGAGAAGATGTGATATATTTTGGAGAAATGTGGCATGTCTGGAAAAAACTGTCCTATTTTGGGGATAAAAGAGGTATTTGTGGGTGAAAAGGTCCTATTTGAAGGGGGAAGCTGGTATTTCTTGGAGAAGATGTGATATATTTGGGAGAAATGTGGCATGTCTGGAAGAAACTGTCCTCTTTTGGGGATTTTAGAGGTTTTTTTGGGGAAAAGGTCCTATTTGAAGGGGGAAACGTGGTATTTCTTGGAGAAGATGTGATATGTTTGGGAGAAATGTGGCATTTCTGGAAGAAACTGTCCTCTTATGGGGATAGAACAGGTATTTGTGGGTGAAAAGGTCCTATTTGAAGGGGGAAACCTGGTATTTCTTGGAGAAGATGTGATATATTTGGGAGAAATGTGGCATGTCTGGAAGAAAATGTCCTATTTGGGGGGAGAAGGGTGGTATTTGTGGGTGAAAAGGTCCTATTTGAAGGGGGAAAGCTGGTATTTCTTGCAGGAGATGTGATATGTTTGGGAGAAATGTGGCATTTCTGGAAGAAACTGTCCTCTTTTGGGGATAAAAGAGGTATTTGTGGGTGAAAAGGTCCTATTTGAAGGGGGAAAGCTGGTATTTCTTGGAGAAGATGTGATATATTTGGGAGAAATGTGGCATGTCTGGAAGAAACTGTCCTCTTTTGGGGATAAAAGAGGTATTTGTGGGTGAAAAGGCCCTATTTGAAGGGGGAACCCTGGTATTTCTTGGAGAAGATGTGATATATTTGGGAGAAATGTGGCATTTCTGGAAAAAACTGTTCTCTTTTGGGGATAAAAGAGGTATTTGTGGGTGAGAAGGTCCTATTTGAAGGGGGAAAGCTGGTATTTCTTGGAGAAGATGTGATATATTTGGAAGAAATCTGGCATTCTTGGAAGAAACTGTCCTCTTTTGGGGATAAAAGAGGATTTTTTTGGGGAAAAGCTCCTATTTGAAGGGGGAAATGTGGTATTTCTTGGAGAAGATGTGATATATTTGGGAGAAATGTGGCATTTCTGGAAGAAACTGTCCTCTTATGGGGATAGAACAGGTATTTGTGGGTGAAAAGGTCCTATTTGCAGGGGAAAACCTGGTATTTCTTGGAGAAGATGTGATATATTTGGGTGAAATCTGGCATTTCTGGAAGAAACTGTCCTATTTGGGGGGAGAAGGGTGGTATATGTGGGAGAAAAGTTCCTATTTCAGGAGGAATCCTGGTATTTCTTGGAGGAGATGTGATATGTTTGGGAGAAATGTGCCATTTCTGGAAGAAACTCTCCTCTTTTGGGGACAAAACAGGTATTTGTGGGGGAAAAGGTCCTATTTGAAGGGGGAATCCTGGTATTTCTTGGAGAAGATGTGATATATTTGGGAGAAATGTGGCCTTTCTGGAAGAAACTGTCCTATTTGAGGGATAAAAGAGGTGTTTGTGGGTGAAAAGGTCCTATTTGAAGGGGGAAACCTGGTATTTCTTGGAGAAGATGTGATATATTTGGGAGAAATGTGGCATGTCTGGAAGAAACTGTCCTCTTTTGGGGATGAAACAGGTATTTGTGGGTGAAAAGGTCCTATTTGAAGGGGGAAAGCTGCTATTTCTTGGAGAAGATGTGATATGTTTGGGAGAAATGTGGCATTTCTGGAAGAAAGTGTCCTGTTTTGGGGAAAAAACAGCTATTTGTGGGAGAAAAGGTCCTATTTGAAGGGGGAAAGCTGGTATTTCTTGAAGGGGATGTGATATATTTGGGAGAAATGTGGCATGTCTGGAAGAAACTGTCCTATTTTGGGGATAAAAGAGGTATTTGTGGGTGAAAAGGTCCTATTTGAAGGGGGAAACCTGGTATTTCTTGGAGAAGATGTGATATGTTTGGGAGAAATGTGGCATTTCTGGAAGAAACTGTCCCATTTGGGGGATAAAAGAGGTATTTGTGGGAGAAAAGGTCCTATTTGAAGGGGGAAACCTGGTATTTCTTGCAGAAGATGTGATATATTTGGGAGAAATGTGTCATGTCTGGAAGAAACTGTCCTATTTGAGGGATAAAGAGGTATTTGTGGGTGAAAAGGTCCTATTTGAAGGGGGAAACCTGTTATTTCATGGAGAAGATGTGATATATTTGGGAGAAATCAGGCATTTCTGGAAGAAACTGTCCTATTTTGGGGATAAATGAATTTTTTGTGGATGAAAAGGTCCTAATTGAAGGGGGAAACCTGGTATTTCTTGGAGAAGATGTGATATGTTTGGGAGAAATGTGGCATTTCTGGAAGAAACTGTCCTATTTTGGGGATGAAACAGGTATTTGTGGGTGAAAAGGTCCTATTTCAACGGGGAAACCTGGTATTTCTTGGAGAAGATGTGATCTATTTGGGAGAAATGTGGCATGTCTGGAAGAAACTGTCCTCTTTTGGAGATAAAAGAGGTATTTGTGGGAGAAAAGGTCCTATTTGAAGGGGGAAAGCTGGTCTTTCTTGGAGAAGATGTGATATATTTGGGAGAAATGTGGCATGTCTGGAAGAAACTGTCCTCTTCTGGGGATAAAAGAGGTATTTGTGGGTGAAAAGGTCCTATTTGAAGGAGGAATCCAGGTATTTCTTGGAGGAGACGTGATATGTTTGGGAGAAATGTGGCATTTCTGGAAGAAACTGTTCTCTTTTGGGGATAAAACAGGTATTTGTGGGTGAAAAGGTCCTATTTGAAGGGGGAAAGCTGGTATTTCTTGGAGAAGATGTGATATATTTGGGAGAAATGTGGCCTTTCAGGAAGAAACTGTCCTATTTTGGGGAGAAGCCTGCTATTAGTGGGTGAGAAGGTGCTATTTGAAGGGGGAAAGCTGGTATTTCTTGCAGAAGATGTGATATATTTGGGAGAAATGTGGCATGTCAGGAAGAAACTGTTCTCTTTTGGGGATAAAAGAGGTATTTCTGGGTGAAAAGGTCCTATTTGAAGGGGGAAACGTGGTATTTCTTGGGGAAGATGTGATCTATTTGGGAGAAATCAGGCATTTCTGGAAGAAACTGTCCTCTTTTGGGGATAAAAGAGGTATTTGTGGGTGAAAAGGTCCTATTTGAAGGGGGAAACCTGGTATTTCTTGCAGGAGATGTGATATATTTGGGAGAAATGTGGCATGTCTGGAAGAAACTGTCCTCTTTTGGGGATAAAAGAGGTATTTGTGGGTGAAAAAGGTCCTATTTCCTGGGGGAAACCTGGTACTTCTTGGAGAAGATGTGATATATTTGGGAGAAATCTGGCATGTCTGGAAGAAACTGTCCTATTTTGGGGAGAAGCCTGCTATTAGTGGGTGAAAAGGTCCTATTTGAAGGGGGAAACCTGGTATTTCTTGGAGAAGATGTGATATATTTGGGAGAAATGTGGCATGTCTGGAAGAAACTGTCCTATTTTGGGGATAAAACAGGTATTTGTGGGTGAAAAGATCCTATTTGAAGGGGGAAACCTGGTATTTCTTGGAGAAGATGTGTTATGTTTGGGAGAAATGTGGCATTTCTGGAAGAAACTGTCCTATTTGGGGGGAGAAGGCTGTTATTTGTGGGAGAAAAGGTCCTCTTTCAGGAGGAATCCTGGTATTTCCTGGAGAAGGTGTGATATATTTGGGAGAAATGTGGCCTTTCTGGAAGAAACTGTCCTATTTGAGGGATAAAAGAGGTTTTTGTGGGTGAAAAGGTCCTATTTGAAGGGGGAAACGTGGTATTTCTTGAAGAAGATGTGATATATTTGGGAGAAATGTGGCATTTCTGGCAGAAACTGTCCTGTTTTGGGGATAAAAGAATTTTTTGTGGGTGAAAAGGTCCTATTTGAAGTGGGAAAGATGGTAATTCTATGAGAAGATGTGATATGTTTGGGAGAAATGTGGCATTTCTGGAAGAAAGTGTCCTCTTTTGGGGATAAAACAGGTATTTGTGGGTGAATAGGTCCTATTTGAAGGGGGAAACGTGCTATTTCTTGGAGAAGATGTGATCTATTTGGGAGAAATGTGGCATGTCAGGAAGAGACTGTCCTCTTTTGGGGATAAAAGAGGTATTTGTGGGTGAAAAGGTCCTATTTGAAGGGGGAAACGTGGTATTTCTTGGAGAAGATGTGATATATTTGGGAGAAATGTGGCATTTCTGGAAGAAACTGTCCTATTTTGGGGATAAAAGAGGTATTTGTGGGTGAAAAGGTCCTATTTGAAGGGGGAAGCTGGTATTTCTTGGAGAAGATGTGATATATTTGGGAGAAATGTGGCATGTCTGGAAGAAACTGTCCTCTTTTGGGGATTTTAGAGGTTTTTTTGGGGAAAAGGTCCTATTTGAAGGGGGAAACGTGGTATTTCTTGGAGAAGATGTGATATGTTTGGGAGAAATGTGGCATTTCTGGAAGAAACTGTCCTCTTATGGGGATAGAACAGGTATTTGTGGGTGAAAAGGTCCTATTTGAAGGGGGAAACCTGGTATTTCTTGGAGAAGATGTGATATATTTGGGAGAAATGTGGCATGTCTGGAAGAAAATGTCCTATTTGGGGGGAGAAGGGTGGTATTTGTGGGTGAAAAGGTCCTATTTGAAGGGGGAAAGCTGGTATTTCTTGCAGGAGATGTGATATGTTTGGGAGAAATGTGGCATTTCTGGAAGAAACTGTCCTCTTTTGGGGATAAAAGAGGTATTTGTGGGTGAAAAGGTCCTATTTGAAGGGGGAAAGCTGGTATTTCTTGGAGAAGATGTGATATATTTGGGAGAAATGTGGCATGTCTGGAAGAAACTGTCCTCTTTTGGGGATAAAAGAGGTATTTGTGGGTGAAAAGGCCCTATTTGAAGGGGGAACCCTGGTATTTCTTGGAGAAGATGTGATATATTTGGGAGAAATGTGGCATTTCTGGAAAAAACTGTCCTATTTTGGGGATAAAAGAGGTATTTGTGGGTGAGAAGGTCCTATTTGAAGGGGGAAAGCTGGTATTTCTTGGAGAAGATGTGATATATTTGGAAGAAATCTGGCATTCTTGGAAGAAACTGTCCTCTTTTGGGGATAAAAGAGGATTTTTTTGGGGAAAAGCTCCTATTTGAAGGGGGAAATGTGGTATTTCTTGGAGAAGATGTGATATATTTGGGAGAAATGTGGCATTTCTGGAAGAAACTGTCCTCTTATGGGGATAGAACAGGTATTTGTGGGTGAAAAGGTCCTATTTGCAGGGGAAAACCTGGTATTTCTTGGAGAAGATGTGATATATTTGGGTGAAATCTGGCATTTCTGGAAGAAACTGTCCTATTTGGGGGGAGAAGGGTGGTATATGTGGGAGAAAAGTTCCTATTTCAGGAGGAATCCTGGTATTTCTTGGAGGAGATGTGATATGTTTGGTAGAAATGTGCCATTTCTGGAAGAAACTCTCCTCTTTTGGGGACAAAACAGGTATTTGTGGGGGAAAAGGTCCTATTTGAAGGGGGAATCCTGGTATTTCTTGGAGAAGATGTGATATATTTGGGAGAAATGTGGCCTTTCTGGAAGAAACTGTCCTATTTGAGGGATAAAAGAGGTGTTTGTGGGTGAAAAGGTCCTATTTGAAGGGGGAAACCTGGTATTTCTTGGAGAAGATGTGATATATTTGGGAGAAATGTGGCATGTCTGGAAGAAACTGTCCTCTTTTGGGGATGAAACAGGTATTTGTGGGTGATAAGGTCCTATTTGAAGGGGGAAAGCTGCTATTTCTTGGAGAAGATGTGATATGTTTGGGAGAAATGTGGCATTTCTGGAAGAAAGTGTCCTGTTTTGGGGAAAAAACAGCTATTTGTGGGAGAAAAGGTCCTATTTGAAGGGGGAAAGCTGGTATTTCTTGAAGGGGATGTGATATATTTGGGAGAAATGTGGCATGTCTGGAAGAAACTGTCCTATTTTGGGGATAAAAGAGGTATTTGTGGGTGAAAAGGTCCTATTTGAAGGGGGAAACCTGGTATTTCTTGGAGAAGATGTGATATGTTTGGGAGAAATGTGGCATTTCTGGAAGAAACTGTCCCATTTGGGGGATAAAAGAGGTATTTGTGGGAGAAAAGGTCCTATTTGAAGGGGGAAACCTGGTATTTCTTGCAGAAGATGTGATATATTTGGGAGAAATGTGTCATGTCTGGAAGAAACTGTCCTATTTGAGGGATAAAGAGGTATTTGTGGGTGAAAAGGTCCTATTTGAAGGGGGAAACCTGTTATTTCATGGAGAAGATGTGATATATTTGGGAGAAATCAGGCATTTCTGGAAGAAACTGTCCTATTTTGGGGATAAATGAATTTTTTGTGGATGAAAAGGTCCTAATTGAAGGGGGAAACCTGGTATTTCTTGGAGAAGATGTGATATGTTTGGGAGAAATGTGGCATTTCTGGAAGAAACTGTCCTATTTTGGGGATGAAACAGGTATTTGTGGGTGAAAAGGTCCTATTTCAACGGGGAAACCTGGTATTTCTTGGAGAAGATGTGATCTATTTGGGAGAAATGTGGCATGTCTGGAAGAAACTGTCCTCTTTTGGAGATAAAAGAGGTATTTGTGGGAGAAAAGGTCCTATTTGAAGGGGGAAAGCTGGTCTTTCTTGGAGAAGATGTGATATATTTGGGAGAAATGTGGCATGTCTGGAAGAAACTGTCCTCTTCTGGGGATAAAAGAGGTATTTGTGGGTGAAAAGGTCCTATTTGAAGGAGGAATCCAGGTATTTCTTGGAGGAGACGTGATATGTTTGGGAGAAATGTGGCATTTCTGGAAGAAACTGTTCTCTTTTGGGGATAAAACAGGTATTTGTGGGTGAAAAGGTCCTATTTGAAGGGGGAAAGCTGGTATTTCTTGGAGAAGATGTGATATATTTGGGAGAAATGTGGCCTTTCAGGAAGAAACTGTCCTATTTTGGGGAGAAGCCTGCTATTAGTGGGTGAGAAGGTGCTATTTGAAGGGGGAAAGCTGGTATTTCTTGCAGAAGATGTGATATATTTGGGAGAAATGTGGCATGTCAGGAAGAAACTGTTCTCTTTTGGGGATAAAAGAGGTATTTCTGGGTGAAAAGGTCCTATTTGAAGGGGGAAACGTGGTATTTCTTGGGGAAGATGTGATCTATTTGGGAGAAATCAGGCATTTCTGGAAGAAACTGTCCTCTTTTGGGGATAAAAGAGGTATTTGTGGGTGAAAAGGTCCTATTTGAAGGGGGAAACCTGGTATTTCTTGCAGGAGATGTGATATATTTGGGAGAAATGTGGCATGTCTGGAAGAAACTGTCCTCTTTTGGGGATAAAAGAGGTATTTGTGGGTGAAAAAGGTCCTATTTCCTGGGGGAAACCTGGTACTTCTTGGAGAAGATGTGATATATTTGGGAGAAATCTGGCATGTCTGGAAGAAACTGTCCTATTTTGGGGAGAAGCCTGCTATTAGTGGGTGAAAAGGTCCTATTTGAAGGGGGAAACCTGGTATTTCTTGGAGAAGATGTGATATATTTGGGAGAAATGTGGCATGTCTGGAAGAAACTGTCCTATTTTGGGGATAAAACAGGTATTTGTGGGTGAAAAGATCCTATTTGAAGGGGGAAACCTGGTATTTCTTGGAGAAGATGTGTTATGTTTGGGAGAAATGTGGCATTTCTGGAAGAAACTGTCCTATTTGGGGGGAGAAGGCTGTTATTTGTGGGAGAAAAGGTCCTCTTTCAGGAGGAATCCTGGTATTTCCTGGAGAAGGTGTGATATATTTGGGAGAAATGTGGCCTTTCTGGAAGAAACTGTCCTATTTGAGGGATAAAAGAGGTTTTTGTGGGTGAAAAGGTCCTATTTGAAGGGGGAAACGTGGTATTTCTTGAAGAAGATGTGATATATTTGGGAGAAATGTGGCATTTCTGGCAGAAACTGTCCTGTTTTGGGGATAAAAGAATTTTTTGTGGGTGAAAAGGTCCTATTTGAAGTGGGAAAGATGGTAATTCTATGAGAAGATGTGATATGTTTGGGAGAAATGTGGCATTTCTGGAAGAAAGTGTCCTCTTTTGGGGATAAAACAGGTATTTGTGGGTGAATAGGTCCTATTTGAAGGGGGAAACGTGCTATTTCTTGGAGAAGATGTGATCTATTTGGGAGAAATGTGGCATGTCAGGAAGAGACTGTCCTCTTTTGGGGATAAAAGAGGTATTTGTGGGTGAAAAGGTCCTATTTGAAGGGGGAAACGTGGTATTTCTTGGAGAAGATGTGATATATTTGGGAGAAATGTGGCATTTCTGGAAGAAACTGTCCTATTTTGGGGATAAAAGAGGTATTTGTGGGTGAAAATGTCCTATTTGAAGGGGGAAACCTGGTATTTCTTGGAGAAGATGTGATATATTTGGGAGAAATGTGGCCATTCTGGCAGAAACTGTCCTCTTTTGGGGATAAAAGAGGTATTTGTGGGTGAAAAGGTCCTATTTGAAGGGGGAAAGCAGGTATTTCTTGGAGAAGATGTGGTATATTTGGGAGTAATGTGGCATTTCTGGAAGAAACTGTCCTCTTTTGGGGATAAAAGAGGTATTTGTGGGTGAAAACGTTGTATTTGAAGGGGGAAACCTGTTATTTCTTGGAGAAGATGTGATATATTTGGGAGAAATCTGGCATTTCTGGAAGAAACTGTCCTCTTTTGGGGATAAAAGAGGTATTTGTGGGTGAAAAGGTCCTATTTGAAGGGGGAAACGTGGTATTTCTTGGAGAAGATGTGATATATTTGGAAGAAATGTGGCATTTCTGGAAGAAACTGTCCTCTTTTGGGGATAAAAGAGGTATTTGTGGGTGATAAGGTCCTATTTGAAGGGGGAAACCTGGTATTTCTTGGAGAAGATGTGATATATTTGGGAGAAATGTGGCATTTCTGGAAGAAACTGTCCTATTTTGGGGATAAAAGTGGTATTTGTGGGTGATAAGGTCCTATTTGAAGGGGGAAACGTGGCATTTTTTGGAGAAGAGGTGATATATTTGGGAGAAATGTGGCATGTCTGGAAGAAACTGTCCAATTTGGGGGGAGAAGGCTGGTAGTTTTCGGTGAGAAGGTCCTATTTCAGGAGGAATCCTGGTATTTCTTGGAGAAGATGTGATCTATTTGGGAGAAATGTGGCATTTCTGGAAGTAACTGTCCTCTTTTGGGGATAAAAGAGGTATTTGTGGGTGAAAAGGTCCTATTTGAAGGGGGAAAGCTGGTATTTCTTGGAGAAGATGATATATAATTGGGAGAAATGTGGCCTTTCTGGAAGAATTTGTCCACTTTTGGGGATAAAAGAGGTATTTCATGGAGAAAAGGTCCTAATTCAAGGGGGAAAGCTGGTATTTCTTGGAGGAGTTGTGATATATTTGGGAGAAATGTGGCATTTCTGGAAGAAACTGTCCTCTTTTGGGGATAAAACAGGTATTTGTGGGAGAAAAGGTCCTATTTGAAGGGGGAACCCTGGTATTTCTTGGAGAAGATGTGATATATTTTGGAGAAATGTGGCATGTCTGGAAAAAACTGTCCTATTTTGGGGATAAAAGAGGTATTTGTGGGTGAAAAGGTCCTATTTGAAGGGGGAAGCTGGTATTTCTTGGAGAAGATGTGATATATTTGGGAGAAATGTGGCATGTCTGGAAGAAACTGTCCTCTTTTGGGGATTTTAGAGGTTTTTTTGGGGAAAAGGTCCTATTTGAAGGGGGAAACGTGGTATTTCTTGGAGAAGATGTGATATGTTTGGGAGAAATGTGGCATTTCTGGAAGAAACTGTCCTCTTATGGGGATAGAACAGGTATTTGTGGGTGAAAAGGTCCTATTTGCAGGGGAAAACCTGGTATTTCTTGGAGAAGATGTGATATATTTGGGAGAAATGTGGCATGTCTGGAAGAAAATGTCCTATTTTGGGGAGAAGGGTGGTATTTGTGGGTGAAAAGGTCCTATTTGAAGGGGGAAAGCTGGTATTTCTTGCAGGAGATGTGATATGTTTGGGAGAAATTTGGCATTTCTGGAAGAAACTGTCCTCTTTTGGGGATAAAAGAGGTATTTGTGGGTGAAAAGGTCCTATTTGAAGGGGGAAAGCTGGTATTTCTTGGAGAAGATGTGATATGTTTGGGAGAAATGTGGCATTTCTGGAAGAAAGTGTCCTGTTTTGGGGAATAAACAGCTATTTGTGGGAGAAAAGGTCCTATTTGAAGGGGGAAAGCTGGTATTTCTTGAAGGGGATGTGATATATTTGGGAGAAATGTGGCATGTCTGGAAGAAACTGTCCTATTTTGGGGATAAAAGAGGTATTTGTGGGTGAAAAGGTCCTATTTGAAGGGGGAAACCTGGTATTTCTTGGAGAAGATGTGATATGTTTGGGAGAAATGTGGCATTTCTGGAAGAAACTGTCCCATTTGGGGGATAAAAGAGGTATTTGTGGGAGAAAAGGTCCTATTTGAAGGGGGAAACCTGGTATTTCTTGCAGAAGATGTGATATATTTGGGAGAAATGTGTCATGTCTGGAAGAAACTGTCCTATTTGAGGGATAAAGAGGTATTTGTGGGTGAAAAGGTCCTATTTGAAGGGGGAAACCTGTTATTTCATGGAGAAGATGTGATATATTTGGGAGAAATCAGGCATTTCTGGAAGAAACTGTCCTATTTTGGGGATAAATGAATTTTTTGTGGATGAAAAGGTCCTAATTGAAGGGGGAAACCTGGTATTTCTTGGAGAAGATGTGATATGTTTGGGAGAAATGTGGCATTTCTGGAAGAAACTGTCCTATTTTGGGGATGAAACAGGTATTTGTGGGTGAAAAGGTCCTATTTCAACGGGGAAACCTGGTATTTCTTGGAGAAGATGTGATCTATTTGGGAGAAATGTGGCATGTCTGGAAGAAACTGTCCTCTTTTGGAGATAAAAGAGGTATTTGTGGGAGAAAAGGTCCTATTTGAAGGGGGAAAGCTGGTCTTTCTTGGAGAAGATGTGATATATTTGGGAGAAATGTGGCATGTCTGGAAGAAACTGTCCTCTTCTGGGGATAAAAGAGGTATTTGTGGGTGAAAAGGTCCTATTTGAAGGAGGAATCCAGGTATTTCTTGGAGGAGACGTGATATGTTTGGGAGAAATGTGGCATTTCTGGAAGAAACTGTTCTCTTTTGGGGATAAAACAGGTATTTGTGGGTGAAAAGGTCCTATTTGAAGGGGGAAAGCTGGTATTTCTTGGAGAAGATGTGATATATTTGGGAGAAATGTGGCCTTTCAGGAAGAAACTGTCCTATTTTGGGGAGAAGCCTGCTATTAGTGGGTGAGAAGGTGCTATTTGAAGGGGGAAAGCTGGTATTTCTTGCAGAAGATGTGATATATTTGGGAGAAATGTGGCATGTCAGGAAGAAACTGTTCTCTTTTGGGGATAAAAGAGGTATTTCTGGGTGAAAAGGTCCTATTTGAAGGGGGAAACGTGGTATTTCTTGGGGAAGATGTGATCTATTTGGGAGAAATCAGGCATTTCTGGAAGAAACTGTCCTCTTTTGGGGATAAAAGAGGTATTTGTGGGTGAAAAGGTCCTATTTGAAGGGGGAAACCTGGTATTTCTTGCAGGAGATGTGATATATTTGGGAGAAATGTGGCATGTCTGGAAGAAACTGTCCTCTTTTGGGGATAAAAGAGGTATTTGTGGGTGAAAAAGGTCCTATTTCCTGGGGGAAACCTGGTACTTCTTGGAGAAGATGTGATATATTTGGGAGAAATCTGGCATGTCTGGAAGAAACTGTCCTATTTTGGGGAGAAGCCTGCTATTAGTGGGTGAAAAGGTCCTATTTGAAGGGGGAAACCTGGTATTTCTTGGAGAAGATGTGATATATTTGGGAGAAATGTGGCATGTCTGGAAGAAACTGTCCTATTTTGGGGATAAAACAGGTATTTGTGGGTGAAAAGATCCTATTTGAAGGGGGAAACCTGGTATTTCTTGGAGAAGATGTGTTATGTTTGGGAGAAATGTGGCATTTCTGGAAGAAACTGTCCTATTTGGGGGGAGAAGGCTGTTATTTGTGGGAGAAAAGGTCCTCTTTCAGGAGGAATCCTGGTATTTCCTGGAGAAGGTGTGATATATTTGGGAGAAATGTGGCCTTTCTGGAAGAAACTGTCCTATTTGAGGGATAAAAGAGGTTTTTGTGGGTGAAAAGGTCCTATTTGAAGGGGGAAACGTGGTATTTCTTGAAGAAGATGTGATATATTTGGGAGAAATGTGGCATTTCTGGCAGAAACTGTCCTGTTTTGGGGATAAAAGAATTTTTTGTGGGTGAAAAGGTCCTATTTGAAGTGGGAAAGATGGTAATTCTATGAGAAGATGTGATATGTTTGGGAGAAATGTGGCATTTCTGGAAGAAAGTGTCCTCTTTTGGGGATAAAACAGGTATTTGTGGGTGAATAGGTCCTATTTGAAGGGGGAAACGTGCTATTTCTTGGAGAAGATGTGATCTATTTGGGAGAAATGTGGCATGTCAGGAAGAGACTGTCCTCTTTTGGGGATAAAAGAGGTATTTGTGGGTGAAAAGGTCCTATTTGAAGGGGGAAACGTGGTATTTCTTGGAGAAGATGTGATATATTTGGGAGAAATGTGGCATTTCTGGAAGAAACTGTCCTATTTTGGGGATAAAAGAGGTATTTGTGGGTGAAAATGTCCTATTTGAAGGGGGAAACCTGGTATTTCTTGGAGAAGATGTGATATATTTGGGAGAAATGTGGCCATTCTGGCAGAAACTGTCCTCTTTTGGGGATAAAAGAGGTATTTGTGGGTGAAAAGGTCCTATTTGAAGGGGGAAAGCAGGTATTTCTTGGAGAAGATGTGGTATATTTGGGAGTAATGTGGCATTTCTGGAAGAAACTGTCCTCTTTTGGGGATAAAAGAGGTATTTGTGGGTGAAAACGTTGTATTTGAAGGGGGAAACCTGTTATTTCTTGGAGAAGATGTGATATATTTGGGAGAAATCTGGCATTTCTGGAAGAAACTGTCCTCTTTTGGGGATAAAAGAGGTATTTGTGGGTGAAAAGGTCCTATTTGAAGGGGGAAACGTGGTATTTCTTGGAGAAGATGTGATATATTTGGAAGAAATGTGGCATTTCTGGAAGAAACTGTCCTCTTTTGGGGATAAAAGAGGTATTTGTGGGTGATAAGGTCCTATTTGAAGGGGGAAACCTGGTATTTCTTGGAGAAGATGTGATATATTTGGGAGAAATGTGGCATTTCTGGAAGAAACTGTCCTATTTTGGGGATAAAAGTGGTATTTGTGGGTGATAAGGTCCTATTTGAAGGGGGAAACGTGGCATTTTTTGGAGAAGAGGTGATATATTTGGGAGAAATGTGGCATGTCTGGAAGAAACTGTCCTATTTTGGGGATAAAACAGGTATTTGTGGGAGAAAAGGTCCTATTTGAAGGGGGAAAGCTGGTATTTCTTGGAGAAGATGTGATCTATTTGGGAGAAATGTGGCCTTTCTGGAAGAAAATGTCCAATTTGGGGGGAGAAGGCTGGTAGTTTTCGGTGAGAAGGTCCTATTTCAGGAGGAATCCTGGTATTTCTTGGAGAAGATGTGATCTATTTGGGAGAAATGTGGCATTTCTGGAAGTAACTGTCCTCTTTTGGGGATAAAAGAGGTATTTGTGGGTGAAAAGGTCCTATTTGAAGGGGGAAAGCTGGTATTTCTTGGAGAAGATGATATATAATTGGGAGAAATGTGGCCTTTCTGGAAGAATTTGTCCACTTTTGGGGATAAAAGAGGTATTTCATGGAGAAAAGGTCCTAATTCAAGGGGGAAAGCTGGTATTTCTTGGAGGAGTTGTGATATATTTGGGAGAAATGTGGCATTTCTGGAAGAAACTGTCCTCTTTTGGGGATAAAACAGGTATTTGTGGGAGAAAAGGTCCTATTTGAAGGGGGAACCCTGGTATTTCTTGGAGAAGATGTGATATATTTTGGAGAAATGTGGCATGTCTGGAAAAAACTGTCCTATTTTGGGGATAAAAGAGGTATTTGTGGGTGAAAAGGTCCTATTTGAAGGGGGAAGCTGGTATTTCTTGGAGAAGATGTGATATATTTGGGAGAAATGTGGCATGTCTGGAAGAAACTGTCCTCTTTTGGGGATTTTAGAGGTTTTTTTGGGGAAAAGGTCCTATTTGAAGGGGGAAACGTGGTATTTCTTGGAGAAGATGTGATATGTTTGGGAGAAATGTGGCATTTCTGGAAGAAACTGTCCTCTTATGGGGATAGAACAGGTATTTGTGGGTGAAAAGGTCCTATTTGCAGGGGAAAACCTGGTATTTCTTGGAGAAGATGTGATATATTTGGGAGAAATGTGGCATGTCTGGAAGAAAATGTCCTATTTTGGGGAGAAGGGTGGTATTTGTGGGTGAAAAGGTCCTATTTGAAGGGGGAAAGCTGGTATTTCTTGCAGGAGATGTGATATGTTTGGGAGAAATTTGGCATTTCTGGAAGAAACTGTCCTCTTTTGGGGATAAAAGAGGTATTTGTGGGTGAAAAGGTCCTATTTGAAGGGGGAAAGCTGGTATTTCTTGGAGAAGATGTGATATATTTGGGAGAAATGTGGCATGTCTGGAAGAAACTGTCCTCTTTTGGGGATAAAAGAGGTATTTGTGGGTGAAAAGGTCCTATTTGAAGGGGGAACCCTGGTATTTCTTGGAGAAGATGTGATATATTTGGGAGAAATGTGGCATGTCTGGAAAAAACTGTCCTATTTTGGGGATAAAAGAGGTATTTGTGGGTGAGAAGGTCCTATTTGAAGGGGGAAAGCTGGTATTTCTTGGAGAAGATGTGATATATTTGGAAGAAATCTGGCATTCCTGGAAGAAACTGTCCTCTTTTGGGGATAAAAGAGGATTTTTTTGGGGAAAAGGTCCTATTTGAAGGGGGAAACGTGGTATTTCTTCGAGAAGATGTGATATATTTGGGAGAAATGTGGCATTTCTGGAAGAAACTGTCCTCTTATGGGGATAGAACAGGTATTTGTGGGTGAAAAGGTCCTATTTCCAGGGGAAAACCTGGTATTTCTTGGAGAAGATGTGATATATTTGGGAGAAATGTGGCATGTCTGGAAGAAAATGTCCTATTTCGGGGGAGAAGGGTGGTATATGTGGGAGAAAAGTTCCTATTTCAGGAGGAATCCTGGTATTTCTTGGAGGAGATGTGATATGTTTGGGAGAAATGTGCCATTTCTGGAAGAAACTGTCCTCTTTTGGGGACAAAACAGGTATTTGTGGGTGAAAAGGTCCTATTTGAAGGGGGAATCCTGGTATTTCTTGGAGAAGATGTCATCTATTTGGGAGAAATGTGGCATTTCTGGAAGAAACTGTCCTCTTTTTTTGGATAAAAGAGGTGTTTGTGGGTGAAAAGTTTGTATTTGAAGGGGGAACCCTGGTATTTCTTGGAGAAGATGTGATATGTTTGGGAGAAATATGGCATTTCTGGAGGAAACTGTCCTCTTTTGGGGATAAAACAGGTATTTGTGGGTGAAAAGGTCCTATTTGAAGGGGGAAAGCTGGTATTTCTTGGAGAAGATGTGATATATTTGGGAGAAATGTGGCATGTCTGGAAGAAACTGTCCTATTTTGGGGATAAAAGAGGTATTTGTGGGTGAAAAGGTCCTATTTGAAGGGGGAAACCTGGTATTTCTTGGAGAAGATGTGATATATTTGGGAGAAATGTGGCATTTCTGGAAGAAAGTGTCCTGTTTTGGGGAAAAAACAGGTATTTGTGGGAGAAAAGGTCCTATTTGAAGGGGGAAAGCTGGTATTTCTTGAAGGAGATGTGATATATTTGGGAGAAATGTGGCATGTCTGGAAGAAACTGTCCTATTTTGGGGATAAAACAGGTATTTGTGGGTGAAAAGGTCCTATTTCCAGGGGGAAAGCTGGTATTTCTTGGAGAAGATGTGATATGTTTGGGAGAAATATGGCATTTCTGAAAGAAACTGTCCTCTTTTGGGGATAAAAGAGGTATTTGTGGGTGAAAAGGTCCTATTTGAAGGGGGAAAGCTGGTATTTCTTGGAGAAGATGTGATCTATTTGGGAGAAATGTGGCATTTCTGGAAGAAACTGTCCAATTTTGGGGATAAAAGAGGTATTTGTGGGTGAAAAGGTCCTATTTGAAGGGGGAAACGTGGTATTTCTTGGAGAAGATGTGATATATTTGGGAGAAATGTGGCCTTTCTGGAAGAAACTGTCCCATTTGGGGGATAAAAGAGGTATTTGTGGGAGAAAAGGTCCTATTTGAAGGGGGAAACCTGGTATTTCTTGGAGAAGATGTGATATATTTGGGAGAAATGTGGCATGTCTGCAAGAAACTGTCCTATTTGAGGGATAAAGAGGTATTTGTGGGTGAAAAGGTCCTATTTGAAGGGGGAAACCTGTTATTTCTTGGAGAAGATGTGATATATTTGGGAGAAATCAGGCATTTCTGGAAGAAACTGTCCTATTTTGGGGATAAAAGAATTTTTTGTGGATGAAAAGGTCCTAATTGAAGGGGGAAACCTGGTATTTCTTGGAGAAGATGTGATATGTTTGGGAGAAATGTGGCCTTTCTGGCAGAAACTGTCCTATTTTGGGGATAAAACAGGTATTTGTGGGTGATAAGGTCCTATTTGAAGGGGGAAACCTGGTATTTCTTGAAGAAGATGTGATATATTTGGGGGAAATGTGGCATGTCAGGAAGAAACTGTCCTCTTTTGGGGATAAAAGAGGTATTTGTGGGTGAAAAGGTCCTATTTGAAGGGGGAAACGTGGTATTTCTTGGAGAAGATGTGATATATTTGGGAGAAATGTGGCATTTCTGGAAGAAACTGTCCTCTTTTGGGGATAAAACAGGTATTTGTGTTTGAAAAGGTCCTATTTGAAGGGGGAAAGCTGGTCTTTCTTGGAGAAGATGTGATATATTTGGGAGAAATGTGGCATGTCTGGAAGAAACTGTCCTATTTGGGGGATAAAAGAGGTATTTGTGGGTGATAAGGTCCTATTTGAAGGGGGAAACCTGGTATTTCTTGGAGGAGACGTGATATGTTTGGGAGAAATGTGGCATTTCTGGAAGAAACTGTCCTCTTTTGGGGATAAAACAGGTATTTGTGGGTGAAAAGGTCCTATTTGAAGGGGGAAAGCTGGTATTTCTTGGAGAAGATGTGATATATTTGGGAGAAATCTGGCATTTCTGGAAGAAACTGTCCTATTTTGGGGAGAAGCCTGCTATTAGTGGGTGAAAAGGTGCTATTTGAAGGGGGAAAGCTGGTATTTCTTGCAGAAGATGTGATATATTTGGGAGAAATGTGGCATGTCAGGAAGAAACTGTCCTATTTTGGGGATAAAAGAGGTATTTGTGGGTGAAAAGGTCCTATTTGAAGGGGGAAACGTGGTATTTCTTGGAGAAGATGTGATATATTTGGGGGAAATGTGGCATGTCAGGAAGAAACTGTCCTATTTGGGGGGAGAAGGCTGGTATTTGTGGGAGAAAAGGTCCTATTTGAAGGGGGAAAGCAGGTATTTCTTGGAGAAGATGTGATGTATTTGGGAGAAATGTGGCATGTCTGGAAGAAGCTGTCCTATTTTGGGGATAAAACAGGTATTTGTGGGTGAAAAGGTCCTATTTGAAGGGGGAAAGCTGGTATTTCTTGGAGAAGATGTGATCTATTTGGGAGAAATGTGGCATTTCTGGAAGAAACTGTCCTCTTTTGGGGATAAAAGAGGTATTTGTGGGAGAAAAGGTCCTATTTGAAGGGGGAAACCAGGTATTTCTTGCAGGAGATGTGATATATTTGGGAGAAATGTGGCATGTCTGGAAGAAACTGTCCTCTTTTGGGGATAATAGAGGTATTTGTGGGTGAAAAAGGTCCTATTTCCTGGGGAAACCTGTTACTTCTTGGAGAAGATGTGATATATTTGGGAGAAATCTGGCATGTCTGGAAGAAACTGTCCTATTTTGGGGAGAAGCCGGCTATTAGTGGGTGAAAAGGTCCTATTTGAAGGGGGAAAGCTGGTATTTCTTGGAGAAGATGTGATATATTTGGGAGAAATGTGGCATGTCAGGAAGAAACTGTCCTATTTTGGGGATAAAACAGGTATTTGTGGGTGAAAAGGTCCTATTTCCTGGGGGAAACCTGGTATTTCTTGGAGAAGATGTGATATGTTTGGGAGAAATGTGGCATTTCTGGAAGAAACTGTCCTATTTGGGGGGAGAAGGCTGGTATTTGTGGGAGAAAAGGTCCTATTTGAAGGGGGAAAGCAGGTATTTCTTGGAGAAGATGTGATATATTTGGGAGAAATGTGGCATGTCTGGAAGAAACTGTCCTATTTTGGGGATCAAAGAGGTATTTGTGGGTGAAAAGGTCCTATTTGAAGGGGGAAAGCTGGTATTTCTTGGAGAAGATGTGATCTATTTGGGAGAAATGTGGCATTTCTGGAAGAAAATGTCGTATTTCAGGGATAATACAGGTATTTGTGGGAGAAAAGGTCCTATTTGAAGGAGGAAAGCTGGTCTTTCTTGGAGAAGATGTGGTATATTTGGGATAAATGTGGCATTTCTGGAAGAAACTGTCCTATTTTGGGGATGAAACAGGTATTTGTGGGTGAAAAGGTCCTATTTGAAGGGGGAAAGCTGGTATTTCTTGGAGAAGATGTGGTATATTTGGGACAAATATGGCATGTATGGCAGAAACTGTCCTATTTTGGGGATAAAAGAGGTATTTGTAGGAGTAAAGGTCCTATTTGAAGGGGTTAGCTGGTATTTCTTGGAGAAGATGTGGTATATTTGGGAGAAATCTGGCATTCCTGGAAGAAACTGTCCTCTTTTGGGGATAAAAGAGGTTTTTTTGGGGAAAAGGTCCTATTTGAAGGGGGAAAGCTGTTATTTCTTGGAGAAGATGTGATCTATTTGGGAGAAATGTGGCATGTCCGGAAGAAACTGTCCTATTTTGGGGATAAAAGAGGTATTTGTGGGTGAAAAAGGTCCTATTTGAAGGGGGAAACCTGGTACTTCTTGAAGAAGATGTGATATATTTGGGAGAAATCTGGCATTTCTGGAAGAAACTGTACTATTTTGGGGAGAAGCCTGCTATCAGTGGGTGAAAAGGTCCTATTTGAAGGGGGAAACGTGGTATTTCTTGGGGAAGATGTGATCTATTTGGGAGAAATGTGGCATGTCAGGAAGAAACTGTCCTATTTTGGGGATAAAACAGGTATTCGTGGGTGAAAAGGTCCTATTTGAAGGGGGAAACGTGGTATTTCTTGGAGAAGATGTGATCTATTTGGGAGAAATGTGGCCTTTATGGAAGAAACTGTCCTATTTGGGGGGAGAAGGCTGGTATTTCTTGAAGAAAAGGTCCTATTTGAAGGGGGAAAGCAGGTATTTCTTGGAGAAGATGTGATATATTTGGGAGAAATGTGGCATGTCTGGAAGAAACTGTCCTATTTGAGGGATAAAGAGGTATTAGTGGGTGAAAAGGTCCTATTTCCAGGGGGAAAGCTGGTATTTCTTGGAGAAGATGTGATATATTTGGGAGAAATGTGGCATGTCTGGAAGAAACTGTCCTCTTTTGGGGATAAAAGAGGTATTTGTGGGAGAAAAGGTCCTATTTGAAGGGGGAAACTTGGTATTTCTTGGAGAAGATGTGATATATTTGGGAGAAATGTGGCATGTCTGGAAGAAACTGTCCTATTTGGGGGATAAAAGAGGTATTTGTGGGTGAGAAGGTCCTATTTGAAGGGGGAAAGCTGGTATTTCTTGGAGAAGATGTGATATATTTGGGAGAAATGTGGCATTTCTGGAAGAAACTGTCCTATTTTGGGGATAAAAGAGGTATTTGTGGGTGAAAAGATCCTATTTGAAGGGGGAAAGCTGGTATTTCTTGGAGAAGATGTGATCTATTTGGGAGAAATGTGGCATTTCTGGAAGAAACTGTCCTATTTTGGGGATAAAATTGGTAGTTGTGGGTGATAAGGTCCTATTTGAAGGGGGAAACGTGGCATTTCTTGGAGAAGAGGTGATATATTTGGGAGAAATGTGGCATGTCTGGAAGAAACTGTCCTATTTTGGGGATAAAACAGGTATTTGTGGGTGAAAAGGTCCTATTTGAAGGGGGAAACCTGGTATTTCTTGGAGAAGATGTGATCTATTTGGGAGAAATGTGGCCTTTCTGGAAGAAAATGTCCAATTTGGGGGGAGAAGGCTGGTAGTTTTCGGTGAGAAGGTCCTATTTCAGGAGGAATCCTGGTATTTCTTGGAGAAGATTGATATATTTGGGAGAAATGTGGCCTTTCTGGAAGAAAATGTCCAATGTGGGGGGAGAAGGCTGGTAGTTTTGGGTGAGAAGGTCCTATTTCAGGAGGAATCCTGGCATTGCTTGGAGAAGATGTGATATATTTGGGAGAAATGTGGCATTTCTGGAAGAAACTGTCCTCTTTTGGGGATAAAAGAGGTATTTGTGGGTGAAAAGGTCCTATTTGAAGGGGGAAAGCTGGTATTTCTTGGAGAAGATGTGATCTATTTGGGAGAAATGTGGCATTTCTGGAAGAAACTGTCCTCTTTTTTTGGATAAAAGAGGTGTTTGTGGGTGAAAAGGTCCTATTTGAAGGGGGAAACCTGGTATTTCTTGGAGAAGATGTGATATGTTTGGGAGAAATATGGCATTTCTGGAGGAAAGTGTCCTCTTTTGGGGATAAAAGAGGTATTTGTGGGTGAAAAGGTCCTATTTGAAGGGGGAAAGCAGGTATTTCTTGGAGAAGATGTGATATATTTGGGAGAAATGTGGCATGTCTGGAAGAAACTGTCCTCTTTTGGGGATAAAACAGGTATTTGTGGGTGAAAAGGTCCTATTTGAAGGGGGAAAGCTGGTATTTCTTGGAGAAGATGTGATATATTTGGGAGAAATGTGGCATTTCTGGAAGAAAGTGTCCTGTTTTGGGGAAAAAACAGGTACTTGTGGAAGAAAAGGTCCTATTTGAAGGGGGAAAGCTGGTATTTCTTGAAGGAGATGTGATGTATTTGGGAGAAATGTGGCATGTCTGGAAGATACTGTCCTATTTTGGGGATAAAATAGGTATTTGTGGGTGAAAAGGTCCTATTTCCAGGGGGAAAGCTGGTATTTCTTGGAGAAGATGTGATATGTTTGGGAGAAATGTGGCATTTCTGGAAGAAACTGTCCAATTTGTGGGATAAAACAGGTATTTGTGGGTGAAAAGGTCCTATTTGAAGGGGGAAAGCTGGTATTTCTTGGAGAAGATGTGATATATTTGGGAGAAATGTGGCATGTCTGGAAGAAACTGTCCTCTTTTGGGGATAAAAGAGGTATTTGTGGGTGAAAAGGTCCTATTTGAAGGGGGAAAGCTGGTATTTCTTGGAGAAGATGTGATATATTTGGGAGAAATGTGGCATTTCTGGAAGAAAGTGTCCTCTTTTGGGGATAAAACAGGTATTTGTGGGAGAAAAGGTCCTATTTGAAGGGGTAAAGCAGGTATTTCTTGGAGAAGATGTGATATATTTGGGAGAAATGTGGCATGTCTGGAAGAAACTGTCCTATTTGAGGGATAAAGAGGTATTTGTGTTTGAAAAGGTCCTATTTGAAGGGGGAAAGCTGGTATTTCTTGGAGAAGATGTGATATATTTGGGAGAAATCAGGCCTTTCTGGAAGAAACTGTCCTATTTTGGGAGTAAAAGAATTTTTTGTGGATGAAAAGGTCCTAATTGAAGGGGGAAACCTGGTATTTCTTGGAGAAGATGTGATATATTTGGGGGAAATGTGGCATGTCAGGAAGAAACTGTCCTCTTTTGGGGATAAAAGAGGTATTTGTGGGTGAAAAGGTCCTATTTGAAGGGGGAAAGCTGGTATTTCTTGGAGAAGATGTGATATATTTGGGAGAAATGTGGCATTTCTGGAAGAAACTGTCCTCTTTTGGGGATAAAAGAGGTATTTGTGGGTGAAAAGGTCATATTTGAAGGGGGAAACCTGGTATTTCTTGGAGAAGATGTGATCTATTTGGGAGAAATGTGGCCTTTCTGGAAGAAAATGTCCAATTTGGGGGGAGAAGGCTGGAAGTTTTCGGTGAGAAGGTCCTATTTCAGGGGGAATCCTGGTATTTCTTGGAGAAGATGTGATCTATTTGGGAGAAATGTGGCATGTCTGGAAGAAACTGTCCAATTTGGGGGGAGAAGGCTGGTAGTTTTGGGTGAGAAGGTCCTCTTTGAGGAGGAATCCTGGCATTTCTTGGAGAAGATGTGATATATTTGGGAGAAATGTGGCCTTTCTGGATGAAACTGTCCTCTTTTGGGGATAAAAGAGGTATTAGTGGTTGAAAAGGTCCTATTTGAAGGGGGAAAGCTGGTATTTCTTGGAGAAGATGATATATAATTGGGAGAAATGTGGCCTTTCTGGAAGAAACTGTCCTCTTTTGGGGATAAAAGAGGTATTTCATGGAGAAAAGGTCCTCATTCAAGGGGGAAACGTGGTATTTCTTGGAGGAGTTTTGATATATTTGGGAGAAATGTGGCATTTCTGGAAGAAACTGTCCTCTTTTGGGGATAAAAGAGGTATTTGTGGGAGAAAAGTTCCTATTTGAAGGGGGAACCCTGGTATTTCTTGGAGAAGATGTGATCTATTTGGGAGAAATGTGGCATGTCTGGAAAAAACTGTCCTATTTTGGGGATAAAAGAGGTATTTGTGGGTGAGAAGGTCCTATTTGAAGGGGGAAACGTGGTATTTCTTGGAGAAGATGTGATCTATTTGGGAGAAATGTGGCATTTCTGGAAGAAACTGTCCTCTTCTGGGGATAGAACAGGTATTTGTGGGTGAAAAGGTCCAATTTCCAGGGGAAAACCTGGTATTTCTTGGAGAAGATGTGATATATTTGGGAGAAATGTGGCATGTCTGGAAGAAAATGTCCTATTTGGGGGGAGAAGGGTGGTATTTGTGGGAGAAAAGTTCCTATTTCAGGAGGAATCCTGGTATTTCTTGGAGGAGACGAGATATGTTTGGGAGAAATGTGCCATTTCTGGACGAAACTGTCCTCTTTTGGGGATAAAACAGGTATTTGTGGGTGAAAAGGTCCTATTTGAAGGGGGAAAGCTGGTATTTCTTGGAGAAGATGTGATATGTTTGGGAGAAATCTGGCATTTCTGGAAGAAAGTGTCCTCTTTTGGGGATAAAACAGGTATTTGTGGGTGAAAAGGTCCTATTTGAAGGGGGAAAGCTGGTATTTCTTGGAGAAGATGTGATCTATTTGGGAGAAATGTGGCATGTCTGGAAGAAACTGTCCTCTTTTGGGGATAAAAGAGGTATTTGTGGGTGAAAAGGTCCTATTTGAAGGGGGAAAGCTGGTATTTCTTGGAGAAGATGTGATATATTTGGGAGAAATGTGGCATGTCTGGAAGAAACTGTCCTGTTTTGGGGATAAAACAGGTATTTGTGGGAGAAAAGGTCCTATTTGAAGGGGGAAAGCTGGTATTTCTTGAAGGTGATGTGATATATTTGGGAGAAATGAGGCATGTCTGGAAGAAACTGTCCTCTTTTGGGGATAAAAGAGGTATTTGTGGGTGAAAAAGGTCCTATTTCCAGGGGGAAAGCTGGTATTTCTTGGAGAAGATGTGATATATTTGGGAGAAATGTGGCATTTCTGGAAGAAACTGTCCTATTTTGGGGAGAAGCCTGCTATTAGTGGGTGAAAAGGTCATATTTGAAGGGGGAAAGCTGGTATTTCTTGGAGAAGATGTGATATATTTGGGAGAAATGTGGCATGTCAGGAAGAAACTGTCCTATTTTGGGGATAAAACAGGTATTTGTGGGTGAAAAGGTCCTATTTGAAGGGGGAAACCTGGTATTTCTTGGAGAAGATGTGATATGTTTGTGAGAAATGTGGCATTTCTGGAAGAAACTGTCCTATTTGGGGGGAGAAGGCTGGTATTTGTGGGAGAAAAGGTCCTATATGAAGGGGGAAAGCAGGTATTTCTTGGAGAAGATGTGATATATTTGGGAGAAATGTGGCATTTCTGGAAGAAACTGTCCTCTTTTGGGGATAAAAGAGGTATTTGTGGGTGAAAAGGTCCTATTTGAAGGGGGAAACCTGGTATTTCTTGGAGAAGATGTGATATATTTGGGAGAAATGTGGCATTTCTGGAAGAAACTGTCCTCTTTTGGGGATAAAAGAGGTATTTGTGGGAGAAAAGGTCCTATTTGAAGGGGGAAAGCTGGTAATTCTTGCAGGAGATGTGATCTATTTGGGAGAAATGTGGCCTTTCTGGAAGAAACTGTCCTCTTTTGGGGATAAAAGAGGTATTTGTGGGTGAAAAAGGTCCTATTTCCAGGGGGAAAGCTGGTATTTCTTGGAGAAGATGTGATCTATTTGGGAGAAATCTGGCATTTCTGGAAGAAACTGTCCTATTTTGGGGAGAAGCCTGATATTAGTAGGTGAAAAGGTCCTATTTGAAGGGGGAAAGCTGGTATTTCTTGGAGAAGATGTGATCTATTTGGGAGAAATGTGGCATGTCAGTAAGAAACTGTCCAATTTTGGGGATAAAACAGGTATTTGTGGGTGAAAAGGTCCTATTTGAAGGGGGAATCGTGGTATTTCTTGGAGAAGATGTGATATATTTGGGAGAAATCTGGCATTTCTGGAAGAATATGTCCAATTAGAGGGATAAAACAGGTATTTGTGGTTGAAAAGGTCCTATTTGAAGGGGGAAACCTGGTATTTCTTGGAGAAGATGTGATCTATTTGGGAGAAATGTGGCATTTCTGGAAGAAACTGTCCTCTTTTGGGGATAAAAGAGGTATTTGTGGGTGAAAAGGTCCTATTGAAGGGGGAAACGTGGTATTTCTTGGAGAAGATGTGGTATATTTGGGAGAAATGTGGCATTTCTGGAAGAAACTGTCCTATTTTGGGGATAAAACAGGTATTTGTGGGTGTAAACGCTGTATTTGAAGGGGGAAACGTGGTATTTCTTGGAGAAGATGTGATATATTTGGGAGAAATCTGGCATGTCTGGAAAAAACTGTCCTCTTTTGGGGATAAAAGTGGTATTTGTGGGTGAAAAGGTCCTATTTGAAGGGGGAAAGCTGGTATTTCTTGGAGAAGATGTGATCTATTTGGGAGAAATGTGGCATTTCTGGAAGAAACTGTCCACTTTTGGGCATAAAACTGGTATTTGTGGGTGAAAAGGTCCTATTTGAAGGGGGAACCCTGGTATTTCTTGGAGAATATGTGATATATTTGGGAGAAATGTGGCATGTCTGGAAGAAGCTGTCCTCTTTTGGGGATAAAAGAGGTATTTGTGGGTGAAAAGGTCCTATTTGAAGGGGGAAACCTGGTATTTCTTGGAGAAGATGTGATATATTTGGGAGAAATGTGGCCTTTCTGGAAGAAAATGTCCAATTTGGGGGGAGAAGGCTGGTAGTTTTCGGTGAGAAGGTCGTATTTCAGGAGGAATCCTGGTATTTCTTGGAGAAGATGTGATATATTTGGGAGATATGTGGCATTTCTGGAAGAAAATGTCCAATTTGGGGGGAGAAGGCTGGTAGTTTTGGGTGAGAAGGTCCTATTTCAGGAGGAATCCTGGCATTTCTTGGAGAAGACGTGATATATTTGGGAGAAATGTGGCATGTCTGGAAGAAACTGTCCTCTTTTGGGGATAAAAGAGGTATTAGTGGTTGAAAAGGTCCTATTTGAAGGGGGAAAGCTGGTATTTCTTGAAGAAGATGTGATCTATTTTGGAGAAATGTTGCCTTTCTGGAAGAAACTGTCCTCTTTTGGGGATAAAAGAGGTATTTCATGGAGAAAAGGTCCTAATTCAAGGGGGAAACCTGGTATTTCTTGGAGAAGATGTGATCTATTTGGGAGAAATGTGGCATGTCTGGAAGAAACTGTCGTACTTTGGGCATAAAACAGGTATTTGTGGTTGAAAATGTCCTATTTGAAGGGGGAACCCTGTTATTTCTTGGAGAAGATGTGATCTATTTGGGAGAAATGTGGCATTTCTGGAAGAAACTGTCCTCTTTTGGGGATAAAAGAGGTATTTGTGGGTGAAAAGGTCCTATTTGAAGGGGGAATCCTGGTATTTCTTGGAGAAGATGTGATATATTTGGGAGAAATGTGGCCTTTCTTGAAGAAAATGTCCAGTTTGGGGTTAGAAGGCAGGTAGTTTTCGGTGAGAAGGTCCTATTTCAGGAGGAATCCTGGCATTTCTTGGAGAAGATGTGATATATTTGGGAGAAATGTTGCCTTTCCGGAAGAAACTGTCCTCTTTTGGGGATAAAAGAGGTATTTGTGGGTGAAAAGGTCCTATTTGAAGGGGGAAAGCTGGTATTTCTTGGAGAAGATGTGATATATTTGGGAGAAATGTGGCATTTCTGGAAGAAAATGTCCTCTCTTGGGGATAAAAGCGGTACTTCATGGAGAAAAGGTCCTATTTGAAGGGTGAACCCTGGTATTTCTTGGAGAAGATGTGATATATTTGGGAGAAATGTGGCATTTCTGGAAGAAACTGTCCTATTTTGGGCATAAAACAGGTATTTGTGGGTGAAAAGGTCCTATTTGAAGGGGGAAACCTGGTATTTCTTGGAGAAGATGTGATATATTTGGGAGAAATGTGGCCTTTCTGGAAGAAACTGTGCTCTTTTGGGGATAAAAGAGGTATTTGTGGGTGAAAAGGTCCTACTTGAAGGGGGAAACGTGGTATTTCTTGGAGAAGAGGTGATACATTTGGGAGAAATGTGGCCTTTCTGGAAGAAAATGTCCAGTTTGGGGGGAGAAGGCAGGTAGTTTTCGGTGAGAAGGTCCTATTT
Source organism: Lophura swinhoii (assembly GCA_030408155.1). Lineage (NCBI taxonomy): Eukaryota > Metazoa > Chordata > Aves > Galliformes > Phasianidae > Lophura > Lophura swinhoii. The sequence goes on from CM059457.1 coordinate 1,347,452, forward strand.
CAGGAGGAATCCTGGCATTTCTTGGAGAAGATGTGATATATTTGGGAGAAATGTGGCATGTCTGGAAGAAACTGTCCTCTTTTGGGGATAAAAGAGGTATTAGTGGTTGAAAAGGTCCTATTTGAAGGGGGAAACATGGTATTTGTGGGAGAAGATGTGATATATTTGGGAGAAATGTGGCATTTCTGGAAGAAAATGTCCTCTTTTGGGGATAAAAGAGGTATTTCATGGAGAAAAGGTCCTATTTGAAGTTGGAACCCTGGTATTTCTTGGAGAAGATGTGATATATTTGGGAGAAATGTGGCATTTCTGGAAGAAAGTGTCCTGTTTTGGGGAAAAAACAGGTATTTGTGGGTGAAAAGGTCCTATTTGAAGGGGGAAACCTGGTATTTCTTGGAGAAGATGTGATCTATTTGGGAGAAATGTGGCCTTTCTGGAAGAAAATGTCCAATTTGTGGGGAGAAGGCTGGTAGTTGTGGGTGAGAAGGTCCTATTTCAGGAGGAATCCTGGTATTTCTTGGAGAAGAGGTGATATATTTGGGAGAAATGTGGCCTTTCTGGAAGAAACTGTCCTCTTTTGGGGATCAAAGAGGTATTTGTGGGTGAAAAGGTCCTATTTGAAGGGGGAAAGCTGGTATTTCCTGGAGAAGATGTGATATATTTGGGAGAAATGTGGCATGTCTGGAAGAAAATGTCCTCTTTCGGGGATAAAAGAGGTATGTGTGGGTGAAAAGGTCCTATTTGAAGGGGGAAACCTGGTATTTCTTGGAGAAGATGTGATATATTTGGGAGAAATCTGGCATTTCTGGAAGAAACTGTCCTCTTTTGGGGATAAAACAGGTATTTGTGGGTGAAAATTTCATATTTGAAAGGGGAAAACTGGTATTTCTTGGAGAAGATGTGATATATTTGGAAGAAATATGGCATTTCTGGAAGAAACTGTCCTCTTTTGGGGATAAAACAGGTATTTGTGGGTGAAAAGGTCCTATTTCCAGGGGGAAAGCTGGTATTTCTTGGAGAAGATGTGATATATTTGGGAGAAATCTGGCATTTCTGGAAGAATATGTCCAATTTGAGGGATAAAACAGGTATTTGTGGTTGAAAAGGTCCTATTTGAAGGGGGAAAGCTGGTATTTCTTGGAGAAGATGTGATCTATTTGGGAGAAATGTGGCATTTCTGGAAGAAACTTTCCTCTTTTGGGGATAAAAGAGGCATTTGTGGGTGAAATGGTCCTATTGAAGGGGGAAACGTGGTATTTCTTGGAGAAGATGTGGTATATTTGGGAGAAATGTGGCATTTCTGGAAGAAACTGTCCTCTTTTGGGGTTAAAACAGGTGTTTGTGGGTGAAAACGCTGTATTTGAAGGGGGAAAGCTGGTATTTCTTGGAGAAGATGTGATATATTTGGGAGAAATCTGGCATGTCTGGAAAAAACTGTCCTCTTTTGGGGATAAAAGTGGTATTTGTGGGTGAAAAGGTCCTATTTGAAGGGGGAAAGCTGGTATTTCTTGGAGAAGATGTGATATATTTGGGAGAAATGTGGCATTTCTGGAAGAAACTGTCCACTTTTGGGCATAAAACAGGTATTTGTGGGTGAAAAGGTCCTATTTGAAGGGGGAACCCTGGTATTTCTTGGAGAATATGTGATATATTTGGGAGAAATGTGGCATGTCTGGAAGAAGCTGTCCTCTTTTGGGGATAAAAGAGGTATTTGTGGGTGAAAAGGTCCTATTTGAAGGGGGAAACCTGGTATTTCTTGGAGAAGATGTGATATATTTGGGAGAAATGTGGCCTTTCTGGAAGAAAATGTCCAATTTGTGGGGAGAAGGCTGGTAGTTGTGGGTGAGAAGGTCCTATTTCAGGAGGAATCCTGGTATTTCTTGGAGAAGATGTGATATATTTGGGAGATATGTGGCATTTCTGGAAGAAAATGTCCAATTTGGGGGGAGAAGGCTGGTAGTTTTGGGTGAGAAGGTCCTATTTCAGGAGGAATCCTGGCATTTCTTGGAGAAGATGTGATATATTTGGGAGAAATGTGGCCTTTCTGGAAGAAACTGTCCTCTTTTGGGGATAAAAGAGGTATTAGTGGTTGAAAAGGTCCTATTTGAAGGGGGAAAGCTGGTATTTCTTGAAGAAGATGTGATCTATTTTGGAGAAATGTTGCCTTTCTGGAAGAAACTGTCCTCTTTTGGGGATAAAAGAGGTATTTCATGGAGAAAAGGTCCTAATTCAAGGGGGAAAGCTGGTATTTCTTGGAGAAGATGTGATATATTTGGGAGAAATGTGGCATGTCTGGAAGAAACTGTCGTACTTTGGGCATAAAACAGGTATTTGTGGTTGAAAATGTCCTATTTGAAGGGGGAAAGCTGGTATTTCTTGGAGAAGATGTGATCTATTTGGGAGAAATGTGGCATTTCTGGAAGAAACTGTCCTCTTTTGGGGATAAAAGAGGTATTTGTGGGTGAAAAGGTCCTATTTGAAGGGGGAAAGCTGGTATTTCTTGGAGAAGATGTGATATATTTGGGAGAAATGTGGCATTTCTGGAAGAAACTGTCCTCTTTTGAGGATAAAAGAGGTATTTGTGGTTGAAAAGGTCCTATTTGAAGTTGGAAACCTGGTATTTCCTGGAGAAGATGTGATATATTTGGGAGAAATGTGGCATGTCTGGAAGAAACTGTCCTCTTTTGGGGATAAAAGAGGTATTTGTGGGTGAAAAGGTCCTATTTCCAGGGGAAAACCTGGTATTTCTTGGAGAAGATGTGATATATTTGGGAGAAATGTGGCCTTTCTGGAAGAAAATGTCCTATTTGGGGGGAGAAGGCTGGTACTTGTGGGAGAAAATGTCCTATTTCAGGAGGAATCCTGGTATTTCTTGGAGGAGATGTGATATGTTTGGGAGAAATGTGGCATTTCTGGAAGAAACTGTCCTCTTTTGGGGATAAAACAGGTACTTGTGGGAGAAAAGGTCCTATTTCAAGGGGGAAACCTGGTATTTCTTGGAGAAGATGTGATCTATTTGGGAGAAATGCTGCATGTCTGGAAGAAAATGTCCAATTTGGGCGGAGAAGGCTGGTAGTTTTCGGTGAGAAGGTCCTATTTCAGGAGGAATCCTGGTATTTCTTGGAGAACATGTGATAAATTTGGGAGAAATGTGGCCTTTCTGGAAGAAAATGTCCAATTTGGGGGGAGAAGGCTGGTAGTTTTCGGTGAGAAGGTCCTATTTCAGGAGGAATCCTGGCATTTCTTGGAGAAGATGTGATATATTTGGGAGAAATGTGGCATTTCTTGAAGAAACTGTCCTCTTCTGGGGATAAAAGAGGTATTAGTGGTTGAAAAGGTCCTATTTGAAGGGGGAAACCTGGTATTTCTTGGAGAAGATGTGATATATTTGGGAGAAATGTGGCCTTTCTGGAAGAAAATGTCCTCTTTTGGGGATAAAAGAGGTATTTCATGGGGAAAAGGTCCTAATTCAAGGGGGAACCCTGGTATTTCTTGGAGAAGATGTGATATATTTGGGAGAAATGTGGCATTTCTGGAAGAAACTGTCCTATTTTGGGCATAAAACAGGTATTTGTGGTTGAAAAGGTCCTATTTGAAGGGGAAAGCTGGTATTTCTTGGAGAAGATGTGATATATTTGGGAGAAATGTGGCATTTCTGGAAGAAAATGTCCTCTTTTGGGGATAAAACAGGTATTTGTGGGTGAAAAGGTCCTATTTGAAGGGGGAAACGTGGTATTTCTTGGAGAAGAGGTGATATATTTGGGAGAAATGTGGCCTTTCTTGAAGAAAATGTCCAGTTTGGGGTTAGAAGGCAGGTAGTTTTCGGTGAGAAGGTCCTATTTCAGGAGGAATCCTGGCATTTCTTGGAGAAGATGTGATATATTTGGGAGAAATGTTGCCTTTCCGGAAGAAACAGTCCTCTTTTGGGCATAAAAGAGGTATTTGTGGGTGAAAAGGTCCTATTTGAAGGGGGAAACCTGGTATTTCTTGGAGAAGATGTGATATATTTGGGAGAAATGTGGCATTTCTGGAAGAAGATGTCCTCTCTTGGGGATAAAAGAGGTACTTCATGGAGAAAAGGTCCTATTTGAAGGGTGAACCCTGGTATTTCTTGGAGAAGATGTGATATATTTGGGAGAAATGTGGCATTTCTGGAAGAAACTGTCCTATTTTGGGCATAAAACAGGTATTTGTGGGTGAAAAGGTCCTATTTGAAGGGGGAAACGTGGTATTTCTTGGAGAAGATGTGATATATTTGGGAGAAATGTGGCCTTTCTGGAAGAAACTGTCCTCTTTTGGGGATAAAAGAGGTATTTGTGGGTGAAAAGGTCCTATTTGAAGGGGGAAACGTGGTATTTCTTGGAGAAGAGGTGGTATATTTGGGAGAAATGTGGCCTTTCTGGAAGAAAATGTCCAGTTTGGGGGGAGAAGGCAGGTAGTTTTCGGTGAGAAGGTCCTATTTCAGGAGGAATCCTGGCATTTCTTGGAGCAGATGTGATATATTTGGGAGAAATGTGGCCTTTCCGGAAGAAATTGTCCTCTTTTGGGGATAAAAGAGGTACTAGTGGTTGAAAAGGTCCTATTTGAAGGGGGAAACATGGTATTTGTGGGAGAAGATGTGATATATTTGGGAGAAATGTGGCATTTCTGGAAGAAAATGTCCTCTTTTGGGGATAAAAGAGGTATTTCATGGAGAAAAGGTCCTATTTGAAGTTGGAAACCTGGTATTTCTTGGAGGAGTTGTGATATATTTGGGAGAAATGTGGCATTTCTGGAAGAAACTGTCCTCTTTTGGGGATAAAAGAGGTATTTGTGGGAGAAAAGGTCCTATTTGAAGGGGGAACCCTGGTATTTCATGGAGAAGATGTGATATATTTGGGAGAAATGTGGCATTTCTGGAAAAAACAGTCCTCTTTTGGGGATAAAAGAGGTATTTGTGGGAGAATAGGACCTGTTTGAAGGGGGAAAGCTGGTATTTCTTGGAGAAGATGTGATATATTTGGGAGAAATCTGGCATTCCTGGAAGAAACTGTCCTCTTTTGGGGATAAAAGAGGTTTTTTTGGGGAAAATGTCCTATTTGAAGGGGGAAACGTGGTATTTCATGGAGAAGATGTGATATATTTGGGAGAAATGTGGCATTTCTGGAAGAAACTGTCCTCTTATGGGGATAGAACAGGTATTTGTGGTTGAAAAGGTCCTATTTGAAGGGGGAAACCTGGTATTTCTTGGAGAAGATGTGATATATTTGGGAGAAATGTGGCATGTCTGGAAGAAACTGTCCTCTTCTGGGTATAAAAGAGGTATTTGTGGGTGAAAACGTTGTATTTGAAGGGGGAAACCTGTTATTTCTTGGAGAAGATGTGATATATTTGGGAGAAATGTGGCATTTGTGGAAGAAACTGTCCTATTTTGGGGATAAAAGAGGTATTTGTGGGTGAAAAGGTCCTATTTGAAGGGGGAAACGTGGCATTTCTTGGAGAAGATGTGATCTATTTGGGAGAAATGTGGCATTTCTGGAAGAAACTGTGCTATTTGGGGGATAAAAAAGGTATTTGTGGGTGAAAATGTCCTATTTGAAGGGGGAAACGTGGTATTTCTTGGAGAAGATGTGATATGTTTGGGAGAAATATGGCATTTCTGGAAGAAACTGTCCTCTTTTGGGGATAAAAGAGGTATTTGTGGGTGAAAAGGTCCTATTTGAAGGCTGGAAACGTGGTATTTCTTGGAGAAGATGTGATATATTTGGGAGAAATGTGTCATGTCTGGAAGAAACTGTCCTATTTGGGGGATAGAACAGGTATTTGTGGGTGAAAAGGTCCTATTTCCAGGGGGAAACCTGGTATTTCTTGGAGAAGATGTGATATATTTGGGAGAAATGTGGCATGTCTGGAAGAAAATGTCCTATTTCGGGGGAGAAGGGTGGTATTTGTGGGAGAAAAGTTCCTATTTGAAGGGGGAATCCTGGTATTTCTTGGAGGAGATGTGATATGTTTGGGAGAAATGTGCCATTTCTGGAAGAAACTGTCCTCTTTTGGGGATAAAACAGGTATTTGTGGGTGAAAAGGTCCTATTCGAAGGGGGAAACCTGGTATTTCTTGGAGAAGATGTGATATGTTGATTCCCAAATATATCACATCTTCTCCAAGAAATAACAGGGTTCCCCCTTCAAATAGTACCTTTTCACCCACAAATACCTCTTTTATCCCCAAAAGAAAACAGTTTCTTCGAGAAATGCCACATATCTCCCAAATATATCACATCTTCTCCAAGAAATACCACGTTTCCCCCTTCAAATAGGACCTTTTCACCCACAAATACCTCTTTTATCCCCAAAAGAGGACAGTTTCTTCCAGAAATGCCATATTTCTCCCAAACATATCACATCTTCTCCAAGAAATACCAGGTTTCCCCATTCAAATAGGACCTTTTCACCCACAAATACCTCTTTTATCCCCAAAAGAGGACAGTTTCTTCCAGAAATGGCACATTTCTCCCAAACATATCACATCTCCACCAAGAAATGCCAGGATTCCTCCTGAAAGAGGACCTTTTCTCCCACAAATACCACCCTTCTCCCCCCAAATTGGACATTTTCTTCCAGACATGCCACATTTCTCCCAAATATATCACATCTTCTCCAAGAAATACCAGGTTTCCCCCTTCAAATAGGACCTTTTCACCCACAAATACCTGTTCTATCCCCAGAAGAGGACAGTTTCTTCCAGAAATGCCACATTTCTCCCAAATAGATCACATCTTCTCCATGAAATACCACGTTTCCCTCTTCAAATAGGACCTTTTCCCCAAAAAAACCTCTTTTATCCCCAAAATTGGACAGTTTCTTCCAGGAATGCCAGATTTCTCCCAAATATAGCACATCTTCTCCAAGAAATACCACGTTTCCCCCTTCAAATAGGACCTTCTCACCCACAAATACCTCTTTTATCCCCAAAAGAGGACAGTTTCTTCCAGACATGCCACATTTCTCCCAAATATATCACATCTTCTCCAAGAAATACCAGGATTCCCCCTTCAAATAGGAACTTTTCTATCACTAATACCTCTTTTATCCCCAAAAGAGGACAGTTTCTTCCAGAAATGCCACATTTCTCCCAAATATATCACATCTTCTCCAAGAATTGCCAGGATTCCTCCTGAAGGAGAACCTTCTCACCCAATACTACCAGCCTTCTCCCCCCAAATTGGACATTTTCTTCCAGAAATGCCTGAATTCACCCAAAAATATCACATCTTCTCCAAGAAATACCAGCTTTCCCCCTTCAAATAGGACCTTTTTACCCAGAAATTACTCTTTTATCCCCAAAAGAGGACAGTTTCTTCCAGAGATGACACATTTCTCCCAAATAGATCACATCTTCTCCAAGAAATACCACGTTTCCCCCTTCAAATACGACCTTTTCACCCACAAATACCTCTTTTATCCCCAAAAGAGGACAGTTTCATCCAGAAATGCCACATTTCTCCCAAATATATCACATCTTCTCCAACAAATACCAGCTTTCCCCTTCAAATAGGACCTTTTCACCCACAAATACCTCTTTGATCCCCAAAATAGGACAGTTTCTTCCAGAAATGCCACATTTCTCCCAAATATATCACATCTTCTCCAAGAAATACCAGCTTTCCCCCTTCAAATAGGACCTTTTCACCCACAAATACCTCTTTTATCCCCAAAGAGGAGAGTTCCTTCCTGACATGGTACATTTCTCCCAAATATATCACATCTTCTCCAAGAAATACCACGTTTCCCCCTTCAAATAGGACCTTTTCACCCACTAATACCTCTTTTATCCCCAAAATAGGACAGCTACTTCCAGAAATGCCACATTTCTCCCAAATATATCACATCTTCTCCAAGAAATAACACGTTTCCCCCTTGAAATAGGACCTTTTCACCCACAGATACCCGTCTTCTCCCCCCAAACTGGACATTTTCTTCCAGAAATGCCTGATTTCTCCCAAAAATATCACATCTTCTCCAAGAAATACCAGCTTTCCCCCTTCAAATAGGAACTTTTCACCCACAAACACCTGTTTTATCCCCAAAATAGGACAGTTTCTTCCAGACATGCCACATTTCTCCCAAATAGATCACATCTTCTCCAAGAAATACCAGGTTTCCCCCTTCAAATAGGACCTTTTCACCCACAAACACCTGTTTTATCCCCAAAAGAGGACAGTTTCTTCCAGAAATGCCACATTTCTCCCAAATATATCACATCTGCTCCAAGAAGTACCAGGTTTACCCCATCAAATAGGACCTTTTCACCCACAAATACCTCTTTTATGCCAAAAATAGGACAGTTTCTGCCAGAAATGCCACATTTCTCCCAAATATATAACATCTTCTCCAAGAAATACCAGGTTTCCCCCTTCAAATAGGACCTTTTCACCCACAAATACCTCTTTTATCCCCAAAAGAGGACAGTTTCTTCCAGAAATGCCACATTTCTCCCAAATATATCACATCTTCTCCAAGAAATACCAGGTTTCCCCCTTCAAATAGGACCTTTTTACCCAGAAATACCTGTTTTATCCCCAAAATAGGACAGTTTCTTCCAGACATGCCACATTTCTCCCAAATATATCACATCTTCTCCAAGAAATACCAGCTTTCCCCCTTCAAATAGGACCTTTTCACCCACAAATACCTCTTTTATCCCCAAAAGAGGACAGTTTCTTCCAGAAAGGCCACATTTCTCCCAAATATATCACATCTTCTGCAAGAAATACCTCGTTTCCCCCTTCAAATAGGACCTTTTCACCCACAAATACCCGTCTTCTCCCCCCAAATTGGACATTTTCTTCCAGAAATGCCTGATTTCTCCCAAAAATATCACATCTTCTCCAAGAAATACCAGGTTTCCCCCTTCAAATAGGACCTTTTCACCCACAAATACCTGTTTTATCCCCAAAATAGGACAGTTTCTTCCAGACATGCCTGATTTCTCCCAAATAGATCACATCTTCTCCAAGAAATACCTGCTTTCCCCCTTCAAATAGGACCTTTTCACCCACAAATACCCACCTTCTCGACCCAAATTGGACATTTTCTTTCAGAAATGCCTGAATTCACCGAAAAATATCACATCTTCTCCAAGAAATACCAGGTTTCCCCCTTCAAATAGGACCTTTTTACCCAGAAATTACTCTTTTATCCCCAAAAGAGGACAGTTTCTTCCAGAAATGACACATTTCTCCCAAATATATCACATCTTCTCCAAGAAATACCAGGTTTCCCCCTTCAAATAGGACCATTTCACCCACAAATACCTCTTTTATCCCCAAAAGAGGACAGTTTCTTCCAGAAATGCCACATTTCTCCCAAATATAGCACATCTTCTCCAAGAAATACCACGTTTCCCCCTTGAAATAGGACCTTTTCACCCACAAATACCTCTTTTATCCCCAAAATAGGACAGTTTCTTCCAGACATGCCACATTTCTCCCAAATAGATCACATCTTCTCCAAGAAATACCAGCTTTCCCCCTTCAAATAGGACCTTTTCTCCCACAAATACCTCTTTTATTCCCAAAAGAGGACAGTTTCTTCCAGAAATGCCACATTTCTCCCAAATATATCACATCTTCTCCAAGAAATACCAGCTTTCCCCCTTCAAATAGGAACTTTTCACCCACAAATACCTCTTTTATCCCCAAAAGAGGACAGTTTCTTCCAGAAATGCCACATTTCACCCAAATATATCGCATCTTCTCCAAGAAATACCAGGTTTCCAACTTCAAATAGGACCTTTTCACCCACAAATACCTGTTTTATCCCCAAAAGAGGACAGTTTCTTCCAGAAATGCCACATTTCTCCCAAATATATCACATCTCCTCCAAGAAATACCAGGTTTCCCCCTTCAAATAGGACCTTTTCACCCACAAATACCTGTTTTATCCCCAAAAGAGGACAGTTTCTTCCAGAAATGCCACATTTCTCCCAAATATATCACATCTTCTCCAAGAAATACCACGTTTCCCCCTTGAAATAGGACCTTTTCACCCACAAATACCCGTCTTCTCCCACCAAATTGGACATTTTCTTCCAGAAATGCCTGATTTCTCCCAAAAATATCACATCTTCTCCAAGAAATACCAGCTTTCCCCCTTCAAATAGGACCTTTTCACCCACAAACACCTGTTTTAACCCCAAAAGAGGACAGTTTCTTCCAGAAATGCCACATTTCTCCCAAATATAGCACATCTTCTCCAAGAAATACCAGCTTTCCAACTTCAAATAGGACCTTTTCACCCACAAATACCTCTTTTATCCCCAAAAGAGGACAGTTCCTTCCTGACATGGTACATTTCTCCCAAATATATCACATCTTCTCCAAGAAATACCAGGTTTCCCCCTCGAAATAGGACCTTTTCACACAGAAATACCTCTTTTATCCCCAAAATAGGACAGTTTCTTCCAGAAAAGCCACATTTCTCCCAAATATATCACATCTTCTCCAAGAAATACCAGCTTTCCCCCTTCAAATAGGACCTTTTCACCCACAAATACCTGTTTTATCCCCAAAAGAGGACAGTTTCTTCCAGAAATGCCACATTTCTCCCAAATAGATCACATCTTCTCCAAGAAATACTAGCTTTCCCCCTTCAAATAGGACCTTTTCACCCACAAATACCTCTTTTATCCCCAAAAGAGGACAGTTTCTTCCAGAAATGCCACATTTCTCCCAAATAGATCACATCTTCTCCAAGAAATACCAGGTTTCCCCCTTCAAATAGGACCATTTCACCCACAAATACCTCTTTTATCCCCAAAATAGGACACTTTCTTCCAGAAAGGCCACATTTCTCCCAAATATATCGCATCTCCTCCACGAAATACCAGCTTTCCCCCTTCAAATAGGACCTTTTCACCCACAAATACCTCTTTTATCCCCAAAAGAGGACAGTTTCTTCCAGAAATGCCACATTTCTCCCAAATATATCACATCTTCTCCAAGAAATACCAGGTTTCCCCCTTCAAATAGGACCTTTTCACCCACAAATACCTCTTTTATCCCCAGAATAGGACAGTTTCTTCCAGAAATGCCACATTTCTCCCAAATATATCTCATCTTCTCCAAGAAATACCAGCTTTCCCCCTTCAAATTGGACTTTTTCACCCACAAATACCTCTTTTATCCCCAAAAGAGGACAGTTTCTTCCAGAAATGCCAGATTTCTCCGAAATATATCACATCTTCTCCACAAAATACCAGGTTTCCCCCCTCAAATAGGACCTTTTCACCCACAAATACCTCTTTTATCCCCAAAAGAGGACAGTTTCTTCCAGAAATGACACATTTCTCCCAAATATATCACATCTTCTCCAAGAAATACCAGGTTTCCCCCTTCAAATAGGACCTTTTCACCCACAAATACCTGTTTTATCCCCAAAATAGGACAGTTTCTTTCAGAAATGCCACATTTCTCCCAAATATATCACATCTTCTCCAAGAAATACCACGTTTCCCCCTTGAAATAGGACCTTTTCACCCACAAATACCCGTCTTCTCCCCACAAATTGGACATTTTCATCCAGAAATGCCTGATTTCTCCCAAAAATATCACATCTTCTCCAAGAAATACCAGCTTTCCCCCTTCAAATAGGACCTTTTCACCCACAAATACCTCTTTTATCCCCAAAAGAGGACAGTTTCTTCCAGAAATGCCACATTTCTCCCAAATATATCACATCTCCTGAAAGAAATACCAGCTTTCCCCGTGGAAATAGGACCTTTTCACCCACACATACCTGTTTGATCCCCAAAATAGGTCATTTTCTTCCAGACATGCCACATTTCTCCCAAATATATCACATCTTCTCCAAGAAATACCAGGTTACCTCCTGAAATAGGACCTTTTTATCCAGAAATACCTCTTTTGTTCCCAAAATAGGACAGTTTCTTCCAGACATGCCACATTTCTCCCAAATATATCACATCTTCTCCAAGAAATACCATGTTTCCCCCTTCAAATAGGACCTTTTCACCCACAAATACCTCTTTTATCCCCAAAAGAGGACAGTTTCTTCCAGAAATGCCACATTTCTCCGAAATATATCACATCTTCTCCACAAAATACCAGCTTTCCCCCTTCAAATAGGACCTTTTCACCCACAAATACCTGTTTTATCCCCAAAAGAGGACAGTTTCTTCCAGAAATGCCACATTTCTCCCAAATAGATCACATCTTCTCCAAGAAATACTAGCTTTCCCCCTTCAAATAGGACCTTTTCAAACACAAATACCTCTTTTATCCCCAAAAGAGGACAGTTTCTTCCAGAAATGCCACATTTCTCCCAAATAGATCACATCTTCTCCAAGAAATACCAGGTTTCCCCCTTCAAATAGGACCTTTTCACCCACAAATACCTCTTTTATCCCCAAAAGAGGACAGTTTCTTCCAGAAAGGCCACATTTCTCCCAAATATATCGCATCTCCTCCAAGAAATACCAGCTTTCCCCCTTCAAATAGGACCTTTTCACCCACAAATACCTCTTTTATCCCCAAAATAGGACAGTTCCTTCCAGAAATGCCACATTTCTCCCAAATATATCACATCTTCTCCAAGAAATACCACGTTTCCCCCTTCAAATAGGACCTTTTCACCCACAAATACCTCTTTTATCCCCAAAAGAGGACAGTTTCTTCCTGACATGCCACATTTCTCCCAAATATATCACATCTCCTCCAAGAAATACCAGGTTTCCCCCTTCAAATAGGACCTTTTCACCCACAAATACCTGTTTTATCCCCAAAATAGGACAGTTTCTTTCAGAAATGCCACATTTCTCCCAAATAGATCACATCTTCTCCAAGAAATACCACGTTTCCCCCTTGAAATAGGACCTTTTCACCCACAAATACCCGTCTTCTCCCCACAAATTGGATATTTTCATCCAGAAATGCCTGATTTCTCCCAAAAATATCACATCTTCTCCAAGAAATACCAGCTTTCCCCCTTCAAATAGGACCTTTTCACCCACAAATACCTCTTTTATCCCCAAAAGAGGACAGTTTCTTCCAGAAATGCCACATTTCTCCCAAATATATCACATCTCCTGAAAGAAATACCAGCTTTCCCCGTGGAAATAGGACCTTTTCACCCACACATACCTGTTTGATCCCCAAAATAGGTCATTTTCTTCCAGACATGCCACATTTCTCCCAAATATATCACATCTTCTCCAAGAAATACCAGGTTACCTCCTGAAATAGGACCTTTTTATCCAGAAATACCTCTTTTGTTCCCAAAATAGGACAGTTTCTTCCAGACATGCCACATTTCTCCCAAATATATCACATCTTCTACAAGAAATACCAGCTTTCCCCCTTGAAATAGGCCCTTTTCACCCACAAATGCCTTCTTTATCCCTAAAAGAGGACACTTTCTACCAGAAATGCCAGATTTCTCCCAAATAGATCACATCTCCTCCAAGAAATACCAGCTTTCCCCCGTCAGATAGGACCTTTTCACCACAAATACCTCTTTTATCCCCAAAAGAGGACAGTTTCTTCCAGAAATGCCACATTTCTCCCAAATAGATCACATCTTCTCCAAGAAATACCATGTTTCCCCCTTCAAATAGGACCTTTTCACCCACAAATACCTCTTTTATCCCCAAAATAGGACAGTTCCTTCCAGAAATGCCACATTTCTCCCAAATAGATCACATCTTCTCCAAGAAATACCAGCTTTCCCCCTTCAAATAGGACCTTTTCACCCACAAATACCTCTTTTATCCCCAAAATAGGACAGTTTCTTCCAGACATGCCACATTTCTCCCAAATATATCACATCTTCTACAAGAAATACCAGCTTTCCCCCTTGAAATAGGCCCTTTTCACCCACAAATGCCTTCTTTATCCCTAAAAGAGGACACTTTCTACCAGAAATGCCAGATTTCTCCCAAATAGATCACATCTCCTCCAAGAAATACCAGCTTTCCCCCGTCAGATAGGACCTTTTCACCACAAATACCTCTTTTATCCCCAAAAGAGGACAGTTTCTTCCAGAAATGCCACATTTCTCCCAAATAGATCACATCTTCTCCAAGAAATACCAGGTTTCCCCCTTCAAATAGGACCTTTTCACCCACAAATACCTCTTTTATCCCCAAAAGAGGACAGTTTCTTCCAGAAAGGCCACATTTCTCCCAAATAGATCACATCTTCTCCAAGAAATACCAGCTTTCCCCCTTCAAATAGGACCTTTTCACCCACAAATACCTCTTTTATGCCAAAATTGGACAGTTTGTTCAAGACATGCCACATTTCTCCCAAATATATCACATCTTCTCCAAGAAATTCCGGATTTCCCCCTTCAAATAGGACCTTTTCACACAGAAATACCTCTTTTATCCCCAAAAGAGGACAGTTTCTTCCAGACATGCCACATTTCTCCCAAATATATCACATCTTCTCCAAGAAATACCAGGTTTCCCCCTTCAAATAGGACCTTTTCTCCCACAAATACCTGTTCTATTCCCCATATTGGACATTTTCCTCCAGAAATGCCACATTTCTCCCAAATAGATCACATCTTCTCCAAGAAATACCAGCTTTCCCCCTTCAAATAGGACCTTTTCACCCACAAATACCTGTTTTATCCCCAAAAGAGGACAGTTTCTTCCAGACATGCCACATTTCTCCCAAATATATCACATCTCCTACAAGAAATACCAGGATTCCTCCTGAAATAGGACCTTTTCTCCCACAAGTGCCAGCCTTCTCCCCCCACATAGGACATTTTCTTCCAGACATGCCACATTTCTCCCAAATATATCACATCTTCTCATAGAATTACCAGCTTTCCCCCTTCAAATAGGACCTTTTCACCCACAAATACCTCTTTTATCCCCAAAAGAGGACAGTTTCTTCCTGACATGCCACATTTCTCCCAAATATATCAAATCTTCTCCAAGAAATACCAGGTTTCCCCCTTCAAATAGGACCTTTTCACCCACAAATACCTCTTTTATTCCCCAAAAGAGGACAGTTTCTTCCAGAAATGCCACATTTCTCCCAAATATATCACATCTCCAAGAAATACCAATTTTCCTCCTGAAATAGGACCTTGTCATCCACAGATTCCTGTTTTATCCCTTTGTTCCGAGCGACTTTTCGTTTTGGAGTGTTTATCCCATGCTACACTTCAGCATTCTGTGACGAATAGAGTAGAAGAGAAAAGCCCCACTTATAAGGCAGCTAGAAGCTCCAGAAGCCACACACGTTGTGCTTTCGGGGTGGACGTTCCAGAAAGTCGAGAGTTGTGGCTTCTTTCCTGCGGAGAAAAAACCCCCTGTTTTCAGGCAATGCAGGACGCTGAATTCGCACCTTCTCGGCATAGGAATACCGCTCCTTCGCTCTCGTGGCTCGAAAGCGGCACTCGCGCTGAACCGCTCCGGAGAGTCTGCAGTTGCTGTCCGGTCCATCGCGGTTCTGCCCGAGTGCCGCTTGCAGCCTTCAGCAGCGCTCTCGTTTCTCTCGGATGCCGGGAAAGAGCGACTTCAGCCGGATGCTTTGCTCCGACGAGTGAGCGGCTTCTTCTGCGCACATCGCAATGGAGAGCTTCTGACTTCTCCTTCTGTCCATGCAGAATGCACTACGCTTCTCTCTCATTCTTATCCCTTCCTTCCGAGCGACATTTCGTTTTGGAGTGTTTATCCGATGCTACACTTCAGCATTCTGTGACGAATAGAGTAGAAGAGAAAAGCCCCACTAATAAGGCAGCTAGAAGTTCGAGGAGCGACGCACGTAGTGCTTTCAGGGAGGACTTTCCAGAAAGTCGAGAGTTGTGGCTTCTTTCCTGCGGAGAAAAAACCCCCTGTTTTCAGGCAATGCAGTAGGCTGAATTCGCTCGTTCTCGGCATAGGAATGCCGCTCCTCCTCTCTCGTGGCTCGAAAGCGGCATTTGCGCTGAACCACACCGGACAGTCTGCAGATGCAGACTACTGAATAGCCTGAAAACAGGGGGTTTTTTCTCCGCAGGAAACAAGCCACAACTCTCGACTTTCTGGAACGTCCTCCCTGAAAGCACTACGTGTGTCGCTCCTCGAACTTCTAGCTGCCTTATTAGTGGGGCTTTTCCCTTCTACTCTATTCGTCACAGAATGCTGAAGTGTAGCATCGGATAAACACTCCAAAACGAAATGTCGCTCGGAAAATGGGATAAGAATGAGAGAGAAGCGTAGTGCATTCTGCATGGACACATGGAGAAGTCAGAAGCGCTCCATTGCGATGTGCGCAGAAGAAGCCGCTCACTCGTCGGAGAAAAGCATCCGGCTGAAGTCGCTCTTTCCCGGCATCCGAGAGAAACGAGAGCGCTGCTGAAGGCTGCAAGCGGCACTCGGGCAGAACCGCGATGGACCGGACAGCAACTGCAGACTCTCCGGAGCGGTTCAGCGCGAGTGCCGCTTTCGAGTCACGAGAGCGAAGGAGCGGTATTCCTATGCCGAGAAGATGCGAATTCAGCCTACTGCATTGCCTGAAAACAGGGGGTTTTTTCTCCGCAGGAAACAAGCCATAACTCTCGACTTTCTGGAACGTCCTCCCTGAAAGCACAAAGTGTGTCGCTCCTCGAACTTCTAGCTGCCTTATTAGTGGGGCTTTTCTCTTCTACTCTATTCGTCACAGAATGCTGAAGTGTAGCATCGGATAAACACTCCAAAACGAAATGTCGCTCGGAAGAAAGGGATAAGAATGAGAGAGAAGCGTAGTGCATTCTGCTTGGACAGAAGGAGAAGTCAGAAGCTCTCCATTGCGATGTGCGCAGAAGAAGCCGCTCACTCGTCGGAGAAAAGCATCCGGCTGAAGTCGCTCTTTCCCGGCATCCGAGAGAAACGAGAGCGCTGCTGAAGGCTGCAAGCGGCACTCGGGCAGAACCGCGATGGACCGGACAGCAACTGCAGACTCTCCGGAGCGGTTCAGCGCGAGTGCCGCTTTCGAGCCACGAGAGCGAGGGAGCGGCATTCCTATGCCGAGAAGATGCGAAATCAGCGTCCTGCATTGCCTGAAAACAGGGGTTTTTTTCTCCGCAGGAAAGAAGCCACAACTCTCGACTTTCTGGAACGTCCTCCCCGAAAGCACAACGTGTGTCGCTCCTCGAACTTCTAGCTGCCTTATTAGTGGGGCTTTTCCCTTCTACTCTATTCGTCACAGAATGCTGAAGTGTAGCATCGGATAAACACTCCAAAACGAAATGTCGCTCGGAAGAAAGGGATAAGAATGAGAGAGAAGCGTAGTGCATTCTGCATGGACACATGGAGAAGTCAGAAGCGCTCCATTGCGATGTGCGCAGAAGAAGCCGCTCACTCGTCGGAGCAAAGCATCCGGCTGAAGTCGCTCTTTCCCGGCATCCGAGAGAAACGAGAGCGCTGCTGAAGGCTGCAAGCGGCACTCGGGCAGAACCGCGATGGACCGGACAGCAACTGCAGACTCTCCGCAGCGATTCAGAGCGAGTGCCGCTTTCGAGCCACGAGAGCGAATGAGCGGTATTCCTATGCCGAGAACGTGCGAATTCAGCCTACTGCATTGCCTGAAAACAGGGTTTTTTTTCTCCGCAGGAAACAAGCCACAACTCTCGACTTTCTGGAACGTCCTCCCTGAAAGCACAATGTGTGTGGCTACTGGAGCTTCTAGCTGCCTTATTAGTGGGGCTTTTCTCTTCTATTTTATTCGTCACAGAATGCTGAAGTGTAGCACCGGATAAACACTCCAAAACGAAAAGTCGCTCGGAACAAAGGGATAAACTAGGAATCTGTGGGTGACAAGGTCCTATTTCAGGAGGAAACCTGGTATTTCTTGGAGATGTGATATATTTGGGAGAAATCTGGCATGTCTGGAAGAAACTGTCCTCTTTTGGGGATAAAAGAGGTATTTGTGGGTGAAAAGGTCCTATTTGAAGGGGGAAACGTGGTATTTCTTTGAGAAGATGTGATATATTTGGGAGAAATGTGGCATTTCTGGAAGAAACTGTCCTATTTTGGGGATAAAAGAGGTATTTGTGGGTGAAAAGGTCCTATTTGAAGGGGGAAAGCTGGTATTTCTTGGAGAAGATGTGATCTATTTTGGAGAAATGTGGCATTTCTGGAAGAAACTGTCCTATTTTGGGGATAAAAGAGGTATTTGTGGGTGAAAAGGTCCTAATTCAATGGGGAAACCTGGTATTTCTTGGAGAAGATGTGATCTATTTGGGAGAAATGTGGCATTTCTGGAAGAAACTGTCCTCTTTTGGGGATAAAAGAGGTATTTGTGGGTGAAAACGTTGTATTTGAAGGGGGAAACGTGGTATTTCTTGGAGAAGATGTGATATATTTGGGAGAAATGTGGCATGTCTGGAAGAAACTGTCCTCTTTCGGGGATAAAAGAGGTATTTGTGGGTGAAAAGGTCCTATTTGAAGGGGGAAACCTGGTATTTCTTGGAGAAGATGTGATATATTTGGGAGAAATGTGACCTTTCTGGCAGAAACTGTCCTATTTGGGGGATAAAACAGGTATTTGTGGGTGAAAAGGTCCTATTTGAAGGGGGAAACCTGTTATTTCTTGGAGATGTGATATATTTGGGAGAAATGTGGCATTTCTGGAAGAAACTGTTTTCTTTTGGGGATAAAAGAGGTATTCGTGGGTGAAAAGGTCCTATTTGAAGTTGGAAACCTGGTATTTCTTGGAGAAGATGTGATCTATTTGGGAGAAATGTGGCCTTTCTGGAAGAAACTGTCCTATTTTGGGGATAAAAGAGGTATTTGTCGGTGAAAAGGTCCTATTTGAAGGGGGAACCCTGTTATTTCTTGGAGAAGATGTGATCTATTTGGGAGAAATGTGGCATTTCTGGAAGAAACTGTCCTCTTTTGGGGATAAAAGAGGTATTTGTGGGTGAAAAGGTCCTATTTGAAGGGGGAAACCTGGTATTTCTTGGAGAAGAGGTGATCTATTTGGGAGAAATGTGGCCTTTCTGGAAGAAACTGTCCTATTTTGGGGATAAAACAGGTATTTGTGGGTGAAAAGGTCCTATTTGAAGGGGGAACCCTGTTATTTCTTGGAGAAGATGTGATATATTTGGGAGAAATGTGGCATTTCTGGAAGAAACTGTCCTCTTTTGGGGATAAAACAGGTATTTGTGGGTGAAAAGGTCCTATTTGAAGGGGGAAACCTGGTATTTCTTGGAGAAGAGGTGATCTATTTGGGAGAAATGTGGCCTTTCTGGAAGAAAACGTCCAGTTTGGGGGGAGAAGGCTGGTAGTTTTCGTTGAGAAGGACCTATTTCAGGAGGAATCCTGGTATTTCTTGGAGAAGATGTGATATACTTGGGAGAAATGTGGCCTTTCTGGAAGAAAATGTACAGTTTGGGGGAGAAGGCTGGTAGTTGTGGGTGAGAAGGTCCTATTTCAGGAGGAATCCTGGTATTTCTTGGAGAAGATGTGATATATTTGGGAGAAATGTGGCCTTTCTGGAAGAAAATGTCCAATTTGGGGGGAGAAGGCTGGTAGTATTGGGTGAGAAGGTCCTCTTTCAGGAGGAATCCTGGCATTTCTTGGAGAAGATGTGATATATTTGGGAGAAATGTGGCATTTCTGGAAGAAACTGTCCTCTTTTGGGGATAAAAGAGGTATTAGTGGTTGAAAAGGTCCTATTTGAAGGGGAAACCTGGTATTTCTTGGAGAAGATGTGATATATTTGGGAGAAATGTGGCATGTCTGGAAGAAACTGTCCTCTTTTGGGGATAAAAGAGGTATTTCATGGAGAAAAGGTCCTAATTCAAGGGGGAAACCTGGTTTTTCTTGGAGGAGTTGTGATATATTTGGGAGAAATGTGGCATTTCTGGCAGAAACTGTCCTATTTTGGGGATAAAAGAGGTATTTGTGGGTGAGAAGGTCCTATTTGAAGGGGGAAACGTGGTATTTCTTGGAGAAGATGTGCTATGTTTGGGAGAAATCTGGCATGTCTGGAAGAAACTGTCCTCTTTTGGGGATAAAAGAGGTTTTTTTGGGGAAAAGGTCCTATTTGAAGAGGGAAACGTGGTATTTCATGGAGAAGATGTGATCTATTTGGGAGAAATGTGGCATTTCTGGAAGAAACTGTCCTCTTCTGGGGATAGAACAGGTATTTGTGGGTGAAAAGGTCCTATTTGAAGGGGGAAACCTGGTATTTCTTGGAGAAGATGTGATATATTTGGGAGAAATGTGACATGTCTGGAAGAAAATGTCCAATTTGGGGGGAGAAGGGTGGTATTTGTGGGAGAGAAGTTCCTCTTTCAGGAGGAATCCTGGCATTTCTTGGTGGAGATGTGATATGTTTGGGAGAAATGTGGCATTTCTGGAAGAAACTGTCCTCTTTTGGGGATAAAGGAGGTATTTCTGGGTGAAAAGGTCCTATTTGAAGGGGGAAACCTGGTATTTCTTGGAGAAGATGTGATATGTTTGGGTGAAATATGGCATTTCTGGAAGAAACTGTCCTATTTTGGGGATAAAAGAGGTATTTGTGGGTGAAAAGGTCCTATTTGAAGGGGGAAACGTGGTATTTCTTGGAGAAGATGTGATATATTTGGGAGATATGTGGCATTTCTCGAAGAAACTGTTATCTTTTGGGGATAAAACAGGTACTTGAGGGTGAAAAGGTCCTATTTGAAGGGGGAACCCTGGTATTTCTTGGAGAAGATGTGATATATTTGGGAGAAATGTGGCATTTCTGGAAGAAACTGTCCCATTTGGGGGATAAAACAGGTATTTGTGGGAGAAAAGGTCCTATTTGAAGGGGGAAACGTGGTATTTCTTGGAGATGTGATATATTTGGGAGAAATGTGGCATGTCTGGAAGAAACTGTCCTCTTTTGGGGATAAAAGAGGTATTTGTGGGTGAAAAGGTCCTATTTGAAGGGGGAAAGCTGGTATTTCTTGGAGAAGATGTGATCTATTTGGGAGAAATGTGGCATTTCTGGAAGAAACTGTCCTATTTTGGGGATAAAAGAGGTATTTGTGGGTGAAAATGTCCTATTTGAAGGGGGAACCCTGTTATTTCTTGGAGAAGATGTGATCTATTTGGGAGAAATGTGGCATTTCTGGAAGAAACTGTCCTCTTTTGGGGATAAAACAGGTATTTGTGGGTGAAAACGTCCTATTTGAAGGGGGAAACCTGGTATTTCTTGGAGAAGAGGTGATATATTTGGGAGAAATGTGGCCTTTCTGGAAGAAAATGTCCAGTTTGGGGGGAGAAGGCTGGTAGTTTTCGGTGAGAAGGTCCTATTTCAGGAGGAATCCTGGTATTTCTTGGAGAAGATGTGATATATTTGGGAGAAATGTGGCCTTTCTGGAAGAAAATGTCCAATTTGGGGGGAGAAGGCTGGTAGTTTTGGGTGAGAAGGTCCTCTTTCAGGAGGAATCCTGGCATTTCTTGGAGAAGATGTGATATATTTGGGAGAAATGTGGCATTTCTGGAAGAAACTGTCCACTTTTGGGGATAAAAGAGGTATTAGTGGTAGAAAAGTTCCTATTTGAAGGGGGAAACCTGGTATTTCATGGAGAAGATGTGATATATTTGGGAGAAATGTGGCCTTTCTGGAAGAAACTGTCCTCTTTTGGGGATAAAAGAGGTATTTCATGGAGAAAAGGTCCTAATTCAAGGGGGAAACCTGGTTTTTCTTGGAGGAGTTGTGATATATTTGGGAGAAATGTGGCATGTCTGGAAAAAACTGTCCTATTTTGGGGATAAAAGAGGTATTTGTGGGTGAGAAGGTCCTATTTGAAGGGGGAAACGTGGTATTTCTTGGAGAAGATGTGCTATATTTGGGAGAAATCTGGCATTCCTGGAAGAAACTGTCCTCTTTTGGGGATAAAAGAGGTTTTTTTGGGGAAAAGGTCCTATTTGAAGGGGGAAACGTGGTATTTCATGGAGAAGATGTGATATATTTGGGAGAAATGTGGCATTTCTGGAAGAAACTGTCCTCTTTTGGAAATAAAAGAGGTTTTTTTGGGGAAAAGGTCCTATTTGAAGGGGGAACCCTGGTATTTCTTGGAGAAGATGTGATATATTTGGGAGAAATGTGGCATGTCTGGAAGAAAATGTCCAATTTGGGGGGAGAAGGGTGGTATTTGTGGGAGAAAAGTTCCTATTTCAGGAGGTATCCTGGTATTTCTTGGAGGAGATGTGATATGTTTGGGAGAAATGTGGCCTTTCTGGAAGAAACTGTCCTCTTTTGGGGATAAAAGAGGTATTAGTGGTTGAAAAAGTCCTATTTGAAGGGGGAAACCTGGTATTTCTTGGAGAAGATGTGATATGTTTGGGAGAAATATGGCATTTCTGGAAGAAACTGTCCTATTTTGGGGATAAAAGAGGTATTTGTGGGTGAAAAGGTCCTATTTGAAGGGGGAAACGTGACATTTCTTGGAGAAGATGTGATCTATTTGGGAGAAATGTGGCATTTCTGGAAGAAACTGTCCTCTTCTGGGGATAAAAGAGGTATTTGTGGGTGAAAAGGTCCTATTTGAAGGGGGAAACGTGGTATTTCTTGGAGAAGATGTGATATATTTGGGAAAAATCTGGGCTTTCTGGAAGAAACTGTCCTATTTGGGGGATAAAAGAGGTATTTGTGGGTGAAAACGTTGTATTTGAAGGGGGAAACCTGTTATTTCTTGGAGATGTGATATATATGGGAGAAATGTGGCATGTCTGGAAGAAACTGTCCTCTTTTGGGGATAAAAGAGGTATTTGTGGGTGAAAAGGTCCTATTTGAAGTTGGAAAGCTGGTATTTCTTGGAGAAGATGTGATATATTTGGGAGAAATGTGGCATGTCTGGAAGAAACTGTCCTCTTTTGGGGATAAAAGAGGTATTTGTGGGTGAAAAGGTCCTATTTGAAGGGGGAAACCTGGTATTTCTTGGAGATGTGATATATTTGGGAGAAATGTGGCATTTCTGGAAGAAACTGTCCTATTTTGGGGATAAAACAGGTATTTGTGGGTGAAAAGGTCCTATTTGAAGGGGGAACCCTGTTATTTCTTGGAGAAGAGGTGATATATTTGGGAGAAATGTGGCATTTCTGGAAAAAACTGTCCTCTTTTGGGGATCAAACAGGTATTTGTGGGTGAAAAGGTCCTATTTGAAGGGGGAAACCTGGTATTTCTTGGAGAAGAGGTGATCTATTTGGGAGAAATGTGGCCTTTCTGGAAGAAAATGTTCAGTTTGGGGGAGAAGGCTGGTAGTTGTGGGTGAAAAGGTCCTATTTCAGGAGGAAT
Source organism: Lophura swinhoii (assembly GCA_030408155.1). NCBI lineage: Eukaryota > Metazoa > Chordata > Aves > Galliformes > Phasianidae > Lophura > Lophura swinhoii. Next base: position 1,370,703 of record CM059457.1, read on the forward strand.
CCTGGTATTTCTTGGAGAAGATGTGATATATTTGGGAGAAATGTGGCCTTTCTGGAAGAAAATGTCCAATTTGGGGGGAAAAGGCTGGTAGTATTGGGTGAGAAGGTCCTCTTTCAGGAGGAATCCTGGCATTTCTTGGAGAAGATGTGATCTATTTGGGAGAAATGTGGCATTTCTGGAAGAAACTGTCCTCTTTTGGGGATAAAAGAGGTATTAGTGGTTGAAAAGGTCCTATTTGAAGGGGGAAAACAGGTATTTCTTGGAGAAGATGTGATATATTTGGGAGAAATGTGGCATTTCTGGAAGAAACTGTCCTCTTTTGGGGATAAAAGAGGTATTTCATGGAGAAAAGGTCCTAATTCAAGGGGGAAACCTGGTTTTTCTTGGAGGAGTTGTGATATATTTGGGAGAAATGTGGCATTTCTGGCAGAAACTGTCCTATTTTGGGGATAAAAGAGGTATTTGTGGGTGAGAAGGTCCTATTTGAAGGGGGAAACGTGGTATTTCTTGGAGAAGATGTGCTATATTTGGGAGAAATCTGGCATGTCTGGAAGAAACTGTCCTCTTTTGGGGATAAAAGAGGTTTTTTTGGGGAAAAGGTCCTATTTGAAGAGGGAAACGTGGTATTTCATGGAGAAGATGTGATCTATTTGGGAGAAATGTGGCATTTCTGGAAGAAACTGTCCTCTTCTGGGGATAGAACAGGTATTTGTGGGTGAAAAGGTCCTATTTGAAGGGGGAAACCTGGTATTTCTTGGAGAAGATGTGATATATTTGGGAGAAATGTGGCATGTCTGGAAGAAAATGTCCAATTTGGGGGGAGAAGGGTGGTATTTGTGGGAGAAAAGGTCCTCTTTCAGGAGGAATCCTGGCATTTCTTGGTGGAGATGTGATATGTTTGGGAGAAATGTGCCATTTCTTGAAGAAACTGTCCTCTTTTGGGGATAAAACAGGTATTTGTGGGTGAAAAGTTCCTATTTGAAGGGGGAAACCTGGTATTTCTTGGAGAAGATGTGATATGTTTGGGAGAAATATGGCATTTCTGGAAGAAACTGTCCTGTTTTGGGGACAAAAAGAGGTATTTGTGGGTGAAAAGGTCCTATTTGAAGGGGGAAACGTGGTATTCCTTGGAGAAGATGTGATATATTTGGGAGAAATGTGGCATTTCTTGAAGAAACTGTTTTCTTTTGGGGATAAAACAGGTACTTGTGGGTGAAAAGGTCCTATTTGAAGGGGGAAACCTGGTATTTCTTGGAGAAGATGTGATATATTTGGGAGAAATGTGGCATTTCTGGCAGAAACTGTCCTATTTTGGGGATAAAACAGGTATTTGTGGGTGAAAACGTTGTATTTGAAGGGGGAAACCTGTTATTTCTTGGAGATGTGATATATATGGGAGAAATGTGGCATGTCTGGAAGAAATTGTCCTCTTTTGGGGATAAAAGAGGTATTTGTGGGTGAAAAGGTCCTATTTGAAGTTGGAAAGCTGGTATTTCTTGGAGAAGATGTGATATATTTGGGAGAAATGTGGCATTTCTGGAAGAAACTGTCCTATTTTGGGGATAAAACAGGTATTTGTGGGTGAAAAGGTCCTATTTGAAGGGGGAAACGTGCTATTTCTTGGAGAAGATGTGATATATTTGGGAGAAATCTGGCATTCCTGGAAGAAACTGTCCTCTTTTGGGGATAAAAGAGGTTTTTTTGGGGAAAAGGTCCTATTTGAAGGGGGAAACCTGGTATTTCATGGAGAAGATGTGATATATTTGGGAGAAATGTGGCATTTCTGGAAGAAACTGTCCTCTTTTGGAAATAAAAGAGGTTTTTTTGGGAAAAAAGGTCCTATTTGAAGGGGGAAACCTGGTATTTCTTGGAGGAGATGTGATATATTTGGGAGAAATGTGGCATGTCTGGAAGAAAATATCCAATTTGGGGGGAGAAGGGTGGTATTTGTGGGAGATAAGTTCCTATTTCAGGAGGTATCCTGGTATTTCTTGGAGGAGATGTGATATGTTTGGGAGAAATGTGGCCTTTCTGGAAGAAACTGTCCTCTTTTGGGGATAAAAGAGGTATTAGTGGTTGAAAAAGTCCTATTTGAAGGGGGAAACCTGGTATTTCTTGGAGAAGATGTGATATGTTTGGGAGAAATATGGCATTTCTGGAAGAAACTGTCCTATTTTGGGGATCAAAGAGGTATTTGTGGGTGAGAAGGTCCTATTTGAAGGGGGAAACCTGGTATTTCTTGGAGATGTGATATATTTGGGAGAAATGTGGCATTTCTGGAAGAAACTGTCCTATTTTGGGGATAAAACAGGTATTTGTGGGTGAAAAGGTCCTATTTGAAGGGGGAACCCTGTTATTTCTTGGAGAAGAGGTGATATATTTGGGAGAAATGTGGCATTTCTGGAAAAAACTGTCCTCTTTTGGGGATCAAACAGGTATTTGTGGGTGAAAAGGTCCTATTTGAAGGGGGAAACCTGGTATTTCTTGGAGAAGAGGTGATCTATTTGGGAGAAATGTGTCCTTTCTGGAAGAAAATGTTCAGTTTGGGGGAGAAGGCTGGTAGTTGTGGGTGAGAAGGTCCTATTTCAGGAGGAATCCTGGTATTTCTTGGAGAAGATGTGATATATTTGGGAGAAATGTGGCCTTTCTGGAAGAAAATGTCCAATTTGGGGGGAGAAGGCTGGTAGTATTGGGTGAGAAGGTCCTCTTTCAGGAGGAATCCTGGCATTTCTTGGAGAAGATGTGATCTATTTGGGAGAAATGTGGCATTTCTGGAAGAAACTGTCCTCTTTTGGGAATAAAAGAGGTTTTAGTGGTTGAAAAGGTCCTATTTGAAGGGGGAAAACAGGTATTTCTTGGAGAAGATGTGCTATATTTGGGAGAAATGTGGCCTTTCTGGAAGAAACTTTCCTCTTTTGGGGATAAAAGAGGTATTTCATGGAGAAAAGGTCCTAATTCAAGGGGGAAACCTGGTTTTTCTTGGAGGAGTTGTGATATATTAGGGAGAAATGTGGCATTTCTTGCAGAAACTGTCCTATTTTGGGGATAAAAGAGGTATTTGTGGGTGAGAAGGTCCTATTTGAAGGGGGAAACGTGGTATTTCTTGGAGAAGATGTGCTATATTTGGGAGAAATCTGGCATTCCTGGAAGAAACTGTCCTCTTTTGGGGATAAAAGAGGTTTTTTTGGGGAAAAGGTCCTATTTGAAGAGGGAAACGTGGTATTTCATGGAGAAGATGTGATCTATTTGGGAGAAATGTGGCATTTCTGGAAGAAACTGTCCTCTTCTGGGGATAGAACAGGTATTTGTGGGTGAAAAGGTCCTATTTGAAGGGGGAAACCTGGTATTTCTTGGAGAAGATGTGATATATTTGGGAGAAATGTGGCATGTCTGGAAGAAAATGTCCAATTTGGGGGGAGAAGGGTGGAATTTGTGGGAGAAAAGGTCCTCTTTCAGGAGGAATCCTGGCATTTCTTGGTGGAGATATGATATGTTTGGGAGAAATGTGCCATTTCTGGAAGAAACTGTCCTCTTTTGGGGATAAAACAGGTATTTGTGGGTGAAAAGTTCCTATTTGAAGGGGGAAACCTGGTATTTCTTGGAGGAGTTGTGATATATTTGGGAGAAATGTGGCATTTCTGGCAGAAACTGTCCTCTTTTGGGGATAAAAGAGGTATTTGTGGGTGAGAAGGTCCTATTTGAAGGGGGAAACGTGGTATTTCTTGGAGAAGATGTGCTATATTTGGGAGAAATCTGGCATTCCTGGAAGAAACTGTCCTCTTTTGGGGATAAAAGAGGTTTTTTTGGGGAAAAGGTCCTATTTGAAGAGGGAAACGTGGTATTTCATGGAGAAGATGTGATCTATTTGGGAGAAATCTGGCATTCCTGGAAGAAACTGTCCTCTTTTGGGGATAAAAGAGGTTTTTTTGGGGAAAAGGTCCTATTTGAAGGGGGAAACGTGGTATTTCATGGAGAAGATGTGATCTATTTGGGAGAAATGTGGCCTTTCTGGAAGAAACTGTCCTATTTTGGGGGGAGAAGGCTGGTAGTATTGGGTGAGAAGGTCCTCTTTCAGGAGGAATCCTGGCATTTCTTGGAGAAGATGTGATCTATTTGGGAGAAATGTGGCATTTCTGGAAGAAACTGTCCTCTTTTGGGAATAAAAGAGGTTTTAGTGGTTGAAAAGGTCCTATTTGAAGGGGGAAAACAGGTATTTCTTGGAGAAGATGTGCTATATTTGGGAGAAATGTGGCCTTTCTGGAAGAAACTTTCCTCTTTTGGGGATAAAAGAGGTATTTCATGGAGAAAAGGTCCTAATTCAAGGGGGAAACCTGGTTTTTCTTGGAGGAGTTGTGATATATTAGGGAGAAATGTGGCATTTCTTGCAGAAACTGTCCTATTTTGGGGATAAAAGAGGTATTTGTGGGTGAGAAGGTCCTATTTGAAGGGGGAAACGTGGTATTTCTTGGAGAAGATGTGCTATATTTGGGAGAAATCTGGCATTCCTGGAAGAAACTGTCCTCTTTTGGGGATAAAAGAGGTTTTTTTGGGGAAAAGGTCCTATTTGAAGAGGGAAACGTGGTATTTCATGGAGAAGATGTGATCTATTTGGGAGAAATGTGGCATTTCTGGAAGAAACTGTCCTCTTCTGGGGATAGAACAGGTATTTGTGGGTGAAAAGGTCCTATTTGAAGGGGGAAACCTGGTATTTCTTGGAGAAGATGTGATATATTTGGGAGAAATGTGGCATGTCTGGAAGAAAATGTCCAATTTGGGGGGAGAAGGGTGGAATTTGTGGGAGAAAAGGTCCTCTTTCAGGAGGAATCCTGGCATTTCTTGGTGGAGATATGATATGTTTGGGAGAAATGTGCCATTTCTGGAAGAAACTGTCCTCTTTTGGGGATAAAACAGGTATTTGTGGGTGAAAAGTTCCTATTTGAAGGGGGAAACCTGGTATTTCTTGGAGGAGTTGTGATATATTTGGGAGAAATGTGGCATTTCTGGCAGAAACTGTCCTCTTTTGGGGATAAAAGAGGTATTTGTGGGTGAGAAGGTCCTATTTGAAGGGGGAAACGTGGTATTTCTTGGAGAAGATGTGCTATATTTGGGAGAAATCTGGCATTCCTGGAAGAAACTGTCCTCTTTTGGGGATAAAAGAGGTTTTTTTGGGGAAAAGGTCCTATTTGAAGAGGGAAACGTGGTATTTCATGGAGAAGATGTGATCTATTTGGGAGAAATGTGGCATGTCTGGAAGAAACTGTCCTCTTTTGGGGATAAAAGAGGTTTTTTTGGGGAAAAGGTCCTATTTGAAGGGGGAAACGTGGTATTTCATGGAGAAGATGTGATCTATTTGGGAGAAATGTGGCCTTTCTGGAAGAAACTGTCCTCTTCTGGGGATAGAACAGGTATTTGTGGGTGAAAAGGTCCTATTTGAAGGGGGAAACCTGGTATTTCTTGGAGAAGATGTGATATATTTGGGAGAAATGTGGCATGTCTGGAAGAAAATGTCCAATTTGGGGGGAGAAGGGTGGAATTTGTGGGAGAAAAGGTCCTCTTTCAGGAGGAATCCTGGCATTTCTTGGTGGAGATATGATATGTTTGGGAGAAATGTGCCATTTCTGGAAGAAACTGTCCTCTTTTGGGGATAAAACAGGTATTTGTGGGTGAAAAGTTCCTATTTGAAGGGGGAAACCTGGTATTTCTTGGAGGAGTTGTGATATATTTGGGAGAAATGTGGCATTTCTGGCAGAAACTGTCCTCTTTTGGGGATAAAAGAGGTATTTGTGGGTGAGAAGGTCCTATTTGAAGGGGGAAACGTGGTATTTCTTGGAGAAGATGTGCTATATTTGGGAGAAATCTGGCATTCCTGGAAGAAACTGTCCTCTTTTGGGGATAAAAGAGGTTTTTTTGGGGAAAAGGTCCTATTTGAAGAGGGAAACGTGGTATTTCATGGAGAAGATGTGATCTATTTGGGAGAAATGTGGCATGTCTGGAAGAAACTGTCCTCTTTTGGGGATAAAAGAGGTTTTTTTGGGGAAAAGGTCCTATTTGAAGGGGGAAACGTGGTATTTCATGGAGAAGATGTGATCTATTTGGGAGAAATGTGGCCTTTCTGGAAGAAACTGTCCTCTTTTGGAAATAAAAGAGGTTTTTTTGGGGAAAAGGTCCTATTTGAAGGGGGAAACCTGGTATTTCTTGGAGGAGATGTGATATATTTGGGAGAAATGTGGCATGTCTGGAAGAAAATGTCCAATTTGGGGGGAGAAGGGTGGTATTTGTGGGAGAAAAGTTCCTATTTCAGGAGGTATCCTGGTATTTCTTGTAGGAGATGTGATATGTTTGGGAGAAATGTGCCATTTCTGGAAGAAACTGTCCTCTTCTGGGGATAGAACAGGTATTTGTGGGTGAAAAGGTCCTATTTGAAGGGGGAAACGTGGTATTTCTTGGAGAAGATGTGATATATTTGGGAGAAATGTGGCATGTCTGGAAGAAAATGTCCAATTTGGGGGGAGAAGGGTGGTATTTGTGGGAGAAAAGGTCCTCTTTCAGGAGGAATCCTGGCATTTCTTGGTGGAGATGTGATATGTTTGGGAGAAATGTGCCATTTCTTGAAGAAACTGTCCTCTTTTGGGGATAAAACAGGTATTTGTGGGTGAAAAGTTCCTATTTGAAGGGGGAAACCTGGTATTTCTTGGAGAAGATGTGATATGTTTGGGAGAAATATGGCATTTCTGGAAGAAACTGTCCTGTTTTGGGGACAAAAAGAGGTATTTGTGGGTGAAAAGGTCCTATTTGAAGGGGGAAACGTGGTATTCCTTGGAGAAGATGTGATATATTTGGGAGAAATGTGGCATTTCTTGAAGAAACTGTTTTCTTTTGGGGATAAAACAGGTACTTGTGGGTGAAAAGGTCCTATTTGAAGGGGGAAACCTGGTATTTCTTGGAGAAGATGTGATATATTTGGGAGAAATGTGGCATTTCTGGCAGAAACTGTCCTATTTTGGGGATAAAACAGGTATTTGTGGGTGAAAACGTTGTATTTGAAGGGGGAAACCTGTTATTTCTTGGAGATGTGATATATATGGGAGAAATGTGGCATGTCTGGAAGAAATTGTCCTCTTTTGGGGATAAAAGAGGTATTTGTGGGTGAAAAGGTCCTATTTGAAGTTGGAAAGCTGGTATTTCTTGGAGAAGATGTGATATATTTGGGAGAAATGTGGCATTTCTGGAAGAAACTGTCCTCTTTTGGGGATAAAACAGGTATTTGTGGGTGAAAAGGTCCTATTTGAAGGGGGAAAGCAGGTATTTCTTGGAGAAGATGTGATATATTTGGGAGAAATGTGGCATTTCTGGAAGAAACTGTCCTCTTTTGGGGATAAAAGAGGTTTTTTTGGGGAAAAGGTCCTATTTGAAGGGGGAAACGTGGTATTTCATGGAGAAGATGTGATCTATTTGGGAGAAATGTGGCATTTCTGGAAGAAACTGTCCTCTTTTGGAAATAAAAGAGGTTTTTTTGGGAAAAAAGGTCCTATTTGAAGGGGGAAACCTGGTATTTCTTGGAGGAGATGTGATATATTTGGGAGAAATGTGGCATGTCTGGAAGAAAATATCCAATTTGGGGGGAGAAGGGTGGTATTTGTGGGAGATAAGTTCCTATTTCAGGAGGTATCCTGGTATTTCTTGGAGGAGATGTGATATGTTTGGGAGAAATGTGGCCTTTCTGGAAGAAACTGTCCTCTTTTGGGGATAAAAGAGGTATTAGTGGTTGAAAAAGTCCTATTTGAAGGGGGAAACCTGGTATTTCTTGGAGAAGATGTGATATGTTTGGGAGAAATATGGCATTTCTGGAAGAAACTGTCCTATTTTGGGGATAAAAGAGGTATTTGTGGGTGAAAAGGTCCTATTTGAAGGGGGAAACCTGGTATTTCTTGGAGATGTGATATATTTGGGAGAAATGTGGCATTTCTGGAAGAAACTGTCCTATTTTGGGGATAAAACAGGTATTTGTGGGTGAAAAGGTCCTATTTGAAGGGGGAACCCTGTTATTTCTTGGAGAAGAGGTGATATATTTGGGAGAAATGTGGCATTTCTGGAAGAAACTGTCCTCTTTTGGGGATCAAACAGGTATTTGTGGGTGAAAAGGTCCTATTTGAAGGGGGAAACCTGGTATTTCTTGGAGAAGAGGTGATCTATTTGGGAGAAATGTGTCCTTTCTGGAAGAAAATGTTCAGTTTGGGGGAGAAGGCTGGTAGTTGTGGGTGAGAAGGTCCTATTTCAGGAGGAATCCTGGTATTTCTTGGAGAAGATGTGATATATTTGGGAGAAATGTGGCCTTTCTGGAAGAAAATGTCCAATTTGGGGGGAGAAGGCTGGTAGTATTGGGTGAGAAGGTCCTCTTTCAGGAGGAATCCTGGCATTTCTTGGAGAAGATGTGATCTATTTGGGAGAAATGTGGCATTTCTGGAAGAAACTGTCCTCTTTTGGGAATAAAAGAGGTTTTAGTGGTTGAAAAGGTCCTATTTGAAGGGGGAAAACAGGTATTTCTTGGAGAAGATGTGCTATATTTGGGAGAAATGTGGCCTTTCTGGAAGAAACTTTCCTCTTTTGGGGATAAAAGAGGTATTTCATGGAGAAAAGGTCCTAATTCAAGGGGGAAACCTGGTTTTTCTTGGAGGAGTTGTGATATATTAGGGAGAAATGTGGCATTTCTGGCAGAAACTGTCCTATTTTGGGGATAAAAGAGGTATTTGTGGGTGAGAAGGTCCTATTTGAAGGGGGAAACGTGGTATTTCTTGGAGAAGATGTGCTATATTTGGGAGAAATCTGGCATTCCTGGAAGAAACTGTCCTCTTTTGGGGATAAAAGAGGTTTTTTTGGGGAAAAGGTCCTATTTGAAGAGGGAAACGTGGTATTTCATGGAGAAGATGTGATCTATTTGGGAGAAATGTGGCATTTCTGGAAGAAACTGTCCTCTTCTGGGGATAGAACAGGTATTTGTGGGTGAAAAGGTCCTATTTGAAGGGGGAAACCTGGTATTTCTTGGAGAAGATGTGATATATTTGGGAGAAATGTGGCATGTCTGGAAGAAACTGTCCTATTTGGGGGAGAAGCCTGCTATTAGTGGGTGAAAAGTTCCTATTTGAAGGGGGAAACCTGGTATTTCTTGGAGGAGTTGTGATATATTTGGGAGAAATGTGGCATTTCTGGCAGAAACTGTCCTCTTTTGGGGATAAAAGAGGTATTTGTGGGTGAGAAGGTCCTATTTGAAGGGGGAAACGTGGTATTTCTTGGAGAAGATGTGCTATATTTGGGAGAAATCTGGCATTCCTGGAAGAAACTGTCCTCTTTTGGGGATAAAAGAGGTTTTTTTGGGGAAAAGGTCCTATTTGAAGAGGGAAACGTGGTATTTCATGGAGAAGATGTGATCTATTTGGGAGAAATCTGGCATTCCTGGAAGAAACTGTCCTCTTTTGGGGATAAAAGAGGTTTTTTTGGGGAAAAGGTCCTATTTGAAGGGGGAAACGTGGTATTTCATGGAGAAGATGTGATCTATTTGGGAGAAATGTGGCCTTTCTGGAAGAAACTGTCCTCTTTTGGAAATAAAAGAGGTTTTTTTGGGGAAAAGGTCCTATTTGAAGGGGGAAACCTGGTATTTCTTGGAGGAGATGTGATATATTTGGGAGAAATGTGGCATGTCTGGAAGAAAATGTCCAATTTGGGGGGAGAAGGGTGGTATTTGTGGGAGAAAAGTTCCTATTTCAGGAGGTATCCTGGTATTTCTTGTAGGAGATGTGATATGTTTGGGAGAAATGTGGCCTTTCTGGAAGAAACTGTCCTCTTTTGGGGATAAAAGAGGTATTAGTGGTTGAAAAAGTCCTATTTGAAGGGGGAAACCTGGTATTTCTTGGAGAAGATGTGATATGTTTGGGAGAAATATGGCATTTCTGGAAGAAACTGTCCTATTTTGGGGATAAAAGAGGTATTTGTGGGTGAAAAGGTCCTATTTGAAGGGGGAAACGTGACATTTCTTGGAGAAGATGTGATATATTTGGGAGAAATGTGGCATTTCTGGAAGAAACTGTCCTATTCTGGGGATAAAAGAGGTATTTGTGGGTGAAAAGGTCCTATTTGAAGGGGGAACCCTGGTATTTCTTGGAGAAGATGTGATATATTTGGGAGAAATGTGGCATTTCTGGAAGAAACTGTCCTATTTTGGGGATAAAACAGGTATTTGTGGGTGAAAAGGTCCTATTTGAAGGGGGAAACGTGGTATTTCTTGGAGAAGATGTGATATATTTGGGAAAAATCTGGGCTTTCTGGAAGAAACTGTCCTATTTGGGGGATAAAACAGGTATTTGTGGGTGAAAACGTTGTATTTGAAGGGGGAAACCTGTTATTTCTTGGAGATGTGATATATATGGGAGAAATGTGGCATGTCTGGAAGAAACTGTCCTCTTTTGGGGATAAAAGAGGTATTTGTGGGTGAAAAGGTCCTATTTGAAGTTGGAAAGCTGGTATTTCTTGGAGAAGATGTGATATATTTGGGAGAAATGTGGCATTTCTGGAAGAAACTGTCCTCTTTTGGGGATAAAAGAGGTATTTGTGGGTGAAAAGGTCCTATTTGAAGGGGGAAACCTGGTATTTCTTGGAGATGTGATATATTTGGGAGAAATGTGGCATTTCTGGAAGAAACTGTCCTATTTTGGGGATAAAACAGGTATTTGTGGGTGAAAAGGTCCTATTTGAAGGGGGAAACCTGGTATTTCTTGGAGAAGAGGTGATATATTTGGGAGAAATGTGGCATTTCTGGAAAAAACTGTCCTCTTTTGGGGATCAAACAGGTATTTGTGGGTGAAAAGGTCCTATTTGAAGGGGGAAACCTGGTATTTCTTGGAGAAGAGGTGATCTATTTGGGAGAAATGTGGCCTTTCTGGAAGAAAATGTTCAGTTTGGGGGAGAAGGCTGGTAGTTGTGGGTGAGAACGTCCTATTTCAGGAGGAATCCTGGTATTTCTTGGAGAAGATGTGATATATTTGGGAGAAATGTGGCCTTTCTGGAAGAAAATGTCCAATTTGGGGGGAGAAGGCTGGTAGTATTGGGTGAGAAGGTCCTCTTTCAGGAGGAATCCTGGCATTTCTTGGAGAAGATGTGATCTATTTGGGAGAAATGTGGCATTTCTGGAAGAAACTGTCCTATTTTGGGAATAAAAGAGGTTTTAGTGGTTGAAAAGGTCCTATTTGAAGGGGGAAAACAGGTATTTCTTGGAGAAGATGTGATATATTTGGGAGAAATGTGGCCTTTCTGGAAGAAACTGTCCTCTTTTGGGGATAAAAGAGGTATTTCATGGAGAAAAGGTCCTAATTCAAGGGGGAAACCTGGTTTTTCTTGGAGGAGTTGTGATATATTAGGGAGAAATGTGGCATTTCTTGCAGAAACTGTCCTATTTTGGGGATAAAAGAGGTATTTGTGGGTGAGAAGGTCCTATTTGAAGGGGGAAACGTGGTATTTCTTGGAGAAGATGTGCTATATTTGGGAGAAATCTGGCATTCCTGGAAGAAACTGTCCTCTTTTGGGGATAAAAGAGGTTTTTTTGGGGAAAAGGTCCTATTTGAAGAGGGAAACGTGGTATTTCATGGAGAAGATGTGATCTATTTGGGAGAAATGTGGCATTTCTGGAAGAAACTGTCCTCTTCTGGGGATAGAACAGGTATTTGTGGGTGAAAAGGTCCTATTTGAAGGGGGAAACCTGGTATTTCTTGGAGAAGATGTGATATATTTGGGAGAAATGTGGCATGTCTGGAAGAAAATGTCCAATTTGGGGGGAGAAGGGTGGAATTTGTGGGAGAAAAGGTCCTCTTTCAGGAGGAATCCTGGCATTTCTTGGTGGAGATATGATATGTTTGGGAGAAATGTGCCATTTCTGGAAGAAACTGTCCTCTTTGGGGATAAAACAGGTATTTGTGGGTGAAAAGTTCCTATTTGAAGGGGGAAACCTGGTATTTCTTGGAGAAGATGTGATATATTTGGGAGAAATGTGGCATTTCTTGAAGAAACTGTTTTCTTTTGGGGATAAAACAGGTACTTGTGGGTGAAAAGGTCCTATTTGAAGGGGGAAACCTGGTATTTCTTGGAGAAGATGTCATATATTTGGGAGAAATATGGCATTTCTGGAAGAAACTGTCCTATTTGAGGGATAAAACAGGTATTTGTGGGTGAAAAGGTCCTATTTGAAGGGGGAAACCTGTTATATCTTGGAGATGTGATATATTTGGGAGAAATGTGGCATGTCTGGAAGAAATTGTCCTCTTTTGGGGATAAAAGAGGTATTTGTGGGTGAAAAGGTCCTATTTGAAGGGGGAAACGTGGTATTTCTTGGAGAAGATGTGATATATTTGGGAGAAATGTGGCATTTCTTGTAGAAACTGTTTTCTTTTGGGGATAAAACAGGTACTTGTGGGTGAAAAGGTCCTATTTGAAGGGGGAAACCTGGTATTTCTCGGAGAAGATGTGATATATTTGGGAGAAATGTGGCATTTCTGGAAGAAACTGTCCTCTTTTGGGGATCAAACAGGTATTTGTGGGTGAAAACGTTGTATTTGAAGGGGGAAACCTGTTATTTCTTGGAGATGTGATATATTTGGGAGAAATGTGGCATGTCTGGATGAAACTGTCCTCTTTTGGGGATAAAAGAGGTATTTGTCGGTGAAAAGTTCCTATTTGAAGGGGGAAACCTGGTTTTTCTTGGAGGAGTTGTGATATATTTGGGAGAAATGTGGCATTTCTGGCAGAAACTGTCCTCTTTTGGGGATAAAAGAGGTATTTGTGGGTGAGAAGGTCCTATTTGAAGGGGGGAACGTGGTATTTCTTGGAGAAGATGTGCTATATTTGGGAGAAATCTGGCATTCCTGGAAGAAACTGTCCTCTTTTGGGGATAAAAGTGGTTTTTTTGGGGAAAAGGTCCTATTTGAAGAGGGAAACGTGGTATTTCATGGAGAAGATGTGATCTATTTGGGAGAAATATGGCATTCCTGGAAGAAACTGTCCTCTTTTGGGGATAAAAGAGGTTTTTTTGGGGAAAAGGTCCTATTTGAAGGGGGAAACGTGGTATTTCATGGAGAAGATGTGATCTATTTGGGAGAAATGTGGCATTTCTGGAAGAAACTGTCCTCTTTTGGAAATAAAAGAGGTTTTTTTGGGGAAAAGGTCCTATTTGAAGGGGGAAACCTGGTATTTCTTGGAGAAGATGTGATATATTTGGGAGAAATGTGGCATGTCTGGAAGAAAATGTCCAATTTGGGGGGAGAAGGGTGGTATTTGTGGGAGAAAAGTTCCTATTTCAGGAGGTATCCTGGTATTTCTTGGAGGAGATGTGATATGTTTGGGAGAAATGTGGCCTTTCTGGAAGAAACTGTCCTCTTTTGGGGATAAAAGAGGTATTAGTGGTTGAAAAAGTCCTATTTGAAGGGGGAAACCTGGTATTTCTTGGAGAAGATGTGATATGTTTGGGAGAAATATGGCATTTCTGGAAGAAACTGTCCTATTTTGGGGATAAAAGAGGTATTTGTGGGTGAAAAGGTCCTATTTGAAGGGGGAAACGTGACATTTCTTGGAGAAGATGTGATATATTTGGGAGAAATGTGGCATTTCTGGAAGAAACTGTCCTATTCTGGGGATAAAAGAGGTATTTGTGGGTGAAAAGGTCCTATTTGAAGGGGGAAACCTGGTATTTCTTGGAGAAGATGTGATATATTTGGGAGAAATGTGGCATTTCTGGAAGAAACTGTCCTCTTTTGGGGATAAAACAGGTATTTGTGGGTGAAAAGGTCCTATTTGAAGGGGGAAACGTGGTATTTCTTGGAGAAGATGTGATATATTTGGGAAAAATCTGGGCTTTCTGGAAGAAACTGTCCTATTTGGGGGATAAAAGAGGTATTTGTGGGTGAAAACGTTGTATTTGAAGGAGGAAACCTGTTATTTCTTGGAGATGTGATATATATGGGAGAAATGTGGCATTTCTGGAAGAAACTGTCCTCTTTTGGGGATAAAAGAGGTATTTGTGGGTGAAAAGGTCCTATTTGAAGTTGGAAAGCTGGTATTTCTTGGAGAAGATGTGATATATTTGGGAGAAATGTGGCATTTCTGGAAGAAACTGTCCTCTTTTGGGGATAAAAGAGGTATTTGTGGGTGAAAAGGTCCTATTTGAAGGGGGAAACCTGGTATTTCTTGGAGATGTGATATATTTGGGAGAAATGTGGCATTTCTGGAAGAAACTGTCCTATTTTGGGGATAAAGCAGGTATTTGTGGGTGAAAAGGTCCTATTTGAAGGGGGAACCCTGTTATTTCTTGGAGAAGAGGTGATATATTTGGGAGAAATGTGGCATTTCTGGAAAAAACTGTCCTCTTTTGGGGATCAAACAGGTATTTGTGGGTGAAAAGGTCCTATTTGAAGGGGGAAACCTGGTATTTCTTGGAGAAGAGGTGATCTATTTGGGAGAAATGTGGCCTTTCTGGAAGAAAATGTTCAGTTTGGGGGAGAAGGCTGGTAGTTGTGGGTGAGAAGGTCCTATTTCAGGAGGAATCCTGGTATTTCTTGGAGAAGATGTGATATATTTGGGAGAAATGTGGCCTTTCTGGAAGAAAATGTCCAATTTGGGGGGAGAAGGCTGGTAGTATTGGGTGAGAAGGTCCTCTTTCAGGAGGAATCCTGGCATTTCTTGGAGAAGATGTGATCTATTTGGGAGAAATGTGGCATTTCTGGAAGAAACTGTCCTATTTTGGGAATAAAAGAGGTTTTAGTGGTTGAAAAGGTCCTATTTGAAGGGGGAAAACAGGTATTTCTTGGAGAAGATGTGATATATTTGGGAGAAATGTGGCCTTTCTGGAAGAAACTGTCCTCTTTTGGGGATAAAAGAGGTATTTCATGGAGAAAAGGTCCTAATTCAAGGGGGAAACCTGGTTTTTCTTGGAGGAGTTGTGATATATTAGGGAGAAATGTGGCATTTCTGGCAGAAACTGTCCTCTTTTGGGGATAAAAGAGGTATTTGTGGGTGAGAAGGTCCTATTTGAAGGGGGAAACGTGGTATTTCTTGGAGAAGATGTGCTATATTTGGGAGAAATCTGGCATTCCTGGAAGAAACTGTCCTCTTTTGGGGATAAAAGAGGTTTTTTTGGGGAAAAGGTCCTATTTGAAGAGGGAAACGTGGTATTTCATGGAGAAGATGTGATCTATTTGGGAGAAATGTGGCCTTTCTGAAAGAAACTGTCCTCTTCTGGGGATAGAACAGGTATTTGTGGGTGAAAAGGTCCTATTTGAAGGGGGAAACCTGGTATTTCTTGGAGAAGATGTGATATGTTTGGGAGAAATGTGCCATTTCTGGAAGAAACTGTCCTCTTTTGGGGATAAAACAGGTATTTGTGGGTGAAAAGTTCCTATTTGAAGGGGGAAACCTGGTATTTCTTGGAGAAGATGTGATATATTTGGGAGAAATGTGGCATTTCTTGAAGAAACTGTTTTCTTTTGGGGATAAAACAGGTACTTGTGGGTGAGAAGGTCCTATTTGAAGGGGGAAACCTGGTATTTCTTGGAGAAGATGTGATATATTTGGGAGAAATATGGCATTTCTGGAAGAAACTGTCCTCTTCTGGGGATAAAACAGGTATTTGTGGGTGAAAAGGTCCTATTTGAAGGGGGAAACCTGTTATTTCTTGGAGATGTGATATATTTGGGAGAAATGTGACATGTCTGGAAGAAATTGTCCTCTTTTGGGGATAAAAGAGGTATTTGTGGGTGAAAAGGTCGTATTTGAAGTTGGAAAGCTGGTATTTCTTGGAGAAGATGTGATATATTTGGGAGAAATGTGGCATTTCTGGAAGAAACTGTCCTCTTTTGGGGATAAAAGAGGTATTTGTGGGTGAAAAGGTCCTATTTGAAGGGGGAAACCTGGTATTTCTTGGAGATGTGATATATTTGGGAGAAATGTGGCATTTCTGGAAGAAACTGTCCTCTTTTGGGGATCAAACAGGTATTTGTGGGTGAAAAGGTCCTATTTGAAGGGGGAACCCTGTTATTTCTTGGAGAAGAGGTGATATATTTGGGAGAAATGTGGCATTTCTGGAAGAAACTGTCCTCTTTTGGGGATCAAACAGGTATTTGTGGGTGAAAAGGTCCTATTTGAAGGGGGAACCCTGGTATTTCTTGGAGAATATGTGATATATTTGGGAGAAATGTGGCCTTTCTGGAAGAAAATGTTCAGTTTGGGGGAGAAGGCTGGTAGTTGTGGGTGAGAAGGTCCTATTTCAGGAGGAATCCTGGTATTTCTTGGAGAAGATGTGATATATTTGGGAGAAATGTGGCCTTTCTGGAAGAAAATGTCCAATTTGGGGGGAGAAGGCTGGTAGTATTGGGTGAGAAGGTCCTCTTTCAGGAGGAATCCTGGCATTTCTTGGAGAAGATGTGATATGTTTGGGAGAAATATGGCATTTCTGGAAGAAACTGTCCTCTTTTGGGGATAAAAGAGGTATTTCATGGAGAAAAGGTCCAAATTCAAGGGGGAAACCTGGTTTTTCTTGGAGGAGTTGTGATATATTTGGGAGAAATGTGGCATTTCTGGCAGAAACTGTCCTATTTTGGGGATAAAAGAGGTATTTGTGGGTGAGAAGGTCCTATTTGAAGGGGGAAACGTGGTATTTCTTGGAGAAGATGTGCTATATTTGGGAGAAATCTGGCATTCCTGGAAGAAACTGTCCTCTTTTGGGGATAAAAGAGGTTTTTTTGGGGAAAAGGTCCTATTTGAAGAGGGAAACGTGGTATTTCATGGAGAAGATGTGATCTATTTGGGAGAAATGTGGCATTTCTGGAAGAAACTGTCCTCTTCTGGGGATAGAACAGGTATTTGTGGGTGAAAAGGTCCTATTTGAAGGGGGAAACCTGGTATTTCTTGGAGAAGATGTGATATATTTGGGAGAAATGTGGCATGTCTGGAAGAAAATGTCCAATTTGGGGGGAGAAGGGTGGTATTTGTGGGAGAAAAGGTCCTCTTTCAGGAGGAATCCTGGCATTTCTTGGTGGAGATGTGATATGTTTGGGAGAAATGTGCCATTTCTGGAAGAAACTGTCCTCTTTTGGGGATAAAACAGGTATTTGTGGGTGAAAAGTTCCTATTTTAAGGGGGAAACCTGGTATTTCTTGGAGAAGATGTGATATGTTTGGGAGAAATATGGCATTTCTGGAAGAAACTGTCCTATTTTGGGGATAAAAAGAGGTATTTGTGGGTGAAAAGGTCCTATTTGAAGGGGGAAACCTGGTATTTCTTGGAGAAGATGTGATATATTTGGGAGAAATGTGGCATTTCTTGAAGAAACTGTTTTCTTTTGGGGATAAAACAGGTACTTGTGGGTGAAAAGGTCCTATTTGAAGGGGGAAACCTGGTATTTCTCGGAGAAGATGTGATATATTTGGGAGAAATGTGGCATTTCTGGAAGAAACTGTCCTCTTTTGGGATCAAACAGGTATTTGTGGGTGAAAACGTTGTATTTGAAGGGGGAAACCTGTTATTTCTTTGAGATGTGATATATTTGGGAGAAATGTGGCATGTCTGGATGAAACTGTCCTCTTTTGGGGATAAAAGAGGTATTTGTGGGTGAAAAGGTCCTATTTGAAGGGGGAAACCTGGTATTTCTTGGAGAAGATGTGATATATTTGGGAGAAATGTGGCATTTCTGGCAGAAACTGTCCTCTTTTGGGGAAAAAAGAGGTATTTGTGTGTGAAAAGTTCCTATTTGAAGGGGGAAACCTGGTATTTCTTGGAGAAGATGTGATATATTTGGGAGAAATGTGGCATTTCTGGAAGAAACTGTCCTATTTTGGGGATAAAACAGGTATTTGTGGGTGAAAAGGTCCTATTTGAAGGGGGAAACCTGGTATTTCTTGGAGAAGATGTGATATATTTGGGAGAAATGTGGCATGTCTGGAAGAAACTGTCCTATTTTGGGGGAGAAGGGTGGTATTTGTGGGAGAAAAGTTCCTATTTCAGGAGGTATCCTGGTATTTCTTGGAGGAGATGTGATATGTTTGGGAGAAATGTGCCATTTCTGGAAGAAACTGTCCTCTTTTGGGGATAAAAGAGGTATTAGTGGTTGAAAAAGCCCTATTTGAAGGGGGAAACCTGGTATTTCTTGGAGAAGATGTGATATGTTTGGGAGAAATATGGCATTTCTGGAAGAAACTGTCCTCTTTTGGGGATAAAAGAGGTATTTGTGGGTGAAAAGGTCCTATTTGAAGGGGGAAACGTGACATTTCTTGGAGAAGATGTGATATATTTGGGAGAAATGTGGCATTTCTGGAAGAAACTGTCCTCTTTTGGGGATATAACAGGTATTTGTGGGTGAAAAGGTCCTATTTGAAGGGGGAAACGTGGTATTTCTTGGAGAAGATGTGATCTATTTGGGAGAAATGTGGCATTTCTTGAAGAAACTGTCCTCTTTTGGGGATAAAACAGGTATTTGTGGGTGAAAAGGTCCTATTTGAAGGGGGAAACGTGGTATTTCTTGGAGAAGAGGTGATATATTTGGGAGAAATGTGGCATGTCTGGAAGAAAATGTCCTATTTGGGGGGAGAAGGGTGGTATTTGTGGGAGAAAAGTTCCTATTTCAGGAGGAATCCTGGTATTTCTTGGAGGAGATGTGATATGCTTGGGAGAAATGTGCCATTTCTGGAAGAAACTGTCCTCTTTTGGGGATATAACAGGTATTTGTGGGTGAAAAGGTCCTATTTGAAGGGGGAAACCTGGTATTTCTTGAAGAAGATGTGATATGTTTGGGAGAAATCAGGCATTTCTGGAAGAAACTGTCCTCTTTTGGGGATAAAACAGGTATTTGTGGGTGAAAACGTTGTATTTGATGTTGGAAAGCTGGAATTTCTTGGAGAAGATGTGATATATTTTGGAGAAATGTGGCATTTCTGGAAGAAACTGTCCTATTTTGGGGATAAAAGAGGTATTTGTGGGTGAAAAGGTCCTATTTGAAGGGGGAACCCTGGTATTTCTTGGAGAATATGTGATATATTTGGGAGAAATATGGCATTTCTGGAAGAAACTGTCCTCTTTTGGGGATAAAAGAGGTATTTGTGGGTGAAAAGGTCCTATTTGAAGGGGGAAAGGTGGTATTTCTTGGAGAAGATGTGATATGTTTGGGAGAAATATGCCATTTCTGGAAGAAACTGTTCTATTATGGGGATAAAAGAGGTATTTGTGGGTGAAAAGGTCCTATTTGAAGGGGGAAACGTGACATTTCTTGGAGAAGATGTGATCTATTTGGGAAAATGTGGCATTTCTGGAAGAAACTGTCCTATTTGGGGGATAAAACAGGTATTTGTGGGAGAAAAGGTCCTATTTGAAGGGGGAAACGTGGTATTTCTTGGAGAAGATGTGATATATTTGGGAGATACGTGGCATTTCTCGAAGAAACTGTTTTCTTTTGGGGATAAAACAGGTACTTGTGGGTGAAAAGGTCCTATTTGAAGGGGGAAACCTGGTATTTCTTGGAGAAGATGTGATATATTTGGGAGAAATGTGGCATTTCTGGAAGAAACTGTCCTCTTTTGGGGATCAAACAGGTATTTGTGGGTGAAAACGTTGTATTTGAAGGGGGAAACCTGTTATTTCTTGGAGATGTGATATATTTGGGAGAAATGTGGCATGTCTGGAAGAAACTGTCCTCTTTTGGGGATAAAAGAGGTATTTGTGGGTGAAAAGGTCCTATTTGAAGGGGGAAAGCTGGTATTTCTTGGAGAAGATGTGATCTATTTGGGAGAAATGTGGCATTTCTGGAAGAAACTGTCCTCTTTTGGGGATAAAAGAGGTATTTGTGGGTGAAAAGGTCCTATTTGAAGGGGGAACCCTGTTATTTCTTGGAGAAGAGGTGATCTATTTGGGAGAAATCTGGCATTTCTGGAAGAAACTGTCCTCTTTTGGGGATAAAAGAGGTATTTGTGGGTGAAAAGGTCCTATTTGAAGGGGGAAACCTGGTATTTCTTGGAGAAGAGGTGATCTATTTGGGAGAAATGTGGCCTTTCTGGAAGAAAATGTCCAGTTTGGGGGGAGAAGGCTGGTAGTTGTGGGTGAGAAGGTCCTATTTCAGGAGGAATCCTGGTATTTCTTGGAGAAGATGTGATATATTTGGGAGAAATGTGGCCTTTCTGGAAGAAAATGTCCAATTTGGGGGGAGAAGGCTGGTAGTTTTGGGTGAGAAGGTCCTCTTTCAGGAGGAATCCTGGCATTTCTTGGAGAAGATGTGATATATTTGGGAGAAATGTGGCATTTCTGGAAGAAACTGTCCTCTTTTGGGGATAAAAGAGGTATTAGTGGTAGAAAAGTTCCTATTTGAAGGGGGAAACCTGGTATTTCTTGGAGAAGATGTGATATATTTGGGAGAAATGTGGCCTTTCTGGAAGAAACTGTCCTCTTTTGGGGATAAAAGAGGTATTTCATGGAGAAAAGGTCCTAATTCAAGGGGGAAACCTGGTTTTTCTTGGAGGAGTTGTGATATATTTGGGAGAAATGTGGCATGTCTGGAAAAAACTGTCCTATTTTGGGGATAAAAGAGGTATTTGTGGGTGAGAAGGTCCTATTTGAAGGGGGAAACGTGGTATTTCTTGGAGAAGATGTGCTATATTTGGGAGAAATGTGGCATTTCTGGAAGAAACTGTCCTCTTTTGGGGATAAAAGAGGTATTTGTGGGTAAAAAGGTCCTATTTGAAGGGGGAAAGGTGGTATTTCTTGGAGAAGATGTGATATGTTTGGGAGAAATATGGCATTTCTGGAAGAAACTGTTCTATTATGGGGATAAAAGAGGTATTTGTGGGTGAAAAGGTCCTATTTGAAGGGGGAAACGTGACATTTCTTGGAGAAGATGTGATCTATTTGGGGAAATGTGGCATTTCTGGAAGAAACTGTCCTATTTGGGGGATAAAACAGGTATTTGTGGGAGACAAGGTCCTATTTGAAGGGGGAAACCTGGTATTTCTTGGAGAAGATGTGATATATTTGGGAGAAATGTGGCATGTCTGGAAGAAACTGTCCTCTTTTGGGGATCAAACAGGTATTTGTGGGTGAAAAGGTCCTATTTGAAGGGGGAAACGTGGTATTTCTTGGAGAAGATGTGATCTATTTGGGAGAAATGTGGCATTTCTGGAAGAAACTGTCCTCTTTTGGGGATAAAACAGGTATTTGTGGGTGAAAACGTTGTATTTGATGTTGGAAAGCTGGAATTTCTTGGAGAAGATGTGATCTATTTGGGAGAAATGTGGCATTTCTGGAGGAAACTGTCCTATTTTGGGGATAAAAGAGGTATTTGTGGGTGAAAAGGTCCTATTTGAAGGGGGAACCCTGGTATTTCTTGGAGAATATGTGATATATTTGGGAGAAATATGGCATTTCTGGAAGAAACTGTCCTCTTTTGGGGATAAAAGAGGTATTTGTGGGTGAAAAGGTCCTATTTGAAGGGGGAAAGGTGGTATTTCTTGGAGAAGATGTGATATGTTTGGGAGAAATATGACATTTCTGGAAGAAACTGTTCTATTATGGGGATAAAAGAGGTATTTGTGGGTGAAAAGGTCCCATTTGAAGGGGGAAACGTGACATTTCTTGGAGAAGATGTGATCTATTTGGGAAAATGTGGCATTTCTGGAAGAAACTGTCCTATTTGGGGGATAAAACAGGTATTTGTGGGAGAAAAGGTCCTATTTGAAGGGGGAACCCTGTTATTTCTTGGAGAAGATGTGATATATTTGGGAGATACGTGGCATTTCTCGAAGAAACTGTTTTCTTTTGGGGATAAAACAGGTACTTGTGGGTGAAAAGGTCCTATTTGAAGGGGGAAACCTGGTATTTCTTGGAGAAGATGTGATATATTTGGGAGAAATGTGGCATTTCTGGAAGAAACTGTCCTCTTTTGGGGATCAAACAGGTATTTGTGGGTGAAAACGTTGTATTTGAAGGGGGAAACCTGTTATTTCTTGGAGATGTGATATATTTGGGAGAAATGTGGCATGTCTGGAAGAAACTGTCCTCTTTTGGGGATAAAAGAGGTATTTGTGGGTGAAAAGGTCCTATTTGAAGGGGGAAAGCTGGTATTTCTTGGAGAAGATGTGATCTATTTGGGAGAAATGTGGCATTTCTGGAAGAAACTGTCCTCTTTTGGGGATAAAAGAGGTATTTGTGGGTGAAAAGGTCCTATTTGAAGGGGAACCCTGTTATTTCTTGGAGAAGAGGTGATCTATTTGGGAGAAATCTGGCATTTCTGGAAGAAACTGTCCTCTTTTGGGGATAAAAGAGGTATTTGTGGGTGAAAAGGTCCTATTTGAAGGGGGAAACCTGGTATTTCTTGGAGAAGAGGTGATCTATTTGGGAGAAATGTGGCCTTTCTGGAAGAAAATGTCCAGTTTGGGGGGAGAAGGCTGGTAGTTTTCGGTGAGAAGGTCCTATTTCAGGAGGAATCCTGGTATTTCTTGGAGAAGATGTGATATATTTGGGAGAAATGTGGCCTTTCTGGAAGAAAATGTCCAATTTGGGGGGAGAAGGCTGGTAGTTTTGGGTGAGAAGGTCCTCTTTCAGGAGGAATCCTGGCATTTCTTGGAGAAGATGTGATATATTTGGGAGAAATGTGGCATTTCTGGAAGAAACTGTCCTATTCTGGGGATAAAAGAGGTATTAGTGGTAGAAAAGTTCCTATTTGAAGGGGGAAACCTGGTATTTCATGGAGAAGATGTGATATATTTGGGAGAAATGTGGCCTTTCTGGAAGAAACTGTCCTCTTTTGGGGATAAAAGAGGTATTTCATGGAGAAAAGGTCCTAATTCAAGGGGGAAACCTGGTTTTTCTTGGAGGAGTTGTGATATATTTGGGAGAAATGTGGCATGTCTGGAAAAAACTGTCCTATTTTGGGGATAAAAGAGGTATTTGTGGGTGAGAAGGTCCTATTTGAAGGGGGAAACGTGGTATTTCTTGGAGAAGATGTGCTATATTTGGGAGAAATGTGGCATTTCTGGAAGAAACTGTCCTCTTTTGGGGATAAAAGAGGTATTTGTGGGTAAAAAGGTCCTATTTGAAGGGGGAAAGGTGGTATTTCTTGGAGAAGATGTGATATGTTTGGGAGAAATATGGCATTTCTGGAAGAAACTGTTCTATTATGGGGATAAAAGAGGTATTTGTGGGTGAAAAGGTCCTATTTGAAGGGGGAAACATGACATTTCTAGGAGAAGATGTGATCTATTTGGGAAAATGTGGCATGTCTGGAAGAAACTGTCCTATTTTGGGGATCAAACAGGTATTTGTGGGTGAAAAGGTCCTATTTGAAGGGGGAAACGTGGAATTTCATGGAGAAGATGTGATATATTTGGGAGAAATGCGGCATTTCTGGAAGAAACTGTCCTCTTTTGGGGATAAAAGAGGTTTTTTTGGGGAAAAGGTCCTATTTGAAGGGGGAACCCTGGTATTTCTTGGAGAAGATGTGATATATTTGGGAGAAATGTGGCATGTCTGGAAGAAAATGTCCAATTTGGGGGGAGTAGGGTGGTATTTGTGGGAGAAAAGTTCCTATTTCAGGAGGTATCCTGGTATTTCTTGGAGGAGATGTGATATGTTAGGGAGAAATGTGCCATTTGTGGAAGAAACTGTCCTCTTTTGGGGATAAAAGAGGTATTAGTGGTTGAAAAAGTCCTATTTGAAGGGGGAAACCTGGTATTTCTTGGAGAAGATGTGATATGTTTGGGAGAAATATGGCATTTCTGGAAGAAACTGTCCTATTTTGGGGATAAAAAGAGGTATTTGTGGGTGAAAAGGTCCTATTTGAAGGGGGAAACGTGGTATTTCTTGGAGAAGATGTGATATATTTGGGAGAAATGTGGCATTTCTGGAAGAAACTGTCCTATTCTGGGGATACAAGAGGTATTTGTGGGTGAAAAGGTCCTATTTGAAGGGGGAAACCTGGTATTTCTTGGAGAAGATGTGATATATTTGGGAGAAATGTGGCATTTCTGGAAGAAACTGTCCTCTTTTGGGGATAAAACAGGTATTTGTGGGTGAAAAGGTCCTATTTGAAGGGGGAAACGTGGTATTTCTTGGAGAAGATGTGATATATTTGGGAAAAATCTGGGCTTTCTGGAAGAAACTGTCCTATCTGGGGGATAAAAGAGGTATTTGTGGGTGAAAACGTTGTATTTGAAGGGGGAAACCTGTTATTTCTTGGAGGAGATGTGATATATATGGGAGAAATGTGGCATGTCTGGAAGAAACTGTCCTCTTTTGGGGATAAAAGAGGCATTTGTGGGTGAAAAGGTCCTATTTGAAGTTGGAAAGCTGGTATTTCTTGGAGAAGATGTGATCTATTTGGGAGAAATGTGGCATGTCTGGAAGAAACTGTCCTCTTTTGGGGATAAAAGAGGTATTTGTGGGTGAAAAGGTCCTATTTGAAGGGGGAAACCTGGTATTTCTTGGAGATGTGATATATTTGGGAGAAATGTGGCATTTCTGGAAAAAACTGTCCTCTTTTGGGGATCAAACAGGTATTTGTGGGTGAAAAGGTCCTATTTGAAGGGGGAAACGTGGTATTTCTTGGAGAAGATGTGATCTATTTGGGAGAAATGTGGCCTTTCTGGAAGAAAATGTTCAGTTTGGGGGAGAAGGCTGGTAGTTGTGGGTGAGAAGGTCCTATTTCAGGAGGAATCCTGGTATTTCTTGGAGAAGATGTGATATATTTGGGAGAAATGTGGCCTTTCTGGAAGAAAATGTCCAATTTGGGGGGAGAAGGCTGGTAGTATTGGGTGAGAAGGTCCACTTTCAGGAGGAATCCTGGCATTTCTTGGAGAAGATGTGATATATTTGGGAGAAATGTGGTATTTCTGGAAGAAACTGTCCTCTTTTGGGAATAAAAGAGGTATTAGTGGTTGAAAAGGTCCTATTTGAAGGGGGAAACCTGGTATTTCTTGGAGAAGATGTGATATATTTGGGAGAAATGTGGCATGTCTGGAAGAAACTGTCCTCTTTTGGGGATAAAAGAGGTATTTCATGGAGAAAAGGTCCTAATTCAAGGGGGAAACCTGGTTTTTCTTGGAGGAGTTGTGATATATTAGGGAGAAATGTGGCATTTCTTGCAGAAACTGTCCTATTTTGGGGATAAAAGAGGTATTTGTGGGTGAGAAGGTCCTATTTGAAGGGGGAAACGTGGTATTTCTTGGAGAAGATGTGCTATATTTGGGAGAAATCTGGCATTCCTGGAAGAAACTGTCCTCTTTTGGGGATAAAAGAGGTTTTTTTGGGGAAAAGGTCCTATTTGAAGAGGGAAACGTGGTATTTCATGGAGAAGATGTGATCTATTTGGGAGAAATGTGGCATTTCTGGAAGAAACTGTCCTCTTCTGGGGATAGAACAGGTATTTGTGGGTGAAAAGGTCCTATTTGAAGGGGGAAACCTGGTATTTCTTGGAGAAGATGTGATATATTTGGGAGAAATGTGGCATGTCTGGAAGAAAATGTCCAATTTGGGGGGAGAAGGGTGGTATTTGTGGGAGAAAAGGTCCTCTTTCAGGAGGAATCCTGGCATTTCTTGGTGGAGATGTGATATGTTTGGGAGAAATGTGCCATTTGTGGAAGAAACTGTCCTCTTTTGGGGATAAAACAGGTATTTGTGGGTGAAAAGGTCCTATTTGAAGGGGGAAACCTGGTATTTCTTGGAGAAGATGTGATATGTTTGGGAGAAATATGGCATTTCTGGAAGAAACTGTCCTATTTTGGGGATAAAAAGAGGTATTTGTGGGTGAAAAGGTCCTATTTGAAGGGGGAAACGTGCTATTTCTTGGAGAAGATGTGATATATTTGGGAGAAATCTGGCATTCCTGGAAGAAACTGTCCTCTTTTGGGGATAAAACAGGTACTTGTGGGTGAAAAGGTCCTATTTGAAGGGGGAAACCTGGTATTTCTCGGAGAAGATGTGATATATTTGGGAGAAATGTGGCATTTCTGGAAGAAACTGTCCTCTTTTGGGGTTCAAGCAGGTATTTGTGGGTGAAAACGATGTATTTGAAGGGGGAAACCTGTTATTTCTTGGAGATGTGATATATTTGGGAGAAATGTGGCATGTCTGGAAGAAACTGTCCTCTTTTGGGGATAAAAGAGGTATTAGTGGGTGAAAAGGTCCTATTTGAAGGGGGAAACCTGGTATTTCTTGGAGAAGATGTGATATATTTTGGAGAAATGTGGCATTTCTGGAAGAAACTGTCCTCTTTTGGGGATAAAACAGGTATTTGTGGGTGAAAACGTTGTATTTGATGTTGGAAAGCTGGTATTTCTTGGAGAAGATGTGATCTATTTGGGAGAAATGTGGCATGTCTGGAAGAAACTGTCCTATTCTGGGGATAAAAGAGGTATTTGTGGGTGAAAAGGTCCTATTTGAAGGGGGAACCATGGTATTTCTTGGAGAATATGTGATATATTTGGGAGAAATATGGCATTTCTGGAAGAAACTGTCCTCTTTTGGGGATAAAAGAGGTTTTTTTGGGGAAAAGGTCCTATTTGAAGGGGGAAACGTGGAATTTCATGGAGAAGATGTGATATATTTGGGAGAAATGTGGCATTTCTGGAAGAAACTGTCCTCTTTTGGGGATAAAAGAGGTTTTTTTGGGGAAAAGGTCCTATTTGAAGGGGGAACCCTGGTATTTCTTGGAGAAGATGTGATATATTTGGGAGAAATGTGGCATGTCTGGAAGAAAATGTCCAATTTGGGGGATAAAACAGGTATTTGTGGGAGAAAAGGTCCTATTTGAAGGGGGAAACGTGGTATTTCATGGAGAAGATGTGATATATTTGGGAGAAATGTGGCATTTCTGGAAGAAACTGTCCTCTTTTGGGGATAAAAGAGGTTTTTTTGGGGAAAAGGTCCTATTTGAAGGGGGAACCCTGGTATTTCTTTGAGAAGATGTGATATATATGGGAGAAATGTGGCATGTCTGGAAGAAACTGTCCTCTTTTGGGGATAAAAGAGGTATTTGTGGGTGAAAAGGTCCTATTTGAAGGGGGAAAGGTGGTATTTCTTGGAGAAGATGTGATATGTTTGGGAGAAATATGGCATTTCTGGAAGAAACTGTTCTATTATGGGGATAAAAGAGGTATTTGTGGGTGAAAAGGTCCTATTTGAAGGGGGAAACGTGACATTTCTTGGAGAAGATGTGATCTATTTGGGAAAATGTGGCATTTCTGGAAGAAACTGTCCTATTTGGGGGATAAAACAGGTATTTGTGGGAGAAAAGGTCCTATTTGAAGGGGGAAACGTGGTATTTCTTGGAGAAGATGTGATATATTTGGGAGATACGTGGCATTCCTCGAAGAAACTGTTTTCTTTTGGGGATAAAACAGGTACTTGTGGGTGAAAAGGTCCTATTTGAAGGGGGAAACCTGGTATTTCTTGGAGAAGATGTGATATATTTGGGAGAAATGTGGCATTTCTGGAAGAAACTGTCCTCTTTTGGGGATCAAACAGGTATTTGTGGGTGAAAACGTTGTATTTGAAGGGGGAAACCTGTTATTTCTTGGAGATGTGATATATTTGGGAGAAATGTGGCATGTCTGGAAGAAACTGTCCTCTTTTGGGGATAAAAGAGGTATTTGTGGGTGAAAAGGTCCTATTTGAAGGGGGAAAGCTGGTATTTCTTGGAGAAGATGTGATCTATTTGGGAGAAATGTGGCATTTCTGGAAGAAACTGTCCTCTTTTGGGGATAAAACAGGTATTTGTGGGTGAAAAGGTCCTATTTGAAGGGGGAACCCTGTTATTTCTTGGAGAAGAGGTGATCTATTTGGGAAAAATCTGGCATTTCTGGAAGAAACTGTCCTCTTTTGGGGATAAAAGAGGTATTTGTGGGTGAGAAGGTCCTATTTGAAGGGGGAAACGTGGTATTTCTTGGAGAAGAGGTGATCTATTTGGGAGAAATGTGGCCTTTCTGGAAGAAAATGTCCAGTTTGGGGGGAGAAGGCTGGTAGTTTTCGGTGAGAAGGTCCTATTTCAGGAGGAATCCTGGTATTTCTTGGAGAAGATGTGATATATTTGGGAGAAATGTGGCCTTTCTGGAAGAAAATGTCCAATTTTGGGGGAGAAGGCTGGTAGTTTTGGGTGAGAAGGTCCTCTTTCAGGAGGAATCCTGGCATTTCTTGGAGAAGATGTGATCTATTTGGGAGAAATGTGGCATTTCTGGAAGAAACTGTCCTCTTTTGGGGATAAAAGAGGTTTTAGTGGTAGAAAAGTTCCTATTTGAAGGGGGAAACCTGGTATTTCATGGAGAAGATGTGATATATTTGGGAGAAATGTGGCCTTTCTGGAAGAAACTGTCCTCTTTTGGGGATAAAAGAGGTTTTTTTGGGGAAAAGGTCCTAGTTGAAGGGGGAACCCTGGTATTTCTTGGAGAAGATGTGATATATTTGGGAGAAATGTGGCATGTCTGGAAGAAAATGTCCAATTTGGGGGATAAAACAGGTATTTGTGGGAGAAAAGGTCCTATTTGAAGGGGGAAACGTGGTATTTCATGGAGAAGATGTGATATATTTGGGAGAAATGTGGCATTTCTGGAAGAAACTGTCCTCTTTTGGGGATAAAAGAGGTTTTTTTGGGGAAAAGGTCCTATTTGAAGGGGGAACCCTGGTATTTCTTGGAGAAGATGTGATATATATGGGAGAAATGTGGCATGTCTGGAAGAAACTGTCCTCTTTTGGGGATAAAAGAGGTATTTGTGGGTGAAAAGGTCCTATTTGAAGGGGGAAAGGTGGTATTTCTTGGAGAAGATGTGATATGTTTGGGAGAAATATGGCATTTCTGGAAGAAACTGTTCTATTATGGGGATAAAAGAGGTATTTGTGGGTGAAAAGGTCCTATTTGAAGGGGGAAACGTGACATTTCTTGGAGAAGATGTGATCTATTTGGGAAAATGTGGCATTTCTGGAAGAAACTGTCCTATTTGGGGGATAAAACAGGTATTTGTGGGAGAAAAGGTCCTATTTGAAGGGGGAAACGTGGTATTTTTTGGAGAAGATGTGATATATTTGGGAGATACGTGGCATTTCTCGAAGAAACTGTTTTCTTTTGGGGATAAAACAGGTACTTGTGGGTGAAAAGGTCCTATTTGAAGGGGGAAACCTGGTATTTCTTGGAGAAGATGTGATATATTTGGGAGAAATGTGGCATTTCTGGAAGAAACTGTCCTCTTTTGGGGATCAAACAGGTATTTGTGGGTGAAAACGTTGTATTTGAAGGGGGAAACCTGTTATTTCTTGGAGATGTGATATATTTGGGAGAAATGTGGCATGTCTGGAAGAAACTGTCCTCTTTTGGGGATAAAAGAGGTATTTGTGGGTGAAAAGGTCCTATTTGAAGGGGGAAAGCTGGTATTTCTTGGAGAAGATGTGATCTATTTGGGAGAAATGTGGCATTTCTGGAAGAAACTGTCCTCTTTTGGGGATAAAACAGGTATTTGTGGGTGAAAAGGTCCTATTTGAAGGGGGAACCCTGTTATTTCTTGGAGAAGAGGTGATCTATTTGGGAAAAATCTGGCATTTCTGGAAGAAACTGTCCTCTTTTGGGGATAAAAGAGGTATTTGTGGGTGAGAAGGTCCTATTTGAAGGGGGAAACGTGGTATTTCTTGGAGAAGAGGTGATCTATTTGGGAGAAATGTGGCCTTTCTGGAAGAAAATGTCCAGTTTGGGGGGAGAAGGCTGGTAGTTTTCGGTGAGAAGGTCCTATTTCAGGAGGAATCCTGGTATTTCTTGGAGAAGATGTGATATATTTGGGAGAAATGTGGCCTTTCTGGAAGAAAATGTCCAATTTTGGGGGAGAAGGCTGGTAGTTTTGGGTGAGAAGGTCCTCTTTCAGGAGGAATCCTGGCATTTCTTGGAGAAGATGTGATCTATTTGGGAGAAATGTGGCATTTCTGGAAGAAACTGTCCTCTTTTGGGGATAAAAGAGGTTTTAGTGGTAGAAAAGTTCCTATTTGAAGGGGGAAACCTGGTATTTCATGGAGAAGATGTGATATATTTGGGAGAAATGTGGCATTTCTGGAAAAAACTGTCCTCTTTTGGGGATAAAAGAGGTTTTTTTGGGGAAAAGGTCCTAGTTGAAGGGGGAACCCTGGTATTTCTTGGAGAAGATGTGATATATTTGGGAGAAATGTGGCATGTCTGGAAGAAAATGTCCAATTTGGGGGATAAAACAGGTATTTGTTGGAGAAAAGGTCCTATTTGAAGGGGGAAACGTGGTATTTCATGGAGAAGATGTGATATATTTGGGAGAAATGTGGCATTTCTGGAAGAAACTGTCCTCTTTTGGGGATAAAAGAGGTTTTTTTGGGGAAAAGGTCCTATTTGAAGGGGGAACCCTGGTATTTCTTTGAGAAGATGTGATATATATGGGAGAAATGTGGCATGTCTGGAAGAAACTGTCCTCTTTTGGGGATAAAAGAGGTATTTGTGGGTGAAAAGGTCCTATTTGAAGGGGGAAAGGTGGTATTTCTTGGAGAAGATGTGATATGTTTGGGAGAAATATGGCATTTCTGGAAGAAACTGTTCTATTATGGGGATAAAAGAGGTATTTGTGGGTGAAAAGGTCCTATTTGAAGGGGGAAACGTGACATTTCTTGGAGAAGATGTGATCTATTTGGGAAAATGTGGCATTTCTGGAAGAAACTGTCCTATTTGGGGGATAAAACAGGTATTTGTGGGAGAAAAGGTCCTATTTGAAGGGGGAAACGTGGTATTTCTTGGAGAAGATGTGATATATTTGGGAGATACGTGGCATTTCTCGAAGAAACTGTTTTCTTTTGGGGATAAAACAGGTACTTGTGGGTGAAAAGGTCCTATTTGAAGGGGGAAACCTGGTATTTCTTGGAGAAGATGTGATATATTTGGGAGAAATGTGGCATTTCTGGAAGAAACTGTCCTCTTTTGGGGATCAAACAGGTATTTGTGGGTGAAAACGTTGTATTTGAAGGGGGAAACCTGTTATTTCTTGGAGATGTGATATATTTGGGAGAAATGTGGCATGTCTGGAAGAAACTGTCCTCTTTTGGGGATAAAAGAGGTATTTGTGGGTGAAAAGGTCCTATTTGAAGGGGGAAAGCTGGTATTTCTTGGAGAAGATGTGATCTATTTGGGAGAAATGTGGCATTTCTGGAAGAAACTGTCCTCTTTTGGGGATAAAACAGGTATTTGTGGGTGAAAAGGTCCTATTTGAAGGGGGAACCCTGTTATTTCTTGGAGAAGAGGTGATCTATTTGGGAAAAATCTGGCATTTCTGGAAGAAACTGTCCTCTTTTGGGGATAAAAGAGGTATTTGTGGGTGAGAAGGTCCTATTTGAAGGGGGAAACGTGGTATTTCTTGGAGAAGAGGTGATCTATTTGGGAGAAATGTGGCCTTTCTGGAAGAAAATCTCCAGTTTGGGGGGAGAAGGCTGGTAGTTTTCGGTGAGAAGGTCCTATTTCAGGAGGAATCCTGGTATTTCTTGGAGAAGATGTGATATATTTGGGAGAAATGTGGCCTTTCTGGAAGAAAATGTCCAATTTTGGGGGAGAAGGCTGGTAGTTTTGGGTGAGAAGGTCCTCTTTCAGGAGGAATCCTGGCATTTCTTGGAGAAGATGTGATCTATTTGGGAGAAATGTGGCATTTCTGGAAGAAACTGTCCTCTTTTGGGGATAAAAGAGGTTTTAGTGGTAGAAAAGTTCCTATTTGAAGGGGGAAACCTGGTATTTCATGGAGAAGATGTGATATATTTGGGAGAAATGTGGCCTTTCTGGAAGAAACTGTCCTCTTTTGGGGATAAAAGAGGTATTTCATGGAGAAAAGGTCCTAATTCAAGGGGGAAACCTGGTTTTTCTTGGAGGAGTTGTGATATATTTGGGAGAAATGTGGCATGTCTGGAAAAAACTGTCCTATTTTGGGGATAAAAGAGGTATTTGTGGGTGAGAAGGTCCTATTTGAAGGGGGAAACGTGGTATTTCTTGGAGAAGATGTGCTATATTTGGGAGAAATCTGGCATTCCTGGAAGAAACTGTCCTCTTTTGGGGATAAAAGAGGTTTTTTTGGGGAAAAGGTCCTATTTGAAGGGGGAAACGTGGAATTTCATGGAGAAGATGTGATATATTTGGGAGAAATGTGGCATTTCTGGAAGAAACTGTCCTCTTTTGGGGATAAAAGAGGTTTTTTTGGGGAAAAGGTCCTATTTGAAGGGGGAACCCTGGTATTTCTTGGAGAAGATGTGATATATTTGGGAGAAATGTGGCATGTCTGGAAGAAAATGTCCAATTTGGGGGGAGAAGGGTGGTATTTGTGGGAGAAAAGGTCCTCTTTCAGGAGGAATCCTGGCATTTCTTGGTGGAGATGTGATATGTTTGGGAGAAATGTGCCATTTGTGGAAGAAACTGTCCTCTTTTGGGGATAAAACAGGTATTTGTGGGTGAAAAGGTCCTATTTGAAGGGGGAAACCTGGTATTTCTTGGAGAAGATGTGATATGTTTGGGAGAAATATGGCATTTCTGGAAGAAACTGTCCTCTTTTGGGGATAAAAAGAGGTATTTGTGGGTGAAAAGGTCCTATTTGAAGGGGGAAACGTGCTATTTCTTGGAGAAGATGTGATATATTTGGGAGAAATGTGGCATTTCTGGAAGAAACTGTTTTCTTTTGGGGATAAAACAGGTATTTGTGGGTGAAAAGGTCCTATTTGAAGGGGGAAACCTGGTATTTCTCGGAGAAGATGTGATATATTTGGGAGAAATGTGGCATTTCTGGAAGAAACTGTCCTCTTTTGGGGATAAAACAGGTATTTGTGGGTGAAAACGTTGTATTTGAAGGGGGAAACCTGTTATTTCTTGGAGATGTGATATATTTGGGAGAAATGTGGCATGTCTGGAAGAAACTGTCCTCTTTTGGGGATAAAAGAGGTATTAGTGGGTGAAAAGGTCCTATTTGAAGGGGGAAACCTGGTATTTCTTGGAGAAGATGTGATATATTTTGGAGAAATGTGGCATTTCTGGAAGAAACTGTCCTCTTTTGGGGATAAAACAGGTATTTGTGGGTGAAAACGTTGTATTTGATGTTGGAAAGCTGGTATTTCTTGGAGAAGATGTGATCTATTTGGGAGAAATGTGGCATGTCTGGAAGAAACTGTCCTATTCTGGGGATAAAAGAGGTATTTGTGGGTGAAAAGGTCCTATTTGAAGGGGGAACCCTGGTATTTCTTGGAGAATATGTGATATATTTGGGAGAAATATGGCATTTCTGGAAGAAACTGTCCTCTTTTGGGGATAAAAGAGGTTTTTTTGGGGAAAAGGTCCTATTTGAAGGGGGAAACGTGGAATTTCATGGAGAAGATGTGATATATTTGGGAGAAATGTGGCATTTCTGGAAGAAACTGTCCTCTTTTGGGGATAAAAGAGGTTTTTTTGGGGAAAAGGTCCTATTTGAAGGGGGAACCCTGGTATTTCTTGGAGAAGATGTGATATATTTGGGAGAAATGTGGCATGTCTGGAAGAAAATGTCCAATTTGGGGGATAAAACAGGTATTTGTGGGAGAAAAGGTCCTATTTGAAGGGGGAAACGTGGTATTTCATGGAGAAGATGTGATATATTTGGGAGAAATGTGGCATTTCTGGAAGAAACTGTCCTCTTTTGGGGATAAAAGAGGTTTTTTTGGGGAAAAGGTCCTATTTGAAGGGGGAACCCTGGTATTTCTTTGAGAAGATGTGATATATATGGGAGAAATGTGGCATGTCTGGAAGAAACTGTCCTCTTTTGGGGATAAAAGAGGTATTTGTGGGTGAAAAGGTCCTATTTGAAGGGGGAAAGGTGGTATTTCTTGGAGAAGATGTGATATGTTTGGGAGAAATATGGCATTTCTGGAAGAAACTGTTCTATTATGGGGATAAAAGAGGTATTTGTGGGTGAAAAGGTCCTATTTGAAGGGGGAAACGTGACATTTCTTGGAGAAGATGTGATCTATTTGGGAAAATGTGGCATTTCTGGAAGAAACTGTCCTATTTGGGGGATAAAACAGGTATTTGTGGGAGAAAAGGTCCTATTTGAAGGGGGAAACGTGGTATTTCTTGGAGAAGATGTGATATATTTGGGAGATACGTGGCATTTCTCGAAGAAACTGTTTTCTTTTGGGGATAAAACAGGTACTTGTGGGTGAAAAGGTCCTATTTGAAGGGGGAAACCTGGTATTTCTTGGAGAAGATGTGATCTATTTGGGAGAAATGTGGCATTTCTGGAAGAAACTGTCCTCTTTTGGGGATCAAACAGGTATTTGTGGGTGAAAACGTTGTATTTGAAGGGGGAAACCTGTTATTTCTTGGAGATGTGATATATTTGGGAGAAATGTGGCATGTCTGGAAGAAACTGTCCTCTTTTGGGGATAAAAGAGGTATTTGTGGGTGAAAAGGTCCTATTTGAAGGGGGAAAGCTGGTATTTCTTGGAGAAGATGTGATCTATTTGGGAGAAATGTGGCATTTCTGGAAGAAACTGTCCTCTTTTGGGGATAAAACAGGTATTTGTGGGTGAAAAGGTCCTATTTGAAGGGGGAACCCTGTTATTTCTTGGAGAAGAGGTGATCTATTTGGGAAAAATCTGGCATTTCTGGAAGAAACTGTCCTCTTTTGGGGATAAAAGAGGTATTTGTGGGTGAGAAGGTCCTATTTGAAGGGGGAAACGTGGTATTTCTTGGAGAAGAGGTGATCTATTTGGGAGAAATGTGGCCTTTCTGGAAGAAAATCTCCAGTTTGGGGGGAGAAGGCTGGTAGTTTTCGGTGAGAAGGTCCTATTTCAGGAGGAATCCTGGTATTTCTTGGAGAAGATGTGATATATTTGGGAGAAATGTGGCCTTTCTGGAAGAAAATGTCCAATTTTGGGGGAGAAGGCTGGTAGTTTTGGGTGAGAAGGTCCTCTTTCAGGAGGAATCCTGGCATTTCTTGGAGAAGATGTGATCTATTTGGGAGAAATGTGGCATTTCTGGAAGAAACTGTCCTCTTTTGGGGATAAAAGAGGTTTTAGTGGTAGAAAAGTTCCTATTTGAAGGGGGAAACCTGGTATTTCATGGAGAAGATGTGATATATTTGGGAGAAATGTGGCATTTCTGGA
The DNA here is from genome assembly GCA_030408155.1 of Lophura swinhoii. NCBI lineage: Eukaryota > Metazoa > Chordata > Aves > Galliformes > Phasianidae > Lophura > Lophura swinhoii. The sequence continues at coordinate 1,405,863 of CM059457.1, forward strand.
AAAAACTGTCCTCTTTTGGGGATAAAAGAGGTTTTTTTGGGGAAAAGGTCCTAGTTGAAGGGGGAACCCTGGTATTTCTTGGAGAAGATGTGATATATTTGGGAGAAATGTGGCATGTCTGGAAGAAAATGTCCAATTTGGGGGGAGAAGGGTGGTATTTGTGGGAGAAAAGGTCCTCTTTCAGGAGGAATCCTGGCATTTCTTGGTGGAGATGTGATATGTTTGGGAGAAATGTGCCATTTGTGGAAGAAACTGTCCTCTTTTGGGGATAAAACAGGTATTTGTGGGTGAAAAGGTCCTATTTGAAGGGGGAAACCTGGTATTTCTTGGAGAAGATGTGATATGTTTGGGAGAAATATGGCATTTCTGGAAGAAACTGTCCTATTTTGGGGATAAAAAGAGGTATTTGTGGGTGAAAAGGTCCTATTTGAAGGGGGAAACGTGCTATTTCTTGGAGAAGATGTGATATATTTGGGAGAAATGTGGCATTTCTGGAAGAAACTGTCCTCTTTTGGGGATAAAAGAGGTATTAGTGGGTGAAAAGGTCCTATTTGAAGGGGGAAACCTGGTATTTCTTGGAGAAGATGTGATATATTTGGGAGAAATGTGGCATTTCTGGAAGAAACTGTCCTCTTTTGGGGATAAAACAGGTATTTGTGGGTGAAAACGTTGTATTTGATGTTGGAAAGCTGGTATTTCTTGGAGAAGATGTGATCTATTTGGGAGAAATGTGGCATGTCTGGAAGAAACTGTCCTATTCTGGGGATAAAAGAGGTATTTGTGGGTGAAAAGGTCCTATTTGAAGGGGGAACCCTGGTATTTCTTGGAGAATATGTGATATATTTGGGAGAAATATGGCATTTCTGGAAGAAACTGTCCTCTTTTGGGGATAAAAGAGGTTTTTTTGGGGAAAAGGTCCTATTTGAAGGGGGAAACGTGGAATTTCATGGAGAAGATGTGATATATTTGGGAGAAATGTGGCATTTCTGGAAGAAACTGTCCTCTTTTGGGGATAAAAGAGGTTTTTTTGGGGAAAAGGTCCTAGTTGAAGGGGGAACCCTGGTATTTCTTGGAGAAGATGTGATATATTTGGGAGAAATGTGGCATGTCTGGAAGAAAATGTCCAATTTGGGGGATAAAACAGGTATTTGTGGGAGAAAAGGTCCTATTTGAAGGGGGAAACGTGGTATTTCATGGAGAAGATGTGATATATTTGGGAGAAATGTGGCATTTCTGGAAGAAACTGTCCTCTTTTGGGGATAAAAGAGGTTTTTTTGGGGAAAAGGTCCTATTTGAAGGGGGAACCCTGGTATTTCTTGGAGAAGATGTGATATATATGGGAGAAATGTGGCATGTCTGGAAGAAACTGTCCTCTTTTGGGGATAAAAGAGGTATTTGTGGGTGAAAAGGTCCTATTTGAAGGGGGAAAGGTGGTATTTCTTGGAGAAGATGTGATATGTTTGGGAGAAATATGGCATTTCTGGAAGAAACTGTTCTATTATGGGGATAAAAGAGGTATTTGTGGGTGAAAAGGTCCTATTTGAAGGGGGAAACGTGACATTTCTTGGAGAAGATGTGATCTATTTGGGAAAATGTGGCATTTCTGGAAGAAACTGTCCTATTTGGGGGATAAAACAGGTATTTGTGGGAGAAAAGGTCCTATTTGAAGGGGGAAACGTGGTATTTCTTGGAGAAGATGTGATATATTTGGGAGATACGTGGCATTTCTCGAAGAAACTGTTTTCTTTTGGGGATAAAACAGGTACTTGTGGGTGAAAAGGTCCTATTTGAAGGGGGAAACCTGGTATTTCTTGGAGAAGATGTGATATATTTGGGAGAAATGTGGCATTTCTGGAAGAAACTGTCCTCTTTTGGGGATCAAACAGGTATTTGTGGGTGAAAACGTTGTATTTGAAGGGGGAAACCTGTTATTTCTTGGAGATGTGATATATTTGGGAGAAATGTGGCATGTCTGGAAGAAACTGTCCTCTTTTGGGGATAAAAGAGGTATTTGTGGGTGAAAAGGTCCTATTTGAAGGGGGAAAGCTGGTATTTCTTGGAGAAGATGTGATCTATTTGGGAGAAATGTGGCATTTCTGGAAGAAACTGTCCTCTTTTGGGGATAAAACAGGTATTTGTGGGTGAAAAGGTCATATTTGAAGGGGGAACCCTGTTATTTCTTGGAGAAGAGGTGATCTATTTGGGAAAAATCTGGCATTTCTGGAAGAAACTGTCCTCTTTTGGGGATAAAAGAGGTATTTGTGGGTGAGAAGGTCCTATTTGAAGGGGGAAACGTGGTATTTCTTGGAGAAGAGGTGATATATTTGGGAGAAATGTGGCCTTTCTGGAAGAAAATGTCCAGTTTGGGGGGAGAAGGCTGGTAGTTTTCGGTGAGAAGGTCCTATTTCAGGAGGAATCCTGGTATTTCTTGGAGAAGATGTGATATATTTGGGAGAAATGTGGCCTTTCTGGAAGAAAATGTCCAATTTTGGGGGAGAAGGCTGGTAGTTTTGGGTGAGAAGGTCCTCTTTCAGGAGGAATCCTGGCATTTCTTGGAGAAGATGTGATCTATTTGGGAGAAATGTGGCATTTCTGGAAGAAACTGTCCTCTTTTGGGGATAAAAGAGGTTTTAGTGGTAGAAAAGTTCCTATTTGAAGGGGGAAACCTGGTATTTCATGGAGAAGATGTGATATATTTGGGAGAAATGTGGCCTTTCTGGAAGAAACTGTCCTCTTTTGGGGATAAAAGAGGTATTTCATGGAGAAAAGGTCCTAATTCAAGGGGGAAACCTGGTTTTTCTTGGAGGAGTTGTGATATATTTGGGAGAAATGTGGCATGTCTGGAAAAAACTGTCCTATTTTGGGGATAAAAGAGGTATTTGTGGGTGAGAAGGTCCTATTTGAAGGGGGAAACGTGGTATTTCTTGGAGAAGATGTGCTATATTTGGGAGAAATCTGGCATTCCTGGAAGAAACTGTCCTATTTTGGGGATAAAAGAGGTTTTTTTGGGGAAAAGGTCCTAGTTGAAGGGGGAACCCTGTTATTTCTTGGAGAAGATGTGATATATTTGGGAGAAATGTGGCATGTCTGGAAGAAAATGTCCAATTTGGGGGGAGAAGGGTGGTATTTGTGGGAGAAAAGGTCCTCTTTCAGGAGGAATCCTGGCATTTCTTGGTGGAGATGTGATATGTTTGGGAGAAATGTGCCATTTGTGGAAGAAACTGTCCTCTTTTGGGGATAAAACAGGTATTTGTGGGTGAAAAGGTCCTATTTGAAGGGGGAAACCTGGTATTTCTTGGAGAAGATGTGATATGTTTGGGAGAAATATGGCATTTCTGGAAGAAACTGTCCTATTTTGGGGATAAAAAGAGGTATTTGTGGGTGAAAAGGTCCTATTTGAAGGGGGAAACGTGCTATTTCTTGGAGAAGATGTGATGTGTTTGGGAGAAATGTGGCATGTCTGGAAGAAACTGTCCTCTTTTGGGGATAAAAGAGGTTTTTTTGGGGAAAAGGTCCTATTTGAAGGGGGAACCCTGGTATTTCTTGGTGGAGATGTGATATGTATGGGAGAAATGTGGCATGTCTGGAAGAAACTGTCCTCTTTTGGGGATAAAAGAGGTATTTGTGGGTGAAAAGGTCCTATTTGAAGGGGGAAACGTGACATTTCTTGGAGAAGATGTGATCTATTTGGGAAAATGTGGCATTTCTGGAAGAAACTGTCCTATTTGGGGGATAAAACAGGTATTTGTGGGAGAAAAGGTCCTATTTGAAGGGGGAAACGTGGTATTTCTTGGAGAAGATGTGATATATTTGGGAGATACGTGGCATTTCTCGAAGAAACTGTTTTCTTTTGGGGATAAAACAGGTACTTGTGGGTGAAAAGGTCCTATTTGAAGGGGGAACCCTGTTATTTCTTGGAGAAGATGTGATCTATTTGGGAGAAATGTGGCATTTCTGGAAGAAACTGTCCTCTTTTGGGGATCAAACAGGTATTTGTGGGTGAAAACGTTGTATTTGAAGGGGGAAACCTGTTATTTCTTGGAGATGTGATATATTTGGGAGAAATGTGGCATGTCTGGAAGAAACTGTCCTCTTTTGGGGATAAAAGAGGTATTTGTGGGTGAAAAGGTCCGATTTGAAGGGGGAAAGCTGGTATTTCTTGGAGAAGATGTGATCTATTTGGGAGAAATGTGGCATTTCTGGAAGAAACTGTCCTCTTTTGGGGATAAAACAGGTATTTGTGGGTGAAAAGGTCCTATTTGAAGGGGGAACCCTGTTATTTCTTGGAGAAGAGGTGATCTATTTGGGAGAAATCTGGCATTTCTGGAAGAAACTGTCCTATTTTGGGGATAAAAGAGGTATTTGTGGGTGAGAAGGTCCTATTTGAAGGGGGAAACCTGGTATTTCTTGGAGAAGATGTGATATATTTGGGAGAAATGTGGCATTTCTGGAAGAAACTGTCCTCTTCTGCGGATAAAACAGGTATTTGTGGGTGAAAAGGTCCTATTTGAAGGGGGAAACGTGGTATTTCTTGGAGAAGATGTGATATATTTGGGAAAAATCTGGGCTTTCTGGAAGAAACTGTCCTATTTGGGGGATAAAAGAGGTATTTGTGGGTGAAAACGTTGTATTTGAAGGGGGAAACCTGTTATTTCTTGGAGGAGATGTGATATATATGGGAGAAATGTGGCATGTCTGGAAGAAACTGTCCTCTTTTGGGGATAAAAGAGGTATTTGTGGGTGAAAAGGTCCTATTTGAAGTTGGAAAGCTGGTATTTCTTGGAGAAGATGTGATATATTTGGGAGAAATGTGGCATGTCTGGAAGAAACTGTCCTCTTTTGGGGATAAAAGAGGTATTTGTGGGTGAAAAGGTCCTATTTGAAGGGGGAAACCTGGTATTTCTTGGAGATGTGATATATTTGGGAGAAATGTGGCATTTCTGGAAGAAACTGTCCTATTTTGGGGATAAAAGAGGTATTTGTGGGTGAAAAGGTCCTATTTGAAGGGGGAACCCTGTTATTTCTTGGAGAAGAGGTGATATATTTGGGAGAAATGTGGCATTTCTGGAAAAAACTGTCCTCTTTTGGGGATCAAACAGGTATTTGTGGGTGAAAAGGTCCTATTTGAAGGGGGAAACCTGGTATTTCTTGGAGAAGAGGTGATCTATTTGGGAGAAATGTGGCCTTTCTGGTAGAAAATGTTCAGTTTGGGGGAGAAGGCTGGTAGTTGTGGGTGAGAAGGTCCTATTTCAGGAGGAATCCTGGTATTTCTTGGAGAAGATGTGATATATTTGGGAGAAATGTGGCCTTTCTGGAAGAAAATGTCCAATTTGGGGGGAGAAGGCTGGTAGTTTTGGGTGAGAAGGTCCACTTTCAGGAGGAATCCTGGCATTTCTTGGAGAAGATGTGATATATTTGGGAGAAATGTGGTATTTCTGGAAGAAACTGTCCTCTTTTGGGAATAAAAGAGGTATTAGTGGTTGAAAAGGTCCTATTTGAAGGGGGAAACGTGGTATTTCTTGGAGAAGATGTGCTATATTTGGGAGAAATGTGGCATGTCTGGAAGAAACTGTCCTCTTTTGGGGATAAAAGAGGTATTTCATGGAGAAAAGGTCCTAATTCAAGGGGGAAACCTGGTTTTTCTTGGAGGAGTTGTGATATATTTGGGAGAAATGTGGCATTTCTGGAAGAAACTGTCCTCTTTTGGGGATAAAAGAGGTATTTGTGGGTGAGAAGGTCCTATTTGAAGGGGGAAACGTGGTATTTCTTGGAGAAGATGTTCTATATTTGGGAGAAATCTGGCATTCCTGGAAGAAACTGTCCTCTTTTGGGGATAAAAGAGGTTTTTTTGGGGAAAAGTTCCTATTTGAAGAGGGAAACGTGGTATTTCATGGAGAAGATGTGATCTATTTGGGAGAAATGTGGCATTTCTGGAAGAAACTGTCCTCTTATGGGGATAGAACACGTATTTGTGGGTGAAAAGGTCCTATTTCCAGGGGAAAACCAGGTATTTCTTGGAGAAGATGTGATATATTTGGGAGAAATGTGGCATGTCTGGAAGAAAATGTCCAATTTGGGGGGAGAAGGGTGTTATCTGTGGGAGAAAATGTCCTCTTTCAGGAGGAATCCTGGCATTTCTTGGTGGAGATGTGATATGTTTGGGAGAAATGTGCCATTTCTGGAAGAAACTGTCCTCTTTTGGGGATAAAACAGGTATTTGTGGGTGAAAAGGTCCTATTTGAAGCGGGAAACCTGGTATTTCTTGGAGAAGATGTGATATGTTTGGGAGAAATGTGGCATTTCTGGAAGAAAGTGTCCTCTTTTGGGGATAAAAGAGGTATTTGTGGGTGAAAAGGTCCTATTTGAAGGGGGAAACGTGGTATTTCTTGGAGAAGATGTGATATATTTGGGAGAAATGTGCCATTTCTGGAAGAAACTGTTTTCTTTTGGGGATAAAACAGGTACTTGTGGGTGAAAAGGTCCTATTTGAAGGGGGAAACCTGGTATTTCTCGGAGAAGATGTGATATATTTGGGAGAAATGTGGCATTTCTGGAAGAAACTGTCCTCCTTTGGGGATCAAACAGGTATTTGTGGGTGAAAACGTTGTATTTGAAGGGGGAAACCTGTTATTTCTTGGAGATGTGATATATTTGGGAGAAATGTGGCATGTCTGGAAGAAACTGTCCTCTTTTGGGGATAAAAGAGGTATTTGTGGGTGAAAAGGTCCTATTTGAAGGGGGAAACCTGGTATTTCTTGGAGAAGATGTGATATATTTGGGAGAAATGTGGCATTTCTGGAAGAAACTGTCCTCTTTTGGGGATAAAAGAGGTATTAGTGGGTGAAAAGTTCCTATTTGAAGGGGGAACCCTGGTATTTCTTGGAGAAGATGTGATATATTTGGGAGATATGTGGCATGTCTGGAAGAAACTGTCCTCTTTTGGGGATAAAAGAGGTATTTGTGGGTGAAAAGGTCCTATTTGAAGGGGGAAACCTGGTATTTCTTGGAGAAGATGTGATCTATTTGGGAGAAATGTGGCATTTCTGGAAGAAACTGTCCTATTTTGGGGATAAAACAGGTATTTGTGGGTGAAAACGTCCTATTTGAAGGGGGAAACCTGGTATTTCTTGGAGAAGAGGTGATCTATTTGGGAGAAATGTGGCATGTCTGGAAGAAAATGTCCAGTTTGGGGGGAGAAGGCTGGTAGTTTTCGGTGAGAAGGTCCTATTTCAGGAGGAATCCTGGCATATCTTGGTGGAGATGTGATATGTTTGGGAGAAATGTGCCATTTCTGGAAGAAACTGTCCTCTTTTGGGGATAAAAGAGGTATTAGTGGTTGAAAAAGTCCTATTTGAAGGGGGAAACCTGGTATTTCTTGGAGAAGATGTGATATGTTTGGGAGAAATGTGGCATTTCTGGAAGAAACTGTCCTCTTTTGGGGATAAAAGAGGTATTTGTGGGTGAAAAGGTCCTATTTGAAGGGGGAAACGTGACATTACTTGGAGAAGATGTGATATATTTGGGAGAAATGTGGCATTTCTGGAAGAAACTGTCCTCTTCTGGGGATAAAAGAGGTATTTGTGGGTGAAAAGGTCCTATTTGAAGGGGGAAACGTGGTATTTCTTGGAGAAGATGTGATATATATGGGAGAAATGTGGCATTTCTGGAAGAAAGTTTCCTGTTTTGGGGATAAAACAGGTATTTGTTGGAGAAAAGGTCCTATTTGAAGGGGGAAAGCAGGTATTTCTTGAAGGAGATGTGATATATTTGGGAGAAATGTGGCATGCCTGGAAGAAACTGTCCTCTTTTGGGGATAAAAGAGGTATTAGTGGGTGAAAAGGTCCTATTTGAAGGGGGAAACCTGGTATTTCTTGGAGAAGATGTGATATATTTGGGAGAAATGTGGCCTTTCTGGAAGAAAATGTCCAATTTGGGGGGAGAAGGCTGGTAGTTGTGGGAGAAAAGGTCCTAGTTCAGGAGGAATCCTGGTATTTCTTGGAGGAGGTGTGATATGTTTGGGAGAAATGTGGCATTTCTGGAAGAAACTGTCCTCTTTTGGGGATAAAAGAGGTATTTGTGGGTAAAAAGGTCCTATTTGAAGGGGGAAAGGTGGTATTTCTTGGAGAAGATGTGATATGTTTGGGAGAAATATGGCATTTCTGGAAGAAACTGTTCTATTATGGGGATAAAAGAGGTATTTGTGGGTGAAAAGGTCCTATTTGAAGGGGGAACCCTGTTATTTCTTGGAGAAGATGTGATCTATTTGGGAGAAATGTGGCATTTCTGGAAGAAACTGTCCTATTTGGGGGATAAAACAGGTATTTGTGGGAGAAAAGGTCCTATTTGAAGGGGGAAACCTGGTATTTCTTGGAGAAGATGTGATATATTTGGGAGAAATGTGGCATGTCTGGAAGAAACTGTCCTCTTTTGGGGATCAAACAGGTATTTGTGGGTGAAAAGGTCCTATTTGAAGGGGGAAACCTGGTATTTCTTGGAGAAGATGTGATCTATTTGGGAGAAATGTGGCATTTCTGGAAGAAACTGTCCTCTTTTGGGGATAAAACAGGTATTTGTGGGTGAAAACGTTGTATTTGAAGTTGGAAAGCTGGTATTTCTTGGAGAAGATGTGATATATTTGGGAGAAATGTGGCATTTCTGGAAGAAACTGTCCTCTTTTGGGGATAAAAGAGGTATTTGTGGGTGAAAAGGTCCGATTTGAAGGGGGAACCCTGGTATTTCTTGGAGAATATGTGATCTAATTGGGAGAAATATGGCATTTCTGGAAGAAACTGTCCTCTTTTGGGGATAAAAGAGGTATTTGTGGGTGAAAAGGTCCTATTTGAAGGGGGAACCCTGTTATTTCTTGGAGAAGAGGTGATCTATTTGGGAGAAATGTGGCCTTTCTGGAAGAAAATGTTCAGTTTGGGGGAGAAGGCTGGTAGTTTTCGGTGAGAAGGTCCTCTTTCAGGAGGAATCCTGGTATTTCTTGGAGAAGATGTGATATATTTGGGAGAAATGTGGCCTTTCTGGAAGAAAATGTCCAATTTGGGGGGAGAAGGCTGGTAGTATTGGGTGAGTAGGTCCTCTTTCAGGAGGAATCCTGGCATTTCTTGGAGAAGATGTGATCTATTTGGGAGAAATGTGGCATTTCTGGAAGAAACTGTCCTCTTTTGGGGATAAAAGAGGTATTAGTGGTAGAAAAGTTCCTATTTGAAGGGGGAAACGTGGTATTTCTTGGAGAAGATGTGATATATTTGGGAGAAATGTGGCCTTTCTGGAAGAAACTGTCCTCTTTTGGGGATAAAAGAGGTATTTCATGGAGAAAAGGTCCTAATTCAAGGGGGAAACCTGGTTTTTCTTGGAGGAGTTGTGATATATTTGGGAGAAATGTGGCATGTCTGGAAAAAACTGTCCTATTTTGGGGATAAAAGAGGTATTTGTGGGTGAAAAGGTCCTATTTGAAGGGGGAAACGTGGTATTTCTTGGAGAAGATGTGCTATATTTGGGAGAAATCTGGCATTCCTGGAAGAAACTGTCCTCTTTTGGGGATAAAAGAGGTTTTTTTGGGGAAAAGGTCCTATTTGAAGGGGGAAAGCTAGTATTTCTTGGAGAAGATGTGATCTATTTGGGAGAAATGTGGCATTTCTGGAAGAAACTGTCCTCTTCTGGGGATAGAACTGGTATTTGTGGGTGAAAAGGTCCTATTTGAAGGGGGAAACCTGGTATTTCTTGGAGAAGATGTGATATATTTGGGAGAAATGTGGCATGTCTGGAAGAAAATGTCCAATTTGGGGGGAGAAGGGTGGTATTTGTGGGAGAAAAGGTCCTCTTTCAGGAGGAATCCTGGCATTTCTTGGTGGAGATGTGATATGTTTGGGAGAAATGTGCCATTTCTGGAAGAAACTGTCCTCTTTTGGGGATAAAACAGGTATTTGTGGGTGAAAAGGTCCTATTTGAAGGGGGAAACCTGGTATTTCTTGGAGAAGATGTGATATGTTTGGGAGAAATATGGCATTTCTGGAAGAAACTGTCCTATTTTGGGGATAAAAGAGGTATTTGTTGGTGAAAAGGTCCTATTTGAAGGGGGAAATGTGGTATTTCTTGGAGAAGATGTGATATATTTGGGAGATACGTGGCATTTCTCGAAGAAACTGTTTTCTTTTGGGGATAATACAGGTACTTGTGGGTGAAAAGGTCTTATTTGAAGGGGGAAACTTGGTATTTCTTGGAGAAGATGTGATCTATTTGGGAGAAATGTGGCATTTCTGGAAGAAACTGTCCTCTTTTGGGGATCAAACAGGTATTTGTGGGTGAAAACGTTGTATTTGAAGGGGGAAACCTGTTATTTCTTGGAGATGTGATATATTTGGGAGAAATGTGGCATGTCTGGAAGAAACTGTCCTCTTTTGGGGATAAAAGAGGTATTAGTGGGTGAAAAGGTCCTATTTGAAGGGGGAAAGCTGGTATTTCTTGGAGAAGATGTGATCTATTTGGGAGAAATGTGGCATTTCTGGAAGAAACTGTCCTATTTTGGGGATAAAACAGGTATTTGTGGGTGAAAAGGTCCTATTTGAAGGGGGAACCCTGTTATATCTTGGAGAAGATGTTATATATTTGGGAGAAATCTGGCATTCCTGGAAGAAACTGTCCTCTTTTGGGGATAAAAGAGGTTTTTTTGGGGAAAAGGTCCTATTTGAAGGGGGAACCCTGTTATTTCTTTTAGAAGATGTGATATATTTTGGAGAAATGTGGCATGTCTGGAAGAAAATGTCCAATTTGGGGGGAGAAGGGTGGTATTTGTGGGAGAAAAGTTCCTATTTCAGGAGGTATCCTGGTATTTCTTGGAGGAGATGTGATATATTTGGGAGAAATCTGGCATTTCTGGAAGAAACTGTCCTCTTTTGGGGATAAAACAGGTATTAGTGGTTGAAAAAGTCCTATTTGAAGGGGGAAACCTGGTATTTCTTGGAGAAGATGTGATATGTTTGGGAGAAATATGGCATTTCTGGAAGAAACTGTCCTATTTTGGGGATAAAAGAGGTATTTGTGGGTGAAAAGGTCCTATTTGAAGGGGGAAACGTGGTATTTCTTGGAGAAGATGTGATATATTTGGGAGAAATGTGCCATTTCTGGAAGAAACTGTCCTATTCTGGGGATAAAAGAGGTATTTGTGGGTGAAAAGGTCCTATTTGAAGGGGGAAACGTGGTATTTCTTGGAGAAGATGTGATATATTTGGGAAAAATCTGGGCTTTCTGGAAGAAACTGTCCTATTTGGGGGATAAAAGAGGTATTTGTGGGTGAAAACGTTGTATTTGAAGGGGGAAACCTGTTATTTCTTGGAGGAGATGTGATATATATGGGAGAAATGTGGCATGTCTGGAAGAAACTGTCCTCTTTTGGGGATAAAAGAGGTATTAGTGGGTGAAAAGGTCCTATTTGAAGTTGGAAAGCTGGTATTTCTTGGAGAAGATGTGATATATTTGGGAGAAATGTGGCATGTCTGGAAGAAACTGTCCTCTTTTGGGGATAAAAGAGGTATTTGTGGGTGAAAAGGTCCTATTTGAAGGGGGAAACCTGGTATTTCTTGGAGAAGATGTGATATATTTGGGAGAAATGTGGCATTTCTGGAAGAAACTGTCCTCTTTTGGGGATAAAAGAGGTATTTGTGGGTGAAAAGTTCCTATTTGAAGGGGGAACCCTGGTATTTCTTGGAGAAGATGTGATATATTTGGGAGAAATGTGGCATGTCTGGAAGAAACTGTCCTCTTTTGGGGATAAAAGAGGTATTTGTGGGTGAAAAGGTCCTATTTGAAGGGGGAAACCTGGTATTTCTTGGAGAAGATGTGATCTATTTGGGAGAAATGTGGCATTTCTGGAAGAAACTGTCCTATTTTGGGGATAAAACAGGTATTTGTGGGTGAAAACGTCCTATTTGAAGGGGGAAACCTGGTATTTCTTGGAGAAGAGGTGATCTATTTGGGAGAAATGTGGCATGTCTGGAAGAAAATGTCCAGTTTGGGGGGAGAAGGCTGGTAGTTTTCGGTGAGAAGGTCCTATTTCAGGAGGAATCCTGGTATTTCTTGGAGAAGATGTGATATATTTGGGAGAAATGTGGCCTTTCTGGAAGAAAATGTCCAATTTGGGGGGAGAAGGCTGGTAGTTTTGGGTGAGAAGGTCCTCTTTCAGGAGGAATCCTGGCATTTCTTGGAGAAGATGTGATCTATTTGGGAGAAATGTGGCATTTCTGGAAGAAACTGTCCTCTTTTGGGGATAAAAGAGGTTTTAGTGGTAGAAAAGTTCCTATTTGAAGGGGGAAACCTGGTATTTCATGGAGAAGATGTGATATATTTGGGAGAAATGTGGCCTTTCTGGAAGAAACTGTCCTCTTTTGGGGATAAAAGAGGTATTTCATGGAGAAAAGGTCCTAATTCAAGGGGGAAACCTGGTTTTTCTTGGAGGAGTTGTGATATATTTGGGAGAAATGTGGCATGTCTGGAAAAAACTGTCCTATTTTGGGGATAAAAGAGGTATTTGTGGGTGAGAAGGTCCTATTTGAAGGGGGAAACGTGGTATTTCTTGGAGAAGATGTGCTATATTTGGGAGAAATCTGGCATTCCTGGAAGAAACTGTCCTCTTTTGGGGATAAAAGAGGTTTTTTTGGGGAAAAGGTCCTATTTGAAGGGGGAAACGTGGTATTTCTGGGAGAAGATGTGATATATTTGGGAGAAATGTGGCATTTCTGGAAGAAACTGTCCTCTTTTGGGGATAAAAGAGGTTTTTTTGGGGAAAAGGTCGTATTTGAAGGGGGAACCCTGGTATTTCTTGGAGAAGATGTGATATATTTGGGAGAAATCTGGCATGTCTGGCGGAAACTGTCCTCTTTTGGGGATAAAAGAGGTATTTGTGGGAGAAAAGTTCCTATTTCAGGAGGTATCCTGGTATTTCTTGGAGGAGATGTGATATGTTTGGGAGAAATGTGCCATTTCTGGAAGAAACTGTCCTCTTTTGGGGATAAAAGAGGTATTAGTGGTTGAAAAAGTCCTATTTGAAGGGGGAAACCTGGTATTTCTTGGAGAAGATGTGATATGTTTGGGAGAAATATGGCATTTCTGGAAGAAACTGTCCTCTTTTGGGGATAAAAGAGGTATTTGTGGGTGAAAAGGTCCTATTTGAAGGGGGAAACGTGACATTTCTTGGAGAAGATGTGATATATTTGGGAGAAATGTGGCATTTCTGGAAGAAACTGTCCTCTTCTGGGGATAAAAGAGGTATTTGTGGGTGAAAAGGTCCTATTTGAAGGGGGAAACGTGGTATTTCTTGGAGAAGATGTGATATATATGGGAGAAATGTGGCATTTCTGGAAGAAAGTTTCCTGTTTTGGGGATAAAACAGGTATTTGTTGGAGAAAAGGTCCTATTTGAAGGGGGAAAGCAGGTATTTCTTGAAGGAGATGTGATATATTTGGGAGAAATGTGGCATGCCTGGAAGAAACTGTCCTCTTTTGGGGATAAAAGAGGTATTAGTGGGTGAAAAGGTCCTATTTGAAGGGGGAAAGCTGGTATTTCTTGGAGAAGATGTGATATATTTGGGAGAAATGTGGCCTTTCTGGAAGAAAATGTCCAATTTGGGGGGAGAAGGCTGGTAGTTGTGGGAGAAAAGGTCCTAGTTCAGGAGGAATCCTGGTATTTCTTGGAGGAGGTGTGATATGTTTGGGAGAAATGTGGCATTTCTGGAAGAAACTGTCCTCTTTTGGGGATAAAAGAGGTATTTGTGGGTAAAAAGGTCCTATTTGAAGGGGGAAAGGTGGTATTTCTTGGAGAAGATGTGATATGTTTGGGAGAAATATGGCATTTCTGGAAGAAACTGTTCTATTATGGGGATAAAAGAGGTATTTGTGGGTGAAAAGGTCCTATTTGAAGGGGGAACCCTGTTATTTCTTGGAGAAGATGTGATCTATTTGGGAGAAATGTGGCATTTCTGGAAGAAACTGTCCTATTTGGGGGATAAAACAGGTATTTGTGGGAGAAAAGGTCCTATTTGAAGGGGGAAACCTGGTATTTCTTGGAGAAGATGTGATATATTTGGGAGAAATGTGGCATGTCTGGAAGAAACTGTCCTCTTTTGGGGATCAAACAGGTATTTGTGGGTGAAAAGGTCCTATTTGAAGGGGGAAACCTGGTATTTCTTGGAGAAGATGTGATCTATTTGGGAGAAATGTGGCATTTCTGGAAGAAACTGTCCTCTTTTGGGGATAAAACAGGTATTTGTGGGTGAAAACGTTGTATTTGAAGTTGGAAAGCTGGTATTTCTTGGAGAAGATGTGATATATTTGGGAGAAATGTGGCATTTCTGGAAGAAACTGTCCTCTTTTGGGGATAAAAGAGGTATTTGTGGGTGAAAAGGTCCTATTTGAAGGGGGAACCCTGGTATTTCTTGGAGAATATGTGATCTAATTGGGAGAAATATGGCATTTCTGGAAGAAACTGTCCTCTTTTGGGGATAAAAGAGGTATTTGTGGGTGAAAAGGTCCTATTTGAAGGGGGAACCCTGTTATTTCTTGGAGAAGAGGTGATCTATTTGGGAGAAATGTGGCCTTTCTGGAAGAAAATGTTCAGTTTGGGGGAGAAGGCTGGTAGTTTTCGGTGAGAAGGTCCTCTTTCAGGAGGAATCCTGGTATTTCTTGGAGAAGATGTGATATATTTGGGAGAAATGTGGCCTTTCTGGAAGAAAATGTCCAATTTGGGGGGAGAAGGCTGGTAGTATTGGGTGAGTAGGTCCTCTTTCAGGAGGAATCCTGGCATTTCTTGGAGAAGATGTGATCTATTTGGGAGAAATGTGGCATTTCTGGAAGAAACTGTCCTCTTTTGGGGATAAAAGAGGTATTAGTGGTAGAAAAGTTCCTATTTGAAGGGGGAAACGTGGTATTTCTTGGAGAAGATGTGATATATTTGGGAGAAATGTGGCCTTTCTGGAAGAAACTGTCCTCTTTTGGGGATAAAAGAGGTATTTCATGGAGAAAAGGTCCTAATTCAAGGGGGAAACCTGGTTTTTCTTGGAGGAGTTGTGATATATTTGGGAGAAATGTGGCTTGTCTGGAAAAAACTGTCCTATTTTGGGGATAAAAGAGGTATTTGTGGGTGAAAAGGTCCTATTTGAAGGGGGAAACGTGGTATTTCTTGGAGAAGATGTGCTATATTTGGGAGAAATCTGGCATTCCTGGAAGAAACTGTCCTCTTTTGGGGATAAAAGAGGTTTTTTTGGGGAAAAGGTCCTATTTGAAGGGGGAAAGCTAGTATTTCTTGGAGAAGATGTGATCTATTTGGGAGAAATGTGGCATTTCTGGAAGAAACTGTACTCTTCTGGGGATAGAACTGGTATTTGTGGGTGAAAAGGTCCTATTTGAAGGGGGAAACCTGGTATTTCTTGGAGAAGATGTGATATATTTGGGAGAAATGTGGCATGTCTGGAAGAAAATGTCCAATTTGGGGGGAGAAGGGTGGTATTTGTGGGAGAAAAGGTCCTCTTTCAGGAGGAATCCTGGCATTTCTTGGTGGAGATGTGATATGTTTGGGAGAAATGTGCCATTTCTGGAAGAAACTGTCCTCTTTTGGGGATAAAACAGGTATTTGTGGGTGAAAAGGTCCTATTTGAAGGGGGAAACCTGGTATTTCTTGGAGAAGATGTGATATGTTTGGGAGAAATATGGCATTTCTGGAAGAAACTGTCCTATTTTGGGGATAAAAGAGGTATTTGTTGGTGAAAAGGTCCTATTTGAAGGGGGAAATGTGGTATTTCTTGGAGAAGATGTGATATATTTGGGAGATACGTGGCATTTCTCGAAGAAACTGTTTTCTTTTGGGGATAATACAGGTACTTGTGGGTGAAAAGGTCTTATTTGAAGGGGGAAACTTGGTATTTCTTGGAGAAGATGTGATCTATTTGGGAGAAATGTGGCATTTCTGGAAGAAACTGTCCTCTTTTGGGGATAAAACAGGTATTTGTGGGTGAAAACGTTGTATTTGAAGGGGGAAACCTGTTATTTCTTGGAGATGTGATATATTTGGGAGAAATGTGGCATGTCTGGAAGAAACTGTCCTCTTTTGGGGATAAAAGAGGTATTTGTGGGTGAAAAGGTCCTATTTGAAGGGGGAAAGCTGGTATTTCTTGGAGAAGATGTGATCTATTTGGGAGAAATGTGGCATTTCTGGAAGAAACTGTCCTATTTTGGGGATAAAACAGGTATTTGTGGGTGAAAAGGTCCTATTTGAAGGGGGAACCCTGTTATATCTTGGAGAAGATGTTATATATTTGGGAGAAATCTGGCATTCCTGGAAGAAACTGTCCTCTTTTGGGGATAAAAGAGGTTTTTTTGGGGAAAAGGTCCTATTTGAAGGGGGAACCCTGTTATTTCTTTTAGAAGATGTGATATATTTGGGAGAAATGTGGCATGTCTGGAAGAAAATGTCCAATTTGGGGGGAGAAGGGTGGTATTTGTGGGAGAAAAGTTCCTATTTCAGGAGGTATCCTGGTATTTCTTGGAGGAGATGTGATATATTTGGGAGAAATCTGGCATTTCTGGAAGAAACTGTCCTCTTTTGGGGATAAAAGAGGTATTAGTGGTTGAAAAAGTCCTATTTGAAGGGGGAAACCTGGTATTTCTTGGAGAAGATGTGATATGTTTGGGAGAAATATGGCATTTCTGGAAGAAACTGTCCTATTTTGGGGATAAAAGAGGTATTTGTGGGTGAAAAGGTCCTATTTGAAGGGGGAAACGTGGTATTTCTTGGAGAAGATGTGATATATTTGGGAGAAATGTGCCATTTCTGGAAGAAACTGTCCTATTTGAGGGATAAAAGAGGTATTTGTGGGTGAAAAGGTCCTATTTGAAGGGGGAAACGTGGTATTTCTTGGAGAAGATGTGATATATTTGGGAAAAATCTGGGCTTTCTGGAAGAAACTGTCCTATTTGGGGGATAAAAGAGGTATTTGTGGGTGAAAACGTTGTATTTGAAGGGGGAAACCTGTTATTTCTTGGAGGAGATGTGATATATATGGGAGAAATGTGGCATGTCTGGAAGAAACTGTCCTCTTTTGGGGATAAAAGAGGTATTAGTGGGTGAAAAGGTCCTATTTGAAGTTGGAAAGCTGGTATTTCTTGGAGAAGATGTGATATATTTGGGAGAAATGTGGCATGTCTGGAAGAAACTGTCCTCTTTTGGGGATAAAAGAGGTATTTGTGGGTGAAAAGGTCCTATTTGAAGGGGGAAACCTGGTATTTCTTGGAGATGTTATATATTTGGGAGAAATGTGGCATTTCTGGAAGAAACTGTCCTATTTTGGGGATAAAACAGGTATTTGTGGGTGAAAAGGTCCTATTTGAAGGGGGAAACCTGGTATTTCTTTTAGAAGAGGTGATATATTTGGGAGAAATGTGGCATTTCTGGAAAAAACTGTCCTCTTTTGGGGATCAAACAGGTATTTGTGGGTGAAAAGGTCCTATTTGAAGGGGGAAACCTGGTATTTCTTGGAGAAGATGTGATATATTTGGGAGAAATGTGGCCTTTCTGGAAGAAAATGTCCAATTTGGGGGGAGAAGGCTGGTAGTATTGGGTGAGAAGGTCCACTTTCAGGAGGAATCCTGGCATTTCTTGGAGAAGATGTGATATATTTGGGAGAAATGTGGCATTTCTGGAAGAAACTGTCCTCTTTTGGGAATAAAAGAGGTATTAGTTGTTGAAAAGGTCCTATTTGAATGGGGAAACCTAGTATTTCTTGGAGAAGATGTGATATATTTGGGAGAAATGTGGCATGTCTGGAAGAAACTGTCCTCTTTTGGGGATAAAAGAGGTATTTCATGGAGAAAAGGTCCTAATTCAAGGGGGAAACCTGGTTTTTCTTGGAGGAGTTGTGATATATTTGGGAGAAATGTGGCATTTCTGGCAGAAACTGTCCTATTTTGGGGATAAAAGAGGTATTTGTGGGTGAGAAGGTCCTATTTGAAGGGGGAAACGTGGTATTTCTTGGAGAAGATGTGCTATATTTGGGAGAAATCTGGCATTCCTGGAAGAAACTGTCCTCTTTTGGGGATAAAAGAGGTTTTTTTGGGGAAAAGGTCCTATTTGAAGAGGGAAACGTGGTATTTCATGGAGAAGATGTGATCTATTTGGGAGAAATGTGGCATTTCTGGAAGAAACTGTCCTCTTCTGGGGATAGAACAGGTATTTGTGGGTGAAAAGGTCCTATTTGAAGGGGGAAACCTGGTATTTCTTGGAGAAGATGTGATATATTTGGGAGAAATGTGGCATGTCTGGAAGAAAATGTCCAATTTGGGGGGAGAAGGGTGGTATTTGTGGGAGAAAAGGTCCTCTTTCAGGAGGAATCCTGGCATTTCTTGGTGGAGATGTGATATGTTTGGGAGAAATGTGCCATTTGTGGAAGAAACTGTCCTCTTTTGGGGATAAAAGAGGTATTTGTGGGTGAAAAGGTCCTATTTGAAGGGGGAAACCTGGTATTTCTTGGAGAAGATGTGATATGTTTGGGAGAAATATGGCATTTCTGGAAGAAACTGTCCTATTTTGGGGATAAAAAGAGGTATTTGTGGGTGAAAAGGTCCTATTTGAAGGGGGAAACGTGGTATTTCTTGGAGAACATGTGATATATTTGGGAGAAATGTGGCATTTCTGGAAGAAACTGTTTTCTTTTGGGGATAAAACAGGTACTTGTGGGTGAAAAGGTCCTATTTGAAGGGGGAAACCTGGTATTTCTCGGAGAAGATGTGATATATTTGGGAGAAATGTGGCATTTCTGGAAGAAACTGTCCTATTTGGGGGATCAAACAGGTATTTGTGGGTGAAAACGTTGTATTTGAAGGGGGAAACCTGTTATTTCTTGGAGATGTGATATATTTGGGAGAAATGTGGCATGTCTGGAAGAAACTGTCCTCTTTTGGGGATAAAAGAGGTATTAGTGGGTGAAAAGGTCCTATTTGAAGGGGGAAAGCTGGTATTTCTTGGAGAAGATGTGATATATATGGGAGAAATGTGGCATTTCTGGAAGAAACTGTCCTCTTTTGGGGATAAAAGAGGTATTTGTGGGTGAAAAGGTCCTATTTGAAGGGGGAACCCTGGTATTTCTTGGAGAAGATGTGATATATTTGGGAGAAATGTGGCATTTCTGGAAGAAACTGTCCTCTTTTGGGGATAAAACAGGTATTTGTGGGTGAAAAGGTCATATTTGAAGGGGGAACCCGGTTATTTCTTGGAGAAGATGTGATATATTTGGGAGAAATGTGGCATGTCTGGAAGAAACTGTCCTATTTTGGGGATAAAAGAGGTATTTGTGGGTGAGAAGGTCCTATTTGAAGGGGGAAACGTGGTATTTCTTGGAGAAGAGGTGATCTATTTGGGAGAAATGTGGCCTTTCTGGAAGAAAATGTCCAGTTTGGGGGGAGAAGGCTGGTAGTTTTCGGTGAGAAGGTCCTATTTCAGGAGGAATCCTGGTATTTCTTGGAGAAGATGTGATATATTTGGGAGAAATGTGGCCTTTCTGGAAGAAAATGTCCAATTTTGGGGGAGAAGGCTGGTAGTTTTGGGTGAGAAGGTCCTCTTTCAGGAGGAATCCTGGCATTTCTTGGAGAAGATGTGATCTATTTGGGAGAAATGTGGCATTTCTGGAAGAAACTGTCCTCTTTTGGGGATAAAAGAGGTTTTAGTGGTAGAAAAGTTCCTATTTGAAGGGGGAAACCTGGTATTTCATGGAGAAGATGTGATATATTTGGGAGAAATGTGGCATGTCTGGAAGAAACTGTCCTCTTTTGGGGATAAAAGAGGTATTTCATGGAGAAAAGGTCCTAATTCAAGGGGGAAACCTGGTTTTTCTTGGAGGAGTTGTGATATATTTGGGAGAAATGTGGCTTGTCTGGAAAAAACTGTCCTCTTTTGGGGATAAAAGAGGTATTTGTGGGTGAGAAGGTCCTATTTGAAGGGGGAAACGTGGTATTTCTTGGAGAAGATGTGCTATATTTGGGAGAAATCTGGCATTCCTGGAAGAAACTGTCCTCTTTTGGGGATAAAAGAGGTTTTTTTGGGGAAAAGGTCCTATTTGAAGGGGGAAACGTGGTATTTCTGGGAGAAGATGTGATATATTTTGGAGAAATGTGGCATTTCTGGAAGAAACTGTCCTCTTTTGGGGATAAAAGAGGTTTTTTTGGGGAAAAGGTCCTATTTGAAGGGGGAAACCTGGTATTTCTTGGAGAAGATGTGATATATTTGGGAGAAATGTGGCATGTCTGGAAGAAACTGTCCTATTTTGGGGGAGAAGGGTGGTATTTGTGGGAGAAAAGTTCCTATTTCAGGAGGTATCCTGGTATTTCTTGGAGGAGATGTGATATGTTTGGGAGAAATGTGCCATTTCTGGAAGAAACTGTCCTCTTTTGGGGATAAAACAGGTATTTGTGGGTGAAAAGGTCCTATTTGAAGGGGGAAACGTGGTATTTCTTGGAGAAGATGTGATATATTTGGGAAAAATCTGGGCTTTCTGGAAGAAACTGTCCTATCTGGGGGATAAAAGAGGTATTTGTGGGTGAAAACGTTGTATTTGAAGGGGGAAACCTGTTATTTCTTGGAGGAGATGTGATATATATGGGAGAAATGTGGCATGTCTGGAAGAAACTGTCCTCTTTTGGGGATAAAAGAGGCATTTGTGGGTGAAAAGGTCCTATTTGAAGTTGGAAAGCTGGTATTTCTTGGAGAAGATGTGATCTATTTGGGAGAAATGTGGCATGTCTGGAAGAAACTGTCCTCTTTTGGGGATAAAAGAGGTATTTGTGGGTGAAAAGGTCCTATTTGAAGGGGGAAACCTGGTATTTCTTGGAGATGTGATATATTTGGGAGAAATGTGGCATTTCTGGAAAAAACTGTCCTCTTTTGGGGATCAAACAGGTATTTGTGGGTGAAAAGGTCCTATTTGAAGGGGGAAACGTGGTATTTCTTGGAGAAGATGTGATCTATTTGGGAGAAATGTGGCCTTTCTGGAAGAAAATGTTCAGTTTGGGGGAGAAGGCTGGTAGTTGTGGGTGAGAAGGTCCTATTTCAGGAGGAATCCTGGTATTTCTTGGAGAAGATGTGATATATTTGGGAGAAATGTGGCCTTTCTGGAAGAAAATGTCCAATTTGGGGGGAGAAGGCTGGTAGTATTGGGTGAGAAGGTCCACTTTCAGGAGGAATCCTGGCATTTCTTGGAGAAGATGTGATATATTTGGGAGAAATGTGGTATTTCTGGAAGAAACTGTCCTCTTTTGGGAATAAAAGAGGTATTAGTGGTTGAAAAGGTCCTATTTGAAGGGGGAAACCTGGTATTTCTTGGAGAAGATGTGATATATTTGGGAGAAATGTGGCATGTCTGGAAGAAACTGTCCTCTTTTGGGGATAAAAGAGGTATTTCATGGAGAAAAGGTCCTAATTCAAGGGGGAAACCTGGTTTTTCTTGGAGGAGTTGTGATATATTAGGGAGAAATGTGGCATTTCTTGCAGAAACTGTCCTATTTTGGGGATAAAAGAGGTATTTGTGGGTGAGAAGGTCCTATTTGAAGGGGGAAACGTGGTATTTCTTGGAGAAGATGTGCTATATTTGGGAGAAATCTGGCATTCCTGGAAGAAACTGTCCTCTTTTGGGGATAAAAGAGGTTTTTTTGGGGAAAAGGTCCTATTTGAAGAGGGAAACGTGGTATTTCATGGAGAAGATGTGATCTATTTGGGAGAAATGTGGCATTTCTGGAAGAAACTGTCCTCTTCTGGGGATAGAACAGGTATTTGTGGGTGAAAAGGTCCTATTTGAAGGGGGAAACCTGGTATTTCTTGGAGAAGATGTGATATATTTGGGAGAAATGTGGCATGTCTGGAAGAAAATGTCCAATTTGGGGGGAGAAGGGTGGTATTTGTGGGAGAAAAGGTCCTCTTTCAGGAGGAATCCTGGCATTTCTTGGTGGAGATGTGATATGTTTGGGAGAAATGTGCCATTTGTGGAAGAAACTGTCCTCTTTTGGGGATAAAACAGGTATTTGTGGGTGAAAAGGTCCTATTTGAAGGGGGAAACCTGGTATTTCTTGGAGAAGATGTGATATGTTTGGGAGAAATATGGCATTTCTGGAAGAAACTGTCCTATTTTGGGGATAAAAAGAGGTATTTGTGGGTGAAAAGGTCCTATTTGAAGGGGGAAACGTGCTATTTCTTGGAGAAGATGTGATATATTTGGGAGAAATCTGGCATTCCTGGAAGAAACTGTCCTCTTTTGGGGATAAAACAGGTACTTGTGGGTGAAAAGGTCCTATTTGAAGGGGGAAACCTGGTATTTCTCGGAGAAGATGTGATATATTTGGGAGAAATGTGGCATTTCTGGAAGAAACTGTCCTCTTTTGGGGTTCAAGCAGGTATTTGTGGGTGAAAACGATGTATTTGAAGGGGGAAACCTGTTATTTCTTGGAGATGTGATATATTTGGGAGAAATGTGGCATGTCTGGAAGAAACTGTCCTCTTTTGGGGATAAAAGAGGTATTAGTGGGTGAAAAGGTCCTATTTGAAGGGGGAAACCTGGTATTTCTTGGAGAAGATGTGATATATTTTGGAGAAATGTGGCATTTCTGGAAGAAACTGTCCTCTTTTGGGGATAAAACAGGTATTTGTGGGTGAAAACGTTGTATTTGATGTTGGAAAGCTGGTATTTCTTGGAGAAGATGTGATCTATTTGGGAGAAATGTGGCATGTCTGGAAGAAACTGTCCTATTCTGGGGATAAAAGAGGTATTTGTGGGTGAAAAGGTCCTATTTGAAGGGGGAACCATGGTATTTCTTGGAGAATATGTGATATATTTGGGAGAAATATGGCATTTCTGGAAGAAACTGTCCTCTTTTGGGGATAAAAGAGGTTTTTTTGGGGAAAAGGTCCTATTTGAAGGGGGAAACGTGGAATTTCATGGAGAAGATGTGATATATTTGGGAGAAATGTGGCATTTCTGGAAGAAACTGTCCTCTTTTGGGGATAAAAGAGGTTTTTTTGGGGAAAAGGTCCTAGTTGAAGGGGGAACCCTGGTATTTCTTGGAGAAGATGTGATATATTTGGGAGAAATGTGGCATGTCTGGAAGAAAATGTCCAATTTGGGGGATAAAACAGGTATTTGTGGGAGAAAAGGTCCTATTTGAAGGGGGAAACGTGGTATTTCATGGAGAAGATGTGATATATTTGGGAGAAATGTGGCATTTCTGGAAGAAACTGTCCTCTTTTGGGGATAAAAGAGGTTTTTTTGGGGAAAAGGTCCTATTTGAAGGGGGAACCCTGGTATTTCTTTGAGAAGATGTGATATATATGGGAGAAATGTGGCATGTCTGGAAGAAACTGTCCTCTTTTGGGGATAAAAGAGGTATTTGTGGGTGAAAAGGTCCTATTTGAAGGGGGAAAGGTGGTATTTCTTGGAGAAGATGTGATATGTTTGGGAGAAATATGGCATTTCTGGAAGAAACTGTTCTATTATGGGGATAAAAGAGGTATTTGTGGGTGAAAAGGTCCTATTTGAAGGGGGAAACGTGACATTTCTTGGAGAAGATGTGATCTATTTGGGAAAATGTGGCATTTCTGGAAGAAACTGTCCTATTTGGGGGATAAAACAGGTATTTGTGGGAGAAAAGGTCCTATTTGAAGGGGGAAACGTGGTATTTCTTGGAGAAGATGTGATATATTTGGGAGATACGTGGCATTCCTCGAAGAAACTGTTTTCTTTTGGGGATAAAACAGGTACTTGTGGGTGAAAAGGTCCTATTTGAAGGGGGAAACCTGGTATTTCTTGGAGAAGATGTGATATATTTGGGAGAAATGTGGCATTTCTGGAAGAAACTGTCCTCTTTTGGGGATCAAACAGGTATTTGTGGGTGAAAACGTTGTATTTGAAGGGGGAAACCTGTTATTTCTTGGAGATGTGATATATTTGGGAGAAATGTGGCATGTCTGGAAGAAACTGTCCTCTTTTGGGGATAAAAGAGGTATTTGTGGGTGAAAAGGTCCTATTTGAAGGGGGAAAGCTGGTATTTCTTGGAGAAGATGTGATCTATTTGGGAGAAATGTGGCATTTCTGGAAGAAACTGTCCTCTTTTGGGGATAAAACAGGTATTTGTGGGTGAAAAGGTCCTATTTGAAGGGGGAACCCTGTTATTTCTTGGAGAAGAGGTGATCTATTTGGGAAAAATCTGGCATTTCTGGAAGAAACTGTCCTCTTTTGGGGATAAAAGAGGTATTTGTGGGTGAGAAGGTCCTATTTGAAGGGGGAAACGTGGTATTTCTTGGAGAAGAGGTGATCTATTTGGGAGAAATGTGGCCTTTCTGGAAGAAAATGTCCAGTTTGGGGGGAGAAGGCTGGTAGTTTTCGGTGAGAAGGTCCTATTTCAGGAGGAATCCTGGTATTTCTTGGAGAAGATGTGATATATTTGGGAGAAATGTGGCCTTTCTGGAAGAAAATGTCCAATTTTGGGGGAGAAGGCTGGTAGTTTTGGGTGAGAAGGTCCTCTTTCAGGAGGAATCCTGGCATTTCTTGGAGAAGATGTGATCTATTTGGGAGAAATGTGGCATTTCTGGAAGAAACTGTCCTCTTTTGGGGATAAAAGAGGTTTTAGTGGTAGAAAAGTTCCTATTTGAAGGGGGAAACCTGGTATTTCATGGAGAAGATGTGATATATTTGGGAGAAATGTGGCCTTTCTGGAAGAAACTGTCCTCTTTTGGGGATAAAAGAGGTTTTTTTGGGGAAAAGGTCCTAGTTGAAGGGGGAACCCTGGTATTTCTTGGAGAAGATGTGATATATTTGGGAGAAATGTGGCATGTCTGGAAGAAAATGTCCAATTTGGGGGATAAAACAGGTATTTGTGGGAGAAAAGGTCCTATTTGAAGGGGGAAACGTGGTATTTCATGGAGAAGATGTGATATATTTGGGAGAAATGTGGCATTTCTGGAAGAAACTGTCCTCTTTTGGGGATAAAAGAGGTTTTTTTGGGGAAAAGGTCCTATTTGAAGGGGGAACCCTGGTATTTCTTGGAGAAGATGTGATATATATGGGAGAAATGTGGCATGTCTGGAAGAAACTGTCCTCTTTTGGGGATAAAAGAGGTATTTGTGGGTGAAAAGGTCCTATTTGAAGGGGGAAAGGTGGTATTTCTTGGAGAAGATGTGATATGTTTGGGAGAAATATGGCATTTCTGGAAGAAACTGTTCTATTATGGGGATAAAAGAGGTATTTGTGGGTGAAAAGGTCCTATTTGAAGGGGGAAACGTGACATTTCTTGGAGAAGATGTGATCTATTTGGGAAAATGTGGCATTTCTGGAAGAAACTGTCCTATTTGGGGGATAAAACAGGTATTTGTGGGAGAAAAGGTCCTATTTGAAGGGGGAAACGTGGTATTTTTTGGAGAAGATGTGATATATTTGGGAGATACGTGGCATTTCTCGAAGAAACTGTTTTCTTTTGGGGATAAAACAGGTACTTGTGGGTGAAAAGGTCCTATTTGAAGGGGGAAACCTGGTATTTCTTGGAGAAGATGTGATATATTTGGGAGAAATGTGGCATTTCTGGAAGAAACTGTCCTCTTTTGGGGATCAAACAGGTATTTGTGGGTGAAAACGTTGTATTTGAAGGGGGAAACCTGTTATTTCTTGGAGATGTGATATATTTGGGAGAAATGTGGCATGTCTGGAAGAAACTGTCCTCTTTTGGGGATAAAAGAGGTATTTGTGGGTGAAAAGGTCCTATTTGAAGGGGGAAAGCTGGTATTTCTTGGAGAAGATGTGATCTATTTGGGAGAAATGTGGCATTTCTGGAAGAAACTGTCCTCTTTTGGGGATAAAACAGGTATTTGTGGGTGAAAAGGTCCTATTTGAAGGGGGAACCCTGTTATTTCTTGGAGAAGAGGTGATCTATTTGGGAAAAATCTGGCATTTCTGGAAGAAACTGTCCTCTTTTGGGGATAAAAGAGGTATTTGTGGGTGAGAAGGTCCTATTTGAAGGGGGAAACGTGGTATTTCTTGGAGAAGAGGTGATCTATTTGGGAGAAATGTGGCCTTTCTGGAAGAAAATCTCCAGTTTGGGGGGAGAAGGCTGGTAGTTTTCGGTGAGAAGGTCCTATTTCAGGAGGAATCCTGGTATTTCTTGGAGAAGATGTGATATATTTGGGAGAAATGTGGCCTTTCTGGAAGAAAATGTCCAATTTTGGGGGAGAAGGCTGGTAGTTTTGGGTGAGAAGGTCCTCTTTCAGGAGGAATCCTGGCATTTCTTGGAGAAGATGTGATCTATTTGGGAGAAATGTGGCATTTCTGGAAGAAACTGTCCTCTTTTGGGGATAAAAGAGGTTTTAGTGGTAGAAAAGTTCCTATTTGAAGGGGGAAACCTGGTATTTCATGGAGAAGATGTGATATATTTGGGAGAAATGTGGCATTTCTGGAAAAAACTGTCCTCTTTTGGGGATAAAAGAGGTTTTTTTGGGGAAAAGGTCCTAGTTGAAGGGGGAACCCTGGTATTTCTTGGAGAAGATGTGATATATTTGGGAGAAATGTGGCATGTCTGGAAGAAAATGTCCAATTTGGGGGATAAAACAGGTATTTGTTGGAGAAAAGGTCCTATTTGAAGGGGGAAACGTGGTATTTCATGGAGAAGATGTGATATATTTGGGAGAAATGTGGCATTTCTGGAAGAAACTGTCCTCTTTTGGGGATAAAAGAGGTTTTTTTGGGGAAAAGGTCCTATTTGAAGGGGGAACCCTGGTATTTCTTTGAGAAGATGTGATATATATGGGAGAAATGTGGCATGTCTGGAAGAAACTGTCCTCTTTTGGGGATAAAAGAGGTATTTGTGGGTGAAAAGGTCCTATTTGAAGGGGGAAAGGTGGTATTTCTTGGAGAAGATGTGATATGTTTGGGAGAAATATGGCATTTCTGGAAGAAACTGTTCTATTATGGGGATAAAAGAGGTATTTGTGGGTGAAAAGGTCCTATTTGAAGGGGGAAACGTGACATTTCTTGGAGAAGATGTGATCTATTTGGGAAAATGTGGCATTTCTGGAAGAAACTGTCCTATTTGGGGGATAAAACAGGTATTTGTGGGAGAAAAGGTCCTATTTGAAGGGGGAAACGTGGTATTTCTTGGAGAAGATGTGATATATTTGGGAGATACGTGGCATTTCTCGAAGAAACTGTTTTCTTTTGGGGATAAAACAGGTACTTGTGGGTGAAAAGGTCCTATTTGAAGGGGGAAACCTGGTATTTCTTGGAGAAGATGTGATATATTTGGGAGAAATGTGGCATTTCTGGAAGAAACTGTCCTCTTTTGGGGATCAAACAGGTATTTGTGGGTGAAAACGTTGTATTTGAAGGGGGAAACCTGTTATTTCTTGGAGATGTGATATATTTGGGAGAAATGTGGCATGTCTGGAAGAAACTGTCCTCTTTTGGGGATAAAAGAGGTATTTGTGGGTGAAAAGGTCCTATTTGAAGGGGGAAAGCTGGTATTTCTTGGAGAAGATGTGATCTATTTGGGAGAAATGTGGCATTTCTGGAAGAAACTGTCCTCTTTTGGGGATAAAACAGGTATTTGTGGGTGAAAAGGTCCTATTTGAAGGGGGAACCCTGTTATTTCTTGGAGAAGAGGTGATCTATTTGGGAAAAATCTGGCATTTCTGGAAGAAACTGTCCTCTTTTGGGGATAAAAGAGGTATTTGTGGGTGAGAAGGTCCTATTTGAAGGGGGAAACGTGGTATTTCTTGGAGAAGAGGTGATCTATTTGGGAGAAATGTGGCCTTTCTGGAAGAAAATGTCCAGTTTGGGGGGAGAAGGCTGGTAGTTTTCGGTGAGAAGGTCCTATTTCAGGAGGAATCCTGGTATTTCTTGGAGAAGATGTGATATATTTGGGAGAAATGTGGCCTTTCTGGAAGAAAATGTCCAATTTTGGGGGAGAAGGCTGGTAGTTTTGGGTGAGAAGGTCCTCTTTCAGGAGGAATCCTGGCATTTCTTGGAGAAGATGTGATCTATTTGGGAGAAATGTGGCATTTCTGGAAGAAACTGTCCTCTTTTGGGGATAAAAGAGGTTTTAGTGGTAGAAAAGTTCCTATTTGAAGGGGGAAACCTGGTATTTCATGGAGAAGATGTGATATATTTGGGAGAAATGTGGCCTTTCTGGAAGAAACTGTCCTCTTTTGGGGATAAAAGAGGTATTTCATGGAGAAAAGGTCCTAATTCAAGGGGGAAACCTGGTTTTTCTTGGAGGAGTTGTGATATATTTGGGAGAAATGTGGCATGTCTGGAAAAAACTGTCCTATTTTGGGGATAAAAGAGGTATTTGTGGGTGAGAAGGTCCTATTTGAAGGGGGAAACGTGGTATTTCTTGGAGAAGATGTGCTATATTTGGGAGAAATCTGGCATTCCTGGAAGAAACTGTCCTCTTTTGGGGATAAAAGAGGTTTTTTTGGGGAAAAGGTCCTATTTGAAGGGGGAAACGTGGAATTTCATGGAGAAGATGTGATATATTTGGGAGAAATGTGGCATTTCTGGAAGAAACTGTCCTCTTTTGGGGATAAAAGAGGTTTTTTTGGGGAAAAGGTCCTATTTGAAGGGGGAACCCTGGTATTTCTTGGAGAAGATGTGATATATTTGGGAGAAATGTGGCATGTCTGGAAGAAAATGTCCAATTTGGGGGGAGAAGGGTGGTATTTGTGGGAGAAAAGGTCCTCTTTCAGGAGGAATCCTGGCATTTCTTGGTGGAGATGTGATATGTTTGGGAGAAATGTGCCATTTGTGGAAGAAACTGTCCTCTTTTGGGGATAAAACAGGTATTTGTGGGTGAAAAGGTCCTATTTGAAGGGGGAAACCTGGTATTTCTTGGAGAAGATGTGATATGTTTGGGAGAAATATGGCATTTCTGGAAGAAACTGTCCTCTTTTGGGGATAAAAAGAGGTATTTGTGGGTGAAAAGGTCCTATTTGAAGGGGGAAACGTGCTATTTCTTGGAGAAGATGTGATATATTTGGGAGAAATGTGGCATTTCTGGAAGAAACTGTTTTCTTTTGGGGATAAAACAGGTACTTGTGGGTGAAAAGGTCCTATTTGAAGGGGGAAACCTGGTATTTCTCGGAGAAGATGTGATATATTTGGGAGAAATGTGGCATTTCTGGAAGAAACTGTCCTCTTTTGGGGATAAAACAGGTATTTGTGGGTGAAAACGTTGTATTTGAAGGGGGAAACCTGTTATTTCTTGGAGATGTGATATATTTGGGAGAAATGTGGCATGTCTGGAAGAAACTGTCCTCTTTTGGGGATAAAAGAGGTATTAGTGGGTGAAAAGGTCCTATTTGAAGGGGGAAACCTGGTATTTCTTGGAGAAGAGGTGATATATTTTGGAGAAATGTGGCATTTCTGGAAGAAACTGTCCTCTTTTGGGGATAAAACAGGTATTTGTGGGTGAAAACGTTGTATTTGATGTTGGAAAGCTGGTATTTCTTGGAGAAGATGTGATCTATTTGGGAGAAATGTGGCATGTCTGGAAGAAACTGTCCTATTCTGGGGATAAAAGAGGTATTTGTGGGTGAAAAGGTCCTATTTGAAGGGGGAACCCTGGTATTTCTTGGAGAATATGTGATATATTTGGGAGAAATATGGCATTTCTGGAAGAAACTGTCCTCTTTTGGGGATAAAAGAGGTTTTTTTGGGGAAAAGGTCCTATTTGAAGGGGGAAACGTGGAATTTCATGGAGAAGATGTGATATATTTGGGAGAAATGTGGCATTTCTGGAAGAAACTGTCCTCTTTTGGGGATAAAAGAGGTTTTTTTGGGGAAAAGGTCCTAGTTGAAGGGGGAACCCTGGTATTTCTTGGAGAAGATGTGATATATTTGGGAGAAATGTGGCATGTCTGGAAGAAAATGTCCAATTTGGGGGATAAAACAGGTATTTGTGGGAGAAAAGGTCCTATTTGAAGGGGGAAACGTGGTATTTCATGGAGAAGATGTGATATATTTGGGAGAAATGTGGCATTTCTGGAAGAAACTGTCCTCTTTTGGGGATAAAAGAGGTTTTTTTGGGGAAAAGGTCCTATTTGAAGGGGGAACCCTGGTATTTCTTGGAGAAGATGTGATATATATGGGAGAAATGTGGCATGTCTGGAAGAAACTGTCCTCTTTTGGGGATAAAAGAGGTATTTGTGGGTGAAAAGGTCCTATTTGAAGGGGGAAAGGTGGTATTTCTTGGAGAAGATGTGATATGTTTGGGAGAAATATGGCATTTCTGGAAGAAACTGTTCTATTATGGGGATAAAAGAGGTATTTGTGGGTGAAAAGGTCCTATTTGAAGGGGGAAACGTGACATTTCTTGGAGAAGATGTGATCTATTTGGGAAAATGTGGCATTTCTGGAAGAAACTGTCCTATTTGGGGGATAAAACAGGTATTTGTGGGAGAAAAGGTCCTATTTGAAGGGGGAAACGTGGTATTTCTTGGAGAAGATGTGATATATTTGGGAGATACGTGGCATTTCTCGAAGAAACTGTTTTCTTTTGGGGATAAAACAGGTACTTGTGGGTGAAAAGGTCCTATTTGAAGGGGGAAACCTGGTATTTCTTGGAGAAGATGTGATCTATTTGGGAGAAATGTGGCATTTCTGGAAGAAACTGTCCTCTTTTGGGGATCAAACAGGTATTTGTGGGTGAAAACGTTGTATTTGAAGGGGGAAACCTGTTATTTCTTGGAGATGTGATATATTTGGGAGAAATGTGGCATGTCTGGAAGAAACTGTCCTCTTTTGGGGATAAAAGAGGTATTTGTGGGTGAAAAGGTCCTATTTGAAGGGGGAAAGCTGGTATTTCTTGGAGAAGATGTGATCTATTTGGGAGAAATGTGGCATTTCTGGAAGAAACTGTCCTCTTTTGGGGATAAAACAGGTATTTGTGGGTGAAAAGGTCCTATTTGAAGGGGGAACCCTGTTATTTCTTGGAGAAGAGGTGATCTATTTGGGAAAAATCTGGCATTTCTGGAAGAAACTGTCCTCTTTTGGGGATAAAAGAGGTATTTGTGGGTGAGAAGGTCCTATTTGAAGGGGGAAACGTGGTATTTCTTGGAGAAGAGGTGATCTATTTGGGAGAAATGTGGCCTTTCTGGAAGAAAATCTCCAGTTTGGGGGGAGAAGGCTGGTAGTTTTCGGTGAGAAGGTCCTATTTCAGGAGGAATCCTGGTATTTCTTGGAGAAGATGTGATATATTTGGGAGAAATGTGGCCTTTCTGGAAGAAAATGTCCAATTTTGGGGGAGAAGGCTGGTAGTTTTGGGTGAGAAGGTCCTCTTTCAGGAGGAATCCTGGCATTTCTTGGAGAAGATGTGATCTATTTGGGAGAAATGTGGCATTTCTGGAAGAAACTGTCCTCTTTTGGGGATAAAAGAGGTTTTAGTGGTAGAAAAGTTCCTATTTGAAGGGGGAAACCTGGTATTTCATGGAGAAGATGTGATATATTTGGGAGAAATGTGGCATTTCTGGAAAAAACTGTCCTCTTTTGGGGATAAAAGAGGTTTTTTTGGGGAAAAGGTCCTAGTTGAAGGGGGAACCCTGGTATTTCTTGGAGAAGATGTGATATATTTGGGAGAAATGTGGCATGTCTGGAAGAAAATGTCCAATTTGGGGGGAGAAGGGTGGTATTTGTGGGAGAAAAGGTCCTCTTTCAGGAGGAATCCTGGCATTTCTTGGTGGAGATGTGATATGTTTGGGAGAAATGTGCCATTTGTGGAAGAAACTGTCCTCTTTTGGGGATAAAACAGGTATTTGTGGGTGAAAAGGTCCTATTTGAAGGGGGAAACCTGGTATTTCTTGGAGAAGATGTGATATGTTTGGGAGAAATATGGCATTTCTGGAAGAAACTGTCCTATTTTGGGGATAAAAAGAGGTATTTGTGGGTGAAAAGGTCCTATTTGAAGGGGGAAACGTGCTATTTCTTGGAGAAGATGTGATATATTTGGGAGAAATGTGGCATTTCTGGAAGAAACTGTCCTCTTTTGGGGATAAAAGAGGTATTAGTGGGTGAAAAGGTCCTATTTGAAGGGGGAAACCTGGTATTTCTTGGAGAAGATGTGATATATTTGGGAGAAATGTGGCATTTCTGGAAGAAACTGTCCTCTTTTGGGGATAAAACAGGTATTTGTGGGTGAAAACGTTGTATTTGATGTTGGAAAGCTGGTATTTCTTGGAGAAGATGTGATCTATTTGGGAGAAATGTGGCATGTCTGGAAGAAACTGTCCTATTCTGGGGATAAAAGAGGTATTTGTGGGTGAAAAGGTCCTATTTGAAGGGGGAACCCTGGTATTTCTTGGAGAATATGTGATATATTTGGGAGAAATATGGCATTTCTGGAAGAAACTGTCCTCTTTTGGGGATAAAAGAGGTTTTTTTGGGGAAAAGGTCCTATTTGAAGGGGGAAACGTGGAATTTCATGGAGAAGATGTGATATATTTGGGAGAAATGTGGCATTTCTGGAAGAAACTGTCCTCTTTTGGGGATAAAAGAGGTTTTTTTGGGGAAAAGGTCCTAGTTGAAGGGGGAACCCTGGTATTTCTTGGAGAAGATGTGATATATTTGGGAGAAATGTGGCATGTCTGGAAGAAAATGTCCAATTTGGGGGATAAAACAGGTATTTGTGGGAGAAAAGGTCCTATTTGAAGGGGGAAACGTGGTATTTCATGGAGAAGATGTGATATATTTGGGAGAAATGTGGCATTTCTGGAAGAAACTGTCCTCTTTTGGGGATAAAAGAGGTTTTTTTGGGGAAAAGGTCCTATTTGAAGGGGGAACCCTGGTATTTCTTGGAGAAGATGTGATATATATGGGAGAAATGTGGCATGTCTGGAAGAAACTGTCCTCTTTTGGGGATAAAAGAGGTATTTGTGGGTGAAAAGGTCCTATTTGAAGGGGGAAAGGTGGTATTTCTTGGAGAAGATGTGATATGTTTGGGAGAAATATGGCATTTCTGGAAGAAACTGTTCTATTATGGGGATAAAAGAGGTATTTGTGGGTGAAAAGGTCCTATTTGAAGGGGGAAACGTGACATTTCTTGGAGAAGATGTGATCTATTTGGGAAAATGTGGCATTTCTGGAAGAAACTGTCCTATTTGGGGGATAAAACAGGTATTTGTGGGAGAAAAGGTCCTATTTGAAGGGGGAAACGTGGTATTTCTTGGAGAAGATGTGATATATTTGGGAGATACGTGGCATTTCTCGAAGAAACTGTTTTCTTTTGGGGATAAAACAGGTACTTGTGGGTGAAAAGGTCCTATTTGAAGGGGGAAACCTGGTATTTCTTGGAGAAGATGTGATATATTTGGGAGAAATGTGGCATTTCTGGAAGAAACTGTCCTCTTTTGGGGATCAAACAGGTATTTGTGGGTGAAAACGTTGTATTTGAAGGGGGAAACCTGTTATTTCTTGGAGATGTGATATATTTGGGAGAAATGTGGCATGTCTGGAAGAAACTGTCCTCTTTTGGGGATAAAAGAGGTATTTGTGGGTGAAAAGGTCCTATTTGAAGGGGGAAAGCTGGTATTTCTTGGAGAAGATGTGATCTATTTGGGAGAAATGTGGCATGTCTGGAAGAAACTGTCCTCTTTTGGGGATAAAACAGGTATTTGTGGGTGAAAAGGTCATATTTGAAGGGGGAACCCTGTTATTTCTTGGAGAAGAGGTGATCTATTTGGGAAAAATCTGGCATTTCTGGAAGAAACTGTCCTCTTTTGGGGATAAAAGAGGTATTTGTGGGTGAGAAGGTCCTATTTGAAGGGGGAAACGTGGTATTTCTTGGAGAAGAGGTGATATATTTGGGAGAAATGTGGCCTTTCTGGAAGAAAATGTCCAGTTTGGGGGGAGAAGGCTGGTAGTTTTCGGTGAGAAGGTCCTATTTCAGGAGGAATCCTGGTATTTCTTGGAGAAGATGTGATATATTTGGGAGAAATGTGGCCTTTCTGGAAGAAAATGTCCAATTTTGGGGGAGAAGGCTGGTAGTTTTGGGTGAGAAGGTCCTCTTTCAGGAGGAATCCTGGCATTTCTTGGAGAAGATGTGATCTATTTGGGAGAAATGTGGCATTTCTGGAAGAAACTGTCCTCTTTTGGGGATAAAAGAGGTTTTAGTGGTAGAAAAGTTCCTATTTGAAGGGGGAAACCTGGTATTTCATGGAGAAGATGTGATATATTTGGGAGAAATGTGGCCTTTCTGGAAGAAACTGTCCTCTTTTGGGGATAAAAGAGGTATTTCATGGAGAAAAGGTCCTAATTCAAGGGGGAAACCTGGTTTTTCTTGGAGGAGTTGTGATATATTTGGGAGAAATGTGGCATGTCTGGAAAAAACTGTCCTATTTTGGGGATAAAAGAGGTATTTGTGGGTGAGAAGGTCCTATTTGAAGGGGGAAACGTGGTATTTCTTGGAGAAGATGTGCTATATTTGGGAGAAATCTGGCATTCCTGGAAGAAACTGTCCTATTTTGGGGATAAAAGAGGTTTTTTTGGGGAAAAGGTCCTAGTTGAAGGGGGAACCCTGTTATTTCTTGGAGAAGATGTGATATATTTGGGAGAAATGTGGCATGTCTGGAAGAAAATGTCCAATTTGGGGGGAGAAGGGTGGTATTTGTGGGAGAAAAGGTCCTCTTTCAGGAGGAATCCTGGCATTTCTTGGTGGAGATGTGATATGTTTGGGAGAAATGTGCCATTTGTGGAAGAAACTGTCCTCTTTTGGGGATAAAACAGGTATTTGTGGGTGAAAAGGTCCTATTTGAAGGGGGAAACCTGGTATTTCTTGGAGAAGATGTGATATGTTTGGGAGAAATATGGCATTTCTGGAAGAAACTGTCCTATTTTGGGGATAAAAAGAGGTATTTGTGGGTGAAAAGGTCCTATTTGAAGGGGGAAACGTGCTATTTCTTGGAGAAGATGTGATGTGTTTGGGAGAAATGTGGCATGTCTGGAAGAAACTGTCCTCTTTTGGGGATAAAAGAGGTTTTTTTGGGGAAAAGGTCCTATTTGAAGGGGGAACCCTGGTATTTCTTGGTGGAGATGTGATATGTATGGGAGAAATGTGGCATGTCTGGAAGAAACTGTCCTCTTTTGGGGATAAAAGAGGTATTTGTGGGTGAAAAGGTCCTATTTGAAGGGGGAAACGTGACATTTCTTGGAGAAGATGTGATCTATTTGGGAAAATGTGGCATTTCTGGAAGAAACTGTCCTATTTGGGGGATAAAACAGGTATTTGTGGGAGAAAAGGTCCTATTTGAAGGGGGAAACGTGGTATTTCTTGGAGAAGATGTGATATATTTGGGAGATACGTGGCATTTCTCGAAGAAACTGTTTTCTTTTGGGGATAAAACAGGTACTTGTGGGTGAAAAGGTCCTATTTGAAGGGGGAACCCTGTTATTTCTTGGAGAAGATGTGATCTATTTGGGAGAAATGTGGCATTTCTGGAAGAAACTGTCCTCTTTTGGGGATCAAACAGGTATTTGTGGGTGAAAACGTTGTATTTGAAGGGGGAAACCTGTTATTTCTTGGAGATGTGATATATTTGGGAGAAATGTGGCATGTCTGGAAGAAACTGTCCTCTTTTGGGGATAAAAGAGGTATTTGTGGGTGAAAAGGTCCGATTTGAAGGGGGAAAGCTGGTATTTCTTGGAGAAGATGTGATCTATTTGGGAGAAATGTGGCATTTCTGGAAGAAACTGTCCTCTTTTGGGGATAAAACAGGTATTTGTGGGTGAAAAGGTCCTATTTGAAGGGGGAACCCTGTTATTTCTTGGAGAAGAGGTGATCTATTTGGGAGAAATCTGGCATTTCTGGAAGAAACTGTCCTATTTTGGGGATAAAAGAGGTATTTGTGGGTGAGAAGGTCCTATTTGAAGGGGGAAACCTGGTATTTCTTGGAGAAGATGTGATATATTTGGGAGAAATGTGGCATTTCTGGAAGAAACTGTCCTCTTCTGCGGATAAAACAGGTATTTGTGGGTGAAAAGGTCCTATTTGAAGGGGGAAACGTGGTATTTCTTGGAGAAGATGTGATATATTTGGGAAAAATCTGGGCTTTCTGGAAGAAACTGTCCTATTTGGGGGATAAAAGAGGTATTTGTGGGTGAAAACGTTGTATTTGAAGGGGGAAACCTGTTATTTCTTGGAGGAGATGTGATATATATGGGAGAAATGTGGCATGTCTGGAAGAAACTGTCCTCTTTTGGGGATAAAAGAGGTATTTGTGGGTGAAAAGGTCCTATTTGAAGTTGGAAAGCTGGTATTTCTTGGAGAAGATGTGATATATTTGGGAGAAATGTGGCATGTCTGGAAGAAACTGTCCTCTTTTGGGGATAAAAGAGGTATTTGTGGGTGAAAAGGTCCTATTTGAAGGGGGAAACCTGGTATTTCTTGGAGATGTGATATATTTGGGAGAAATGTGGCATTTCTGGAAGAAACTGTCCTATTTTGGGGATAAAAGAGGTATTTGTGGGTGAAAAGGTCCTATTTGAAGGGGGAACCCTGTTATTTCTTGGAGAAGAGGTGATATATTTGGGAGAAATGTGGCATTTCTGGAAAAAACTGTCCTCTTTTGGGGATCAAACAGGTATTTGTGGGTGAAAAGGTCCTATTTGAAGGGGGAAACCTGGTATTTCTTGGAGAAGAGGTGATCTATTTGGGAGAAATGTGGCCTTTCTGGTAGAAAATGTTCAGTTTGGGGGAGAAGGCTGGTAGTTGTGGGTGAGAAGGTCCTATTTCAGGAGGAATCCTGGTATTTCTTGGAGAAGATGTGATATATTTGGGAGAAATGTGGCCTTTCTGGAAGAAAATGTCCAATTTGGGGGGAGAAGGCTGGTAGTTTTGGGTGAGAAGGTCCACTTTCAGGAGGAATCCTGGCATTTCTTGGAGAAGATGTGATATATTTGGGAGAAATGTGGTATTTCTGGAAGAAACTGTCCTCTTTTGGGAATAAAAGAGGTATTAGTGGTTGAAAAGGTCCTATTTGAAGGGGGAAACGTGGTATTTCTTGGAGAAGATGTGCTATATTTGGGAGAAATGTGGCATGTCTGGAAGAAACTGTCCTCTTTTGGGGATAAAAGAGGTATTTCATGGAGAAAAGGTCCTAATTCAAGGGGGAAACCTGGTTTTTCTTGGAGGAGTTGTGATATATTTGGGAGAAATGTGGCATTTCTGGAAGAAACTGTCCTCTTTTGGGGATAAAAGAGGTATTTGTGGGTGAGAAGGTCCTATTTGAAGGGGGAAACGTGGTATTTCTTGGAGAAGATGTTCTATATTTGGGAGAAATCTGGCATTCCTGGAAGAAACTGTCCTCTTTTGGGGATAAAAGAGGTTTTTTTGGGGAAAAGTTCCTATTTGAAGAGGGA
Organism: Lophura swinhoii; assembly: GCA_030408155.1. Lineage (NCBI taxonomy): Eukaryota > Metazoa > Chordata > Aves > Galliformes > Phasianidae > Lophura > Lophura swinhoii. The sequence goes on from CM059457.1 coordinate 1,443,280, forward strand.
AACGTGGTATTTCATGGAGAAGATGTGATCTATTTGGGAGAAATGTGGCATTTCTGGAAGAAACTGTCCTCTTATGGGGATAGAACACGTATTTGTGGGTGAAAAGGTCCTATTTCCAGGGGAAAACCAGGTATTTCTTGGAGAAGATGTGATATATTTGGGAGAAATGTGGCATGTCTGGAAGAAAATGTCCAATTTGGGGGGAGAAGGGTGTTATCTGTGGGAGAAAATGTCCTCTTTCAGGAGGAATCCTGGCATTTCTTGGTGGAGATGTGATATGTTTGGGAGAAATGTGCCATTTCTGGAAGAAACTGTCCTCTTTTGGGGATAAAACAGGTATTTGTGGGTGAAAAGGTCCTATTTGAAGCGGGAAACCTGGTATTTCTTGGAGAAGATGTGATATGTTTGGGAGAAATGTGGCATTTCTGGAAGAAAGTGTCCTCTTTTGGGGATAAAAGAGGTATTTGTGGGTGAAAAGGTCCTATTTGAAGGGGGAAACGTGCTATTTCTTGGAGAAGATGTGATATATTTGGGAGAAATGTGGCATTTCTGGAAGAAACTGTTTTCTTTTGGGGATAAAACAGGTACTTGTGGGTGAAAAGGTCCTATTTGAAGGGGGAAACCTGGTATTTCTCGGAGAAGATGTGATATATTTGGGAGAAATGTGGCATTTCTGGAAGAAACTGTCCTCCTTTGGGGATCAAACAGGTATTTGTGGGTGAAAACGTTGTATTTGAAGGGGGAAACCTGTTATTTCTTGGAGATGTGATATATTTGGGAGAAATGTGGCATGTCTGGAAGAAACTGTCCTCTTTTGGGGATAAAAGAGGTATTTGTGGGTGAAAAGGTCCTATTTGAAGGGGGAAACCTGGTATTTCTTGGAGAAGATGTGATATATTTGGGAGAAATGTGGCATTTCTGGAAGAAACTGTCCTCTTTTGGGGATAAAAGAGGTATTAGTGGGTGAAAAGTTCCTATTTGAAGGGGGAACCCTGGTATTTCTTGGAGAAGATGTGATATATTTGGGAGATATGTGGCATGTCTGGAAGAAACTGTCCTCTTTTGGGGATAAAAGAGGTATTTGTGGGTGAAAAGGTCCTATTTGAAGGGGGAAACCTGGTATTTCTTGGAGAAGATGTGATCTATTTGGGAGAAATGTGGCATTTCTGGAAGAAACTGTCCTATTTTGGGGATAAAACAGGTATTTGTGGGTGAAAACGTCCTATTTGAAGGGGGAAACCTGGTATTTCTTGGAGAAGAGGTGATCTATTTGGGAGAAATGTGGCATGTCTGGAAGAAAATGTCCAGTTTGGGGGGAGAAGGCTGGTAGTTTTCGGTGAGAAGGTCCTATTTCAGGAGGAATCCTGGTATTTCTTGGAGAAGATGTGATATATTTGGGAGAAATGTGGCCTTTCTGGAAGAAAATGTCCAATTTGGGGGGAGAAGGCTGGTAGTTTTGGGTGAGAAGGTCCTCTTTCAGGAGGAATCCTGGCATTTCTTGGAGAAGATGTGATCTATTTGGGAGAAATGTGGCATTTCTGGAAGAAACTGTCCTCTTTTGGGGATAAAAGAGGTTTTAGTGGTAGAAAAGTTCCTATTTGAAGGGGGAAACCTGGTATTTCATGGAGAAGATGTGATATATTTGGGAGAAATGTGGCCTTTCTGGAAGAAACTGTCCTCTTTTGGGGATAAAAGAGGTATTTCATGGAGAAAAGGTCCTAATTCAAGGGGGAAACCTGGTTTTTCTTGGAGGAGTTGTGATATATTTGGGAGAAATTTGGCATGTCTGGAAAAAACTGTCCTATTTTGGGGATAAAAGAGGTATTTGTGGGTGAGAAGGTCCTATTTGAAGGGGGAAACGTGGTATTTCTTGGAGAAGATGTGCTATATTTGGGAGAAATCTGGCATTCCTGGAAGAAACTGTCCTCTTTTGGGGATAAAAGAGGTTTTTTTGGGGAAAAGGTCCTATTTGAAGAGGGAAACGTGGTATTTCATGGAGAAGATGTGATCTATTTGGGAGAAATGTGGCATTTCTGGAAGAAACTGTCCTCTTCTGGGGATAGAACAGGTATTTGTGGGTGAAAAGGTCCTATTTGAAGGGGGAAACCTGGTATTTCTTGGAGAAGATGTGATATATTTGGGAGAAATGTGGCATGTCTGGAAGAAAATGTCCAATTTGGGGGGAGAAGGGTGGTATTTGTGGGAGAAAAGGTCCTCTTTCAGGAGGAATCCTGGCATATCTTGGTGGAGATGTGATATGTTTGGGAGAAATGTGCCATTTCTGGAAGAAACTGTCCTCTTTTGGGGATAAAAGAGGTATTAGTGGTTGAAAAAGTCCTATTTGAAGGGGGAAACCTGGTATTTCTTGGAGAAGATGTGATATGTTTGGGAGAAATGTGGCATTTCTGGAAGAAACTGTCCTCTTTTGGGGATAAAAGAGGTATTTGTGGGTGAAAAGGTCCTATTTGAAGGGGGAAACGTGACATTACTTGGAGAAGATGTGATATATTTGGGAGAAATGTGGCATTTCTGGAAGAAACTGTCCTCTTCTGGGGATAAAAGAGGTATTTGTGGGTGAAAAGGTCCTATTTGAAGGGGGAAACGTGGTATTTCTTGGAGAAGATGTGATATATATGGGAGAAATGTGGCATTTCTGGAAGAAAGTTTCCTGTTTTGGGGATAAAACAGGTATTTGTTGGAGAAAAGGTCCTATTTGAAGGGGGAAAGCAGGTATTTCTTGAAGGAGATGTGATATATTTGGGAGAAATGTGGCATGCCTGGAAGAAACTGTCCTCTTTTGGGGATAAAAGAGGTATTAGTGGGTGAAAAGGTCCTATTTGAAGGGGGAAAGCTGGTATTTCTTGGAGAAGATGTGATATATTTGGGAGAAATGTGGCCTTTCTGGAAGAAAATGTCCAATTTGGGGGGAGAAGGCTGGTAGTTGTGGGAGAAAAGGTCCTAGTTCAGGAGGAATCCTGGTATTTCTTGGAGGAGGTGTGATATGTTTGGGAGAAATGTGGCATTTCTGGAAGAAACTGTCCTCTTTTGGGGATAAAAGAGGTATTTGTGGGTAAAAAGGTCCTATTTGAAGGGGGAAAGGTGGTATTTCTTGGAGAAGATGTGATATGTTTGGGAGAAATATGGCATTTCTGGAAGAAACTGTTCTATTATGGGGATAAAAGAGGTATTTGTGGGTGAAAAGGTCCTATTTGAAGGGGGAACCCTGTTATTTCTTGGAGAAGATGTGATCTATTTGGGAGAAATGTGGCATTTCTGGAAGAAACTGTCCTATTTGGGGGATAAAACAGGTATTTGTGGGAGAAAAGGTCCTATTTGAAGGGGGAAACCTGGTATTTCTTGGAGAAGATGTGATATATTTGGGAGAAATGTGGCATGTCTGGAAGAAACTGTCCTCTTTTGGGGATCAAACAGGTATTTGTGGGTGAAAAGGTCCTATTTGAAGGGGGAAACCTGGTATTTCTTGGAGAAGATGTGATCTATTTGGGAGAAATGTGGCATTTCTGGAAGAAACTGTCCTCTTTTGGGGATAAAACAGGTATTTGTGGGTGAAAACGTTGTATTTGAAGTTGGAAAGCTGGTATTTCTTGGAGAAGATGTGATATATTTGGGAGAAATGTGGCATTTCTGGAAGAAACTGTCCTCTTTTGGGGATAAAAGAGGTATTTGTGGGTGAAAAGGTCCGATTTGAAGGGGGAACCCTGGTATTTCTTGGAGAATATGTGATCTAATTGGGAGAAATATGGCATTTCTGGAAGAAACTGTCCTCTTTTGGGGATAAAAGAGGTATTTGTGGGTGAAAAGGTCCTATTTGAAGGGGGAACCCTGTTATTTCTTGGAGAAGAGGTGATCTATTTGGGAGAAATGTGGCCTTTCTGGAAGAAAATGTTCAGTTTGGGGGAGAAGGCTGGTAGTTTTCGGTGAGAAGGTCCTCTTTCAGGAGGAATCCTGGTATTTCTTGGAGAAGATGTGATATATTTGGGAGAAATGTGGCCTTTCTGGAAGAAAATGTCCAATTTGGGGGGAGAAGGCTGGTAGTATTGGGTGAGTAGGTCCTCTTTCAGGAGGAATCCTGGCATTTCTTGGAGAAGATGTGATCTATTTGGGAGAAATGTGGCATTTCTGGAAGAAACTGTCCTCTTTTGGGGATAAAAGAGGTATTAGTGGTAGAAAAGTTCCTATTTGAAGGGGGAAACGTGGTATTTCTTGGAGAAGATGTGATATATTTGGGAGAAATGTGGCCTTTCTGGAAGAAACTGTCCTCTTTTGGGGATAAAAGAGGTATTTCATGGAGAAAAGGTCCTAATTCAAGGGGGAAACCTGGTTTTTCTTGGAGGAGTTGTGATATATTTGGGAGAAATGTGGCATGTCTGGAAAAAACTGTCCTATTTTGGGGATAAAAGAGGTATTTGTGGGTGAAAAGGTCCTATTTGAAGGGGGAAACGTGGTATTTCTTGGAGAAGATGTGCTATATTTGGGAGAAATCTGGCATTCCTGGAAGAAACTGTCCTCTTTTGGGGATAAAAGAGGTTTTTTTGGGGAAAAGGTCCTATTTGAAGGGGGAAAGCTAGTATTTCTTGGAGAAGATGTGATCTATTTGGGAGAAATGTGGCATTTCTGGAAGAAACTGTCCTCTTCTGGGGATAGAACTGGTATTTGTGGGTGAAAAGGTCCTATTTGAAGGGGGAAACCTGGTATTTCTTGGAGAAGATGTGATATATTTGGGAGAAATGTGGCATGTCTGGAAGAAAATGTCCAATTTGGGGGGAGAAGGGTGGTATTTGTGGGAGAAAAGGTCCTCTTTCAGGAGGAATCCTGGCATTTCTTGGTGGAGATGTGATATGTTTGGGAGAAATGTGCCATTTCTGGAAGAAACTGTCCTCTTTTGGGGATAAAACAGGTATTTGTGGGTGAAAAGTTCCTATTTGAAGGGGGAAACCTGGTATTTCTTGGAGAAGATGTGATATGTTTGGGAGAAATATGGCATTTCTGGAAGAAACTGTCCTATTTTGGGGATAAAAGAGGTATTTGTTGGTGAAAAGGTCCTATTTGAAGGGGGAAATGTGGTATTTCTTGGAGAAGATGTGATATATTTGGGAGATACGTGGCATTTCTCGAAGAAACTGTTTTCTTTTGGGGATAATACAGGTACTTGTGGGTGAAAAGGTCTTATTTGAAGGGGGAAACTTGGTATTTCTTGGAGAAGATGTGATCTATTTGGGAGAAATGTGGCATTTCTGGAAGAAACTGTCCTCTTTTGGGGATCAAACAGGTATTTGTGGGTGAAAACGTTGTATTTGAAGGGGGAAACCTGTTATTTCTTGGAGATGTGATATATTTGGGAGAAATGTGGCATGTCTGGAAGAAACTGTCCTCTTTTGGGGATAAAAGAGGTATTAGTGGGTGAAAAGGTCCTATTTGAAGGGGGAAAGCTGGTATTTCTTGGAGAAGATGTGATCTATTTGGGAGAAATGTGGCATTTCTGGAAGAAACTGTCCTATTTTGGGGATAAAACAGGTATTTGTGGGTGAAAAGGTCCTATTTGAAGGGGGAACCCTGTTATATCTTGGAGAAGATGTTATATATTTGGGAGAAATCTGGCATTCCTGGAAGAAACTGTCCTCTTTTGGGGATAAAAGAGGTTTTTTTGGGGAAAAGGTCCTATTTGAAGGGGGAACCCTGTTATTTCTTTTAGAAGATGTGATATATTTTGGAGAAATGTGGCATGTCTGGAAGAAAATGTCCAATTTGGGGGGAGAAGGGTGGTATTTGTGGGAGAAAAGTTCCTATTTCAGGAGGTATCCTGGTATTTCTTGGAGGAGATGTGATATATTTGGGAGAAATCTGGCATTTCTGGAAGAAACTGTCCTCTTTTGGGGATAAAACAGGTATTAGTGGTTGAAAAAGTCCTATTTGAAGGGGGAAACCTGGTATTTCTTGGAGAAGATGTGATATGTTTGGGAGAAATATGGCATTTCTGGAAGAAACTGTCCTATTTTGGGGATAAAAGAGGTATTTGTGGGTGAAAAGGTCCTATTTGAAGGGGGAAACGTGGTATTTCTTGGAGAAGATGTGATATATTTGGGAGAAATGTGCCATTTCTGGAAGAAACTGTCCTATTCTGGGGATAAAAGAGGTATTTGTGGGTGAAAAGGTCCTATTTGAAGGGGGAAACGTGGTATTTCTTGGAGAAGATGTGATATATTTGGGAAAAATCTGGGCTTTCTGGAAGAAACTGTCCTATTTGGGGGATAAAAGAGGTATTTGTGGGTGAAAACGTTGTATTTGAAGGGGGAAACCTGTTATTTCTTGGAGGAGATGTGATATATATGGGAGAAATGTGGCATGTCTGGAAGAAACTGTCCTCTTTTGGGGATAAAAGAGGTATTAGTGGGTGAAAAGGTCCTATTTGAAGTTGGAAAGCTGGTATTTCTTGGAGAAGATGTGATATATTTGGGAGAAATGTGGCATGTCTGGAAGAAACTGTCCTCTTTTGGGGATAAAAGAGGTATTTGTGGGTGAAAAGGTCCTATTTGAAGGGGGAAACCTGGTATTTCTTGGAGAAGATGTGATATATTTGGGAGAAATGTGGCATTTCTGGAAGAAACTGTCCTCTTTTGGGGATAAAAGAGGTATTTGTGGGTGAAAAGTTCCTATTTGAAGGGGGAACCCTGGTATTTCTTGGAGAAGATGTGATATATTTGGGAGAAATGTGGCATGTCTGGAAGAAACTGTCCTCTTTTGGGGATAAAAGAGGTATTTGTGGGTGAAAAGGTCCTATTTGAAGGGGGAAACCTGGTATTTCTTGGAGAAGATGTGATCTATTTGGGAGAAATGTGGCATTTCTGGAAGAAACTGTCCTATTTTGGGGATAAAACAGGTATTTGTGGGTGAAAACGTCCTATTTGAAGGGGGAAACCTGGTATTTCTTGGAGAAGAGGTGATCTATTTGGGAGAAATGTGGCATGTCTGGAAGAAAATGTCCAGTTTGGGGGGAGAAGGCTGGTAGTTTTCGGTGAGAAGGTCCTATTTCAGGAGGAATCCTGGTATTTCTTGGAGAAGATGTGATATATTTGGGAGAAATGTGGCCTTTCTGGAAGAAAATGTCCAATTTGGGGGGAGAAGGCTGGTAGTTTTGGGTGAGAAGGTCCTCTTTCAGGAGGAATCCTGGCATTTCTTGGAGAAGATGTGATCTATTTGGGAGAAATGTGGCATTTCTGGAAGAAACTGTCCTCTTTTGGGGATAAAAGAGGTTTTAGTGGTAGAAAAGTTCCTATTTGAAGGGGGAAACCTGGTATTTCATGGAGAAGATGTGATATATTTGGGAGAAATGTGGCCTTTCTGGAAGAAACTGTCCTCTTTTGGGGATAAAAGAGGTATTTCATGGAGAAAAGGTCCTAATTCAAGGGGGAAACCTGGTTTTTCTTGGAGGAGTTGTGATATATTTGGGAGAAATGTGGCATGTCTGGAAAAAACTGTCCTATTTTGGGGATAAAAGAGGTATTTGTGGGTGAGAAGGTCCTATTTGAAGGGGGAAACGTGGTATTTCTTGGAGAAGATGTGCTATATTTGGGAGAAATCTGGCATTCCTGGAAGAAACTGTCCTCTTTTGGGGATAAAAGAGGTTTTTTTGGGGAAAAGGTCCTATTTGAAGGGGGAAACGTGGTATTTCTGGGAGAAGATGTGATATATTTGGGAGAAATGTGGCATTTCTGGAAGAAACTGTCCTCTTTTGGGGATAAAAGAGGTTTTTTTGGGGAAAAGGTCGTATTTGAAGGGGGAACCCTGGTATTTCTTGGAGAAGATGTGATATATTTGGGAGAAATCTGGCATGTCTGGCGGAAACTGTCCTCTTTTGGGGATAAAAGAGGTATTTGTGGGAGAAAAGTTCCTATTTCAGGAGGTATCCTGGTATTTCTTGGAGGAGATGTGATATGTTTGGGAGAAATGTGCCATTTCTGGAAGAAACTGTCCTCTTTTGGGGATAAAAGAGGTATTAGTGGTTGAAAAAGTCCTATTTGAAGGGGGAAACCTGGTATTTCTTGGAGAAGATGTGATATGTTTGGGAGAAATATGGCATTTCTGGAAGAAACTGTCCTCTTTTGGGGATAAAAGAGGTATTTGTGGGTGAAAAGGTCCTATTTGAAGGGGGAAACGTGACATTTCTTGGAGAAGATGTGATATATTTGGGAGAAATGTGGCATTTCTGGAAGAAACTGTCCTCTTCTGGGGATAAAAGAGGTATTTGTGGGTGAAAAGGTCCTATTTGAAGGGGGAAACGTGGTATTTCTTGGAGAAGATGTGATATATATGGGAGAAATGTGGCATTTCTGGAAGAAAGTTTCCTGTTTTGGGGATAAAACAGGTATTTGTTGGAGAAAAGGTCCTATTTGAAGGGGGAAAGCAGGTATTTCTTGAAGGAGATGTGATATATTTGGGAGAAATGTGGCATGCCTGGAAGAAACTGTCCTCTTTTGGGGATAAAAGAGGTATTAGTGGGTGAAAAGGTCCTATTTGAAGGGGGAAAGCTGGTATTTCTTGGAGAAGATGTGATATATTTGGGAGAAATGTGGCCTTTCTGGAAGAAAATGTCCAATTTGGGGGGAGAAGGCTGGTAGTTGTGGGAGAAAAGGTCCTAGTTCAGGAGGAATCCTGGTATTTCTTGGAGGAGGTGTGATATGTTTGGGAGAAATGTGGCATTTCTGGAAGAAACTGTCCTCTTTTGGGGATAAAAGAGGTATTTGTGGGTAAAAAGGTCCTATTTGAAGGGGGAAAGGTGGTATTTCTTGGAGAAGATGTGATATGTTTGGGAGAAATATGGCATTTCTGGAAGAAACTGTTCTATTATGGGGATAAAAGAGGTATTTGTGGGTGAAAAGGTCCTATTTGAAGGGGGAACCCTGTTATTTCTTGGAGAAGATGTGATCTATTTGGGAGAAATGTGGCATTTCTGGAAGAAACTGTCCTATTTGGGGGATAAAACAGGTATTTGTGGGAGAAAAGGTCCTATTTGAAGGGGGAAACCTGGTATTTCTTGGAGAAGATGTGATATATTTGGGAGAAATGTGGCATGTCTGGAAGAAACTGTCCTCTTTTGGGGATCAAACAGGTATTTGTGGGTGAAAAGGTCCTATTTGAAGGGGGAAACCTGGTATTTCTTGGAGAAGATGTGATCTATTTGGGAGAAATGTGGCATTTCTGGAAGAAACTGTCCTCTTTTGGGGATAAAACAGGTATTTGTGGGTGAAAACGTTGTATTTGAAGTTGGAAAGCTGGTATTTCTTGGAGAAGATGTGATATATTTGGGAGAAATGTGGCATTTCTGGAAGAAACTGTCCTCTTTTGGGGATAAAAGAGGTATTTGTGGGTGAAAAGGTCCTATTTGAAGGGGGAACCCTGGTATTTCTTGGAGAATATGTGATCTAATTGGGAGAAATATGGCATTTCTGGAAGAAACTGTCCTCTTTTGGGGATAAAAGAGGTATTTGTGGGTGAAAAGGTCCTATTTGAAGGGGGAACCCTGTTATTTCTTGGAGAAGAGGTGATCTATTTGGGAGAAATGTGGCCTTTCTGGAAGAAAATGTTCAGTTTGGGGGAGAAGGCTGGTAGTTTTCGGTGAGAAGGTCCTCTTTCAGGAGGAATCCTGGTATTTCTTGGAGAAGATGTGATATATTTGGGAGAAATGTGGCCTTTCTGGAAGAAAATGTCCAATTTGGGGGGAGAAGGCTGGTAGTATTGGGTGAGTAGGTCCTCTTTCAGGAGGAATCCTGGCATTTCTTGGAGAAGATGTGATCTATTTGGGAGAAATGTGGCATTTCTGGAAGAAACTGTCCTCTTTTGGGGATAAAAGAGGTATTAGTGGTAGAAAAGTTCCTATTTGAAGGGGGAAACGTGGTATTTCTTGGAGAAGATGTGATATATTTGGGAGAAATGTGGCCTTTCTGGAAGAAACTGTCCTCTTTTGGGGATAAAAGAGGTATTTCATGGAGAAAAGGTCCTAATTCAAGGGGGAAACCTGGTTTTTCTTGGAGGAGTTGTGATATATTTGGGAGAAATGTGGCTTGTCTGGAAAAAACTGTCCTATTTTGGGGATAAAAGAGGTATTTGTGGGTGAAAAGGTCCTATTTGAAGGGGGAAACGTGGTATTTCTTGGAGAAGATGTGCTATATTTGGGAGAAATCTGGCATTCCTGGAAGAAACTGTCCTCTTTTGGGGATAAAAGAGGTTTTTTTGGGGAAAAGGTCCTATTTGAAGGGGGAAAGCTAGTATTTCTTGGAGAAGATGTGATCTATTTGGGAGAAATGTGGCATTTCTGGAAGAAACTGTACTCTTCTGGGGATAGAACTGGTATTTGTGGGTGAAAAGGTCCTATTTGAAGGGGGAAACCTGGTATTTCTTGGAGAAGATGTGATATATTTGGGAGAAATGTGGCATGTCTGGAAGAAAATGTCCAATTTGGGGGGAGAAGGGTGGTATTTGTGGGAGAAAAGGTCCTCTTTCAGGAGGAATCCTGGCATTTCTTGGTGGAGATGTGATATGTTTGGGAGAAATGTGCCATTTCTGGAAGAAACTGTCCTCTTTTGGGGATAAAACAGGTATTTGTGGGTGAAAAGGTCCTATTTGAAGGGGGAAACCTGGTATTTCTTGGAGAAGATGTGATATGTTTGGGAGAAATATGGCATTTCTGGAAGAAACTGTCCTATTTTGGGGATAAAAGAGGTATTTGTTGGTGAAAAGGTCCTATTTGAAGGGGGAAATGTGGTATTTCTTGGAGAAGATGTGATATATTTGGGAGATACGTGGCATTTCTCGAAGAAACTGTTTTCTTTTGGGGATAATACAGGTACTTGTGGGTGAAAAGGTCTTATTTGAAGGGGGAAACTTGGTATTTCTTGGAGAAGATGTGATCTATTTGGGAGAAATGTGGCATTTCTGGAAGAAACTGTCCTCTTTTGGGGATAAAACAGGTATTTGTGGGTGAAAACGTTGTATTTGAAGGGGGAAACCTGTTATTTCTTGGAGATGTGATATATTTGGGAGAAATGTGGCATGTCTGGAAGAAACTGTCCTCTTTTGGGGATAAAAGAGGTATTTGTGGGTGAAAAGGTCCTATTTGAAGGGGGAAAGCTGGTATTTCTTGGAGAAGATGTGATCTATTTGGGAGAAATGTGGCATTTCTGGAAGAAACTGTCCTATTTTGGGGATAAAACAGGTATTTGTGGGTGAAAAGGTCCTATTTGAAGGGGGAACCCTGTTATATCTTGGAGAAGATGTTATATATTTGGGAGAAATCTGGCATTCCTGGAAGAAACTGTCCTCTTTTGGGGATAAAAGAGGTTTTTTTGGGGAAAAGGTCCTATTTGAAGGGGGAACCCTGTTATTTCTTTTAGAAGATGTGATATATTTGGGAGAAATGTGGCATGTCTGGAAGAAAATGTCCAATTTGGGGGGAGAAGGGTGGTATTTGTGGGAGAAAAGTTCCTATTTCAGGAGGTATCCTGGTATTTCTTGGAGGAGATGTGATATATTTGGGAGAAATCTGGCATTTCTGGAAGAAACTGTCCTCTTTTGGGGATAAAAGAGGTATTAGAGGTTGAAAAAGTCCTATTTGAAGGGGGAAACCTGGTATTTCTTGGAGAAGATGTGATATGTTTGGGAGAAATATGGCATTTCTGGAAGAAACTGTCCTATTTTGGGGATAAAAGAGGTATTTGTGGGTGAAAAGGTCCTATTTGAAGGGGGAAACGTGGTATTTCTTGGAGAAGATGTGATATATTTGGGAGAAATGTGCCATTTCTGGAAGAAACTGTCCTATTTGAGGTATAAAAGAGGTATTTGTGGGTGAAAAGGTCCTATTTGAAGGGGGAAACGTGGTATTTCTTGGAGAAGATGTGATATATTTGGGAAAAATCTGGGCTTTCTGGAAGAAACTGTCCTATTTGGGGGATAAAAGAGGTATTTGTGGGTGAAAACGTTGTATTTGAAGGGGGAAACCTGTTATTTCTTGGAGGAGATGTGATATATATGGGAGAAATGTGGCATGTCTGGAAGAAACTGTCCTCTTTTGGGGATAAAAGAGGTATTAGTGGGTGAAAAGGTCCTATTTGAAGTTGGAAAGCTGGTATTTCTTGGAGAAGATGTGATATATTTGGGAGAAATGTGGCATGTCTGGAAGAAACTGTCCTCTTTTGGGGATAAAAGAGGTATTTGTGGGTGAAAAGGTCCTATTTGAAGGGGGAAACCTGGTATTTCTTGGAGATGTTATATATTTGGGAGAAATGTGGCATTTCTGGAAGAAACTGTCCTATTTTGGGGATAAAACAGGTATTTGTGGGTGAAAAGGTCCTATTTGAAGGGGGAAACCTGGTATTTCTTTTAGAAGAGGTGATATATTTGGGAGAAATGTGGCATTTCTGGAAAAAACTGTCCTCTTTTGGGGATCAAACAGGTATTTGTGGGTGAAAAGGTCCTATTTGAAGGGGGAAACCTGGTATTTCTTGGAGAAGATGTGATATATTTGGGAGAAATGTGGCCTTTCTGGAAGAAAATGTCCAATTTGGGGGGAGAAGGCTGGTAGTATTGGGTGAGAAGGTCCACTTTCAGGAGGAATCCTGGCATTTCTTGGAGAAGATGTGATATATTTGGGAGAAATGTGGCATTTCTGGAAGAAACTGTCCTCTTTTGGGAATAAAAGAGGTATTAGTTGTTGAAAAGGTCCTATTTGAATGGGGAAACCTAGTATTTCTTGGAGAAGATGTGATATATTTGGGAGAAATGTGGCATGTCTGGAAGAAACTGTCCTCTTTTGGGGATAAAAGAGGTATTTCATGGAGAAAAGGTCCTAATTCAAGGGGGAAACCTGGTTTTTCTTGGAGGAGTTGTGATATATTTGGGAGAAATGTGGCATTTCTGGCAGAAACTGTCCTATTTTGGGGATAAAAGAGGTATTTGTGGGTGAGAAGGTCCTATTTGAAGGGGGAAACGTGGTATTTCTTGGAGAAGATGTGCTATATTTGGGAGAAATCTGGCATTCCTGGAAGAAACTGTCCTCTTTTGGGGATAAAAGAGGTTTTTTTGGGGAAAAGGTCCTATTTGAAGAGGGAAACGTGGTATTTCATGGAGAAGATGTGATCTATTTGGGAGAAATGTGGCATTTCTGGAAGAAACTGTCCTCTTCTGGGGATAGAACAGGTATTTGTGGGTGAAAAGGTCCTATTTGAAGGGGGAAACCTGGTATTTCTTGGAGAAGATGTGATATATTTGGGAGAAATGTGGCATGTCTGGAAGAAAATGTCCAATTTGGGGGGAGAAGGGTGGTATTTGTGGGAGAAAAGGTCCTCTTTCAGGAGGAATCCTGGCATTTCTTGGTGGAGATGTGATATGTTTGGGAGAAATGTGCCATTTGTGGAAGAAACTGTCCTCTTTTGGGGATAAAAGAGGTATTTGTGGGTGAAAAGGTCCTATTTGAAGGGGGAAACCTGGTATTTCTTGGAGAAGATGTGATATGTTTGGGAGAAATATGGCATTTCTGGAAGAAACTGTCCTATTTTGGGGATAAAAAGAGGTATTTGTGGGTGAAAAGGTCCTATTTGAAGGGGGAAACGTGGTATTTCTTGGAGAACATGTGATATATTTGGGAGAAATGTGGCATTTCTGGAAGAAACTGTTTTCTTTTGGGGATAAAACAGGTACTTGTGGGTGAAAAGGTCCTATTTGAAGGGGGAAACCTGGTATTTCTCGGAGAAGATGTGATATATTTGGGAGAAATGTGGCATTTCTGGAAGAAACTGTCCTATTTGGGGGATCAAACAGGTATTTGTGGGTGAAAACGTTGTATTTGAAGGGGGAAACCTGTTATTTCTTGGAGATGTGATATATTTGGGAGAAATGTGGCATGTCTGGAAGAAACTGTCCTCTTTTGGGGATAAAAGAGGTATTAGTGGGTGAAAAGGTCCTATTTGAAGGGGGAAAGCTGGTATTTCTTGGAGAAGATGTGATATATATGGGAGAAATGTGGCATTTCTGGAAGAAACTGTCCTCTTTTGGGGATAAAAGAGGTATTTGTGGGTGAAAAGGTCCTATTTGAAGGGGGAACCCTGGTATTTCTTGGAGAAGATGTGATATATTTGGGAGAAATGTGGCATTTCTGGAAGAAACTGTCCTCTTTTGGGGATAAAACAGGTATTTGTGGGTGAAAAGGTCATATTTGAAGGGGGAACCCGGTTATTTCTTGGAGAAGATGTGATATATTTGGGAGAAATGTGGCATGTCTGGAAGAAACTGTCCTATTTTGGGGATAAAAGAGGTATTTGTGGGTGAGAAGGTCCTATTTGAAGGGGGAAACGTGGTATTTCTTGGAGAAGAGGTGATCTATTTGGGAGAAATGTGGCCTTTCTGGAAGAAAATGTCCAGTTTGGGGGGAGAAGGCTGGTAGTTTTCGGTGAGAAGGTCCTATTTCAGGAGGAATCCTGGTATTTCTTGGAGAAGATGTGATATATTTGGGAGAAATGTGGCCTTTCTGGAAGAAAATGTCCAATTTTGGGGGAGAAGGCTGGTAGTTTTGGGTGAGAAGGTCCTCTTTCAGGAGGAATCCTGGCATTTCTTGGAGAAGATGTGATCTATTTGGGAGAAATGTGGCATTTCTGGAAGAAACTGTCCTCTTTTGGGGATAAAAGAGGTTTTAGTGGTAGAAAAGTTCCTATTTGAAGGGGGAAACCTGGTATTTCATGGAGAAGATGTGATATATTTGGGAGAAATGTGGCATGTCTGGAAGAAACTGTCCTCTTTTGGGGATAAAAGAGGTATTTCATGGAGAAAAGGTCCTAATTCAAGGGGGAAACCTGGTTTTTCTTGGAGGAGTTGTGATATATTTGGGAGAAATGTGGCTTGTCTGGAAAAAACTGTCCTCTTTTGGGGATAAAAGAGGTATTTGTGGGTGAGAAGGTCCTATTTGAAGGGGGAAACGTGGTATTTCTTGGAGAAGATGTGCTATATTTGGGAGAAATCTGGCATTCCTGGAAGAAACTGTCCTCTTTTGGGGATAAAAGAGGTTTTTTTGGGGAAAAGGTCCTATTTGAAGGGGGAAACGTGGTATTTCTGGGAGAAGATGTGATATATTTTGGAGAAATGTGGCATTTCTGGAAGAAACTGTCCTCTTTTGGGGATAAAAGAGGTTTTTTTGGGGAAAAGGTCCTATTTGAAGGGGGAAACCTGGTATTTCTTGGAGAAGATGTGATATATTTGGGAGAAATGTGGCATGTCTGGAAGAAACTGTCCTATTTTGGGGGAGAAGGGTGGTATTTGTGGGAGAAAAGTTCCTATTTCAGGAGGTATCCTGGTATTTCTTGGAGGAGATGTGATATGTTTGGGAGAAATGTGCCATTTCTGGAAGAAACTGTCCTCTTTTGGGGATAAAAGAGGTATTAGTGGTTGAAAAAGTCCTATTTGAAGGGGGAAACCTGGTATTTCTTGGAGAAGATGTGATATGTTTGGGAGAAATATGGCATTTCTGGAAGAAACTGTCCTCTTTTGGGGATAAAAGAGGTATTTGTGGGTGAAAAGGTCCTATTTGAAGGGGGAAACGTGACATTTCTTGGAGAAGATGTGATATATTTGGGAGAAATGTGGCATTTCTGGAAGAAACTGTCCTATTCTGGGGATAAAAGAGGTATTTGTGGGTGAAAAGGTCCTATTTGAAGGGGGAAAGCTGGTATTTCTTGCAGAAGATGTGATATATATGGGAGAAATGTGGCCTTTCTGGAAGAAACTGTCATCTTTTGCGGATAAAACAGGTACTTGTGGGTGAAAAGGTCCTATTTGAAGGGGGAAAGCTGGTATTTCTTGGAGAAGAGGTGATATATTTGGGAGAAATGTGGCATGTCTGGAAGAAAATGTCCTATTTGGGGGGAGAAGGGTGGTATTTGTGGGAGAAAAGGTCCTCTTTCAGGAGGAATCCTGGCATTTCTTGGTGGAGATGTGATATGTTTGGGAGAAATGTGGCATTTCTGGAAGAAACTGTCCTCTTTTGGGGATAAAAGAGGTATTTGTGGGTGAAAAGTTCCTATTTGAAGGGGGAAACCTGGTATTTCCTGGAGAAGATGTGATATGTTTGGGAGAAATATGGCATTTCTGGAAGAAACTGTCCTCTTTTGGGGATAAAAGAGGTATTTGTGGGTGAGAAGGTCCTATTTGAAGGGGGAAACGTGGTATTTCTTGGAGAAGATGTGATATATTTGGGAGAAATGTGGCATTTCTTGAAGAAACTGTTTTCTTTTGGGGATAAAACAGGTACTTGTGGGTGAAAAGGTCCTATTTGAAGGGGGAAACCTGGTATTTCTTGGAGAAGATGTGATCTATTTGGGAGAAATGTGGCATGTCAGGAAGAAACTGTCCTCTTTTGGCGATAAAAGAGGTATTTGTGGGTGAAAAGGTCCTATTTGAAGTTGGAAACGTGGTATTTCTTGGAGAAGATGTGATATATTTGGGAGAAATGTGGCATTTCTGGAAGAAAGTGTCCTCTTTTGGGGATAAAAGAGGTATTTGTGGGTGAAAAGGTCCTATTTGAAGTTGGAAAGCTGGTATTTCTTGGAGAAGATGTGATATATTTGGGAGAAATGTGGCATTTCTGGAAGAAACTGTCCTCTTTTGGGGATAAAACAGGTATTTGTGGGTGAAAAGGTCATATTTGAAGGGGGAACCCTGTTATTTCTTGGAGAAGAGGTGATATATTTGGGAGAAATGTGGCATGTCTGGAAGAAACTGTCCTCTTTTGGGGATAAAACAGGTACTTGTGGGTGAAAAGGTCCTATTTGAAGGGGGAAACCTGGTATTTCTTGGAGAAGATGTGATATATTTGGGAGAAATGTGGCCTTTCTGGAAGAAAATGTCCAATTTGGGGGGAGAAGGCTGGTAGTATTGGGTGAGAAGGTCCACTTTCAGGAGGAATCCTGGCATTTCTTGGAGAAGATGTGATATATTTGGGAGAAATGTGGCATTTCTGGAAGAAACTGTCCTCTTTTGGGAATAAAAGAGGTATTAGTTGTTGAAAAGTTCCTATTTGAAGGGGGAAACGTGGTATTTCTTGGAGAAGATGTGATATATTTGGGAGAAATGTGGCCTTTCTGGAAGAAACTGTCCTCTTTTGGGGATAAAAGAGGTATTTCATGGAGAAAAGGTCCTAATTCAAGGGGGAAACCTGGTTTTTCTTGGAGGAGTTGTGATATATTTGGGAGAAATGTGGCATTTCTGGCAGAAACTGTCCTATTTTGGGGATAAAAGAGGTATTTGTGGGTGAGAAGGTCCTATTTGAAGGGGGAAACGTGGTATTTCTTGGAGAAGATGTGCTATATTTGGGAGAAATCTGGCATTCCTGGAAGAAACTGTCCTCTTTTGGGGATAAAAGAGGTTTTTTTGGGGAAAAGGTCCTATTTGAAGAGGGAAACGTGGTATTTCATGGAGAAGATGTGATCTATTTGGGAGAAATGTGGCATTTCTGGAAGAAACTGTCCTCTTCTGGGGATAGAACAGGTATTTGTGGGTGAAAAGGTCCTATTTGAAGGGGGAAACCTGGTATTTCTTGGAGAAGATGTGATATATTTGGGAGAAATGTGGCATGTCTGGAAGAAAATGTCCAATTTGGGGGGAGAAGGGTGGTATTTGTGGGAGAAAAGGTCCTCTTTCAGGAGGAATCCTGGCATATCTTGGTGGAGATGTGATATGTTTGGGAGAAATGTGGCATGTCTGGAAGAAACTGTCCTCTTTTGGGGATAAAAGAGGTATTTGTGGGTGAAAAGTTCCTATTTGAAGGGGGAAACCTGGCATTTCTTGGAGAAGATGTGATATGTTTGGGAGAAATATGGCATTTCTGGAAGAAACTGTCCTCTTTTGGGGATAAAAAGAGGTATTTGTGGGTTAAAAGGTCCTATTTGAAGGGGGAAACGTGGTATTTCTTGGAGAACATGTGATATATTTGGGAGAAATGTGGCATTTCTGGAAGAAACTGTTTTCTTTTGGGGATAAAACAGGTACTTGTGGGTGAAAAGGTCCTATTTGAAGGGGGAAACCTGGTATTTCTCGGAGAAGATGTGATATATTTGGGAGAAATGTGGCATTTCTGGAAGAAACTGTCCTCTTTTGGGGATCAAACAGGTATTTGTGGGTGAAAAGGTCCTATTTGAAGGGGGAATCCTGGTATTTCTTGGAGAAGATGTGATATGTTTGGGAGAAATATGGCATTTCTGGAAGAAACTGTCCTATTTTGGGGATAAAAAGAGGTATTTGTGGGTGAAAAGGTCCTATTTGAAGGGGGAAACGTGGTATTTCTTGGAGAACATGTGATATATTTGGGAGAAATGTGGCATTTCTGGAAGAAACTGTTTTCTTTTGGGGATAAAACAGGTACTTGTGGGTGAAAAGGTCCTATTTGAAGGGGGAAACCTGGTATTTCTCGGAGAAGATGTGATATATTTGGGAGAAATGTGGCATTTCTGGAAGAAACTGTCCTCTTTTGGGGATCAAACAGGTATTTGTGGGTGAAAACGTTGTATTTGAAGGGGGAAACCTGTTATTTCTTGGAGAAGATGTGATATATTTGGGAGAAATGTGGCATGTCTGGAAGAAACTGTCCTCTTTTGGGGATAAAAGAGGTATTAGTGGGTGAAAAGGTCCTATTTGAAGGGGGAAAGCTGGTATTTCTTGGAGAAGATGTGATCTATTTGGGAGAAATGTGGCATTTCTGGAAGAAACTGTCCTCTTTTGGGGATAAAAGAGGTATTTGTGGGTGAAAAGGTCCTATTTGAAGGGGGAACCCTGGTATTTCTTGGAGAAGATGTGATATATTTGGGAGAAATGTGGCATTTCTGGAAGAAACTGTCCTATTTTGGGGATAAAACAGGTATTTGTGGGTGAAAAGGTCATATTTGAAGGGGGAACCCGGTTATTTCTTGGAGAAGATGTGATATATTTGGGAGAAATGTGGCATGTCTGGAAGAAACTGTCCTATTTTGGGGATAAAAGAGGTATTTGTGGGTGAGAAGGTCCTATTTGAAGGGGGAAACGTGGTATTTCTTGGAGAAGAGGTGATCTATTTGGGAGAAATGTGGCCTTTCTGGAAGAAAATGTCCAGTTTGGGGGGAGAAGGCTGGTAGTTTTCGGTGAGAAGGTCCTATTTCAGGAGGAATCCTGGTATTTCTTGGAGAAGATGTGATATATTTGGGAGAAATGTGGCCTTTCTGGAAGAAAATGTCCAATTTTGGGGGAGAAGGCTGGTAGTTTTGGGTGAGAAGGTCCTCTTTCAGGAGGAATCCTGGCATTTCTTGGAGAAGATGTGATCTATTTGGGAGAAATGTGGCATTTCTGGAAGAAACTGTCCTCTTTTGGGGATAAAAGAGGTTTTAGTGGTAGAAAAGTTCCTATTTGAAGGGGGAAACCTGGTATTTCATGGAGAAGATGTGATATATTTGGGAGAAATGTGGCATGTCTGGAAGAAACTGTCCTCTTTTGGGGATAAAAGAGGTATTTCATGGAGAAAAGGTCCTAATTCAAGGGGGAAACCTGGTTTTTCTTGGAGGAGTTGTGATATATTTGGGAGAAATGTGGCTTGTCTGGAAAAAACTGTCCTCTTTTGGGGATAAAAGAGGTATTTGTGGGTGAGAAGGTCCTATTTGAAGGGGGAAACGTGGTATTTCTTGGAGAAGATGTGCTATATTTGGGAGAAATCTGGCATTCCTGGAAGAAACTGTCCTCTTTTGGGGATAAAAGAGGTTTTTTTGGGGAAAAGGTCCTATTTGAAGGGGGAAACGTGGTATTTCTGGGAGAAGATGTGATATATTTTGGAGAAATGTGGCATTTCTGGAAGAAACTGTCCTCTTTTGGGGATAAAAGAGGTTTTTTTGGGGAAAAGGTCCTATTTGAAGGGGGAAACCTGGTATTTCTTGGAGAAGATGTGATATATTTGGGAGAAATGTGGCATGTCTGGAAGAAACTGTCCTATTTTGGGGGAGAAGGGTGGTATTTGTGGGAGAAAAGTTCCTATTTCAGGAGGTATCCTGGTATTTCTTGGAGGAGATGTGATATGTTTGGGAGAAATGTGCCATTTCTGGAAGAAACTGTCCTCTTTTGGGGATAAAAGAGGTATTAGTGGTTGAAAAAGTCCTATTTGAAGGGGGAAACCTGGTATTTCTTGGAGAAGATGTGATATGTTTGGGAGAAATATGGCATTTCTGGAAGAAACTGTCCTCTTTTGGGGATAAAAGAGGTATTTGTGGGTGAAAAGGTCCTATTTGAAGGGGGAAACGTGACATTTCTTGGAGAAGATGTGATATATTTGGGAGAAATGTGGCATTTCTGGAAGAAACTGTCCTATTCTGGGGATAAAAGAGGTATTTGTGGGTGAAAAGGTCCTATTTGAAGGGGGAAAGCTGGTATTTCTTGCAGAAGATGTGATATATATGGGAGAAATGTGGCCTTTCTGGAAGAAACTGTCATCTTTTGCGGATAAAACAGGTACTTGTGGGTGAAAAGGTCCTATTTGAAGGGGGAAAGCTGGTATTTCTTGGAGAAGAGGTGATATATTTGGGAGAAATGTGGCATGTCTGGAAGAAAATGTCCTATTTGGGGGGAGAAGGGTGGTATTTGTGGGAGAAAAGGTCCTCTTTCAGGAGGAATCCTGGCATTTCTTGGTGGAGATGTGATATGTTTGGGAGAAATGTGGCATTTCTGGAAGAAACTGTCCTCTTTTGGGGATAAAAGAGGTATTTGTGGGTGAAAAGTTCCTATTTGAAGGGGGAAACCTGGTATTTCCTGGAGAAGATGTGATATGTTTGGGAGAAATATGGCATTTCTGGAAGAAACTGTCCTCTTTTGGGGATAAAAGAGGTATTTGTGGGTGAGAAGGTCCTATTTGAAGGGGGAAACGTGGTATTTCTTGGAGAAGATGTGATATATTTGGGAGAAATGTGGCATTTCTTGAAGAAACTGTTTTCTTTTGGGGATAAAACAGGTACTTGTGGGTGAAAAGGTCCTATTTGAAGGGGGAAACCTGGTATTTCTTGGAGAAGATGTGATCTATTTGGGAGAAATGTGGCATGTCAGGAAGAAACTGTCCTCTTTTGGCGATAAAAGAGGTATTTGTGGGTGAAAAGGTCCTATTTGAAGTTGGAAACGTGGTATTTCTTGGAGAAGATGTGATATATTTGGGAGAAATGTGGCATTTCTGGAAGAAAGTGTCCTCTTTTGGGGATAAAAGAGGTATTTGTGGGTGAAAAGGTCCTATTTGAAGTTGGAAAGCTGGTATTTCTTGGAGAAGATGTGATATATTTGGGAGAAATGTGGCATTTCTGGAAGAAACTGTCCTCTTTTGGGGATAAAACAGGTATTTGTGGGTGAAAAGGTCATATTTGAAGGGGGAACCCTGTTATTTCTTGGAGAAGAGGTGATATATTTGGGAGAAATGTGGCATGTCTGGAAGAAACTGTCCTCTTTTGGGGATAAAACAGGTACTTGTGGGTGAAAAGGTCCTATTTGAAGGGGGAAACCTGGTATTTCTTGGAGAAGATGTGATATATTTGGGAGAAATGTGGCCTTTCTGGAAGAAAATGTCCAATTTGGGGGGAGAAGGCTGGTAGTATTGGGTGAGAAGGTCCACTTTCAGGAGGAATCCTGGCATTTCTTGGAGAAGATGTGATATATTTGGGAGAAATGTGGCATTTCTGGAAGAAACTGTCCTCTTTTGGGAATAAAAGAGGTATTAGTTGTTGAAAAGGTCCTATTTGAAGGGGGAAACCTAGTAGTTCTTGGAGAAGATGTGATATATTTGGGAGAAATGTGGCATGTCTGGAAGAAACTGTCCTCTTTTGGGGATAAAAGAGGTATTTCATGGAGAAAAGGTCCTAATTCAAGGGGGAAACCTGGTTTTTCTTGGAGGAGTTGTGATATATTTGGGAGAAATGTGGCATTTCTGGCAGAAACTGTCCTATTTTGGGGATAAAAGAGGTATTTGTGGGTGAGAAGGTCCTATTTGAAGGGGGAAACGTGGTATTTCTTGGAGAAGATGTGCTATATTTGGGAGAAATCTGGCATTCCTGGAAGAAACTGTCCTCTTTTGGGGATAAAAGAGGTTTTTTTGGGGAAAAGGTCCTATTTGAAGAGGGAAACGTGGTATTTCATGGAGAAGATGTGATCTATTTGGGAGAAATGTGGCATTTCTGGAAGAAACTGTCCTCTTCTGGGGATAGAACAGGTATTTGTGGGTGAAAAGGTCCTATTTGAAGGGGGAAACCTGGTATTTCTTGGAGAAGATGTGATATATTTGGGAGAAATGTGGCATGTCTGGAAGAAAATGTCCAATTTGGGGGGAGAAGGGTGGTATTTGTGGGAGAAAAGGTCCTCTTTCAGGAGGAATCCTGGCATATCTTGGTGGAGATGTGATATGTTTGGGAGAAATGTGGCATGTCTGGAAGAAACTGTCCTCTTTTGGGGATAAAAGAGGTATTTGTGGGTGAAAAGTTCCTATTTGAAGGGGGAAACCTGGCATTTCTTGGAGAAGATGTGATATGTTTGGGAGAAATATGGCATTTCTGGAAGAAACTGTCCTCTTTTGGGGATAAAAAGAGGTATTTGTGGGTTAAAAGGTCCTATTTGAAGGGGGAAACGTGGTATTTCTTGGAGAACATGTGATATATTTGGGAGAAATGTGGCATTTCTGGAAGAAACTGTTTTCTTTTGGGGATAAAACAGGTACTTGTGGGTGAAAAGGTCCTATTTGAAGGGGGAAACCTGGTATTTCTCGGAGAAGATGTGATATATTTGGGAGAAATGTGGCATTTCTGGAAGAAACTGTCCTCTTTTGGGGATCAAACAGGTATTTGTGGGTGAAAAGGTCCTATTTGAAGGGGGAAACCTGGTATTTCTTGGAGAAGATGTGATATGTTTGGGAGAAATATGGCATTTCTGGAAGAAACTGTCCTATTTTGGGGATAAAAAGAGGTATTTGTGGGTGAAAAGGTCCTATTTGAAGGGGGAAACGTGGTATTTCTTGGAGAACATGTGATATATTTGGGAGAAATGTGGCATTTCTGGAAGAAACTGTTTTCTTTTGGGGATAAAACAGGTACTTGTGGGTGAAAAGGTCCTATTTGAAGGGGGAAACCTGGTATTTCTCGGAGAAGATGTGATATATTTGGGAGAAATGTGGCATTTCTGGAAGAAACTGTCCTCTTTTGGGGATCAAACAGGTATTTGTGGGTGAAAACGTTGTATTTGAAGGGGGAAACCTGTTATTTCTTGGAGAAGATGTGATATATTTGGGAGAAATGTGGCATGTCTGGAAGAAACTGTCCTCTTTTGGGGATAAAAGAGGTATTAGTGGGTGAAAAGGTCCTATTTGAAGGGGGAAAGCTGGTATTTCTTGGAGAAGATGTGATCTATTTGGGAGAAATGTGGCATTTCTGGAAGAAACTGTCCTCTTTTGGGGATAAAAGAGGTATTTGTGGGTGAAAAGGTCCTATTTGAAGGGGGAACCCTGGTATTTCTTGGAGAAGATGTGATATATTTGGGAGAAATGTGGCATTTCTGGAAGAAACTGTCCTATTTTGGGGATAAAACAGGTATTTGTGGGTGAAAAGGTCATATTTGAAGGGGGAACCCGGTTATTTCTTGGAGAAGATGTGATATATTTGGGAGAAATGTGGCATGTCTGGAAGAAACTGTCCTATTTTGGGGATAAAAGAGGTATTTGTGGGTGAGAAGGTCCTATTTGAAGGGGGAAACGTGGTATTTCTTGGAGAAGAGGTGATCTATTTGGGAGAAATGTGGCCTTTCTGGAAGAAAATGTCCAGTTTGGGGGGAGAAGGCTGGTAGTTTTCGGTGAGAAGGTCCTATTTCAGGAGGAATCCTGGTATTTCTTGGAGAAGATGTGATATATTTGGGAGAAATGTGGCCTTTCTGGAAGAAAATGTCCAATTTTGGGGGAGAAGGCTGGTAGTTTTGGGTGAGAAGGTCCTCTTTCAGGAGGAATCCTGGCATTTCTTGGAGAAGATGTGATCTATTTGGGAGAAATGTGGCATTTCTGGAAGAAACTGTCCTCTTTTGGGGATAAAAGAGGTTTTAGTGGTAGAAAAGTTCCTATTTGAAGGGGGAAACCTGGTATTTCATGGAGAAGATGTGATATATTTGGGAGAAATGTGGCCTTTCTGGAAGAAACTGTCCTCTTTTGGGGATAAAAGAGGTATTTCATGGAGAAAAGGTCCTAATTCAAGGGGGAAACCTGGTTTTTCTTGGAGGAGTTGTGATATATTTGGGAGAAATGTGGCTTGTCTGGAAAAAACTGTCCTATTTTGGGGATAAAAGAGGTATTTGTGGGTGAGAAGGTCCTATTTGAAGGGGGAAACGTGGTATTTCTTGGAGAAGATGTGCTATATTTGGGAGAAATCTGGCATTCCTGGAAGAAACTGTCCTCTTTTGGGGATAAAAGAGGTTTTTTTGGGGAAAAGGTCCTATTTGAAGGGGGAAACGTGGTATTTCTGGGAGAAGATGTGATATATTTTGGAGAAATGTGGCATTTCTGGAAGAAACTGTCCTCTTTTGGGGATAAAAGAGGTTTTTTTGGGGAAAAGGTCCTATTTGAAGGGGGAAACCTGGTATTTCTTGGAGAAGATGTGATATATTTGGGAGAAATGTGGCATGTCTGGAAGAAACTGTCCTATTTTGGGGGAGAAGGGTGGTATTTGTGGGAGAAAAGTTCCTTTTTCAGGAGGTATCCTGGTATTTCTTGGAGAACATGTGATATGTTTGGGAGAAATGTGCCATTTCTGGAAGAAACTGTCCTCTTTTGGGGATAAAAGAGGTATTAGTGGTTGAAAAAGTCCTATTTGAAGGGGGAAACCTGGTATTTCTTGGAGAAGATGTGATATGTTTGGGAGAAATATGGCATTTCTGGAAGAAACTGTCCTCTTTTGGGGATAAAAGAGGTATTTGTGGGTGAAAAGGTCCTATTTGAAGGGGGAAACGTGACATTTCTTGGAGAAGATGTGATATATTTGGGAGAAATGTGGCATTTCTGGAAGAAACTGTCCTATTCTGGGAATAAAAGAGGTATTTGTGGGTGAAAAGGTCCTATTTGAAGGGGGAAACGTGGTATTTCTTGGAGAAGATGTGATATATATGGGAGAAATGTGGCCTTTCTGGAAGAAACTGTCATCTTTTGCGGATAAAACAGGTACTTGTGGGTGAAAAGGTCCTATTTGAAGGGGGAAAGCTGGTATTTCTTGGAGAAGAGGTGATATATTTGGGAGAAATGTGGCATGTCTGGAAGAAAATGTCCAATTTGGGGGGAGAAGGGTGGTATTTGTGGGAGAAAAGGTCCTCTTTCAGGAGGAATCCTGGCATTTCTTGGTGGAGATGTGATATGTTTGGGAGAAATGTGGCATTTCTGGAAGAAACTGTCCTCTTTTGGGGATAAAAGAGGTATTTGTGGGTGAAAAGTTCCTATTTGAAGGGGGAAACCTGGTATTTCCTGGAGAAGATGTGATATGTTTGGGAGAAATATGGCATTTCTGGAAGAAACTGTCCTCTTTTGGGGATAAAAGAGGTATTTGTGGGTGAGAAGGTCCTATTTGAAGGGGGAAACGTGGTATTTCTTGGAGAAGATGTGATATATTTGGGAGAAATGTGGCATTTCTTGAAGAAACTGTTTTCTTTTGGGGATAAAACAGGTACTTGTGGGTGAAAAGGTCCTATTTGAAGGGGGAAACCTGGTATTTCTTGGAGAAGATGTGATATATTTGGGAGAAATGTGGCCTTTCTGGAAGAAACTGTCCTATTTTGGCGATAAAAGAGGTATTTGTGGGTGAAAAGGTTGTATTTGAAGGGGGAAACCTGTTATTTCTTGGAGATGTGATATATTTGGGAGAAATGTGGCCTTTCTGCAAGAAACTGTCCTATTTTGGGGATAAAAGAGGTATTTGTGGGTGAAAAGGTCCTATTTGAAGGGGGAACCCTGGTATTTCTTGGAGAATATGTGATATATTTGGGAGAAATGTGGCATTTCTGGAAGAAACTGTCCTCTTTTGGGGATAAAACAGGTATTTGTGGGTGAAAAGGTCATATTTGAAGGGGGAACCCTGTTATTTCTAGGAGAAGAGGTGATATATTTGGGAGAAATGTGGCATGTCTGGAAGAAACTGTCCTCTTTTGGGGATAAAACAGGTACTTGTGGGTGAAAAGGTCCTATTTGAAGGGGGAAACCTGGTATTTCTTGGAGAAGAGGTGATCTATTTGGGAGAAATGTGGCCTTTCTGGAAGAAAATGTCCAGTTTGGGGGGAGAAGGCTGGTAGTTTTCGGTGAGAAGGTCCTATTTCAGGAGGAATCCTGGTATTTCTTGGAGAAGATGTGATATGTTTGGGAGAAATGTGGCATTTCTGGAAGAAACTGTCCTATTTTGGGGATAAAACAGGTATTTGTGGGTGAAAAGGTCCTATTTGAAGGGGGAACCCTGTTATTTCTTTTAGAAGAGGTGATATATTTGGGAGAAATGTGGCATTTCTGGAAAAAACTGTCCTCTTTTGGGGATAAAAGTGGTATTTGTGGGTGAAAAGGTCCTATTTGAAGGGGGAAACCTGGTATTTCTTGGAGAAGATGTGATATATTTGGGAGAAATGTGGCCTTTCTGGAAGAAAATGTCCAATTTGGGGGGAGAAGGCTGGTAGTATTGGGTGAGAAGGTCCACTTTCAGGAGGAATCCTGGCATTTCTTGGAGAAGATGTGATATATTTGGGAGAAATGTGGCATTTCTGGAAGAAACTGTCCTATTTTGGGAATAAAAGAGGTATTAGTTGTTGAAAAGGTCCTATTTGAAGGGGGAAACCTAGTAGTTCTTGGAGAAGATGTGATATATTTGGGAGAAATGTGGCATGTCTGGAAGAAACTGTCCTCTTTTGGGGATAAAAGAGGTATTTCATGGAGAAAAGGTCCTAATTCAAGGGGGAAACCTGGTTTTTCTTGGAGGAGTTGTGATATATTTGGGAGAAATGTGGCATTTCTGGCAGAAACTGTCCTATTTTGGGGATAAAAGAGGTATTTGTGGGTGAGAAGGTCCTATTTGAAGGGGGAAACGTGGTATTTCTTGGAGAAGATGTGCTATATTTGGGAGAAATCTGGCATTCCTGGAAGAAACTGTCCTCTTTTGGGGATAAAAGAGGTTTTTTTGGGGAAAAGGTCCTATTTGAAGAGGGAAACGTGGTATTTCATGGAGAAGATGTGATCTATTTGGGAGAAATGTGGCATTTCTGGAAGAAACTGTCCTCTTCTGGGGATAGAACAGGTATTTGTGGGTGAAAAGGTCCTATTTGAAGGGGGAAACCTGGTATTTCTTGGAGAAGATGTGATATATTTGGGAGAAATGTGGCATGTCTGGAAGAAAATGTCCAATTTGGGGGGAGAAGGGTGGTATTTGTGGGAGAAAAGGTCCTCTTTCAGGAGGAATCCTGGCATTTCTTGGTGGAGATGTGATATGTTTGGGAGAAATGTGGCATGTCTGGAAGAAACTGTCCTCTTTTGGGGATCAAACAGGTATTTGTGGGTGAAAAGGTCCTATTTGAAGGGGGAAACCTGGTATTTCTTGGAGAAGATGTGATATGTTTGGGAGAAATATGGCATTTCTGGAAGAAACTGTCCTATTTTGGGGATAAAAAGAGGTATTTGTGGGTGAAAAGGTCCTATTTGAAGGGGGAAACGTGGTATTTCTTGGAGAACATGTGATATATTTGGGAGAAATGTGGCATTTCTGGAAGAAACTGTTTTCTTTTGGGGATAAAACAGGTACTTGTGGGTGAAAAGGTCCTATTTGAAGGGGGAAACCTGGTATTTCTCGGAGAAGATGTGATATATTTGGGAGAAATGTGGCATTTCTGGAAGAAACTGTCCTCTTTTGGGGATCAAACAGGTATTTGTGGGTGAAAACGTTGTATTTGAAGGGGGAAACCTGTTATTTCTTGGAGATGTGATATATTTGGGAGAAATGTGGCATGTCTGGAAGAAACTGTCCTCTTTTGGGGATAAAAGAGGTATTAGTGGGTGAAAAGGTCCTATTTGAAGGGGGAAACCTGGTATTTCTTGGAGAAGATGTGATCTATTTGGGAGAAATGTGGCATTTCTGGAAGAAACTGTCCTCTTTTGGGGATAAAAGAGGTATTTGTGGGTGAAAAGGTCCTATTTGAAGGGGGAACCCTGGTATTTCTTGGAGAAGATGTGATATATTTGGGAGAAATGTGGCATTTCTGGAAGAAACTGTCCTCTTTTGGGGATAAAACAGGTATTTGTGGGTGAAAAGGTCATATTTGAAGGGGGAACCCGGTTATTTCTTGGAGAAGATGTGATATATTTGGGAGAAATGTGGCATGTCTGGAAGAAACTGTCCTATTTTGGGGATAAAAGAGGTATTTGTGGGTGAAAAGGTCCTATTTGAAGGGGGAAACCTGGTATTTCTTGGAGAAGAGGTGATCTATTTGGGAGAAATGTGGCCTTTCTGGAAGAAAATGTCCTGTTTGGGGGGAGAAGGCTGGTAGTTTTCGGTGAGAAGGTCCTATTTCAGGAGGAATCCTGGTATTTCTTGGAGAAGATGTGATATATTTGGGAGAAATGTGGCCTTTCTGGAAGAAAATGTCCAATTTTGGGGGAGAAGGCTGGTAGTTTTGGGTGAGAAGGTCCTCTTTCAGGAGGAATCCTGGCATTTCTTGGAGAAGATGTGATCTATTTGGGAGAAATGTGGCATTTCTGGAAGAAACTGTCCTCTTTTGGGAATAAAAGAGGTATTAGTTGTTGAAAAGTTCCTATTTGAAGGGGGAAACGTGGTATTTCTTGGAGAAGATGTGATATATTTGGGAGAAATGTGGCATGTCTGGAAGAAACTGTCCTCTTTTGGGGATAAAAGAGGTATTTCATGGAGAAAAGGTCCTAATTCAAGGGGGAAACCTGGTTTTTCTTGGAGGAGTTGTGATATATTTGGGAGAAATGTGGCATTTCTGGCAGAAACTGTCCTATTTTGGGGATAAAAGAGGTATTTGTGGGTGAGAAGGTCCTATTTGAAGGGGGAAACGTGGTATTTCTTGGAGAAGATGTGCTATATTTGGGAGAAATCTGGCATTCCTGGAAGAAACTGTCCTCTTTTGGGGATAAAAGAGGTTTTTTTGGGGAAAAGGTCCTATTTGAAGAGGGAAACGTGGTATTTCATGGAGAAGATGTGATCTATTTGGGAGAAATGTGGCATTTCTGGAAGAAACTGTCCTCTTCTGGGGATAGAACAGGTATTTGTGGGTGAAAAGGTCCTATTTGAAGGGGGAAACCTGGTATTTCTTGGAGAAGATGTGATATATTTGGGAGAAATGTGGCATGTCTGGAAGAAAATGTCCAATTTGGGGGGAGAAGGGTGGTATTTGTGGGAGAAAAGGTCCTCTTTCAGGAGGAATCCTGGCATATCTTGGTGGAGATGTGATATGTTTGGGAGAAATGTGGCATGTCTGGAAGAAACTGTCCTCTTTTGGGGATAAAAGAGGTATTTGTGGGTGAAAAGTTCCTATTTGAAGGGGGAAACCTGGTATTTCTTGGAGAAGATGTGATATGTTTGGGAGAAATATGGCATTTCTGGAAGAAACTGTCCTCTTTTGGGGATAAAAAGAGGTATTTGTGGGTTAAAAGGTCCTATTTGAAGGGGGAAACGTGGTATTTCTTGGAGAACATGTGATATATTTGGGAGAAATGTGGCATTTCTGGAAGAAACTGTTTTCTTTTGGGGATAAAACAGGTACTTGTGGGTGAAAAGGTCCTATTTGAAGGGGGAAACCTGGTATTTCTCGGAGAAGATGTGATATATTTGGGAGAAATGTGGCATTTCTGGAAGAAACTGTCCTCTTTTGGGGATCAAACAGGTATTTGTGGGTGAAAAGGTCCTATTTGAAGGGGGAAACCTGGTATTTCTTGGAGAAGATGTGATATGTTTGGGAGAAATATGGCATTTCTGGAAGAAACTGTCCTATTTTGGGGATAAAAAGAGGTATTTGTGGGTGAAAAGGTCCTATTTGAAGGGGGAAACGTGGTATTTCTTGGAGAACATGTGATATATTTGGGAGAAATGTGGCATTTCTGGAAGAAACTGTTTTCTTTTGGGGATAAAACAGGTACTTGTGGGTGAAAAGGTCCTATTTGAAGGGGGAAACCTGGTATTTCTCGGAGAAGATGTGATATATTTGGGAGAAATGTGGCATTTCTGGAAGAAACTGTCCTCTTTTGGGGATCAAACAGGTATTTGTGGGTGAAAACGTTGTATTTGAAGGGGGAAACCTGTTATTTCTTGGAGAAGATGTGATATATTTGGGAGAAATGTGGCATGTCTGGAAGAAACTGTCCTCTTTTGGGAATAAAAGAGGTATTAGTTGTTGAAAAGGTCCTATTTGAAGGGGGAAACCTAGTATTTCTTGGAGAAGATGTGATATATTTGGGAGAAATGTGGCATGTCTGGAAGAAACTGTCCTCTTTTGGGGATAAAAGAGGTATTTCATGGAGAAAAGGTCCTAATTCAAGGGGGAAACCTGGTTTTTCTTGGAGGAGTTGTGATATATTTGGGAGAAATGTGGCATTTCTGGCAGAAACTGTCCTATTTTGGGGATAAAAGAGGTATTTGTGGGTGAGAAGGTCCTATTTGAAGGGGGAAACGTGGTATTTCTTGGAGAAGATGTGCTATATTTGGGAGAAATCTGGCATTCCTGGAAGAAACTGTCCTCTTTTGGGGATAAAAGAGGTTTTTTTGGGGAAAAGGTCCTATTTGAAGAGGGAAACGTGGTATTTCATGGAGAAGATGTGATCTATTTGGGAGAAATGTGGCATTTCTGGAAGAAACTGTCCTCTTCTGGGGATAGAACAGGTATTTGTGGGTGAAAAGGTCCTATTTGAAGGGGGAAACCTGGTATTTCTTGGAGAAGATGTGATATATTTGGGAGAAATGTGGCATGTCTGGAAGAAAATGTCCAATTTGGGGGGAGAAGGGTGGTATTTGTGGGAGAAAAGGTCCTCTTTCAGGAGGAATCCTGGCATATCTTGGTGGAGATGTGATATGTTTGGGAGAAATGTGGCATGTCTGGAAGAAACTGTCCTCTTTTGGGGATCAAACAGGTATTTGTGGGTGAAAAGGTCCTATTTGAAGGGGGAAACCTGGTATTTCTTGGAGAAGATGTGATATGTTTGGGAGAAATATGGCATTTCTGGAAGAAACTGTCCTATTTTGGGGATAAAAAGAGGTATTTGTGGGTGAAAAGGTCCTATTTGAAGGGGGAAACGTGGTATTTCTTGGAGAACATGTGATATATTTGGGAGAAATGTGGCATTTCTGGAAGAAACTGTTTTCTTTTGGGGATAAAACAGGTACTTGTGGGTGAAAAGGTCCTATTTGAAGGGGGAAACCTGGTATTTCTCGGAGAAGATGTGATATATTTGGGAGAAATGTGGCATTTCTGGAAGAAACTGTCCTCTTTTGGGGATCAAACAGGTATTTGTGGGTGAAAACGTTGTATTTGAAGGGGGAAACCTGTTATTTCTTGGAGATGTGATATATTTGGGAGAAATGTGGCATGTCTGGAAGAAACTGTCCTCTTTTGGGGATAAAAGAGGTATTAGTGGGTGAAAAGGTCCTATTTGAAGGGGGAAACCTGGTATTTCTTGGAGAAGATGTGATCTATTTGGGAGAAATGTGGCATTTCTGGAAGAAACTGTCCTCTTTTGGGGATAAAAGAGGTATTTGTGGGTGAAAAGGTCCTATTTGAAGGGGGAACCCTGGTATTTCTTGGAGAAGATGTGATATATTTGGGAGAAATGTGGCATTTCTGGAAGAAACTGTCCTCTTTTGGGGATAAAACAGGTATTTGTGGGTGAAAAGGTCATATTTGAAGGGGGAACCCGGTTATTTCTTGGAGAAGATGTGATATATTTGGGAGAAATGTGGCATGTCTGGAAGAAACTGTCCTATTTTGGGGATAAAAGAGGTATTTGTGGGTGACGAGGTCCTATTTGAAGGGGGAAACCTGGTATTTCTTGGAGAAGAGGTGATCTATTTGGGAGAAATGTGGCCTTTCTGGAAGAAAATGTCCTGTTTGGGGGGAGAAGGCTGGTAGTTTTCGGTGAGAAGGTCCTATTTCAGGAGGAATCCTGGTATTTCTTGGAGAAGATGTGATATATTTGGGAGAAATGTGGCCTTTCTGGAAGAAAATGTCCAATTTTGGGGGAGAAGGCTGGTAGTTTTGGGTGAGAAGGTCCTCTTTCAGGAGGAATCCTGGCATTTCTTGGAGAAGATGTGATCTATTTGGGAGAAATGTGGCATTTCTGGAAGAAACTGTCCTCTTTTGGGAATAAAAGAGGTATTAGTTGTTGAAAAGGTCCTATTTGAAGGGGGAAACCTAGTAGTTCTTGGAGAAGATGTGATATATTTGGGAGAAATGTGGCATGTCTGGAAGAAACTGTCCTCTTTTGGGGATAAAAGAGGTATTTCATGGAGAAAAGGTCCTAATTCAAGGGGGAAACCTGGTTTTTCTTGGAGGAGTTGTGATATATTTGGGAGAAATGTGGCATTTCTGGCAGAAACTGTCCTATTTTGGGGATAAAAGAGGTATTTGTGGGTGAGAAGGTCCTATTTGAAGGGGGAAACGTGGTATTTCTTGGAGAAGATGTGCTATATTTGGGAGAAATCTGGCATTCCTGGAAGAAACTGTCCTCTTTTGGGGATAAAAGAGGTTTTTTTGGGGAAAAGGTCCTATTTGAAGAGGGAAACGTGGTATTTCATGGAGAAGATGTGATCTATTTGGGAGAAATGTGGCATTTCTGGAAGAAACTGTCCTCTTCTGGGGATAGAACAGGTATTTGTGGGTGAAAAGGTCCTATTTGAAGGGGGAAACCTGGTATTTCTTGGAGAAGATGTGATATATTTGGGAGAAATGTGGCATGTCTGGAAGAAAATGTCCAATTTGGGGGGAGAAGGGTGGTATTTGTGGGAGAAAAGGTCCTCTTTCAGGAGGAATCCTGGCATATCTTGGTGGAGATGTGATATGTTTGGGAGAAATGTGGCATGTCTGGAAGAAACTGTCCTCTTTTGGGGATAAAAGAGGTATTTGTGGGTGAAAAGTTCCTATTTGAAGGGGGAAACCTGGTATTTCTTGGAGAAGATGTGATATGTTTGGGAGAAATATGGCATTTCTGGAAGAAACTGTCCTCTTTTGGGGATAAAAAGAGGTATTTGTGGGTTAAAAGGTCCTATTTGAAGGGGGAAACGTGGTATTTCTTGGAGAACATGTGATATATTTGGGAGAAATGTGGCATTTCTGGAAGAAACTGTTTTCTTTTGGGGATAAAACAGGTACTTGTGGGTGAAAAGGTCCTATTTGAAGGGGGAAACCTGGTATTTCTCGGAGAAGATGTGATATATTTGGGAGAAATGTGGCATTTCTGGAAGAAACTGTCCTCTTTTGGGGATCAAACAGGTATTTGTGGGTGAAAAGGTCCTATTTGAAGGGGGAAACCTGGTATTTCTTGGAGAAGATGTGATATGTTTGGGAGAAATATGGCATTTCTGGAAGAAACTGTCCTCTTTTGGGGATAAAAAGAGGTATTTGTGGGTTAAAAGGTCCTATTTGAAGGGGGAAACGTGGTATTTCTTGGAGAACATGTGATATATTTGGGAGAAATGTGGCATTTCTGGAAGAAACTGTTTTCTTTTGGGGATAAAACAGGTACTTGTGGGTGAAAAGGTCCTATTTGAAGGGGGAAACCTGGTATTTCTCGGAGAAGATGTGATATATTTGGGAGAAATGTGGCATTTCTGGAAGAAACTGTCCTCTTTTGGGGATCAAACAGGTATTTGTGGGTGAAAACGTTGTATTTGAAGGGGGAAACCTGTTATTTCTTGGAGAAGATGTGATATATTTGGGAGAAATGTGGCATGTCTGGAAGAAACTGTCCTCTTTTGGGGATAAAAGAGGTATTAGTGGGTGAAAAGGTCCTATTTGAAGGGGGAAAGCTGGTATTTCTTGGAGAAGATGTGATCTATTTGGGAGAAATGTGGCATTTCTGGAAGAAACTGTCCTCTTTTGGGGATAAAAGAGGTATTTGTGGGTGAAAAGGTCCTATTTGAAGGGGGAACCCTGGTATTTCTTGGAGAAGATGTGATATATTTGGGAGAAATGTGGCATTTCTGGAAGAAACTGTCCTATTTTGGGGATAAAACAGGTATTTGTGGGTGAAAAGGTCATATTTGAAGGGGGAACCCGGTTATTTCTTGGAGAAGATGTGATATATTTGGGAGAAATGTGGCATGTCTGGAAGAAACTGTCCTATTTTGGGGATAAAAGAGGTATTTGTGGGTGAGAAGGTCCTATTTGAAGGGGGAAACGTGGTATTTCTTGGAGAAGAGGTGATCTATTTGGGAGAAATGTGGCCTTTCTGGAAGAAAATGTCCAGTTTGGGGGGAGAAGGCTGGTAGTTTTCGGTGAGAAGGTCCTATTTCAGGAGGAATCCTGGTATTTCTTGGAGAAGATGTGATATATTTGGGAGAAATGTGGCCTTTCTGGAAGAAAATGTCCAATTTTGGGGGAGAAGGCTGGTAGTTTTGGGTGAGAAGGTCCTCTTTCAGGAGGAATCCTGGCATTTCTTGGAGAAGATGTGATCTATTTGGGAGAAATGTGGCATTTCTGGAAGAAACTGTCCTCTTTTGGGGATAAAAGAGGTTTTAGTGGTAGAAAAGTTCCTATTTGAAGGGGGAAACCTGGTATTTCATGGAGAAGATGTGATATATTTGGGAGAAATGTGGCCTTTCTGGAAGAAACTGTCCTCTTTTGGGGATAAAAGAGGTATTTCATGGAGAAAAGGTCCTAATTCAAGGGGGAAACCTGGTTTTTCTTGGAGGAGTTGTGATATATTTGGGAGAAATGTGGCTTGTCTGGAAAAAACTGTCCTATTTTGGGGATAAAAGAGGTATTTGTGGGTGAGAAGGTCCTATTTGAAGGGGGAAACGTGGTATTTCTTGGAGAAGATGTGCTATATTTGGGAGAAATCTGGCATTCCTGGAAGAAACTGTCCTCTTTTGGGGATAAAAGAGGTTTTTTTGGGGAAAAGGTCCTATTTGAAGGGGGAAACGTGGTATTTCTGGGAGAAGATGTGATATATTTTGGAGAAATGTGGCATTTCTGGAAGAAACTGTCCTCTTTTGGGGATAAAAGAGGTTTTTTTGGGGAAAAGGTCCTATTTGAAGGGGGAAACCTGGTATTTCTTGGAGAAGATGTGATATATTTGGGAGAAATGTGGCATGTCTGGAAGAAACTGTCCTATTTTGGGGGAGAAGGGTGGTATTTGTGGGAGAAAAGTTCCTATTTCAGGAGGTATCCTGGTATTTCTTGGAGAACATGTGATATGTTTGGGAGAAATGTGCCATTTCTGGAAGAAACTGTCCTCTTTTGGGGATAAAAGAGGTATTAGTGGTTGAAAAAGTCCTATTTGAAGGGGGAAACCTGGTATTTCTTGGA
This sequence comes from Lophura swinhoii, assembly GCA_030408155.1. Lineage (NCBI taxonomy): Eukaryota > Metazoa > Chordata > Aves > Galliformes > Phasianidae > Lophura > Lophura swinhoii. The sequence goes on from CM059457.1 coordinate 1,478,848, forward strand.
GAAGATGTGATATGTTTGGGAGAAATATGGCATTTCTGGAAGAAACTGTCCTCTTTTGGGGATAAAAGAGGTATTTGTGGGTGAAAAGGTCCTATTTGAAGGGGGAAACGTGACATTTCTTGGAGAAGATGTGATATATTTGGGAGAAATGTGGCATTTCTGGAAGAAACTGTCCTATTCTGGGAATAAAAGAGGTATTTGTGGGTGAAAAGGTCCTATTTGAAGGGGGAAACGTGGTATTTCTTGGAGAAGATGTGATATATATGGGAGAAATGTGGCCTTTCTGGAAGAAACTGTCATCTTTTGCGGATAAAACAGGTACTTGTGGGTGAAAAGGTCCTATTTGAAGGGGGAAAGCTGGTATTTCTTGGAGAAGAGGTGATATATTTGGGAGAAATGTGGCATGTCTGGAAGAAAATGTCCTATTTGGGGGGAGAAGGGTGGTATTTGTGGGAGAAAAGGTCCTCTTTCAGGAGGAATCCTGGCATTTCTTGGTGGAGATGTGATATGTTTGGGAGAAATGTGGCATTTCTGGAAGAAACTGTCCTCTTTTGGGGATAAAAGAGGTATTTGTGGGTGAAAAGTTCCTATTTGAAGGGGGAAACCTGGTATTTCCTGGAGAAGATGTGATATGTTTGGGAGAAATATGGCATTTCTGGAAGAAACTGTCCTCTTTTGGGGATAAAAGAGGTATTTGTGGGTGAGAAGGTCCTATTTGAAGGGGGAAACGTGGTATTTCTTGGAGAAGATGTGATATATTTGGGAGAAATGTGGCATTTCTTGAAGAAACTGTTTTCTTTTGGGGATAAAACAGGTACTTGTGGGTGAAAAGGTCCTATTTGAAGGGGGAAACCTGGTATTTCTTGGAGAAGATGTGATATATTTGGGAGAAATGTGGCCTTTCTGGAAGAAACTGTCCTATTTTGGCGATAAAAGAGGTATTTGTGGGTGAAAAGGTTGTATTTGAAGGGGGAAACCTGTTATTTCTTGGAGATGTGATATATTTGGGAGAAATGTGGCCTTTCTGCAAGAAACTGTCCTATTTTGGGGATAAAAGAGGTATTTGTGGGTGAAAAGGTCCTATTTGAAGGGGGAACCCTGGTATTTCTTGGAGAATATGTGATATATTTGGGAGAAATGTGGCATTTCTGGAAGAAACTGTCCTCTTTTGGGGATAAAACAGGTATTTGTGGGTGAAAAGGTCATATTTGAAGGGGGAACCCTGTTATTTCTTGGAGAAGAGGTGATATATTTGGGAGAAATGTGGCATGTCTGGAAGAAACTGTCCTCTTTTGGGGATAAAACAGGTACTTGTGGGTGAAAAGGTCCTATTTGAAGGGGGAAACCTGGTATTTCTTGGAGAAGAGGTGATCTATTTGGGAGAAATGTGGCCTTTCTGGAAGAAAATGTCCAGTTTGGGGGGAGAAGGCTGGTAGTTTTCGGTGAGAAGGTCCTATTTCAGGAGGAATCCTGGTATTTCTTGGAGAAGATGTGATATGTTTGGGAGAAATGTGGCATTTCTGGAAGAAACTGTCCTATTTTGGGGATAAAACAGGTATTTGTGGGTGAAAAGGTCCTATTTGAAGGGGGAACCCTGTTATTTCTTTTAGAAGAGGTGATATATTTGGGAGAAATGTGGCATTTCTGGAAAAAACTGTCCTCTTTTGGGGATAAAAGTGGTATTTGTGGGTGAAAAGGTCCTATTTGAAGGGGGAAACCTGGTATTTCTTGGAGAAGATGTGATATATTTGGGAGAAATGTGGCCTTTCTGGAAGAAAATGTCCAATTTGGGGGGAGAAGGCTGGTAGTATTGGGTGAGAAGGTCCACTTTCAGGAGGAATCCTGGCATTTCTTGGAGAAGATGTGATATATTTGGGAGAAATGTGGCATTTCTGGAAGAAACTGTCCTCTTTTGGGAATAAAAGAGGTATTAGTTGTTGAAAAGGTCCTATTTGAAGGGGGAAACCTAGTATTTCTTGGAGAAGATGTGATATATTTGGGAGAAATGTGGCATGTCTGGAAGAAACTGTCCTCTTTTGGGGATAAAAGAGGTATTTCATGGAGAAAAGGTCCTAATTCAAGGGGGAAACCTGGTTTTTCTTGGAGGAGTTGTGATATATTTGGGAGAAATGTGGCATTTCTGGCAGAAACTGTCCTATTTTGGGGATAAAAGAGGTATTTGTGGGTGAGAAGGTCCTATTTGAAGGGGGAAACGTGGTATTTCTTGGAGAAGATGTGCTATATTTGGGAGAAATCTGGCATTCCTGGAAGAAACTGTCCTCTTTTGGGGATAAAAGAGGTTTTTTTGGGGAAAAGGTCCTATTTGAAGAGGGAAACGTGGTATTTCATGGAGAAGATGTGATCTATTTGGGAGAAATGTGGCATTTCTGGAAGAAACTGTCCTCTTCTGGGGATAGAACAGGTATTTGTGGGTGAAAAGGTCCTATTTGAAGGGGGAAACCTGGTATTTCTTGGAGAAGATGTGATATATTTGGGAGAAATGTGGCATGTCTGGAAGAAAATGTCCAATTTGGGGGGAGAAGGGTGGTATTTGTGGGAGAAAAGGTCCTCTTTCAGGAGGAATCCTGGCATTTCTTGGTGGAGATGTGATATGTTTGGGAGAAATGTGGCATGTCTGGAAGAAACTGTCCTCTTTTGGGGATCAAACAGGTATTTGTGGGTGAAAAGGTCCTATTTGAAGGGGGAAACCTGGTATTTCTTGGAGAAGATGTGATATGTTTGGGAGAAATATGGCATTTCTGGAAGAAACTGTCCTATTTTGGGGATAAAAAGAGGTATTTGTGGGTGAAAAGGTCCTATTTGAAGGGGGAAACGTGGTATTTCTTGGAGAACATGTGATATATTTGGGAGAAATGTGGCATTTCTGGAAGAAACTGTTTTCTTTTGGGGATAAAACAGGTACTTGTGGGTGAAAAGGTCCTATTTGAAGGGGGAAACCTGGTATTTCTCGGAGAAGATGTGATATATTTGGGAGAAATGTGGCATTTCTGGAAGAAACTGTCCTCTTTTGGGGATCAAACAGGTATTTGTGGGTGAAAACGTTGTATTTGAAGGGGGAAACCTGTTATTTCTTGGAGATGTGATATATTTGGGAGAAATGTGGCATGTCTGGAAGAAACTGTCCTCTTTTGGGGATAAAAGAGGTATTAGTGGGTGAAAAGGTCCTATTTGAAGGGGGAAACCTGGTATTTCTTGGAGAAGATGTGATCTATTTGGGAGAAATGTGGCATTTCTGGAAGAAACTGTCCTCTTTTGGGGATAAAAGAGGTATTTGTGGGTGAAAAGGTCCTATTTGAAGGGGGAACCCTGGTATTTCTTGGAGAAGATGTGATATATTTGGGAGAAATGTGGCATTTCTGGAAGAAACTGTCCTCTTTTGGGGATAAAACAGGTATTTGTGGGTGAAAAGGTCATATTTGAAGGGGGAACCCGGTTATTTCTTGGAGAAGATGTGATATATTTGGGAGAAATGTGGCATGTCTGGAAGAAACTGTCCTATTTTGGGGATAAAAGAGGTATTTGTGGGTGAAAAGGTCCTATTTGAAGGGGGAAACCTGGTATTTCTTGGAGAAGAGGTGATCTATTTGGGAGAAATGTGGCCTTTCTGGAAGAAAATGTCCTGTTTGGGGGGAGAAGACTGGTAGTTTTCGGTGAGAAGGTCCTATTTCAGGAGGAATCCTGGTATTTCTTGGTGAAGATGTGATATATTTGGGAGAAATGTGGCCTTTCTGGAAGAAAATGTCCAATTTTGGGGGAGAAGGCTGGTAGTTTTGGGTGAGAAGGTCCTCTTTCAGGAGGAATCCTGGCATTTCTTGGAGAAGATGTGATCTATTTGGGAGAAATGTGGCATTTCTGGAAGAAACTGTCCTCTTTTGGGGATAAAAGAGGTTTTAGTGGTAGAAAAGTTCCTATTTGAAGGGGGAAACCTGGTATTTCATGGAGAAGATGTGATATATTTGGGAGAAATGTGGCCTTTCTGGAAGAAACTGTCCTCTTTTGGGGATAAAAGAGGTATTTCATGGAGAAAAGGTCCTAATTCAAGGGGGAAACCTGGTTTTTCTTGGAGGAGTTGTGATATATTTGGGAGAAATGTGGCTTGTCTGGAAAAAACTGTCCTATTTTGGGGATAAAAGAGGTATTTGTGGGTGAGAAGGTCCTATTTGAAGGGGGAAACGTGGTATTTCTTGGAGAAGATGTGCTATATTTGGGAGAAATCTGGCATTCCTGGAAGAAACAGTCCTCTTTTGGGGATAAAAGAGGTTTTTTTGGGGAAAAGGTCCTATTTGAAGGGGGAAACGTGGTATTTCTGGGAGAAGATGTGATATATTTTGGAGAAATGTGGCATTTCTGGAAGAAACTGTCCTCTTTTGGGGATAAAAGAGGTTTTTTTGGGGAAAAGGTCCTATTTGAAGGGGGAACCCTGGTATTTCTTGGAGAAGATGTGATATATTTGGGAGAAATGTGGCATGTCTGGAAGAAACTGTCCTATTTTGGGGGAGAAGGGTGGTATTTGTGGGAGAAAAGTTCCTATTTCAGGAGGTATCCTGGTATTTCTTGGAGGAGATGTGATATGTTTGGGAGAAATGTGCCATTTCTGGAAGAAACTGTCCTCTTTTGGGGATAAAAGAGGTATTAGTGGTTGAAAAAGTCCTATTTGAAGGGGGAAACCTGGTATTTCTTGGAGAAGATGTGATATGTTTGGGAGAAATATGGCATTTCTGGAAGAAACTGTCCTCTTTTGGGGATAAAAGAGGTATTTGTGGGTGAAAAGGTCCTATTTGAAGGGGGAAACGTGACATTTCTTGGAGAAGAGGTGATATATTTGGGAGAAATGTGGCATTTCTGGAAGAAACTGTCCTATTCTGGGGATAAAAGAGGTATTTGTGGGTGAAAAGGTCCTATTTGAAGGGGGAAACGTGGTATTTCTTGGAGAAGATGTGATATATATGGGAGAAATGTGGCCTTTCTGGAAGAAACTGTCATCTTTTGCGGATAAAACAGGTACTTGTGGGTGAAAAGGTCCTATTTGAAGGGGGAAAGCTGGTATTTCTTGGAGAAGAGGTGATATATTTGGGAGAAATGTGGCATGTCTGGAAGAAAATGTCCTATTTGGGGGGAGAAGGGTGGTATTTGTGGGAGAAAAGGTCCTCTTTCAGGAGGAATCCTGGCATTTCTTGGTGGAGATGTGATATGTTTGGGAGAAATGTGGCATTTCTGGAAGAAACTGTCCTCTTTTGGGGATAAAAGAGGTATTTCTGGGTGAAAAGTTCCTATTTGAAGGGGGAAACCTGGTATTTCCTGGAGAAGATGTGATATGTTTGGGAGAAATATGGCATTTCTGGAAGAAACTGTCCTCTTTTGGGGATAAAAGAGGTATTTGTGGGTGAGAAGGTCCTATTTGAAGGGGGAAACGTGGTATTTCTTGGAGAAGATGTGATATATTTGGGAGAAATGTGGCATTTCTTGAAGAAACTGTTTTCTTTTGGGGATAAAACAGGTACTTGTGGGTGAAAAGGTCCTATTTGAAGGGGGAAACCTGGTATTTCTTGGAGAAGATGTGATATATTTTGGAGAAATGTGGCATGTCAGGAAGAAACTGTCCTATTTTGGCGATAAAAGAGGTATTTGTGGGTGAAAAGGTCCTATTTGAAGTTGGAAACGTGGTATTTCTTGGAGAAGATGTGATATATTTGGGAGAAATGTGGCCTTTCTGCAAGAAACTGTCCTATTTTGGGGATAAAAGAGGTATTTGTGGGTGAAAAGGTCCTATTTGAAGTTGGAAAGCTGGTATTTCTTGGAGAAGATGTGATATATTTGGGAGAAATGTGGCATTTCTGGAAGAAACTGTCCTCTTTTGGGGATAAAACAGGTATTTGTGGGTGAAAAGGTCATATTTGAAGGGGGAACCCTGTTATTTCTTGGAGAAGAGGTGATATATTTGGGAGAAATGTGGCATGTCTGGAAGAAACTGTCCTCTTTTGGGGATAAAACAGGTACTTGTGGGTGATAAGGTCCTATTTGAAGGGGGAAACCTGGTATTTCTTGGAGAAGAGGTGATCTATTTGGGAGAAATGTGGCCTTTCTGGAAGAAAATGTCCAGTTTGGGGGGAGAAGGCTGGTAGTTTTCGGTGAGAAGGTCCTATTTCAGGAGGAATCCTGGTATTTCTTGGAGAAGATGTGATATGTTTGGGAGAAATGTGGCATTTCTGGAAGAAACTGTCCTATTTTGGGGATAAAACAGGTATTTGTGGGTGAAAAGGTCCTATTTGAAGGGGGAACCCTGTTATTTCTTTTAGAAGAGGTGATATATTTGGGAGAAATGTGGCATTTCTGGAAAAAACTGTCCTCTTTTGGGGATCAAACAGGTATTTGTTGGTGAAAAGGTCCTATTTGAAGGGGGAAACCTGGTATTTCTTGGAGAAGATGTGATATATTTGGGAGAAATGTGGCCTTTCTGGAAGAAAATGTCCAATTTGGGGGGAGAAGGCTGGTAGTATTGGGTGAGAAGGTCCACTTTCAGGAGGAATCCTGGCATTTCTTGGAGAAGATGTGATGTATTTGGGAGAAATGTGGCATTTCTGGAAGAAACTGTCCTCTTTTGGGAATAAAAGAGGTATTAGTTGTTGAAAAGGTCCTATTTGAAGGGGGAAACCTAGTATTTCTTGGAGAAGATGTGATATATTTGGGAGAAATGTGGCATGTCTGGAAGAAACTGTCCTCTTTTGGGGATAAAAGAGGTATTTCATGGAGAAAAGGTCCTAATTCAAGGGGGAAACCTGGTTTTTCTTGGAGGAGTTGTGATATATTTGGGAGAAATGTGGCATTTCTGGCAGAAACTGTCCTATTTTGGGGATAAAAGAGGTATTTGTGGGTGAGAAGGTCCTATTTGAAGGGGGAAACGTGGTATTTCTTGGAGAAGATGTGCTATGTTTGGGAGAAATCTGGCATTCCTGGAAGAAACTGTCCTCTTTTGGGGATAAAAGAGGTTTTTTTGGGGAAAAGGTCCTATTTGAAGAGGGAAACGTGGTATTTCATGGAGAAGATGTGATCTATTTGGGAGAAATGTGGCATTTCTGGAAGAAACTGTCCTCTTCTGGGCATAGAACAGGTATTTGTGGGTGAAAAGGTCCTATTTGAAGGGGGAAACCTGGTATTTCTTGGAGAAGATGTGATATATTTGGGAGAAATGTGGCATGTCTGGAAGAAAATGTCCAATTTGGGGGGAGAAGGGTGGTATTTGTGGGAGAAAAGGTCCTCTTTCAGGAGGAATCCTGGCATTTCTTGGTGGAGATGTGATATGTTTGGGAGAAATGTGGCATGTCTGGAAGAAACTGTCCTCTTTTGGGGATAAAACAGGAATTTGTGGGTGAAAAGGTCCTATTTGAAGGGGGAAACCTGGTATTTCTTGGAGAAGATGTGATATGTTTGGGAGAAATATGGCATTTCTGGAAGAAACTGTCCTATTTTGGGGATAAAAAGAGGTATTTGTGGGTGAAAAGGTCCTATTTGAAGGGGGAAACGTGGTATTTCTTGGAGAACATGTGATATATTTGGGAGAAATGTGGCATTTCTGGAAGAAACTGTTTTCTTTTGGGGATAAAACAGGTACTTGTGGGTGAAAAGGTCCTATTTGAAGGGGGAAACCTGGTATTTCTCGGAGAAGATGTGATATATTTGGGAGAAATGTGGCATTTCTGGAAGAAACTGTCCTCTTTTGGGGATCAAACAGGTATTTGTGGGTGAAAACGTTGTATTTGAAGGGGGAAACCTGATATTTCTTGGAGATGTGATATATTTGGGAGAAATGTGGCATGTCTGGAAGAAACTGTCCTCTTTTGGGGATAAAAGAGGTATTAGTGGGTGAAAAGGTCCTATTTGAAGGGGGAAACCTGGTATTTCTTGGAGAAGATGTGATCTATTTGGGAGAAATGTGGCATGTCTGGAAGAAACTGTCCTCTTTTGGTGATAAAAGAGGTATTTGTGGGTGAAAAGGTCCTATTTGAAGGGGGAAAGCTGCTATTTCTTGGAGAAGAGGTGATCTATTTGGGAGAAATCTGGCATTTCTGGAAGAAACTGTCCTATTTTGGGGATAAAACAGGTATTTGTGGGTGAAAAGGTCATATTTGAAGGGGGAACCCGGTTATTTCTTGGAGAAGAGGTGATATATTTGGGAGAAATGTGGCCTTTCTGGAAGAAACTGTCCTATTTTGGGGATAAAAGAGGTATTTGTGGGTGAAAAGGTCCTATTTGAAGGGGGAAACCTGGTATTTCTTGGAGAAGAGGTGATCTATTTGGGAGAAATGTGGCCTTTCTGGAAGAAAATGTCCAGTTTGGGGGGAGAAGGCTGGTAGTTTTCGGTGAGAAGGTCCTATTTCAGGAGGAATCCTGGTATTTCTTGTAGAAGATGTGATATATTTGGGAGAAATGTGGCCTTTCTGGAAGAAAATGTCCTATTTTGGGGGAGAAGGCTGGTAGTTTTGGGTGAGAAGGTCCTCTTTCAGGAGGAATCCTGGCATTTCTTGGAGAAGATGTGATCTATTTGGGAGAAATGTGGCATTTCTGGAAGAAACTGTCCTCTTTTGGGGTTTAAAGAGGTTTTAGTGGTAGAAAAGTTCCTATTTGAAGGGGGAAACCTGGTATTTCATGGAGAAGATGTGATATATTTGGGAGAAATGTGGCCTTTCTGGAAGAAACTGTCCTCTTTTGGGGATAAAAGAGGTATTTCATGGAGAAAAGGTCCTAATTCAAGGGGGAAACCTGGTTTTTCTTGGAGGAGTTGTGATATATTTGGGAGAAATGTGGCTTGTCTGGAAAAAACTGTCCTATTTTGGGGATAAAAGAGGTATTTGTGGGTGAGAAGGTCCTATTTGAAGGGGGAAACGTGGTATTTCTTGGAGAAGATGTGCTATATTTGGGAGAAATCTGGCATTCCTGGAAGAAACTGTCCTCTTTTGGGGATAAAAGAGGTTTTTTTGGGGAAAAGGTCCTATTTGAAGGGGGAAACGTGGTATTTCTGGGAGAAGATGTGATATATTTTGGAGAAATGTGGCATTTCTGGAAGAAACTGTCCTCTTTTGGGGATAAAAGAGGTTTTTTTGGGGAAAAGGTCCTATTTGAAGGGGGAAACCTGGTATTTCTTGGAGAAGATGTGATATATTTGGGAGAAATGTGGCATGTCTGGAAGAAACTGTCCTATTTTGGGGGAGAAGGGTGGTATTTGTGGGAGAAAAGTTCCTATTTCAGGAGGAATCCTGGTATTTCTTGGAGGAGATGTGATATGTTTGGGAGAAATGTGCCATTTCTGGAAGAAACTGTCCTCTTTTGGGGATAAAAGAGGTATTTGTGGTTGAAAAAGTCCTATTTGAAGGGGGAAACCTGGTATTTCTTGGAGAAGATGTGATATGTTTGGGAGAAATATGGCATTTCTGGAAGAAACTGTCCTCTTTTGGGGATAAAAGAGGTATTTGTGGGTGAAAAGGTCCTATTTGAAGGGGGAAACGTGACATTTCTTGGAGAAGATGTGATATATTTGGGAGAAATGTGGCATTTCTGGAAGAAACTGTCCTATTCTGGGGATAAAAGAGGTATTTGTGGGTGAAAAGGTCCTATTTGAAGGGGGAAACGTGGTATTTCTTGGAGAAGATGTGATATATATGGGAGAAATGTGGCCTTTCTGGAAGAAACTGTCATCTTTTGCGGATAAAACAGGTACTTGTGGGTGAAAAGGTCCTATTTGAAGGGGGGAAAGCTGGTATTTCTTGGAGAAGATGTGATATATTTGGGAGAAATGTGGCATGTCTGGAAGAAAATGTCCTATTTGGGGGGAGAAGGGTGGTATTTGTGGGAGAAAAGGTCCTCTTTCAGGAGGAATCCTGGCATTTCTTGGTGGAGATGTGATATGTTTGGGAGAAATGTGGCATTTCTGGAAGAAACTGTCCTCTTTTGGGGATAAAAGAGGTATTTGTGGGTGAAAAGTTCCTATTTGAAGGGGGAAACCTGGTATTTCCTGGAGAAGATGTGATATGTTTGGGAGAAATATGGCATTTCTGGAAGAAACTGTCCTCTTTTGGGGATAAAAGAGGTATTTGTGGGTGAGAAGGTCCTATTTGAAGGGGGAAACGTGGTATTTCTTGGAGAAGATGTGATATATTTGGGAGAAATGTGGCCTTTCTGGAAGAAAATGTCCAATTTGGGGGGAGAAGGCTGGTAGTATTGGGTGAGAAGGTCCACTTTCAGGAGGAATCCTGGCATTTCTTGGAGAAGATGTGATATATTTGGGAGAAATGTGGCATTTCTGGAAGAAACTGTCCTCTTTTGGGAATAAAAGAGGTATTAGTTGTTGAAAAGGTCCTATTTGAAGGGGGAAACCTAGTATTTCTTGGAGAAGATGTGATATATTTGGGAGAAATGTGGCATGTCTGGAAGAAACTGTCCTCTTTTGGGGATAAAAGAGGTATTTCATGGAGAAAAGGTCCTAATTCAAGGGGGAAACCTGGTTTTTCTTGGAGGAGTTGTGATATATTTGGGAGAAATGTGGCATTTCTGGCAGAAACTGTCCTCTTTTGGGGATAAAAGAGGTATTTGTGGGTGAGAAGGTCCTATTTGAAGGGGGAAACGTGGTATTTCTTGGAGAAGATGTGCTATATTTGGGAGAAATCTGGCATTCCTGGAAGAAACTGTCCTCTTTTGGGGATAAAAGAGGTTTTTTTGGGGAAAAGGTCCTATTTGAAGAGGGAAACGTGGTATTTCATGGAGAAGATGTGATCTATTTGGGAGAAATGTGGCATTTCTGGAAGAAACTGTCCTCTTCTGGGGATAGAACAGGTATTTGTGGGTGAAAAGGTCCTATTTGAAGGGGGAAACCTGGTATTTCTTGGAGAAGATGTGATATATTTGGGAGAAATGTGGCATGTCTGGAAGAAAATGTCCAATTTGGGGGGAGAAGGGTGGTATTTGTGGGAGAAAAGGTCCTCTTTCAGGAGGAATCCTGGCATTTCTTGGTGGAGATGTGATATGTTTGGGAGAAATGTGGCATGTCTGGAAGAAACTGTCCTCTTTTGGGGATCAAACAGGTATTTGTGGGTGAAAAGGTCCTATTTGAAGGGGGAACCCTGTTATTTCTTTTAGAAGAGGTGATATATTTGGGAGAAATGTGGCATTTCTGGAAAAAACTGTCCTCTTTTGGGGATAAAAGTGGTATTTGTGGGTGAAAAGGTCCTATTTGAAGGGGGAAACCTGGTATTTCTTGGAGAAGATGTGATATATTTGGGAGAAATGTGGCCTTTCTGGAAGAAAATGTCCAATTTGGGGGGAGAAGGCTGGTAGTATTGGGTGAGAAGGTCCACTTTCAGGAGGAATCCTGGCATTTCTTGTAGAAGATGTGATATATTTGGGAGAAATGTGGCATTTCTGGAAGAAACTGTCCTCTTTTGGGAATAAAAGAGGTATTAGTTGTTGAAAAGGTCCTATTTGAAGGGGGAAACCTAGTATTTCTTGGAGAAGATGTGATATATTTGGGAGAAATGTGGCATGTCTGGAAGAAACTGTCCTCTTTTGGGGATAAAAGAGGTATTTCATGGAGAAAAGGTCCTAATTCAAGGGGGAAACCTGGTTTTTCTTGGAGGAGTTGTGATATATTTGGGAGAAATGTGGCATTTCTGGCAGAAACTGTCCTATTTTGGGGATAAAAGAGGTATTTGTGGGTGAGAAGGTCCTATTTGAAGGGGGAAACGTGGTATTTCTTGGAGAAGATGTGCTATATTTGGGAGAAATCTGGCATTCCTGGAAGAAACTGTCCTCTTTTGGGGATAAAAGAGGTTTTTTTGGGGAAAAGGTCCTATTTGAAGAGGGAAACGTGGTATTTCATGGAGAAGATGTGATCTATTTGGGAGAAATGTGGCATTTCTGGAAGAAACTGTCCTCTTCTGGGGATAGAACAGGTATTTGTGGGTGAAAAGGTCCTATTTGAAGGGGGAAACCTGGTATTTCTTGGAGAAGATGTGATATATTTGGGAGAAATGTGGCATGTCTGGAAGAAAATGTCCAATTTGGGGGGAGAAGGGTGGTATTTGTGGGAGAAAAGGTCCTCTTTCAGGAGGAATCCTGGCATTTCTTGGTGGAGATGTGATATGTTTGGGAGAAATGTGGCATGTCTGGAAGAAACTGTCCTCTTTTGGGGATCAAACAGGTATTTGTGGGTGAAAAGGTCCTATTTGAAGGGGGAAACCTGGTATTTCTTGGAGAAGATGTGATATGTTTGGGAGAAATATGGCATTTCTGGAAGAAACTGTCCTATTTTGGGGATAAAAAGAGGTATTTGTGGGTGAAAAGGTCCTATTTGAAGGGGGAAACATGGTATTTCTTGGAGAACATGTGATATATTTGGGAGAAATGTGGCATTTCTGGAAGAAACTGTTTTCTTTTGGGGATAAAACAGGTACTTGTGGGTGAAAAGGTCCTATTTGAAGGGGGAAACCTGGTATTTCTCGGAGAAGATGTGATATATTTGGGAGAAATGTGGCATTTCTGGAAGAAACTGTCCTCTTTTGGGGATCAAACAGGTATTTGTGGGTGAAAACGTTGTATTTGAAGGGGGAAACCTGTTATTTCTTGGAGATGTGATATATTTGGGAGAAATGTGGCATGTCTGGAAGAAACTGTCCTCTTTTGGGGATAAAAGAGGTATTAGTGGGTGAAAAGGTCCTATTTGAAGGGGGAAACCTGGTATTTCTTGGAGAAGATGTGATCTATTTGGGAGAAATGTGGCATTTCTGGAAGAAACTGTCCTCTTTTGGGGATAAAAGAGGTATTTGTGGGTGAAAAGGTCCTATTTGAAGGGGGAACCCTGGTATTTCTTGGAGAAGATGTGATATATTTGGGAGAAATGTGGCATTTCTGGAAGAAACTGTCCTATTTTGGGGATAAAACAGGTATTTGTGGGTGAAAAGGTCATATTTGAAGGGGGAACCCGGTTATTTCTTGGAGAAGATGTGATCTATTTGGGAGAAATGTGGCATGTCTGGAAGAAACTGTCCTATTTTGGGGATAAAAGAGGTATTTGTGGGTGAAAAGGTCCTATTTGAAGGGGGAAACCTGGTATTTCTTGGAGAAGAGGTGATCTATTTGGGAGAAATGTGGCCTTTCTGGAAGAAAATGTCCTGTTTGGGGGGAGAAGGCTGGTAGTTTTCGGTGAGAAGGTCCTATTTCAGGAGGAATCCTGGTATTTCTTGGTGAAGATGTGATATATTTGGGAGAAATGTGGCCTTTCTGGAAGAAAATGTCCAATTTTGGGGGAGAAGGCTGGTAGTTTTGGGTGAGAAGGTCCTCTTTCAGGAGGAATCCTGGCATTTCTTGGAGAAGATGTGATCTATTTGGGAGAAATGTGGCATTTCTGGAAGAAACTGTCCTCTTTTGGGGATAAAAGAGGTTTTAGTGGTAGAAAAGTTCCTATTTGAAGGGGGAAACCTGGTATTTCATGGAGAAGATGTGATATATTTGGGAGAAATGTGGCCTTTCTGGAAGAAACTGTCCTCTTTTGGGGATAAAAGAGGTATTTCATGGAGAAAAGGTCCTAATTCAAGGGGGAAACCTGGTTTTTCTTGGAGGAGTTGTGATATATTTGGGAGAAATGTGGCTTGTCTGGAAAAAACTGTCCTATTTTGGGGATAAAAGAGGTATTTGTGGGTGAGAAGGTCCTATTTGAAGGGGGAAACGTGGTATTTCTTGGAGAAGATGTGCTATATTTGGGAGAAATCTGGCATTCCTGGAAGAAACAGTCCTCTTTTGGGGATAAAAGAGGTTTTTTTGGGGAAAAGGTCCTATTTGAAGGGGGAAACGTGGTATTTCTGGGAGAAGATGTGATATATTTTGGAGAAATGTGGCATTTCTGGAAGAAACTGTCCTCTTTTGGGGATAAAAGAGGTTTTTTTGGGGAAAAGGTCCTATTTGAAGGGGGAACCCTGGTATTTCTTGGAGAAGATGTGATATATTTGGGAGAAATGTGGCATGTCTGGAAGAAACTGTCCTATTTTGGGGGAGAAGGGTGGTATTTGTGGGAGAAAAGTTCCTATTTCAGGAGGTATCCTGGTATTTCTTGGAGGAGATGTGATATGTTTGGGAGAAATGTGCCATTTCTGGAAGAAACTGTCCTCTTTTGGGGATAAAAGAGGTATTAGTGGTTGAAAAAGTCCTATTTGAAGGGGGAAACCTGGTATTTCTTGGAGAAGATGTGATATGTTTGGGAGAAATATGGCATTTCTGGAAGAAACTGTCCTCTTTTGGGGATAAAAGAGGTATTTGTGGGTGAAAAGGTCCTATTTGAAGGGGGAAACGTGACATTTCTTGGAGAAGAGGTGATATATTTGGGAGAAATGTGGCATTTCTGGAAGAAACTGTCCTATTCTGGGGATAAAAGAGGTATTTGTGGGTGAAAAGGTCCTATTTGAAGGGGGAAACGTGGTATTTCTTGGAGAAGATGTGATATATATGGGAGAAATGTGGCCTTTCTGGAAGAAACTGTCATCTTTTGCGGATAAAACAGGTACTTGTGGGTGAAAAGGTCCTATTTGAAGGGGGAAACGTGGTATTTCTTGGAGAAGATGTGATATATTTGGGAGAAATGTGGCATTTCTTGAAGAAACTGTTTTCTTTTGGGGATAAAACAGGTACTTGTGGGTGAAAAGGTCCTATTTGAAGGGGGAAACCTGGTATTTCTTGGAGAAGATGTGATATATTTTGGAGAAATGTGGCATGTCAGGAAGAAACTGTCCTATTTTGGCGATAAAAGAGGTATTTGTGGGTGAAAAGGTCCTATTTGAAGTTGGAAACGTGGTATTTCTTGGAGAAGATGTGATATATTTGGGAGAAATGTGGCCTTTCTGCAAGAAACTGTCCTATTTTGGGGATAAAAGAGGTATTTGTGGGTGAAAAGGTCCTATTTGAAGTTGGAAAGCTGGTATTTCTTGGAGAAGATGTGATATATTTGGGAGAAATGTGGCATTTCTGGAAGAAACTGTCCTCTTTTGGGGATAAAACAGGTATTTGTGGGTGAAAAGGTCATATTTGAAGGGGGAACCCTGTTATTTCTTGGAGAAGAGGTGATATATTTGGGAGAAATGTGGCATGTCTGGAAGAAACTGTCCTCTTTTGGGGATAAAACAGGTACTTGTGGGTGATAAGGTCCTATTTGAAGGGGGAAACCTGGTATTTCTTGGAGAAGAGGTGATCTATTTTGGAGAAATGTGGCCTTTCTGGAAGAAAATGTCCAGTTTGGGGGGAGAAGGCTGGTAGTTTTCGGTGAGAAGGTCCTATTTCAGGAGGAATCCTGGTATTTCTTGGAGAAGATGTGATATGTTTGGGAGAAATGTGGCATTTCTGGAAGAAACTGTCCTATTTTGGGGATAAAACAGGTATTTGTAGGTGAAAAGGTCCTATTTGAAGGGGGAACCCTGTTATTTCTTTTAGAAGAGGTGATATATTTGGGAGAAATGTGGCATTTCTGGAAAAAACTGTCCTCTTTTGGGGATCAAACAGGTATTTGTGGGTGAAAAGGTCCTATTTGAAGGGGGAAACCTGGTATTTCTTGGAGAAGATGTGATATATTTGGGAGAAATGTGGCCTTTCTGGAAGAAAATGTCCAATTTGGGGGGAGAAGGCTGGTAGTATTGGGTGAGAAGGTCCACTTTCAGGAGGAATCCTGGCATTTCTTGGAGAAGATGTGATATATTTGGGAGAAATGTGGCATTTCTGGAAGAAACTGTCCTCTTTTGGGAATAAAAGAGGTATTAGTTGTTGAAAAGGTCCTATTTGAAGGGGGAAACCTAGTATTTCTTGGAGAAGATGTGATATATTTGGGAGAAATGTGGCATGTCTGGAAGAAACTGTCCTCTTTTGGGGATAAAAGAGGTATTTCATGGAGAAAAGGTCCTAATTCAAGGGGGAAACCTGGTTTTTCTTGGAGGAGTTGTGATATATTTGGGAGAAATGTGGCATTTCTGGAAGAAACTGTCCTATTTTGGGGATAAAAGAGGTATTTGTGGGTGAGAAGGTCCTATTTGAAGGGGGAAACGTGGTATTTCTTGGAGAAGATGTGCTATGTTTGGGAGAAATCTGGCATTCCTGGAAGAAACTGTCCTCTTTTGGGGATAAAAGAGGTTTTTTTGGGGAAAAGGTCCTATTTGAAGAGGGAAACGTGGTATTTCATGGAGAAGATGTGATCTATTTGGGAGAAATGTGGCATTTCTGGAAGAAACTGTCCTCTTCTGGGGATAGAACAGGTATTTGTGGGTGAAAAGGTCCTATTTGAAGGGGGAAACCTGGTATTTCTTGGAGAAGATGTGATATATTTGGGAGAAATGTGGCATGTCTGGAAGAAAATGTCCAATTTGGGGGGAGAAGGGTGGTATTTGTGGGAGAAAAGGTCCTCTTTCAGGAGGAATCCTGGCATTTCTTGGTGGAGATGTGATATGTTTGGGAGAAATGTGGCATGTCTGGAAGAAACTGTCCTCTTTTGGGGATAAAACAGGTATTTGTGGGTGAAAAGGTCCTATTTGAAGGGGGAAACCTGGTATTTCTTGGAGAAGATGTGATATGTTTGGGAGAAATATGGCATTTCTGGAAGAAACTGTCCTATTTTGGGGATAAAAAGAGGTATTTGTGGGTGAAAAGGTCCTATTTGAAGGGGGAAACGTGGTATTTCTTGGAGAACATGTGATATATTTGGGAGAAATGTGGCATTTCTGGAAGAAACTGTTTTCTTTTGGGGATAAAACAGGTACTTGTGGGTGAAAAGGTCCTATTTGAAGGGGGAAACCTGGTATTTCTCGGAGAAGATGTGATATATTTGGGAGAAATGTGGCATTTCTGGAAGAAACTGTCCTCTTTTGGGGATCAAACAGGTATTTGTGGGTGAAAACGTTGTATTTGAAGGGGGAAACCTGATATTTCTTGGAGATGTGATATATTTGGGAGAAATGTGGCATGTCTGGAAGAAACTGTCCTCTTTTGGGGATAAAAGAGGTATTAGTGGGTGAAAAGGTCCTATTTGAAGGGGGAAACCTGGTATTTCTTGGAGAAGATGTGATCTATTTGGGAGAAATGTGGCATGTCTGGAAGAAACTGTCCTCTTTTGGTGATAAAAGAGGTATTTGTGGGTGAAAAGGTCCTATTTGAAGGGGGAAAGCTGCTATTTCTTGGAGAAGAGGTGATCTATTTGGGAGAAATCTGGCATTTCTGGAAGAAACTGTCCTATTTTGGGGATAAAACAGGTATTTGTGGGTGAAAAGGTCATATTTGAAGGGGGAACCCGGTTATTTCTTGGAGAAGAGGTGATATATTTGGGAGAAATGTGGCCTTTCTGGAAGAAACTGTCCTATTTTGGGGATAAAAGAGGTATTTGTGGGTGAAAAGGTCCTATTTGAAGGGGGAAACCTGGTATTTCTTGGAGAAGAGGTGATCTATTTGGGAGAAATGTGGCCTTTCTGGAAGAAAATGTCCAGTTTGGGGGGAGAAGGCTGGTAGTTTTCGGTGAGAAGGTCCTATTTCAGGAGGAATCCTGGTATTTCTTGTAGAAGATGTGATATATTTGGGAGAAATGTGGCCTTTCTGGAAGAAAATGTCCTATTTTGGGGGAGAAGGCTGGTAGTTTTGGGTGAGAAGGTCCTCTTTCAGGAGGAATCCTGGCATTTCTTGGAGAAGATGTGATCTATTTGGGAGAAATGTGGCATTTCTGGAAGAAACTGTCCTCTTTTGGGGTTTAAAGAGGTTTTAGTGGTAGAAAAGTTCCTATTTGAAGGGGGAAACCTGGTATTTCATGGAGAAGATGTGATATATTTGGGAGAAATGTGGCCTTTCTGGAAGAAACTGTCCTCTTTTGGGGATAAAAGAGGTATTTCATGGAGAAAAGGTCCTAATTCAAGGGGGAAACCTGGTTTTTCTTGGAGGAGTTGTGATATATTTGGGAGAAATGTGGCTTGTCTGGAAAAAACTGTCCTATTTTGGGGATAAAAGAGGTATTTGTGGGTGAGAAGGTCCTATTTGAAGGGGGAAACGTGGTATTTCTTGGAGAAGATGTGCTATATTTGGGAGAAATCTGGCATTCCTGGAAGAAACTGTCCTCTTTTGGGGATAAAAGAGGTTTTTTTGGGGAAAAGGTCCTATTTGAAGGGGGAAACGTGGTATTTCTGGGAGAAGATGTGATATATTTTGGAGAAATGTGGCATTTCTGGAAGAAACTGTCCTCTTTTGGGGATAAAAGAGGTTTTTTTGGGGAAAAGGTCCTATTTGAAGGGGGAAACCTGGTATTTCTTGGAGAAGATGTGATATATTTGGGAGAAATGTGGCATGTCTGGAAGAAACTGTCCTATTTTGGGGGAGAAGGGTGGTATTTGTGGGAGAAAAGTTCCTATTTCAGGAGGAATCCTGGTATTTCTTGGAGGAGATGTGATATGTTTGGGAGAAATGTGCCATTTCTGGAAGAAACTGTCCTAT